>OU611953.1:15000000-17500000 GCA_914767545.1 Sesia apiformis
CCGATCGCATGCGTTTACGAAACATTATACAAGGATTGCAACGTCTTCATCAATCGAGTTATTTATTGTTTTGTTTATTTGACACTAAAATATTATAGTGGTTGGTATTGTTTGATAATATTATTTGATTTTTGAAGTCTTTGAATTATTTGTTTTTTTTACACATATCTATACTAATATAATAAAGAGGTAAAATTGTATTTGTAGGTATGTTGGGGGTAATCTCTGGAACTACTGAACCGATTTCAAAAATTCTTTCACAATTAGGAGGCTACATTATCCGTGTCTAATATAGGCTATTTTATTATGAAATTTTGAAAAAAAAAACTTATTAACCGAAGCGAATATTTTGATATTTTTGATTTTTTTTAAATATTGCGTAATAATATTTAAAAAATTGATTATTTTTAACAATGGGGATAAAAGATTCCGTTTATCATTGTGTGAAAATAAAAAACGTCATAACTATGCAGCGTTGAAAAAAGTTTAAAATATTCTTTTTTTTTGCGATGTAACCATAAATTTCATTTTGTCACTGCCTTTTATATAAATTAGTTTTTAATTTCAGGATGATAAAGCGACAAAATCTGATTGAGCATCAAATAAGTTCCAATAGTACCGAAGCGCGATGAGTTAAGATAGTTAAGATAAAGTGTAATAATTTGAAAATACCGTATAAAGATACGACATTTTCAAATTATTGTCCTCTGACAACACCATTTTTTTTAGAAGGATTTAGAAGGATTGTCTCACGCAATAGAATCGTAAAATCGTGGATCTGGATAAATCGTTAGTATTTAAAATTATTTGAGCAGTGTCATTTCAAAAGGACTTATTTCCACCTTATCAGGTTTTTCAATAATTGGAAAATATAATGGAATTCTATCAATAATGCACAAATATTTTTCTACACGGACTGCAAAGTTACACATGTGAGCTGTATTTAGCATTAAATTATTTATTTTTAAACTAATTATATGAGAAGATATTAATATATCAAATTTAGAAATAAGTACCTTTGTTCAGTACCTACTGCTGGAAATAAGACTTTTTGATTTGTACTATGAGATAAATAATAGGCATTTTGATTTGCATAAATTACTTTAATAAATGAAGTCGGTAAAAAAGTTTAAACTCGAATTTCACCTACATCTAAATCTAAGCAATTACAATCTTCCTCTTCCTCACACTGTTACGTCACACCAGCTGGACCCCCATCATTTTCTTTCGTTATACAAATCTGGTATATTCACTAAAATAAAATAATAGATCTATAAAATAAATTTGAGTTGGTTTGTTAGAGAAGACGTGGCTTTATCTTTAGTTATTTTGGAATTAAGTCGTTTTGTATGGAACTTTAGATTAACGATTTCTGTGTATTAAATATAAGCAAGTAAGGGGATTTGTCGAGAACTAGTAAATTTAAGGTCATTTTTCTGGAAAAAATTAGCGTTTTTGATGAAAATTATATTGTATGGAGATGTAAACGAATACTAAAATCGTTAAAAAAAAATGTCCTGGAAGTGGAAATAAGCCCTTTTGAAATGACACTCCCCATTTATAAAAAAAATATTGTTTTATTATACACGGTCCACTTGATAAAAAGGGGTTGTTACCGCTCATAGATAACTGCAACATCAGAAGGGTCACTGATGCGCTGCCGGTTACTAGGCCCTACAGACAGCGGTTCACTGCTTTCTTGAAAAATCTAACGCTATTGCTGTGTTGGGAAATGACATTCGTGATTCTGTACTAATTAATGACAATGAGTTCGTACATGACATAATTATGTATTTACATATGTAAGTACTTTTAATGCAATAATCCATGTTTCCTCTCGATTCACAATTTTTTTTTCTACTCATGTTAGTAATAAAATTGAAACTTGTAATTGGCTTTATAAAGCATGAATTTTATAAAGTAAAAGTAAGCTTTATAAAGTAAAAAAGAAATGCATATATGCACACATAACTATTTATTTACAAATGCTTTACGTTTCTTATTTTTATTTGTTTTAGGAACATTTCGTCATTGATGGAAGTAGAATAATTGATTTCCAATATTTTTGGGGTCAATTATTATTGTATATAGAAGCACACGAAGAAAAGTTCGGCTTATTCAAAGTATCAAATTTTTTTTCCATAGTTACGCTATCGAGACTGGGGCATGAACTATCGCCAGTCGCGTTGCGTTGTAATTACCTAAACTTGCTTTAGTAATTTTTGTGAAATGGCTCTTAAGTTGATTTAAATTAGCACTAGTAAACTGGACTACTAAAATTTGCTTGCAAATAATATATACTTAGTTGTTTCGTGTACTGTTTACAATTTTTCTCCGAGCAAACGTGCTGACGCTTGTCTTTACAGTTTAGCTTCTTCTTGTTTAATTTTGTAAGTGCTTACAATTAAACGAGTCTAAGAAACGAGCAATACAATTGTCAAAACCGCATTCAACCAGATCTATTTAACTCCAGAGATTATCTCATTCACATGTTCATACGAATAGTTTCTATTAAAGCCAAAAGTTATACAAATTTACTTATTAAATCTGATATAAGTATTTTTATAACATTTAATACCTTTCAATCGATTTTGTTTTAAACATTAAATTAGAATCCTTACATAACAATCAATGTTACAAAAGAGACAAACAGCTGTAGGGCTTTTTCTACCTGTGTGTATAGATTAGATTACGCTGATTGATTAGTAGAAGAAAATATAAATAATGCAATGCAGAGTATACGACATCAGAAGGCCGCGCTAGGCCTCGCCGCGGTCAAGTGCGTCCACTTACCATGTTTGGGCGACGCGACACGCGACGATAGGACTGCGCATGCGACTAGTCGCCATCCGTTCGTACTCTTCGCACTATCTTGTACTTTAATTAAATTGAAACCTTGCATAAAGAGTTAGTAGTTGAACTTATGAGTGTGTCCAATGTCCATGTTGAGATGCAACGCGACATTATCTTCTTAGTTGTAGATGCTCGATATCGTTACTAATCGCTTATACAACGTTTAATTATACAACGTGAAGTTAAAATCTAGCGTTAATGAAATATGTTTACATGTACAAATAACTAATTTCTGACTAAGGTGTTATTGGTATTTATTGAGTGTTTTTTCAGCATCATGTAGTCAAATTAGTCAGTGCCAAAAAATAAATAATTTATCGGCTGGCGTGCCAGACTGGCCGAGTTACTTTTAGGAGACAGCCGTGAAGTGTACCTACCAACGTATTTCGGCAGTGATCGAAATATGCTAGAGCCTATTTTCCTTCCCTTCCCTACTCATCCCACCGAGTAAAGAATATAATGGAATAAAGAAATTCTTTATCACTTATCCCATACCATCCAATCTCATCGAGTAGAAAATAGGATAAATGAAACTCCTTGTGAAATTATACTGTTTACCTATTACCCCCATACCTATTTATGGGCCATGTGGTTGATGGTCGGCCTTACAATAGAACCACTCCATCTCTTCCCGTGCGTGTCGTAAAAAACAACTGAAGTATAACAAAGCGGCTACCACAAGCCCCGAGGAACTACGTCATCTCTATAAGAGAGGATGCGCCAACCCTCTTGGTCAGCATGGCGTATTAAGGCCGAGATACACCAAAGATAATGTGCAGGAGTCCATATCCATCAGTCTAACCTCTATACTAACTAACCTTACTATACTAACCTCTCCAAGGATGAATGAGGTGTGTAATGGAATAAGGAAAACTTTATTTGGTTGTTCTCTTACCCTTCATAATCAATTTTTCAATTCCACTCCCTAAAGACCGTAAATCCTTAAAGACAGGCGGCGCTTCTGATGTGTGTCAACGTTTATCAAAGTCACCGTCTGCTCGTTTCTTTCTTTAAAAACAATAAAACAAAGTAATCTAAGATTTAAAAGCACGCGGAACTCGCTATTTCAATTGTCTTTTTCTTCATATATTTTTCATACTAACTCGACAGGCAGACATTGTGATAAAATAATTAATTCCATAGATTTTTAGGTTTAGTAATTTTGCTAGGAAATATAAAAAAATACTAAAAAATAAAATTTTATAGTTTATAATACTGACGTTACATATACTCACTTATTATATTGTATAAAAGAAACAGGTGTTCAGATGTGTGTGTAATAAAAATTATTAGTCAATTCATACAGGAAATAAGGAAATGATAAACATTATTTCCATACTTAAGCAATTCATAGTGTGTAAGCACTCAACAGTCACCCAACATTGTTGTTGTAACAGTGTTGCAAGTTTGACATTTACGTAATTTATATCGTTCTATATTGAAATGTTTTATGTTGGCAACTGCGAGACGGTGTTTACTAGTGTAATATGTAAACATTTTTTGTATAATATATTACTAGTAATTCAAATGAATAAACAAAAAATCAAAGACAAAATTAAAAATTTGGATTAAACCCCCGACGGTTAAAAAATGAAATGATTTATTATTAACATCATGGAATAATATAGAAAGTGAACAATATAAAAATACAATTATTATTGCCGTTTGTATGTATATGTGTGTTTATGTATGTGTGTGTGTTTGTGTGATCGTGAATGTGTATAAAAAATATCTTTGAAAGATTAAAATAAGAACATAAACCAGTGAGCACGGCTTGTTGATAATCGGCACGGCAATAGTTTAATACAACCTGTCACCGTCGTAGCGCGTAACGTAGGTTTATCGAATGTAAAAGAAACAATATCTTTCGTTGACTGGTGTATATTGTTATTTTAACCTTTTCAAAGAAAAGTAATTAGAGTCTTTTGAGCGTCGGGGGTTTTATCAAACAAAAAAAACAATTATTTCAATTTTTTAATTCAGATTTAATTACAATATTTATTTCCTTAAATATATCCAAGTCCAACCATCATCGTGAAAATCTCTTTCTAAGAGCATCATACATTACTATAATACCACACCCCTTTCTCGTGTAAAGAATCAATAACAAATTCATTACTATTCAATTTGATACATTACTGACTGTGTTCGTGATTACCTTGTGAAGAGTTTACAATGATAATAAGTTTGTTGACGACCGGCGCACTAATAATGGCTCGGCGGGCCGACCGGTCGTATACGAGCGAAAGACGCGCTAGTGTTCGCGGCGGCGGGTGACGACAGACGAGGCATCTGAGTGCCCAACTTGAATGATTGTATGCCGCTCGCTCTTCATGTATGCGGGGTTCTCTTGAGGTCGGCTAGTCGGAGGGTTTTCTTGAGGTGCCGGGTGGTCGAAGTGATACTCGTAGGACTGCTGTTTGACGACTGTGTATTTCGGCCAGATTGGCCCCATTTATATTCTCAATACAAGCTGCTCAACAAGGGATGTTTGCAACCGAGGGTTTCCGCCCTTTTGTCCAATAGCACGCTACCTCGCGCAGTCCCCATTGTTACGGCGAGCCGTTTCCGGAGTCGCCGTAACGGTACTCTCGTCTTGTCTTGCTCCCCCACGTGGGAAGCGCCCATGCGTACCTCTCGCTCTAGCGCGTTGGTTTCTACACGACCTAATTCCGAGAAAACGCCATGCGCCAGATGTTGTACTCGGCGTCGCTTCTCCCACGTGAGAAGCGCCCGCATGGGATTTGTTTTCTATCAATATTTAACTTTCTGCATTTATTTACTCAGTAACTATTTGTATGGGGTTTTAGGTCGTGTAGGCCTCTCATGTTAGTGTAGCGTGCTATCTCTAATCTCTCATGTACGTAGGCCCTCAGTTATACCACCTCCCTCGCATCTCTCTTTATTGAGCAACTTGTATCAAATTCTCTTTATTTACTACATCTTACGTTACTATACACAATTATCCTTACATCCTATACATATACATAAGGTTCTTAAGCTACACACGGTACATAATAGGCTTATTCTAGACATAGGGCGTACTTATCGCTACACAATTATACATTATATACATAGTTACGTATCTACGCAATCACTGCACATCACAATACACTGGTTTCACTCATGTCATTTTTGGCTGTCCGCAACATTCTCCCCCCGGCGAAGACTCGTCGCAGCCTCTCGCTCCACAGGGAGGACAGCCAGTCTCGTCACCGGCCTCAGGAATGATCCTCCGCCTGTCCGCACCACCGCCGTCCGCACCTTCCCGTCTCGCCCAGGGAAGACTCTCTCCACGATGCCGCGCGGCCACACGTTGCGCGGCAATTGTGCGTCGACGATCACCACGAGGTCCCCTTGCTGCAGCGGTCGCACGTCGTCCGCTGCTCGTCCTCGTGGTACTAATGTGGGCAGATACTCCGCGACCCAGCGCCGCCAGAAGTGGTCGGCGAGCGCCTGGGTCCTTCGCCATGTAGATCTGTCCGCTTCTGTGCACGAGCCGGTGAGAGGTAGGCCCGATGATGACCCCAACAGGAAGTGGTTTGGGGTCAGCGCCTCCGCGTCGTCGGGCCCAACAGCAACGTGGGTCAGAGGCCGGGCGTTGACTGAGTGCTCGGCCTCCGTCAGCAGTGTCTGTAGCGCCTCCTGTTTAGGCGCCTTCTCGTTCAGTGTAGCGTGGAGTGCGACCTTCACGCTGCGTACCAGGCGCTCCCAAGCGCCACCCATGTGTGGCGCGCCTGGTGGGATGAAGATCCACCTCACTCCCCGCTCTGTTGCGTAGTCTCGTAGTTGCGGCTCCCACTCGTTGTAAGCCGCACGTAGCTCGCTGTCGGCGCCGCGGAAGTTAGTGCCATTGTCCGAGTACATGGTACCCGGCCAGCCGCGGCGCGCTGCCATCCGTCGTATTGCCATGATCGCCGAGTCTAATGTCAGACTAGCGACCAACTCCAGGTGCACGGCGCGCGTCGCCATGCAGGTGAATAGCGCGCCCCATCTCTTCTCGCGGCGCCTCCCGATCGTCACGGTCATCGGGCCGAAGTAGTCCACGCCACAGTGCGTGAACGGACGTTGATGCACGGTGACCCGCGCGGGCGGCAAGTCGCCCGGCGCTGGGGTGCGCGGCGTCGCTCTTCTAACGCGACACCACTGGCAGCTGCGTGCGGCGGCCCTCACTGTAGGCCGCAGCCCCAATATGCAGTACCGTTGCCGCAGATCGTTGACCACGCGCTCGTTGTTCGCGTGGCCCGCTTGACGATGCGCGTCGGCGACTAGTAGACGGGTGAATGGATGTCGCCCGTCCAAGATGATCGGCGACTTCGTGTCCGTCGGGACGTCGGCCGCCTCGATCCGCCCTCTGACGCGCAGCACGTCCCCTACCAGGTAGGGGTCTATGGTGAATAGGCGACTCGTCCTCTTGATGGAGTCGCCTCGCCGCAGGGCTTCCACCTCTGCCCCGAAGCTGTCTGCCTGTGCCCTGTTGACCCACAGCGCCGTGGCTCGCTCTATGTGTCTGGCCTCTAGCTGCGTTCCCCTCTTCCTCAGCTTATCTGTAAAAAATAGAACATATGCGGTGCTTCGCATTAATCGCCGGAAGTTGGAGAACCTGGTCACGTCGGGTAAGTGGTCGTGGCTTCTCTCGACGTCTTCCACGTGGAACACTGCTTCGGGTGGTGGTGGGTAGGCCTCTTCGTCTTCTCGCGGCCACTCGCTCTCTTCCAGTTGCAGGAAGGCCGGCCCGGTGAACCAGCGTTCCGTTGCGACGGGAACGTGGTTATGCGACGCCCTGGTTGCGTCGTCCGCCACATTCTCTGCCGTCGGAACCCACCGCCATTGTTGTGGGTTTGACTCTTCTTCGATTTCGCCGAGACGGTGTGCGACGTACGGCGTATACTTCTTCGCGTTTGTCCGTATCCATTGCAGCACCGTAGTCGCGTCGGTCCAGTATGTAACCGAGTCGATGGCACGGAACCTGTGCTCGCCGCACACGGTTTTGGCGAGCCGGACTGCGATCGTCGCCGCCTGTAGTTCCAGTCGTGGCACCGTCAGCGACTTCAGCGGCGCCACCTTTGCCTTGGCGGCGGCTAACGCGACTCACACACCGTCCCTTGTTGTGACGCGCCAGTACGCCGCCGCTGCGTACCCCTCTCTGCTGGCGTCGCAAATAACATGTAGCTCGAGTCGGTCCGGCGTCGAGGTGTAGTAGGCGCGTGGGATGCGCAGGCTCGCCGTCTCTGTTAGCGCCTCCAGCCACGTGCTGAAGCTCCTGGCATCTTCCACGGGTATGGCCTCGTCCCAGCCGAGTTTCAGGCGCCACAGTTGCTGCAGCGGTATCTTCCAAGATGCGTTCCGCGCGCTTGTCCTCGGCGCTCACCTTCTCCGCTCGCGACACGCCCAGCGTGTCTATGCGGAAGTGCTCACGCACAAGATCCTCCACACGGTCCCTACTTTGTGTGGCTGTCACGTGCAGCACTGTGTCTTCGCTCTCGCGTATTACACGGCGTGGCATCGTGCCGTGTAATACCCATCCCAGGCGCGTCCTCGATGCTGCGGGCTCGCTGTGTCCGCCGACCCGTAACTCACGTGTTACGATCGCTGCCCAGTTATCCGCGCCCATCAATATGCGCGGCGTAGCTTCTCGACGTGAAGACAACGGCAGATCTCTCAGATGGTCGTATCGGCGCACGCTGGGTATCCGTTGGCCTCTCAGTTTGAGGCCGTTAAGTGTCCGGGCGGTTATTTGTAGACTCCTCTCGCCGGGACCGCGTATGGTGCACGTGACGCGCTTACTTGTAGCCTGTTCTAGGCTTGTGCCCACTCCTCTTATTTTTAGGGCTTGTGTCGGTCCGTCCAATCCGACTTCCTGGGCCAGGGCTTCATCCATCAGCGTCACCGTGGAGCCCTCGTCTAGTAGCGCGTACGTGTGTGCCTTGCCCCGCGGTCCGCTTACTGTCACCGGACATACCTTTAGTAGGACGTCGCTTGCTGTGTCGTTGTGCGTTGACAGTACTGCTTCCGCCGGCTCTGTTTCCTCTCCCCGCTCTGGGGCCGGTGGGGCTGGGCCTGCTCGCTCGCTGTGAAGTAGTGGGTGGTGGGGGCGGCGACACCCGTTGACGCCGCATGCTCTAGCGCGGCACGATGATCGTCGATGCCGCTCGCCGATGCACTTGAAGCAGACGTTGTTCTTCTTCGCCCACTCCCATCGCGAGTCCATTGCCATCTCCTTCAGCTTCTTGCAGCTGGTGGTGCGGTGCCCCTCTCCGCAGCAAAGACATGTGACGGCTGCGTCGGCTGTGTGGTACGCCGCTTTATAAGTCACACGGCGTGGTGCGCTTGCGGGAGCTGCGCGCGCCTCGTTCCTTCTGGGCGCGCTCGTTGCGATGGGTAGCTGGGCCGGGCGGGTGTATAGGGCCGCCCGATCCGCTTCACGTGACAGGAACCGCGATAAGGTGACGATCTCTGCTTCGCCGCCTTCCCCGTGTTCGTAGGCGTAGTCGCACCACCTGCTCATTAGGTGCGGGCTGAGCTTTTCTACCACTTCTTGGGCGAGCATGGGGTTTTGTAGATAGCCCCTTTTGTCCACTGTGGCCAACACGCTGACTATGTTTTGGACCCGAACTGCGAATTTGTTTAGGTCCGCTGCTGAGTTCAGCCGCGGCAGCTTCTTTAAATCTTCCAGCGCCTTGTACACTATAGTCTCCGGCCGGCCGAAGCATCGTTCCAGGGCTTGGACGATGAGCTCTGGATCTGAGGCCGTGTATAATAGCGCTGCCACTGCTTCGCGCGCTTCTCCCCTCAGGCTTGCGCGCAGGCGCGCTAAGTTTTCAGCTGGCGTGAGTCGACATATCTGCGTCGAATCTCTCAGCGCCGCTTTGAATGGCAGCCACTCTGTTGCTGCTCCGGAGAATGGTGGCAGCTCCATGGCTTGGCGTGGCGGTGGACGCATCCTCGTGATTCTGTCCAGCGCCTCTGCGAGCTGCCTCGTGCCCCGCTCTCGTTCCGGCGTAGGCGATCTGGCGCGACGAATGTTGTCCCGTTCATTCGCCCATCGTGGCCCCTCTGTGGCCGCGCCTCTGTCCCCGCTGGGTTCTCGTCGACAGTCGTCTCCGCGGCGTCGGTGTGGCTCCCTGTCGATCCGCTTCTCCCGATCTTCCCATGGTGCTGGAGTTGCAGGCCAGTTCTCCCTCAGACACACGTTGTCGAGGTCCCCGCGCTCCCCCCGTGGATTGACCGGGTCCGTCGCATTCTGGATCCAGCTGCTGACGCGTGAGTGTGCATCAACAGCGCTGCCTCGGTCCGATTCCTCCGCTTCTATATTAGCCAAGTCCAGCTCTAATTGATTCCGCACCAGCCTAGCTTCTATTTCTAACTCCTTCTTCTGTATTGCGGCTAGGCGGGCTTCTGCGGCTACTTCGGCGGCTTTCCTCTGCGCCGCTAGGCTAGCTGTGGAGCGCCGTGATCGTACAGTGCGCCTTGATGCACTGTATGTAGGCGATGAGGCGCGACGACTCGTTGACGCGTCCTCCCCCCGGTATGCTAGCTGTGGCGGCATGTCCTCCCCCCTGATGTGACTGTACCCCTCCAGGGATGGTACTCGCGACGACGCGTATGGCTCTCGCTCGCGGGCGGGCAACGCGGGCTGCACGGTGCTGCCCGACGTCCTCGACTGCGAACGCGGCGGCTCGGCGAACGTGTGCATGCCGGGCGCTCGCTGGGAACGCTCATCCAGCGCCGCCCCCTGCGGCGGGGCGGTAGCGGCGGCATGGCGGAGAGCCGGCTCTCTCGCGGCTTCCCTCGTGGAAGTGGCGATCGCGTGTCGTGGCAACACGTCATCGGTGACGGTGCCCCTCGCGGCGTCGGAGGCGACGGCGGTAACGCGGGCCGTCGCAGCGGGCGACGGCTGTGCGGGCGGTAACGCGGTATCGTAGCCCGACTCGCTTCGCGAATTACTGCGCGTCTTCATGGCCGGAACGTTGTGGTGCTGATGGTGCAATGTAGCTGCACAGATCCGGCTACTCGAAGGACCAGCTTGTTGACGATCGGCGCACTAATAATGGCTCGGCGGGCCGACCGGTCGTATACGAGCGAAAGACGCGCTAGTGTTCGCGGCGGCGGGTGACGACAGACGAGGCATCTGAGTGCCCAACTTGAATGATTGTATGCCGCTCGCTCTTCATGTATGCGGGGTTCTCTTGAGGTCGGCTAGTCGGAGGGTTTTCTTGAGGTGCCGGGTGGTCGAAGTGATACTCGTAGGACTGCTGTTTGACGACTGTGTATTTCGGCCAGATTGGCCCCATTTATATTCTCAATACAAGCTGCTCAACAAGGGATGTTTGCAACCGAGGGTTTCCGCCCTTTTGTCCAATAGCACGCTACCTCGCGCAGTCCCCATTGTTACGGCGAGCCGTTTCCGGAGTCGCCGTAACGGTACTCTCGTCTTGTCTTGCTCCCCCACGTGGGAAGCGCCCATGCGTACCTCTCGCTCTAGCGCGTTGGTTTCTACACGACCTAATTCCGAGAAAACGCCATGCGCCAGATGTTGTACTCGGCGTCGCTTCTCCCACGTGAGAAGCGCCCGCATGGGATTTGTTTTCTATCAATATTTAACTTTCTGCATTTATTTACTCAGTAACTATTTGTATGGGGTTTTAGGTCGTGTAGGCCTCTCATGTTAGTGTAGCGTGCTATCTCTAATCTCTCATGTACGTAGGCCCTCAGTTATACCACCTCCCTCGCATCTCTCTTTATTGAGCAACTTGTATCAAATTCTCTTTATTTACTACATCTTACGTTACTATACACAATTATCCTTACATCCTATACATATACATAAGGTTCTTAAGCTACACACGGTACATAATAGGCTTATTCTAGACATAGGGCGTACTTATCGCTACACAATTATACATTATATACATAGTTACGTATCTACGCAATCACTGCACATCACAATACACTGGTTTCACTCATGTCATTTTTGGCTGTCCGCAACAAAGTTAATACTTGTTAATGACTCCAATTGCTCTTTGTAATGATTATCATTATCGAGGAACCTGAGCTAGTGGGATGGCTGGACACGTTTCAAACTCATTTGTACATAGCGGTCTTCTGTGAGAGTGAGAAAACTCTGCCAGTCACACACGCCCAATCTGCTGTTATAATATACCGCATCGTCCCATATTAAAACTATTCATCAAATTAAACATTACCAAAAAAATAATCCAAACACGATAGTTCTACCGTCAAATTTTAAACAATTTCTTTATCCGCCTTAAACTCCAGCATCAGACACTGCCGATTATATGTAACGTATAAACCTTTAACTATTAACAACACAAATACGCACTCGAATAAATTCATTTATTTAGAACGTTACGTTTGTACGAATGAGACCAGTCGGATGCACCCAGTCGGCTGTAGGATACGATATCATTTTCCTCTATGTATTAGAACTTGTCATTGAACCAAACAATCCCAAAAAATGAGTCCAAACACCATCATTGTACTGCCAAATTTCAAGGCGTTCCCACCTTCAGCTTCAGCATCAGACGCTGACGGTTATGTCTATAATATACATCTCTTTAACTATTCACTTCAGAAAGACGCATTCGAATAAGTACATTCGTTTAGAAATTATAAATCAATACAACCTTTAACTTGGTACCTACAGCGGCGCCCCCTAGTGAATTAGAACCACAACACCACACCCATCCTCAAACACTCTTCAAAACCGGTCCAGCCGTTTCAGAGAAAAGTGCTAACAAAGGGGTATACAAAGATATAATATTCTCTTACCCCAAATGTGAGTAAAAAACAAATAATTTTCCAAATCCTGATTCCTGAATCCCCCAAGGTAAAGGTAGAATATATTCGAATTCGAGAATATAATTATTAATCAAACATGAATATTTTTTTGACTAATATTGGCTTATATCGCAGATTTTGGAGTATATTATTATATAAAACGTAATAAAAAGAGTACCTATTTTAAATGAGATTTTTTTTTCTCAATACTACATTATAAAAATATGTATTATGTGTTGTAAGCTAGAATAAATTAAAGGTCATTGATTAGTGAATTTTCCGTAGTGTCGAAATCAGCCTCAAAAGTCATGAATAAAGAGCAACTAACTGAATACAAAGAAGTACCTATTTCAATTTAACAGGAAAGAGCGGCCATCGTAAACAATGTTGAGAGTCAATGTTTAGAAGTTTATTTACTCCTACTGATTCAAGAGAATAAAAGAAGAGAATATTTTCAGTGATTTCACACCACGCGACTTTTTCTCGATGAATTTTAATATGCTTGTATTTTAACGAGCAGCAAAAAAAATTATTTAAACAACAAATAATGATCAACAAAACGAACTGTTTTTGATTCTTAAAGAAGTTATCACAAAGTCGATGGACTCCTCTATTTTTATTGCCACCAGAGAAGCTAAACCCAACGCAACAATTTAAATTTGCTGCCATCGACTTGCTGCCCAGTATTTTCTGTTGCTAATTTGCGCTTACTCTGTTTTTACCTGTCTTTGGGTAAAAAGCATGTTTTACTCTGTGATAGGTATATAAAAACACGCGCGTATTCGAATGTCAAAATTTCAAAGTAATCAAAATTCAAAGGTGAAGAACTTTCGAAGATTTAAGATTTTGAACAAACGAACGTTTACATTTTTATTTATATAGATTTCATGAAAACTCGGAAAACCGTTTATGTGATCTCAATGAAGAAATCTAGTAGTTTTAGGAAAACACTGAACAAGTTTAGCTTTAGTAAGAAGCAATTATAACAATATATGGATAGTTAACCTATACGAACAATCTACAACTATTGCTACAATTTCTTTATCGCATTTTGAGTCTCCATATTATTATAAAACGACGGTAAAATGAAACTTTATTATTATAATTAAATCTTATAAATACATCGAAACTTATACGTCGAGTACATCGAAACCTTAATTCCATTAAAGATACATCAAACTACATTAATTTCATTAAAGGTTATGGCATAATTCAATTATCATTCTGTCTATCGTCTGTATTTCATTCTATCTGTTTTGTACATTTGTAGTTTATGAACCTGGTATCAATGGGATTTTCATCAATGATGATAGGTCGGAAAAAAGATATGTTTTATCAAAATCGATGAAATAACTATTATTTTACGCCCGCTAATGTATTAATGTAACACGTTTGTATTCTAGTAAGGCTTTGTATTTTAGATAAGTGGACCTTTTTGTCATCTGAATGTGAAATAATTAAAGCAGAAACATATCGTTATCTGGGCATGTCCGAATCAATAGGTTACGGACAAATTGGATACAATACAAATGCCATTTCGATACAAATTGGACCGCGTAGTTTTACCGCCTTGTTTAATTTTTCTTTTTGTTTGCTGTCGTTATCTTTAAAACATCTTGGAAATTGTTATGTATGCCAACACTGGTGTGTACGAAATAAAATTTCTATCTATCTATAGGTGAGAGGCAGACGTGAAACAATCAGTTTGCGAGGTATTTTATTAGCGTCTGACATAAGTTTTAAACAGTTGTTTGTTTGGTCCTAATAAGATTCGAGCCTATAACGGCTAGGTGATGCCCGCTCTCATCTGCACCTTTGGCATACTCAGGTGGTATCAGACCGAACTAGACGCCTTGGATATAAAAATCCGCACAATCATGACTCTCCACAGGATGCATCACCCGAGATCCTCGATGAAGAAGGCGGTGCTGCTCGATACCGCGCGAATCGTTTGCCGGTTTTTGTTAATTTTCTGAAACTCGGTCGACTGTGCTTCCGCCGGGGGTAATAATAAACATATTTTACGTGTGCGAAGTCGCAGTCAAAAAATAGTACTTAGTACAAACATTAAGAAATTAGGTAATAAACCAAACACGTAATAACATCGATGGAGGGTCGCGGCCATTCGCGATCGGAATACGTTAAAAAGTTAAAGGAAACA
Organism: Sesia apiformis; assembly: GCA_914767545.1. NCBI lineage: Eukaryota > Metazoa > Arthropoda > Insecta > Lepidoptera > Sesiidae > Sesia > Sesia apiformis. The sequence continues at coordinate 15,014,816 of OU611953.1, forward strand.
AATAAATGCGAAGCCTCGACCTCTTTGCATGCGGTTAGGGCACATAAAATTAATACGTGTTACTTGTATTCAGGCTATTACTTATATCCGAAGTATACTTTTTGTTTATATTGTTTCAGTTATTTATTTATCTCAGATAACTAAGGAGCATTACAATAAATACCTTAACCTAACAATTCTATCATATAATATAAAAAAAAAGATTTTATTAATCGGTTTCGCTACTACCTCTTCAGGTTAAAAGTCTACACTATAGCAACCCGGAGAACATAGGAGTAAGTCTTAAAAAATCTTTATCTATAGATAGTTGTACTCCAGATGCAATATAAATAGCGTGTCCTTAATTCTGCCCTGGAATCTCTCCCGGATGTGTAGTTTGATATCTTCAGGCATTTATAGAAACTGTGTTTCTACACCTAGTTTCAAAAGTATGTACATTTCATTAATTCTAAAATTAATTTACATAATATTTGCTCTTAGCCGATGAAGTTGTATTTAATGGAGAATTCTAGAATTTATATTTCTGTATAAACATAATTCTAGATATTATAATTATTAACATTTAATTAGAAAGTCAAAACGTAGTTATAACTTTCAGTTACTGATAAATAGTTCCATCGGTCTACTACTTAAATAAGAACAAATTGGCTGTTTAAATATTTCTAAACTTGATACGAATCAAGGCCTAGTTAAACCTAAATAACAAGGCTTATCTGAAATGAAGGTCAGGTCTGAGGCTTAGTTAAAAAATCGTAAACATGCGACCTTAACTTCTATGGTTTCTCCTTCAGTATAGCCGACCTTTGGGTGCTCTGGGTTTCCCTGTCCATCGCATGCTTGTATAGACGAGCATGCGGGCTATTTATGCACTTATTTATTAAGTATTTTGCATAAATCGACTTTTACGGATGCGGGGGAAATATTTATAAACACAGAAAAAACTGACTCAATAATTTACTTCCTGCGTTTCCTAATACGAGTACAGTGTAATGCTAATGTTGTCACATTTCCTGTTTTTTTTCTGAACGGAATAGATGTGACAGTTGTAAACAAAATGGAGGAAGCGAATACATTTATTTACGATTTTCACGTCATTTTGTGTATTCAAACGCTGTTCTTAGTAATTGAGTTGAATTTTCGCCGCATTTTTGATCTTCATAATTCATACTCATAACTCTATTGATTCACTTTGCTCTAATATGTATTACTTTTGTTAGCTACTAATCTACCTAATTTACGAGTTTTTTTAAAATTGTGACTTAATTTGTTAACGGCGGTGAGAGAAGACATCGTGAGGAAACCCGCATGCTCCGGAATTGAAAAAAAATCTGGAGTATGTGATCCATCAATCCGCATTGCGCCTGTGTGGTAGATTACGGCCCGAAACCCCTCAATGATTTACTAGGGGAGTGATTTACTGTGCCCTGCAGTGGGACGTTACAGGCTGATACATTAGCTACCCCTATACTATACTGGCTCCTATACTAGCAAACATTCTTTATAATTCTGTCTGTTCTGGCATTTTTCCTTCGGAATGGAGAGATGCCATAATAATACTATTGTCAAAGACAGCAAATCTCTCTTTCTTTTCCGAATATCGTCCTATTTCCATTTTACCTTTTTATCCTAAATACTCGAACGTCTTGTCCATCAGCAACTAAGTAGTTTCCTGAACAAACACAATATCCTCAATACCCCCCCCCCCCCCCCCCTGCAACACCAGTGCAGGCGTACCCCAAGATGGCGTGTTGTTTCCGCTCCTATTTGCCATTTTCATCATCTTTATAACTCAACAGCTTTCCTCTTTCTACCACCTATATGAGACGATCTTCAGATATATACGCAAGCCCCACTTGATAATATCAATCAAACCGTCTCCATTATTAATGCAGACTTAGCAACCATCGGAAAATGGAGTGATTCATACGGCTTAACCGTTGATCCATCCAAAACTCAGGCCAATATTATTGGTAACCTAAGGTTGACCTCTAGAATTAAATGGAAACATGTTTTGCCTGTTGTCCATTATGGTGTAAAATTTCCGTACAGCAGCAAAGTTAAAGACTTGGGTGTACTTGTAGACAGTGCGATGTCTTGGGGCTCTCAAATAACCGAGGTTAACAGAGAGATGTTTGCAGCAGCAGATATGTTAAGTCGGCTTCGTAATTTCTTAGCGCAGGCCACCAGGCGCAGGTTGCGTTAGCGCAAAGTATACTTCTACCTATACTTGACTATGGCGATGTCTGTTTACTAAATAGCTTGACAGAAACACAACTTTTACTCATCTGATCATTCTTTTACTTTCTATTCACGTTCATTTACTGTCAAAGCGGTTTGCTTATGGAATGCATTACCTTTAACTAAATATAAAGTGCGCTCAATCTCTGCCTAGTTTTAAAAAACTCGTAATTCGTGAAAGAGTAGTGTTCTTTCACAAAGAGTAGTAGTGCACACAGAATTGATTGTTTAACTAATAACTCGTTAGTATCAATAAACATCAACTAATATCAATGAATGGAATGGAATCAATCCTGCTCAGCAAAGAGGCTTCGATTTCATTTACAACTGATAATAATTATGCAGCAGTTTAGTATGACCGACAGTTTGTAGATAAAAATTACGTGATACGAGTAGCTATGTCCCATTTTAAGCCAATCTGTCATTGTTTGTCAGTATTCACATTTTGCATATAAATCTTTTATCGGCAGACTAATATATCAAAATAAATCATGTTTATCAATTTACTACAGATCAATCTATATACTTTTTTGCCGCAGAACTCGAATTTATTTCATGAGAAATATGCCTGTGTATTAATTTAATTTCATTATAAAATTGTATTATATTTATATCAGATATACTCATCTTCCGAAGTTTTTACTTCTTTTACGCAAATAGCAATGACATTGAGGACAACATTTTAAAAATGACATCGATAAGTTGAATTTTCACATGGTTAATTCTATGAACACTTATTATATGAACACTGTACACGAATTATTGCGTGCCAATCGATCGGAGCGTCCATAACAGTGCCGATTACGTGTCACGAGTCAAGGATCATATCCAATTTAATTACAATATTTATCGTCATGTCCCTTTTTATAGGGTAAGCTAACGACTGTGCGCCTGCGTTTATAATACTTGAAGCATTTAACAATAACAAAACATTCAGTTGCGATTATCATATAGCATCGTCATCAAGTTATCATCAACATGATTCAAAGGTCGGCAAAATATTGATACATATTTTGCCGCTCTGTGAAGTTTCGGGCCTCAGAGGTTATTGCTTATTCTTGAGCAATCGCATAAGAAGGACAGTCAATACAATGAACCCTATAGTTTAGTGAGGTCTGATAATCCGCTGTTGGATCACTACTGCCCACTTCCATACGCCCGCCACCATACGCGGATACTTGCATATTTTTGACTAATACTCGTAATGAGACCTTTTAACGTGCACTGCTGGACATGGGCCTCATCGAGCAATGTCTTGTGCATGAAGGATGTACGGCCATAAAACGCCACGTTGGCCAAGCGGCTTGGCGAATCCACTCTTATAGAGATGTCGAGGTACCTCAAGGCTTGTGGTAGCGGTTTTGTTATTCCTTTACGAAACCATTCTAGCCTTTATTATACTGACTTATTTTCATAGCCTATGTATATATATTTTATAATAGCCTTTCACGATACCCTTGGGAAGAGATGTGGTAGTTCTAGGTGATTTTGACTAATATTCTGAATCGATGTGAAACTGAAAAGTACTACAGAGTTGAGTGATCAGAGGAATTAATTGTACTAAAGCAATTGCCAGATCCAGCACATAGTTTGCGACGTTCGTGTTGGTACGTCAACGGCTACGTTGTGTGACGTAGGTACTAAGCCGAGTTTAGCCACGTCTGATGAAGCCCAACACTGATCAATCCTGTTAACGCATCATCTATTAAGCCCCGTTTAGATTAAACAAATGGTAAAGTCAACTTGAATAAGATAGTCACTCAATTATTTCTACTCAATTCTTTTTAGTAAGTACTATTATTTAAATTACGTTTTCCAATTATTTGAAAAGTTTTGATATCTTTATACTGGATGTTGAGCATTGTAAATCAATGAATATTCACTTATTAATTGACGTGGCATGATATTTATAACATTGTATAAAATATAATAACATTTTATTATAAACATATAATAAAACCGCGTGTATTAAACATACAGTCTGTTTGTGGGGTGGAATTGTGGGATGAGATGGCATTACATAGATTGAATGGAAAAATGGACTTTGGTAACGTTCATTCGTTCGAGAAGTACGTAAGTAGATTCGTTTCTCAGCAGTCTTTTGTGAGAGTGGGATAACTTGATCGGTTAAACGCGCTCATCTAACACATATTCGTTGATATCGTTAACAATAAACTAACCACATATCTTCTAAAGTTCAGGCGGAAGAAACCGCACGAAAGCTACTTATTACCAACAATGTCGAAATGAGTTGCAATTTTTTTGAGTAATTCAACATTCACTTGCATCAATCGATTGTCCTCTCATCATATCAAAAATATAGGTATACATATCTATTTACCTAACAAAAAAAAATTACACGACAGATATAAGTAGTATTTTGTCTACATATTTTCAGGGTAGGAATTCTCAATCAATTCTTAGCTACCCTGCTTTCAAAAATACTTGATTTTTAAATTTTGTTACCGTACACAAATCTTCATTTTCCAATTTTTTTATTGAACTTTGACTATTTATATTTTTTTATCTCATTTGTTAACCTATATCGATACCATTGGTCCTGCGGCGAGGACCAGCTTTAGAATAGCACCATTCCATCTCGTCCTGAAGGACTCTTAAAAGGCTAGTAAAGTATAACAAAGCCGCTACCAAAAATCCTGACTATCTACACCACCTCTAAAAGAGTGAGCCTTAAATCGGCACGCTAGCCATACATTTAACTGATTTAAGGCCATACATCTCTCGTCCACTAGACCATGTGCACAAGGAGGTCCATGTCCAATAGTGGACGATAAAAGGGCTCGAGTTACGGTGCGGTTACGGTCAATGCCATACCATACCATCAACGTTTCTATCACCTGTTGAATGTAAGCCTCTTCCAAGGTACGTGTGACGGCGGGTCTTTCGTTCTTCTCATCCACCCACTACCAGCGACATTCTTCCAGTCATTAGTCCACCTGGTTGAAAGGAGTTTCCTGGTAAGTAGTCTTCATTCGAGGACTCGTTTACGCATCGGTTTTAGGTTGCCGCAATTGCAATTATTATAAATGTATTTCAATTTCAATGTTCTGGCTAATACTTTACTGGCGCGCGGCGTGATGGTAAATGGTCATCGCCGCTCAGAGACACTCTTCTAGTAATTCATTAGGAGGTTCTGAGGCACAATCGACCACGTTGTCCTATGCGGATTGGTACTTCAGATTTTTAAAAATTCTGGAGCATGCGGGTTTCCTCAAGATGTTTTCCTTCACCGGCGAGTTAGGGATAATTTAAAAAATGTGTACCTACTTAAGTACAGTTAAGAGTGGAGAGTAGACACCTCTTGACTACGAGTATCACGCGCAGCATCATTTATCTTGCACTAATCTGCTAAATTATTAGAACTACACATATTTCCACTAACTAAAACTTTTCTTAACTTGACCTATAAAATTGATTCCATAATGTATAAAGCCTAGTTACTATTTATTACATTCAATTTACACAATAGACAATACTTATACATAGGTATATGTAATATCTACCCGTGATACCGTAATATCTCGATATCAGCCTATTATGTCTCACACCTCTTGCAATCTCCCCACTTTGAACCATAATCCACCACGTGGGATGTGAACGCTACCGAAAAATGCACTAGGTACATCTCCCATCTCTATCCTATTCCCTGTAATGTACATACGTGTTTCGATAATGAGTGATATATGCCAAAACCTATCCTATCCTATCCTCTTCTTTTCCTTCTAATGAAGAGTTTGGGAGGTGTAATGGGATGAAGAAATCTCGTTATCCTGTTATACTTCCTCTACCCCATCTTCCCAAACCTTCTTCCAAATCCACATCTAAATCTCCAAAGATAAGCAACGCATTCGGGGGCGTATCAAAGTTGGGTTTTCAGGACTGGTGTTGTGAACGGGCGATGATATCCACTTACCTATCATCAGGTGGACTGTCTTCACGTCTGCTACCTTGTTGCTATCGGTTGTCGATCCTGTGGCAGATATCGCCCGTATAGCCAACAAATATAGCCGTATAGCCACTTCAGTTTGCTTATTCTATAAACAATTATACAATTAATAGAACTTATAAGCATCTTACTTTTTCATAAAATGATATAATAATTTCATTTTATTAAATAACAGTCAAAAAAGAGCAGAGATCAGGGAAGAATATTGTAAAATATTAAGTTAACTTTAATTTTTCTGTTACTTCATAACATAAAAAATAATGAAAATAAATATCTATTTTGGTCTGGTTAATCTAATTAGTCACTTCCAATGTTTCTATACTGCGTACAAAATGACGTCTGTGTAACGAAGTAAAGTCAAATATAATAAATAAAGTAAATGCCCCATCTTAATCTTTAACAAGAACTGTAAGAAACCAACTACTAACAGACAACAACTGAGTCATATTCCTTATCAGTTTAGCGAAGTATCAACAATTTTAATCCTACCATGTACGAGTCTAACTTTAAATCTCGACCCTCATCTTGACCTAAGTAAAAATGGTTATGCTATGATCAAATTAACGAAATAAACGTAATAAAGTATGAAGCGTGATAAAGTTTAAAGTAAATATATATGATAATATACTTGTCAACAAAAACTACAAGAAGAAATACATATAGAATTCAATTGATAGAAAGCGTATAAAAACCTAACGGACCAATATGTATACCTATAATGTTCCACGGGCATCTCTTAATAATTACGATAGGATTTCGGGCCGTAATCCCCCATGCGAGCCCTCTGTGTGGATTGATAAATAAGTTCAAACTAAAACTTAGCGAGAATATACTAAACATTGTTCAATACTTTCGACATGTACGAGTATTAGGTCCAATATAATGAAAATATTACATTTAATTAATCGAAGTATTATCCATTATTATCAATACACTTTTGAAATTTTAATGGAAGTTGATGTCTCTGCTATAGAACTCCTGGCGATGGGAACCGATGAAATCTCTTAAAGCATTTTTCACTGCCTTATCAGAGTTGAATTTTTTCCCGTGTAAAATATGTATAATGTGCTTTATCAAGCACTAGAGATAAATCTCGAAATCAAAACAAATTGCGTTGCTCTGAAAAGAGTTTGTTTTTATTAAACCAAATGTGGCAATATACAATTGACATCAAAACAACATGTTACAATCTGTACAAATCTTACCTGAAAAGAGAAACAACATTTAATGCTATTGATTCTCTAATTTAATTCTCAATATCTTATTATATTTTGTCATTAGACACAATTGTAAAACCTCGATATAACAATCCTTGATATAAAAAATGACAAGCCCTTCTGTCAAACCTCCATTGGCTCAACCATAGAGTAACCATCGACTGGCTCAAACTCCACAGAGCCACCACTATAGTCAATTAGGAATGAAGTACAAAGATCTTCATTTACATCTTCCCCCCCCCCCCCCCCCCCCCCCTTTTAGGTTTCTTCTGGTACTGGAACAAGTTTTGTATGGTGGAAAAGATTTGATTCGAATTTTTTATGCCCTGTGTTTACTCTATATATTGAGTTTGACAATTTTTCTAATACTTGGTATGGGCCGATTTTTAATTCATCCAGTTTTTTCCTGTTTAATCGATTTCCGTTTTCAACATATACCAAGTCTCCTACTTTAAGTTCGCATTTTTTTCTGTTTTTGTCGAATTGTTGCTTATTATAATTGTGTGATTTTATACTTTTCTCCAAAGCTATTTTTCTATCTTGCATTAACTCATTATGTGTTATTTTTTGTTTCAGTTCATCTGGTAGAATATTAACATTTTTTCCTTCTAATAGATATTGTGGAGAAAATCCTGTCACAGTGTGCTCCGTTTCATTATATTTTTTTGTACATTCGTGAGCAATAGTCGTCCAGGCCAATTTATCCTTCTTTTCATTAATTTTACATCTGATTTTATTAACTAATGTTTGGTTCAATCTTTCGTTCAAACCATTCGAAAAAGGTGCATTTACTGCAGTGAAAATTATGGGTATATTTTCCTTATTTAAGAAGTTTTTAAATTCTTTTGAATTTATACCCGGATATTGATCAGATAGAATCATGCCTATTTTATTTTCCTGTGTCACTTTTTTAACAATCTTTATAAAATCACTCGAGCTTTGAGTTTTTGAAGTCACAATATAGGCATACCTGGTGAAGTGGTCTACCAGAAGATGTAAATATGTTTTTGTAGAGCGTGAGCTACCAAATCCACCGATGGTATCTATAGACATTATTTCAAAAGGGTAAGTAGCGGGCCCTAGATGAGACATTAGTCCAAATTTATATTTAGCTCTAGATTTATTTTTTATGCAGATTTCACAGTTGTCGCAAATTTTCTTTATATTACATGTTAAATTTTTCGCTACGTAGAATGGTTTAATTTTGTTTTCCATTTGTTGTATTCCTATATGGCAGTAAAGATAATGTATGTTTTCTATAATTTTTTTACTAAATTCCTCGGTCAGTACAATCTTTTCCTTTCTCCCTATCTTCTTATAGTATATTTTATCTTTTAATTTTAGTTTATTTATATTTTGTTTTATATCTTCATTTTTTTCTTGATCATTTTGGATGTCTTCTAGTTTAATAAAGTTCACAATTTTTAAAATTTCATCTTGATTTTCATATGATTCTAATACAGGATTTCTGCTCAAACTATCAGCTTCTAAGTTGTATTTTCCTGGAGAATATATTACCTCGAAATTAAATTGAGATAGATAATATGTGAGCTCTCCCAGTTCTTCATCCGTTCTAGCCTTAATATTCATTTTTTCTAGAGGTTTATGATCAGAGAAAATTGAGAATTTTTTTCCTATGAGCCAAAGCTGCCAATATTTTACTGCTTCCTTTATTGCTAAACACTCCAGATATATAGCTTTTTTCTTTTTTTGAGTGTCATTTAATTTTTTTGAAAAATATGCACAGGGTTTTTCTTCTCCATTGCATTGTGGTTGCTTCAAGACCGCGCCTATGCCCTGTATACTGGCGTCCGTATAAATATGTATCGGCAGATCTGGGTCAAAGATTGCTAAAATGGGTTTTGAACACAGTAGCTTCTTTATTGTATCAAATGATTCTTGACATTTCTCTGACCAAACAAATTTTTGTTCTTTTCTTAACAAATTATGTAAGGGATCTAATATGATTGATATATTGGGCACATATTTTCCATAAAAATTTATTTTTCCCAAAAACTGCCGAACATTTTTTCGTGTTGTCGGAACAGGGAAATCTTTTATAGCAATTAAATTATCCTTTAGAGGACTAATTGTATTATTTTTTATTATATGGCCTAAGTACTTCACCGAGTCTTGTGCAAATTTACACTTAGAGAATTTCAATCTAAAGCCTTCCTTTAAAATTGCTTCCAATAACAATGATAAGTGCTTAACATGTGCTGGAAATGTCTCAGAAAATATCAGAATATCATCTATGTAATTTACGGTGAAATCTGATAGTCCATGTTTCCTAATAATGCTACTTAATATTCTCTGAAAAATTGCAGGAGAAGTTTTTAAACCAAAGGGTAAACAGGTCCACTGAAAGTGGTTTTCTTGAGTAACAAATGCTGTTTTCTTTCTGTCTTCAATTTTCAAAGGGATTGACCAAAATGCTGAATTTATATCCAGCGTTGAGAAGAATTTGCAGTTTCTTGTTTTTATCATTAAATCCTCGATTAGTGGAAACGGTTGTGATTGAGGAATCACAATTTTATTTAGATCGCGAAAATCTATGCATAATCTAGATTTTCTTCCTTCTTCCTTTTTATATGCCAATGTTACCGGGGCTGCAAAAGGACTATAAGACTCTTCAATTAATTTTTTTTGTAATAATTTCGATACTTGTTGTTCTATTTCTTTTTTATCCTCAATAGTGCATCTATATGGTCTTTTGCTACAATATCTATCTATTAATAAATCAATATGTGCTTCATAGCCCTTCACCGTGCCTATATCATATTTATCTTTGGCAAAAAGTGATTTATATTTGCAAATTAATTTATTTATTTCTGACTGTTCCTGAAGGTTTAGATGATTTACTGATATGTTAAAGTTCGTCGCTTCCACGTGTTCATTAAAGTTTATTTTATACTTATCATTTGTTTCAACTTTAGTTTTCCCTAGGACATTCACTTCCTTTTTTTTTTTATTTAAGTTCTGATTTTCTTCAAACTTGCTACCTGAAAAGCCAGGAATTATTTTTGTGTTATTAGGATTTATTTCTTCTTTATTATCTTCTTTTTTGAAGTTTAGGATGTTTTGTGTAATTTCTAATTTTTCATTTTGAATTAGTTGAAATTTTTCTATGCAATCTAATCCAATTAAGAAATCATAGTCGAAATTCTCTTCATCTATGACAAAAACATTAATATTTTTTTCAATCTCATAAATCTTTATCTTTAAAGTTACTATTCCTATGGATTTTTTTACACCATTAATCGTTTTTAAGTTTGCATTTCCATTATTATTATTAATTGGGTTACTTTTCAAGGACAATAATCTTGAGTTTATTAAAGACACATTCGACCCTGAATCATAAATTCCCAAAATTTCTAAGGTATTATTTATTGTTAATTTAATTTTGATTAATGGTGAAGTTGTTAGTTTTTTGGATCTATTTCATTTAATTGCATTTCTAACTCCGAATTGTTGACGCTTCTAATTTGACCTCTTTTAGGTTGGTCATTATTTTTGTTTTTAAACCAACATAAGGATTCAGGATGATACCGGTTTCCTTTATTTTCTTTTTCACATATTCTGCATGGTCGGTCTCTTCCATTGTTTTCTTTAATTTTATTTTCAAAACCTACCATCTTTTTTTCCAAAATCTTTTTATTCACCAAATGTTCTAAACCTCTGATGTTATTAAATAAATTCTCAGTATCTTTTAAGTTATTTCTATCAATTTTATCTGCTATAAAATTTGGTAGCCCCGTAGCGATTAGATCAATTAGAGTGGGTTTATCCATTGATTTATTTATCTCCAATAAAAGTCTTTCTTTTTTTTAGTGCATAATCTAGTAATGAGCCCTGTCTGTATTTGAATAAAATTGCATACCTGACTGGTGACCAACCTTTGTCCGCATAAGTTTCATAAAAGTTTTTTTTCCATATTGACCATTCTGAGTTTACTGTATATTTTATGAGCATGGAACTGTACCAGTCAAGACACGAGTCTTCTAAAAATAGCCTAAGAACTTCAATTCTCATAGTATCTTCATCTATTTCTAAACGAGTACATTCTGCTTCAAAAATATTCATCCATTGAGATCCATTTGATGTTTTTCTAGTGAATTTTTCTATTACAAATTTCTCTGTTAAATTTCTTATTTTATGAGGTTTAGGTGTGTCCTTCTTCATTTCAGCAAAATTCTCCAGGATTCTTGTCAAGGCTTCTTCTGAAATTTTAGCTGTATCAGCCTCTTGCCGTGTTTCTGGTGTAATCTCTTCCAGTAAATATCCCTTGAACTGCATATTTCCATCTTCATCTACATAAACATTATTCATCTCTGGTGTTACCGAAATCCATACTTTTCTTTTTTCGTGTCTCTTTTGTAGGGTAGCTTTTACTTTTTGGAAAGTTTGAGTTCTTATAAGTGTATCATGTAGTTTTACCGGTTGTAGTTGTTCCGGGATTACAAAAGTTTGTTTATCGGTATCCGTAATTGAGGTTATGCAGATTACGTTCGTTTTTGGATCTTCAGCCGGTTTCACTACAAATTCAAATCTTAATTTTTCCATTGCTGCTCAACAGCTGTAAAAATGTTGTTTTATAATGTGCTTTATCAAGCACTAGAGATAAATCTCGAAATCAAAACAAATTGCGTTGCTCTGAAAAGAGTTTGTTTTTATTAAACCAAATGTGGCAATATACAATTGACATCAAAACAACATGTTACAATCTGTACAAATCTTACCTGAAAAGAGAAACAACATTTAATGCTATTGATTCTCTAATTTAATTCTCAATATCTTATTATATTTTGTCATTAGACACAATTGTAAAACCTCGATATAACAATCCTTGATATAAAAAATGACAAGCCCTTCTGTCAAACCTCCATTGGCTCAACCATAGAGTAACCATCGACTGGCTCAAACTCCACAGAGCCACCACTATAGTCAATTAGGAATGAAGTACAAAGATCTTCATTTACATATGTATTATTCAAATTCCGAAAAAAATGGAATTAAGTCAGGGCAAGGTCTGGCGAGTACGTACAGTCGGTGGGTGACGGAGAGTTTCCAGTCGAAGCTCCTGTAACTTTGAGACTGTCTGGCGTGCAGTGTGTAGAAGAGCATTATCATGGAGAAGCTGTGGACTAGAGCTATTGACCAGACTCAAGAAGCTGTAGTAGATAATACTAGCACAGGACCTCCATATAGTCACCATGAGTGTTAAAGATGTACGCCGATTTGGCGATCGGGTGTTGGCTCAGCAATCTGGCTCTGAGAACCAGACGTTAGAGTTACACGTCGATCGCGGTCGAAGGCCAATGTTGCAGGCCACACGCCTTAGCTTTAACGGGGGGGTGTAGGGATTCAGGCTTGCCGGTCTTGATGTTACAGGGATCTCGGCAGATCAGGTGTTGGGGTGAATACGGAAATAAAACGCCGCTTTGGTTTACATAAACACAGGGGTGCGGAGGGAGCGGCGACGGGCAGCAAGCTCACTTTTCTTCTATATGTTAATTACTACTCAAGTGCTGAGGACGAACTGGCTTGCTGGCTGTTAGGCCTTTGTCTTTTTATAGGGGTTTGCTGCCCTAGCGATCCCCCCGTTCCCTGAGGAAATTTTAATGCTATTAGCTCTCCACTTTTGTACATAATATCTAGGTTACAAGTCTTATTTATCTGGGCTGGTTCTCTTATTGCACGGAGGATAAAGACTATTTTCGGTGGCGAAGTTTAGGTATTTTCCTTTTAATTTCCCTTTTTCCTTATTGTCCCTCCCCCCTCTGTGAGTAGCAAGAGGTGTGGGAGGACCGGGGGTGCACGGCTTTTCAGTGGCGCCGATACCGGAACTACGCCACCTAGCCCGCAACTTTTTGTTCTAGAACTTATCCTAAATGAAACACACTGCGGGCGGTAGTCTTTATTTTAAACCTTATTCTAGCACCCTGACTTATAACCTAGGTATCCTAGCACATTGGAGAGCGAGAATAAGACATATAAAAACACAAGCAAATCGTACATAAAATATTATAAAATGTAAAGGTAAAGGAACAATAATATAACACATATTTAACCTTAACTAAACATTTTACATCTTACATATCAATGTTATTCATTTTATACATAGTATCGACATCTTATGATAACGTGTTATGTATGTGTTAACATTTTATTATTCCGGAGGAAGGGCACGTGAATTTCATTCTTGACCAAAATCGTGCCGCTTAAATTTTACTACTTGCGGAACTCTGTTTAGACGGCCCTCTTTTCCTCCGAAATGTGTGATGTTAGCACATGCATATTTCGCGCACTGATTCTATATTGTACACATAGGTATATAGGCACCGCACTTTCACTATTCACTTATTCTGTCGTGCACATTCTCCCGCCGTCGCAACGCTGCGAACCGACTGGTAGCACGACGACCTTCTTCGTAGGCCTGCGTAGCACGGTGCCGTTGCCCATGGTGATGTCGATGACTCGAACCTCGTTGTCCTTGCCCGGGTAGACACTGGTGACCCGGCCTCGTGGCCAAGTGTTGCGGGGCAAGTTTGGGTCGCACACGATGACTAGGTCGTTGACCTTTGGTTGTTCGCCGGTGCTGTGGGGCTCCCGCCGGTACTGGAGTAAGGGCATGTACTCCCGTACCCAGCGGTGCCAGAAGATGTCTGCGAGCCTTTGAGCGCGCCTCCAGTGATGGCGCGCGCTCAGGTCGTCCTCCGTGAATTCTCCGGGAACCGGCATGTGACAGTTTGGGCCGAGTAATATAAGATTCGGCGTGAGTGCTGTGGGTTCATCGGGGGTCACTGCCACGTGAGTGAGTGGGCGGGAGTTTATTGTCATCTCCGCCTCAGCTAGTAGTGTGCTGAGTGTTTCGTCACTTGGATGTTGTTCGTGTAGGGTGACTCGCAGGGCTTCTTTGACGGAGCGCACCATGCGCTCCCATGCACCGCCCATAAACGGTGCTGCCGGTGGGATGAACCGCCATCTAATCATGCGGTTCGTGGCCTCGTGCTGAGTAGCTTCAGCGATGGATTGGGCGAGCTCTTTGTCAGCCGCCTTGAAGCAAGTTGCGTTGTCACTCCACAGCTCTGTTGGGCATCCTCTTCTGGCTATGAATCTCCTTAGTGCTGATATAGCGGAGTCAGCGCTTAGGGAGGTCACGACCTCTAGGTGTATGGCCCGTGACGTCATACACGTAAATAGCGCCACGTATCTTTTCTCGCGGTGGCGCGCGACGGTGACTTCTATTGGACCGAAATAGTCCAACCCGGTGAATGTGAAGGGGCGTGCGTGATGGGCCAGGCGAGCTGGAGGTAAGTCTCCTGTGGCCGGACTCGTCGGCTTTGTCCTTCTTATTCTGCACGCCATGCAGCTCTTGATTACATTTCTCACGGCCGGTCGGATTTTCATCACCCATAGTCGTTGGCGTAATTCATTTACGACCATTTCTATGCCTCCGTGATGAAGTTTCTCGTGGACGCGTTGAATATATAATTTCGTATAAGGGTGTTTTCCATTTAATACGGCTGGACTCGCAGATTCTGTGTGGACCCCTTCGGCCGCGTTTATACGACCCTTTATTCGTATTATGTCGTCACTATCAATGATAAGGCTAAGTGACGACAATAAATCGCCGACAGGTGGCGCTTGGTTCGCTTGTATGCGTAGCTTTTCTCTATAATAGCTATCTTGCTGCGCCGCTCGAATCCATAACTTTTCGGCCTTTACAATATGACGCGTTTGTAGGTCAATGTAGCGGCGGGTCGATGAACTCGTGGGAACTAGGTCGGTCGATGTAGGTCGAGTTTGTTTATTTTTCTTCCAGTCGGGGTCACATAATTTGTTTTCACGCGTTCGTTTATGACGTGTAGCGGTGATTAGGAATTTGTTTTCCCGACTTATCTCGACGAATTGCAGCACTCTGGCTGTCGTTCTTATTAGTTTGATCCACTTGGAGAATCGCTGGACATCTGGTAGGTGCTCGTGGGTCGGCTTATTATTTATTACAAAACACTTTTCTCTCTCTTCCCCAGAGCTATTTATTTTGATTTCGACTTCTGTAGGCCATCCCTCTCTAGGTAGTTGTAAGTAGGATGGGCCACTGAACCATCGATGTTTTACATTGAAGTCGCGAGGTGTTGCTCTCGTCGCGTCGTCCGCTACGTTATCCGTTGTAGGCACCCATCGCCACTCACCCTTTTTGGTGAGTGTCTCTAATTCTGCGAGTCTGTGTGCTACGAAGGTTTTGTAGGTGCGTGGTTCGGACCTTATCCACGCTAGGGCCGTACGCGAGTCGCTCCAATATACCTTTTGTGCTACTTCAAAGTCATGTTCTCTCAGTACTGTGTCGGCTAGGCGAGCTCCTAATAAGGCGGCCTGTAGCTCTAATCTGGGGATGGAGACAGGCTTTAGTGGCGTCACGCGACTCTTTGCCGCCGCTAGTGTGACGTGTACGCTTCCGTCGCTACGTACGATTCGCCAGTAGATAGCTGTAGCGTAGGCCTCTTCGCTGGCGTCGACAAACGTGTGTAGTTCGTAGGTGTTTGCCGATTCGTAGTTGTAACATCGGGGAATGCGTAGACTTTCTATGTCTCTTAGTAATGATAGCCATGCGTCCCATCTTTGCCTTAATTGCTCTGGGATGGGCTCGTCCCATTTGGTACCATAGCTCCATGTGTCCTGCATAATTCTTTTAGCGGGCGTTGTCATAGGTGACAGTAGGCCTAGTGGATCGAACAGGGACATGATGATACTTAAAGCTTCCCTTTTAGTCGGTGGACGGGCGTTTTCAAGTACTTCAGGCGGTATTTTTATCTTGTTTAGGCGGAAACTTATACAATCATCTTTAGTGCTCCATAGGAGACCGAGCGTTTTTTCTGTCTCGCTCGCACCTATGGGTTTTGGGTTCGTTTCCGGGCCCGTACTGAAATCTTTTACGACATATGTGTCGTTGGATGTCCACGCTGTCAACTCGAAGCCGGCTTGTTTGTGTATAAAGTCGACTTCCTTTATTATTTTAATTGCCTTTTTAGGTGTAGGGAAACTTTGTAAGTAATCGTCCATGTAGTGGTTTCTTTCTATTGCGCGCGCCGCCTCTGGGTAGATGTCGACGAACTCTTTTGCGTTTTTGTTTTTTATGTGTATGGCGGTGCATGGTGATGAGCATGCGCCGAATATCACAGAGGTCATTCTATATTCTTCCGGCGGACCCTCCCGCCGGTGATCTCTCCATAAAAAACGCAGGGCATCTCTATCCTCTTCTCGGATGCTTATTTGCATAAACATTTCTTTTATATCGGCGGATACGGCATACGGATGTTGTCGGAATCGCATAATGACGCCTGGGAGGGACTGTAGTAAGTCGGGCCCCGCTAACAACATGTCGTTAAGACACAGTCCGTGTGCTTGAGCCGCCGCGTCGTGTACCATCCTGATCTTTGGTTTTGCTGGATTGATAACAGCAAAGTGCGGGAGATACCATGTTCTATCGCCGGTCGGCGGGGCGGGGGCTCTCTCAGCGTATCCGCTTTTGAAGAGGTTGTTGACCCGTTCTTGATATTGTGTTTTTAATTGTTCGTCGCGATCTAGTTTCTTTTCTAAACTGTAGAGGCGCTTCAGTGCGTTTTGATAGTTATTGGGTATCTTTAGTTCCTTTTTTCGCCACAGTAACCCAGTTTCGAATCTGCCATCGGGGAGTCGGCGAGTCGTATTCTCTAGGATTTCTAGTGCTCGCTGCTCGGGATCGTTTTTAGGTTTTCTAGGTTCGATCCCTAATGACTCCAGTTCGAAATACTTTTTCATTATATCTTCCATTGCGTCACCCCGTGTAGTGGAGAGGTGACCGCAAAAGGTTACGGGCTTACTTTTTGATGTGTGGCATCCGTGGAGTACCCATCCCAGTCTAGTGAGGGATGCCACTGGTTGGTCGCGCCGACCTTCACGGAGGTCACGTGACACTATTAGGTCCCAGTTATCTTGACCGATAAGTATTTTCGGGGACGCGTAGTCGTACGTGAGTTCTTTCATTATCTTTTGTAGATGAGTGCAGCCTTTTACATTTTCTCTTTTTACTGATTGCGACGTAAAGTTCAGCCTTTCTACTGTTCTGGCATTTTGGATTCGGAATTCCTTGCCGCTGAACTCTCCTTGGATGCCCAAGTTGACACTTCGACTTTCTTCATGTCTTATCTCTGTCCCACTCACCCCTTGTACCCACATTGGTTGTTTGGGCCCGTCTATTCCCAATATATCGGCCAAAGATGCGTCGATAATGGTCACTGTACTCCCCTCGTCCAACAACGCGTACGTCTTTACCTTATTCTGAGGGCCCGATAGCGTGACAGGTGCTATTTTCAGGTAGGCCCGACGTTGCGTATCTAGGTTGGTAGCTACTGTTGAAGTCAGTACCTCTTCTTTTTTCTCTGGGATGTTTGACGGTTTATCCACCTTTTGGTGGTGGAGTAGGACGTGGTGTCTCATGGTACATCCGTCGCGGCCGCATGGTTTGGCGCGACACATGCTTCGTTGGTGCGTGTCTTTTAAACACCGGAAGCAGGTATAGCTCTTCTTTGCCATTTCCCAACGCTCGTGAATGTTAGCGTTGAGAAACTGTGGGCAGTGCAACAATTGATGAGGTTGCTTGCATTGCCAACACTTTTCTTGCCGCTTTTCTTGCGGCTTGCGCTTTTCTTTCATCGTGTAAGCGCGTTCGACCTTTTTTCGTATAGGTCGCTCTCTCCCCGTCGACTCGTCGGCGATGTATTCTGGAAGGGCGTATGCGCCAAACTTATCCGCTTCTTCATTTAAGTATGTAGACATTTTCTTAAATTCGGATTCTTCAGAAAGCTCTCTCGCCGCGTAGTCTACCCATTTGCTTTTTAGGGTGGGAGTGAGCTTTTCCATCACGTTGTATAACATTTCGGGATGATGGAGGTAATGTGGTTTCTTTAATGCTTCTATTGCAGCCACAATATTCGCTAACTTACTTGCGAATATACAAAGGTCACGTGGGTTTTCACTGACCTTAGGTAAACGCTTCACTCTTTCTAATTCTAGCCGAATGAGTGCCTCGGGCCGCCCGAATCTTCTCTCCAGTGTTTGTAGTATCACTGACGGGTTAGGCTCGCTTATTAATAGGCAACTCACGGCTTCCAAGGCGGGCCCTTTTAAACATCTTCGTAGTCGGGCCACATTCTCGGTTTTAGTGAAGCGTTCTTCTGTTTCCCTATACGCTGCTCGAAAGGCGAGCCAGCCGTGGGCGTGTCCACTGTACACGGGTAACTCCTGTACATACCGAGGTGAGTCCCTGTTCTGGCGCATAGCCTGTGAGAAGGCCGTGGCTAGTGTAGTCACGTCGATCGCCGGTGAAGATTGGTGTGAAGACGGGACCTTATTCTCATACCCGTGATTATTCAAACGGGTTCCCGCCTCACCCGGGTCTTTTGCGTACCCGGCCGATCTCTTTATACTGCCCTCTCTGTGTTCGGCTGCCTCCATGGTTTTGGGACTCTTTTCCCCCTCGGTATTTGTGATGGCTAATATCTGTTTTTGATTATGTAGCCATTGCTGGACACGCTGTGGATCTGAACCCGGTTCGTCCTCTTCACTAGACGATGATGATGGTGAATCTAGCTTTAGTCGTTCTAATTTGGCCTTTTCAAGCGCGGCTGCGGCTTGAATTTCTTTAGTTTTTAACTCGGCCTCTCTTAAGTACAACTCGGCGAGTCGCTCTTTCGCCTCTAACTCCGCGAGGAGTCTCTTGCGAGAGGGTTCGGAGCGGCGCGACCGAGTGTGGCTCGAGTGTGGGCGTATCGTGTGTCCGGAGCACTCTGGCACAGGTGATGGTTCCCTGGACCGTACGGCGAGGGCGACGCCGTCCTCGACTGGTTTGTTATCACTGGAGGACTTACTTGTGATTGTAGTCTCCGTAGGCGTCGTCCGGGTCGTCGTGGTGCGTGACTCCGTGCTTGATGTTGCGCCCGTGGTGGCCGTAGTTTCTGTTCGTGAGCTTGACGAAGCCTCTGCTCCCTCCTTGTCACTTTTGCTTCTTGTGGTCGGCATCTTCTTGATTTTCCGTATTCTAGGAGATCTTTTTGGTGATGATGACGGCTTGGAGATCGTAGTTTGAAGACTGGACGATGGTTGCGCTTATCCCGACTCGAAGGACCAATTGTTAAAGATGCTGACGTCGGTAGCGAAATCCGAACTCGAAGGACCAATTGTTAAAGATGACGCCGAGGGAGCGAAACGGGCAGCAAGCTCACTTGAGCTTTGTTAGCGCTTGACTGTTGAGGACGAACTGGCTTGCTGGCTGTTAGGCCTTTGTCTTTTTATAGGGGTTTGCTGCCCTAGCGATCCCCCCGTTCCCTGAGGAAATTTTAATGCTATTAGCTCTCCACTTTTGTACATAATATCTAGGTTACAAGTCTTATTTATCTGGGCTGGTTCTCTTATTGCACGGAGGATAAAGACTATTTTCGGTGGCGAAGTTTAGGTATTTTCCTTTTAATTTCCCTTTTTCCTTATTGTCCCTCCCCCCTCTGTGAGTAGCAAGAGGTGTGGGAGGACCGGGGGTGCACGGCTTTTCAGTGGCGCCGATACCGGAACTACGCCACCTAGCCCGCAACTTTTTGTTCTAGAACTTATCCTAAATGAAACACACTGCGGGCGGTAGTCTTTATTTTAAACCTTATTCTAGCACCCTGACTTATAACCTAGGTATCCTAGCACATTGGAGAGCGAGAATAAGACATATAAAAACACAAGCAAATCGTACATAAAATATTATAAAATGTAAAGGTAAAGGAACAATAATATAACACATATTTAACCTTAACTAAACATTTTACATCTTACATATCAATGTTATTCATTTTATACATAGTATCGACATCTTATGATAACGTGTTATGTATGTGTTAACATTTTATTATTCCGGAGGAAGGGCACGTGAATTTCATTCTTGACCAAAATCGTGCCGCTTAAATTTTACTACTTGCGGAACTCTGTTTAGACGGCCCTCTTTTCCTCCGAAATGTGTGATGTTAGCACATGCATATTTCGCGCACTGATTCTATATTGTACACATAGGTATATAGGCACCGCACTTTCACTATTCACTTATTCTGTCGTGCACATTCTCCCGCCGTCGCAACGCTGCGAACCGACTGGTAGCACGACGACCTTCTTCGTAGGCCTGCGTAGCACGGTGCCGTTGCCCATGGTGATGTCGATGACTCGAACCTCGTTGTCCTTGCCCGGGTAGACACTGGTGACCCGGCCTCGTGGCCAAGTGTTGCGGGGCAAGTTTGGGTCGCACACGATGACTAGGTCGTTGACCTTTGGTTGTTCGCCGGTGCTGTGGGGCTCCCGCCGGTACTGGAGTAAGGGCATGTACTCCCGTACCCAGCGGTGCCAGAAGATGTCTGCGAGCCTTTGAGCGCGCCTCCAGTGATGGCGCGCGCTCAGGTCGTCCTCCGTGAATTCTCCGGGAACCGGCATGTGACAGTTTGGGCCGAGTAATATAAGATTCGGCGTGAGTGCTGTGGGTTCATCGGGGGTCACTGCCACGTGAGTGAGTGGGCGGGAGTTTATTGTCATCTCCGCCTCAGCTAGTAGTGTGCTGAGTGTTTCGTCACTTGGATGTTGTTCGTGTAGGGTGACTCGCAGGGCTTCTTTGACGGAGCGCACCATGCGCTCCCATGCACCGCCCATAAACGGTGCTGCCGGTGGGATGAACCGCCATCTAATCATGCGGTTCGTGGCCTCGTGCTGAGTAGCTTCAGCGATGGATTGGGCGAGCTCTTTGTCAGCCGCCTTGAAGCAAGTTGCGTTGTCACTCCACAGCTCTGTTGGGCATCCTCTTCTGGCTATGAATCTCCTTAGTGCTGATATAGCGGAGTCAGCGCTTAGGGAGGTCACGACCTCTAGGTGTATGGCCCGTGACGTCATACACGTAAATAGCGCCACGTATCTTTTCTCGCGGTGGCGCGCGACGGTGACTTCTATTGGACCGAAATAGTCCAACCCGGTGAATGTGAAGGGGCGTGCGTGATGGGCCAGGCGAGCTGGAGGTAAGTCTCCTGTGGCCGGACTCGTCGGCTTTGTCCTTCTTATTCTGCACGCCATGCAGCTCTTGATTACATTTCTCACGGCCGGTCGGATTTTCATCACCCATAGTCGTTGGCGTAATTCATTTACGACCATTTCTATGCCTCCGTGATGAAGTTTCTCGTGGACGCGTTGAATATATAATTTCGTATAAGGGTGTTTTCCATTTAATACGGCTGGACTCGCAGATTCTGTGTGGACCCCTTCGGCCGCGTTTATACGACCCTTTATTCGTATTATGTCGTCACTATCAATGATAAGGCTAAGTGACGACAATAAATCGCCGACAGGTGGCGCTTGGTTCGCTTGTATGCGTAGCTTTTCTCTATAATAGCTATCTTGCTGCGCCGCTCGAATCCATAACTTTTCGGCCTTTACAATATGACGCGTTTGTAGGTCAATGTAGCGGCGGGTCGATGAACTCGTGGGAACTAGGTCGGTCGATGTAGGTCGAGTTTGTTTATTTTTCTTCCAGTCGGGGTCACATAATTTGTTTTCACGCGTTCGTTTATGACGTGTAGCGGTGATTAGGAATTTGTTTTCCCGACTTATCTCGACGAATTGCAGCACTCTGGCTGTCGTTCTTATTAGTTTGATCCACTTGGAGAATCGCTGGACATCTGGTAGGTGCTCGTGGGTCGGCTTATTATTTATTACAAAACACTTTTCTCTCTCTTCCCCAGAGCTATTTATTTTGATTTCGACTTCTGTAGGCCATCCCTCTCTAGGTAGTTGTAAGTAGGATGGGCCACTGAACCATCGATGTTTTACATTGAAGTCGCGAGGTGTTGCTCTCGTCGCGTCGTCCGCTACGTTATCCGTTGTAGGCACCCATCGCCACTCACCCTTTTTGGTGAGTGTCTCTAATTCTGCGAGTCTGTGTGCTACGAAGGTTTTGTAGGTGCGTGGTTCGGACCTTATCCACGCTAGGGCCGTACGCGAGTCGCTCCAATATACCTTTTGTGCTACTTCAAAGTCATGTTCTCTCAGTACTGTGTCGGCTAGGCGAGCTCCTAATAAGGCGGCCTGTAGCTCTAATCTGGGGATGGAGACAGGCTTTAGTGGCGTCACGCGACTCTTTGCCGCCGCTAGTGTGACGTGTACGCTTCCGTCGCTACGTACGATTCGCCAGTAGATAGCTGTAGCGTAGGCCTCTTCGCTGGCGTCGACAAACGTGTGTAGTTCGTAGGTGTTTGCCGATTCGTAGTTGTAACATCGGGGAATGCGTAGACTTTCTATGTCTCTTAGTAATGATAGCCATGCGTCCCATCTTTGCCTTAATTGCTCTGGGATGGGCTCGTCCCATTTGGTACCATAGCTCCATGTGTCCTGCATAATTCTTTTAGCGGGCGTTGTCATAGGTGACAGTAGGCCTAGTGGATCGAACAGGGACATGATGATACTTAAAGCTTCCCTTTTAGTCGGTGGACGGGCGTTTTCAAGTACTTCAGGCGGTATTTTTATCTTGTTTAGGCGGAAACTTATACAATCATCTTTAGTGCTCCATAGGAGACCGAGCGTTTTTTCTGTCTCGCTCGCACCTATGGGTTTTGGGTTCGTTTCCGGGCCCGTACTGAAATCTTTTACGACATATGTGTCGTTGGATGTCCACGCTGTCAACTCGAAGCCGGCTTGTTTGTGTATAAAGTCGACTTCCTTTATTATTTTAATTGCCTTTTTAGGTGTAGGGAAACTTTGTAAGTAATCGTCCATGTAGTGGTTTCTTTCTATTGCGCGCGCCGCCTCTGGGTAGATGTCGACGAACTCTTTTGCGTTTTTGTTTTTTATGTGTATGGCGGTGCATGGTGATGAGCATGCGCCGAATATCACAGAGGTCATTCTATATTCTTCCGGCGGACCCTCCCGCCGGTGATCTCTCCATAAAAAACGCAGGGCATCTCTATCCTCTTCTCGGATGCTTATTTGCATAAACATTTCTTTTATATCGGCGGATACGGCATACGGATGTTGTCGGAATCGCATAATGACGCCTGGGAGGGACTGTAGTAAGTCGGGCCCCGCTAACAACATGTCGTTAAGACACAGTCCGTGTGCTTGAGCCGCCGCGTCGTGTACCATCCTGATCTTTGGTTTTGCTGGATTGATAACAGCAAAGTGCGGGAGATACCATGTTCTATCGCCGGTCGGCGGGGCGGGGGCTCTCTCAGCGTATCCGCTTTTGAAGAGGTTGTTGACCCGTTCTTGATATTGTGTTTTTAATTGTTCGTCGCGATCTAGTTTCTTTTCTAAACTGTAGAGGCGCTTCAGTGCGTTTTGATAGTTATTGGGTATCTTTAGTTCCTTTTTTCGCCACAGTAACCCAGTTTCGAATCTGCCATCGGGGAGTCGGCGAGTCGTATTCTCTAGGATTTCTAGTGCTCGCTGCTCGGGATCGTTTTTAGGTTTTCTAGGTTCGATCCCTAATGACTCCAGTTCGAAATACTTTTTCATTATATCTTCCATTGCGTCACCCCGTGTAGTGGAGAGGTGACCGCAAAAGGTTACGGGCTTACTTTTTGATGTGTGGCATCCGTGGAGTACCCATCCCAGTCTAGTGAGGGATGCCACTGGTTGGTCGCGCCGACCTTCACGGAGGTCACGTGACACTATTAGGTCCCAGTTATCTTGACCGATAAGTATTTTCGGGGACGCGTAGTCGTACGTGAGTTCTTTCATTATCTTTTGTAGATGAGTGCAGCCTTTTACATTTTCTCTTTTTACTGATTGCGACGTAAAGTTCAGCCTTTCTACTGTTCTGGCATTTTGGATTCGGAATTCCTTGCCGCTGAACTCTCCTTGGATGCCCAAGTTGACACTTCGACTTTCTTCATGTCTTATCTCTGTCCCACTCACCCCTTGTACCCACATTGGTTGTTTGGGCCCGTCTATTCCCAATATATCGGCCAAAGATGCGTCGATAATGGTCACTGTACTCCCCTCGTCCAACAACGCGTACGTCTTTACCTTATTCTGAGGGCCCGATAGCGTGACAGGTGCTATTTTCAGGTAGGCCCGACGTTGCGTATCTAGGTTGGTAGCTACTGTTGAAGTCAGTACCTCTTCTTTTTTCTCTGGGATGTTTGACGGTTTATCCACCTTTTGGTGGTGGAGTAGGACGTGGTGTCTCATGGTACATCCGTCGCGGCCGCATGGTTTGGCGCGACACATGCTTCGTTGGTGCGTGTCTTTTAAACACCGGAAGCAGGTATAGCTCTTCTTTGCCATTTCCCAACGCTCGTGAATGTTAGCGTTGAGAAACTGTGGGCAGTGCAACAATTGATGAGGTTGCTTGCATTGCCAACACTTTTCTTGCCGCTTTTCTTGCGGCTTGCGCTTTTCTTTCATCGTGTAAGCGCGTTCGACCTTTTTTCGTATAGGTCGCTCTCTCCCCGTCGACTCGTCGGCGATGTATTCTGGAAGGGCGTATGCGCCAAACTTATCCGCTTCTTCATTTAAGTATGTAGACATTTTCTTAAATTCGGATTCTTCAGAAAGCTCTCTCGCCGCGTAGTCTACCCATTTGCTTTTTAGGGTGGGAGTGAGCTTTTCCATCACGTTGTATAACATTTCGGGATGATGGAGGTAATGTGGTTTCTTTAATGCTTCTATTGCAGCCACAATATTCGCTAACTTACTTGCGAATATACAAAGGTCACGTGGGTTTTCACTGACCTTAGGTAAACGCTTCACTCTTTCTAATTCTAGCCGAATGAGTGCCTCGGGCCGCCCGAATCTTCTCTCCAGTGTTTGTAGTATCACTGACGGGTTAGGCTCGCTTATTAATAGGCAACTCACGGCTTCCAAGGCGGGCCCTTTTAAACATCTTCGTAGTCGGGCCACATTCTCGGTTTTAGTGAAGCGTTCTTCTGTTTCCCTATACGCTGCTCGAAAGGCGAGCCAGCCGTGGGCGTGTCCACTGTACACGGGTAACTCCTGTACATACCGAGGTGAGTCCCTGTTCTGGCGCATAGCCTGTGAGAAGGCCGTGGCTAGTGTAGTCACGTCGATCGCCGGTGAAGATTGGTGTGAAGACGGGACCTTATTCTCATACCCGTGATTATTCAAACGGGTTCCCGCCTCACCCGGGTCTTTTGCGTACCCGGCCGATCTCTTTATACTGCCCTCTCTGTGTTCGGCTGCCTCCATGGTTTTGGGACTCTTTTCCCCCTCGGTATTTGTGATGGCTAATATCTGTTTTTGATTATGTAGCCATTGCTGGACACGCTGTGGATCTGAACCCGGTTCGTCCTCTTCACTAGACGATGATGATGGTGAATCTAGCTTTAGTCGTTCTAATTTGGCCTTTTCAAGCGCGGCTGCGGCTTGAATTTCTTTAGTTTTTAACTCGGCCTCTCTTAAGTACAACTCGGCGAGTCGCTCTTTCGCCTCTAACTCCGCGAGGAGTCTCTTGCGAGAGGGTTCGGAGCGGCGCGACCGAGTGTGGCTCGAGTGTGGGCGTATCGTGTGTCCGGAGCACTCTGGCACAGGTGATGGTTCCCTGGACCGTACGGCGAGGGCGACGCCGTCCTCGACTGGTTTGTTATCACTGGAGGACTTACTTGTGATTGTAGTCTCCGTAGGCGTCGTCCGGGTCGTCGTGGTGCGTGACTCCGTGCTTGATGTTGCGCCCGTGGTGGCCGTAGTTTCTGTTCGTGAGCTTGACGAAGCCTCTGCTCCCTCCTTGTCACTTTTGCTTCTTGTGGTCGGCATCTTCTTGATTTTCCGTATTCTAGGAGATCTTTTTGGTGATGATGACGGCTTGGAGATCGTAGTTTGAAGACTGGACGATGGTTGCGCTTATCCCGACTCGAAGGACCAATTGTTAAAGATGCTGACGTCGGTAGCGAAATCCGAACTCGAAGGACCAATTGTTAAAGATGACGCCGAGGGAGCGAAACGGGCAGCAAGCTCACTTGAGCTTTGTTAGCGCTTGACTGTTGAGGACGAACTGGCTTGCTGGCTGTTAGGCCTTTGTCTTTTTATAGGGGTTTGCTGCCCTAGCGATCCCCCCGTTCCCTGAGGAAATTTTAATGCTATTAGCTCTCCACTTTTGTACATAATATCTAGGTTACAAGTCTTATTTATCTGGGCTGGTTCTCTTATTGCACGGAGGATAAAGACTATTTTCGGTGGCGAAGTTTAGGTATTTTCCTTTTAATTTCCCTTTTTCCTTATTGTCCCTCCCCCCTCTGTGAGTAGCAAGAGGTGTGGGAGGACCGGGGGTGCACGGCTTTTCAGTGGCGCCGATACCGGAACTACGCCACCTAGCCCGCAACTTTTTGTTCTAGAACTTATCCTAAATGAAACACACTGCGGGCGGTAGTCTTTATTTTAAACCTTATTCTAGCACCCTGACTTATAACCTAGGTATCCTAGCACATTGGAGAGCGAGAATAAGACATATAAAAACACAAGCAAATCGTACATAAAATATTATAAAATGTAAAGGTAAAGGAACAATAATATAACACATATTTAACCTTAACTAAACATTTTACATCTTACATATCAATGTTATTCATTTTATACATAGTATCGACATCTTATGATAACGTGTTATGTATGTGTTAACATTTTATTATTCCGGAGGAAGGGCACGTGAATTTCATTCTTGACCAAAATCGTGCCGCTTAAATTTTACTACTTGCGGAACTCTGTTTAGACGGCCCTCTTTTCCTCCGAAATGTGTGATGTTAGCACATGCATATTTCGCGCACTGATTCTATATTGTACACATAGGTATATAGGCACCGCACTTTCACTATTCACTTATTCTGTCGTGCACAATGAGCTTATTTTGATTCAGTTTACGTTTGGAACATTGGTTGGCTGTCTCTTCTGGGTTCAACCATTGTAACGAAACGAATGTATTTTAACAATTGTAACGTTGCTGGGATTATAACTAACGTTTACGATTATCATACAAGATCCACCTCTCAATACAATCTACAATACGCTTCAGAAACTATTAATTTTTGTGCCGGTTCAGCGAAGTAAGGCAAGCTTCGACTAGTGTTTGCAGCTGACTTTCATTAAGCCGTACCCACTTTCCGAGCTTCTTCACTTTCCAATTTGACACAAATGAATCAATATCGTTGTGGCACTTACGCCGAAGGCGGCTGCTAACTCAGACGTGGCTTGAGATGAATCCGCTTCCACTATTGCTTTCAATTTGTCCTCATCGACTTTAGTCTCTTCTCGTCCACGGAGCTTGTTCTTGAGGTCGAAATTTCCAGAATGGAAACGATCAAACCAAAAAACGCACCGCGCGTTCGTTTGCGGTGTTCGGTCCGTATCTGTACACATCGTTGATATTGAGTGTCGTCTCTGCTGCGTTTCTGCCACGAGAGAACTCGTATTCGAAAATAACGTTAAAACAGAAAAGTTAAAACAAAGAACTTTTCCATGGTCGCAAACACAACTTTATCTAAGCAAAAAGTCATTTGACGGAAAAACAAATGAATACCTGATTTTGAAAAAGAATGTCATACGTAGCTTTAAATTGAAATTAATTTGAATTTGTAATACCAAGCCAAACCCAAGATAAGTAAGTTCAAAGTGGCCACTATGAACAAACAGCAATTTCATAGGTGAGGCGCTAATCACTCCAGCTTATTTATGATGCTAAAAAATACATACCTAATAATAAATAATTACAATTTTGAAAAATATATAAATTTGAATTATTCCTGGCGAACACATATATAATAAACAAGAGGATATAGAAAGTCTTTAAAAGTAGAAATTCATCTATTAATTTCACTTTAATAACTATATGTATATAGGCAAAATGTGTCACCAGTTTCACACGCACACAAATATACAAATTCTCATTTCACAGTTTTTACTTGGTAATGTTTACCGAGCACAATATCAAATATGAGTTTATAATCGTGGGAAATACGGCAATTTATATACGTACAAGTATACCAGTAGTATTGCAAGTCATATAATCTTTATTAAGTTATATAATCTGTATGTATTATTATTATTTATTATACGATCAGAAATGAAACAGATACCTAAGTATTTCATTCGAGTAAGTAAATATCAAATAAGAAAGGTTTGTTTACTGTTTGATTCAATATTAGAAAACACTGAACCGGTTTTGTGAAACCTTCAACAAAGTGTCGAAGACTTTATGCTATATTTGTGTGTCCTGTGAAAACCGGTACAACTCGATTTATATCAGTTTTCGTTTTTTAAGTGCATCATACTCAGGAAAAATAAAGATTTTTTTGTCTAATCCACATTGCAATACGAGCTATAGATTTTGAGATACAGTTTGTTCCACATGATACACCTACTCATTATACGCACTTTTTGTTTAAACTCTGTGTGTAAAATGGTATAATTAATTCATACCAGAGAAATTATAATATATTTTCATAACATTCATGTGTAAAAAGAACTTCTTATATAATATTGTTTTACAGATAAAAAAATATGTTATGATATACTGTGCTTTTTGATATATGTATTAGTTTTAGAATTTCACCCTGTTGTCAACGTTATGCAGAGCATATTAAAGATAATAACCAAATAATCCAAATCATGCGTATAAAATATTGTATATGTTACAGCTGCGAAAATACATAGCAGTAACATTTTTTACGAGTGAGTTTTCTATATACACAGCTCCATGCATCGTCCACATAAATACAAATGATAAATTTTGGCAAATATTATTTACAATATCTATATGTAAATAAAAATGTAAACGTTCGTTTGTTCAAAATCTTAAATCTCCGAAAGTTCTTCACCGATTGCTTTGAAATTTTGACACAATGTTGCATTCAAATACGCGCGTGTTTTTATATACCTATGACAGGGTAAAAATATGCTTTTTACCCAAAAACAGGTAAAAAGACGGTAAGCGACATCTGTTGGGCTGCCACAGCAACACGTGGCCGGGTACAACTAGTAAAGAATAATTGTAAGATAATCGAACAACAATAGATGATTCTCGCGACATACGTATTTTTCGTAAAAACGTTGACTTCGGCTTTCCAGAATTTTTCGAACCTTTAAACCGCTCTCCTATAAAGTTACTGCTATAGATATGTCCTAAATAAAATAGATATACCTACGCGATACTAGCTAGCGCGAACAAATCGGTCAACGATTGTTAATGAGTTATTAAATCGTAACTGTAACTATGTATACATTTTGTTCGTATGTATGTAGTATATATATGTAACCTTAACCAGGCCTTTTATCGTCCACTGATGGACACGGGCCTTCTCATCCACATAGTCTTGTGGATGAGGGATGTATGGAATTAAAACTGTATACTGGCTAAGCGGGTTGGCAAGTCCAATCTTTAGAGGTGGTGTAGTTCCTTGGAACTTGTAATAACAAATTTGTTATCTTTGAGACGCCTTTTAGATACCGACGGGAAATCTTCCCATATCTATGGGATGGTGCTATTCTAAGGCCGGCCGACACCACACGGCAAGATATGTATTTATAATACACGCACACATATCCACACACACGCCATATTTTAAAGCCATATTTGTATTGGCTTTAAACTAGCTTTACAGGTTTACTTCATCACTTCTGACATGAATACGTAGTTGAAACAGTTTCTTTGAAACGCAAATAAATGATAAAAGTAAGTAATATTGTATACATTTGCAGGCCGTTCATTTAACGTAACTAAGTAAATTCGATAGATACACTGCAGCTACATAAGTATATAAATTTTTAACTTTAAATAAATTTCATGTGTGGTAAAGTGGAATAATTATATAATATTATATTAGGGCCTTACCTATGAAATTGCCGTTTGTTCACAGTGGCCACTTTGAACTTATTTATCTTGCGTTTGGCTTGGAATTCCAAATTCAAATTAATTTCAATTTAAAGCTATGAATGACATTCTTTCTTAAAATCAGTTATTGATTTGTTTTTCCGTCAAACGACTTTTGCTTGGATATCGATGTTTGCCACCTTGCAAAAGTTTAAAATTTGCTTTATATTCGAATATGAGTTCCGTCATGGCAGAAACACAGCACAGACGGCACGCAATATCAACGATGTGTATATTATATGTGAGTAAAGTGGGTACCGGACACTCGGAAAGTGGGTACCCCATGAGCTTAATGAATGTCAGCTGCAAACACGCGTCGAAGCTTGCCTTACTTCGTTGAACCGGCACAAAAATGAAGGGATTCTGAATGGGATTGACACTTCTGATGAGAAGTGAATTTGTTTCGATAATCGTAAACGTTCATCACAAGTGTTGAACCCACGAGACGCAGCCAAAGAATGTCCCAAACGTAAACTGAATCAAACGAAGCTCATGGTGACTGTATGGTAGTCCCGTGCCGATATTTTATCTACTACAGCTTCTTGAGATCCGGCACAACAATTAATGTAAAGAACTGCAAACGATGATGGACAAATTCGCTATCCAACAACCGAATCTGGTCAATCGCTCTAGTCCACTGATTCTCCATGCTAACGCACGCTCACACACTGCACGACAGACAGTCTCAAAGGTACAGGAGCTTCGACTGATAACTTTCCGTCACCCACGGTACTCGATAGACATTGTCCCTACTGATTTCCATTTTTTTCAGAGTTTGGATAACTTTTTACAGGGGAAAAATTGAACTCCAATGAAGCAGTGAAAATACCTTCAGAGAATTCATCGATTCCTGTCCCCAGGAGTTCTATAGCAGAGGCATCAATCAACTTCCACTAAAATGGCCAAAAGTGCATTGATAGACAATACTTCGATTTATGGTATTAAATATATAATTTTCATACCAAAAAAATCATATTTGATTTTTTCCATATAAAACGGCTATTCATAGGTATACCTATTTATTAAACACTTCAATGCACCAAAATAACAATTAAACAAAAGGTGTCATATTTGTTAACATACAAGAGGTAAATAAATAACACAATCGATAAATAGTGTATTAAAATAATTTATTAAAAGTGATTAAAAATTGAGGTAGAGGCCTCCCCTATTCTCTTGCAAGTCAGCTTCTGCAGCCACTTTCGGCCATCCTTCACAGAAAGCATGGATGTCCGCTTGTCACGGATACAAACGCCGAGGTCTTCCTGGTCGTCCACAGGGATCCATTGAGAAGGTATTCTTGCCTATCTCACTGGATGCATACGGCACTGGAGTTGAGTTGCCATACTACTGGCTGTACTATGAAATGCTCTAACTTCTCTAATAAAGATAATATTTTTCGTATTCCATAAAATAAAATTCCAGTTTACATTATTTGCACGGTTTGAAAAACAACGCTCAGTAGGTATCAGGTATATTGGAACAATACGTACATGAACTCTCTTTGCAAACGAGCTATGTCGGATAACGTTGCTCTCACTCGCACCTTATCAGTGATATGTTTTCTTAAGATATATAATAAAGTGTCACCTGTCGCGTTTGATTGATACTCGAGTTGTTAGCTGAATTGTGGAAATAACCGCTACAGGAATTGCCAAGGTTATAACGTGGCCTTGGAATTTTTTCACGTGTGTAACAACTACCTGTTGCATGCGAATTAAGAAGACTATCTCTTGATGTTACAGAATCTTATATCATTTCATTGCTTAGTGACATTCGCAAATATTGTTGTTATATGCTCATGTCAATGTAGTGTTTATAAAGAATAGTAAAAATATTAACAATTCAATTAAAGTAATCAGAAATATTCTATTATAAAAGGAAAGAAAATAAAAAAAAATGTTTCATTAAATCATATAGGTAAAAATTGTTTCGATTTAAAAATATCTTCAAAGGTATATAATACTCGTATAATTGGATCGCAGCGCAGCATCCGAAAAACTATTTCAGATAACATTTATATAATAATAACCAAAAAAGCAAAAATACAAGCTGTTTGAAAATGAAACATTTTCATTTGCATTTACGTAATCTCTTCACTGGATATGAATATAAAATTAATTTCTTTTAATAAATCAGAGCGTGCGCTCTTCAATTTCCTTGTACATCGGCTATAGTTATTGTTCAATTTTCATCGGTTCCACTTACAAAGGTATTCAAATGAGTCGTGCAAATGGTTTTTGTCTTATTTTGTTCTCAGTCACGAATCAGGTGGAAGCAGGCACACTGCTCGTGCTAATACCAACCTTCGGAGCTTATGTGCGACGTTTTACTGCATTGTGCAGATTCTAACAATGAAATGTTTATCTCCTTTAAATACTAGCAGATATTTATCATATTGTTAATAATAGCATCTTAGAAATCCTTTGTTCTTTGTATGGAAGAGAGTTCATCTGGTAGTAATTGGATACTGTCATACTCCATATACTCTATAAAAGCCACATCAGTTCAGATTGATGAACTATGGCACGAACTAAATGTACCGCTTACCTTTGAATATTTAAAAATGGATTTGGAATTCATGAGTTTTAATCATCAGACCAGTTAGTAGTGCTTGTGCAAAAGGTTCCGCGTTCGATTCCCGGTCGGAGGTTTATTTGTTTAAAGAAAAATGTTTGTTCAGGGCTGCGTGGTGTATTCGTATTTGTATGTGTCTTTGAATCCACGCCACGGGGAATCCTAGTGTGGGCTAATTATTGTGGAGTTATTTATGCATTTATTTATAGTTCATGGCTGCAATTATATCATATTTTCCAACATTAAGGGCCTTTCTCACCACCTCCTAATACTTTATCAGATGGTATCAGAAAGTCAGTATCAGCTAGATTTAATTGGCAGATAATTTATCTACAGATTGTTAATAGTTACTTCATCAGAAGGTGATGAAAAGGCCCTTCTCAGCATCTTCTGATAAAGTATCAGGAAGTAGTGATATAGGCCCTTAAATATATAATCTATAGATTTGTAATTGTAAACCTGTCAGATAGCCACGTCACAAATATTTATTGCAACATCTCAATTTTGTCAATCAAGTGCTCTCCACAAGATTATTATTTATCAGTACTTTGTTGTTGACTGAAATTGATAAATTCATCTGTGAACTTGAAACGTTACGATAGAAAAGACAAAAGTTTAATGGAAATAAACCTCAAGATCATAAATGGGTAAGTCAATAGAAGGCACGAAGAAACTTTTACAGATTTCCATTTGCGTTGAGTACTTCGGCACATCACGCATTTCTGTACCAGCCCTCAGTAAGTGATTTCAGTAAAAGGAAGGAAGCTGGAGAACTAGTCTGAGAGCTGGATTTCTTTTTTTTTATAGAAAGAACATGGCAAACGAGCATACAGTCCACCTGATGGTAAGTGGATACTGTCGCCCATAGACATCCGCGATACATGCCAACATTAGTCCAAAATGACAAACTTCGGCACGCCCCCGGATGCGCTGCCTACCTTTGTTGATGAAAGAATGGATTTGGAAAAAGGATTGGGGACGTGGGAAGGGATAGGATAGGAATGGGCTCTGGCATATCTCACTCACTACCGAAACACGTACATACATTGGGGAATATGATAAAGTGGGAAATGCAGTACATTTCAAGGTAGTATTATTCTGTGAGAGAGGGGTAACGAGGTCAGTCGAGTGCGCTCAGCCGCTGTTGGATTGCGGCGTGCACTCTCCATTTCTATAGTGTATATGACTAATTTTTTTAAAGAAAAGTTCTGACTGTTAAGTGCCTTTTGTTAGCTTCCCTAACCAACCGTCGCTTTGAATACATATGGACTTGTCATTTATAATTTAAGTATCGTTATTTTTCCTAAAAAAAAGTGAAAAAGTATAACGCATCCCGGGCTTCCTGCAAGTCTCAGAGAGCAAGTTCGATTTCCGTCCTTCATAGTTGATATTTACGTTTCTCTTGGGATAGTAATCTAACCAGATGAGCGTCAGCTTATCCAACATACCAAGAAATCAGATTAATGAAGGAATTATTAGTACTGGCTCTTGCAAACACAACGAATACTTGCTAATGTAATTAAAAGAACAGCAGAGCATACTGAATGGGTAGCGAAGTTAAAGATGGGTTATGTTCTCTGTTGACAATACAGAAATCGAAGTTCCCCTTGGGGGTCATCACCAAAAGTACGGGAGTCCACTTGGTGATGACATTCTTAGTAATTTAAAATTATTTACTTAGTTATTCAAAAGTAGAATTTTTTTTTGATCATGGTGTCCTGGGCATTTAGTATTTATTTGCTCATCGTTTAAATACAGGTTTAAATTATTGTTTATTACAATATTATAAAAATGCTTTCATCGATAGCAAGCATGTCCTACGTACCTATTTTTTTGATTCTCGAATTTGATGTACCTATCTAAGCTCCCTAATATATACCCCTAAACCCACAAATCAAACAAAGTACACATAATAAAAAGCCAGGAAATGTAAAGTAAGCATAAGCTGTTTATGTTCTCAGTAACACGGTAACCATTCAAACAAAAGGCGACTGTAGACAAGATCATACTATAAATCCAAATTACGTGGACTCATTTGATCACAAATCAGTTGCGAATTGCGTCGTCGTAAAAGCAATAAGATCAACAGATCCGTTTGTCTCCGTTGTTTGTATACGGGTATGGAAGTAACAATCAGTCGGCGGCCCCCCGGGGCGCAATAAGCGAGATTCCGCCGACAAGCAACACAAGACGATGTAGAAGTGGCTTTACTCTCGGAATCTATATAGAATTCTGTGTAAGTGGATGAAAATTGTTCCAGGAATGTAGCAGTTACTACACTATAATACCTATAATATGTACATACAATACCATACATACAATACCAGCCATAATTCTATTATACCATATGTACCTGTAATAAGTGCTACAATACCAGCCATACGGATTGAAAGTAATTAATATACCTAAGCAATATGTAAGCAGCTATGTCTCTACTCAGCCTATGTCGCTACATCAGACAAACTAAAGTGATAAAATTACAAAAGAACTATTATTGCTTATCTGGTATTTATCTGGAAGGATTATCAAATATGTGATATAAAGACTATAATAGTAAGATCTAGGCTTTAAAATGAAATAAAATAAAGCTAACTGAAATTCATTATCATGGTAGGCGTTTCCAGTAACTTTATAAGACGTTATAAACTTAACTGGGCGGGCGGCGAGCGACCGAGGGCGGCGCGCGCGCTCCAGTCCACTTCCGCCTCCCGGACCCGCGATAACTATTGTCCACTGCCCAACCGGCACAACTAAGACTAAGTGTATTCGTTACTACTTTTAAACTTATTTAGAAGTAAGATCCGAATGGATTATTTGCGTATTCGTTAAAAAAATATTAAAAACTTTTTATAAAAATAGTGTGAAAAATGTCACGCTTGTGTTTAATTTGATGTGTCTGTTATTTAAATGATCTACCTAATATCTTGTGAAGTGAATCCATTAGTTGATCATTCAAAACCCCGTTTAAAGATATCTTTGTAATTACTGTGCTAATGTTGTTCTTATTCCAGCGCCTTTCGTGATTACGTTCTTGTAATTTTTGTAATGTTTTGTAAGTGGTGACACAAAATGGAAGATAAACTCCACGAGTACCAAGGAGTAACGGGACGGTTACACAGTGTTAGGGACAGTTGTCGCGAGAGGTGGAGTCAGTGGAAAGATGAGAATCCTCGAGGAGTTCGTGATGCCCTCCGGGAGTTTCTTTTCGCTATCCCGAGTAGTGAAGAGCCCCCTGAACTAATCACACATGATGGAGAATATAGCGATTTATACAGGTATGTACTTAAGTGTTGCTTAAAAGATTCGTTTCATAATCAGATATTTCTAAAATAAGCAGAAAACTCTACAATAATGCCCAGTGCGCATATAATATCAACTTAATCATAAGGGCCAAGATCGTTTTTGGATTATAATTAAATTCACCTTGAAATAGCTGCATCCAGAAATAGAATGTTTGTAGGCTGTGAAAGAGTATCAATCATTATATACTTCTGAGTAAATAAAGCGTGACTGATGAGTATCATGTCATGTTTTCTTGATCGCAGCGATGTCCCATGTGTTGTTTCTTCATGAATAAATTAGGGGAATTATAGGTGTACACATACAGTGAATTATAGTTGGGTGGATGTGAAATGCCAAAGATCGTATGTGGTGGCTAGCCTCTTATATGTCCAGCATTAGAAAAACACAGGCTGATGGTCTAGGATGGTACAGTAAAAAATAGAATAATATGTTACATGTTTATATATTGAGATCATAACTAGACAATAATGAAGTTGATTGGTAGAATGTGTGTGTTCTAATAAATAATAGGCTTGCATGAAGGAAGCCCTAAAAATCTTATTGGATTTAAGGAAGATTATAAAAGCTTTATACGTAATACTTTATATGGAATTAAATACTATTATAATATTACAGTAGGTACATAAAATTTTTCAAAAGTCAATAAAAAGTCGCTCAATTAAAGCGGTCCCTTTAAAATGCCCCTTTTGAGGACCGTTGATTGAGATTGATTGAGAATTTTGGGCCCTCGTAGGGCATTCGAAGAAGGGAAAACGTTAAATTTTTTTTTATTACTTCATAACTAGAGTTAAAAGATACGTATGTTTCTTTTATTTTTTTGTGTATTTAAATATTGAAAAAAAAAGAGGAACTTTTACGCTTCCTCTCTTTTCAAATATTTTAGTATCTACTCAATAATTTTAAATTTATTTAATTTAGAGGAGCAAAGGACTATTTGATGTAGATACAAACATTAAATTATGACTCGCTAACATATCAGCATGTCCGCGAACCATAATTTATAGAACACGCAGTAAGGTAAACTGAATTGAACCTCCAAATAATTAAATAATAGGAAATGTGCAATTATCTTTTTTCTCTTTAAACTCGTCTGTACAACAAGGAGTGTTCTGAAGAACTGTTCTACAACTACTGTGCCTACATTGGATTTCTACAACGACATTTTCCGTCACCGCAGTGTAGTGTATCCGCAGTCCTCGACAAAGAGATGTCGCGCACTGTTCGATTTCGCGTATACCGCGAACCAGTAGGCTATGGATGAACCCTAACCCCCGATGTCATTCCGCTAAGCTATATGAGATTCTTCAACAGCTTTACAGATCAACAGCGCATCCGCAAATCTCTTGGTATTGTAGGTATCCATAGACAGCAGTAGCTACTTGCTATCATGTGGACCACATATCCCCCCGTTGCCATTTTTATATAAAATGATTTCTTCTAGATTTGTTCAGTTTGGCATTGTTTCGATAAACAACATCAACTAAACATCGACTAACATCAACTTTACAATCTTCCTAAGGGGAGGCCTCGCAGATATGCTGAACTATAATTTATTGATTGTTGCAAAGAAATTGAAACCGATATTAGAAGAAAGTATTTCTTGACACTTGTAAATTAAATTATACAGGAGGAAGAGTCGAATCGAACTGATGCGGATTTCAGCAGCTGTAATGGGAATTGAATTCTCGTACGCTGGTGAGACGGCCTTTGTGTCTCCTACATTATTACAAATAGGAGTTCCTCACCATCAGATGACGCTGGTATGGGCCTTATCACCACTGATCGGCTTCTTTATGACTCCTTTGCTGGGATCCTTAAGCGACAGATGCAAGTTAAAGTATGGACGAAGAAGACCTTTCATTGTGTTGATGTCCATTGGAGTATTCTTGGGTAAGAGATATTTATCAACAATAATGCGGTCTGAAAATTGTAGCTACATTCGCGACACATGCGACAACTTTGAAAGAAATATGTCCCTTGTAATAATTAGTAATAGGTACCATTATAATTCGATTTCATATAAAGCAGATTTTAACGAATATTACAATATATAAAACTTTATGAAGAATAAAGTTGTTATATAGTATTTCGTCAAAATTCGGGAATAGTAATAAAGATTAGGAATTAATCAAACAGAATATGGAATAAATATTAATCCAATAAAAGTTTCAAAATAATTTAGTTGTAAATTATGTAATATAAATTTGATGGATAAAAAGAAAAAAAAAATCTATTAAATAGAAAACCTTAAAGTAAAGAACAAGATAGATATGAGAGTACTTCTTGTAATATACTTGATATTTATCTTTTGACTACTTATAATATACATTATTTGATATTTTTGCATTTTTCACACATATTTATCTATTTAAACGGGTCTTAACGCGAATTTGTGCCGCAACTTTCCGGAATATGAAGACCAAATGCGGGTAGTTGATGTAACTGCTCGCAACTCTCGATGTGGACTACCTGTCTCTTTAGTCAGCTCGTGACCATGGTTGGTGCAACCCATCCGAAACATCGATTAAAATAAATAAGGTAAACATTGGCGTTAAGATCCGTTTAAATAGATAAATACTTATACATCACCTCATTCCTTTTCAGGTTTAATATTAGTGCCAAATGGAGAGGCAATAGGTTACACCCTAGGAGACGAAGGTCGCATAAATAAGACGGCAGTTCCTTCAGCATTGGGACCCAGAAGTTCAGCGTTAGAAGATAATGCTGGAAGCCACCATCATCCATTGGGAGTATTCTTCACGGTGTTGGGAACAGTGTTCTTGGATTTCGACGCTGATGCCTGCCAGAGTCCTGCCAGAGCATACCTCCTAGATGTTACTGTTCCAGGTGAGTTAATAATAATAATAATAATGATCACGGACATGACCATTCTCGCGAAGAAGCCTGATATCGTGTTGACGGATCGGGCACAGTCTCTGGTGTTTTTAGTAGACATCACAGTCTCGCATGACGAGGGCCACGTGAAAGCCGAAACCGAGAAAAGAAGAAAGTATATGTCTGACGCACGAGATCATCGACATGTGAAGCGTGACGTTGACTGAAATCATCGCAGTCGTCTTGTCCATAAACGGGTTAATCCCCACCAGCCTCGAGACCAACCTGAGACGGCTGGGCTTCCTTAGCTTGCAGCGAAGATGCAGAAGGCGGTGCTGCTCGATACTGAGCGTATAGGCTGCCAGTTTCTGAGCTCCTGAACACTGGCTGATTGTGCTTGCGCCGGAGGTTATAGCGTCTCGCCCCCATTTTGACTCACCCAGGGAGAGACGACATGGTTTAGAGCCATGTTTTAAATAATACTCTTTATTGTATATACTCGTACTACTTTGAACACCCTATTTTTGATATTGTATTTGTTTAAGAGGTATATATTCAAGTGTTTGCTTACCTGGTTATATACATCTGGACTAATAATGTAAAAGTGTCGTTTGGAAAACACAGTTCGATACTTTTCAATATTGAAGACTAAGTCTTTCCGACGCTTATTTTCAATTAAGTTCTTATCAAAAGGAATAGAATTATATGTGCGTCATATAATTCGTCATAAGAATCATAAGAATAAGAATAATAATAAGCGTCATAAGAATAAATATCTGTCTCACTGTGAGCATTTGACTATCAGAATAAATATTAGAGGTTGCATATAGTTTTGGTTTCTTGTATATAACCTTTAGTGCTGCCCTCTGTGCCCTTTCAACTTGTAACATTGCAGTTTTGTCAGCTCCACCCCAAAACGGCTATACAATAAGGTAGAAACGATTGACAGAGAGCAAGATATGTCATTTTTAGTGTACTAAGGTTTGCAACCTGTCGCAGAATTTTAAAAATATAAATTAATTTTCTAACTTTAGAGGTTAAATTTTGAATATGTTTATGCCAATTTAATGTGCGCTGTGCGAGGTAATTGCAGGCTTTGGGGTCGCACGTAGAGTCATAAAGGCGCCTTGATAGGTCCCTAAATAGCACCAAGCATCTAGTGAGCACCAAGACCCTATGGACCCGAAGCTTCGACACCGAAAGGAACAAAAATGTATTCGGTGCCGATATTCCGGTATTTAAGAGTCTTCCACCTTTCTGAACGTTCTGCCGCTGCCCCAGCCGTCTCGCAGGTTATATGAAGGGGACATTGGACCAGTGGATTTTGAATAATTATTTTTGACCATTCAAAAGGATGACACTGTAGTTAATTTTATGCTTCCTAGCAGTAGTACAGAAAAATACTATGTATTCATCTTTACTTGATAAGACTTGATGTTTACTTTTCTATACGTATATTGTTACACAAACATTTCTAAATTATGTAATGATAACATCTACGATTATAAACATTTAACATACGACATGTGTTCATAACTAAGGTTGCCATATTTTAGAGAAAAATCAGAAAACTGATCATAAAATGTGGGGAGTTAAATATTGATACAGATATCGCATCTCGCCAAGCGGAAATTTGAAAATATTTTTTCTCCACGTTTTCCGTCTGCGTGCACTAGCTTTCTGAGCTCATCAGGAGATTTTATAAATAGCGAGGATAGCTTTATGAACGAATACTGTTTCATATTAAAAATGGTGATTAAATTTTCTACGAATGTACATAATACCGATTGGAGGTCAACCTTCTGCTACCGTTAATAACCGGTAATAAGTAGTATCGTAGTATATTTATTGTAATAAGTAGGTATTTTTAATTTTTGTGCCCAAATATAAGCCGATTTATAGAGGGTATACTTCACCTTTTATTATAAATCTTTAAACAAAACTGCAATATCAGGTTATATTAATAAAATTATGCTTGAAAATATAGTAGCATTTAGCCCCAATCATTATTAAATAATAAAAAAAATATGAGGAACTGCGACACCAAAAATGTTTTCAAACTCTTAAATATTAACAGAAAAAATAATTAAACATTAGCTCTAAGAAGGGTACGCACGTATACATCCATATAAATCAACAAGGTTTTCGTTTCATTTTAGTAAAAGTATTTTAGTTCATTTTACTTTAAAAAACACAGGTTACATTTGTTTTTCAAAAGTTTAAAAAACTGTAACTCAAAAGGTACATTTTTTGGATAGTGACGGTGTTATTTTCAGTGTAAGGTATGTACTACGTAGATACTACTCGTAAGACAACATGAAACACTCTAGTGGGCACACGTCCTGAAGTGGACACGTCAATATAAATACAACGTTATCTCCATATAGCCTACTATTCGCGTAGCACTTAAACGAAATCAATGGAAAACTAAAAATGGAATACTTGATTCATTTTGATTTAGGCTTTGTAAACACTAAATACAAAAATCTAGAATACTAGATACTAGTACCTTATATCCCTAGGGATACTAGAATAGATATCTCTATTCTTTTGTAAGAACGTGAGTTCAAAACCGGCTCCAAACAACTACGTTTCTACT
The DNA here is from genome assembly GCA_914767545.1 of Sesia apiformis. Classification (NCBI taxonomy): domain Eukaryota; kingdom Metazoa; phylum Arthropoda; class Insecta; order Lepidoptera; family Sesiidae; genus Sesia; species Sesia apiformis. Next base: position 15,056,476 of record OU611953.1, read on the forward strand.
TAAATACAGATATTGATATTATCTAGCTCGGCGATGAAGGAAAACATCCTGAGAAAACCCACTTGACCCAGAATTAAAAATAAAATCTGAGTCATGTGTATCCACAGATTCATTCATCCCGCGTGGTGAATTATGGCCTGAAACACTGGCCTGCAGTGGGACGTTATAGGCTGATAGCGATAATGGTTATTTTAATGCTACACATAAAGACCCGTTTAGATATATTAAGTTGATTAGTATTTAAATAAAGTGACTACGTTAAATAGCAAGTGAAATTGCTACTTAACATTTGATTCAGACAGATTTTAACTTACAATATAGATAAATACTTACTAATTGAATACTTGTAAACCTGTCTTAAGAGTTATATCAAACACGAGAAGGCTCATTTATGAGGTATGTGAATTTCAAAAAACTTCTTTTTCATGTAGATAATAATGACTTATGCACATGTCAATTGTAACAATTTTTCATCGGAAAAATCTATGAGAATCTTGAAACCTAATCAATAAAGTTACAAGAAAGTTAAAGTTGTTTACAATAAAATTGCCACTTAAACTTAAAATTCACACGAGACTTTGAAACCCTTTAAAATCATAATCGCGAAATCTCCTCGACTCATCTCAGCCTTACTAACTAATATTGTTATTTTAGGTTGACGAAAATCTCGTCGGCTTGAGGTTTTTATTCAGTAGAATTAAGAAATTAAGGAATCCACCGACACTCTCAAGAAATCGAAACAGTGAATATGAAATTAACTTTTTAATTTTGTAAAAGGTTATAACAATTAAAAATGTCTGATTTCAAGAAGGTCATTAAATCTACAAGTATGTGGGTTTCCTCACGATGTTTTCCTTCAGTGCCGAGCTACTAATAATTTAAAATTCCGTACCAAGGTAGAAACTTAACGGTACGGGCTGACGATTTGAACTCCCAACCTCACGAATGAGAGTCGACCTAGGCTATCACGCCTATACTTGAGAATACAAAAATCTGAATCACGTGTATTTACCAATCCCCTCTGGACCCGCGTGGTTAATTATAGCCTGATATCTTCTAGTTACTCGTATTTGCTGCAGTAAGCCTATGCCCATCAGAAGGGTGTTATAGGCTGATATCAGTATCGGTATTGAACAGGTATACATACATACACCCACGGGTACCAAAATCGATAAGCCAAATTCGGTATATCGGTATATCTTTTGGGTATATCAACGTGTTAACTTTAGTAAACGTATTAAACAAATAGAAATTCTTCAAAATGATATTAAATTATCAATCCTCACTCGAGGAACCTCGATAACAAGTGAGAAATCGCATTTGACATTTTCTTGCGCAATTATCTCGAGAAAATGTCAAATGCGATCTAACGAAAATACAATATTCAACTCAGAATATTTTACTAAAAGAATTTTACTGAAATAGTTACTTTATGTATAGGTGTAGTTTGACGAGCAAAGATCCTCATTATTTAGCGGAAGTAAAACTTAATAATATATTATACTATTTCATTTCTCATACTCTGAAAGTAGACCATAGATTATCTAAGAAGCGGGCTAAAAGTGATACGTGCTCTAGTGATACGTGAAAGTGCTCCAGGGCCGAAAAGTAGTTTAAAAACAATTTAGTCAATTAATTGTAGTTACACTGGGCAACGGCAGAAACCTATACAGCCACACTTCGATTAATACTATATTAATTTTTAACTTTGTAGAATTTTTGTTAGTGGTGTTATTTAAGACACCGATTAAACCGCGTCAAAATTAATTTAAATAGATCATTGCCGTAAATTAGAAATAATCTAATTCCAGTCAGGGACAATCAACCAGCGTTTTCTTCTACCAACCAGAGAATGCCTTCTCCGACATTTACTGATATACCTCTACATGATACTCAAATTTCACAAACGGTATCTAATATTAATATTCCAGGAACAAAACCTTTACTTTCCTCATATTCGAAATGAAAAATAGAGTGTTTAATTCGGGTGAAAGGCACCCATTTCAGACTCCAACTATTCGTCAGGGTGCCTTTCATCCCTTAGTTAACAATCTACTAATTATACATTGCCGTTAAGGGCGGAATTTAAACTAGGCGAGTTTTAACAAGTACTTGCTCCTTGCATTTGATTTTGAAAGATTTTTCGTTCGTTCTTCATGAAAATAAAATTGCAATTATTTCCTATATGGTTTTATTTTTCTTTGCTTTCAGTTAGTAATACATTTCTTAAAAAGTTCATTAAAAAATTATCCGTAACCCAAACCATATCCGAAATAATTTCATAATTTCATAACCGAAACCGCTAAAAGACTATACATTATATCCGTATCCGGATCATATCCCTAGCAACCCTAGTTTAAATAGAAACGTGCTCGAACATCTGATTTTTAAGACAAAATAATAAAAAAATACTGGAAAAATGGAAACTACAGATTTCTCATCTCTTCTCAGATAATGGTTACGTGTAAACGTAATAAAAAAATACATTTATGATTCCATTTTGATTTCATTAACAAGTTTTATTTGTTTATGTGTGTGTTTCTGCATCTAATAAATTTAATTCAAAATATTTGTGATACCCTTAACCTACTTTGATTGGTTTAATTAATTAAATTCAATATTTGTTCAGAAAAACGTCACCTCATGTGACTGTAAGTTTTCGGCGCCGGTCGAGAACACTAGATTTAAAAACAAGTCTCCTTCCTTATCAAGACTGTCTGCCTGTGATTGATTTATCTAACAAAGAATATATTCTGGAATTTACACACTTGAAAATATGACAAATAGTTGGATATTTTTAACCGCTCACGTTTGAGGTTTAAAGACAAATGTTAGCATTAAACTTCTACTGTTATATATCATTTTTCAAGTCCTAACGTAGGGCTTATACTGAATGTAGAAAGTAATGCCAATATAAATATCCCAAAGTCGCAAGTCAAGATGATTAACTGTGGTACTTATGACTTATTTGTAGTAGAAATAGTTATATAAATATTTATATGTTTGGTTAGTTTAGATTTTAACCCATACTATTAAAAATCAATGATAAAAAGGAAAACGATTTATGAGTATATCTTTATTTATATCTGATAAGTAAGCCTTATTTCTCGTTTGTTTGTTACGAGGTTTCAGAAACAAATATTGACGTAAATTATTGGAATACACAAGGTATAACAAAAGTTAGGCACCAGTTTTTATTTACATAATACACAGATGTTTTTATCATAAAATTAATATTTAATGTTCCCAAATAAGTTAGAAGTGTTACACATGCGTATGTATACCTAAATAGGTGCTGTTGTTATTACTTTTCAGAGGATCACGCGAAAGGATTGAGTACATTCACCATAATGGCTGGACTGGGCGGCTTTATGGGTTACGCCCTCGGTGGCATCAATTGGGATGAAACCTCTTTAGGTAGATCGTTTACAAGTATTTAACTTTATGATAAGATTTTCGTGTAAGTAAACAACAATATTTGTTTTATGTGGCTTTTATCATGCATGTTGCAACATAGTATTTTTGTGGAGTTTTCCTTTTCATAATGTAGTAAGTACGAGTACTCGTATTTTAAAGGTCAATTGTTTTGTTAACTATGTATACTAATATTATAAATGCGAAAAAGTGACTCTGTCTGTTACCTTTTCACGGCTAAACCACTGAACCGATTTTGATGAAATTTGGTACGGAGATAGATTGAAACTCAGGGACGGACATAGGGTACTTTCCAGGGATGAACTTAGGGCATAACCGAATTCCACGCGGGCGAAGCCGCGGGCACAGCTAGTAGTAAATATACATATCTACAATGGTAATAATTAATTTTAAAGTTGATAGTTTTCGTTACGAATTATAAAATATTGATGCGTGATAAATTATGCCCCGAAACATTTTTGTGGTTACCTACTAGGGGAATAATGGTACTTTGGCGCGAACTCGAAAAGTGAAATCAACATTTTATATTCTAAATCGGGTCTGAACGCGTATAGAAAGGTATTTGAATAATAATAAGTGAAATCAAGTTTTTGTTTGATTTTAATATAAAAATTATGTATGCGATAGTTTATTAAATTTCAAAGTGCCTAGTGTTTGTACATAATATTTGTGAATATTAAATAAAAGTATAAAATTACGTTTTCCGTGTGCTTCCAAGGAATCCACTTCATCTGCTGCGCTCAGTAAAGCTACTATCACTTTACTGAGCGACTCCTAACTTACTTCGCCGGAACTAAACGTTGACGAGTTGTTAATTACGAAGAAAACTTGACACTGCCACAATGCGCTAATTGCGCTATTGCCATATATGTAATATAAAAAAGTAAAGTAATGCAATGAGATATAGTACTTGATGGTCGTTCTTATAAGTACAACGGAAGAATGAATTTCTAAGCATTTTATTTTAGTAACGCAGTTGTCTGAAGTGATCCATCAATAGTAGGTATGTTTATTTTTTCAGGGGAACTGTTCGGCGGTCACGTAAGAGCGGTTTTTTCCCTCATTACAATAATATTTATAGTATGCGTGACGGCAACGGTGACCAGCTTCAAAGAGATTCCTCTACAAGACGCTAGTGAAGTATCCGATAATAGAAACTTCAGTAAACTGGCAGAAGACGACGAACTGGTAGAAGACAATGTTCGAGGGGAAGCACAAGCATTGGAAAATGACATCTTAAAGAAAGAAAATGTTAATTATGGTGCTCTGGATCATCAGAAACAGGTGTGTGGGTAATTTAAAGGTCAGAAAACCAAACTATTACAAAGTATATACTTTAAATTAAAGATGGTGATAAAAATAATACGTTCATTCGTAGCACGAAATTAAATGTTGTGGAACGAACTGTGTGAACATAGCATGTAAGTCTGAAATTTACATTAATTTTATATATATACTATTTACCATACCATCAGCCTGTGACTTTCCACTGCTCTTCAGCTCTTCTCACCCAGCCACGACCGATGAGTTCTAGAAAGGAGACTACATATCAGGAAGCACAGAGCAAGGCGACCTCCGATCAGGTCAACGGACGACTTGAAGAATATACAAATTTAATAGTATAATAGTCGATATTAGCCTATAACGTCCCACTACATGACATGAACCTCCCTTAGCAAATCACTTTTGTTTTGGACCATAAAGCACTACGCGGATCCAGTGCGGACTAATTTGTGAACCAATTTTCTTTCACTAACAGCCATTAGCCCGCGTTTCCCACTAGGCCACCCCGAAGCTCTTGATGCACCTCTAAGGGTAGATCTTCTAGCTGACACTGTCGAATGTATCTTCTTCGGGTTCTGCTTTCGTAAGCTTCGTGATGGGCGAAACTTTGCGATTGATGACTGCCTGTCAAAAAGTCCAGGAAAAAACTTCATTGCCCTACGTTGTTCAATAAATAGCTCTCACAGTTGGGGTTTATAGTACAAGTGGGACGACGACGGAGGAATTGAATAGAGTAGGTCGCTTAACACTTTATTTGTGGTTTGTAAAGACCATGTCTCTGATCTCAGATCGTTTTCCATACGTGTATTGGAGTAGTGCATCTGAAGTTTTTCTACCGCGTCTGACTATAAGAAATGTTTATTTCTGTCAGCCTTTATGTCTGTAGGAGAATTTCTATAACAATCTTTGAATGCCCCACGCTGCTGAAGGAGACCATCAGTAATAGCCACTAAACATACATAAAATTTTTCTAAGACTGTAACTAAGTGCCAGGACGGTGTTGCCGTGCCTAAATTGGAGTTCACCTTTAAATTGGTGAAGAGCGGAACAGCTTTAAATTGTTTCTGAACGTCGGCGTATCTGATTTTTCGCCAGCCGTCCGAGTCCAATCTCTGACAATAATTCATAGCATAATTCGTGCTCCAAAAAACCTCGAGTATTAATTGCAACATCTTATTCTGCAGATATATAAAATCTTTGAAGGCAAAATCGACCGTTTTTAACTGCTTTGAAGTTCTCGCCTCAGGCCTGTGGGTATGCTTTTTGCCAGAACCTGACGGGACTAATTCGATGGACGAGCTCGTTTCTGATTGAGATCCCTGTCTCGATGCCGCCTCATTCAGAATCGAAGAGGCCTCATGTCGTGATATAAAGCCTGGTTTTAATTGGGCTATGACATCTCCAAATTTATTAAAGTCGTCTATGGAATGAATTTTACTCATGATGTAAATTGGGGAGTAAATGAGAGCACGTCCCAAAGGCCAGCAGAGTAATTAATTCAAAAGTACACTACCGCACGAAAAAAACTCCTAGACGTAGGTACTAAGGACAGATCGTCCAGCTCTGGGCTACGTGCTAGGAGAAGGTCGGTTAGAGGCGGGGCGCGCTAGTGATGATAATTGTGGGATAACGCTAGCACCACCTAGAAAATCCTCCAAGGGGTAATCTCACTGTGGGTCAAGCGGAGGCTCGAACATCTAATTACACGTACAAGTAATTATAATTAGAAGTAGGTACAACTGGTGGGCTTATCAGTAAAGCGATTACTTATATGCAAACCTTGGGTGGTATGTAGACGAGTTATAGGGATACTCGTAGATGGTGCAATAAAGAAACAAAGTCTTTACATAAATACATATAAGTAAATAATAATAATTCACATTAGTAGTTATGTAATATGTGTCGTTTATGGAACTTATATATATCTTATAAAACCATATATCTTTACAATTGTGACATACATTATCGTCAGCCTCTATCTCTGTACTGGTGATTTGTACATGTACATATACAAAAAAGCCAGTAAGTTATTTTGGAATGAATTTAGAATAAGATTGCCTCGTCATTTCGGTATCTACATTAAAAAAGGGTAGGATAAAGATAATTTTTTTCTTGCATCTTCATAACAAATTGAGAAAAAGACATCAGCAATTCTAATCTTATCTTTAAAGTTTTTGGACAAGATATATTTTTATTTATAGACATAATCAGATTCAACGTGAAGGTTTACGAATATGATACATATCATACGTTTAATACATGTACACGATATCACCGTCGTCATGGTGTTGACGTTTAAATATTTATTACACTTTTATTTGTATGTGTACAGGTAAAATTAAAAGCTTAATGGGAAGTCTATATTGCATTATATTATTACGTATCAGTTGTTAATAATTACAATTATTAACGGTTCGTACAATTACAGTAGGACCCCCGTAACCGCTAACTCGGTATCAGCATATTCACTTATCCCCGATGCGGTAAAAGCGAGAAAAATTATTCTGTATTAACGGTTCCACTTTCATTTCTAAATAGCATATTTTTGTTTTGTGTATACTACATAATTATTATGTAAGTTAAATTTTATTAGTTTAACAGCATAAGAACAATTGTTTCATAGTAATTATTTAATAAATATTATGTAGCCCGTTTCTCTTTGATTTTTCCTGTTTTAATTTTGCTTCATATACCTGAAAATATTAGGGTTCATTACAATCCGCGGAAGACGGCGATAAACCCTCACAGATACGGGGATCCTACTCTATTAATTAGCACAATTATTTAACGGTTCGTTTTATTATAATAATGCGTAGAAATGTAGTGTGATAAAGATGTGATAATTACAATAATAATCTACATTGTTATAGGTTTTCGACTCAAAATCTATATCGCAAGAATTACTAACGTTAGAGACATAAAATGTAGCACATGAGTTCTCATTTAAAATTAAACACATGTATCGGCGTTTTTTGATATTTGACTCAGGGGGTGAGCGGGCTAAATGGATATGCACACATTTTCATGTATAGGTACTTGTAATTTATAATCACAAACTGTTGAATTTCCTTTAAATCAACAAAAATAAATATTTCGGAAGTGTCTTACTCATTGAATCTGACGGTTATAAAGAGAGCCAAATATAAACTATAATAGATAGGTACACAAACAATCATAATGCCTCCAGATATGTTTACTAGTTCCAGAACGACGAGGCAGAAATAGCTGCAATACCAGAAGGACATGGGCAGCCTCTCAGCCTTCTGCACTACCTCAAATCGATAGTCTTGATGCCCAACAGTTTACGAGTGGTGTGCCTCACCAACCTCTTCTGCTGGATGGCACATGTCTGCTACTCGCTGTACTTTACTGACTTCGTCGGAGAAGCCGTGTTTGGAGGCAACCCCGCGGTAAGGTTCAATAAATCAAAAGAAGAAATTTAAAATTGGTGTTAAAGTAAAAACTTAACATACAGACACGCTGTTTTCATGGCACATTTCTGCTAATCGTCTTAGCTTACTGACTTCTTCGAAGAAGCGTATCCATTAATCCTTTTAGCTTTGGTACGCTTCTCATGGCGTGACCTTTAAGGCTATAATGTGTTTCATGGTAGTTTTTTCATTTGTGTTTCGATTTTAGACGAGGAGTATCTTATCCTAACATATTTGTCTCAAAACTAAATTTTTCGTAATTAGAGCTCTCTAAAAGCATATTTTTCTTATTCGACTTTTTGACAATTCTGTGTAATGTTTTTGACAACTGTACAAATGGTGCCAATAGCAAAATGGTAACTGGGTAAACCTTTGCGTTTATCACGTTTCAGGCGCCAGTTGGGTCACCGAGCCGAGTCGAGTACGAAGCGGGCGTGCGTTTCGGATGCTGGGGCATGGCAATGTATTCACTCTCCTGCGCGTGTTATTCCACAATTATTGAGAAACTCATCAAGAGGATCGGGTACGTAATGTTCAAACAATATAGCTATTTGTTTACTAAAATTTAATAAATAGGCAGCTAATAATACCATACCATACCATCAGCCTATGTGATCATCAGTGGAGAGCCACTGCTGGATATAGGTCTCTCCCAGGGCTCGCCACCACACACGACCCTCAGCTCTTCTCATCCAACCACCACCGGAGAATTCCTTTAAGTCATCGGTCCACCTGGCCGGAGGGCGTCCCACACTGCGCTTCCCGGTAGGTACATGGCTTCCATTCGGGGACTCGTCTACCCCATCGGTTATCGGTCCTGCCACAAATATGACCTGCCCATAACGAGCTATGTCGGTGATTTTGGTTCTTTGGCGAATGTCTTAGTTTCGGATCTTATCCAGCATCTTATTCGCGAAACTATATGTATATATGCATACCTATATACCTATATGCATAGCCCTCTCCATAGCTCGCTGACTGACCTTGATCTCATGGATCATGCCTACCGTTAGAGGCCACGTTTCAGCACCATAACCGGCAGGACCCACTGATTGACAACTTTCGTCTTCAAACATTGTGATATAGGTGACGAGAAGAGCCTACGCATTTACCCAAATGCTATGCAGCCAAGTTGAATGCGTCTATTGAACTGCTTGCTTAACTTGGACTTGCCTAGCTGGATTGTTTGCCCAAGGTAGACATAATGGTCAACAACTTCGAGTAGGTACCAAGCCTTAGACGTCTATCAGTCCCGGAACAACATGTTCATTGAACTTTATTTTTATTTTGTCTAAGTTCATTCCGAGACAAACACGTCGTGATGTTGTTTTAAAGTCGTTTAGCATCAAACTTAAATTTTCCAGTGAATCTGCTATGATGACTATGTTGTCGGCGAAATGAAGGTACGAGATGTACTCATCATTTACATTGATTTCACGTCCTCTCCAGTTCAGCATCTTTAAATGCAGCTAATGATGAAAATTTTACCTTGGAATGTTCGGCTACAACACACGAAACGTTCACCCGATTCATAGTCCATACGATCCTCCTACTTTTTTCCTCACTGTAATTTGTCTTTTCTACAATAAGTAACTAAGAAAAATGAACGTAAATATATGTAGAAAACATACGAAAACATTTTGCTTAAGTATTAATCCAGGCGCCAGCAATTTTACAAATCAGTTCAATAAGAAGCAAGCGCGCGTCTCGGCTTCTGTAGCATGGCGAACGATTTATTTATTAACTTTCTTCTTTAATTTGATTTAACGAATCAGAGACTCTCATATACCTACATGCCATTTATCATGTTTATGTTTAACATGTTTAAGAAGAAATCAAAAAGTATGTAGTGTACTGAAAAATAAAAATTGCTTCTGAAACATATTGCATAATCTTTCTTCCAGGCGCCAGTCATGTGTGCTTTTAAATCCTGTCAGAGATTAAATAAAAGTAAATGAGTAAAAGTAAATTATCCGTAAAATATACTGTGTTTTAATATAGAATTTTCTATTTTTAACATTATGTTTGACTGTTTGTTCGTTTATTGGAAAACAATTTTAAGAACTAAATAGATTACCTAAGTACCTAGTAAGTAATATACAAGTAGTAGTAGGGATCCAACAGTTTAAATAAATGAAACAGTTTACTGAAGTGGCCGTATCGCTAAAGCGATCTTTTCCAGGCAACCTATAGTAACGTTTCCAGGCTGTTGATATACCCAATTATGTAATTTACAAAATGATAGAGGTATAATATAAAATAAAACACACTACTGGTAGTCCTCTGGTAGTCTCTTTGAATTCCCTTCGTCTTTATCTAATACTTAGACGTTGTCTTAGAAATAGTATAGTTACTGGTCTACTGTGACGTGTAATCCTAAAGTAATGTGAATGTTTGGCAGAGCTGTGTGCAGGGCAATTCTCATGTGAGATTGAATGGACAATTTTTGTCTTACCGACATATGAACGATGCAAAATGAAAGGGAAACAATCCAATTCTACAAGGTGTCCTCGCTTCTTCCCAACTTTCCCATTATCTATTAAAATATTTGACGTTTATTCGAAATCACAAATAGGTAAATAGTGTCAAGGTGAACGCAGTGGCTCAACAATACAATAGTAACGGTTATGCAAGTGTTCATCCTTTAACTTGACAGTAAATAAACCGGGTAGGGGTAATCAGTACTCCGTGGTGTTGTAACAAGATAGCCCTTGACTTTCAAGTGTCACGTCCAACTTGTGGGGCTTCAACGGAATATATACAAATCAATACCTATTCACTTAGGAGTCTTGCTGAATACTTCCTTTGTATCTTTGTATTCGATCTTTGAGATTATAGGTACTACTTCTTTAGTGACTTTCAAACTTCCCACTGGTTGAACACTCTATTTTTTAATCTAACTATATAGAAATTTAGAACCATAATCTACGGTACAGCACATTTAGTCCAGCGGGTACAGTCGGATGAATTTTTCAAAATCCTCCTGGCCGGTGCAGCGTTGGCTCAGATGGCACCCATGGGTTCTTCAAGAAAGAATACTAGCATTACTTTAGCTCATTTTTATTTTATTTTATTCAGCTCGGTGTGAATAAAATAAAAAAAAAATTGAAACAATAAATATTACTTATGAAAATATCAATGTGTATGTATAACCGGCATATTATTAAACTATTTTTTTTATAGAAAGAAGACGGCAGACAAGCATCAGTCCACCTGGTGATAAGTGGATACTGTCGTCTATGAATACCCGCAATATATGCCAACATCAATCCTGAATGAGATACGTTGGCACGCCTCCGGATATGCTGGCTACGTTTAGAGATGTAGGTATGGATTTGGAGAAAGGGTTGAGAAAATGAGAAGGGATACGATGGGCTGGGTATGGGCTCTGGCATATCTCACTCACTACCGAAACACGTACGTACTTTAGGGAATAGGATAAAGTGGGAAATGCAGTAAATTTCAAGGTAGTCTTTCTGTGGTTATTAAATTTCAAGGTTTCTGTGAGAGAGGAGTAATATGAAGCCACTCGAGTGTGGCTTGCCACCCAAGGGTGGAACCCAAGGGTTGCAGCGTGCATATACCCCTTTAAAAACAAAAATTGATTTAAAGGGCTAGTTGAGTTCCATGCCCAAACAAGTGCTCGAGTTGCGAGGAATATAGTATTTTAATAGTTGAATATCTGAAAATATAGGTAGTATTGACACTGAAGGCTTTGGCAAAGTGCAGTAGACACGTTCTTATGGATCAAATGATTCAAAAGTGTTCAATTCAAATTCAATGATTGAATGAATCAAAGTGCTGGCGTTGGACGTTTGGAGCGAATTTTAAGTCAGTTAATTTCTTAATCACAAAGCTTATGATATCTACTTTAATGTTCGCTCGTACAACTGTTTCAAGTCGACGATTTTCTCCTATTTTTAGATGTGATTTTAATTTTTATAGGACATGTTTAAGAATTATTGCTCAAAATTGTTACATAATCAACGAGTCATTGACTCTATGTCGATTGACACCACTTACGTTATACCACTAATATAGACCACGAGCCGGTTTCGTTCGGGCCTGTCTGTGGTTCGGGTCAAGAACCATAACCGACAATTTTGGAATATTTTTTGCGTCTATAATACATATAATTAATGCTCAATGTAGATGTCTCTGTCTCTGTCTCTTAACTATCCTGTAAAAAAATGATTTCATTATGGATAACTACATTCTACGAAATAAATCTGACACTAAAATAATTTTAAAAATTCAATGAACAATGTAGCAAATCCAAATAACCTAATCAGAATCCACTGGGTATCAAATATTAATAATGTAGAGAAAGATCAGCATACCTCAAGGTTACCAAGGAAATAATGAAGCTTCAAGTTCGACTTTTGTAAGGTTCTGCATAAAAGATGAAATGGATAAATTTTATAGTTCTCAATTCCACCACACTCGATGCCCCACACAAGGATTCTCTATCCAGTCCAGTCCAGAAACAAGCACATTAACTATCCAGATCAAAACAAACATTTATGTTTAAACAAATGTTTGTTCGGCCCAGATATCGAATCTGGAACTTTTTGCATAGTGGGTAGTGCTAATACCAAATGGACTAATCGGTTCTCTTATATACATGTAATAAAATCGTAAAAAAGCCATGTCTGTAAATAAATATTTTTTTGAAAAAATTCATTGCAGTGTATAAAGTACCTACGAATGATATAGAGCCCAAAACAACCACTTTTGGAATTTTTGTCTGGCTGTCGTCTGTTTGCCTGAAGGAACATCACGCAAAAATTACTGGACGGATTTTATGGAAACACGGCAAAGTTATAGCTCATATGCCGGTTTAACATTTAGGGTACCTACTTTATATTCAGATACATTATAGAATTCCCACGGGAATCACTGTATAGTTCACGCGAATGAAGTCGCGGGTACCACTAATTAAATAAATAAGATATGAGATGTTATTAATTATATTTTAACGAGTTTTAAACACGTACCTACCTATACTTTTTTTTTATTTTACTCGACGTATTGACTAAGTTACACCAAACACTGTGTAAGCATGTCAATATGAGTTAAGTGTGTAACCATGGTGTCAGCTCGTGACCATGGTTATAGATATCCTAGATATTTTTTTATCATTTACAGTGCTAAAAAGGTGTACGTGGGCGGTCTCTGCACTTATAGCTGCGGCATGTTCATGCTATGCATCATCCGGGCACGCGCTGCCGTGCTCCTGTTCAGCTGGACGGCCGGCGTGATGTACTCCACGCTGTTCACCATGCCCTACCTGCTGGTCGCGCACTACCACGCCACAGGGATGGTAAGTGGTACCCACACATATAGAGGGATAGATAACGCAAGCTGTCCGTCACTATATGCAAGAAGTTGGCACTATAGCTTCTACTTTCACGCTGCTCGTTGTTACAAAATACCAAAATGCCTAATTGCGCTATAACCAATTGTAAAAATTCGTCAAAAGCGGTGAACCGAGTCAAGGGACATGTTTCATTTGGACATGTGACACGATTGATTTCCATACAATGATTCAAATTTCACGAACTTCAGTTGTCTATCTGGTTGTACCACTTATCACCACACACGTACAGTTCTTTCTAGTATCGTGAATGTTTCTTTTTTCAGCCAGTAACTATGCACTATGTGGGCCTACTCATCCTGACGCCATTCCTCCCTATCTCGCACGTGTCTCATTTTTCTCACGTCTCTCACGCTCTTTTGTGATTGTGTGAATGATTTCATCAACATCTGAATATTATCTAATAAATTAATATGAACTAAGTTCTTAATTGTACCAATCTTACAAGAATTCATTTAAACCGTTCTTTTTCCTTAACATGCAGTACGTACCTTAACATGTACAGAATGATGTCATCCCGTAATTAATTTTTATGACATAATTATGGTACTACTACCTAATCCATAGATATCAAACACGCACATCTTAAATATGAACACAAAAAATCTCATACGTGATTCGTCATAATATGTGTGATTGCGCCTACTAAAACACTATCTCTACATATAATAACATCGTAACAAAGCTGTGTAATACTAATAACGTAACATTTAATATTTTTGAAAATAATCATTGCAGGTACGAGTGATCCAGAGTTCAAGGCAACAATTTTAGGAATTATTGTTGCACTGAACGAAATTTAATGAATCGTCGTTGTAGCTTATGAGTCGGGTTAACATTTAGGATACTTTTGATCCACATCCATTGTAGAGTTCCCACGGGAATCACGCTGAAGTCGACGCGAATGAAGTCGCGGTACCAGTACCAGTGGGTAAATCTATTATAACAACTACCTATATAAAATAACAATCATATTTTTATATTTCCTTATTCTATTCCAATTTCATCCAACTGTCTCTAAATTATGTTTATAATAACTATTTCTTTTTATATTGCCTCTTCTGCTTCTGTTAATTACATCCAATTGCTTTTCCACAGGAGAAGGGAATAATTTCATTACGCTACGATATAGGGCTCTTCAAGAGAAAAGTGAACAGGAATCTGCAAGGTGTAATGCAGGTGTCCACGGGCGGCAGTGACAACTTACCATTATGTGACCAGCCCGTTCGTCTGCCATCTATTCTATAAAAAAATGTTTGTTCATGTTTACCATAAATTGATATAGGCTGCCGCCTGTAGCAGTCTGTCGCATTATATTATAATGCATAATGAACACTTCTCCGCGTAATAAGCTCCATGCAATTTACTTCTGTTTACGGATAATACGGGTGGCGGCTTCGGAAACGCATCGTTTAATTGTATTGTATTATGTTTTACTAAATTCAGCAAATTCTCGTTACTCTGCTCTTGATTTTTGTTTATAACAATGCCATCGATTAAAATAAATACAATATGTACTACACGTAACGTTAAATGAGTTTAAGTTTTACGTTATAATAACTTATTTGTTTTTTTTTTTATTATCCCTTTGCGGATCCAAAACTATTTTCTTGACATTTATCTGAAATAACTTTTTTCAATACATGCTTCAGTTTATCTCCGCCTATTTATTATCAAGAAACCAATCGTATAAATCGTGCAGAGTCAAACGGCATCCATCTTAATGATTTCATTTAAACATTATAATATTTTCTTAAGACCTTCTTTCGAGAAGTGCAAACACGCCAAAAAGGCGTAAAATTACAAAACTAAGAAGGACAAAAATGTGTCACTATCCGATCAAAGGGACTTTATTGTCGGTATGAGCTTTATTGACTTTGTATAAGATTTTCTTACTTAAAATTTCCTTGCTTCAAAATTATATTTAAATGATAAGTATATGCTCTAGAATCTGATTTTTACCGAAATCTCAAAAAAATATGGGATATATGAACCGACAATAAGTTCCCTTTTCTCAGATATCACAAGTAATCAAAATTAATCATTGTTGACTTCTTAATCATTAATTCTGTTGTTAATCATTGACTTCTTGCCATTTATTTAAAAAAAAAGTATTTTCTTAAAAGTCGTTCAATCTAGTATAGATTCCAATGTTTTCGAATGGACTCAGATCCCCTATACTCCCCATGCTATATACGTGCTTGCCTCGAAGGAATAGATTTCTCCTCTCTCTTGAGAGTTGAGCTCCTTCACAATTCCTTCCACTGTTCCTATTGGAAAAAACTAATCATACTCGTAGTTTGAAACTTTCATTTCAAACTATTCCAATATGTCATTAATTATTTATTTTGTTTAGCTTGCAAGTTTAACAAAATAACAATATTAAACTTAGCATAAACATTGATAATAGCATGACATTAACAAAAGCAAATTATTATAAAAGTACAATAATTGATATTCTGTCGAGCTGAATTATAGCCACACAATTGTAAATTATAATCCTTCGTCTAACAATCCTTATACTCGCTAATAAATAAATGTCCATACAACTAGTAGTTATGTCATGAAATATTCATAGCGATCGGCAGGCCTTGTGGTCGACTGTCGATACATTACATTTAAGATGCGTGGATCAAAGGCTTTCGCCTCGGACACCCGCCTTGTTATTACGTGCATCAATAATGGAAAATACGTATTGTAAGAGATAGGTGCAACTGAAAATAACTGTGAAGAACTGTGCCCGTTTCACGAAAAAGAAATATTGGCTATTTTACGCGTATCATGTCAACCTCGCCAATTGTTTCGAAATCTCAATCTGTTGAAAACTTATGTAAGTGGCTCTTACATAAGTTTGTTTTTTCAATAATCTTTCGATTTAACTTCAACGCTAATTCCAAGTTGTACTATTATATTATTACAGGACGCATGAACAAACCTATTTCATTTAATCGAAGCTGAAATAATGGCAGTTGATTGAAATATCAACAGGCGCGACTACAATAACTTAAGTTTTTCTAAATGGGGTACCTACACTTTTTTAAAGATAAAGCCATGATCAAATATGATTTTTACCATATTGTGAGTATTTTTTTCTCTTAAGAGCAGGCAGACAATGACGGTTCAAGCATGGGTTTTTAATCATAAAAACTACTAATACCTTATTGAGTGTGTCGTTACTCCTAGTTTTTTAGGAACAAACTGATCATTCACAATAAGAATTATGATCAATAACAACATTCCTCTAACGAGCCCTTGCATGTTCATTATGTATGAATGGAGAATAATATAATATAATTAATTTCCTTACAGTGGGACAACACCGGCGGTGGTTGCGAACAGGAGCGTGGCATCGGCACCGATGTAGCCGTTGTCAGCAGCTGCGTCTTTGTGGCCCAACTGTTGGTCTCCTTTATCATGGGTATTGCACTTAAGGCCATGGGTTCGACTGCAGCTGTAGTGGCAGTAGCTGCGGTTCTGGCATCTTGTGCTGCCTTCACTGCCACTAAAATCACTTATCTTGATCTGTAATCTCTTTAAAGTAATAGGAAATAATATAAAGTAAGAACAGTGAGACATTGAAAGTTATGGCTAGTCTGGACTCCGGCTTATGGCTTAGTGGTAATTTTTCAAATCTTTTAATGTAGTCTTAGGTTGAATCTTATGTTGAAGAAAGAGTTGAGTAAAAACACTTAAAAATTGTTGATAAAAATGTAATAAGAACTGAAATTTTTATAACCATGTATTAAGTCGCCTTTTTAATCTTTGTGCGTCCCCGCCGCAGAGTCTTTGTGAGGCGGTGCTTCTCGCCGATAGTCACTTTATAGAAATGAGAAATAATTTAAATGAGCAGCAGAAAATATTGAATGGGCAGTAAATCGATGGCCACAAATTCAAAGGTAGGTTAGGTTATGGGACTCCGTCTACTTTGTGGTGTTATTCTTAGTAATTTGAAATGATTTATTTCACTTATTCAATCGAAGAACGATCGATTTATTAATTATGATTTGCTAGCCACTTAATATTTTTGTGCTGTACGTCAAAATACAAGCTTATAAAAATCTCTACTTTTGTTAAATATTTACTCGTATTTCTGATGTGTAAGGTACATGGAAAGGCTATTTATCAATGTAAAATGTTATTGTTAATCTAATTGCTGTATCCTCTGAGTAAGATTGTACGTTTATAGTAGTAGCCATGAGAAGCCTACTCGTATATCATTAGATTGGAGACATGACTATTTTGTGAATTTCAATTTATTATAAGTTTAGGATTAGGTAAATATGTATTGTTATTAGAAACTGTATAGTAAAATAGACTCTCTTATATGAATTATACTTATATGGTAACAAGCTCTAAGTTTCTAATCTATTCTAATCTATTATTATTGTTGGATACATTCAGCGCAAAGAGGGTTGAAGAGAAAACGATTTGGAGATGAACGCGCCTTGAGAGCGGGGGTCGTATTGTCTAACTTCGATCGTTTTAGTGATTCCTTTGATTCGACATTTGTTCAACGTTATTTTGTTGCAGCCTAGTGCATGCCTTGATCAAAAAAATTGTCAGACAAGCAATATCGTTTATAAGTAATAGTTTATAATCACATTTACAGTTAGATAATTCATGATTTAGCAGGATCATACTAAAACAGTTATTAAATAGGTTGTGGCTTGCGAGTCGGTACAGTTGCAAATATTTGTACATTTAGATACATTCCAAATCATATCGATAGCAGGACCACAGAGCAAAAACTCGCAGGCTATGTCATGCCTTGCCTTTCGTCCTTGCGTGATGACCCGAAAATAGGATCGTACTACAATCTATAGTCCAGGCGCGAGTTGAGGATATATAACTTTGTCGTGTAGTTTACCGCTAGTGCATGCATCGAGTGTGATCTGACTTCGCTAATAACGACTTTCGAAAATTTAATCTCCTTATCACTTGATTTTATGATCTCTAAGAATTGTGGAAGAAAATAAAAAAAATATGTAATAAGACTGCACTGTGGATCTCGATGTTATGTGATATTTAAATGTTGAAAATTGTTCAATAAATTAATCTAAATTTAGTTCATTGTGTTTTCTTTGCACTTTTACCCTTGTTAATCGACAGTTGAGTTCCATATGAGTGGCATTACTTCATAATTAAATTATTTTATTTTATCTGGGAAATAGACGGTACTTCTTTTTTCTAAGATGGCGGCGGCAGTCAAGCATACAGTCCACCTGGTGGTGAGTGGATACTTTGGCCTGACATCCACGATGCATGTCAACATCAGTACAGAATAACAAACTCTGTCACGTCCCCAGATGCGCTACCTATTTTGGAGATTTAGTAATGAATTTAGAGTAAGGACTGGATAAATGAGGAGGGATACATATGGGGAGGGATGGGCTGAAAATGACCTCCGGCATATCTTACTTACTACATTGGGAGAATGGGATAAAATTAGATACGAAGAACATTTTCCGGTTAAATATGATAAACCAGTAAGTATAGTTTACTGGTTTATCATATTTAACCGGAAAATGTTAACTATTAAACTTATGCAAATATTGATAATACATTTCCAAACTAAGAAATTAATCTAAACTAATGGTAGGCCATCTATTGAACGCTTCTCCAAAAGCAACTGTTTTATGGTTATCATTTAATTTACAGATTATTTGTTGTTTAAATGGCATAAGTCTCATAGAAAAATATCTAAATTATCCGTGTCTAAATTATTATAAGCCGTGCAAGAACGTCTGACAAACGTACCATAATTTTGTTTAAGGGTGGCAACATGAAATAGATTTCTATGACGACTATTGACAGGAGGGTATTTCAGTATCCACTGCTGGATATGGGCATTGTCTCGTGCATGGAGGATGTGAGGCCCTAAAACACCACGCTGGTCAAGCGAGTTGGCGAGTCCACTCTTTTAAAGGTGGTGTAGTTCCTGGGCCTGTGGTAGCGGCTTTGCTATCCCTGAGTCGCCTTTTTCGACACCCGCGGAAGAATATGAGCTTGTGTTATTTTAAAGCCGGCCGACGCGACGACACACACACGCACACATCACACCATAGTAAGAGAATATTATATTATATCACACACTCATGTCTGTGATATCTTACGTTCGTTGCCGTAAACTAATTTAATCACTAACGCAGGGCTGTGTGTACTCTGTTTAAATTTTTACCAAAATATATAAAAAACAAATTATGGTTCATGGAAGACGATGATTACAACACAGAGGTCCACCAGAGATCTTACAATAACGCCATCAGTACAGGGACATACCATATTAAGCGAAAAATTAAATTTAAATTTTTATTTTACATTCACACTACTCTGTCTTAGTGGCAGATGATTACAATTATTACTTATTTAGATTTTAAAGTACTTACAATTGATGCATTTTGTATTTTTTTATACAACTAAGGAGTGAACAAATTCATATTCTTAATTACACATAATATCGCAAACTCGAATACGTATATATACTTACATATATCTACAGTTTACATTATGTTAATAATTCTTTAACACCTACCAAATATTCAAAAGAGCTGTGAACAGGCTTCTACGAGTTCGGCAGCGCACCCGCAAGCCCCCTGGTGTTACTGGTGTTACAGGCGGCGGTGACCACTTACCATCATGTGGCTCAACCGTTCGTATACCATCCATTCTATAAAAAACATACCATTTATTTGAATGGTAACCACTTTTATCTCTCTGCAAAGCCGTGTACAATCATTAGTATACGGACTAATGGACGTGAAACGTAGACATTAATGTAAATATAATTATTAGGTATGTACTACAATCCGATTTAATTTAAATTTTAACGTTTATGGTATTTCATTGCGTCCTCGGCTCGTCCATCAACTGATGGAATCGAATTTTCCGTTTCCGCTCCACTCTTCCAATCCGTAAATAAATCCAAACGTTCGTTTAAGTTCCGGATTTTTCGATATATTTTCCAGGATTGATGTTTGCAAAGTAGAGCAAACGCTAACTATTTTGATCAATAAATATCGTCTTCGCAACTACATCTATGTAAGAGATAGTTTTGGATAGTTACTGCATTATTATTTTTAGCTAATGTCATTAAAAGTATGTACTCGCACTCGTAAGTAAAAGTACTAACACCACCTAAACGCCTAAATCTTTATTGTAAAACTAGCAGTACCCGCGACATCGTTCCCGTGAAATTTAAAATGATTCCCTTGGGAACTCTCCAAAGAATCTGGATAAAAATAACTTAAATGTTAACCCGGCACATTAACTATGACTACGCCATTAAAACACATCCAGTAGTTTTTGAGTGCTGTGCGTTCAGACAGACGGACAAAAATTTCAAAAAATTTAGTTCAGACTTTACATTGCAATCATGTTCATTTTCCAAAAAAAATATATCATGTACAGACGCGGCTTTGTTATGATTTTAATGCATGTATAGATAAGTATTATGAACAAAAGATATAGTAAGCCTGCTGAGACATAAACAACGGTTTTGACGTCGCCAATCAATTACTACGATCATTAGTGGAATGGAAACAGTCATGTTTGGTTTAACACATAATTACTCCTCGCGTGGTATAAATACGTTAGGTACATATGTTCAATTGAATACGAAGCACCAAGCGCCTTTAGAAACTCGAAGTCTCAGGCGAGGAACAATGGGAGTCCTCAACATAATGTGGAGAAAATTAACTAACACGAAGGCTTTAGAGGAGTCGAGCGGCAAGTTGGAAACAGCTTTCTTTGAATCCGTATATAGAGTCACTTATTTGGAAGGTAAGGATAGTTTACCACTTATACATATAATAAAATCGCAACAGAGCCGTGTCGACATGAAATATTTTTTGAAAAAATCTACGAACCACTCAGAACCCAAAACAGAAACTTTAGTAACATTTAGTATTTTTGTCTGTCTGTCTGTCTGTCCGTCTGTTTGTCTGAACGCGCAACATGCAAAATCTACTGGACGGACTTTAACGATTCGTATAATTATAGTTTATGTGCTATAAGCTTATGTAGCCCTATGTACTTATCCAGATCGATTATAGTGTTCTCACGGGAATCACAGGGTCACGTGAACGAAGTCACAGGCACCGCTAGTGTTGTAATAACACTAAGATACCTAGCTACTCACATATACATAACATATAATGTGTTAAAAATATAGCATATATATTTTTAATTTATTACGCCACACTCAATGACCTACGAGTAGGATTCCCAGTATCATAAGTTCAGAAAAACACATTAAACATTTAATATGATTTTCCAAACGGGAATCGAACCTGGGACCTTTCGCACAGGGCAATGTGGATTGAGTTATTAAATTGTATAGTGCAATTTTATATCGCTTGATACTTTGATAATATCGAATACAGTTTTAAGATAGGTTCCGTTATCGGACGGCAGTTGCCGGATTTTTAATTGAAAATATAATTGATGAAATACAAAATCTAACAAATTGTGGTCGTTAGAAGTACATACCTACATACCTAAAATGGAACAAAATTCAATAATCGCAAACATATTTCAAGTACTAATATCATCTGTTCACCTGAGCCTGTGCTAACATTATCACGTGAGGTCCACTTTATGAAGTTCTACCTACAAAGCAACTGCATAATGCACTCCACTAACTTTCCCGTAGTCTTGCAAGTTACAATTTGCATAAAGTAGTTACAGAGCAGAAGCATTTTATGTACCATTAAATTCCAACCAGAACATTCGTGTAGGTACATTGAATGTAGGTATATATTGTACCAGGCTACTCAGAAAGTTTTGCGACAAAGAGTTTTTGTCTATGGAACACTGGCTGGTTTTGATGCCAATTACAACTATGGCTATCTATAACATAAAAACAAAACATTCCGAATTCGAATTTTCCTCCACATTTTTTTACGAGTTGAATCAAAATATCGTGTCTCATTAAAACAATAGATATTCGACGTTATGATTTTAAATGTTCTTTAAAACCTGAAGATTCTTTAGAATCGAATGGCGGTTGCAAACAAGTGCCCTTCTAAGGCAACACTGTGTATCGTTGGTATAAAGAATTTAAGCGTGGTCGACTAAGTTTGGCTGACGAAGAAAAAACCGGTTGCCCTATAACGGCTGTAACGCCCTATACGTATTTTACGATATAGAATACGTATTGCCACTGCATAGTGGCAGTGAAAAATTTTATTTGTAAATACAGGCGAATTACATACGAGGAGATTAAGGAGAAATTGCAGATTGGATCGGGGAGTGTGTACGAAATATTACATGTGCATCTACTAGTCAGGAGGATAGTATCTCGCTGGATGCCGCACAACCTCACCGAGGCTCAAAAACAAGTTCTTGTCGAATGGTGCCGAGTATGATATGATAACAAAATTTGAAGCAGGGTTGTCTCGGCCTGTTTATGACATTGTCACAGGTGACGAATTTACGATTTTACGATTTACGATTTAGCCCCATACGATATGGGGCTCTTCAAAAGAGCTGTGAACAGCATTCTGCAAGGTCGGCGCGCCTTACTTAGGCAAGCCCCTTAGTTTTGCGGTGCCCACTTACCATCATGTGGTCTTCCCGTTCATCTGCCATCTATTCTATAAAAAAAAACTACGCGTCAATCTACACTTTGGCTGTTTCAAAGTGAGCCAACGCCTACAAAAGTGAAAAGAGCAAGAAGCGCTGGCATAACTTTAATCACAAGTTTTTTCACTTTAACTGGCTACCAGATATCTGTACCTTTACCAAACCAAAGCAGCATTAACCCAGAATGGTACGTAGCCACGTGCTTGCCAAACGTGTTTACCGCAGTGAGTAACAACCGTCCAAACACAGGCATACACGGGCTGCTGCTGCACCACGACAACGCGCCCGCTCAGTCAATGCTTAAAACAAGGGACTATTTGCACAGTACCTCGGTTAAAACTTTAGGCCACCTCGTTACAATCCCGACTTGGCACCTTGTTACTTTCTTTTATTACCCAAAATTAAATCCCTACTAAAAGGGAAGCAGTTATCATCGTAGAAAGACCGCTGGCTACGTTCAAAGAGGCTGTGAAACCTCTTTCACAGCCTCTTTGAACGTAGCCAGCGAGTGGAGTCAGCTTTGAACGTACCTAAAGAAGAGTGGGTGTTCTTTTAAATAGAAAAAAGGTGACGAAAAAATGAAATTGATGGTGAATGATGTGATGAAAAATGATTTAAAAAAATTAACGCATGAATCCTTTTATAGATGCAAGTGGAGAGTACTTTGAAAAAAAATGTAATAAAAAAATTGGAGCCCGTAGACTTTTTTTTCTTTTCGCAAAACTTTCTGAGTTCTTCACGTATATCACATACAAAATATTCTATTCCAAACATTATCATATTACATTTATAAGGCTGGCAATGAATAATTACAAAATAACAAAATATTAAGAACCCGATCCAAAGTTACTGTTTCAAATCTTCTATAATATTCAATTTATCGGATGGATTTGGCACATCCGATGTGCACCAATATTATGACATTGATTGGCTAACGGGGAGAGGAGGAATATGAAGCCAGCCGGCTTTAAATTCATACTCTGATTGATTGCTAAAACCTCTGTCTGTACTTGAATGGGGCTGCTGGACATCAAACTTAGACAAAGGGCCAATAACTCATGCTAAAGACTAAAGACAAAACTCAAACAATGCCCCGAACTTTTGGGCTTGAAATCAGGACATTTTTTCAAATATGTATAAGAAGGATTCGAATTTTCACATTGTCAGATAAGAAAAATATCGGGTTATGGCACACACTCGATGACAACACTCTCGTACAACTTTTGTTGCAATTTACTAAAATTTTAAACACTTGGGGCCTTTCTCACCACCTCCTGATACGTGTTAAAAAATACAAAGATTTAAAATTGATCTCCAAATTTAAAAAAAATGGACACAATTTAATTGAAAACTCGCTCGGATGCTCTCTGGATTCCCTCCAAACTAGGACAAATCCTAGTTTGGATTTATCCTACACTTAAACAACAAACGCTTTATTTATCAATGGCTACTTCAGTTGGCTTTACATAAACGTCATTCAATGCCTTATTACTTTATGTAAGTATTTTCATCATACTACATATTAACGACATCAATACTTGTTTACAGGCATATCCTCCTCCGACCGTAGCGTTCTCTACCTGTTATACAGTACAACAGTAAAATTGGCGATCATTCTCTTCGTGTGCAGCGAGCTGTGGTATCTGTTCAGCGAGTCAGAGAGTTTAGATGGAGTCATAGACAACATCAATGTCACCCTCATACATCTCATCGCCATGTATAGATACAAGAATATGGTAAACAAAAGCACTGTAACTTGTTTTGGCACAAATAGGCCATGGATGCAGAACAATGACACATGATGCAATTACAAATGAACGTTGGGCCAACGTTGTAAGATTATAGCCGTACCTTACGAAAACCTGATTTTTTTCGAGCATCGAGTAATTCGTTGAGGTATCTTAAACAACTTTTGATACGTCAAATTATATTGACTGTAAATTCACAGTGATACTGTAACTTAGTGATACGAGTATATTCATAAATGGCCGTCACAAACCTGGTTACTTGCTTAGATAACTTAATGATATCGCAACTAATCTCAGGAAACCAATAACAACTTTAAAAGTTATGTATTAAGCTCAACCTCGTGACTACTAATTGAGGCATATACTCTCTAGTGGTACGTTATAGGCTGGTATCGTTGGATTTATTTAAAATATTTAGGAGACTCTTTAATGACTGTAACGCCACAGAATACCTAATTGGTAACGCAACGATAGGACATAAGCACAGTTTATATACATCTAAAGCTATGACATTAGCGACTCCTTTTAATTTCCTCAAGCATTGTATTCCAGTTAGGTGTACTCACTGCCTTAAATAAGTTTAAAGTACCTAATACAATAAGTTTACGAGTAATTAAGATGTGTGTCACGATAACAGGTGGAGAACAAACACATTTTCAAGAATCTTGCAAGGGCCATGGAGTCGCCTCACTTTGACATATCAACATCTAAGAGACAGAAGTTGGTGGAGTTCTGGTTGAAAAGGAACGAGAGCTACCTTAAGCTATTGCTCGGCTTGGGAACTTGCACTCTTGCAGCTTGGTAATGTGCATTGTTTGTTAAACATACAATGCGTTTTAATCTTATTTATCAAGTAAACTAATTCCTCAAAACTCATAATTAGATCAAACATTCACGCTTATCAGTTTATTGAATATTTTTATTCCTAGTACAAGTTGATACCTAACTTATAGCCTTCCTGTTGGAATAGTTCTGAAAAAAATTGCTCAATACTGATTTTAAACTTATGTATATTGTGTAAATAAAGGATGTCTCAGAAATATTTTCGTTTTTGAGCTGTAAAAATTAAAACTAAATGTTTGCATAATTAATACATATTTATTATAATTTTATACAGCGATAATTGTTTAAATTAGCACCGTTCACTTCTACACTCTCATTTAATTTGGAGCTAAAAATTTAAGAGACCGCTTTATCAGCTTTAACAACATATGGTTCTCTGATTAATCAAATTTTCATTTCAATGGACATGTAAACAAACAAAACTGTAGGTATTGGGCACAGGATAACCCGTTAGCCTTACATCAGAAACGACTACATTCTCCCAAGGTTGTCGTTTGGGCTACCATATCAAGCCAAGGAATCATAGGGCCATACTTTTTTGAAGATAATCGTGGTCGAGCTCTAACAGTTAATTTAGAACGCTACTGCTACATGATTCAAACGTTTCTAACCCGTGCAATGCAAAATCAGAGCGGCTACAATAGGAATACGGTTTTCCAGCAAGATAGAGCCACATCTCACGTTACAATGCTACAATCAATACATTGCTACGAAATTTAGGTTAGTTAAAGCAAAGAATAACAGACAAAATCAATGCCATTCCTCGTGCGATGCTGCGCCTAGTAATTGAAAATTTTAGCTCCAGATTAAATGAGTGTGTAGAAGAGAACGGTGCTCATTTAAACCCGATTGTTTATCATAAATGAAAATTAAATTATCGCCCTTTAAAATTATAATAAATACGTATTAATTATGCAAACATTTAGGTTTTATTTTTACAGTTCAAAAACGAAAATATTTCTGAGACACTAAATATTTTTTTCTATAGAAAGAAGAGGATTTTGTCGCTCATGGACATTCGTGATATATTTTTTTTATGGTAGAATGCGGCAGACGAGCATACAGTCCACCTAATGGTAAGTTGATACTGTCGTCCATAGACATCCGGAATAAATGCCAACATTGGTCCAAAATGACAAACGTTGGCACGCCCCCGGATGCGCTGCCTACCTTTGGAGATATAGGAATGGATTTGGAAATAGAGTTGGGAAAATAAGGAGTAATACGATGGGAATGGGCTCTGGCACATCTCACTCATTACCGAAACACGTACGTACATTAGGGAAATAAGATAAAGTGGGAAATGCAGTACTTTTCAAGGTAGTCTTCTGTGAGAGAGGGGTAACTTGGCCAGTCGAGCGCGCCCAGCGGCTGTAGGAGTGCAGCGTGCATTCTCCTCAAAATGACAGTATTATCTATGATAACTCACCGGCACGGAATCTTGGCCAAGCGCTTATCTCGCGATAAATAAAGTTTTTAGTATTTCTAATGAATGTTTGTTATGACGGTATGTTGAAAAAATGTTTACCTTTAGTTCAAGAGGGTAATTCATTATGTTTGAGTGTACTATGACATTTCTTTTAACTTTTAGTGGAATTTGAGCGACGAAGTTGAAATCTTAAATTTGGTATTGTGAAAAGTGTACCGTTAGATTACTGCATTTTCGTGATTTTGTAATTTGAATTCAATATTCAGAGGTACCTTAAAACCAAACAAAATGCCCATAACACCAGCTCAGGTTGCACAAGCCGTAGCATTAATCGACCAGGGCCCGACACGTGAAGTAGCTATCGCGCTTAATGTACCACGTTCATCAATGCAGTACGCTTTGAAACGATACCAGGAGACTGACCACTACATTTCTAGACCAGGCAGTGGAGGCATAAGATGCACATCAGCCCGGGACGATCGATTTATTGCACTGGAAATTTTGAGAAACTGCCATCTTACCGCTGTTGAGATCCGCGAGCGGCTCCAAATCGCGAGATGCGTGAATGTTAGCGAACGTACAGTGAGAAGACGCACGGAGGAAGTGTATTTTAAATCAAGGAGACCAGCACGCGGTCCACAGCTTCTCAGAGAGCACCGACTATCTCGACTTCAATTCGCACGAGACCACGCACACTGGACCCACGAGCAATGGGCTAAATTTCTGTTTACAGTTGAGTGTAGAATCGCTTTACGTGCTCCAGATGATCAGAAACGAGTCTGGAGAAGAAGAGGAGAACGGTTTTTACCCATTACCACCACACAAACAGTGAATTTTCACGGAGGTTCCATAATGATTTGGGGAGGAATAAATTCCGACGCTAGTACGGAGTTGGTTATCGTCGATAATCAGCTAACTGCAAATCGATACATCGAGGAGATCCTTCAGGATCATGTTATGCCTTATTTGGGGTTCACTGGACACGATCAAGTCCTTTTAATGCACGATAATGCACGCCCACACGTCGCACATTGTGTGAATGAATACCTTTAAGAGGTCGGCATTCAGAACTTGCAGTGGCCAGCTCGTAGCCCGGACTTCAATCCAATAAAACACATTTGGGACATGCTCAAAAGAAAGATAAAGTCAAGCTCTAACCTGCCACAGACATTCAATCAGCTACGAAATGCAGTACTGGACGCTTGGGAAAACATACCTCAATTTGATGTCAGAAACATCATTCAAAACATGCCAGATCGAATGCATGCGGTTATCAGGGCCAGAGGAGGAAACACCCGATACTAAAACGTATAGACGATAAAGAAAATTAGCAAACTCTTCATTTTCTAGCGTTTTAAAATTGAGTGTTTAAAATTATTTTTTTGTGTAAAAGTGCGTGGTCTTAAATAAACTTTAAATTTGTATGGTAATCTTTCAAAAAAGTTATAAAAAAATAAAAGCGTAGTGTAATAAATTAAGTGTAGGTGGGCTCGATACGTGTGTATCGAGCCCACCTACACTTAATTTATTGAAGAAAATTTATTTAAATGCAAGCTACAGCAAAAATCACACGTGGCCAACTTTCCGTGCCGGTGAGTGTACATATGACAAAATAATATATACTTATGACAATATTAGTCAAAAATGACAAACGTTAATGAATTTGGAGAAAGGGTTGGGAAAATGGGGAGGGATAAGTTAGAATGGGATGGGATGGGAATAGGCTCTGGCATATCTCACTCAGTATCGAAACTAGTAAGTACATGATAGAGAATAGGATAAAGTGAAAAATGCAGTTAACTTCACGGTAGTGTTCTGTAAGAGAGGGTAACTTGGCTAGTCGAGTGTGTCCAGCGGCTGTGGGACTCCAGTGTGTAAATAAGTAAATAAGTTACCAACTCCAAGTGTGTTCTCCTGTAAATAAATTTAAGTATTGTAATAGATTTTAATATAGTTATGTTATATATTAGTTGTATGTAGGCAATTTATATTATGTTATATTTATAGGTAGAAAATGCTTTAGACAGTAGGCGTCTCAACCTAACAGTGTAGATCAAAATAGTCGAAGTTAGCGGAAAAATTACCTTATTTTGTGTATATTTATTTCTATGTGAAAATAGAAATGAAACTGCTATTCTATTCATGAGACAATTTAAATTTGGAACTTATTATACCCCAAATAGAATGATAATTCTATGCTTTTGATTCACAGATTAATATTTTTATTTATATTTCCTAATTTTTAATATTTTGTATTATACGAAAAAATATGTCATGTATTAATTGATTTCTGCCGTGTGGTGACGACCGTCATTAGAATAGCACCACCCCCTATCTTTTCCCTAGAGGCCCAAGTCCTGAAGATCTACACCACCTCTAAAAGAGTGGACACTCCAACCCTCTTGGCCAGCGTGCCGTTTTAAGACCATACATCCCATTGTCTTGTGCATGAGGAGGCCTATGTACAGCAGTGGACGATAAACGGGATACGTATCCATTGATTTTAAGTTAACAAAATCGTCTATCTATCTGTGTATTCGATTAAATAAGTAAGTTTAGTGTAGAAACCTATATGCGTACTTACTTTAAACCTCCGTGCATCCTTCGATGTAGCGATAAATTCTACATACAGTGACAGTTCTTCATTCTGTCTCCTGTAATATAAAAAAAAAACAGTTAGTCTCCATTTTCAATATAATGGTACAATTATCTGCAGTTAGAATTCCGTACGCAATTGATGACTAATTGTTACGAACGAGCTCTGTGACGTTGTTCACTCGAATTATTAGAGTATTTTTTGAACAAGAATATTGAACAAATTGTTTAGGTATTCAGAGTATCGAACAAAATATATATATAAAGGAAAATATTT
This sequence comes from Sesia apiformis, assembly GCA_914767545.1. Taxonomy (NCBI): domain Eukaryota; kingdom Metazoa; phylum Arthropoda; class Insecta; order Lepidoptera; family Sesiidae; genus Sesia; species Sesia apiformis. Next base: position 15,086,477 of record OU611953.1, read on the forward strand.
CATTGTTTTCTTTTAATATATATTTGGTTCATTAGCAGTCCGCACCAGACATACACACGTTTTTTATTTGAGAAGGAAAATTATCTAAAACGATTTTGTAATATTACAATTAATATTTATAATATATTAATTCCAGTGCTTACATGTGAAGCGCAAAGCTCACGTTTTGACATCAACAGCTTTGCGGTCTATCTAGAAATTGATTTTCCAACATTATATTCAAACATTCATATCCTGTCAATAAAAAGTGTACATAATATTGCAATGCAATCAACATGGTCTGTTTACATTTTATAATCTATATATATATGCTTATCGATTAATGTTTGCAGGTATGTGTATCCATTAGTGGACGACTTGGAGTACAATCTGTCGGTGGCCGTGCGTCTACCCTTCGACTACCACAACCCCACATTGTACCCGCCCACCTACATCTTGGTGTTGATAGCGTTCCAATACACGTCCTATTTCGTAATGGTGAACGATGTGATTATGCAGGCTCATTTAATGCATCTACTTTGTCAGTTCACTGTGCTCAGTGATTGCTTTGAGAATATACTGAGTGACTGCAGCGCCGGATTCCACGGTAATTTGCAATTTCATTCTAAGATTGTTCGAGAAATATTGTATTAACCAGGATGTACGTATAAGTAGGTATATATAATGTAAGTAAAAAAGATATAATTTCATATATGCACAAGGCACATTGGTGATGGCAATGATGAGTGATGACACGCCTTAATATAGTGCATTAATATGGCGATGTCGCAATGGGATACAACTATAATAGAATAGATAAATGCATATTTATAAAGATTAGCAAAGATATCGACTGTAACAACGGGGTTTCGTAAATAAAGGCTGTCCCAGATTGAGCGCCGGATTTAGTTTAGAAAAAAATAAAGTCACTGTTTCTCCGGCTGTGAGACATGTGGCACCGTCCTGTTGGAACCACAGTTGATTGAAGTCCATATCAACCAATAGGTGCCAAAAAACTCCTGTAGCATGTTCCGATACATCTCTATGCCTACTTAAATACCGATACCTCAAAAATATGGCCCTATGATCCTGCTGAACCAAAGCCGCACCAAACTGTAACTCTTTGAGGATGCAACCGTTTTTCATGAATCTCCTGAGGATTCTCCAAAGCCCAGATATGACAATTTTGCTTATTGACGTATCCGTCAAGGTGGAAATGGGCTTCGTCACTAAAGGTGATTTTTTCGCCAAAATGATGGTCCTCTTCATACTGCTCTAAAATTCATACTGCGTTGCTCTTTCGTGTAGCGTTCCACCTTAACTAATTGCAACTGTCATATGTGACGTGACATGTATAAACAAACTTTAAATTTAAATCTGGCGCATTTAAATAAATTGTAATTCATGTATTGTTATTTGTAGTTCATGTATTGTTATTTGTGGTTCATGTATTGTTATTTGTAGTTAAGTGCTTCATGTGGCGCATGACACAATTTACGAAGAAGCAATCTTTCTTTTAGGCCTCACACAAAACCAACTAATTTGGAACGAAGAATTTAGAGAAATATACATAAAACGCTTAGGAAACTTGGTGGAACAACACAAATTCATATTAAAGTAAATATTCTATCATGTTTACATTTCTTGTTAAGTACGTGTATATTATTCATACTGCAATAAATTATAATAATTATTGCAGTCACACCTTGGAATTGCGGAAAACATTAAGCTCTCCAATGCTGGGTCAGTTGGCAGCAAGTAGCATGCTCATATGTTTCGCTGGATATCAAGTTACCGCGGTGAGTACCAACACAACTAGCACACATGTAATTTAATTAAATTCTTCAATACAGCTCTCACGTGGGCAATAATGTTTATTGCTTACAGACGGTGACGGTTAACACCACTAAGTTCCTCATGAGTCTTCTCTACTTAAGCTATAACATGTTTGAACTGTTTATATTCTGTCGGTGGTGTGAAGAAATCAAAGTACAGGTTTGATTTATTATTAAAGTTTTAAACAATTTGAAACTATATTTTACAACAAATAATTTAACACTGAAGGGTAGGATTATTACGGGTCTTTGAATATTTTGGTTTAATTTTCAAAGTTATATTTAGACTGGATACTAAATGAACGGCAAATCGTAATCAACAAAACAAACTAACTATTAATGAAAGAAATATTTTTAAATTACTTAGAATGTAGTTTACACGATTATTTTTTTTGCTAACGCAACTGGCTTGTAGCGACTTTGGTGGTTTGCTGTCATATTTGTACACCCATTCACAGGACCGTTATTTTTTTTTTCCGTGTCGTAACAATAAATCTGGTTCGTCTTCTGTTACAATGTCCTATACAGCATCTGAACACCCATGGTTAATCTTCCGCTACATTTCCTGACACCAGTCAACAAGGGCTCGTTTCTGGTCCGATGTGAGTTTATAAGAAATCCAGGGACAACAAAGCTTTCTAACTTTTAATTATTTGTGCAAGATCTTTTGAATATGGCTCATGCCAATCCCCAAATATAGCCCCAAATATATTGGAGATCGGTCAGTGATTTTCGTAATGTGATTCCTCGATTTTTTCAATGAGTCGCCTAATTTTCCTCACATTTTCCTCAGTGAGCGCAGTTGAAGGACGACCTTGAGAAGAATCTCGTCATAGAGAGAAACTCGATTAAATTCAGCGTACCAACTCATCACAGTGCTCAAATGTGGTGGTTCACCAAAAGCATTTTAAAATCGAGAACTGCACTCTTCGGGTGGAAGGGAACTTTTGAAATCCTAAAAAATCATCACACTAAAATCTTTTCGCGATATGCAATAGACGAGATTTAATGGGTCATAAAAAATAATTGACAAATAATTTCGCGCCGAAAACTATTGTAGGTATTCGAATCATAACTAAAATCCTATACTTAAAAAAAGTAATATACAAAATTCAAATATGTATGAGTGATCTGATGATCACTCAAAATGGATCCAATGCATGGAATGCAAAACTTTCAGTGTGCTCTATGTACTAATTTGTTCAAAATAATTAATTAAATAAAATATCAACGAACGTCAATTTTTTATCTATAAAGAATTTAATATCTTTTATTTCGGAAATTTTAAAAAAAGAATCATTAAAATCAGAATAGTTTTAACCGGTTCCGAGATAAAAGTGTAACGTATTAATTAAATAATCAAATAAAGGTAATAAAGTTACCTACGCGATATGTACTCGTAGTGGGGAACCCAGGTTCCAGTAAAAAACCGGATATGAGGATGATTCGCAAAATTAACGAATTGCGGCACAAATCGATCACTAGCATTACCATATGTCGACGTCATCGCAGAATTCGTAGATATTACTTCGAAATCGGGTGTCACATAAAATGTTTAGGTGCGACGAAAATAAATTCTGACTTCCGTAGCGTCACATTACGTACACGGGGAGATTGAGACACGGATCCTATCCACAGACTCGTATTACATTTGACGTCTGCAATAAATAGCTGCAAAATATTACGAGAATTTCTTTTGCGACTTGAAACACGATTTAACTTTTGAGGGATTTTGACTACACCAACGGATTGGGAAACACAAAACCATTGGGCAACTGATTGTTCAAACGATTACAAAGTATTTTTACGTTAGTAAACGAGTTATTTTTGTGACCCTAATGTTTAATATTTGCTTTAACCGAAACAACAAGTTTGTTCTACAATGTTGTAGTTGCGGTTGGCGCCACCTAGCGGTCTATTATAGTGAATATTTTAATAATGAGATGAACAGTTGTTATTTGTTCAGTTGGTATTATTTGTCGTGAGCGTCTATACATTTTATAAAGAAAAACGTTTCACTCTACTGATTTTTTTTACTTGAAACACTTCCGCTTTGTTACTTTTTTGCTCTTTTATTTATTACACTCCTTTGAATCTGAAGAAACTATTTTATCTTGCATTGCCACTTTAGGGCTTTGTTATTGTTTAAATTCTAAACTCTTGAAAACTCAACTGTTCTCGTGCAGTGGTCCGTAAACACTTCAAAGTAGTTTGAGCAAAGTGTTGCATACATAGCTCGTGTCGCTAGCGAGACATAATCTTTGTGAACGTAAGTATTGAAGTTGTGAATTCCCCTGCGGATAAATATTAAATTTAGAGAGAAGGTGAAAAATTTAAATATAACTAAGGTAAATATAACGTTACCGAAGTCTATTACGAGAATAACAAGACATCTCGATGGACGAATTTTCAAAACAGAAAAGTTCTTAAAAGTCTTTACATTTCTCGGTTTTCATGATTTTTGGCATAAAATATTCCTCATGATAATCATTTGTATCTGGAGCAAACTTACTATCTTAAAATTATCTTAAATTTTTCAATATTTTTAACTTTTTTCTTTATACAAAACAAAGCCGATTGAGTGCATCTGACTAGCTGAATTACATTACTCTCACAGAACACTGTCTCGAAACGTAGGTACCATCGTGAGTGGTTGAGAAATTACCAGAGCCCATTTCCCATTCAATCTTAGCCCATCGTATGATGACTGTAACAAGGAAACCTTTCGTTCTGTTATATTCCCTATTCAGTCTTTTCCAATCTTTCTTTAAATCCACTGCTAAATATCCAAAGGTTTCATCGAGGATGGGGGCTGCAGTAACCACTTACAACCTGTCAGTCTGCTCGTCTGTCACCTTCTTTGTTCTTTGTTACAGTCGCTTTGTTCAAGCATACGGTTCAAATATCATCCGATATCCGGCAACTGTTTTCTTTTAATTATAGCAAAAGTGGCAAACTTGTATGCTAGTTTGCCACTTTTGCTACCTGGTGGTAAGTAGACACTATTGCCCATGGACACCCGCGGTACTTTAGTCCAGAACGACAAACTGTGCTGCCTACCTTTGTTGATGTAAGAATGGATTTGGAGAAAGGTTTGGGGAAATGGGAAGAGATAGAATAGGATAGGATGGGAATGAGCTCTGGCAGATCTCACTCGCTACCGAAACACGTACGTACGGGTATGTATAAGTAGGTACATATTTACAACGTATCGTATCATATCCAGCTAGATTACTTTTTCTGACAACTTTACATTAAACATCACTTTTTTTTCGCCTTCTTGCTGCTCCTGACCACTCCCGTTTTAGAGCGAGAACATCCGCGCAGCAGTGTACTGTTCAGGGTGGGAGTGCGGTTTGGCAGTCGTGCCGGGCGTGCGAGCGCGCCTCATGCTCGTTGTCGCACGAGCTAGTGAGCCGCTCGTCCTCACGGCTGGAGGCTTGTATGAACTCTCGCTCACGTCTTATACTACTGTATGTATTATACATATCATAAATTATATGTTGGTTGATATTAGAAACTTTTTCAACATTTATAATTTCATTACGATATCGTCTTTTAAAAGAAATGTTAAAACAGTTCCGATGAATTTCTTTTTATCACTCGACCATTGCTCCTGACATTAATTATAAAATGTTTAACCAAACACATCCATACAATATGTGATGGTTTCCACTTTTTATATTTCCTTTATTTTTTCAGTTGGTAAAGACATCATACAGTGCTCTGACGGTTTTACTGCGACTACGTCACAACTAGTGCAAGGTAGTTCACAACAAGAAGTTATACGATCTATCGTTCATAGTATGACATTTAAGCAACTTTATATAGAGTGGATGTAATGTAGCGCACATCACTAGATATACTTGTTATTTCTTTTCGTCTTTGTAAAAGACTGTTATAAAAGTAGGAAACATGTACGAATTTAAAAGTAGCCAGTCAACAAGATCATCGTCATAAGATAACGTGACAAACGTTACAAATTAATTAATCGCTTAATAGAAGAAACATCGCAGTACAGGTGATGTGGTCAAACAAATACATATAGAAAAAATGACATACATACACATTATTATGTTAATGGCAATTGTCCGCACTTATTTACATTCATACAGAGGATTTCAAGTACCACCGTGATTAGTCAACGTTGTCATGTTCGAATACTAATTATAAATACTGAGAAGTTGCCGTCGCTCGCAAATTTCTGGAAGCCACGGAACTGAGAACACAACAAGAACAGAGTTTATTAATTACATACAAGATGAATATTGTTGGTTATTTGATCACACTCTCTAACATACAGGTAAAGACTGTGTAAATAATATAACAAGTGATGATGTCGTGTGTATTGGTAAATATGAACAAACTGGTACCGGATCTTAAATATATTCATGTAACATTTAGCGTTATCGTCATTGTTTGCTAGTTTAGGTCATTTTTGCAAATGTCCGTAACTGCCTTTTGCAATATTAACTTTAACTACATTTTGGTTAAATATTCACTGTGATACGAGTATGATTATTTTTTTTTTAATTCACTTTTTGGGAGCATACTGTAATTTCATGTCATTCATTTCATTCTAAGGCATTTGCCTTAGACATCATGTCATTAAAAAAATAATACAATTTTGCAGAGTTTTCAAAACGCGGGTGGGAGTATAAAAGACATAAGTGTACGAGTGAGCGAATGCCAAGTATTACTCGATGAACTGAAAAGACAACCAGATTTTATATTGGATAATTTCAAGAACACCAGCTATAATCAGGTTAACAATATTGGTAAATTTATATCGAATAGATTACACGATTACATATTTAAAGGCCAAGGAGATCCGAAAGACGAAGCCGTTGTTCTAACTCTTAATTTCAATGACCCTAAACCGGCACTTCCACTAGAAATTGAAAATGCTGATAAAAATGAAACAGAACATCCATTATCCTTCGAAGGACTTGATAAAGCAAAACCTGATTTAAAAGAGATAAAAGATGACGCACAGAAAAGTAAAGATGAAAAGGAAGAAAAAGAAAAGAAAGATGAAAAGGAAGAAAAGAAAGATGAAAAGGCAGAAAAGAAAGATGAAGAGGAAGAAGAAGAAAATACAGACGACATTAATGAAGTATCTACTAGTGAAAAAGCTGACTCGGGAAATGTAACAGACGGTATCAACAACGAAGAAAGAGATGAAGATGAAGATGAAGAAGAAAATAAAGAAAACGAGAAAGACGAGAACAAGGAAGATTAATATTACATAATAACGTCAATATTTAAAAGTATTTAGTAATATTATTTTTAAAACTAATTTGAATTGTGACACACGACAGCTTCGACATAATATTCTAATGAATGAAAAGTTTAAAATTGCTACCGAATCATCATCGTTGTCATAGCTGTGACATTATTATTGAGAAAAATAATCTTATAATAATTATATTAAAATTATTTTCTATAATAAAATAATAATAATATTTTTTTTATTGCTTTGTCTGAAAAATCAGATGTTAAGTTTATATTTAAACAGTCTCGATATAACGAAATTTTAAGTTAGAAAATATTATCTAGGGTCAGTAAGTTCGTACCGACAATAGGGTATTTGGTCAGAGATAATATAAAAATTATAAATCATTAACATAATAAAATCCTTATTATAACCGAATAATTTATTATAATTATGAATCAATAATAAACTTGTGCGCAAAATTGATTTTGAATAATATGTAAGTAGGTATTCAAAAACAGTAAATTACCTAGTCATCGTTTCATTAATTTGTAATCGACGAAAAAATGTACATATATGCAGTTTTGCCTGGAGTTACAATTATTTTTATTTAGTACAAGTGTATGTTAATTCGTTCCACATACTACACGTATACCAAATTTGGTAGCGACTCCAGTTTTTTCAGAGTTATTGGGCAACATATAAATAAACCATGTTTGATATTTAAAATATTAATAAGGATAATATAGCAGATAAGGTAGCAACAACATACTCACTAGAGTGATTAATGTCTAGCTCGTAAATAATAAATCAACACTTTAATTAGTGAACACGATATGATTATTCCAGCTGCATTTATTTGTAATATTAATGACTCGTGTGAAATATGAGAAAATTTGTATTCAATATATAATAAGTGATGACATAAATATTGGGTAATCTTGTTTCCTTTATTGTTTTTGAGCCAGTCCGGCTAAAATACAATTACTTTCCTCATCACAAAACCTTTCTTGAAAAAATACCAAAGGAAGGTCAGCGTAAACGGTTGTTTTGGATTTAATAAAGTTGTCGTGGCTGCGACAGAATATTATATTTATATTTACACATCCCAATGCCCCGAGGAGTTCGTTTCACCACAAAATATCCACGAAAACCTTTTATTTGTAAGGTTTGGGAACAAAAGCTTATTACACAACGCATGTTGAGTTTTTATGAGTTAATATGTTTTACGCATTCTCGTTTGGGTAGGCAAGACTTATTATTACACTCTTGGAAATTCGAGCAAAAACAAACTAGCTGCCTATAACGTACCATAACGTAATTAATTATGGCATTAATGTTTTTTATCTAAGAAACTTGAAAGCGCGATGGGAGTAAATATAGGGCATGGCGCGCTCATGTAGATGCGTAACACGCTAGGCGATTACAAAATAAAAACAGAAGCTCGCCCTTTGTTTAATAATGACGCATGAGGCATGAAGCCCATGCAATCTATAAACTGCGGAGTCGTTTACCTTCCGAGTGACGAGACGGCCGTCATGTGCGTAGATGCGTAAGCGCACCGCGGCGTTCGGCAGAGAGGCGAAGCCCGCGGCAGCGCGCGGACGATGGCGCGCTGGCTGTGGGCGGCGATGCTCACCTCGGTTCTCGCGGGCGCGTGGCGACCGCCGCCGCAGCCACTGCTGCTCACACCGCGCATGCACTACGCGCGCACCCGCCGGCACGCACCCGACGAAATGCATCACCTTCACCTGCACGGCTGGCATTTGGAACTCCACGAAAACCGCGCTATAAGATCACCTTACTACGACCAGTGCCAGTTCTACAAAGGGCGTGTACTTTACGAGGAGGAGTCTACGGCCACTGTGACAGAGTGCGAGGGACAGCTATATGGTTTAGTTCAGGTGGGAAAGGAGGAGTTCGTCCTGCAGCCTACAAGAAGACCCGACGGAGGGCATGTGCTGCGGCGTCGTGACGTTTTGCTGCCCGAGCAGCCGGCGGCGTATAATCTCACCGACGACACGTTCACCGACCTTGAACTTGACTTGGAGGAAGATGACGACCCGACCCCGATGCCGCGCGTGCACCCGCGGCACAGCGATCGCTCGGATATCGAGTACTATCGCGACGCGTTGCCAATTACAAGACCGGTTTCAGGTGTGTGTCAATAAACTAGCGAGGTCTCCTCGCGTAATTATGTTAAGGTGTCGTTATGTAGTGTTGTAAACAATGTTCCAGGCGTAAAAGGATTATGGTTGGAAATCGCCATCGTAGCTGATCACACAATGCTGAAGTTCCATGGTCGAGAACGAGTGAAGCACTACATTTTAGCTTTAATGAATATCGTAAGTATAGACACGTTCTAGCTATGTGTATATTTTACCTACACTTTTCAAGTGCAGTGTTATTACTCACACAATCTTTATGTAATATTTAAGGTCAGTGCCATCTTCAATGACCCGTCTCTAAACTCGAACATGACGCTAGTGATCAACAAACTATTTCTGCACGAGGAAAAGGATTCCGTGATTAAATACGGCAATGTTAAGAAATCGTTAGAAGCTGCAAACAAATGGAATTACAAGCACTTAATGAGAATACCAGCAGGTATGAGAAACAATTTAAAATGTTCTGTCTTTGTGTTTCTGTTTTCCCTTTATTCTTTTTATTTTCATTTAACGAAATAAAAGACTTTGAAATTGCAATACCTTATCTCCGAGTTTTCCTCGGTAAAAAATAGTCGCTGTCTTATTGAAGCAATTCAAAGTGGCGTAATTTCGACGTCCTGCTATATTTCCTGTACATTAGAATAAATAGTCGTCTAGAGAAAATTTCCACATTGCGTAGGTGTCATCTAACCAGCTAACTAGTTACTTGTGGACTTTAAGTTATGACTTTTACATTTTTTGTATCTAGTCTATTAGTTACGCCTACACGCCAATACTTATATATTTTTCTACCTTATTTTATTTTGTATTTGATGCTTTAAACATTTTTGTCAGAGATAAAATGCTAATAATACCGAGTTCACTTGGTATTATTAGCATCAGTTATTAGTTATTAATTATCAGATTATTAGTTCGTATCAATACTAACTAAATACATGTTTTCTTTGAAGAAATTAGTATTAATGGAATAATTTTATCATGACTGCATTACAAATGACCTACATGTCTGTATTCTGCTCTGAGGATGCTTTTGTCAATTTTTAAACGTACTCGTAAACAAAAACGCCTTTTGAGTCATTTACACTCGTAATATACTCGTAGGTAGAGAACGGCATCAAAGCAATCCTACTTCGACCATGGGATCACCATAAAGCATTAGATTAAACTGAACAGAATAGAATGGTTTTGCTTTGCCAACTTCAAAAGTTAGATTTTTATTCATAACTAATAGTTGCTAGTCCTATGTATTAAGGCTATGCTTGTATATATTAATACATCCCAAGAAATAGAATAATTAAACTTTTATTATTTTTATACAGAGCTGTTAGGTACCAAACCAAATGATAAGGTAAAGAAGTAAGGATAGATTATTACAACAGGCTTGTAATTACTACAACTACAACAAGAGATGATTCTCTATATAGATTATACTTCCGCAATGATATAGTAAGACGCGTTAAACATAATATCTGTGTTCATGGTCATTCTTATTGCTACTGCTATTATAAAGGAGACAATATGTTGCAGAAACCACTGGTTGGGATGCGACCGTGTGGCTGACGCGAGCTCACCTCGGCGGTCCTTCAGGATTTGCTTCAGTTGGAGGAGTATGCTCTAAAACTCGATCAGCAGCTGTCGACAGAGATGAAGGTCTCACTAGTGCCTTCGTCATCGCACATGAGCTTGCACATCTGTAAGTAGATTTTTTTAGGATGAAAGCCCAAGTTGTAAGAATTATTAAGACAACTCAGTAGTTCCTAATATTATGAGTATACATACTTAAATATTAGGGGTTAAAGTATGAAATTTCCGATTTGTACTGAAAAATTAAAACTCGTTTTTTTCTAAAATGTAACATATTTATTTAATTAAAATATTTACCCTCATTATCTATAGGTACATTGTTGCCATCTAATCGGAAGTTCATTTATGCCTTTGCGATAGAACTCTGGGGATGTAGATTCGACAAACTGTGTGAAAGCATTTTGTACTGCCTCTTGGGAAGAAAATTTTTACCACGTAGAAAATTGTCCAAATCACGAAAAAAATGGTAGTCCGTTGGAGCAAGGTCTGGCGAGTACGGAGGATGACGTATGGTTTGTAACTGCAGCTCCTGTAGAGTTACAACGGTTTCTCGTGCAGTGTGAGGTCTTGCGTTATCATGGAGCAATAATGGTGAAGATCGATTCACGAGTCGGGGCTGTTTCACTGCTAGTTTCGCCATCATTGTTCGAAGTTCGGCACAGTAAACATCTGCTGTTATTGCTTGACCAGACCTGAGAAAGCTATAGTGAATAACACCATGAATAGACCACCAAACAGTTACCATTACCTTTTTATTGGTAAGCTTTGCCTTAGGACACTGTTGCGGCGTTTGACCTGAGGTCAGCCATTGCATTTTTTGCTTTCGGTTATCGTAAAGAATCCACTTTTCGTCACATGTCACAATTCGATCCAATATTCCTTCATTTCTGTACCGATTCAACAAGGCAACGCAAGTTTCAACACGCGTTTCTTTCTGCAGATCAGTCAAATCATGAGGAACCCATTTTTCATATTTTTTTGTCTTATTGATTTGATGCAAATGAGTCAATATTGTAGGTAAGGTAACGTTAAACCATGCCGCTAATTCCTGGGTAGTTTGACTCGGATCGGCTTCCACCATCTCCTTCATTTCAGCGTTATTCACCTGTGTGGGCGGTCTTCCACGTGGTTCGTTCTTCAAGACGAAGTTTCCATTACGAAAGCGTTTAAACCAAAAACGCACGGTTCGTTCATTAGCAGTCTCCTCTCCAAACGCAGCATTGATATTGCGAGCCGTTTCTGCCGCGTTAGTTCCGCGACGGAACTCGTATTCAAAGATTACTCGGATTTTCGAAGTATCCATCTTTCCCGTCTAAACTGAATAAAAAAAAACAATTGAAAGTCGAAAATCGAATGTTGCATATTTTTTAAAACAAGAACCTCATAGATATCATTTGAAAAAAGTTTCACTCGAAAATCTCACACCATGAAGGTTTTATGTCAATTCAAAGTATCTATTACTATAAAACGGCAATTTCATACTTTAAACCCTATTATTATGCTCTCAATTCAGAGAAAAGAAAATCAAGATCTTCTTTTGTTTTTGTACGGGACGATTTTTGGGGTTGGGACATTTTTGTATACTTACTTTCCGCCATTTTGAAGAAATCTCGATTTTGTGGCTGCCAACCAAACCTTAATAAATCGATAGTAGACGTCAATATAAACAAAAAATGCCATTAGATAAAAACTCCTAAAAGGTCTCGAAACTGAGATAATCGAATTCAAAGTCCAATCTTTCTACATTTATTTTGTGCCTACTTTCTTTGATGTCTTTTTTCGAATTAACTGATATTTGGTAAGAAGCTGCCTACTAGTATATATTTTGTCTCATTATTTGGCATGGGATATTTTGTGCTCTAATATCAGAATTGAAACAACAATATGAATATAAAAGACTGTTTCATTGATTTTGCTTATGTAAATTAAACCAGGGCCGTCTTAAGTCTATTCTGCGCCGGGGTGCGGGAGTGTATCCTAAGACAGTCAGACATCCTATTGTGTATCCTATGACAGTCAAATATCCTATTGTGTATCCTATGACAGTCAAATATCCTATTGTGTAATTGTTTACTATAGCGTTATATTTTTTCACTACCTTTAAAAGGTGAGCGCCCGGGGTGCACCGCACCCCTTGCACCCCCTGGTAAAGACGGCCCTGAATTAAACTATACAAATAATTCAATACAAAAGTGTAAGTATACCCAGAATAGACATTATTTATTATTTAAAATTCTTCATTAGCTTACTCTCGACATTATGTCTTGTTTAAGTATCCAAAAATGCAGCGGGAGGAGAGAGAATAACGAGCCCATGACATTTAGCGAACGACACTCATGACTCGAAAACAATATCTTAAGGGTTCTCTTTCCAGCTATACAGCAGCAGTAATGTCTAATGATTTGATTTCTGTTATCTAAACTACTATTTAATAAAACATATACAAAATCAGTTTTATTAGAGTGGCAAGAGTGAATTCTCGCTCTTAAAAGCCAAGGCGTTGTGGCAGTAATTTAATAATCATTTAAATTATCATCCAAATCGTGGTCTCCGTAAACTTCTATCATAAAAGCCCCATTTTATTTAATGTGTTTCTCATAATAGGATCTAACTTGCGTAGGCTGATATGTTCCACATGCCTTCACAATCTGAATGGTCCGCCAAATTTGGTGTAGCAAGAAATCCATCTAAATGTCAATCAATAATCTTGGGCAGTTCTAGTCGTTTGTACACTCTTGATTGGAATACTGTTGCATCCATTCTTTACAATGATAAAGTCATTCCTTACTCCACACTAGTTAAAGACTTTGGATTGGCTATCGATAGCTTGAGTGATAGAGACTTGAGTGCCCTTTACAACTGAGGTATGTTGGAAAGTCTCTAACTCTCTCCGTAGCCTGCACCGCTCAAAAATTTCTCCCATCTGGCACTAAGGTTTTGTTGGTGCATTCACTTATCTTGCCCTTATTGATTACGGAGACGTTTGTTGTTCTAATATTAGTCAAGACCTTCTTAACAAATTGGATCGTCTTCTTAACAAATACGTTTTATTTTTGGTTTACGTAAATACGACCACATCTCTTATTACTGTTCTCAGCTTAAATGGCTGCCTATCCGAAAGCGCAGAGATGTAAGAACGCTCTGCACTCTCTTCTCAATTCTATACGATACAAGTTGGCCAGAGTATTGGAAATGTAAATTTCATTTTCTGGGTGACGCCCATGACCATCATCTTCGTTCCGCTGCCAATTTTTTACTCCAAGTCTCTTCTTGCCGTACTGGCTTTATGACCAAATCTTTCACTATGTAGGCAGCTAGACTCTGGAATACTGTCCTCTCTGACATCCGGAAAGCTCCTAATCTCATTTAAAAAGATGCTTCGGTAACATTACCTCTTCATTTGTCATCACTAGTGGTTCAGTCAGCTCCTTTTGCTTTATCTTTTCTTTCAATTTATTTTACTTTTATCAGCTACTTTTTTTTATTTGTTTCTATTAATATAACTTATGTAGATGTTTATATAGCGTATTCATTGATTACGTATACCTTATGTATTATTATTATGTATATGTAATTTTACCGCACCATCTAAATTGTGTCTTTCATGCACCTCCTAATTGAACTTCTCTGATCAATCCAAAGGTTGGCTGGTAGAGAATGCCCTTAGGCATTAAGCTGGCTCTATTGTACGATATTGTATAATGAAGTGTAAAAATAAATAAATAGGAAATTCTTGTACGACATCTCCATTAATTCTTTGAAATGATCCCCTACGGTAGTTAAAATTATTTCCGTTAATAAAATTGGACAAACAGGAACGTCATGTTTCAGATGTGTTTCGTTTGTAATATATTGCACCAATCGATTACATATTAATCTAACTATGTAGACATTAAAAGAGCACACGCTATTTGGAAATCATTCATCATATTTCTGCTGGCTACGTTGAAGTATCTCTCTCATTTCCATTTTTGTGACTGACATAAAAGCACAGTAAGCCACTTCATGCATTTCATCGAACACATCGCGTAACCCTCTATCAAGTAGAAAGATATCATGTTTATGAAAAAACCAGTGGAACGGATTGTCGTCGTATTCTGATATTAATTCTTTCATTATCACGGCATCTGACTAATTTGCTTCATAAAAGCCGAATACATCGATGATGTAGCCATCGGGACAAACAATTAAAAAAGTTTTTAGTAAATTGCGGTATTTGTGTAATCTACACGATTTTTGGAATGAAGTTCCTTTACGCGGCTTGCGGTAGGTGTGATTCGAGAGAAAATGTAACGTCACGTAAGATTTTTACTCCCTCTATACGCCTTTCTCTTTCTCTCTGTGGTTGTGCGTGCGAGTATCGAGAGCGAGACTCAAACAGAATAACAGACGTGCAGACTAGTGTGTGGCCGGTTGTATAACCTAAATTTTTAATTTTTGATTTGATTCCTTATTTTAAATTATTTGCATTGAAAATATGATACAAAATAAAAGTACATGAACTATACAAATTGTATTTCGAATTACATTCGGAGTTTAAAAAAAAATGCGTGAGGATCTTCGTTCCTGACGGGAGTCCCCTGACCGCACACGTTTTTCTTTTAAATGAGAGCTGCAACTCTTTTTAACGTAAACGTTCCTTCCGTCGCAAATATCTACAGCTCTTTGATTGTTTATTGGGGCACCCTGATTATCAAACAACACATCAGGTATTCTCAAAATACGATGTGTTAAATCTTCTCTAAAAGTATTAGCGGTTCCTTCTATAAAAACATGATTGAAGCCTTAATAGAACAACACGAAGTTTAAATGAGATCTCACCCTATTTATTACAAATCCGAACTGTCTCGGAGACACACGAAATATAGAGCTAAGCCTTGCAGTAGAATCGCCAGTGTGCAGTTTACATAAAAGTGCAGCAAGTACTATCTTAAGTATACGCAATATTTGCAATGATGGTGTACACCATTATATCAAGAAATAATAGTGAATACAACATATTATTGAAATACAGAGTCGTCAATGGACTGAAGATTATCGAAATCTAAGAACACATTATAATTTTTTTCTGTGAAAGAGAGGTGGTGAATATTGGTTGAAATAACACGATGCCAACAAACGCAAGATATTTGCTACCTCTCTCTCGAACCATTTGTGCACTCGCTCGCGTAAAAGAGACGAAACAAATATATCGATACAAGTTGTTTCGCGTTGGCAACGTAAAAACGTTGTTTAATAACAAACATGTTGTTGATATCGATATTTGAAAACGGTTTTCCATATCGATATGAAAACGAAATATCGGTTACAAAACCGCGAACATATACATCTGGTAACACCCGTTTCTAAGAACTGGGCATAACTGCCTGCCTTCGCTCTGTAATAAATCAGGGGCAAAAGTAGACAGAGGCAGCATGATGTGAACAGTGAGATCTAACGGATCTAATAAACAGAAATAATATGATCATAAGCAATAAAATGAAATACAAAAAAATCTTCCATGTTAAAAAGATACAACATGTATCAATTTAACAAAGGGTAGGTAAACCGGGTATATAAGTAAATGTGGTATTTTTTAATAATTGGATCTACATAATGTAGATAACGTAGCTTATTGACGTCATACCACATACCATCATACCATAGAATACCACCGCTGTGTGAACAAAGTCGAAGTAGTAAATGCAGAAAGATAGAATTTTGTCTTCCATTATCTCAGTTCCGAAACGTTTTAGGAGTTTTTATCTTAAGACATGAATCGTTGAATGTAATTCAATTAGCCATAAGACTATGATTGTTAGATAGAGAGGAAATAAAATATATTCTAATCACAGATAGATGGTGTACAGTATACATAAATGACTTATAATACATACATATTAATACACATATACATACAAGATATTATGGATATTGCGAACTTTTCCCAGTAGTAAATAAATTGATTATAGTATTGTTTATGGTAGACAGGAATCAGGATTAAGTACCTTATTTCATAGTCATTAAGAACACTTCTCTCTTCTTAAATTCTTCTCAAATAAAATAATAACACTATTTATTAAAATATATGTTTAAAACTAAAGAAGTGAGATAATACTAAGAATTCTAGAAATCAGATTTAACCATTATAATATCTATATAGGTACTCACAATATAATGGCAATGCCCTGATATAAGTAATTAATTTAAAAGTTAAATTTGCCCATGGCAACGGATCCCCGTCAGAACGTGTCACTCACATGTCGGCTGGATTTTAAACGAGACTTTTTTCTAATTTAGCACGCTAATTAAGCAACCAGATTTATTAAAATATACTCTGCTCCGAATTCGATAATATTATTAACTCCCGACTCATAATTTAAAAATATTTTTTAACAAAACCTTTTTGACATGTATTTATTTATAGCGACACATTAGTATGGCAACCTTACGATTAACACATCTGCTATACGATATTATTATTTTTTTTGTATATTGATCATTTTTAGTATTCCTCGGATACTCTTATATCCGTAACTTTGTCAAGTCGAACCGTATGTCCATCATCTATATGTCATAGTCTCATATCATAAATCTTAAGTTTCGTCATTTACATGAACTACGTCAATCAAATTGTGATAAGTATTACTGCATTCATCTAATAAACTGTTTAGAAATCACGTACAATATCGAGTGGAGTAGCGTTGAATAAGTCTTTTATGATGCAAAAAGACGACATTTTATTTTGGCACTCCGGTAAAGCGTCATGAGCTTTCAAAAGCTTTCATTATCAGAGCTTTCATTCATAAGCTTTTTTTTTATCAGAGCGTTAAACCATTTATTTAAAAATATGGACATATTTTTAAAATGTAATGCTTAGTGAATGATTTTGTGAAAATTGCAGCGGACGCTAAAGGATAAAGTATGTGTTATGGATAAATATATTATTCTTTCTTAATTTACTAAATTATTAAAACTCATTTATTTTCGATTCTTTTCATAATATTATATAGTTTTTTAAAACTTTTTAAAAGTACTTCTGATAAACCCTGGATAATCTCCCGTCGTTGGGTACTTCAGAATATTCCATTTGCATAATATTCATATAAACGAGGAGGACATCTATGAATATAAACATTAAAAAGTTAATTTAAAATGTGTCTTTCAGTACATTCACGATATAATAGATATTGGAATTGTTTTAAACTATATTAAACTTTACTGAAACGCAATTAAGAGGAAATTGGCTTGCATGGATTTGGCAGACGAATTGAATTGTCGTGTGATACAAACGCGTCATAAAGAGGAAGTCAAAGTGCAACAAACGGCCTCGGAGTCAATAAAGAGTTTCCTGGCGACGACAGGGAAGTCTCCACGGAACCCTTTGTCCGACTTAGCGCTAAGCTGGCAGCTGGCATCTCGTGCTCTAAATTAATTACCGACTCTTTGTTTTCATTCCATTACGGTGTCTGGCTGACGAATACCTACACCTACGAATATTACGTTCCACGAAACTTTAAGACGTTTAGTTGAAATATATTTATACAGGTAATGAGCAATGCTTCTACACGGTGAGCTTCTCAAATGATATAGTTTGTGAAACTCGTCTTCAAGTTTGCGCGTTATGTTTGTTTAGGGAATAGATATGTGGTTGCTTAAAACTTAAAGTTATTTCTCGAAATTAAACTTTAAACTTAAACATAAAGTAGTTTTACATTAGTTACTAAATTAACATCAATCGAGTAGTCTTGACTGATGTTAATTCAATAACTATGTAAGAAATGATGGAAACAATTATGTTGAATAATAGACTTCAGCTGTGGTAGGTCCTATATAGGCCAAACTAAGCGTACAGTTGCGGAAAGGATTAATGAACACATCGCAGCTACAGCTGTAAACCTCAAACGAGTAAATCAGCAAGAGCCGAACACATTCTCAACGCTGGAATTAATTACTGGATATAACTCTGCAATCCCAAAATCCTCTCCACTGAACCCAGGATCCCAGGATAGTGTACGTGAAGCGATTGAAATTAATAAATATAAATATTTCAATCGGGTAGATGGATATAAACTGTCGTCGACGTGGAATCCAGTGATTAACAAATTTAAACCTTGTGATTTACAGTCGAATGCCCTCGGACATTGTTAGTGTAGTGTGTCGTAGCCTTTCCGAATGTAAAGATCAAATGTGGGTAGTTAATAAAACTGCTCTCAGCTCGCCTGGACTACCCGCCTCTTCAGTCAACTCGTGACCACGGCTGGTGTAACCCGTGCGCCGGCGCCTAAACGTCGAGTAGAAATAAAAGGTAAACAAATACCTTTATTATACGCGTTCACACCCAATTTATAATATAAAATGATTCACAATAATTGTACAATGTTTACTGTATGGTGATAAAATCATTTTTTTAGTTTTTATTAAACTCGAATATTGACACAATGTATAAACCCGTGTCCTTGCCATAATAAACTATTAGATTCCTTCATAGGACATTTATACTCGTAACATAGATTCATAGGACATCTATACCTACTCGTAACGTAACATGTCTCGTAACGCAAACATTATACTTGTTGCAATATATTTTTTATAGATATTTGTTATTACTTGATAATTTAAAATGTAAACATAATATGAGAACGATTTCTATGCTGTGTACAATGTGTTAAGTGTAAAATAAAATGTTTTGTACTCGTATAGTTAATATTAGAACCGGATAATATTGTAGCCGGAAATGGAACAAATCTTACAATAATACTTTTCTAGAAACCTGATTACTTTCTAGAAATACATACGTACGTAAGTCCCAACAAATTCCAGGGCTGGTGAATCAGAAGGCGGGTTCAAAGTGGAGTGAACCCAACAAAGAACCCTTTGCTGGCTCTTAATTAGCACTGTGCTTCGTTCGTTCGTTCGCAATTAGTACCAAGTGTACGCAAAATTACAGTGTAAATTATTTTTATTATACGCTTTTCACTGTATTTATATCAAAAATATATAGGTTAAATGTAAACAAAGCAGTGTACGCAATAAATTTTGTTACATCTACATAAACCCTTTAATTTATTTTTCACAGTAGGTGTTATTTCTTTCGTTCGCACCTAATTAAATTATAATAAACATAATGATTAATAATAAACATTATTAAATGTGCGTTAATAAGATTCAGATTAATGCAACAAAAAATACTTGGAATATTGGAACTTGGAATAAACATTTTTATTTCATTTATTTCTAAGTATTATCATAATATCCTCAACGTGCGTCTATGCAAATATATATTTATACTTTTATATCTTTAATGGTATTTCGCTTACATAAAGCAGAAATGATGATATCACTTGGACGCTTTCCCGGAAGTTTGCCCGGAAACTACTGGGACGGGGGACGTAAATCAAAGGAAAGTCCTTTTCAGTATCAGTAATGTGAGAGACAACGCTTAGAGAAAACTTCTAAAGGGATCTTTACAAGCAATATTTTCCATATTATATTAAATGTAACAGAGAAGCAAACAGTGTGCCTGGTGGTAAGTGGATATTGTTGCCTATGGATATCCGCGATACAGGCCAACATCATATGGCACTAAAGTTGAAACTTCTAGTTTAGGAGCTTTCCTCGTCCCTTTACGCTCTCATTCTTCCTTCAGGATAGGGGAGTAAATTGCATAACGAGTTAGAGAATTTCCTTTGTACCATTATAATATCTCCTCGATGGAATTGGATGGCGTGGATTTGGGGTTTAGGGAGTATAATTAATATCTGGCGACTCTCACTCACCGACATTCGTTAATATTTTACGGTAATCTTGTGAGAGAAGGGTAACTCGATCTATAGGATGCAGAATGCTCCTTTCCCATCAGAAAGCCAAGATATTCCAATCCAAGATATCCAAGAAATCCTATTCAAGTTATTAAATAAATTTAGTAAATCCATTTGTATTAAGATCAGCTGAAGAATAGGCCTGCTTTTACGATAATTAAATTAACTATTGATGTTAAAGTGTGGATCCATCGGCTGATGCTAATAACGTCGCTATAGTACCGTGGGAATATACTGCTTTTATCTTGCAGTTATACCCTATGCTAACCACAATGGAATTAAATACAGTAATGCATAGAAATATTCGATTATATATCTACTGATGAGGGTTCAGTAGTGCTAGCAACTGATATGCAGGTACTGATCAGCTATAACTACACCAAAAGTAATGCAAGTGACCCTTTTCATCTCTCAGCGGCTTAGATCTGGCGATCTATTTCGGTCACCGATTGATACGAACCAATTGACTTGCAAGGTTACGTCAAAATGTTACGTTCCTGACTCATGTGGTGTTGTAATATATTTGTATTCAAACATACTATCTTTATAGAAAAAGGTATAATGTTCTTGATGATTCAACTACCCACTGATAAACTACTTATCCAAATGTTACGTACTGCTTATGTTTTCGACTTAATTGACATAGGATTTAGTATGTCATGTTGCTTAAATATTAAAATTTAAAATACTCATCAATGTAGCAGCTGCGCCCGCGTCTTGCGAGCGATTTATATTGGGCTTTCTGAGTCGGTCCTAACGTCCTTTTCTAATAAAAACGATATTAGCACGATCTCGTTACAATTTCGTTATACATAATATGTACCTAGTGATAGTTGCATGGCTATCTTCATCTGTTTTATATCTGAAGTGTTTTTATCTAATGACAATTTTTTTAAGACGTCGACAAATATTCTTTTAAATCATATAATGACTCTTTCTGTTGTCAAAATAAAGTACTTATCAAATAATTCCACGTTTTAGTGAGATTTGCAAAGTATATAATATTATTACTTTAAGATTACAAATATTTTCTAAGAGAGTTAATAACGTTGTGTTTACGAGTGACTCACCATGTGTAGCACTCGTCGAAGACTTGGTTCACTCATGGATGTTTAATTTTACTCACTAGGTTATACAGTATTTATAAATAAGATTTTTAAATAAGACGTTTACATAAGAATTTTACATAAGAACAAGTATAACTTTGTTAATAAAACATAAACTACGAAGGTTATTTTTGTTGGAAAAAACAGAAAAATGTTTTTTTAGACATCTAATGATTAGTATTATGAGTTAGTAACAGAAAATACAAAAAAAAATGTTTTGAACCTTTCCCGTTTCTGATTTCGTTTTTTGTTGTTCTGACAATATTAACTGTAAAGAGATCCTAGTTTGGAACTAGATCAGTATCTAGGACAATTCATATCATCACATTTGATATTTCCCTCATATTGACAATGTGTTATTTCCATAAAAACAAAAAAAAGTTGTATTCCATTACTAGACATATGTTAATAATTCTGGCATTATACGTATTTATATAAGGCACTATTATACTATACGTATTTTAACAATAAATACGTATGTCGTATATGTCTATGTATACGTATTTATTTCTGTTAATATATACGTGTTGAATATAAACGACAGTAAAGGCATTATAACAGTGAAATAAAACTATTTGACTTGGAAGCACTTGTCTAGTCAAAGTTATGGCGAACGCCTCTAGCAATTCCATTATTTACAATTTCCGAAGTTAAAGTGGCGTCGTACCTTTATTACAATACTAAAGACTATTTCTTATCTATATGTATAATTACGCGAATGTTACTCTTTTTACTCACTCTACAAATTACTCACATTACGTTAGAGAATAAACCTTCAATAGTAAATAATAAAGCTTTTTATTTACTTTTAAATTAGTAACTAGTTTTTAGTTTACTAAATTAGTCACTTCAATTTACATATAAGTATAATAGTAGTATGTTATTGAGATTTTGACGCCGCCTTTAGATGTACAATTGGGAGCAATCCAGACAGGAATATTTAGCAAGTCTCCTCAACATGCGGCGTATAATTTTTGTCCTCCGAATGTACTATGAATAAAATTGAGTGTATTACTTGCCAGGGCCGTCTTTACCAGGGGGTGCAAGGGGTGCGGTGCACCCCGGGCGCTCACCTTTTAAAGGTAATGAAAAAATATAACGCTATAGTAAACAATTACACAATAGGATATTTGACTGTCATAGGATACACAATAGGATATTTGACTGTCATAGGATACACAATAGGATATTTGACTGTCATAGGATACACAATAGGATGTTTGACTGTCTTAGGATACACTCCCGCACCCCGGCGCAGAATAGACTTAAGACGGCCCTGTTACTTGCCCTTAGGATTTGTACAGACTACAACCAAACACACTGTATAAGCTGTGCGGTAGGTCCCGACATATTCATTGTTTACGACACATCTTTTAGTTTCACACGATAAGAGGTTACGAAATGCAGGGAAAAAGCCTCAAGTGCTAGGGGGCGCTAAAAGCCACTCGGAAAAGTGATTCTATTCAATACTCGTTCAATAGCGTTAGCATAGGTTCGGTGTTAGTAGCGTAGAGTTTGTGTAGGGATACTTATTAAACTTAATATAGTTTTTTCAATTTATGAGCCTTGCTTGTTGTTAATATGTATCCGTACCGTACCGTAAAATAGTATCCGTACATATAAAAAGATACTTTATATTAATACTTTAAATACCTTTAAATACTTTTCACGTATGAACATTATTAACAAACAAAGTTAACGAGCACTAGTGAGTTGCACTCGTGAGTACATTCAAATCAATTTAGTAGTTTCCTAGAGCATATCAACCAAAAAACCATTCATAATTTATAACATTATAATATACATGATTTTTTTTATATTAATAGTATTAAGTAATACTTACTGCTAATACCGCTAACCCCAGTAATAAAACTTTCTTCTCACACATAACGTTTGCCGCGCAATATAACATCGCGTTTATACTTTGCTACAAAATTAAACGAATGTTTAGCGGCTTATGTTCTAATAGTTACATTGTAGTGTGGTTTCAATTGATAATATGCACTGTAATATTCACATACTATGTCTTGCGGATAAATATTCTCACCACGTGTAGCTATTTCTAGATTGAAACGGTCAACAAGCGCGTCTGCACATACAAATAATGCAAAGTGCAGTTCACTAAATAAAGCTTTTGTAACATTAAATCGAGATGTTTGCGACCTAAAGATATTTATCACAAGATTATGTTACTATCTATTAACCAGGTCTTTCAATAATGTTAATATCTTGGGCCAATTTAGTTCATCTTTATTAGTTTATCATTTTTTGAGCAAGTATTAGATATACAATAACTTTCGCGTTCTTCACAGATTTTTATCTATTAAAGGAGTCTTACACAGGTATGTTTGCCTTTTTTATTTCACTCGACGTTTCGGCTATGTTACACCAACCAGCTTAAAGAGCCGTTTAATGGATAAATACGAGAGTAAAATGATTAAAGTGAATCTGGCCGCACAACGAGCGCAAATTTAACCGAATAATTCGGCCTTACATTCGGTTCAGAGAATATGAAACCGAATTTTGTTATTCGGTTACTCCAGAAATTCAAATTCGACCCATGTCTGGTCTGGACTAACCCAAACAAGTACAGTACAACACATGTATCCACAAGGGCAACACATGGCTCGTGACTTCACAGAAATGTATTTCCGCTGCGGTCATCTGTCACCGCGCTCAACGAGGGTTCCCAAAGGCAAAACGGGCCACTTTTTAATAGTCTTTTTATGCAGTATATTTTTAGTCCCCTCACAAGGTCATGTGAAGTAATTATGGTTAATTCTATCCCTTTGCCACTGCCGTTTGTTTTAAATGATCAAAGTACGTGCAAAATTTGTCGATTTCAGACCTTTTTCGTCCATTGCTGGACATGGACCTCCTCATGTCCATAGTCTTGTGTCCATTGAGGGATGTATTTCACTAAAATGGCAGAAATTGTGAAATTAATCATCTATTAGATTAAACTAACTTAGTGCCTATTCTATTTTTATGAAGCCTATTTTTTATTTTAATATAAGACCGCTAAGATAGATACACACTGTGACTGGCCGTTTTAATAGCGTCTTGAACACAGAATCGAAAAGTCTTTACCCTTCAAGATTCCGCTGTGTGAAGATTCTGCACCTACACTCTAATTAAAATATGTATCGACCAAATCACACTTAAAAGGACTTGTTTCATTCATTCAATAAATAATCAATAATATCCGACGTAGCAATTCGAGGTCAAGTTCAATGCTTATTCCAGTTTGTCTGTGGATAGATTTATTTGAAAGGCTTGCCTGGCGCGACAGGATACGAGCGGAAACTAATGGAATACGACACGTTCCATTGATTGCATGGCTTGTCTGCAGTTGACAAACGGTTTCCGTCACTTTATTTATCAGGTTCGCAGACCCGCCCGTCTTACCGTGCATTTCCAGTTACGGCAAAAACATCGGTGATAGCCCAGTAGCGTGCATCTCGTAAAACTAGACAAGCATAGATGCAAGCATGCATCTCGAAAACTAGACTAGACAAGCCTACATTATCGTGATCGAACTGCGAGCAATTGCTATGTTGTCACTGATCCTAACATTTATCACGCGGTTGAAAACAATATTTTAGATATCTGCATACTATCACTACTGTTTACATAGTTCCAAACCAGTGCACGCCTCTGAGTGACGCGTTGGACAATTCTACAAATTCTAAAATTTCGTTCAAATTTCTAATCTACAAAATAATTGATCCTATACTCTAAGTTATACATGTATACATTTTATATGTATACATTTCATCGCACCTCCCAACGTGCCACTCTATTCCACCCAAAGGTTAACAGTAATTAAGCTCGCCTTTTGTACAATTAAGAGTCTAGTTCACGATATCTGAGTAACGTTCTGAGTAGGCTATCCGACAATTAAAGTGACCGGTAATATTAGCATCACATTTTACCAAGTCCGAGTATCGCTAATCGGTGAAATCGAATCAGAGATACTCGGCAGTCTTAATGGACGATGAGTGATAATTGTTAAGTAACAAATCGTAACTTAACTCGAAGGTCTTGAACTAGGCCCTAAGTGTAATAAAGTTTTTTAAATAAATAAATATTATCTTGTGTTGGGACTCAGGCCCTCGAATTTTCACTATAGTCGCGACAATGTCGCATCGACTCTCCACATCAATGTTTTATATTTTACTAGGCGAAAAGTTTTCACTAAAGAAATATTTCCTTCAGTTCACTACTGCGTTGGTGAGACTGGATTACCATGCTTTTTCTGTACTAATCGGCAGCTTTTCGTTGTTATGGCCCAGACATGCGAGTTGTTCATTGAGAGAGTACCTAGTACCAGTCGATAACTTCGATCGTTGTTGTGCTCGCGACTTTGTTAGTGTCACGCAGATATGGAAATTGTAAATCAGGAGAATTCTTATCTGTTGATATGGTACTAGTAGCAAAATTATGTCTGTATGTTGAATACAAATATACACATGCAAATGGAAACAGAATTAATATACACAGTGTCAGCGATAACGATTGTCGGTTAGTGGAATCGCACGGTTATACTACCACGATACACCCCTATCCATCATTTATGCTACAAACTGAACAGTATTTTTAGTAGTTCAACAACTAAATATCCCCTTAACCAAATAACGCAATAGTTTTCTATTCTTTAGTATTATGCCCTTCTGGCTTACATCCAGATGATGAGTTCGCTCGGTTCTTTCCTAATTCGTCTCAACAGCGGAACCCAGTGCGCGCTATCGGTTCATGACTTTACGTTCACATCATTGTTAACTAAATGAAATTATTATAACTTCAACAAATTTTGAAGATACCTCGGAATTCATCTATAAACTCTGACTACGAAAATAAAATATATTTCATTTAAGTGTTTTTTTTTAAATTTAGTTACCGTTGTTTTGTTTCTGAATATATGTATTAATGTTTAAAAATCATTAGAGGGGAAGCATCTACATGAGGCGACCCGCCACATATCGGGGACACGTGTACTGCAGTTGCCATTTTAAACTTTATTCGGTCACATGTAGCCATCCATCAAACTTGCTTGCATGAGTCTAACCCACAAAATAGCCGCGTAAAATGGAACAAATGAGATAAACGGAATACTCGTCGTATTTTCGTTATCTACTTTAATCTGACTGCATTAATTTAAAACCATTAATATGTATTTAAGTTTTAAACTTAATATTTGTTTGGAAACATTACACTTTGACAGCCATAAACCATTTAATAGTGGCCATCAAAGCCAAATATATCTATCTAATGTAAGGAACCCTTTCATGCACATTGTCTTGTGCATGAGGGATGTATGGCTCCGCTAGCCAAGCGGGTTGGCGAGTCCACTCTTTTAGAGGTGATGTAGTCCCGCGTGACTCGTAGTAGCCACTTTATTATCCTTTAGTCGCGTTTTAAGACGCCCACGGGAAGATATGGGATGGTGTTATTGTACAGCCGGCCGACACCTCACGGCATTAAAACTAAGGACATACAAATGAGTAATTTTAATGAGTAATTTATTTAAAACGGTAATCAGACGTGTTTGGCAATGACTCACAAAACAGAAATAAACGTGATGCTAGGCAAGACGCGGCCACAGAATCTGTTCTCAATTCTATTGTCTCTGTATAAAAGTACACAACCATGAAATACATTTTAAATATTCATGGTATGGTAGACATAGAAGGTGCGGTTTGCATGCGCTAGATAGGGACCTCTCAATACGGCCATGTTTACCATATAAACATATGCAAAGCAAGGTTCCAGGGCACGCACTGAGTGATATACGAGTTATACGGAAAGCTTATCTAACCTACATGTTTGGGTAACAATAGTTTATAAATGTAGATAGGGATGTATAAAGTTACTAAGATTTATCACAGAATGGATAAAAATCTATGAGGGGGTTTTAGTTTTTCTATTTTTGCGTGCAATTTTGTCTGTTTTAGATTCTGGATTATTCTCCATCCTAATCCTATTTCCAAATCTTGATTAATGAACAAAGTAACTAAGGGCATGCAAGCATTCATCATTTTTTACAGATTTTTCAAGGTATGATGCCGTACGTACATCCACAGGTAGTAACTGCACACTATCAGGCCAACTGCCTGTTCATATGCCATCTTTCTACTACAAAAAAGGCGATGTGACCGAAATCACCTCTCTGTCAAAACCACGCACAATTTCCACTTGATAACCAATCTTCTAGGTAATATTAGTTGTAGGTATATCTGTATAAGTTAAAATGCTTCCAACTGATAACAGCTGATGTTCTAGTGGCGGGTTCTCAAGTCTGTATTAATTTATTTGAAACACAGATCTCATAGTTCGGAGCACCCAGCATGTTGGCCACGGCAACGTAATGTCTCCATTACGTACGAACAGTACGGTCGGCAAAGAAATTGGTTTACCACGTTAAGGTTGATAGTCCGTTGCACGTTATAGAACGATATAAGATATTTTCGCTTGCAAGAGCAATCTGACAATTACTACTGCTGTCTTTATCATTTATTGTAATGGTGTCAATGTTTTGTTGCATGTTTTTAGTTTGAATGGATGGAACTGATATTAATTTTTTTTTTTTTTTAGAAATTTGATTTTCTATTAATATGCTGAGATACATTTACTTTATCTTTAAAACTATTGAAACAAGTCACTCGATTCGTTTTCATTTTATTATAATGACAAACAATAATATATTATATATTTTCTCTTTATAAAAACAAAAACCACGTGATTACAGTACCTAAAAGTAAAGGACCTAAAAGTCTACAATGGTTCCAAACTGGACCAGCATAATGAAATAACAGGAAACGCCCTTGAATGCCAATGGCATAAATATCACATGTAAACATTACGGTATTAAATCGTGTGTAAGAGCTGTTTGCTTCTATTACTCGCTTGCAGACGGTTCCTTATTGACCCTACAAGCCGAGAGCAGATATCAGATCCTCGCATTTCATCCCATATGTCATTACTGTTATGACGTTCCACAGCATGTCTTGTTCTTTCGTTACGATTCGACCATCTCTAAACCTTTACATCCCAAAGATTTTCAATTGTGTTTAGATCTAGAGATTTTGAGGGCCAATGGGTATAACCTTATATCTGGGTGTGCACTGTATCTGTCACTCACTACTCTCGTCATGTGCAGAGAACATTTGTCTTATAAAAAATTAACTGTGGTGTTCGCGACGACCGGCTCATAATTTGTACATAGCACATAAGTTTAGAAGTGTATAATGTATAATATAACAATAGGTTAAGGTAGGATACTACAGCACAACACAAGTGCGAGTAATACAAGCCCGCATATGTGGTGTTTCATTTTCCGGGTAAAAATTTTGGACTGTTGGTAACATTAAATTTTGTAATACATCGACCTAATTCAAAGCCGTTACTCGTGGAGGTAGCGAGCATAGTTCTCCAACACCATCAGCTGTCATCCCATTTGTTACGCCAAAGATTTAGGCGTCCATGCTGATTAGATTTGAAGGTTTTTTCATCACAGAATACAATATTACTCCAATCGAAATCCAAGTATTCTCAGGCGAAGTTCAATCAAGCAATTCTAGGAGCGTCAGTCATATATATTTTCTTGACATAATGCCGATAATGTAAGTCCATATAATATTAATATTTTTTAATTGTTTGAGGGCTCACATCAAACATTCTGCAAAAAAATTAGTTGATCTAAAACCATTAACTTCCTATTCGCGTCTCATTAATTCTCTATTAACATACAAGATCACAGGCCGACGACCGCTTCGTCTATGATCCATCAAATTTCCCTCCTCGCCTTCCCGAATGATCCAAAAACGAACAGTCTGTCTTTAGAAACGTGACAAAATAAAATAATATAACTAGTAAAAATAAAATAAGTAATAGAGAATAACATAATATCAAAAATAAAAAGAAACATATATATTATGACATTGCATAAAACTTACACATATTTAATTTTCTAGATATATCACTAATATATTGAGTCATGACCTCATTATATTTAGCAATTATTTGTGTCCTCTCGAGAATGGAGAAGTTGCGGGGCATTGCAATTATTTTATTTTTTCTTGAAGATGAAAATTAAAAGTGCGAAATAATTTGACAAATGTCATTGTTATTTTCTTTATTAAATTAGGAACTAGAGGTGGAATGAAATATTTTTTCTTTTTCAATCTAAATAGGTTGTAATGGTTTTTAGCGAAATGTTGGATTGTGTTGTAGAAAATAATAAACCAATGCTTTGATAACAAGGATCAAAATAAAGTAACGTCTTTAACCTTTATACGAGTATGACATTTTATTAACTTGCAGTCAACTACTACCTCATATTGTGCATCTCTTTCAGTATTAGAATCCAATTTCAACCCTTTTCAGTAGTTAGAACAACTGATAAAAATAAAACAACTGTTAAAAACTGGTAAACCACTTTCTTGGCCTAATATACCTACAAAGTAACACTGTATAATATTAATCGTCGTTTAGAAAATATTAGTTATTCCCAATTAAAATATGATAGTGATCACATGAAAGTTTAACAAACATTTAAATGAACGTTTTTTTCTATTATAACTGTATTTTATAAACATGACTGTACGCGTTACCATAAGTAAACTATGCGCAAGCAGAAAAACCAAAACCAAACGCGCAACATATCTTTTAATTTGTTTTCTATTTTCCCATTTTGCGGTCTTCCGAGAACCCTCCTAATTCCAAGCTTAATCCTAATCCCACTGTATCTAGTTCAACATCCCAGCTACTTTAATGTTTTCGCCGTATCTCATTGTTTTAAGTGAGCTCTGTCTGCGCTGTAACCGTAACCAGTCATTTTGTCGTCCACTGCTGGACATGAGCCTAATGTACAAGGTCCAATACCCAACAAGACAGTGTGCATGAGGGATGTATCTATGGCCTTGAAAAGACACCGAGCCAGTCCTTGGCGAGTCCACTCTTTTAGAGGTGGTGTAGTTCCTCAGAGCTTTATTATCCCTTAACTGCCTTTTACGATACTAACGGGAAAGTGGAATAAAGTGGAGCTATTCTAAAACCGGCGACACTACACGGTCTGTACCACTGTGTGTCAATTAATCAAAATGCGATCCTCAGGTATCCCCACTCTATTTATGTATTTGCCTATTTATATATTTATTATATATTGAGTGAAGCACACCACTAGCGTTTCTTTGAAGTTGCTTACTCTTATTGTGATGATAAGCCTCGGGCCTCGCTCACACGCGTAATTAGCTTCATTCCCTTAGATTAATTATTTCGCCCCAAGGGATTTGAATAAACATATAATAGGGATATTAATTACTTACTATTTATATTTGCACCTAGGTAGGTATTTGTTATGGCACGATCCGATAATGGGCTTTGTAATACGAGTATCTCCTCTGTTATCCAATAGTCCATTAGTATACAATTGTTCTGTTATATGTAAATGTTCAAATAATTATATTAGCAGCACAGATCTATATATAATGGTTATTTGTAAATTAATGGTTAAATTTGGGCCGAATTTGAGTATCCATATTCAAAAACCTAACATATTGCAGGGAAATCTTTTAAAAATCATAAATTTAGTTTAAAAAATTAGTCAGTCTGATTCTCTGAACCATCTTCTCTCATTCTCTCTCTCTGCCTATTCCATCGCCTATTCACTTCACCATGCTAAATTGAAATGAAAAATGAACGTCGATAGTGGCGAGATGAGAATAACTAACGATCGTGGTGTTATGGCGAGGCTTGTGAGAGACCTACAGGTATATCCAGCGAAGACTGATGGTATGCCACACGGCATAACAGACGACAGTACTTAAAATGGCCCACTCGTAAGGTATCCCAGGTATCGTACAAGCCAATACCTGCTTGTACTCTTACAAGCAGGTATTGGCGGATAGATCTTAAATTTCCGCTTGCTATGTGTTTGTGTGCTGTGTGATAATAACGCAAAATTACATAGTACTATGTATACATAGTATACATACATAGTACACATAGTATAGTATACATAGTACGCAAAATTACATAGTTACATAGTACTATGTAATTTTGAGTAGCTGTTCATATACCTAATCTAACAAACTCTTTAAGACGTTGCATACTTCAAGCTTACACATTTAGTTCAGATATCCTATTGACATAGCCACGTTTTATTTAATAAATAATAATACAATAAAACTCATAATTTCATGTATGGAGTGTCTGAGATAAGAGATTGGCTTATAATACGAGATGTCGATCCATGACCGATCCAGAAGAGATTAATTACTGACGTGATGTGAATTGATTAAATGCGGTTTCAAAGCGGCCGACTCAGCAGGCGAATAAGTAACGCACGCAATTTATGACACCATCGAGGGTACAATGACCCCAACACATCGGGACATAGACATAAGATTAATTTATAGCTTCAAATAGCATCTAATACAGCGCCTTTTGTGAATTAAATTATAAAAAGAGTGCATTTTGTGTTTTTCTCTGTTTAAGCGACTTTGTTATTTTAATTAAGCTGGCATCTAAAGCCATCACAGCCAACCCTTTTGGTCCGAGAACACTGATCAAAAACATATTGTAACTGTACGGGACGTTACAAGAGATATAATTTCTAACGTTTTTATAACTTAGTCCAAAAGATCAGCTTAACTATTTCTCAAATTGAAAATATCTTTTAAAAGATTATGCGTGTATATGGCGTAAGCGTATCTATCATTTAGATAAATATATGCATATTTTTGTTTTATGATTTATTACTCACCAGTTATATTATTGTGTAAATTGTCTAGAAACTAGACAATTTACACAATAATACTATATTACAGTTTTATTCAACATTGATCTAGACTAATCTAGAGTCGTCAAGTCAAAGTGATAACTGAAAAGATGCAATGAAAAATGTATAATTTTCAATTTTAAATTAGCGATGACTCCGTCCAATATGACATGGATGGACAATGGAAATGACGTGGATACCCTAGGGGGTCCATTAGGATATTCTCTCCATACGGAGCCAATGTGTTGTTCGTTCTGATACCACTAGAATTTGATTCAATAAAATATTTGGAAGTGTGAAAAGTTATGGGTCTTACGAAAGATAGAAATGACAGGCGAATCGTATTATGTATAATGCAGTACGTTTAAATTGTAAATTAATCGATAATCATTAATTTAGAATCTTTCAATAATCTTTGTAATCGATACTTTTACTCAATAATGATATTTTAAAGCAGGTATCGTATCGGAATTAATAATGGATATTTTTAATATTACTCGTGAGGACAGTATAGGTATATAATAAATCGATACCACAAATTTTGTCGAGAACATTTTCCGTATCAACTATATATTATGGTTTATTTTCGCTATCAAGGAACTTTTAGGAAAAGGCAAAATATCGATTGCGAAGAAAGTATTGATACCATGGGTTATCGGTACTTTTTTTGCGATATCTCACTAACATGAGTAAAATATGGAAACTTTTCATATGATACCGTAACATTACCCTACCCGTACTCCTCACAAATATCGCAGATAGGTAGGTATCTTATTAGTAAAGTAGTAAATTATTAAAAAATGCTTTAAGTCGTCTAAAAAATTAAGAGAAGCTAATGGATGCATGCTCATAATAAGACAATTTTGATTTATTTTAGTTACTACTTAAATTGGATTATTCCACATTGTCCCTATCTGTTCGTCCCCACATTTTTATTTACCTACACGGCAGTGCAGTGCACTTCCCCACTACACTTTTTAGGTGTGTTCTATATATTCAACCTATATATTCCATATATCTTTTCTGTATAAAAGTAAAGTCAAAGTGAAAATTATTAATTCGATTCAACAAGGACAATACATCTGCTACCGGTGTTTTAAATCGAATGAACACGTTTCGGCTTTTAAACCTTATCTGGTCGAGTATAATAAAGAAAATGAAAAACTATAGTTAAGTAATTAACAGATATGCTTTTTTTACTTCAGAAACTATGTATCGATTTAGGTTGGGAAGTACACACGTCCCGGGTGTGGGGACGAATTGCACATAAATGGTGCAACGTTTGCTCAGATGGTAGAGAGTTTTTAGTAAATAAATGACACCCACTCTTCACTCCAGCAATTTATTTATCGGTAATAAGTATTAAAACAGTGAAAAAAACACAGAATCAAATGAAATACACTTAAGAAACTGATTGTATAAAAGTAAACTGTGTATATAAAAACGGATCATTAAAAACTTCTTACCATAATATGGGATTTTTTTCAAATGTATTGTTATACAAGAGGATTGCAATAACATGCGCAACTATAAGCGTTTTATGAGATACTCACAAACATACAGATACACAAGGTTTTACCGAAGTAGATAGGTGTGATACGTCTTTACAGAATTACAGATGCAATCGAGTCAAAGAGTTTGAAGTAAATTTGAATTTAAGTTTTTCATTATCGGCCAGTGGTTAGGATTTAGCAGAAAGAAGATCGGTAAAGAACAATACTCGAAAGAACATTGTTACAATGGTTTAATTAGTATACTTTGTCTTCATGTAACGATCAGCACCTGGGGACAAAGTGGAATAATCCCTTAAATTATTCATCACTAAAATTGCTCTTACACTTACTTACTGGTTTCAATTTAATTATACTGCCTGAAATCTATTTTTTAAGAAAACACGCTTCAAGAATTGAAGATTTTTCTTGGAGGATACGCAACTTTGAAAAAATCTTTGACATAAAATAATATCTGCGAAAAATCGAATGTTGGTATATTACCTATATGTATACGTGGGTGACACTGAAAGTTTTTAGAAACTCAAAAATCACCGTCACCGTCGTCGCAGAATTGACAAGCAAAGAGTTCCATTTACTAAATTCAAATTTGTTTTTTTTATCGTATTGTACAGTAGCCAGTTCTAAGAACGTTAATTTTGACCTATCGTATATTGTGAACTTATATTCGAATGTTGTATAGTACATGCGTGTTGAAATTTAGTGGACAGATACAACATTTGCTTACTAAAAATTAAATATAGTTATGAAGGAGTTTACCGAAATATTAGGCGAAATAGACTTTAATAAATGAGAATACTGACAAGGAAATTTTTTGTTAACATTTTTAACTAAAAATATTCACAGATTTAGATATATCTCAAAGTTTTATATAAAAACATTTTCAATTTTCAATCAGATGCCAGATAGTTTTCAATCAGAATTAGATGCCATTAAGGATGCGCTACTGACCTAGAGGACATATACATAAATACACGATTGTATACCATATAATAATACATATATGATAGATAACTAATGATAAAGATTAAAATAAAATGATTAGATGAAGATAAACATAATGATAAAGGTAACTTAAGGTACCATGCCAAGAATAAATAATTAAGTAGTTAAGAACGGTTAGAGTAAGAAAAATTCAAAACCAATAAGACTGCAGTGATGACTGATAATGTGCCGGAAGCATCCATTTGAAAATCTCTTTAATTTTATGCCAAGAGTTGTATAAGTTTTCCTTTGTTCCCTAGGCTAGGCCTAACTCACGATGGGGAAGACCAATGCGAGGCGGCAGCACACCGAGGGTCAGTAATGGCGCCCACTGTGCTCGCAACGCTCCACAACTTCGCCTGGTCTTCTTGCTCCAAACAGCAGTTCCACGAAAAGTCCAGGTAAACACTAATAAAGAATCGTGTTAAGAGACAGACGAGACATTTGATGGTACGAGATTACAGACTCTGTTACTTACCGTACGCAAGATGGCTATAAATTTTCTATAACATCACTACAAGTACTCGTGCCTATCTTTTATCTATTTATATTTCTATTTACTTTTATCAATACATATGTATATTTCTCATAAGTATAAACTAATAATCCAATAAGTGCTGTAGCAACTTTTCATCGACGAAGTGGATCCTGAGGTGAAAAGTTATTCAGATAGTCACTATTCGGTCAGGATAGAGACTCGTGGAAGAAGCACAAAGAGACAAACTCACTTGGTTAGCGGGATAAACTTTTTCTCATCGTACATCTGTCGTACGTCTCATTTTTTTCTCATCTGTCGCTCTACTATATTCAGAAAGAATGACTGCATGTACGTATGTTTATTTTTAACGTACGTGATGGTAAGTGTTACCGCCGCCCGTGGACACCAAGACTTATGCGGGTACGTCACACCTTGCAAAATCCTATTCACAGCTCTCTTGAAGAACCCCATATCGTAGCTCAATGGAAAGACCTCTTGAGGCAGTTCGTTCCACAACCTACGGGTTCGCGGTATAAAATAATTTTTGGACCGAACAGTGCGCGACACCTCCGTATCGAGGAAATGCGGATGGACTGCACTTCTGTGACTGGAGGTGCGGTTGTAGAAACCCGAGGTGGGAATTATATTAAACAATTCTTCAGAGCATTCCCCATTGTACAGGCGGTAGAACACGCAAAGAAACACAACGTCTCTCCGAACGCTGAGGGGTTCTAACCGCCCGTGAGACTGTGATCGTCCACAATTCGAACAGTGAGATTGATTTAGCTGATATCCGTATCCTGTGATTGTGTGATTGATGGCAACAGAGAAAATAATATTGCCATTGTATGTGGTACAGTGTTATGGAGGGCAGGGACCCCAGTGTCGAGGAAGCTTTGTATTTACACGTATTTAAAGAAATATCGTAAAGATTATTCCGCTAAGAGTATTCTGTGTTACAGATACCGTCTTCCTCTAGTTAAAATTACTCTTGTATCAGCGTTCAATGTCCCACGGCAGGGCACAGGCCTCCTCTAGTAAATTAAATGACTACGGGATTTTGGGCCATAATTCACCACATACTCCACATACTCATTCAGGATTGGTGGATACACATACTCCAGATTTTATTTCTTTCTAGACCACACGGATTTCCTCACGATGTTTTCATCTCACCGCCAAATCCTTGGCACGTACCACTGAATTTCTACTTCAGTAGGGATTTTTTTTAAAAAATACACGAGTATCTTTCCTCTCGCTGTGAGAGGAAAATTACTTTTATCTATCTTAATTACACTTAACGAGTCTTAGGTTCGGACTCTAAGGAACCGACCGATATCCATCAATCCGTAAAGTACATTTCCTTTTTTGAAACAAATACATCTGAATTTCCAAGTTATTTCCTTTCGGTCCGATAATATTTCCGGGACAGAATACTCTCTGGAATACTAAAATAAAAGAATACTTCACCTCACCAAGAAGGCTTCACCAAAATTAGACCCAAGTAAAAGTATATGATATGTATAAATATAATTATGTATCAATATGTATAGTAAAAATCCGTAACATATATACAATAATTTGTATTTAATTACCACTTTCCTCGAGCACTGTTTTGATTTTATTCGCTTATACAAACCTTATTTCATTCTATTTTCTTAGGTTTTCGCGATTACTATACATTGCAATTAAACAACTTTTAACGGTTTAAATCGCGTATATTTGACATTATTTATATCCCGACGTTTCGAACACTTTGCAGTGCTTATTTCATTCTTTGGTTTCCTTTCCCGATATTAAAATTAATCTCTCAGTTTATTCCTGAACGCATATAATCTGTTTTAAAATTGACCTCAAGATTTACTTCTTTGTTAGCGACCATTTCAATTAACGAAAATATGTATCATGTAATGCATAGCAATAAATAATTACGATTGTATTTCTACACATACGTGTAAACATTCAGCGCGTGACGTCCGCCGACTTTAGACTAGCACCACCCTGTATCCTCCCGGGGATGTCGTGAACAGAGACTAAAAGATAACAAAGCCGCTACCAGAAGTCCTGAGGAACTACATCACCCCGAAAAGTGTGGACTCGCCAACCTGCTCGGCCAGCGGATCGTTATAAGGCCATATATCCCTCATGCACAAGATAATGTGCATGCCGAAGCCCGTATCCAGCAATAGACGAAAACAAAAGGTCTGGTTATTGTTTTACATAACTTATCTGATACGCGGATAAAGAACACGCGTGGGTTTTCTTTAGGATTACTAAGACTTTCCTGTTTGCACTATCTTAAATTCCCATTTCCACTTTATCATACATTTGCCTTTAACATCCACGCTTACTTTGTTGTCTCAATGTGAGCTAAACTTGCAAAGGGACCACAACCTTAGTTAAACAAAAACGCTCGCATTTCAATACTCTCGCTAGTGAAACATTCCACTAGCGTTCCACACTTTGCTCACTTATCGTTTCAATTATTCCAACGATGCCTTTAATATAAAGCTCGATTCTACAGCAATTTACTCGTAAATGTGCATTGGGATCAAGTTTCTACAGCATTCCAAGCAAATTAGTATTACATTTACTAGCCTGAAAAGTGAATATTTGTCAATATTTTTCATATATACAAATTTCCATACAAGTTACTTCCATGTGTTTAAACACATGGAAGTAACAAATCTATTTGTTTCCTTTATAATCAGCAGATGATTATCTGCTGACTATAAAGGAAGTTTCCATACTAAAACCTAAAAACATTTCCTAAGAATAATAAGTAGGTACACTTCATTATTATAAGCATAAAGCGGAGTAATACAACAGTTAACCTAGATAGCCAATAGATAGTCAATTTTATTAAAATGGTATTCCTTGCTTGATGCAAAAATAACGAAATGTTTTTGTGCAGGAATTGGTGGTGCCTCCACGAGCGAAGTCAGGACGATGGCGTAGAATTGGGAGGTGCTAAGGAGCTGTCCAGCTACGTGTTTACTATGGACGAACAGTGTCGCACGGAGTTCGGAGATGGGTCAGTATTGAAAGTAATATAGAAAGTTCACCAAAATATTCATACTTCAAGATTTTGGCGATCCAAACTTGATGTTTCATCGAGAAATGACATCTTTATTATCATTTGCATTAATACACTACTCGTTATGACGATAGATTGCGACAAAACGCTTCATATACATTTCACTCAGTTGTTGTATATTCATAATTATTAAAGCGTACCACCACCACCCCATCAAATGAAGCCGCTACCACAAGCTCTGACGAACTACACCACCTCTAAAGGACTGGACTCACCAACCTGCATGACCAGTGTGCCGTTTTAAGCCCATGCTTTCCTCATTCTCGAGACAATGTGCATGAGTAGGCTCAGCAGGTCCAGGCCGATAAAAGGGATGATTACGGTACCAAACATTAGGGTACAACGGTACCAACCAAACATTACATAAACACCAAACCCATTAGGGGTGTAAGAGGCTCACCTACCATCTTTGGAGCCTAAGCCAACCTCACCTGCTTGTGGTGCACCCTGCTGTTAACTGACGAGGCAATGGCGTTCCCTTTTTGCGGTGGGAAGGTTACTCCATCGGCATTGCTACCACCCTTCCGTCGGAGTCCGCCGCCATAATGGTGCCTTATAAGCCGCGAGGCCCGCATCGTGTTCCGGCGGTGAGCGGAAGAAGCCGTCCCGAGAGAGAGATTGTTGCGTGTGTAAATGAGGACCGGCGGTTGCGGGGAATTACAGACGCGCATGGGCGTGACATGGTGGCGCGGGGATCAGGGAGACCCGGTGAAACGGTTGTCCGTTGACCGCCCGCGGGTTGTTGGGGGCCCGAACCCGGGGATCTTACTTTAATCTCCACCCCAGGAGGCTGCCCCGCCGCACGCGAAAAATCCCTTGGGGTAGCAGTTGTGCCGGAGGAGACCGGAGTGGAACCCGACTGCTGCCCCTGGGGGGGCACCGGGGGCCCTTCCGTACCCCGCGCCAGCAAGTCACACAACCTTTGTGACCTGATTTTTTCTCCGCCCCGTGCTTTGTCCTTTGATCCACATGCGACCATTTCTCTCTCCGTCCCCCCTCTTCTTATTTTTCCTATTCACACTCACAATGGCCAGGAACAAGAAAATGCATAATATGCACTCAGCGGCCCATCCTGTAAGTTCCACATTTAAAGTGGACTTTTGCAACATTAGAGGGATGCATAGTAACATCGACGCCGTCCACTACCACCTTGAGACGGCAAAGCTGGCCTTACTTTTCTTGACGGAGACACAGATTTCCTGCCCGGCCGATACATCATATCTTCATTACCCCGGTTACAAACTGGAGCACTGTTTTGTGCGACGTGCCGGGGTATGCATGTACGTCCGGGAGGATGTTTGTTGCCGCCGCCTCAGCCATTTTGAAGACGGAGACCTGTCGATTATCTGGGCGCGTATTGACTACGGACGTTCCACTAAAGTCTACGCTTGCCTTTACAGGTCCCACAGCGGTGATACGGAGACGACTCGTTTTTTTGAGCGTCTACAAGAAACGACTGACAGAGTGCTCGAGCAGTTCCCTTGCGCGGAAGTGGTGATCCTTGGTGATTTCAACGCTCACCACGAAGAGTGGTTGGGATCCCGAACTACCGACCGCGCAGGGAGAGCAGCCTATGACTTTGCCCTGGCCTATGGTTTCTCGCAGTTGGTGTCCTCACCTACGAGGATACCTGATATCGAGAGCCATACTCCCTCCTTACTGGACCTCCTGCTGACTACGCGGCCGAATGACTACAATGTTGTTGTTGATGCCCCGTTAGGATCATCCGACCATTGTATCATTCGAACTGCTGTGCCAGCCAAGCAATCCGTGCGGACCCATTCACAGGGAATGCGCAAAGTCTGGCACTACAAGTCAGCAGATTGGGATGGGTTGCGCGAATTTTACGCCTCTTATCCCTGGGGGCAGCTTTGTTTCTCGTCGGGAGATCCGGATACCTGTGCAGACTCTGTTACCAACGTGGTGTTGCAGGGCATGGAATGTTATATTCTTTGCACCGCGATACCGGTAGGCGGACGGAGCCAACCATGGTTCAATCAGTCCTGCAAAGAGGCCCGTCGTAATAAACGGGCCGCATACAGGGCCTGGGCCAGAGCACAGGTGTCCGAAGATCCGAATACCTCCGACTTGAGGAAGAAATTTAACGCTACCTCGAGGTGCAGTAAGAAGATCATTGTCAGAGCAAAGAATGAGCACATCCGCAGAATTGGCGACCGAATAGCTAGCTATCCTTCTGGAAGCCGGGCTTTCTGGTCGCTCGCTAAGGCTGCTGAAGGTAACTTCTGTCAGTCGTCACTCCCTCCACTGCGGAAACTCGATGAGTCACTGGCCCATGGGGCGAAGGAGAAAGCCGATCTCTTGGGCTATCTCTTTGCCTCAAACTCGACACTGGACGATAGAGGTGCCTCACCACAGTCTATCTCAAGGTGCACAAGCTCCATGCCGGAAATCTGTTTCACACAGCGTGAAGTCCGGCGAGCTCTAGCATCTCTTGATGTCCGAAAATCGAGTGGGCCTGATGGTATTCCTGCAGTGGTACTTAAATTTTGCGCTCCCGAGTTGTCCCCGGTGCTTACGCGACTCTTTAGGCTCTCACTCTACAAAAAGCTTCCCGTCAACATGGAAGGTAGCTCATGTTCACCCTTTACCTAAAAAGGGTGACCGCACAGACCCGGCCAACTACAGGCCAATAGCGATCACCTCCCTCCTCTCCAAAGTGATGGAGCGTGTCATAAACACACAGCTCCTTGGGTACCTAGAGGATCACCAGCTGATTAGCGATCGTCAATATGGATTTCGCCATAATCGCTCCGCTGGTGATCTTTTAGCGTATTTAACACACCGCTGGGCTGACGCCATTGAGAGTAGAGGCGAGGCTCTACCTGTAGGCCTAGACATTGCGAAAGCTTTTGACCGGGTATGGCACAAATCGCTGCTTTCCAAGTTACCATCTTTCGGGATACCCGAGGGATTATGCGAATGGGTTGCCAGTTTCCTGACTGGACGGAGCATCAGAGTCGTTATCGATGGTAGCTGCTCCGACACCATGTCTATTAACGCTGGCGTCCCGCAAGGCTCGGTGCTGTCTCCAACTCTGTTCCTTCTGCATATCAACGACCTGTTGCAAATTGGTGACATACGTTGCTATACAGATGACAGTACTGGAGACGCCTTGTACAGGGGCCGCGCCAACATCCCTCGGGTCGAAGTGGAAGAGAGTCGCGCCAGGCTTGTGTCTGAAATCGAAGACTCTTTAGATCTAGTCTCGATTTGGGGTTCTCTGAACCTAGTGGATTTCAACCCCAGTAAGACGCAAGTCTGTGCATTCACCGCTAAAAAAACCCCTTTTGTTGTAGCACCTCGCTTTCAGAGCATACCTCTTAAGATCTTGGAGAGTATCGGGATCCTTGGTATCGACATCTCCAGCAAAGTCGAATTTAGGGGTCATCTGGAAAATAAGGCCAAAATGGCCTCCAAAAAGCTCGGTGTGCTGAACAGAGCGAAGCGGTACTTCAAACCTGGGCAACTCCTTATGCTTTACAAAGCTCAGGTGAGGCCCCATATGGAGTACTGCTCTCATCTCTGGGCCGGCGCACCGAAATACCAATTGGACCCATTTGACTCCATCCAACGACGTGCTGTTCGTATTGTCGACGATCCCACTCTCACGGGCGGTTTAGAATCCCTCAGCATTCGGAGAGACGTTGCGTCTCTCTGTGTGTTCTACCGCCTGTACAATGGGGAATGCTCTGAAGAATTGTTTAATATAATTCCCACCTCGGGTTTCTACAACCGCACCTCCAGTCACAGAAGTGCAGTCCATCCGCATTTCCTCGATACGGAGGTGTCGCGCACTGTTCGGTCCAAAAATTATTTTATACCGCGAACCCGTAGGTTGTGGAACGAACTGCCTCAAGAGGTCTTTCCATTGAGCTACGATATGGGGTTCTTCAAGAGAGCTGTGAATAGGATTTTGCAAGGTCGGCGGCGCACCCGCATACCCCCTGGTGTTGCAGGTGCCCATGGGCGGCGGTAACACTTACCACCACGTGGGACCGCTTGCTCGTCCTAATCTATAAAAAAAAAAAAAAAACTGGACAACGAAAATACTGAATTTAAAAATAATAATAATACCCAAGTATGAGCTGAGACAATACGATTTTATTCGTGTAAATACACCGCTACACCACTTTTGTATAATGCCTACACTAGAGATAATTTCCAAACCCATGAATAGTCCAGTATTACACGCAAAGCTGCGCTACGCTAACCACACAAGATAGTTCAGTTAATTCAACAGACTCTAACTAATGCTCTAGGAAATTCCAACAGGTGTTAATGATACTCGTAGATGACACCCTAAAACTTTAAATTATAACTTCTGCACGTAATAACAAATTAATCATGTTTCAAATTCAATTCTATATTTTACCTACTACTAGCCCACGATATTGCCAGCTTGGATCCCAATTACGCCCAACGAATCAATAAACATTAGCAGGTGTTACGTTATAAATAGTATTGCCAAAACTACTGGATTTGGAAATGCATTAAAATCTGTGAAACCCTTCAAAAATCAAACTCCTACACAATAGAAAAATCACAAAACTTTAGTATGAACAAACAATGCGAATAACATTGTCTTTTATAGTATTCACAGAAATGTGGATAAATACGTAGAAAGTAATGATATCAGGGAACAATCTTTATTGTATTGAATTGTGTCGTAACAACCAGCAAACTTCATTAATTTCACATGTAACTACAATTTTCTTATTGAATTTTGGGAATGGAAGATGTCATGTTTACCTACTATTATTCAATATTATAATATTGTTTAATTATTATTTAATTTATTATGATGTAATATTATACAAATACTTTTGAAATCATTAAAATATACTAATACACCTGGGATTTATTTGATTATGTGTAAAGTTTTAAACACTGACTCATACTCGTAATTTGTTTCTAATCCCCGTGGTTCCCAAAAAGAGGAATTAATTACGGCGCTCTGAGTTTTGGTTAATGATGGATTAACAGAAGAGGGTCTTAAAGTAGAATTAGACTGGGCCTGTTTAACGTTGATTTACATTAAAGGGGGATTGGGTAGCTTACTCTACAGCTGCGTTTAATAAAAGTATGGTCTAATTTTGTACTGTATATGTATTGCGATGTA
The DNA here is from genome assembly GCA_914767545.1 of Sesia apiformis. Lineage (NCBI taxonomy): Eukaryota > Metazoa > Arthropoda > Insecta > Lepidoptera > Sesiidae > Sesia > Sesia apiformis. The sequence goes on from OU611953.1 coordinate 15,130,154, forward strand.
GAATACAATGCCGTAGTTGCATTCATTGAATTACGCATCATCTTTTGCGGAAATGACGAAATATATGGAAAGTGGTATTCTCTATTTGCATTTGCATCTTTTACATTTTTTTATAGAATAGATGGCAAACGAGCGGGCGGACCACATGATGGTAAGCAGTCACAGACGCCCATGGACACCTGCAACACCAAGGGGCTTGTGGGTGCGCTGCCGACCTTGTAGAATCCTGTTCACAGCTCTCTTGAGCTCTCTCACAGGTCTTAGTAGTAGTTAAGGTTTGACGTAGTGGCAAAACCCCAGCTGGCAGGTCATTCCACAAGTTTCGGGTTTGCGGTATAAAGTGTCTTTTTGACCGCACTGTTCGCAGCCACTGTCAAGGAAGTTGCCGACGAACCGCACGACGATGACGAGCGGTGCGTTTTCTATATGTACAGATGAATTTCAAATATTTATTTATCGTTTTATTTCAATCTCCCAATAAGTAAATCCTGAATCAACTTGGATCTAGTCCCGTCTTTATTATTGCTAGAGAGCATCAGTTTCATGATTTATGACGGTTATCTGCCGGCAAGTAATAAGCTTTCCAATGGTATTTCAGAGTATTTGATTTATGATTGTACTATTCAATAGATTTCAGTAGAGTGGTTGTTGAGATTAAGTTTGTTCTTGAAACCGTAATTTGTGAAATGTTTTGAAAATATTATGTTTTTCATCGTAAACTAAAGACCCACACTAAAGACGATATTCCACTAATCATTATTCCTCTTTCTACCGCTATTCGGTTGATACTCTGTTTTCACAACTATTTATTATAATGTAGTTTGATTGTACCTCATGTGATATCCATAGTGTAATCCGATATCAAGTTCGAGTATTAGGTCTAATGAACAATTAAAAATAAAAATTGTGAAGAATACTTATATTATTATAAAATAAGTCGGAATATCAAATAGGCTTTCACTAAACTTTTTCTCATACCTACCTATCTGTATTTAGTAGAGACGTCAAGAAAAGTGCCAGGATTTTTCCAATAATCTGTTTACAAATAATCAAATCACCGCGTGAATTCCTACGTTGACACAGCCTTCCTAGTTATAAAGTATTATGTATTAAATAATAGCATGTCATTTTATACCTTATTTTAAAGCCATACGATCGAATTTAGCGTTCATCATTCTTGCATGTAGTTCTCTCTAGTATCGTATAGTTGGAAAACATTTGAATGTAGAGTTTATCCACATAATTTTGTATCTCTTAATGCGTCACGTGCTGAAAATTCAAGTGTTGAATAATAACTTTCTATAAGACAGTAATTAACGAATAAGATACATTCGAAACATTGAACAAGTGTATGCACACAAAGTCTATGTACACAAAGTGCAAACAACAACTAGAAAAAAAGGTGAGGAGTTTAAAGTCCGCAAAGGTGGGAGACAAGGAGATTCACTATCCCCTAAACTGTTTGCAACAATTCTAGAGCATGTATTTAGAAATTTGATTTGGGACAAATACGGATTAAACATAGTCGTAAATGCTATCCGGCTGTATCATTTGCTGAACATTGTTATCTTTGCAGAAGATCCCATGTCATTAGACATTACAGACGACGCTTCAACAGTAATTAGAGAAAAGTAAGATTTTGGATTAACTAAGAATGCTGACGAAACAAAAATAATAACATTTAAATATAAAGATAAAAATAATAGTAAATGGTTATGAAATAAAATATGTAGATGAATATATATTATATTTAGGACAATTACTATCACCAACTGAATTAATGAGAAAAGAAGTGGAACGAAGGATCAGCAATACCTGGAAAAGTATACAATACCTATAACACATGCATGCAAGATTAGAACAAAAATTAAAAGTATGCCGTAATTCTACGCAAAGAAGTATGATGAATATAAAACGAAAAAATAAATGTACAATATCAAATATCCAAAATAAAACAAAAATCACCAACATAGTAACAAAAATAAGGCATCTAATTATTATTTTTTTATAGAAAGAGGCGGCAGACGAACATACAGTCCACCTGATGGTAAGTGGATACCGTGGTCCTTAAACAGCCGCTATACATGCCAAACATCCGTCCAGAATGACAAATGTTGGCACGCCCTTGAATGCGCTGCCTACCTTTGCAGATTAAGGAATGGATTGGGACAATGGGGAGGGATAGGATGGAATGAAAATGGGCTTTGGCATATCTCACTCACTACCAAAACACGTACTACGTACGTGGGGTACATTGGGGTAAACACGTACATTGGGGAAATACAATAAAGTAGGAAATGCAGTACCTTTCAAGGTAGTCTTCTATGAGAAAGGGCTAACGTGGCCAGTCGAGTGCGCCCAGCGGCTGTGGGAATGCAGCATACACTCTCCCCCTACAAAAATGGCGTTGGACAGGACATATGATGAGAGAAGGAACAGACAAGTGGACAAAGAGAGTAGAGGAATGGTGCCCAAGAGAGGGGAAACGAAAAAAGGGCAGACAGATAAAAAGGTGGGAGAGTGACCTCCCAAGGGGATGGAGGCGCGGCGCCTGCCGCTTGACCGACAGAAGTGGACTATGTCTTCGGACAGCGTGACAAGGTTGCAGATCTCAAATATAATTGAAAATGTATAACAACTAGAAGTCAGAGAAATAAAGGCTTTATGTATTATTACTGTTTATATAATTATCGAATAAATTTTATCTATAAATTATTATTGGACTCCTATGAAAGTTTCTAAGTACTTATTCTATAGGATGGAAAAGAATGTAACAGACTGCCTTTTAGAAAGTTTTATTATGCAGATATTTTCTATCTGACAGTATGACATTATGTTGTATATAGTATGTTTTTTAAATATATAAAGTTGATATATTGCCAGGATGTTCTATTATACATAAAAACTATAAAGTTTAACACTAAGAAATATTGTAACAAGGCCAAAGATTTCCCTCAGAAATGTATTCTCCAATATCTACTAGAAAAAAACATACCTGTAGTATCATCGTTCTTTGTTATTCGAGGCACTCTCTCATGATCAATACGCGAGTGTGATCGGAAAACGTGAAATAGTGTTCTCTTTTTCTCTTTTCATATTTCCTTATTAAGTTAGGATTTTGGAGTACGAAATTAGAATTTAAGTCCGTAATTCGAAATAAACATAAAAAAAACAATTTTATCTAATTAATTATTAAAATCCCTGAGTATATTCGTAAGTGCTGTAACTACCTCAGTGTTTCTGTAACAGATAATCTGAATGATTTTTTGATTATATGTTTATTATGAGTTTATGGTAGACAGTATCCACTTACCATCAGGTGGACTGTATGTTCGTCTACCGCTTTCGTCATTAAATAAAAAAAAATGTCGTCGTGAAATATATGCATGGCAGCTAGCTTCCTATTTTCAAAATATGTATGCATGTCTACGACCACCAAACTAATGATGTCCTTTCATTTTCTAATTAATGAATGCCAATGAATCACATTTATATTGCGGGATAATTGAGTTGTGACTTGTTCATTATTGGGAACAAAGGACGTTAGTTTATTGTCCCATACAAGGTTAAACGGAGGCACTTACTTGGATGGTTTATTGACGATTTCATTAAACAAAGTGGTGTATATTTGTATGCGGTTTCATTAATTTATAAGAATGACATGCAGTTCAGAATGGCCAACAACTTTCTTAAATTGCGATACAATGTGTATTCCCATTAAACTGACAGTGGTTACGGATTATAAAATTTGTACTAACTAGCTAATCCGCACACATAAGGCAAATGCTTTGTAATTAATATAGTATGGAAAACGTGGGCAGAAATATCATAATACGTTTATCAAAATCAAAATAAATAACATATTATATAGCAGCTCCCTTACAGAAGAATACAGCATGCAAAAAGTGTTTTATAACTTTTGGTGGACTACATCACAGTTAGTTAGGAAAAGTAATCTAAATGTAAACAATAGCCAAATACAAGTGACCATAGACAACAACTCAATAGCAGTATCAATAACAAGGAATAACGGCTAGAAAATATTTCTTTCTCGCTATTAAATATACAAAATTATGTACAAGATAGTTTGCAAGGAATCGGTAAAAGTATGATTATTTGTTAAGCGGCCCCTCCTACTGTGCAGCGAAGCAGTAAAATACAAGCGAGAGGGTTACTTGTTTAGTAACATGAATTCTGTTGAGAAACGTACCCGCATTTCTGATCGAGTACGGAAGCATACCTAATGAAGCTTCTTCATAACACCTGTAACTGGCTAGTGTTGGAAACGGCATAAACGATGGTAACCCATCATGAAATGTTCCACTTAGAGTCGTTTGCTTATTCTTTGTATTTATATTCAGGTTCGCAGTGTGCAAGTCTGTTAAGGTCCGCTCCGCTTGCGCCCGACTGTGGTGCGCACACCGCTCGTCGCCACACGTATGCCACTCCAAGCGAGGACCGCCACTAGAGGGCACACCTTGCGGAACTAACCAAGTAAGTATCACTGCACTGGTCCAAGCAGCCTTTAAATTGTATGCATTTCATCCAATATATACATAGGTATGTTATCCTATTATATTATTTCATAAATATTATACTATCAATTATTATATAAATTATAACAGTAATATTAATATTACTATCACTAGCTCACTAGTATTACTAGCTCGACAGTGAAGAAAAACGTAGGAGAAATCTCTTGAGAAAATAAAACTGCGGCACGTATAAATCCATCAAGCCCCACTATGTCCGCATTGTGGATTATGACCCGAAACGTCTTTGTGATTGCAAGGAGACTATGCCTTGTAGTAGGATGTTTAGGCCAATATCAAAGTTAATATAATAACAGCAAATTGTTTCCTAAAGTTCAATTTATTTCACATCACGTGGGACCGCTTGCTCGTCCGCCTACTTCCCTATTTGCGCTTAATTGTAGTATCTACCGCGTCTCGCCATTATGTGTTACTCCAAGTGAGGGCCATGACACAACAGTCGCTTTCATTTTACAGTCCAATTGGACTAATAATCACAACAAAAGCCTTTATTACTTACGAATAGAGATAAGGTAACCTAACTCAATCAAATGGACTGCTGTTTTATTTAATAGAAGTAAACCAATACGAGCCATTCTCCTCTTTAGGTATTACCCTTAATGCGATATTTTACTTCTGCATATCTGGCTTTAACCAAGACCCTATGCTAGGTCCTAAAGTCAATAAGTGAGTTCTTGTAATAAATACCTATTACATCCACATTTAATGATTAATAAATTAAAGATATGATAAATCAAAGCAATCCTTAATTGGTAGTTTACCTAACTAGAACAAACAATAAAGCTTTTCATTTATTATTAACTAGAGCAAATAATAAATGAAAACGAAATTAAAATCTGAATAAAAACGTCTATTTGATGATAACCTAGTGCAAAGTAAACTCCACTCAAGTTGGTAAAATCGGTCGGGATGGATTTTGTGGACTAATCCGCGCCTCGTTCCTCTAATGCCTATGTTTTACAAAGCAAGACCCTAATTTGTTTGCCTCATATGTTGCGGCTGGAAAACTGTTTGCAGCGTACCCACCGGATAAAGAATGAACCCTTTTAATTTATCCCTTATCTCAGGTTAATTTAGCCTCCAATTTCTAACATGCTAACATTTGGGAATAAATTCTTAAAAATACAATTATCTCTTCACAATAATAAAATTGATTTTGAATGTGAACTGCGTACGAATTTTCTTTTGTATAAGTTTTGATCATCTCAGCGTAAAAAATGTGTACAGATAAAATCATGGCGAACAAAGAATTGGCAGATTTGCTATGATCAAATAGACTTTGTATCGTCAGAATAAAGTAATTTCAATATCTGATCAAATATTGTAGCAGGGAATCGCACCGCGAATAAATCTCCTACTTGAGGCGAGTCAAGCAATCTCCAGCAACGGTTCCATGGAAGACATTTTCCTATAAATTAACATTGGAACACAGACAATTTAATCCATTGCTGCCAACACAGACGAGACACGGCTATTTTACTCAATTCTCGTAATAAGGTTATCAAAAGTAATTTGAAACTCCGCCGTGTTACTTTGCTATTAGGTATTATATTATTCTCCAAATACATTATTGACCCCGTTGAATATATATATTCAAAGCTAATCATAATCATAATCGTTATTGCTTTTTATATATGTATAAATATATATGTATAATATACATACTTATTACCTACTTTTTATATATGTATACCCATACATATATAAAAAGCAGTAACTATAAAAAACTTGTATGTGTTTTAATGTACCCACTTATTGTATGTAACACTCAAAATAAGAGAGACTGAAACTTTTAATAGAGGCAATAAAAACAGAAAAACATGACATCGCCTTGAGCGTGTTGTTAACTTGTTATTATTTATATTATACATAAATCGTTTTATTCCGTTATACTGAAACGTTTCTTAAGCTAACCTTGATTCAAAGCTTTCAACACACAAACATACATTAATGTTATCCACAGGGTTATATTTACATACATTTGTACAGTTTCATGTAAATGTAGCACGAATGGAATGTTCAGAGTCCATTATTGCAGCGCGGTCACGAGGGTATAAAACATTATGTATTATAGGAAGATATATTATATATATATATATATATATACATATATATATAGACTTCCATCAATGTTCTCGTTCACGTACGTGTTGCCGCATAAATTGTATGATAAATCCCTTTTCGAATACATTTTTCGAGCCGTGCACATCTGAGGCCGTTCCCGGGGGATAGAGCCGTACCTACTGTTGCACAAAAGGTCGAATACAGCGTTCCGTAACAACTTTTTATTGAATAACAAACAGAAACAATGGAAGTCGTAAATGGAATAAAGTTAAGATACATTGTACGTAGGTACAACATAAATCATTTTTATGTTAAATCATTGTTTCTTTTTAAATTGTTATATATTAACAGTATTTAATATACCTAAAGATAAATCATAATATTACTATTGTATTTTCTTCTTACAATTATTTTAGATACACGTGGTGTAAGTATTTCAATAAAATTATTTGAATGGTCTTGCCTGAGTCAATATTTTAACAAGGAACGGTCATAAATATGTTCATATTTATTCGTAAAGATTCAAGTCAAAACATACTTATTTACTTATTAAAATTATGTATATCAATTTTAATACTTTGTTATAATATTTGAAAGAAAATAAACAGCTCAATGCCTATGTCGATAAAACACAATGGTATTAATTTCTCTTTAAAACACGTTTATAAACACGCAAACCCTCAATCACTGTAGATAGGAACAGTAAAGGCGCCCATCCCCCTGTCGACTGAACAAGAATTACTTCTTTTAGCGCTTCCTCTACAAAGAAACCCCTTTCAAAGGGAACGGCTTATAAAGTTTTGTAATACCCGGGAGAAGCCGACAGAACGCTAAATGGGAAAAAGTGATGTCGAAATTGTCCCGTCCCGTAAACCTCGGACTTTTTTAATCTGCTTAGAATAAAGTAGGTAATCTATGGAGGACAAAATTATTTTCTTGTTATTTCATCAAATTTAATACATAAGTTGATCATATTTCCATAGATAAGTTGGTTATGTCGATTTGTTACTCAATCACGTGGAAACGGCTGGACCGATTGAAATTTTATAAATAGGTAGATTGTAATCCATAATGACACTTACTATTCATGTAGACCACAGACAAAATAAGTAGTGAGGAAAAATGTGAAATTGGATCATAAAATTTTAGATAATAATTGCGGTGCGTACGTGTTCGAATGCGAAGAACAATGTACTGAAATAAATCATCTCTTATTATAATTTATTACAAGTCTGTGGCTGATGGAACCGTAATAATTGAACACTTACGTCTACTAAAATTTTTCTATGTTATCAATAGTTAACATAAAATAGATTTCATTATCAAATCAAATAAAATAGTCCTTATTTGCTATAATGTTAGTATGATAGTGGATGTTGATAAGTAATAATACATGTTTTGTTTCATGACATTGGCTACAAGTGTAATAGCATGCAAAATTCATAGCATTATAGTTTAATTTGTCCATTTATTTATATTATTATTAAATACCTAAAATAGTTTGTACACTCAATAGCAATGTCAGCATTAGTTTGGAAATAAAAAATAAAAAAATATTAATAAATAATAAATAAAAAAATAAATAAATGAAAAATAATAATAAAAAAAAGTATAATATTAAGAAATAATTGTGATGTAGTCACTGATAAGAACCAATTTCATTATGTAAAACGGTCACAAATTTAATGTGCTATAATTTGTGTTTAAAAATTGATTAATCTTATAAAAACACTTAGATTTAAGCCATGTCAACAATAGTTTTTTTTTAAATAATGTTAAGTTAAGTTTTTTAATTGAATTTAGATATTATTTTTAAAAAAAAATATTGTTATATAATAGGATTTTTTGTTAGTGACCTTTATATACTACCCATTAACTTCTGAGGATAACGCGTTTCAAATTTACAAGAATTGTTTAGGTTTTCAAAAAGATTTGGATTACGTTTTATAAGCATTGCAGCTTCGAAAATATATAGAGAGGTTAGCGACAGGATACCCATTTTTTTTAAATAATCATTTACACGATTCTGGTGGTCTGACTCTATAAATCGCACGAAGACACTTTTTGAACTATAAATGCTTTATTAATACTAGTTAATACTAGTACTAGTTAATACTAGCTAATTAATTTATTAATACTAGTTGAGTTTCCCCAAACCAGTAGACCATACCTTAAGTTTGACGCTACGTTTCCATGGTAGGCTAGAAGGGCTGTGTGTTGGTCTGCCACTATGAACAATCCTTTAATTAATTCAATTTTCAAAAAATATGAGCAGGTACCTAGGTCGGTAAGTCATTAAGTGAGGCTACAGAGAAGCAGAACCAATATTATTACGCTCGTTCCTCGTCGTTTGACACCCTTTGATCCTCACATTACACGTCGTCGAACGTCGCCCCCCCCCCCTCCCCCATACCGACAGATGGCCTGAGAAATTGCCATTGAGCCCTTCGATCGAATGTTCTACTAATGCACTTGTGCTTGTTACAAAAACGTTTTTGCTTAGATATTATGCCCGACATTCCGTCTTAAACTAGATACTTCTTATATCATGACTATGTCCTCTTATATTCTTGATATTATCAAAGTTACTAGTAGAGATATAATAGGTAGAATTCCAAATTCACAACCAAACATTTACCATTGTAATCACAATTGTTTGATGTCATATTCTAGTGGTGCGTGGATCGTATATGTGAACCTATGCCGGGCCACCGCGAGGAGAACACTTCATATGTGGAGGATCAAACACCACCACGTTGGGAGGAGTGGAGTGAATGGAGCGAGTGCGGAACCGACTGTGGTTATGGGCTACGCACACGAGTCCGACGATGCCGATATAAAGGGTAAGTCAAAAACTGTAATTTGGAAAATATGAAATTGGAAAATTGGAATTTTATGATGCGCAGATTACGTTGCTTGTGTCATGAACACCTAGAATAATTGTCAAATAAAACAACAACGACAGTTTGGGGCCCGACAACAACATCAAAAACGAAAACGACAGCGAATAATAACATTTTATGGCATCAACTGTTTATTTATAGAAAGAAGGCGGCAGACGAGCAATCCACCTGTTGGTAAGTGGATTCTAACTCCGGTGGACACTCGCGGTACATGCCAACATCAGTCTTATTATAATTGTAATTTATTTATTCATTACTGTGTAATTTGTTTGTTTTGATCAATTTATGATGATGTCCAAAACTGTTATTGTTGTCTTACTTGCCATCTGTTCTCGTGGCAAATTAAAATTCCGTTATCCATAACGCGCAACGCTTACAAAAACTTCTTTCCTTCCCGATCTGTCCCCAGGTCGATTTCAGCGACGGCGTGTGAAGGCGCGGGCTCGCAAGTGTCGACGTGCTGGGCGAGCAACGCGTGCGCAGCCATTAGGGACATTCGCGCAGACATCTGCCGGAGACATTCTCCTCATCTCATACCTTACCTGCATCCAAATGGTACGTGTCTGTATTTTAGTTTACTAGTGCACAGTATGTCTCTCTGTTCAACTCAAAGGTTGGCTGGATGTGGAAGGCTGTATTATGATGTATAATGTGGAAATTATACATCATAATAATCGTTATGTAAATGGGCTCCTCCAATTTATTTTGCATAGTCGATATTTCAGTCTAGTTACATGAACCGTGGTCGCGGCGAGACTCGCAGTGCTGTTGCTACTGACAGAGAAATCTGTCTACCCTCCGTCATGTTTGTTATGCAGCATTTTAACTCACTTTGAGAGACGCCTATGTCCAGCAGTGGGTACATGGGGATAGATCCAGCAGTGGATTACAATTAAATGGAACAATACTAGCCTCAAATCTAAAAAAGAAACTAATAACAAAACGCACCTCCAAATTGAATGTCTTCGATCAACCCAAAGGTTGGCTGATAGAGATTGCCTCCAGACATTAAGCTTGGTATGACTAAGTTTAATACTTTTTGTTAAATAAAATCAAAAAATAAATTAACGTATGCCACTTGGTTTATGCTACGCTGCACATCAACATCATTGAGTAGATGATTGCTTATCATCCACCTGAATGGAAGGACAGACTCCACTTGATGATTGACTAATGATCTGCAAATTACGATCAAACTCCTTGCATATACAGTATACTAATGCGGTCTAAGCCCGCGTTGTGGATTATGGGCTCGAAATCTCCACGTTATTACAAAGAGAGGAATGTGCCTTGTAGTGGGATGTTACAGGCTGACATCGAATATTTGGGACTCAATGCTATTAAGCATTTTCTCCCAGCCATATTTCTCGGGGCTATATGGTGATAGTAGGTGTCAGTGAAACATTATATAAAATCAAAATTGAAATAAATAAAATATACAAATATAATATAATAAATTTGTCCGGCAGACGAGCTTCTTTTAAAGAACTTTTTTATATCTTTTCCATATTTTTTTATTTGCTTACATGATGAAAAAAGCTTCTTTCTCAAATTGCTCATTTTTTGCGAAAATAGACGATGTGCAACATATTCTAATGGAGTGTGTCAAGAACGAAGCCACAAAAACCACATTTAATATAAATGCCTTGAATATATATTAGGTGTATGGCACAGTATCCTGGCTGAACCTCAATCTGAGGCGACTAGGATGTTGAATAGTTTTAAATTAAAGTAAGTGTTTGTGTGTGTTGAATTGTGGGTATATGTGCACAAGCGTGTACATTTGCTAACAATTAAATTATTAGTTTCATTAGTTAATAATATATATAGTGTAGTATAGTTTTATTAGTTAAGTTTAGATGTAAGGTTTGATATTATGAGGCTGACGTGAATCGTAATTCAAAAGGCACATATCAGTTCCATCATACCCTAATCTTCTATATACTTTACTATAAACTAAAGCATCTACCTCTTTACCCAATTACCCTATTGAGTCTAGAGTCGTATAGAGCTGATTCAAACTGGACAGACGGAGTTATGATTAATTTCTCTAGTTAACTTTATGTGGGTCGTATCTATAAAATTAATGACAAACTCCAGTGAACATTCTATATAGAGAATCCTACTTAATCCAAGGAAACAGTCCTGTAGCATTTAATTTATAGTTGAAAATCCCAAACACGTTCTAAACCCAAACTGTAACAAACTTTAGTTTGTAAATTATATTTAGGGGCGTGATGAAGGTTCGTTCGAACTGTTTGATGTAATTTGTCTGGTGGTTAGAATCCAAGCACTGCGAGATCTGGTGCGTCAACTACAAGGGAGGGGAGCCCTTGACCTTGGGGGCATTACCCGATAGTACACAGTGCAGCTACGACAGGTCCTACGACCTTTGCTTTCAGGTAAACATTTTATTAAATTTGTTATATGTATTTTTATATTTGTTTGTACGTTTTAGGGCTTTTATTGTAAAAATAAAGAATAAATAAACAACTCAGAGTTGAACGTACGCGCAACATTCACGAAGCCTGAAGTCATGGCTCATGACATGATTCTGAGTCAATTAGCATGGAATGGCATGATACGTATTTTTGTAAAAAAATATCAGTTTTTTGTTATTTGTATTTATCAAATACATATGAATAATTTACCAAAAATTTAAAAATAAACTGATATTTTTTTCAAAAATATTCTTTTTTCTATATTTCTATATTATCTATTTTCTACAGATAAATAAATAGAAATTCATTGTATTGGTCTTCAAAAATACCTACATCTGACACAGCCTCTATAGTAGGCAAAGCAGTGTAAGGACTTTAGTATTAAATTATATTAGAGCAATTTTCATATAGAAAAAAGGCAACAGACAGGCCAACCACCCTGATGGTAAGCAGGTACTGTCGTTCATATAAACATACCTATAGACATATGCTTCATATCAAACACCACCAAGAGTGATCAATGTTGGCATAGTCGCGAAACATTTTTGTACCTCATTCAGCCGAGGACAGCCGCAGTTGCTCTTGTATATGTTTTTAAACAAAATGAAGATGGCTAACCTGTATACAGTCCACCCGGTTTTAAGTACACACTGACGTCCTCGGATATCCGCGATAAATGCCAATATCAGTCAAGAAAGACATATGTTTTACAGATATGAATAGTAACTGTAGTGTGCATAATATGTTACATAGCGGATTAAGGCAATGTTATCGGAATGAATGTTATGTTGTCCGCTACCCGTATTACTTTCGGAGAGATGTCGCGGACAGTGAGTGAAGCATAGGGGATGAAGATAAGAGAAGGGGATGAAGAGTTTCCTTTATCTCATTATAATTTATACTCCTCATTCGATGGTATTGGATATTATGGGGGTTGGGGTGTGCAATGGGCCGAGGAGGTTGACCTTGTATACACACAAGGGCAACGTTCTCGCATACTAGAAAATTTATCTCTTAAATTGAAATCATTATCTTATCATATCACAATATCAAGTGTTATATAGCACGCAACTATATAACACTATATACTTTTATATATGCTGTTAGGTTATCCTGTACACCCTTTCGTGATGTATTTATAATAGATACTATTTTCTCGCTGAAATATCTAACCTTTCGAAGTAACAACAATCGAGAGATGGAATCAAAGTGCCTTGGGAGGAGAATAACTTGATATTGTCATATAATGGCTTTCAAGAAAACATTTCGTATACATCACGTTTTCTTTCTTTGTACGTCACAATGGATGAGCATTGCGAAGTAATGTTGTTTGCATTTGCAAAGTTATTTTAAAAATATAAGATATATTTAGCACTTGGTTTTTATCTTTGGATGTCATGCGGGTCGAAAAAATTAATGTCAAAATGATAGATAATTATCATTCTGAAAATCATAGAACTACATAATATACCTACATAAATACAAGGAGAAGGTCGATACTGCATCCCTCAACGGAGTCCAATTAGCCGAGTTACTTCACTCTAACAGAAGATTAGCGTGAAACGTAGCAATATGCTTCGAGGGCGAATGAAAGTTACTAGAATCCATTTCCCATTGCATCGGTTATAATGCAATAATGGAAGTCTCCCATTCCATTGTATTCCCTTCTTCCCTTTCTATGCAATTCCATTTAGTAGTTAGTAACGGCTTGTATTCAAACGAACAACAAATAGATAATAATCAAATCATGATTTACCAAATAACATATTTTCGATTTTATTTTTAATTACTAAGAATGTCATTACCAAGTCGACGCGGGACGCCTATTTCTCTATTGTCTCCACAGAACCTAAACCTAACCCATCATTAAATTTGCTGCCATCGAATTACTGCTCATTTAATGATTTTCTTTAGTAAAATGGGTAAATGAAATAAAGTAAATTAATAATTTCAAAAATATACTCTCCGCTCCCTATTCCATTACCTTCTGAGGAAGAATTAGCTGAGCAAACCGACATTCTGTTATACTCCCTATTTCCTATCTTTCCCAATCTTTTTTTCAAATTCACACCGAAACTTCCAAAGGTAGTCGGCGCATTCGGGGGTGTACCAATATTAGTCATTCTTGACTGGCGTTGGCATGTATCGTGGATGTCCACGGGCTACAGTAGATATCTATTTATCACCAGATGTATTTATTGTGTGCTAGAGTGCCATCTTCTTTCCATAAAATTGCTAAAAGTAGAAATATCTAACTTAAACAGAGTTTTACATTGTTGGATCGGGAACTGAAAAAATATCTTTAATTAATTAATTAATTAGAATATTTAAGTCTATTATTTTTTTAAGTACAACGTGATAAATTATAATAACTGTTATGTATTGATCGTCTTTTCCAAAATATAAGAGAAACAAATTAGAAAATTTTAAAGTATACCAGTAACAAAGTATAGTAAAGAAAATTTAAAGTATAGTAATCGGTGTTCGTAAGGCAGTAAGTTTTCATTTCCTACATTTCCTACCTGCAAGGGGAGAGTGCACTCGACTGGCCACGTGACCCCTCTCTCACAGAAGACTACCTTGAAATGTACTGTATTTCCCATTTTATCTCATTTCCCTAATGTACGTACGTGTTTCGGTAGTGATTGAGATTTGCCAGAGCCCATTCCCATCCCATCTCTCCCCATTTTCCCAAGCCTTTCTCTAAATCCATTCCTATATCCCCAAAGGTAGGCAGCGCATCCGGGGGCGTGCCAACATTTGTCATTTTAGACTAATATTGGCATGCATCGCAGATGTCTATGGGCGACAGTATCCACTTACCATCAAGTGGACTGTATGCTCGTCGGCCGCCTTCGTCCATAAAATGAAAAATAACTAAAAAGAGGCACGTCAAACATTCAAGTGCAAAGCAAATTACATTATTGCCTCAATAATGTATGCAGTAACCGATAAGTGAATCGGGTGAGTCAGTGTTAGTTCAAGAGCTAACCACGGATTTGGGCCTGAAAGTATAGTAACTCTGCATTTTATTCTAGCGGGAAGGACCACTCAAAAGTTCTTAATTTTGCTTTAATGTTACAACTTATGTCCGTCACTGGATTATTAAATATTCAAATAAACGTGGAAAATAGAGCCTTGGCCTAAACATACAGTTTGGTATTGTCCTAAGAGATCTCCTTCATAAAAAACATTTGATGAAATTCATCTCGATTACTACATGTTTATGCCCGGACCATCTTTTGTTATAACGTTTTGTAACGCTGTAAAAATTTTATGACCGATATGAGTTGCAAGACTGAAGCAAAAATGATGTACTCGTACTATTGTTCTTTCGCGCTAGAATAGATTCAGAGTTAGTATACCTTCAGCCCAAATCCGTTATGAGCTCTAGAACTATGTCGAATAGGAGTACTCGCCGCGGTAGCACGAGTGTGTTGTTTGTTATCTGTGGCGCGGTTATCGCAGGGCACTTGCGTGAGGGGTCAATGCGGCGCGTCCGACCCCATGTGCAACTGGTGTCCAGACGGTTACTGCAACAACAATACACACTTATACACCAAGCAACTCGCCAGAGGTATATTTTTTTTTTTATTTGTATTCTATACTAATCTCTTTTCTACGATATTTTATGTTTTCTAGCAATCTGTATTCTACGACATTAAAGGCCTTTCCCACCACCATTTTCGGCTTATCGTCAAGTTATCATCGGCCAATTAAATCTAGTTGATACTGACTTTCTGATACCTTATGATAAAGTATCGCGAGGTGATAAGAAATTCCCTAAGCTATGTATTTTACTGTCTGTTATGCCACCTGTAGGAAAGTCACTGTCATTGACATTTACCGTCAGTAGTTGGCGACAGGTATCTGTCGATAACGTCAAGTACGCACTGTGCAGTGATGTCCGTCTCATATAAGCAACCAATATTAACTTAGTTATCTACTAGCTCATATAACGCACCCTATAACTTACTCATATAACTTACTTATCCACTAGCTCATATAATGTACTCGATAACCTACTCACATCACTTAGTTATCTACGTCAAATACTTCTACGCCAACGTGGATGCACTGCTAATGTGGATCGCTAGTGTTGTTATTGCTGTTGACATTACCAATTCAATTAAACAATCCTTTATTGCTTATCAGATGTAAGAGCATGTTTGTATTTGAACAGAATCATAAAACAATGAAATTTTACATTCGAGAATCTTAATCAAATTCAAGTTCACACAAAAACAAGATTCCTTTGTTCAAATCTACGAGAAGCTAGGTAGTGATATATATGTATATAGGACCTGCATACTGAAGCTACTCCTTACTTAGTTTCAAACCTATATAATTTTATAATATTTTGTGTATCATACCACTGAGTCCGAACCCTGGCTATCACAGAGATTCTACTTAAGTGCGGATTTTACAATTATCACTGGCACGACGATGAAGGAAAACATTGTCAGGAAATCCATGTTAGAATTTTAAAATATGTGGCGCCTAATAAATATCCCCCAATCAATACTGGACCCGTATATTCCGTAATCCTCTCGTGGTTTCAAGAAGAGTGTCCTTCTCGCGGTGAAACGTTACAAGTGGATTTTTTTTTATTCATTGTGATAATTACAGGTGAAAACAAGTACAATGGTTTGCTCCTCTATAATATACCCCATGGGCGTACAATGATCTTGTCATTAATAATAAAATTACAATTATAATTATAAAATTTCAACCATACATATTGTTTATCTATTATAATTACTCTTTATTTAACACATACACTTACAATAAATATCGCCACACTTGTCCAGCTACTGTTGTGATTGCTCTTAATAGACTAGCTAATACACAAAGGTGGAGTGAAACAATTGTTTCTATTTCTATCACGTAATAAGTTGTGGTACTTTACTCATGCAAAGTTCACAAAAGTTCAGAAAATTACAAACGAGAAATTCGGTCTGTCAATGGTTATCCTTTCAATTGATACTCTTTTAGTTCTAGCAACACACTCCTATAAAGATCAAAATAGATTATTAGGCCTCTAAATGTCAAACAAATCACAAGTGGAAAAATGAACCCAGATGAAACATTCTCAACATCATAATCAGCTTCGTTTCTAACTAATTTAAAAAAAAATTTTGTTTGTCTTCTTCTGTAGTGACGATGAAATAACCCATGCAATATATCTTTATACATATAAAAAATAACACGTGTCTAGTTCGCGCCAATCTCGAGAAACAGTAACTTCACATACGATTATTGTGTTTAAAAATTAATACAGATAAATCTAAAATAAATCAATAATAGGATAAAGATGGCTTCTGGTAATTATTTAATGGCTGTATAAGAATAAGACAATGGCGACAATGTTATGGCGAGCCCTGGGAGAGGTCGACATCCAGCAATGGTGAGACAATGAATGGTGGTATTTTATATATTTAATCTATTAAAACTCATTTATTAAGCATACCTTTTTAAAGTATACATATATAAAGAAAATCGTACTGACTGACTGACTAATCTGACTAAACAACTGCTGAACCTAGAACAATGAAATTTGAATATTCGCTCTGTTTTATGGCGTAAATACTTATTAAGAAGGGATTTCTGGAAAACTAACTCCTTAAATAGTGAAACTGTATGTCGAACTCTGTAAAATATAATATCCTATTAACTTGAAACTTGGAATAAATATTCTACAATACATGTAATTAAACACGTATTCTATGTTTTTCAAAATTGTGTCAGACATAAGGTGCAAAATTTTGTATGGAATCACAATTAAACGCAATTAATGAAGCCGCAGGCAACAGCTAATTATTTCCCAAAATACTTTACACAGGTTGGACCCGCATGGCGGTAGTTCCGCACGACGCTCACCAACTCTCCATACACATCACCACCCCCATCCCCCTACACATCGCCATCAGGGAACGAAAGCGGGACAAAACCGTCATAGAACTCACAAACCACGCCACTAAACGGATCGAAATCGAACAACCACAGGATAAATATCTGAAATACGACTCGAGTGTACCTCAAAACCTGCAGATAGTAGAAGTGGACAGCAATGTGATAGATATAAAGGAGAGTAGATTTGGTTTGGAGGGGCAGGTCGTAGCGGCCGGGACCGTCATACAATGGAAGCAAACTGACACTGATGTTTTCATGTCCTCTACTTCGCCGCTGCAAACGGACCTCATGTTGATGGTGAGTATTCGTTTGATTTTATGTTGGATTTTTTTGTAACGGCAAAAGTGTGCACGCAAGAATTCAAACCATAGCGCGTCCACCGCCAGAAGCTAAAAAAGTCAGAAACAGCTGACTAAATCTCATTAGTTTGCAACTAATAAGGATTCCAGTCAAGGATTAGAAGTGGCTTATTGTGTTTAAAAATCAATATAGATAAATCTAAAATAAATCAATAATAGGATAACGACGGCTTATGGTAATTATTTAATGGCTGGATTCTAAGAATAAGACTCATGTTATGGCGAGCCCTGGGAGAGGTCGACATCCAGCAGTGCATGCAGTGGTGAGACAATGACTGGTGGTATTTTATATATTTAATTTATTAAAACTCATTTATTAAGCATACCTTTATAATTTTCTTTTTAAAACACCGTACCGATATACGGTATGGTGTTTAAACAAATGAATCACGCATTAAACATTAAACACGCGCCCAATTAAACATTGATTGTAGTATGTCCTATGCAAGTAAAAGGTGTTTTGTGCCATGTCAACCTTAATAAACCTACTTGTAGTATCTATGTCTACCGTTTTAGAAGGTTTTAATAGACGAGCTGTTTCTTATTTCTCTCACTTTATAACTTATTTCCCAAAGTGAAAAGTAACCACCCCCTGGATGGGGAATGCTATGCAAGAACTATGCTTGAAAAATAACTATGGGAAGAGTCGAAAGGAACTTTGGCTGTATATTTAGCACTGTATCTTTCCCTTTCACTTAAATAGTTAAGTTTAGTCCAGGAGGCTACTGATCTTTTTCTGAAATGGAAAACTTCTAAAATTCTTGAAATGTACGCTTAAAATGCAATTTCATGAAATGTTAATCTGACACAAAGAGCACAGTGAATAAATGAATTCTTCCGTGAACAGACAAAGGTATTATTGGTACTGCGACAAAAGACTGTTCGACTCATTATTTCGGTCAATCCGGGCGCTTTTTCACCAACAGAACCTTTTATATAACCAACACATAGCAACAGATGTCGTTAATGAAATGAAATGTGAGATTATATAGCAATGGGAGTTGTGATAGCGTAAAGGTCACATTTGTGATTTCGGACTCGCATTTATGAAGCCGTGAATTCAAACCCCTGCTAGTAGGGATTTTCAATTAACACTAGCTCGATAATTAAGGAAAATGTCGTGAGGGAATCTAATTACCCGAGATATAAGAATTACAATATCTGAGATATGGGAAACATTTGGCGATTCGTATTAGAGCCTCGTAGTATATTATGGCCCGAAAACCCTATTAGCCCTGCAAGATTATAAAAGAGATCTTAGCCCTGCAATGAGGTCTGAACAATCAAGCGCGTCATAGCCCAATAAAGCAACTAATACAAAAGAGAATAATTAAAGGTCAAAGGACAGCTTGGTAGGTTCAAGGCTGATATGATATTCTACTGTATAGCAACATTATCAATTCTAATTTCTTTTGTAATTAGTCTAAATTCTCAATAAAAAATGTTCCGGAAAATTTGTATCTCAAGTTACTAAAGATAATTAAAATCCTTCTTGAAAATTATAATTTGCTCTCTAATTAAACATAGTCTCAGAGATGTTTGTATCCCTCGACATACAACACACATTTAATGAAAGGACGATCAACAATTTCAATATTTCCTAGAAATAATATCTCTTTAATAAATATTACAACATTTATGGAGGTACCATTTTTATTCCTTCGATTCTAGCCATAATCTAAAGTCGGATAATTTATTCGAGTCAAGGATATGACATATAGAACTGTCAAACAGAGTGAATTTTGTACGGGGATGACACTTTATTGATAGTTCTACGTGGGTCCAATGGTGATTAATGATATTTACACATACCTCAGATTTATTCATTATTGGATACATAAGTATTTATCTCGTCGAGCTGGTGATACTTAAAAAAGCGGTAATAAACAGCCTAGCTTTAGACTTAGATTAATGTGATCGCAAGTTCTCATCCCGGTCCGTATGTCTCAGTTTCTACATTAATGGGTGCCTGCCACATTTACATTCCTGGGGACAAATTTAGTTTGGACCCTCGCATAAACATACAAGTAAAGCCGTCTGTTTAGAAGCGAACACGCGCTCGGGACACACGTGAAAGGGACTGAACTATGAAAAGTGTAACAAAGCGAAACATTACATGATAAGGGACTCCCGTCCGCGGCCCGCTTTAATTATTCACGAGCGCTTTCAACTCTGCCACTGAAGTTAATTGGGAACTCACTCCGCCGACTTTAGATCTCATTTCCCTTTATCGTATTTTATTCAAAAAGGTTCCCGTTTTTTCGTGCAACATAAGAATTCCTTTAATGGGTGCGAGTTTAAATATTGAATTCACAAGGGCTATTTCTGAACGCAAAATTCGGATACCTAGCTAGATTAAAATCCTCAAGCTTGAGTAATTGAGTACCTTGTAATTTATTTCATTATTACAGGTATATCGAGGTAAAATCTTTTGGTGAAATGGAATAAGATTAAAATTGAGACGAAATTCAAGACAAGAGAATGTAAATTGTAACATTATAAAATTAAATTAAATTATTAAATTAGTCATAATTTTCTTTAGGTTTTACTAAGATATTTGCAAAAAAAAAAATGTTCTACATATCCCAATTTTTTTATTACATTTTTTTTTTTCAAAGAACTCTCCAATTGCTATGTCTACTTGTCGCAATTTTTTGGCTAAAATCCCAGAATTTCTACAGCAATGGGATCATGACACTAAATGTAATTAAACTTTTAAAAAAAATGTCTTGAATTTCTATTGACAATACGAAGAAACTTTCCATTAATGTGTTATGTTTTATTTATGTAGATGATATTCTGTCTATTGTAAGCTACTGTTACATCAGTTTGCACCGATAACACCGATGTATATGGTATATTATACAATATATAATTATATATTTATATTATTATAAATTCTGTTCGTTTTTTTTTCTTTTTTTTACAATTCTGACAAATATTTAAAATAGCAGGAATTGTACCCACTGGTTTACCACGCCATGTCTCACATCTTTTTATTTATATTTATTTATAGGTACTATTTCCCACACAACAGACAAAAATTACGAAATGCTCTGTTTAATTATTACTGTTATTGACTGTAATTGGAAGTTATTTACTGTTATTGTTAGTGTGTTATAAGGTGCAAAAGAGCCGAAGTATCTATGAGCACGTTTCCGTCAGTTCATGTTCATTATAACCGTGCGTTCAACGTCGATAGGCGCGCTTCCATTACGATACACGCGCGTTTTAAACGCGCTTACAATACGCCTAGTTTGGGAAATTGAAATTGACTTTATTTCTCTCAAGTTTTACCTATCATATTTTGACTAAGCCCTGACTCTCAAACTAGATTAAAAATCTTATCTTAAAAGGTAATTAGACATTTTAGAAATTATAAGAAAGAACATTACTTATATCTCGGTAAATATGATATAATTAATATTTTAAAGACGTATTGATGTTTGTCAGGCGGTTCCGGAACATACAGTACCGGAGGAGGACATCGTCACGGTGGAGCTGTCTGTCAACTACACCACGCCGGTCGGACGGACCAGGCCTTTGGAGTACAGGTACGTTATCAACTCATAAAATTTAGTCAAATTTGTGGTACCCCTGAAAACTGTGTAAAAGTTTCTAAGTCTAAGTCGTCAATTCCAAGTCGGTAATTAATTTGTTTAGAGACAAATGTTTGTTCGGGTCTGGCTGGTGTATTCGTCTTTGTTCATAATATGTTGGTCTTTGTACATAAATCTACGACAAAGAGAATCCTAATGTGAGCCATTAAGTAAAAAAAACCTCCGAATTTAATAATTGCCTACATCTCGACTAAGCATGACGAGCTGAATTCAAAACAACAATCAGTTTCAGTATAATTAATTATATACGATTACGGATAAATTTTAATGGGATACAACGTTTGTGGATAAAATTGTGGGTGTATTTACTAACTGATTGAAATCAAATTCAGCACGGAATCCATAACTTAGTCACAGATTATTATAATCCTAATTGTAGTTAACTTCTTAGATGATTCAAATAGACTCATTAGTTCCAAAATTACCATAGTTAAACATTTTTTTATGAAACTACAAATTATTTCTAAACTGATTTCTGAAACGTCGATACGGAAAATAGCCAAATTTACCTTCTAGAGCTCGTGCCTTCAACGTTTTTCTATAGATTAAAGTCTATTTTTTTTATCGTGGGTCTAAAAAATTTTATTCAGTTTATTTCATTGAAATTATTACTAATCGGATTCTAACCATTTCTCATAGGGTAACTAATGTTTTATACACGAGCATATTCCACGAAATGTCTTTTAAGTACGTAAAAAGTCCTTCAAAGTTCATTTATTATTTTTTGATTAATATGGAGTAAAACAAAAGGCTAACAAGTATAGTCAGACTTTGTTTTATAAATGCGGGGCAGTAATCTTGCAAACGAGGCAAAAGTTTAATTTACATGACGATTAACATTTTAACAAACTCTAAAGTAAAGCAAACATATTCTACGAATTACAATTATACGTGAATTTATGTTGTTGCTTGCCAAAATGTTCAACAAAGGTAACTTGGAAAGTATTCACAAGCGATGTCATACTCATACTTACTTGCGAACTGTAAACTTTGTCAATCGTTTATTTCCGAATAAATATCTTTTAGACGTTTCAAGCGAAGTTTCAGTCGATAAGGAGAGAAACAAAAGTTGAAGCGATATTGCTTGTTCAGCTGACAACACTGACAACTTTGCGCCAGATAATTGTCTTCCCTTCCCTCTCCAAACAGTGACTGCGAGTATATCGGGTTTCCGTAAATTAGTGGCGACCCTTTTATAGGTTGGCTTATACTTGAATAAATAAATATTTTTTTTTGGAACAACCGATCCACGATAAAGCATTATTTTAAACGATTTTGTATCTCATTTCCAACTGAACTTGCCACAGCCTAGAGACATAAAAACGAGTTAATGTTCTACAAGTCCTTTTATATAGCATTTTTTTTTTATTTATTCGGGTACTCGTGCGACAGTGTCGAGGGATTTTATTAATAAAAATGTTCAGCAGCTAAGGCCGCTTAGTACTTTTCTTGTTTTTGTGAAGATTAGACAGGTACGTACAAATATCCGTGCCGAAAAGATCACATTTTTTAAATGTGATTAGGCCACTAGGCCTAAAATATCGTCATGCATGACTGATGACATGAATTAAACTCAGTTCAATGAGTTTCTCGTATATGATCCAAGTAAATATTCATTTAAACACACTGACTAGAGAAAGGGGATAAATATTAAAGGCGAATGCCCAAGTGACTATGGAACTTAGTATCCGTGCAAATATAGTTGTGTCAAGATGAAAATGCTGTCTTTTGTTTGAATTAATATATACTTTCAAGAAAAATAAACAAGATTTACATAATTTGCCGGGTTTCATGGAAATAAGTGGGTAAACTTCGAAAGTCTAAATATTAATACACATTGTTTTCCTTTTAGGAAATAGGTAAATTAAGACTTAAGTAAGCTATTGCTTATTAAATACAACATAAAATGTGGAAAGTCTCAACACACATGAGAAATAACTCAGCCAGCGTAACAATAATAATTTGTAATGTCATGCGCCGGCCTACGACAAGTGACATTTCAGTGTTGCCAAAAATATTATACAGAAATCGATTTTTTATACAGTAAAACATCCAACAAAAATACACAATAGAAAGACTTTTAAAGGTATTTTATTTGTTTTGTCCGGCAAATGTGAGACTTCACATTACATTATAAAATCATGATAATTAAAAACAGGAATTAGTCATATCCTGAACTTGTGGCACAACTTAGATTCAAACGATACTGCTCATGGGCTGTATTTGTCAGGTACTAAGCGGCCTTAGCTGCTGAACATTTTTATTAATAAAATCCCTCGACACTGTCGCACGAGTACCCGAATAAATAAAAAAAAAAATGCTATATAAAAGGACTTGTAGAACATTTGTCCTTGCTGACATTTGTATTATTTAGGACATTCCTAAATTTGTATTAAATTTAATTTTAAATAGACACTATTTATCTATTTTCATTAAATCTAACGCAACGGTATTTTTATTATATTAATTAGCTTCATTATCTGAATCACAACAGAGTATATACCTGGAAGAATCACAATGTCGTAAAGATTTTGCCCATCGATATAATGTTAAGCCCATCGATATAAGAGAATTAGGCCACATTAATATAATCTAGCTGTCATCTGATTTTTATGGCATAAAACGTTCAAAATATGTGTGGCTCTGTAGTTTTAGAAATAATATTTTTAGTCAGAACAATTTTTAATCCTCACTTTTCAGCTTTATTCAGTTCGGTCTGTTCATAGTGATTAACAGGATCAAAGGTGTATAGAACATATTGAGTCAGCAAGCATAACACATACGAGTACTCGTACATATAGGAATATATATAGTATTTATAAAATTGAATTCTTTCACACAGGGCTTCACATTTTGTCGAACTTTTGTGATGTATTTATATTCGTACTTTATACCACCTTCATCAAAGGTGAAATCGATAGACGTGACAGTTTTGTGACGGGGAAGTACTATCCGATACCGGTCTGTGAGGATACGGCTCAAACACTGTATCGTTCTATTGATAGATGAGTATAAACAGAGGTATTTATATATCTACCTATGTTAGATATTATAAACAGAGTAGTAATTTTATACAAACCTTCATAGATCGTATTTCCAAATACGATTCTTGCTGATTTATTTGTAAAACTTCCCTTATTATTTACTATTTATTTAACACATCGAAAAGACTGCCAAGTATTCTCAAATGCGAGAAATCAGAGCTTCTGTTTCATCGAGTTTTACTCCACAAAACACTGAACTTCGAAGTTTCGCAAAGTGAGGTTTTTAAACTTGGATCCTCAGACAATATTTCTTGATGACCTGCTTTGTATGCGTGACCTACAAATTGCATATAGTTACTTATAATATACTTACTATGTTTTCAGAGCCTCATTATGTCTCACCTTATGATGTATTATAGCAATATATTAGTATCTATAAGTTAGTTATATTTTTATTATAGCATTTGTAGTACATATATATTGAAGTCGACTGTTTGTTATGGTTAATACAAACCGCATGTATATAGATCCAAGTGGTAACAAGCCTTAGGTACTCTATTTGCATTTGAACGATCTTTTACTTATTTTGGTAGATGGTCAACGGAGCGCGGCCCTTGTTCTGCTTCCTGTGGCGGCGGCGCGCGCGTGGTGCGCACCCGCTGTACGCGCGGTCAGCGTTGCCCACCGTCAAGATACGAAGCTTGCAACACGCACAGGTGAACTAAAATAGCTAATAGCACCTACTAACAATCGTTAATTTACTCCTTAAAACTGCAACTGCCTACAAGAGTGTACCAAAATGAGACGTTCATAAAGTAAAATTCATTAAAAGTCGTTTACTAAGACACAGGTCGTGTAGTGCTGTAGGTTACTTGGTATCGTTAGTATTGGGTCGTTATATCGTCATTCCGAACTTAAGGTAAAGTAAGGAACTTTCAGTGTTATAAATTCAGCCGGCGTCTAGGATCAATTTTTGACCAATTTCTGTATTAAAAAAAAAAGTACACTAAAACATTACAGCCGCGTCGTGCCGCAGCGCGTCGCACTGCAAAATGCGACAATGCACATTACACAGGCGGCGGGCGGCACCTCAACGCAATAATTTTAGTCAGTTAGCTGTTGACATTCAATTCTTCACGTCGTCGCACAGCGAATAATTCTGGAATTACGTCCGTTAACTGCGCCCGTTCCGGGCACATTTAGGAAGACCGCGTCCCAAATCGTATCATAGGCGTAGAAATACGGCTGGGAAGCGATCCGGCAGTGCGCTGGGCTGCAGCGTGACGCGGCCCGCCTGAGTGTGTGATGGTGTATATCAAATGTATGAAAATGATTCAGGAGGAGTTTTGCAATGTGATACGCTTCAGTGCGGCCCGCCGTAATAGGCGCGAGCCTTTAGTCGTTGTAGCAACAATACAGAAAAGTAGTCGTTGCAATAATCGTGCTAATCACACATCTCAGGATTATCAAGTAAATATTGCTATTGCAAATGTAATAGCCGATTATAACCTGCGCTACCTTACAGCATTTGCCATTAGTTTTGTTGAGGTCTACTTATTTCATGCAAATATTTACAAGAATTTCAAATATTAAGCAGATTTGATAAATAATCGTATTCATAAACCAATAAATATTGTGCATACCTCAAAAATCGTAAAAATAACAACTGGACACATTCACAGTTAGCCTAGCTACTTGAATATTTTATTGTTTACGAGGACAATCGATCGATAAAATCTTGACATAGATCAGGCAATTTTACAAATTACACAAACGAGTTTATAATAAATCTGATATTTCCATACCCAATAGTATAAATAAATCATCATATTAGCAACTACATTAAATTTCAAATCCATGGAAAATATATTTTTTGTATTTAGGTATTAGAAATGTACGAAGTTAGAACAAACACCGCGTAGTGGGTTAATACTGTAGTTTAAAAAAAACCTTTTTGTATCCAGACTTTCTAAAACAATATTTTAAAAGAGTTAACAAAGCCCTTGTCTTTGAGTTAGCCAAGTTTAAAAAGCGACAACAGGGTACATTTTCTTGTCTCTTTTTAAACTTTTTACACTACCCGCGAAAGTACCTTCAGTTTCTGTCTCACAGCGAAAAACTCTCCGACCTTCCAACTTAACATTTTTAAAGTATATTTAACGACATGGTGCGTTCCCAACACACTTGACCTTAAAGCTCAGGTGTGAAAAGTTATAGGTACACCTTGTGATCAAACTCTTGCTTCAGTCTACAATTTTTGTCTCTCCTTTTGGAATAGGATTTCTTAGTGTTTTACGAGTAGTTATGTGATACAATGGAAATTGTGTTTTGTGGTAGTATCTATAGAAAAGGATACTAATCTTTACACCGTAAATATTTTCGATATTTAAGTCTCCTGAAGTTGTAAAATAACATCAACAGGCAAGGTTCATCGTAGAGACTGCCTTAAAACATACCAACGTGTTGGTATGTTTTAAGTAAGAATGAGAGAGTTGCTAGAGCCTGTTCATCATCACATTCCATATACTTCATCATTTTCCTACATTCCATTATCCTCTCTATTCTTCATAGTTTCCAATTCTTCCAAATTACGATTCAATTATCTTCAAAGATAGATGATCTACGGTACATTATAGTTTTTACAGATGTTGGACGTCACAAATATCTATGAGAGTCAGGAACTGTATACTATCGGATGTATTGTCTACTCGCCTGTTTCATTCTTTGTGGAAATATTTAAGTTTCTTACAATTATTAGTTTATATCGTTCGGTGCAGGTGCGGACGATATAAGCTAACAACTTCCTCCACTCTATTATCCTCTCCATTCCTTCTCGTTTTGAATTCTTCCAAATCATGATTCCGTCATTCTCAAAAGTAGAGTGCCCATCTACAGATATGCCAATATTCGTTATTTTTGACTGATATTTTACGTCCTAAATATCAAGTCCTCTTCCAAATTATGATTCCTTATCTTCACAGGTAAACAGTGCATCTACGGACATGCCGACATTAGTTAGTTTTGACTGATGTTAGATGTCACGGGTATCCTTAGGACTCGGGAATCGTTTAATATCAAGCGAATTGTCCCCTTGTCTACCACAGTCTTTGTGTAAATATTCAAGTGGAACTATAAAGTTTCTTTTAATTGTTAGTTTTATATCGTTTGGCGCAGGTGCGAGTTCTGGTGGGCAGCCGGCGAGTGGGAGGAGTGCAGCGCGTCGTGCGGCCGCGCCGGCCTACAAGAGAGGCAGCTCTTCTGTGTGCCTTCTAATATTAAGTGAGCTATTTTCAAAGGGGAACCATAAACATAGTAAATTTAACAGACAAAATATAACAGATAATTAACAAATAAAAAATAAGATGACTAATAAAATGAATAACTAAATAATAATTAATTAGAAAACAATTAACAATACAACGTGCCATTAGATGTAAGTTTAATGTTACCTACAACATGTAATGAACAAAACAAATAAATTAAATTTTAGTGGATGAGAAACCACTCACCGATGAAACGAAACATCTCCTTGACTCGGATTCCCTTTTGACGAATTTTTACAATTGATTATAGCGCAATTAGGCCTTTTTGTGTTTTGTAACAACCACGAGCAGAACGAGAAGTAGATACAGAACAATGGACAGCTTGCGTTATCTCTATATTATGCTCTATATCTGTGTGGGGAAACTTGTAAAATATGTTTTTCTTCAAATTTCTTAGCAACACTTGAATATGAAGGTAATTCTTTTAGCCTATCCAGTTATATAACCTTTATTTGATCCCTTTTGTAGTATTGACCCCAGGGGCTAAGCCGCGCTTCACTGGTCAAAAGTAATCGTAGAACATTGTATCTGACAGTATATACAATTTTAGATAGTGTTGTTATTTTATTTTTCATTTGAATATACGATGTATCTGACAGTATATACAATTTTATATAGTGTTGTCATTTTATTTTTCATTTGCATATACGATGTAGATAACTAGCAAAAAAAGTTAAGTACTATTAAATCTGTTTCCACGAATCAGATTTAACCTCACTGGTCTACATCGAATTCATAGAAATATATTGAAACATATGACTGTAAACGATGGCCATTGTACGGGGCGGTATTTCAGGCGCTCGCAACAAACGATCGATTGAATATTGATGGAATTCTGAAAGCCGTCGCCGTTCGCGGAAATCATATTTCCGTGTTGCAAAACTACCCGCTCCGGGAGCGTCAAAATCCAACGTAAATCAATTGTCGATTCAGAGCAAATATTGCATACCAGTGACATCGTGCATGTGTTAATTGGATTATGTAAATGGATGTACTCGTACATTGATAATGGGTAAATTAAAATCAATAATATTAATGACGCATATACACCTTGATATTTTCATTTGTTTATCTAGTTTTGTCACAAACTTTTTGATAATGTAATATGGGAAATAATTTAATTATTTAACCGTTTTTTTAGACATCCAGACGGTTACATTGGGCAGTTAATAATTATTATTACGGAGGTAAAATGATTGATTAGGCAGTTAGATAAACAGTTCGCCAGTTGTCGGCGTTCGGTATAAAAAAACATCATTCTGGTCGAACGGAAAAGTCTTTCCTACCCAGAAACAATTCGACTTGATTAGATGAGGCTTTGTAGTTTTTTAAACAACGCTAAAATATTTGCTACCTAGAATGTAGCAAATATAATTGATATGCTACTATTTTCTAATATTTATTGCTAATATTGACTAGGTACTTATTTTTATTTTACAATAGCTGTGCCCGGCCACGCGTTGCTGTGGCTGCCCAACAGACGGTGATAGGTGATAGTAAATAGCATGTTATCACCCTGTGATAGGTATATAAAAACACGCGCGTATTCGAATGCAAAGTTGTGTCAAAATTTCAAAGCAATCGGTGAAGAACTTTCGGAGATTTAAGATTTTGAACAAACGAACGTTTAAATTTTTATTTATATATATAGATAGATAAGATAGATAAAACAACAACATTCATTGCTCAAGCGTTACTGATTTTACTGCCCAATCGAATTTTCACGCATGCAAATATTTATTGAGCTACTCGTTTCAAGACTTGTTACTCTTCATTTTCATATCTTTTACTGCCCATATTTTCCGCCCCATCTGTTATTTTTATTGATTTTTTACTGGCCCTTTTAATAGATTCATAGCCATTTAATAATACTGACAATTTTAAACTTTTATTTTCTTTGTGACAGTACAACGTCAAGACGAGAGCTGATCAAGAACAACGTGTCCCCAGCGTTGTGTCCCCCCACCACACTCGAGAGGCAGCGCTCCTGCAACTACCTGCAGTGTCCTGTCTATTGGCAGGAAATGCCCTGGACACCGGTGAGATAAAACACTCATTTCTTACTACATAATTAGATAGATCTCTTCTAGACAACCTTTGGTGGTAAGGAGAACAGATGACAATATCAAATAAGGTAGATGGTGAAATTTTAAATAATGTCTACATAATAGACCTGAGCGACAACGGACAACGAGACCTAAACTAAAATATTTTATAGTCAAAAAAGATATACAAGGTACAAATAAAAATGGGTAAAAAGAAAACGTGTGCGGTCAGGGGACTCCCGTCAGGACGAAGATCCTCACGCATTTTTTTTTAAACTCCGAATGTAATTCGATATAAAATCTGTATAGTTCGTGTATTTTTTTTTTATTTTGTATCATATTTTCAATGCAAATAATTTAAAATAAGGAATCAAATCAAAAATTTAGGTTATACAACCGGCCACGCACTAGTCTGCACGTCTGTTATTCTGCGTGAGTCTCGCTGCCGATACTCGCACGCACACACAGAGAGAGAAAGAGAAAGGCGTATGGAGGGGGTGAAAATCTTACGTGACATTACATTTTCTCTCGAATCACACCTACCGCTAGCCGCGTAAAGGAACTTCGTTCCAATAAATATATTTTTAGTGAACTAGAACATGTAGACAGCAGGATGTCGCGCGGGGCGCTGGAGATGCAACGACACGTGATACTCGTGCATACATACGTGTTACTACGAATTCTCACTACTGCACTCGTATTATTTCTTTTTAATTTTAGGAGATTTTTCTTGCTCATATTTTTAATTTAATCCCTATGTATATTAATACTACTGGTGCTTAATAATAAAAGGGTCGTGGCTCTAAAACAATAAAAAAAATCAGCGTGGATATACGTATTAATTATATTCCTCCTCGTGCAGTGTTCAACAACATGCGGCCGCGGCATCTCGACGCGCCCCTTGGTATGCCCCGCGGACAATGAGTCGCTCTGCGGGGCTCGGCCGCGCGAGCGCCGCCGCCGCTGCCGCGTACGCCGGTGCGCGCCCTCCGCGCGGCCCCCGCCCGCCTGCGCCGCCACAGACGCTACGCAGTACTGCGAACTGTTCAGTACAGAGCAGCTGAGGAGCAACTGTGCTGTGCCGCCTTTTAGGTAGTTATATTCCTCCTCGTGTAGTGTTTAACAACCTGCGGCCGCGGCATCTCGACGCGCCCCTTGGTATGCCCCGCGGACAATGAGTCGCTCTGCGGGGCTCGGCCGCGCGAGCGCCGCCGCCGCTGCCGCGTACGCCGGTGCGCGCCCTCCGCGCGGCCCCCGCCCGCCTGCGCCGCCACAGACGCTACGCAGTACTGCGAACTGTTCAGTACAGAGCAGCTGAGGAGCAACTGTGCTGTGCCGCCTTTTAGGTAGTTATATTCCTCCTCGTGTAGTGTTTAACAACCTGCGGCCGCGGCATCTCGACGCGCCCCTTGGTATGCCCCGCGGACAATGAGTCGCTCTGCGGGGCTCGGCCGCGCGAGCGCCGCCGCCGCTGCCGCGTACGCCAGTGCGCGCCCTCCGCGCGGCCCCCGCCCGCCTGCGCCGCCACAGACGCTACGCAGTACTGCGAACTGTTCAGTACAGAGCAGCTGAGGAGCAACTGTGCTGTGCCGCCTTTTAGGTAGTTATATTCCTCCTCGTGTAGTGTTTAACAACCTGCGGCCGCGGCATCTCGACGCGCCCCTTGGTATGCCCCGCGGACAATGAGTCGCTCTGCGGGGCTCGGCCGCGCGAGCGCCGCCGCCGCTGCCGCGTACGCCGGTGCGCGCCCTCCGCGCGGCCCCCGCCCGCCTGCGCCGCCACAGACGCTACGCAGTACTGCGAACTGTTCAGTACAGAGCAGCTGAGGAGCAACTGTGCTGTGCCGCCTTTTAGGTAGTTATATTCCTCCTCGTGTAGTGTTTAACAACCTGCGGCCGCGGCATCTCGACGCGCCCCTTGGTATGCCCCGCGGACAATGAGTCGCTCTGCGGGGCTCGGCCGCGCGAGCGCCGCCGCCGCTGCCGCGTACGCCGGTGCGCGCCCTCCGCGCGGCCCCCGCCCGCCTGCGCCGCCACAGACGCTACGCAGTACTGCGAACTGTTCAGTACAGAGCAGCTGAGGAGCAACTGTGCTGTGCCGCCTTTTAGGTAGTTATATTCCTCCTCGTGTAGTGTTTAACAACCTGCGGCCGCGGCATCTCGACGTGCTCCCCGATGTGTCCCGCTGACAACGAGACCTCGTGCGGGCCACGCAGTACAGAGCAGCTTAAAAACAACTGCGTTGTGACGACATTTCGCCACACAGTATTGCGATCTGTTCAGTATAGAGCAGCTGAGGAACACCTTGCATTTAGGTACGCATTAATTTTATTATGGGGACACCCAGACCTATCATCAGTCCCCTAAGACGATGCTCAAGCACGAGGACTGATTCAACTCGTACGTGGAGCTAACACGCTATCCAGCGCGAAGCTGCGATAGACCCGGACTGAGTGACCATCAGTCTAATACATCCGACTACTAGATCTGCGCTACAAATACTAAGAGCGTTATTATCGTCTTTTGTTCACCCCCATATGTCTGCCTCGCTAATGACGCGATTCAAGTACGAGCTGTTCAGCGCCAACCAGCAGCTATCCAACGCAGGACAGCCGAGGAAGAACTGCGATGTGCAGCCTTTTAGGTACGTATTAATTATTATAACAACGCCCTGGCACTTACGAGTATATTAGTCTAGTTTCTGTTTCTCCGGCAACGAGACATGACATTACTGCAAGCTGTTCAGTCATTTAGTAACTGAAGAGCGCAGTTGCTTTATCAGCTTTAAACTACGTACTAATAAAGCATAGGAACTTTATATTAATACATACCTCAAAGATCTATCCATTAGTCTCGTGTCTATTCCGGTAATGAAACCTTCTGCGGTCTAGAATGTTGAGAATGTCTTCGCTGCCGCGTGCCTAGGTTTTTTCCACATATTCTTTTTGCCTCCTCACCATCTACTGGAATCGCTAATGCAAAACAATGCTGTTTAGCAGCGAACAACTAAATACCGAGCTGAACCACTATTAAAGTACGTACTAATATTAAGGAAACGCTAACCTATCCATTACTGTCTGTTGTGGGAATATTTTCATGAAATCCACAAGGTAGTTGTTGCCGCTGCGTGTGGAAATCTGCTCCTTCTCTCAGGCCTCCCACATAGCTCTCCCACACCTTTCACGCATTAACATGATTTTATTAACAGATTTTTTCTGCCTGTCTACGAGTTCGATACTTTATTCTAAAATACTTAAGATATTTTATTCTAAAAGTAATGACATGGTTGACTATAAAATTTTATTACAATTACCAGGAGATACTGTTGCAACGCATGCAGAAACGCGGATATAGAGCACCGCGGCGCCGGATAGAGCACAACGCCTCACAACTGGGCTTTGAACTTACTCTGCATTTAGCTTGCCAACTTATTGCCCTCGCCAGAGCTGTCGAGTGAAGTCAACGTGCAATTTGAATGTTAGCAATGTACTAGGAGATGTCAATGTAACCAGCACTTTATTGTGTTCTTCGTATTATTTATAACTAGATCGTAAGATATTTTTCTAAAACTTTATATGTAAAGTAGGAGCAACGTGCCATAATGTACTGTACACTACTTCCACTAATAAATAAATGTACTACGTAAATTTAATTTTATTTCATGGCAATAACCTGCTTCCATTACGTATGTTGTCAGAATTTGTTACCAAACTATTTTAAAAGCATCTGCTTACCATATTATACCATCGCCCTGTGTCTCTTCACTGCTGGATATAGGCCGCTCCTAAAGACCGCCACCACACACGGTCTTCCGCTCTTCTCATCCACCCACTACCGGCGACTTTCTTCAAGTCTTCAGTCCACGTGGCCGCAGGGCATCCCACGCTACGTTTCCCAGTAAGTGCTCCCCTTTTTAGGACACGTTTCCCGCGTTGGTAATGGGTCTTGCGCCATATAAAGTCTGCCCATTGTCACTTCAGCTTGCTGATTCTTTGAGCTATGTCGGCAACGTTAGTTCTTTGTCGAATTTTATAACTTTAACTAGGGAAAACTAGTTTTAACGAAATGAATCAGTTAAAACTGTTTTTGACCGAGGTCAATGTTCATCTGGCTTGGAGTTTATTAATTCCATCATAAATGATCTCAATAAATATTACATTGTACAAATATAGTATTTATTGTAGTATAAAAGTTACGAGCTAAAGCCCAATTAACAGCACATCGAGATGCGCCCGGGCAAACGGCGAACCCAGAAACAATTCGGCTTGATTAGGTTAGAAGTTTCCGCTACCTACGCTTTTGTTTTAAACAATGCGAAAATTCTTTCTATCCAGAAAAAATTCAAGGGCATTCGCGATTTGCCTGGACACATCTCGATGTACTGTAACGTCGGCACTGATTTTAACTGGTTTTATCTGGTTCATTCCGTTAGACCTAGTTTTAACTATCACTGAATATGTTTTAATTGATGTTTTAACTATCTCAGGAAAAATGAGGTTTTACTGAAAACGGGTTTTAACTGCAATATTATACATGTGTAACTTAGAAACGCGACTTTTAAGTATATACCTGCATATTAATATCGTACCACAAAATTATTAACGTAGAGCTTTATTTCAAATCAAAGATGAGAAGTACGATCAATGTAGGATTCCACTAAATTTTATCCGCTTATATATGCTAAGAATTGCTTTATTTCACATCTTCACTCAAAATAAAAGCATTAAATACTTATAGGTACGTCGGCAATACAGTGACACATAACAGGAAAGCAGAAACTCATACAAGAAACATGCAAAAAACAACCTTTTATAAGTTTTATGACAAATGTTCCTCGATACCTTTTAGCTCCAACCTCTTCGCCTTTATACAAGTATATTAACATAGAGTATACATATATAATATAATAATTCAGTATATCAAGAGATTCCAGACTTACATGTTGCGTACAAAAGCATATAATATATTGTGTTGAAATAGCTCGGTGTCATATTCCCAACTGGCAGAACACACATCCAATTAATACTTATTAATTAGGCAAATATTCAATGGTGATATATGTCCCAAAGGTGTACTCATGTGCAACATCTACAATGATTATGATTTCCATGACAAGCGTAGCCAAAGCTGGCCTAAAATCACATTCACCACTACAGGCAAAGTCAGCGAGGCAATGCGAAGCGAGGTTAGACGAGGCAAGTGGAGACTTCTGTCCGTGGTGCTTCACGTACCTTTATTGACGCTTTATTGACGCTCAGTGTAAGGCAAACGTCAACAGAAATCAATCAATAGAATATCGCACGACACGATAGATTGGGACACTAAATCTATATGAGTTCATGCGCTGCGTATTCTTTTGCCCAAACTAACTTTGAATTAATTGACCTTTTCCTCTTTGCCTCGGACAATGTGCCTCATCTGTATGTTTCGCCTCACCTCGTTAATTTAGCCTCTAGTGAAAATCAATCTTAAACACAATGACAGAAAAATATAACCATGGATAGAAAGTACATTGTATTATAAATTGGTATTATTATTTCGTAATATATCTTTACGTACTGTAATTAAAGTTATTTTAACCTTATTCATCATATTCGCGCAATTCACTTGTTAAACAATGTTTTAGAGCTTAATTGAAAGTAAACAGTCGTAAAATATGTCAATGCGTAGTAAAACTCAATAGACAATTCAGTCACGTACCGCCATAATAATAAAAGTCACGCAATACAGAAACGATTTCCCGGGACTGGACTGGTGGTTGTGCGGGAAGGTAGCGCTCACTGTTTTACACCACAGAATATTGCAAATTTACACAATTAAAAGACACAATTAAATATTGAAATCACCTTTATACAAATCTTGTAGTATCTAAAACTTTGTGTCCCCTACACAAAGTTTTAAACACTTTTAGTTTTACTTTTAGATACAGTCAACATTGCATCAAACGTAAGGTGAGTAAGTCTTGTTTAATTCAGTGATATTTGCATTTACCGATCACTCTAGCTAATACTTTAATACGGCTTGTATTTAAACGAAAAAGAAAAATACTAAACGGGCCGCAAGTCGTGATCAGCAAAACAAACTATTGATGAAGAAGAGAAATAAACAATTATTAATTACTAACAATGTCAACACAAAATCGCTTCGCGGGACTCCTGTATCTTTATTATCTCCAGGGAACCTAAACCTAACCCGACTTTAAATTTGATGCCATCGGTTTGCTGTCACTTTCAGTATTTCTGCTGCTCATTTAATTATGTCCTCGTTTAATATCAATTATTATATTAAAATCACAATGAGTAAAAACCTACGAGTATATATTTATTGTGACAATTGCAATAACTCAGCTACAAAGTGGCACTTGGCTTAGTTAGCAAAACATGAAAGGGAAGCTCAGTGTCTCTATAGGTAAGTTGTTTTCAAAAACAGATAAAGTATGCTATTCCCTTTCATATATTCTGTGCTTTCGAGCACATATACAATAAAACACAGTACAAACCCAAGATTTTTTTGTTTTATAAAAAAGGATAGACGAGAATACACTGCCTTGTAACGAACATTTACGATACGTGCCAACATCAATCAAAAATACTCTACTTACGAGTACTTTTAGTGAGTTAGAAAACAGGAATTGGATAAAGGCCAGGCAGGCAGGATTGAAGAATTAACATTATGATTTCACCTGAACGAATATTATGTTTGTGTCAAACCTGAATGAACATTATATTCATAATTTTCTGTGAGAATGGGCTAACTCGGGCAGTCAAACGTGCCGAGCAGCGCGCTGTGGGGTGCGATATAATTGACCCCGTAGACTTTATGCACCACGCTATTGGTACGTATTTTTATGTGCATGGGTAGAGATATAAAAAATACTTAGTATATTGACTAAAGTGTTTCGGTTCAATGAGTATATTTGTTTGCATAGGCATCCTGTATGATTAATATAAAACCTATTACTTTCTTCTGGTAAGAGTTACGTAGCATATTGTTATTGATGCGTAAAGAGGCAATTTGGTTTACCGTATACCTCACATTTTTCAGTCTGAAAAAAATTCGAACATGTAATTTCATACGAATATCTGAGATTCCGGAGAAACTAGAGATAGAAGTACTGTAGCTCTTATTCAGAACATTAAAACTTCTGTCATTAAGTGGACATGATTAGCATCAAATGAACCCATTTATCAATAGTAATATATCAATCATACATAACATACAATCATACCAGCAATTAAGCAAACAATCAATTTAACCTTGTCTGTCGAAAGACGAATATCTCAAAGTTATTAAAATAACTAATTAACCACTTGACATATAAACAGACTGGAGTCCAAAGACATACAGAAGTCAATGGTCAAATCGTATTAAGGGTCAAAATCAAAACCATAAAAGGTTAAGTCAGTTAAGTATTGCACTTATAGTACGTGAAAAACAGGTCTACCGTAGTTAAGATGTCAGGGCTTCTTATCAGTAATGTTAATCAGTGAAATATCACTGAGTTACTTAATATGTAAGACGATATCTAACTGTTTATTGTAGTAAATAAATGTATTAATTAATTTATAATAGGTACCTAGTGTTCGCGCCGCTTTATTTTCCATCACGTTTTCGAACGCGACTTTCTTTAGTCCATGATAGAACATTTTGGCGGGAACCCGAGAAGTAAAGATGAGTTTTTGTTTGATTATTGTAAAAAATGTGTATAGTGAGATTTGTGAGATTTGTGAGATGTGTGAGATTGTGAATAGTTATAGTTTATTAAACTTCAAAGTGCCTAATGTTAGGGCATACTGTTTGTGATAATTGAATAAAAGCGTGAGTCTGCATTTTTGGTATTCTTCCAAGTAGTCCAACTCTGTCCTTGGTAAACCTACTATCACTTTACTGAGCGACTCCTACTTCGACGGGACTCGATAATGACCTAATAAAAACAATTGTGTAAACAATAACAATCGGGTCGCGACCCGTATTCACGTTAAAGTATTCACAGCAACAGCGGTTGCGTCAGGTCGGCTTTCCTCGATGTGCTGCGCCTGGATTCTCTCGAGTTAATTTCGACATTCACTATAATCATTTTCATTTCTTTTATTTTCCTGGGATCCTACTTCCCGAGTATCTTGCCCGGACGCACCCATAAGTTATTTTAAATACCGCATCGCATACACACCTACTTATAGATAAAACATTAAATAGCACTTGCTTTGCTTCAGATTTCATATAATATATTTGTTGTAATCACTTGATATAATAGAACTTAAGAGTGGGTGATACAAAACGTATATAGATATTGAAACATAATAAACAAATATTATCGTAGCAATATCGCGATATCGATATCGGTCTGCACTGAAACTATATATCGGGCAAAACATTATACTGCTCCATGTGATGCGTATCGTGTATCGGAACAACGATACGATTCAGCGAATCAGCGATGGCGATGTAGTCAAATCGGATATTTTCGTTTCGGATCGAGCGAGGCATAAGGGAGAACTAGCGATCTGCCCGCTACCGAAATTTACCGAATACCGACGAACTGACACGATCGCCAGAATCGCGACCATACCGTGTCCGAATGAGAGAGCGCGAGATTAAGAAAGAGCAATATTATAGCTATACTATCCATACTATTCTAAATTTTACGCATATAGTAAAACATCTGATTGAAGGTTTTTCTTAATATTTTGGCAAGGTTATGATAAGAAGTTATAGTTTCAACCTGCGACTTTATTTTGTAAAGCATAATGATGGCAATGATGCACTTCCGATTTATTTCACGCACTTGTTAACCTTTGGCCGTGAACTAAAATTTGAAGAAATTAGTGACACAATTCTTTTTCTTGCTTCGTTCTTTTTCTAGAAATCATCTATTTTTAGTTTCGTTCGTGCTTCGAAATAATTGAGTTATCGCATTAACCTGTTGTTTTTGGATTATTTGAATAAAACAAAAGAACATTGAAACATAAATGTGTAAATAAGTAGCGATTTAACCATATTTTGCAGTACAATTATTGTGTATGTCGATTTATCTATTCTACGTAATACGTAGGTAACTAGAAAAAATCTTATGATAGCGAGAACGCACGAGTACCTATACCTACCTAAAATAATGCTATAAAAAAAACTATAACATCATCGAAACATCAACAAATATCGTAAGATATTATGCGTATCTATCAATATATAGTTTCAGAAAATATATCAAATATCGTAATATCGTAAGATATTATGCGTATCGATCAATATATAGTTTCAGAAAATATATGGTTTCGGAATCCGATATCAAATATCGATATATAGTTTCGATTTGATATTCTTAAAAAGCTATATTACCTGTCTCTAATACAACAATTACAGAGAACGGGAATATTACCGTTTGCATTCCGATTTACGCAGGAACTCCGTAATCGTATTCATTACCATAATCAAGAGTCAAAAGCCATACTTATTTTATAATATTCAGCAGAAAGCAGTTATTATAACGGAATCGCAACACTGAGATAAATACATTTGGAATAGCTTTCAATTATTAATTTGCCAAACTTCAGTAAACGTTTTACGTTGAAATGTTTTGTTAATCGAGTTAATTGAGTTTCGAGTAATGTAATACGCAATAAATCTTTAACCTCCTTTGTTCAACTGAATGGAACGTCGAATTAATATTGGAAATTTAGGCACTCATAGGTAGATGCGTAAATTCACACGCCTCACGGAGCACACGTTGGCAGACGCTTA
Source organism: Sesia apiformis (assembly GCA_914767545.1). Taxonomy (NCBI): domain Eukaryota; kingdom Metazoa; phylum Arthropoda; class Insecta; order Lepidoptera; family Sesiidae; genus Sesia; species Sesia apiformis. The sequence goes on from OU611953.1 coordinate 15,170,096, forward strand.
ACCGCCTACCTATTTATGTATAAATCAACATAACACCGAACAGTTCGTTATACGAGTACGAGTAGGTTAATATTGTAAGAACGAACCCACAACACTGAGTGCAAACGATCAGCACGCGGCTTTTGTTCACTAAGGTATTTTCGCACTAATACACAGATATACTCGTATACTCGTGCCTCGGCCTCAAGATTTAATTATACTTAGTGACACCACTCGAGCGAGTAAATAAATATTTTCGGACGAGGCACTTCGTATAATTATGATAGAACTTCACTTCAGGTAATTTCGTTTAATCATTAACCTATGTATAATCCTAACAACTATGTAATACGAATAATAAGCAGTTTCATACCCAATTCTACTAGAGCTACTTCTACCTCTATAATAGTAACACTCTAGAGGTAGTAGGCGCTTAGATATTTGTTTTATGGAAGAAGGCTAACATCCTGTAGTAAGTGGATATTATCGCCCAAGGACATCCGCGATACATGCCAACATCAGTCCAAAATGACAAACGTTGGCACGCCCCCAGATGCATTGTCTACCTTTGGAGATATGGGAATGGATTTGGGGAAGGGTTTGGGAAAATGGGGAGCGATAGGACAAGATGGGATGGGAATGGGGGCTGGCATAGATACTACCGAAACACGTATACATATATTGTCGGAATAGGGTAAAGTAGGAATACAGTAGTACATTTTACGGTAGTCTTCTGTGAGTGTCGGGGTAACTTGACCAGTCTAGTCCGCGCAGCTGTGGGTTTGCAGCGTGCACTCATACTCTCCATGAAGATTTAGATGACTTCATTATACGATCTATTTATAATAATAATATGTGGGGCGTGACGTCGACTGGTAAATCATCCCAGTCGTCTTGTACGTAAACGGGTTAATCTCCACTAGCCTCGAGCCCAACCTGAGGCGGTCGGGCGTCCGTGGCGGCTGCAGCGAAGCGAAGATGCAGAAGGCGGTGCTGCTCGATACCGCGCGTATCGACTGCCACTTTCTCTCCCTAGGCACCCTCACCGCGGCCGACTGTACTCAAACCGGGGGTCATACCGTCTCTCCCTCATTTTGACTCACCGGGGAAGAGACGAGATGATTGAGAAAAATATTTTAAGTAATAATAAATACTCTTTATTTGCATACAAATATGTAGTTATTACATGTGCACATATCTTTAAATGTCTGAATACAATACCGGTACTTACAAAACTACTGAACACGGGAATAACATCGGTCGTATATAGATTCACTAGATTACGATATTATGTATAAATATTCATTCATTCGCTCTATTGATTAGTTTCTTACATACCCGCTTAATTTAATCTATACGCCTGCTTAATCAAAATATTCTTTATCAGTTTTAAGTTGGCTGGTAGAGAATACCATATGGCCACCTTTATACATTTTAGTGGGGTTTTCACAGTGGTCTGCTCGATGTCCGATCAATCTGATCAGTGGACAGTTTTAATCCCGTTTGTCATACCAGTCTAACGTCCAATAGGTATTAAAAATGTACAATCACCATTAAAATTAGTAATGTGAAAAACGATATTTCACAGTTACATTTTTCATTTAATTATATTATTAACCTTTTGTCTGAATTAACATGGAAACAAAATTAAATTAAAATCTACCTCGGATTCATACAAACGTGAAGCTCATTATTTTATTTTTTCTTTTATTTCTTCTAGCATTTTAGTTACTCACTGCATTATAGTAAAATTATTATTTAGTTATAGTAAGTATTTAGAATTTCTCTATGTAACTGCACAATATGAACCGGAGGTCAGTCGGACAAACGAGATTAAAACTTTCCAGTGGTCAGATTGATCGGACAATCGATCGGACCCTACCCGGGAAAACCCCATTTTAGTACAATAAGCTTCAGAAATAACATGCCCTGGTAAAAGTTATCCGGCTCTTAAGAAGCTGATCTCTATTTATTAACCCCAGTCCAATATAACGTTCTCACTTTTATTTCTTCTATCAATACCCACCTACAGTATTCAAGCACTCAATTTTACAGGTGACTGCTATTTCACATGCGACTGCTATTATCGCTATCGTTGCGCTATTACTTTAATAGTATCTTTTTTTACAGCTTAATTGTGAATAAGAATTCAAAATTTATTATTTACATAATTGCTGAAACGAGCACAGAAATACGCAGAGATGTAAAACTGCTGACATCATGAAAGTAATGGTTACGCGCAAATCAACAAATAATACTAATTTGAATTTAGATAAAAGCTACAAAATAAGAAAACAATTTCGTATTTTTGCTAGTTGTTGGCGTTTAATCATTAAATGTTCCACTCGCTGTACTTTGATCGAAGATTCAATCGGCTCGCAATCAAATAGGTACCTACTAAGAAATCCCGACGATTAATCCAGTACTGATTGAAGCCAATTACAGATTAACTTGATTCGACTCTGTCTAGCTTATCTCTGGGAGAACACTCCCTTGACGAATATAGACAACAATCTAGACATCAATGTAGACACCGTTGTTAAAAAAAATATATTTTTAATAAAATCCCAAATATGTTATAATAATTTTTGCGGTATAATAACAAAAGTGAAAAGTTTAACAATTTTCACATTTCTATTAAATAATTGTCTCCTATTTTGTCTTCCTTGATGTTGTCAACATGCAATCATTTTAGTATCATCATAACCTATCGATTCCAAGTGATTGATTGCGAGTATTATAATAGACGTGTCAGTCGTCCGTGTATAATGACGTACGATCGACCACAGATAAATGTATACACGTGCATACATACATCGTTACGAGTACCTAAACGTACAGATATTGTAGAGTAATATATATGATGTATGGTTACGTGCACCAGACTCCCCTAAATTTGATTTGCGGCGAGCTAAGCGTGTTGTCGGCTAAGCTACCATTTAGGTACAGTGCTATATCTGATTCGTGTTATAGCACAATATGTAGACCTACGTATTATACGGAAATGTAATTATATTGAAGTAGGAGAATGTAGAGAATGTCATTATTGCAAGCTTCAGACCTTGTTCTGTCTTGATATGGACATTAGAAGTCGCTAGAAATACTCGTATGCGGGGCGGTCCGACTTTAATTAGAAGGGGCCCAACCCTCATTCATGTAGTTTTGAGATAATGAAAATTTAGCAATATATAATTTTTCTTCTTGAATCGAATTTAGTTATGTTAATTCTTTGTTATTAATAAACTGATCTATTTTGTATTAAATCAGCAAACGGTTAGAAAGAAAACTATGTATAAGAGATACAGACCTTTTTAAAGGGTACCAACCCTTTTCTGCTTTCAATACTTGAAATTAACTTACAGCTATTTAAAAGGAATTTAAGGTACTCATGTAATACTATAATTCAATGAATTAAAAAGCTTATGATATTAAAATATTCAATTGTTTTAAAATCAGTGATTTATTTTTAATAATTTAACACCTTTTTTGTAGTAACAATTGCTTATTGTGATTAAATATTAATTATTTCTGATGTTCATTTTAGAAACTTTTTAATATATTACGTATTTACTAAATAAAATATATAATGTAGAAGCACGAAAAAATACTGAAGTTTTTTCAACATGTTGGCTTAAAAACGGAGGCTTGGTGTCAAATATCAAAAAGTGAGGGATATTTGCCCTCACTCGGTGACTCTAACGTTAGAGGATTTTCTACAAATACATTTATAAAAATGTTGTCTGTTATTTTATCTATTACTTACATTATATAAGAGCGACTATGATCTTATATATGCGTAGTCCCTATTTCGTAAATAGTAGTAATTTAGGTCATACCTACATATGTATGTCATTAAAGAAATGCCATTAGCAGGCATATATTGTAGTTAAAACTGGTATATAACGTGAGTCTAATGATAAAGTGAACAATTAATAAGTACAACTTAGTGGTGATATAGCATCCTAAATGATAGATCTTGAGTCCCGTAAGCATTTGTTGATCACGTTGAGATTAAATTCCAAGTGCGAAAAAGTTTCCTAAATAATAATCACGTAAATTTAGATAATTGCGTCTGTGGAAATTGTGAAATAGGTTGCTTAGCGCGTTTGTCACGTGGGGTGTCGTTACATTTACTATTAAATATTTTTGTATTTTCTGAACTTGTGCAAATATTCGTTGCGATCTTTTCTTTCATCGCCAAGCTACCGACATTTATTAGCTAGCTATGTGTTTAGTGGAATAATATCGTTCTATCGTGGAACGATCTTAATTCTGTGTGAAAACTTATTTTGCTAAGAAAATCGTTTAATAGTTCTTAAGAGTCCACAGTCGAAAACGCATCCGTCGTTTACGATTCTATGGTGACCTAATGAGGGGCTTTCTTTTATCTTGTCTAAACATCAAAATCCTTAACCTATGAAGGTACTCGTATGTATATGATCATTAAACTTAAAATATTTTATTTAGTGTTAGGCTTTGGCCATAGTGCAGGCCTAGCGCGATTGCGACGACGGGCGCGAAATATTGAACCTATGCAACCGCCGCTTGCGGCCATACTGAAATGACTAAGGCGGACGCCTAGCGCGGTGGGCCTGAGCGAGATAGCACGCGTTATTTTCAAACGTTCCTATCCGCGCGCTACGGCCGCACTGCGGGCCTAGTCTACGAGCGATCCAATGCGCGGGCGGCGGGTGTATCAAACCAGTTCGGTCTTTCACTTTTGCGGAAGTTTGTATTTTCTTTGGTGATTTTAGGTGATATTTTACTCAGAATATAGTTAAATGTTGACACGGACATTCGACAGTACTCAAAGAATTTTGTAGGGTACAATCTTAATTCTTCGTACAAATTAAAAAATTCACCATTTTTCTCTCTGTTTTTATTTATTCGTGCACACCATCTCTTGCTTTCAACACCTCCCATCTGATCGGACTGTCTAGTAAAAATATTAAATCTTCATCCATGGTTTGCTACACCTGACACACGTCTTAACACTCGAGTAGCTCGCCACGCACTGTGGCCATCCGCCCGCCTCGCCGGACGCACCCGCCGCAGCCCCTAGTCACCGCTTATTCAGTATGGACGCACACTTAGAGGCACTATACACCAATACACCACATATTGCTTTTAAGAACCCTTTGAAATTGAATTTCATTTTCAGTTTGACTTTCTTGTCATTTCATTCAAGACGTCACGTCGTCGTCAGCAAATGAAACTGTTTATTATGAAACAAAGTATTTATTACGAAGTACTTTTTACGGATCGATTTTAAATGGTATTTTTACGCAGCGAATTGTATATAGTTTCAACAATTCAAACTTTCTCGCCCTGTCGATGTGCCGTTTTCGATATCACTACCATAAACGTTAGAAATTTTCTATATTATATTCTACACCCCTCAGACATTAAAAACCTCAGACATTCATTCAAAGTCTTATAAAACTCTAAATAAAGCCTCAGTTTGCTGAAAGTGCAGGTAGATGACAAGTTATAACCAAGTGTCTACCGAGAACCACTCTGGTAGCGTCCTTAATCACATGCACTGAGATGAATCAATAACTTAGGAGCTTGCCGCTAGCTTAGTGAACGCTTTTCAGGGAAAAGCCATCAGCGGTTTTATAAGCACCTCGTGATTTTCGCTTTATATTTCCTCCTATGTTCGTATCGTAGAATTTTCTATGAACATTTTAACTAGTCATGTCTATAATACCTTATACGTGCAATGCAATGCAACCAGCCCTTTCAGTATCCACTGCTGGACCGGGGCCTCCTCGTGCACGCTGTCTGGCCAAACGGGTTGGCGAGTCCACTCTTTTAGAGGTGGTGTAATTCCTCAGCGCTTGTAGCAGCCGCTTTGTTATCCCTTAATCGCCTTTTACGACGCCCACGGAAAGAGATTTTATACATAAGTAGTAGATAATTTGATTATAAATGTAGGTATCGACCACTAATAATAATAATATAAATCCTTATTAAACGAAAACAATGGGTCCATAGTTATAATATCATACAATATAATATACATAGGTACAACAGGTACCACTGATGAATATAATTTCTCAAAGATCCGCCACATTTATTATTTTATTTTTTAATTGGTCAATTAATACTACTGAATATTCTCATTCACTAACGCAATTACATGCTCCAGAAACTCATAGTCAGATCCTCTGTTTAAGAAACATGTTCTTAAAAAAGTTTAAAATATTGTTGAGGAATTACTGAAAATGTTTAAACACTTTATACTTTCGGACGTTTTTATTTTCAACGTCCTTTTTCATGGTAAACTAGAAAATGCCACCCTACCTATTTTTTTTTTGATAATCACTCAATATCCAAAAAATACTGAACTTAAACAATACTAGTTCAGTAATCCAGTTATCCATTAGGTACTCCTAAATATATTCGTAAGTTGCAACCCCCATTAAATCTAGATAGACATTAGGTATTACTTTCCGCACTCATGAGATAAGATAAGAAAGAAGGATGAGAAGATGCTCATACATAAAGAATATACTAACACAAAGAGTACATTACCTGTAGATTGTACTCTGGACCAGATAATAAGTAACTTAAATAAATATTAGGTTACACTTGTGGAATCTCCTCCATATTTTATATTTTAGATCGGGCTGAATACGTATAACAAAAAAGGTACAATTTGTTTACCTTTTATTTCTACTCGACGTTTCGGCACGAGTTACACTAGTGGTCACGAATGACGAGTTGTACGCGTTCAGACCCGATTTACAATATGAAATGTTTTCAATACGAGAAAATTTAAAAAAATATTTCGTCCATATGTTTGTGGGTTCTCAGTCCTAAGAGTCTAAAATGACTTCCCAGATCCATTCTAGATTATTTTTAATAAAGAGACATCTAACATCATTTAGTTATAATTGCTGAAACAGAAAAACAACCGTATTTTTTTCTATTTGTTGTTGAGTAACTGTAAAATCCTATTAAAGTAATGGCCAACCTGGAAGAAAATGTCAGCTAGCCCCATTACTTCAAGAACAGAGAAATAAGTAAGTGGAAGTCGATGCAATCCCCGGCCCGCGTTGCAGCCTCTTGTGAGAACATCGTGAGACTTGTATTTTCATCTCAGCGCAGCAAAAATAGGAAATTGCAAAATAGTTATACCGAAGGTTTAATCGACTGCATTACAATTATATTTATTTTAAGCTTTTATTGCTAGTTTATTTTGATACTAAATTAATTCTCAATATATTTTCATAGACATATATGGAAATTCATTCAGGAAAATGAACGAATTGATTCGTACAAAAAGTATTATATTTTAATTTGATATAGGTAGATATTATTTATCGTAGTATAGTTAATTCTTGTTATGTTCCATTGTAATTACAATTCCTATATCTCTTACAGTTCTTATAATAAATAATTGTTTGTATTTAAAGCAATATTTCAAACTTATTCACTTCAGAAATTATGATTTAGACAAATCTATACAGTAGGTACATATAAAGTATAATCGAATTTTCTTTTTATTCTATATTTTCACACTACTGCTTTATAAATATCATTTGATCACAAAAGAAATCTATTTACTCGTAATATCCTTCACTGAACAGCAGACGCTCTGACTCAGCAAAATTGCCACGTCTTTCAATACGTACCTACCTGTAAGCGCCCCTCGAGTAAGAATTAGTTGGTAATAAGTTATCTGTCAGCTGTTGTTAAGTGTTCTATTTCTATTGGAATCTTTATAGAGAAAATCTCTGTATGGAAACACTTGTATAGTTTATTGGACACATTTTCTCATACAAAATACGTGTTCTTAACCTTTAGGTCTAATCGTAAACACAAACATTTTGCGCGAACAGTTGTTTACTCACTACTATAATTTGTTACTAAAAATATTGTTAATACTATTAGGTTTTAAATTTTTTTTTGTATGAAAATCGAATAGTAATCTAAGTATTGGCCATTAGTATAAATGCACCATCGGTTAGTATCCATGTTAATTGAAGTTGAATAGTGCCTCTGCTATAAAACTCCCGGGGAAGGGAGCCGATGTACTCTGAAGGCCTATTTCACTGCCTCATCGGAGATGAATTTTTTCCCCTGTAAAAAGTTATACAATTTCCGAAAAACGGTGTCTAACGGAGAGTTTCCAGTCGAAGCTCCAGTGACTTTGAGAATGTCTGCTGTGCAGTGTGTGGACGAGCGTTATCATGGAAAAGCAGTGGACTAGAGCGATTGACTAGACTCGGCTGTTTGATAGAGAGCTTGTCCATCATCGTTTCCAGTTCTTCACGGTACACATTTGCATTAATGGTTGTGCCAGATCTTAAGAAGCTGTAGTGGGTAATAACGGCACAAGGCCGCCATACCGTCACCATGAGCTGCTTTTGATTCAGTTTACGTTTGGGACATTGTTTGGTTATGTCTCCTGGGTTCAACCAATGTGACGAACATTTACGATTATTATACAGGATCCACTTCTCATCACAAGTGACAATACTATTCAGAATCCCTTCATTTTTGTGCGGGTTCAGCGAAGTAAGGCAAGCTTCGCGCGTCTTTGCAGCTAACTTTCAATAAGCTCATACGATACCTACCCACTTTCCGAGCTGCTGCTAATTCAAACGCGGTTGGGGTTGAATCCGCTATTGCTTTCAATTCGTCATTACCAACTTTAGTCTCCGGTCGTCCACTGGGCTTGACCTTGAGCTCGAAATTTAAAGAACGGAAACGATCAAATCAAAAACGCACCGTGCGTTCATTTGCGGTGTTTGGTCCGTACACATCGTCGATACTGCGTGCCGTCAGTGCTGCGTTGCTGCCACGACGGAACTCATATTCGAAAATAACTCAGTTTTCTAATTTTTCCATGGTCGCATAAAAACAACGATATCTAAGCAAAAAGTGTTTGACAGAAAAACAAATGAATAACTGATTTTGAATAAAAATGTGATATGACATTACATATCAATTTGGAATTTACATGGTATTTGGAATTGTAAGCCAAACACAAGATAACTAAATTCAAAGTTACGACTATGAACAACAGCAATTTCATTGGTAAGGCCAAATATATACCTATATATAGCTATAACTCGTATTGTATATTAAAAATGTTATTGTTGTTCTCCTTATTGTACTTATAACGAATTGTTACTGCAAGATATTACAATATTACCATAAGTACAAAGACGGACTTATTACTAGAATTAATCTGTACCAATCAACCGTAGAATAAATGTTTCACACAATACCACTGATGGTACGACGCTGTATATTACCCTACATAAATCCACTGTGAACTCAAATCTCCGACATCAACCTGATGTGATTATATACAGAGTGAACCGTAAATGGGCATCGATGAGTAGTGGTCGAGCCGTCACGCCGTGACGAGGGTAACGACGTCTGCAACCCCGATCCGAGCGCAATCAATAAACAGCGTTTGACAGCATTTATAGCTGTACGCGCAATCTGACAGTGAGCAACGGATGATCATAAAAATGGTGACAGATTACTATGTTCAAATTAGTAAGCGAGAGGTTTCTTTTCTATGAAAATAATAGTCATACGGGTTAATTGTAAAGAGTTTAATTGTAAATTTGAAAGAAAGAAAGAAAAATGGTTTATTACAAGTTACTACAGGTATTTTTACTACAGTAACAATTCATTAAAAAAAACATGCAAGGATATCAAATAAAATTTATCACTGTAACTAATATAATTTATACTTGACTCAGCATGACGCTGCAGTATATGCTGTCATATTGTATATTCAGTGTATATATGTATATTCTGCAGTGTATATTCTGTCAGATCCCTATCATGGAGAGACGTCAGGGCAGCGGATAAAAGGAAAGTTATAAATATTAGTAATATTCGTGCTTGCATTTTTTGAGTCTCTATCACAAGCTCAAGACAATGTGTATGATGAAGGCCCATGTCCAGCAGTGGATGCTAAAACGGCTGGTGACAGTGATAGGAATTCTTTAAAGCATATTCACAATTCACCTACTAATACAAAGGTCTTTATAGTTTAGATAAAGATCCAAACTTTCTAGGATAATTATAAAGAAGTGTTTGCCAATTTCTTCGTCCTACAAAAAACTTCCTCCGAAACCTGCCCTGAAATAAGCATATTCAAAAAAATCGAGTTCAAATCACGTGATTCGTTCTAGAGACAAATGGTTCTCTCTTTGCTCAAAGGCACATTCTGCATAATACATTCCTGTATTACTGTATTATTACTGCGATGAAAATCTACATTACATTGTTTGTTGTAATTAAGATAGGTTAGTAGGTCACCAGAATTAAAGTCAAGAACCAAACCCATCTAGTTTCTGCGTCTTATTCTCCACCAGACGCGAGCGTATGTTCTAATTGCTATGTTAACAAAACGTCGTAAAATCGAAATCGACCTAAACAATAAAACCGAATCTGGAATTGAGATGTGTGAATTCTAAGAAAGAGTATTATTTGTTTACATCGGGATTAAGGTGACGGGTGCACGCGACGGTGTCGTTAGTAAGGAAATAGCTCAATATCTCTGCTTGAAAATATTCACACGGCGCACCAGAGACGAGCGGCGCGAACGCAGCGTAAAGCAGTTGCGTGACTTATCGATCGCCAGAGCTTTTACAATCGATCGCGAAAACAGTTCTATAATTCCTACAATGTAATCACTAAAAAATATTAAATTTACCGCCCGTCATTTCCATTCGACACGGCGATGATTTATCTACCTATTATTATTACAATTTTTTTTTACTATTTCACCGGACATGCGATTTTAAACTTATTTTTCGGGTAGTGAAAGTTCATAGTATCAAGGGACTATTTGTATAACTGCAATTAATGTCCTTTAAATAAAAGTTGTCTTTTTTCTTGCCTAGCCTAGTCGATCGCTTGCCGTTCACATTTTCTGCTGTAGATCGCTGACTGTAAAAGTCTGCTTTAAATATATACAAATTGCCTATATATACAAATGCTTTAAATACTTGCTTTAAATACAAATATACAAATTATTGTCTGGCCATATAGCTATGTGTGCTAATTACTTTGCTTTTCTATATAATATAAAGAGAAATAAATGCAGTTCGGCGTTTTTGCAGTTCTAATGGTGGTACCATCGATTTAGAAAGCGGATCCACAAAGTGGTTTTGAAGAAATGCATCAACAGCAGTATAGGCACTTGGCTTCGTTTTTGTCAGCCGAAAGATGATTTAAACTATCTATCCTTTAAAGATGCAATCAAAATTATAACCTTATAAAAAGTTATAACTACACATATCACAACTGTAGTCGGATTATTTATTCGAGTCAGGGATATGACACGTAGAACTGTCAATAAAGTATCATCTCCGTACCAATTCCACTCTGTTTGACAGTTTTATATGTCATATCCCCGATTCGAATAAATAATCGGACTTTAACGTAACATTTACTTTTTGCTTTGCAAGCTATAATTACATAGAAAACTTTTTATTTATCGGTGAATACAGCTTTGAATAGGTAAGTACATAAAACCCATTAGAATTCCTATTAAGAATATTAATTAACCCACAATCACAATATAGTGCACAAGTTTTAATGGTAAATAGCCGTGCCCATTAGTCCTGTCACTAAATGAATTCAAGCCGGCGGTTAGACAACGGTTGAACTGCGGTTTATTGAGTAACAGAATTTGCATCAATCACACCGCTGAATCGTTTTATTCAACAGTTGAATCGGGATACACTGATATTTTCAAACTGCTTGTCATTCTACAGATGTTACACTGTCGGCTAAATGATCGAAAATTATAAGTAAGTATGGAGTCATTGATACTCGTACTTACAAAATTTAAGTTGTAGCTATCTATCAATCCGCATTTCTAACATAAATAAATCATTTATGCAAAGGGTGGTGAATTTATTTATGTTGCAAAAACAACTTCGGCGGCTCTAAGTGATGGTAGGAACGCAGAGAAAATTGATAGAGCACTCACCGAGCAGCCGCTCCTCCATCCAAGGAGGCCCCCGATTAGCTACGATATCACCACTCACCACAAATGTGCTTCCTTTAATCCTTTAGACTGGCGCTAGGTTTATTCTGTAAAAAACCTTGTTTAAAAAAACTTTTTACAAAAAGTACTAATTTTATTCCATCGCGTGATATTTCTCGGTGCTTGTTGCGACCACCTTTTTGCAAACAGTTTAGTGAATTTATAGTTTAAAACCCTCTCGTAATTACAGAGGGAGGCTTGTACCCTGCAGTGGGAAATCTAAGTAAATTTATATTATTACATATGTTTTTATTTTACATATAAAAAGGTGGCAGATGAACAGACAATCCACCTGATGACAAGTGGATACCTACTGTTGCCCATGAACATCCCGGATACTATCCGGGGGCGTGCCAAAGTGTGTCACTATGGACTGATGTTGGGATGTATTGCGTTGGGATGGCAGAGGCCTACATTTAGAAATTTAAAAGAGGATTTAAAGAAGGATTTCGAAAATAAAGAAGGATATGATAGGATGGGATATGAATAGGTTCCGGCATATCTCTCTCTGGTATATGCCTCTTAACATAACTTTTATAACTTGAAATATACGCTTCTCCCCTATAGTTACAAGTTATTTATATCAAAATCTGTATGATGATTATTTTGAATATGTTGTTATGTTAATGGGCTGGTTTAGTCGATAAAATGTATGTATTTAGTTAGATGACTACGTTATAGGAACGCTTAATAAAGTCATCTAGATCATCTAGATCTAAAATCGCCCAAATAATAATAAATAGATTTTAGTAGATGCAGCCGTAGTACATAACGTTAGTAAATAAAATATAATAATAATGAAATTTAGTAAAATATTCTTCTATGTCAACTAGCACAAGGAAGTATAGTCAGACTGATACGGATATCAAGTTGAAAACGTTCAAAATATCGAGTATAAACTTGAAGAACACTAAAATGTACCTTATACTTGCCAGACACTTAACTGGCAGCTCCTCAGTCGGTCTTATCTGGCACGATTACGGTCTAAGAAAATATTTAACTGTTCTGTTCTTTCAATTTCGATCAGAACAGAAAAATTCTATTGTCACTACAGTATGTAAGTCAACGAAAGCCACTTTATGCAATGCACATGATGAGGATCAATATCTAATTTTAATTGTTCCCCTCAAATGATTCATTTCGCATATTCAACACAAGTGCTGAAGTATTTTTTATAGATGCATCTAGATGCACCTGTAAAATAAATATAACAATTTGGAAGTAGTTATTATATTAATAAAATATTATGTTCAACGTTTTGCTTTCATAATCGCAAACTCACGATAGGACCTAAAGTTAACTGTTTCATAATAGGCAGCAAACTTAAGCAAACAAATTTGTCCTAAGAAAACTCATCGTGGAGTTTGGAAGTAATTACAACAATGCCTCCGGCGGCTCCGATTTCAGGGTACCTACCTACATTTGATTGTCAGCTTATTATCGTTCTTTGTTTATTGAAACGTGAAACATTGAACATTTTCATTGTAACATAGAAGTTTCTAAAAAATTGAAAGAAGAACCTTATAGAAAAATTTCACGAACAAAATAATGTAAATTCCTGTTTTTTCTATATTTATTATCGGGATATAGTCATAGGTGCCGTCCGGAATATGTTTTATCGCAGTCGGTGTCGGGTCTGTAGAATTCCAGGTCGTTTTTTTGATACATTGCACGTACTCGTACATATTACCCTTGCTATTCGGCGAAATGATACCGCCTGCATTTTGGATACTTTACCTTGCCAAGGGATATTTATAGAATGACGATCAATCAGGGTGACTTATACTCACGGAAATCTAAAACAAAAGCTAGAATTGAATGATTTTTGCATAAATTAGCCTGTACAGCATGTACAGTTTCGTTATAGTATAGCTCAACACAGATCTACTGTGTTGTGTCCCGAGATGTAATTGCGAATAATTAAACGTTCAAATATTCATGTTGGTTCTGATTTCTAATTAAACGCACTGCGTATCGAGTATTCTGTACAACAGATGTTTAAATACAATGTACTTTAAAATTTCAATAGAGTTCAATAATGTCTAATATTAACCCAGCTTGTATTAATTATTTTTTTTTTTTACTAATTTAATATAATAATAAGTTTTCGTCTGTAATGAGAATTACATACTTTTTTTTATAGAAAAAAGGCGGCAGACGAGCACCTGATGGTCCACCTGATGGTAAGTGGATAATGTCGTCCAATACATGCCAACATCCGCGATACATGCCAACATCAGTCCAGAATGACAAGCGTTGGCACGCCCCCGGATGCGTTGCCTACCTTTGCAGATTAAGGAATGGATTGGGAAAATGGGGAGGGAGAGGATGGGATGAGAATGGGCTCCGACATATCTCACTCACTACCGAAATACGTACGTACATTGGGGAAATACGATAAAGTGGGAAATGCAGTACATTTCAAGGTAGTCTTCTGTAAGAGTGGGGTTACGTGGCCAGTCGAGTGCGCCCAGCGGCTGTGGGAATGCAGCATGCACTCTCCCCCTACCAAAGTTGAACTACTTTAAGTACCCCTACTTTAAGTTGAAAACTAATTAAAAACTAAAAAAAGAAAGATGTATGTTCGGGTCTGGGTGTGTTTCTATTTATATGTGTCTCTAGAACAACGACACAGAGAATCATATTGTGGGCCATTGAGTGTGGCGTTATTTATCATTTTTTATTATATTAAAAATTAAATTCGCCTGACTTTGTTATTGTTGCTGTTACTCTTTATTGTACGTATAATGAATTGTTACAATAAGACATTACAATATTACCGTAAGTATAAAGGCGGACTTATTCTCAGAAAGAATCTCTTCCGGTCAACATTAGAATAACCCCTATGAGTTATTCTAAGGTTGACTTTGTCTTAAAGTATCGTTTGATATCTGTCCAAGTAAACTATTAAGTAATTATTCATTTGGTTAAATAAAGTAAGCTGTAGGAGGATTGGTAAGGTAAGGGAGGGGAGACAGACTTGGCTGATCAGAGATGGTTTCTTCTCACATGTAATTAATCTAATATCAAACTGGCTCTTAGAGCCGTATAAATACGAATAAATGTTTCTCGTTACTTGAATGAATTCTAGTAGTGATTTATAGGATCTTATGCAGTGTTCATAGATGTTAGTTTCGAACCACTCGAGCTAAGTCATAGAACGGTATAAAAATCGTCTATTTACTCAGGCCTTAGTCTGTGATCTCTGATGATTTAAAAAGATTAAATGTAATGAGGTAGTTTATATTCGAGGTGGTTAATAAGCACATCAGTTCTGGGGTTCTCGGTACATCATCCTTAGAGATGGATATTATTTCTGTTGAAATAAGAGTACAGTGTAAAATTCACATAAAATGAATGACAATTATATTTTTTATGGAATGATATTATTTATACATTTATAACAAAGCCTTGTATAGTTGCGCTGAATACGTAAATATAACTTGTTGAACGTGTTTCCGTTTATACTGACCATTGACTTGAAAATATCTGAATATCTGACCAGTTCCTCCAACCCAAGTCTCGCTTTGCAATCAGTTTCGGGTTACCCCTGATTTTTATTAATTATTAGGGGCGCGGATTTCCTCACGATGTTTTCTTTATCGCTAAACATGTTATAACCGAAAAGTCCGTACTGAAGTATAGTAAGGACTTAAGGTTGCATTCAAACTTACAACACCACGAATATGCTCAGTAAATAAACATCCCTCAAATATCGGCCAATCTAATGTTCGCACAAATACAAACTCCTTTGCAGCCCATTATTAACTTATTAAATAAGCGATTAGGTAGCTCCAACCGCAAATATAACGTTGTAGAACAGACCTATTATTTCAGTTAACTAAAACTTTAAGTTAACTTAAAATCACCGTAAGAACTCTTTTACGGGTGCAAAAATGTTTGTAATAGTGAGGACGCTCTCGCTCGGTTGGAATGATTTAAGCCTGATATGCTTGTGCTTAATACTGAACCTATAACGATTAAAGGTAAGTGACCAATGAATTGCTCCGTAAAATCACCCAAGGGTTCCTAAACTTCTAATTGAATGGTGCGGACATAACGCTATTTCATTCGCCTTTGAGTCTTATTACATCTGAGATGTAACCAGCTTATTGTTGAATTCACTGAAATAAGTATTCTATTCACATTGATTTTTAATTTATAATTGCGAGAAGTTCTTGTAAATATGAAATAAACACATTGATTGTTCCATTTTTATACAAGAGTTGGCAGACGGGCGGGCGGCTTATCGAATGGTAAATATTATAAGTAATTTATGGTGTAACTGTATTTATTGTTGTTAAATATAAATAAATAAAAACAAATGTAAATGGAACTAATATATATATCGTTTAATTAAGTGACATATTAGTACCTCTCATCGGGCCTCCCAATGTATCTTTCTATTTATGCCAAAGATATTGTGCAATATAGTTTATTAAATAGAAAAGTAAAAAAAATAATTGTTATACAAAACTATCAGCAGTTTGTATAACAAATTGGTGGGAAAGGTCAGCCTTTCCCACTAATATCATTGCGAATACAATGTTAAATGGAACGAGTATTTTGAGTGCCAATGAAACAGTACAAATACAACATTTTACCACACCCAACCAATCAATTAAAAGGGTCGCAAATGAATTTCCGAGTAAATTACCTTAAGGTTACGGGGAGTAATGTTACAGCCTACTAGGGAAGAACGTTTCACGACAGACCTCCTCATACTCGTTCTATTTCCGTCTGAATCGATGACGCTCATCTTACCATCACAACTCGATTTTATCTCGATTTTAACACATTTCCTACTTTTATTATTCGTATACCTAAATTTGTGTAGGTACTTTGTGATATTACAATTACATTAACAAGATATGAAATTAACATGATATTTTTTTGTAAGTACTTTCTGCCCTTAAACCCTTGCGATGGGACTGCACATTCAAAATTATGTCGCAATCGCAGTCGCACCAGCACTTTTAGAATCTACTGGTGGACATGTGCATTCGAGGTGCTGTAATTCCTCCGCAGGGCTTGTGGTAGCTTGTGGAAGAGATGGGGTGGGTGCTTGCCGACATCACACGACACCACACGGCACCACATATACCTAGATATCATACTAGATACTAGATATCGACTTCGAACTTTACTTAACGAATTTTACTTCTTGTGGCTTTGCCAGTTCACATAAGGAAACCGTTAGGTTATCAATGGTAGAGATGCACGAATGGAAATGCCTAAGCCAAACAGAAGTAAAATTCCATTAAATAAATCTTGGTGACTTTTAGATCTCACCACTTTTTTCGACCAAACATTCGCGAGGACTGACAACTTTTTTTACAGAAATGGTTTTGTTGGGATTCCTTTTACTCTACTCGATTCTAGTATGTACTCGTAGATTGGCAAAAATTCACGCCTAAAGGTAAACTAACATGGGGGCTATTAAATGTCAAAGATAGATGATACGTTGTCTCTATAAACTAAAACACTCTATTAACTAAAAGTCTAAAACACTTTATATCTTCAAAATTGGGAGTCGTAGAAACTTGTAATTTGGCAGTTTTATTTAAATCATAAACTTCTCATCGTATCATATTGAGCAGTCTTTGTTTCTCCATTGTAATACTACGGGGGGAAGGGGGTGGGGGGTGGGGTCAAAATACGCTGAGTTGTTTCGAGAAAAGGGTGCAGTGTTCGGTAGTGCGGCGAGTCTTGGCGGGGTCACTACTGTGTCTCCTGATAGATGCATTGATTATTATAATTACGAGTATATATTATTAAACTCGGATCCAATTTGAATTCCTCTTTGAATTATAAATTCCACTATATTGGTAAACACACACAAATCCTACCACGTACTCAAGCCGCTGTAGGGATCTACTACGAGTACGGGTTCAGTGGTATCAGTGACCACTGTGCAATCCCCAGTATGCGCGCCAGTTACTCGACTCGAAGGACCATGTTAAACTCGAATCCAATCCGAGGGTGCGACCAATAAAACCATAAATATGGTTGATCTATAAATTCCACTATATTGGTAAACACACACATAAAACAAACCAAAATTCTCAATTTACTATTTACATAGAAACACAACCATAGCGCGATGTAGAAACGATACAGCACCATCTGCCCATAGTTGGATATATTATAATATATTCCTCCAACTGACCTTTAGTTCAACTGTCAACTTCGACTAGTTATTTTATAGAATGAATGTTCCACTTATCATTTATCCAATGAACTACTTTATCCAATAGTGAAACTTACAACAAATCGGACCAATAAATTCCGTAAATAGACAGATGAACAGATATACATTGTCTGTTATATATACTGAGTTCGTATTATATCTAACTGTACCTTAATTATGTTAATTATCTTCATACTGTACATATATTCGCAATAAATATTTTGAGTTTTATACAAAGGATGTCCTCCGAAGTTTAAACATGAATGATATAATAAATACGAGTAGTAAGGGATAGAGACTCGGTGGCCAGAAGCGCTGAGGCTACAAGCGGATTACGTCGGATCAACTGACCAAGACATTCCAGATTTATAAAATGAAACGGCGGTATTACGCTGCGGGTGGATTAGCGTGGACGTACGAGTATGAAGAAACGGTTGGGATTGACCATTAACACCTTTAAGTGAATATGGAAGAGACGGTTGGAACTGTTCTCGTCAGACCATTAAGACACAGCTTATAGTCACAAAAGATTTATCATATTTTATATTAAATGTTGTAATTACCTGTGTAGGTACAATAACAAACTTGTAAAAATATGCCACATATTGAAAATATAATAATTTGACAAGCAATTTGTAAGGTTAATTACCAATTGGTAATTTGACGATACAGTAATAACTAAATCTGAAATTATGTGATATGTAAGTAAGAATTCTAAATAATTTAATCTGAGTTTGAAAATGGTTTATATTGTTTAATATTTAAACCATATTCAAGCTCGATAATCCAGCTTCCAGTGATCCTGCAAGGTGGCCTGCACATTGGCAACAGGCCTAGATCCAGCTAGCCAGTCTCAAATACATAGTATGTTTCCGTCAGCTGTCGAATACGCACGTTCTTTACTTCGGCATGTCACTGTTCTACAGTCCATCACTGTCTCATTCGCTGTCTATAGTTCAGCAAATTTTAATGATGTCCAAAAGTGTTTAAAGCTGCTAATGATGAATGAATATGATTAACAGTGACACGAAATAGTTACCTTACGCAGAGCTACTGCTATGATTAATAACATAGCATGTTGTGTATCATTTTATTTTAATACCCATATCTTTTCAAATGACAAAGGTTTTTTGTATAATAATCAGGCATTCCCAGCAATGTAGGTATTTTTTTATATAAAGCAGATTATGGAGCTTTACGTGAAAGTAAAAACAAATTAACTATTCAAGAAATATGGTTAAAAAATTAATCATATACCTTCCTTGAAACTGCATCCAATCCAAAATTATTAATATATTAACCTTCTTCTTCACACAGGTCCGTCTTCATATGTCCATTCCAGGGACTAATTACTACTTGTGTCGTATGTAAATAACCTTGTTACTTCATATCTGCGACAACAAAGTAGATTTGTCATACGAAGGTCGATGGTTGCCAGGAGCAACAGGCTTTTGAGGCCACTAGCCGTCGATCATTATAAAACAAAAGGACGGACTCGTTGCACTATGTTATCCTAATAAAGTGATAATGGTCGGTCGGTATTCGGTACTTTTTAGAATTCTGGGGTCTGTTTCACTATTGGTCAAAAATGGTGACTATTGGTCTTGAGCACTAACGCAAACTCACTAACGCCTGTCACTTAACGCAAACCGAGTTTACTAATTTTATTTGTATTTCTATTCCTTTATTTTCTAAATATTCTAACAATTTTCTTGTAAAAAATAGATGACAGATAGTTCATCTGATGGTTAGTGGATACTGTTGCGCAAGTCGCGATACGTGCCAACATCTGTTACAAATTACAATCGTTGGCATGACCGGCAGATGCACTGCTTACCTTTAGACATTCAGCAATTGGAAAAATAATAAGGATAGGCGGGATGGAACGTAATGTCAAACAACACCTTGTAATAAAACGAAACTATGATTATTATAATAATATGAAAACTAATAACATCAAATCACTCAGGAAATCATCACTCAATACAGAATTGAATTTGTTGAAATTGATTTACTGAGAAATCCAGAAGTATTAAAAATGTAAGATTCTAAACATAGTTAGTTAACGTTGTTGGGGGAGAGTGCACCCTGCATTCCCACAGCCGCTGGGCGCACTGGATTGGCCACGTTACTCCTCTCTCACAGAAGACTACCTTGAAATGTACTGCATTTCCTACTTTATCAAATTTTCCCAATGTACGGAGTTTCGGTAATGAGTGAAATATGCCAGACCCCATTCCCATCCCATCCTATCCCTCCCCATTTACCCTAACCCTTTCTCCCAATCCATTCCTTAATCTGCACAGGTAGACAGCGCATCCTGGGGCGTGCCAACGTTTGTCATTCTGGACTGATGTTGGCATGTATCGCGGATGTTTACGTATCCACTTACCAACAAGTGGACTGTATGCTCGTCTGCCGCCTTTTTTATAAAAAAATCTAACTGCTTTGTAATCATAATCAACATAAGTCAAACTACCCAATGGTTGTGTGACAGAGAGCGCTTTCAGCGTTCTGTTCTGTTCCTTCTGTTCTTTTTTTCTTCCGTTTTTTGATTTGTTTTTGGTGTCCAATAAAGAGTTTTAACTGCCCGAAAACTGAATTGTAATCGGCACATATTTCAAATGTCCTCATGTTATTACGTTACAACTCGTCATGACACAGATATTTATATTAGTGTCATTATTTATCGTCCAAGCATTGCTCGTTGTCATTACCTACCGTACTTACCATCGTGTCTCTCCACTACTGAATATAGACCTCTCCGCCAGCACACTCGGTCTTTATCTCTTTTCATCACACGGCTACCAAAAATTTTCGTTATAAAATTAAGTTTTTAAAACGTGCGTTTTACATTTATTTAGCATTTTAATTTAACTTAATTTACATCAGACATTAGAACAAGAAAATAGAAAACACAAGTTTTAAGTATTAAAGGTTTATTTATTTATTAAGTCTTTTTTTTTAGTTGCTTAATATTTTTTTAGAATATTACTTTTTTGGTACCACGGCTTCGTTATGTTACTGTCATGATTATTATCGTTTTATTCAATAGAGTCGTCAGTTCATTTCATAGCTCACTCGTAACATAACTGTTAACTGGGTACATTGGAAACAATCGACTCGTCTCACAGTCCAAGCCGGCAACATCCACAGTTCATTCCCTGACAGTAATTACAAGTTATCCGAATCTACTATCGATTTCCACTCCGGTTCGCTGATTACTTTACAACTAATGTCAAACATTAACTACAGAACCCCATCCCAAAAGGTCGGCGGGTTTCTTTAATAATTAAGCGTATCTTTATCAACCTATCTATACAAACTCTCATTATTGAGTAAAATGAAACTTGAGGTGAAACTCCACGAAGCCTGAAAAGACAACTATTTTCAGTATATACTAGTACATAAATTAATTTTCAGCAATGTGGCTGAATCTCAGGAAAATTAATTATTTAGTTATCAATCGAGTCGATTCGAAAGCTTAATAGCCTATAAAAATGTTTCCGTATTATAGAGAATACTTCCAAAATTTAATTCAAACTTTTCTATTAGTAAATATGTATCTACATATAAATATTTACTTAACATCCGAATCTATACTAGATAAGTTTTTACCATAGACACAAGAAAATTAAAAAATAACCTTTGGGATATATTCTTTCAGAATTGTTATTAATAAGAAACGTTGTCTTGGCTCACGTTCCCGGGCCGTCTGCCGTGACTGCGACCGAGAGAACGAAGCAACAAGTCTCTCTGTTTACCGCCTTATTGGCACTTCTATCTCTTTAAGAAAAATCCTTGTTGTATTTATTTAGCTCTTTATACTGATTATACCGATGTATATACATACAAGACTTTAAAACAGCGCTAGTGGTTGTGTAGATTCAATTAACTTCAAGCATCCTTTCAATTTTATCCAATTAGTTTTTTTTCATTTTCTGTACTTCCTTCACTGTTAAGTTTTTCCTTAGTCTATCTAATTAAAATTACAGCAGCGTTAATGAATAAATATGATGCATTATAAAAATGGACAATAGGTACCTTACTATATCATACAGATTACTTCCCAATTTGAAAATTTTCTCATCAACGCGTCACTGTACTGCGAGATACAGAATTTCCTATGCCTACAACGTACAACAAATAACGTTATTAAATACCCTGTATGAAAATTCTGAATTGAATCACATAAGTAACACACAACATGAAGATTATAAACGATATATATAATTTAATAATAACGCTATAAATTCCTCACATCTTTCACTACCTCAATATTTACACTACGAGTATATATATACTCGTATTATATCAGGTCCTTACCAATGAAATTGTCGTTTTATATGGAAAAATTCAAGTAGTTTTTTTGTACGAAAATTATATATTTCATTAATTATTATCAATGCACTTTTGCCATTTTAATGGAAGTTGATTGATGCCTCTGCTATAGACCTCTTGGGGACGGGAATTGATAAATTCTCTAAAGGAATTTTTCACTCCCTCATCGGGGATGAATTTTTTCCGCTGTAAAAAGTTAACCAAATTCCGAAAAAATGGAAATCAATGGGGGCAAGTTCTGGCGAGTACGGATGGGTGCAGTGTGTGGGCGGCGAGCGTTATCATGGAGAAGCAGTGGACTAGAGCGATTGACCAGACTCGTTTATTTGATAGCGAACTTGTCCATCATCGTTCGCAGTTCTTTACAGTAATCATCTGCATTAATTATTGTGCCAGATCTCAAGAAGCTGTAGTAGATAATACCGGCACAGGACCACCATACAGTCACCATGAGCTTCTTTTGACACAGTTTTCGTTTGGGACTTTGTTTGGTTATGTCTCCTGGGTTCAATCATTGTGACGTACGTTTAGGATTATGATATAGGACCTACTTCTCATCACAAGTTCTCATTTAGAATCCCTTAATTTTTTGTGCTGGTTCAACAAAGTAAGTCAAGCTTCGACGCGTGTTTGCAGCTTTCATTAAGCTCATAGGTACCCACTTTCCGAGCTTCTTCACTTTCTCCATTTGACGCAAATGAACCTATATCGTTTTTGTTAGGAAAGCACTTCCAGTACGCTTCGTGTCTTTTTATATCCTTTACAAAATAATATAAAAATGTTACGTTGCCATGGTTATGTTTTCTGTTATTCAATTAGGCCGAACAAATATACATTTTATAAAGAAACAACTTTTTGTTATTCCTTAATAGTTTTGTCACTTACGCTAAAGGCTGTTGTTAACTCAGACGTGGTTTGAGATGAACCCTCTTCCATTATTGCTTTCAATTCGTCATTATCGACTTTAGGTTCCGGTCATCCACGGGCCTTGTTCTTGCGGTCGAAATTTCCAGAACGGACACGATCAAACCAACAACGCACCGCGCGTTCATTTGCGGTGTTTGGTCTGTACACATCGTCAATACTGCGTGCCGTCTGTGATGCGTTGCTGCCACGACGGAACTCATATTCGAAATTAACGCGAATTTCTAACTTTTCCATGCTAGCAAACACAACGATATCTGAGCAAAAAGTCGTTTGACGGAAAAACAAATATTGAACTGATTTTGTACAAGAATGTCATAGCTTTAAATTGAAATTAATTTGAATTTGGAATTCCAAGCCAATCGCAAGATCAATAAGTCTAAAGTGGTCACTATCAACAAACGGCAATTTCATATATATGTCAAAACGCTTAATCCAGATTTCGATAAGAAGTTCTATCTAAAGAATAAAGCTGTCGTCCTGTCCTGAAATAAAGCAGTAAGGCGGCGTCAACAATGGGAAATAAGTTATTACACGCACCGAGGCAGGCTTGCCACTCAATTCCACGCAATAGTTCGCTCGTAAATTTCTGTCACCGTTGTCACGGTAAAGTTAATAATAGAGTGGATCGTTGAATATATTAATCACCGTATTAGCGCGCAAAATGCACTTTAAATGAATAGCAAGTTTATTAATGCAAGTTCAGACGCAAAGCACCTGGCGCCTTTTGTAATCTGAACATTTTTATTAAATGTTTCTGTAAAACAGAATTTTCTATATAATCCGAAGCAATCCAAAAGCAAACAGTGCCATTAATGAAATCAACAGCATTTATTAAAACGAATTTATTAAAGTGAAAGCGTTGCCTATTATTACATAACATTTGCATCCGCCGTATATTTTCTATACAAAAAGATGGCAAACCTACAGACAGTTCACATGCAATACATGCCGATATCCGTCTAAAATGGCAAACGTTGGCACGCCCTTGAATGCCACCTTTTAGAAAATTAAGAGTGAATTTGACAAAGAATTAGGAAGGATGGAGCATAAGAAATATAATGTTTTCCTCATCGCATTGGGCAATTACACTTAGAGGAGATACAATAGAAGGGGGGAGGCAAGTATGGGATAATGAGTTTCCTTATCCTATTCGTATTATACTTTCTAGTCGATAAAATGATCGGGTTGGATGGGGAACCGAATTGGAGATTGGATAGGGAATGTAATGACATGAGAGACTTTCCTTACTCTCACTCGATGAAATAACATTGGCATCTCATAACAATAGGATAAAAATAAAAATAATCTCATAAATAGAGTTCTGGCATCTCACGCATTCCAGAAACACGTTAGTACGTTTCACGACAGTCTTCTATGAAAGACCGATAGCTCCGGAGCTACCCACCAAGTGCTAGCACTCCAGCACAACAATAAAACTGTAGGATCTTCGTGGACTCTATGCCTCGAACCTCGAATGCTCAATGCATACATTGTATTGCATGCATTATTCATTGCAGAATGTGACCGAGCACAAGGCTAGGTTTCGGTAAATTTGGAAAGAAATAATTCACAGAAATCTAATATAACAGGTAACATTATCAAATAGGTACTGCATTTTTTATTACATCAATCGACGAGGTTATCTCTCACATTTGAAATATATATAGCACAAGCCCCTTACACTAAAGTAATAAAAAAACAAAGTCTGACTTTGAGGTCTCTTAGTTCTACGCGAAGATTCACTACTGTATTGCAGCATACTGCGGTCTCCTGGTAACGACGACACAAGTTTCACATCACGTCGGTATAGACGCCATCATTCACCAACTTGATCCCGAAATACAACCTCCATTGTAAATCCTATTCATATAAAATCTCGTTATGACAACAATTGTATGGGCTCAATATATTTTAAGATTTTTATCCAATGACTGGTTTTACGAAAAGGGGGGTATAAGTTTTATGGCAGCTCCCCTCCTTGTATGCTCCTTTTATTGCTTTGAAAACCATCTCCACCCTTTTCCTCCATATCCAAGTATGATTTCTAAAATGCTGGAACGTTAAAAGTGGTTAATTAAATCATCTATTTACTGTGCAAATTTCATGTTTCTAGCTTTAGCGGTTAGGCCTCGACGTTGTGAATCGGGCAGTCAGTCAGGCAGTAAAGATATATGTATATAGCGTTTTGACGCACGACCTTGCTGTATAAAGTCCCTTACCCAAAATGGCCTCATCGTAGATGAAGTAATGATTATGAATAAATCTATGAATCTATACATAGATCACACAAATGAAAACCCATACATTATCCATGGCACGTCCTAGGGTTTACTAATGTTTCATCAAACTACGTTTGGTAAAGTATTATTTCTCAAGTAACATTTCTCAAATTTTTATTTCACAAACTGAACATTTCAAAAATATTCATTACAAAACTTATCTGTCGGTAAATGTATCTTGTTACAACTTTTAAAAACGTCAAATAACGTTAGTGCATATTTTATTTCTCCATGTAATCATTGTCATAATAATTATTTTACCTAAAAACGTAAACCTAAGTTTATTTAACAAAATAACAAATAGTAACTAATATAGTTGATATTTAAAAAAAATAAACGACACTTCATTCACAGTAAGACTGTCCAACTTACGACACTGACAATGCAATTCTGGGCACTCGCCGCCGCTACCGCGGCACGCTATTATTATTTCATTAAACACACCTTTATTATTATTACATTATTATGAATCATTTTAACAGTATTAAATCATTTAATTTGAAGGTAATAAGGTTTATGTAATGATCAAAAGATCTAACAATATATTAGGAAAATATTGTTTTGTGAAATAAACGAATAACCAATCGATGCAAATATAAAACGTGTTTTAAACTATAGTTATTTGGAAATTTGATACAACTGCCAAGTAAATGCCTTATAAATGTAACGTTGCGAAATGAAAATATGTTAATCGAATATTTAAAAATTGAATATTTTGTGGAAAGGATGGTTACTAAAAGTTGATTTGCAGAATGATCGTTTACGTAACGTTGTTTGCATTATAAATATTTTTGATATGATTGTAGAACAAACGGCGGACTCCCCACGTCCTAGTGCTGGGCACACACCAAGCCTGTCTTGTAGTCAAGAAAAAGTCCACTGTCTCGTGATTACAATCGCCTGTCTGTGCCTGATTTTCAAAGGCACGCACTCATTTTAAATTTAATTGAAAGTAAAAAGCTATTTGGTTTTCTTACATAACTGCCCTTGTCTGATCGGGATTAGAGTTTATCGAAAAACATTTATCTTGTTTGACAGACTTTACAATTAATACAGGTGTTATAGTAGTAGTGTATAGTACTTGGATTTTCAAAATTGTAAAAGAAATGTGTAATTATACAACTTTAATTGTATAATTTAGAGTGGTGATAGTTCGAAAATCTGAACCAAAATCTGAAATTCATACCGAGAATAAAGCCCTGTTGCTCCGATAACATCTTTTGAGTCTAATACCAGAAGGCTTATTCAGATTCTAAACCATATACCTATGTAAGCGGCACGTATCTTACTCAAATCTATTAAACTGGCATTAGTAAAAGAGCATAATTAAATAAGAGTAGCGAAATATTCAAGAGCTTAGAGGAATTAATTAAAGCGTTAGCGAGAATGGGTGCATCAGAAAGTTTGGGCCGTAGCGTAGCGGAAGCTTGAGATTGGGCGGGCGGTCCGGGAGAGGCTGCGGCGCGCGGCCCGCGGCCCGCCCAGTGGCTGTCCGACCGCCGACTTGAGCGCACGTTGCGCTGCGCACGCACACTACGCACCCGCCGGTACGCGCCACGCTCACACACGCATGCACCCCACCCTCACCCCCCCACCCGCCAGTGGATTCTTATTGCGCGGTGCATGTGTTCCTCATACAACACAAACAAACTTGAAACGGTCCCGCTATACGTATTCACCGCGGTACCTACCTACGAGTAGTGCTCTTAGCTTGCATGTATGTTTTAGAGAACTTTTTCACCCCCTTTTCTTCTTACCTTCTTAAGAATTTTGTAGTCCTCAATTCCCTACCTAATTACTCATTACACAAATTTGTCCGTAGTCTCCCGCTTCCTCTCAAAAGAAACTATTCTAATTAAGACTTTACAAGGTTCTTGTTAAACATTTGCTTTGTTGCGGAGAAAGAGGATAATAGAAGCGTTCTTGGTGAGGAGTGAACTTTATTTACGGAGGACCAATTTGATTAGACAAAACATTTTGCTCTCGTGAAACGTCTTCGTTAGCACTGATGATAAATTAAATTAAACCTTAGCAATTTGTATATTTATACATAAATTTATTGAAACAGTTTCACAATAACAAATATAACTGTACCAATATCAAATATAACTATTGAAATATACTTATGTATGTAAAATTTCCATTTCCATTAATAAAGATTTCCTAAAACTACCTAAAATACAGAAAGTTTCATATATAGCCTAATTTTAACTGTATGAAAGATAATATGAATATTTAATAAATTGTAACGGAATTAAAAATACTACAGTTGGAGATCCTGTTCCAACACTTAATATAAGTTATAAATAAGTATTAACCACACTATGTTTTACTAAATAAATGATATTCTTTGTCTGTGAACATTTGAACAATGACAATTACGAGTATAACGTTAAACCGAAGTTAGTGCTCCGTAATTAATCAAAGCACAGTTTACAAAACATCATTATAAATTCAGTGGCTTAGTTTATAAAGTTTCTTCATTAATATAATTCTAATCAAATTCCCGTCCATAATTGACTTAAGGCGCTTTGGACGATGGATTAATCAAGCACTGGCTCCAGATTTCTCCTTTAATCTTCTCCTTTAATGTATTTGTCGAAGAGTCGATATCTGCATACATTTCAATATTTTTCTGACTTTTTTCTTATCTTAGCAGTGACAGTTATTTGTAAGCTGAAAATCGAAATTATATTTCCAACACTCAAGTCTTACATATTTATTTGAAAAGTTTTCTTTTAAAAATAATAGTTGGTAATGTAATACGACTTAATAACATAGAAAGGTCGGGATATGGCAGCCATGACCTTACATTAAGATAATGAATTTCTGTGGCTGCCTACCTACAAAAATTGTTTGATACATGAGCCGTTATTAAATACATTTATTTACCCTAATGCCCGAACAAAAGTAAAATTACCGGGAACTTAATTAGATGTCTTGTACACGTATATTTGTTTATACAACATCTTTGTTACTTCCCAACGTATTACCTTTATAAACTCGTTTAAAGGTTAGTGTTAGCGAAGATAATTTTTACCCTAATTTACGATAAAGGACTAACGAGGAAATTTATCATAATTATGTCGTAAGGAAATACGTAAAACAACCTCGTTTGTTAATAAAATTAGCAGTTGTGCGCATTATTATCTGTCATATAGTGATCACAACATTACGAGATAAGAAATCATAAACAAATATTTTAGTTACTTATTCCATTTATGTAGATACCTATATATATATATATCTATATATATATATATATACCTGTATATACTCGTAATATCTATGGCAGCAGTTACAACCCATGAGTATCATCACCTTTGCGTGATAATTATTTGCGTGGTATTTGTCGGATTATACAACTGATATTTTACAATACGTGTCAGTCAAGTGCTCAACGATGAAGTAAATTTAAAATAAATGAACATTTCTGGAAACTTTGGCCTTTGGAAATTTGGATGGCCGATACTCCCTCGTGATTATAAGGCAAAGCTTGCACATGGCGACTCACATAATGATAATATCCTATTTTAATACAAATATATCTTATACTATGTGATTTTAAAGTATCCTATATAATTTAGATCATTTTATCCCTATGCCCTCTTTCTAGTGTCCTATGCTATTAAATGTTACATCTTTATTACGTTACGTGGATTTCTTCACACATCTGAAAGTTTTATTAAATTTACATGTAAATATTACAACGAATTTCTTATCAGAGGAACTGAATAAAAATCATAGTACACAATAACGTTCTAACACGCCGCACAACGTTTTACGGACTCGTACCTCTGCAGGCAACAAGCCGGCAACGTTTAACTACGTTTAACAAACCGCCACATATTGCGAACAGTGTTGCTCTGCGGAAAAACTTAGTATGCGTTTGGTCTTTATTACAAAACAAAACGGAGATTCGCTTTTCAATTCTGGTACAGATTTCTAATCTTAATCTTTAAGATTTTTCATGATATTAAACTAGATAGTTTGGAAGATAAACTATTTATTGGACAAACTATTGGAAACAAATAAATATTTCAAAATTACAGGACACCAAATCCAGAAAAAGTTCCTGGATTCGGTGTCACCGCCTTAAGGTATATGAATAGTGTGCAGCATTGCCGTTCATAGTTGCATATAGTCAATAGTACAGAGTAAGAAAGCAAGAGACTTCATTTTAAAAATAATTACTTTTTTGGCGAAAATATAGAGTTCAGAAAAAAGTTGTAGAGCATAAAAGTAATTTGTTTTTAATGTTAGATTTTTTATTATTTTAGCATGTATAGTTAATACTCGTAACTACAATAAAGATGCATATTATGCGCCTTATTCACGCACGCCTTACAAAAAGGCTCGATTATTGCTTTATTGCTAAAATTACGTTATTTTATTATTTATTAAAACCGGGTGTTAAAGAATTTCAAAAAACTTCTTAAGATACTTAGGGTACTTTTAAAATTTAGTAAATAATCGAAATCAACACGTAATTTAATTCATATTTTGTAGCACACAAAGTGACCATGTGGCTTTAAAATTATGCACAATATATTTTCAGCAATAAGACACGTCATCACCTATGCAGATCATGAGCTCACATATCACCCGTAACAGATACCTTTGTTTAAAATACATGCTCATAAAATTTTAGCTTTGAATTTGTTGTACAGGCTTTATGCACAATATGTTTTCAGACAATAAGACACGTCATCACCTATGCAGATATTGAACTCACATATTTACTGGTAACATATACCTTTGTAAAACAAATACTCATAAAACCATGCTCATAAAACTTTTCAGAAAAAAACGTTCACACGGTGTTTCGTTGATGCAATTTAGCTTCATTTCGGATATGAAACATCTCTGGGAAATTCACATATTTTGTGCTAGCGATTTTAACGTCAGTTACTCGGTTTCCGTGTCTGACGACGACGCGACGTGGCTTTTACGCTGTGAGATGAAATAAAACGAACAACTCGCACGGCTTCCCCATACAACGTGCCTGCGCTAAAATAATGCTTTTAATATAACACATGGCGTTCCAGACGGGTTTCTTTCCATGTGCCATGATCAGAATATAAATATTATTGTAATTTTGATAGTTTATCCAAGTTTATTTACGGAAACAAGTGGTGTTTAATAGTCTTTTGAAGAGACTGAGACTGTAATGTGTCTTATTTAATCCGTTAAATTTTGATCAATACGTGTCAGTGAGCCCTCAATTGTCAACGGAATGGTCTTAATTGGATAGTTTCCAAACTGGTATTAGAATCCCTAATTTAACTAACACAACAACAAACTACAGCAAAGGTTTAGAAACAAAACCCTCGTCAATCAAGTCGGTTCGTTAAGCATCCTTTTGTCCTAAATCTGCTCACAAGTATTTACGAGTAGCAAATACATTTTTGTGACAAATATTAAAACAGAAGAATTGTTAAGAGATTAGGTAATTTGATTTTTATCAAATTGCCTTAGTTATCATTTTATTATTTAAGGTAGGTTATCATTATTTTGATTTCTATTTATATTCTGATACTTCGCTATAATCATTAACATCAAACGAAGAAGCAATTGTTAACATTAAACATGTTTTCCTTATATTTGCTCGATATTCTAGAACGTATATATTTACTTTCTTGCGGAAAGTCCATAAACTTTATTAAAAACTCCTCTTTGGTTTTTCAAACATTACATCTTCAACAAGTAACGCTGAATAAGCAGAGTTACATCAATTTCAATACGAAAACAATGTTGAAATAACAAAGTAAATCACGGAATATTGGAAAATATAAGTGTATTTCCAATATTGAAAAGTTTCATGTTGTTTGTGTTCGGCGGACGCAGCCACGCCTTAGTCACAAAAGACTGAAATCAACACTAGATGCATAATAATAGTAGGTAAGTTGTAGCCACTTTGTATGTACGAGTATATGCTAAATTGTAGGTAGATGAATTTTATGTCTGCACAGTGAAGCGAAAATGAAATTACCTGATTTTTAGCGTTTCCGTTATTAAATTCATTAATTGAAATTCAGGAAGAATTTTAAAAGAACAATAGTCTGCATTTTCCAGCAATCTCTCGTTTATTGATTTCATCGCAATGTACCTATACAGTACAGTTGCAATTAAATACAATTATAAATTCCTTCTCTAAAATAGTGTAATAGTCTCTATTCTCTACAGTTCTAAATATAATTTATGCAATTCTTTGAATCTGGACGAATTGCACACTAATACTGTTTAGCGACTTAGAGCGAGCGCTGAAAATTCAGTCTCTCCCAAAGGAAAATCCCTGCCTTGGGATGTGCTACTTTATCTGCAACATGTAAAACCTCTCACTGTTGTCCCTTTCATTGTGTGGGAACAATTTTTAAACTTGTGCACTTTTAGTCTCAGTTGGGCAATATTTTTTAAATAAGGTGCTTTAGTAATTTTTATTCTTCTGAACAAGTTTTGAGGTCTCGACTCAGCAGCAGAACACTTTAAGGAAAGTCGTTATTTAATTCTTAAATTTAGTTCCAGTTTCGCTGTTAATAAATAAACGTACTTATTACGTAATTCATATAAGAGATATCTATAACGAGTGCGAACGTAAAGATAGGAATTACGTACTTACAAGTTGTAATCTACTTAGTAGGCTTCGATTCTTGAAATCTAAGGGCGAACTAAGTGGCTAAAGAATTCCAGAAAAAACAAGAACTTCATGAATTTTTCAAATATTATTTCATTAGTATCATATAAGATTGTAGTTAATTACGGATTTTTTTAAAAAAAAGTTGTAACTAGCTCGACGGTGAGAGAAAAACATCGTGAGGAAACCCGCATACTCGAGAAATAAAAGTAAAACCTGGAGTACGAGTACTTATATGTATAATCCACCAATTCGCACTGGGGCCGCGTGCTAAACTGTGGCCCAAAACCCCCCAGTGATTTACTAGGGCAGGCCTGTAACCTGCAATGGGACGTTATGTGTATAGGCTGATACAAGTGGACACAAGTATCCTATTTTATTTATGTATTTTAAACCTTGGGTTGCCATCAGGGGTAACAGTTGCCATCTTATAACGTATTCGAGACGTTAATAAACAATATTAACATCACGTTTAAGTGAATGTTATTAAGCGTTTATTAAGATATCGTTCACGAACTCGTCACCTTAGAACTTATTTCATCAAAGGAATATAAGTACTTATAAACTGTTTTTCGGGTTTAAACCTTTTAATACTCATTTGAAATCATTTTTTTTATTTTTTACCGAACAAGTAACCTTTCGCATTTTATTTTTTATTAATGTTCTAATAATAAATACATCATAATTTTCGTATGAAGCACGATAAAGCTTCAGTAGTTTCTTGTAATGCCGTAATTCATCGCGAACAATTTGAAAAGAAGGAATCTATTGTAATACAGTTAGTATCTAACTTCTTTTACTAATAAATGTTACACAAACAGGATGTAAGTTCGACAGTTTCTAGACACGAAACTGTTGAGAAATAGAATATAAAATATTAACGTGAAGTTAGCGTGAAATGCCTACACACACAAAAGGTTGTTAATACATTATGCAGAACCCCTCAGGGTAAAAGCCTCACCAAAGGATTACCACCGTCTCAAAGGCTTAATGTATTTTATCGATCGCATATGAAGGTAGTTGTAATTCCTAATAAATTAATAACACATACGACTCTATTACTTAAGGTTACATATAGGAAAGTATTTAAGTTTTCAATATGACGTGTGTGAAGTCCTCAGACTTCCTTTATCTTAAATTATCAATTAAAGACAAACATGCCACGATGTTCGTTTCCACAAGCCTAAATACATTGTTGCCGACGCTGTTTTTATTCTGCTTCCGTTCATAACTATTTTTACCGCCGTCTTGAGCCGATGTCGGACATCACAGACTGACTTGCGAACAATAATACAACCGACGTTTTGGCCACCTCTTTTTGTACGACTCCAAAGGAGCAGACCGGTAAGTTAAGCATGGGCCAACGCAGTAAATCTTTTTTTAGGAGTATTGGTATACTCCTGTGCATTCCATATGGTGGTACCTAAATAGTTACTGCCCTTACATACTTGCAACACCAGGGGGATGCCGGTATGTTAATTTTAATTAATGTTTGTGTTAATTAAATAAAATCCTATTGGAACGAAGTGTGATTCGAGAGAAAATGTAACGTCACGTAAGATTTTTACCCCCTATATACGCCTTTCTTTTTCTCTATGTGTGTGTGTGCGTGCGAGTATCGAGAGCGAGACTCAAGCAGAATAACAGACGTGCAGACTAGTGCGTGGCCGGTTGTATAACCTAATTTTTTTATTTTTTATTTGATTCCTTATTTTAAATTATTTGCATTGAAAATATGATACAAAATAAAAAAAAATACATGAACTATACAGATTTTATTTCGAATGACATTCGGAGTTTAAAAAAAATGCGTGAGGATCTTCGTTCCTGACGGGGGTCCCCTGACCGCACACGTTCATTTTTATATTTTTATTCATTTTTATCACGCACACCTCGATTACTCATGTAGTTGTTCCAACACCGTAACCAGTCCTTTTAGTATCCACTACTGAATATGGGCCTCCACATGCACATTGTCTGGTGTAGCTGTTACAGGTGGTATAGTTCCTCAGGGCTTGTGGTAACCACTTTGTTTATTACTTAGTCGCCCTTTACAACACCCACACGAAGATATGGGGTGATGCAATTCTAAGGCCAGCCGAGAGACACCACACGGCTCCAATACAACATAACAAATTTTTTCCCAGATTTTTAACCTCTATATTTACTCGGAAAGTACGAATATAACACATAAAAATTAGATAGAAAATACATTTTTTTTTTATATTCACTTATCCTTCTACGGCTGTGCTATACTGTTAACCACAAATCCTCACGAACGATGTGTACGTTGCATTACGTTATATCGGTAATCTTTTCCGTTTACTTAAGCTGTTTAGTATGTTTCATCGCGTGCGTCATAAGTCTTCATATTTTTTCTGAATTTGATGAATATTACACGCATTCTCTGATTTATAAATTCTCGAGTATGCAGTTTTCCACTGAATCTTCTTTTGCCTCGAACTAGTGATAATGCCGCAGTGCACCGGTTGTTCTCGAGTCCAGACTTCTGGTTCAAGGGGCTCAGAGGGATAATGTTCCGGCGCTTTAGGAAAGGGAAAACGAATAATAAAATACCTAATAGTGATAAATAGTTATTTCAGTATATATTTGAAGGTTAATTAATGTATACCTATATATTACATATATGGTCCTTTGATGCTTCATGTAAAATAAAATAATAATCGGAAAATCCCCTACATAAGTAGGAATTAAGTAGGCGAGCAATCTTAAAAGACTGGTAATGGAGCTAAAATCGATTGTTTTTTTTATACATTGACATAAATTTTCATATAGTAGTATAAAACAAAGCAAAGGCTGCTAAAAATGTCGGTTTTTACGTAACGCATAAAATTGCCACCGACATCTTATAAGTTCCATCGTTTTATGTCAACGCCATCTTCATAAATAGAAGCTGTATCTACTATCTTGAACTCTCTAATGATTAATTCAGTTGCGCTCGAGAAGCCGAAGAGATAACATCTCTCCGAAAGTGAACGCAGTCGCCACTGAAGATGTCAACTGCAGTTGTTGACGAAACGTTTGGTAGAAAGAGAAGAGATTAAAGAAGACCTCGGCCAAGTAGCCCGGAAGATTCAATTAATATGGACACCGGCCGAGAAAGCCTACACTCCGCTATAAGCCTACACTCTCTAATGATTCTCCAGATGATTTACCTATAATAGTATCAACAATATGTGCTTTGCAGCAATTACATTTTAAAGAAATACTCAGATCATTAAGAATTAGAATATTAGAATTTATTTATTAGACGAATATAAATTTCATAAGGCATTATTTCATTAATAATTCAATTCACAAACATATTTGAACCATAGAAATTATAGAAAACATTACATTATCTTTTATTTTTGGCAGTTCTTTAGAGTAAGTCGATTAGCTGTTAAGTGGTTATACATACATACTCGTACATACATTTATTATACCTTTTACATTACAAAACCGCTTGCTCGTCCGCCTACTTATCTATAAAAGAAAACAACTACGATAATAGGCAATTTTCCATATTTCTTGCTTTCTGGAGAATTCTCGAAGTCTGTTTCCGCGAATCCCGTGAAATCGAAAAGGTTAAGAAATCAGAAACCTTAAGCCATTTCACAAAAATGACTAAAGCAAGTTTAGGTAATTACAACCCAACGCGACTGGCGATAGTTCATTCCCCTGTCTCTAAAGCTCTATTGTAATTGCTTAAATTTAGATGTAGGTGAAATTCGAGTTTAAACTTTTTAACCGACTTCATTTATTAAAGTAATTTATGCAAATCAAAATGCCTATTATTTATCTCATAGTACAAATCAAAAAGTCTTATTTCCAGCAGTAGGTACTGAACAAAGGTACTTATTACCAAATTTGATATATTAATATCTTCTCATATAATTAGTTTAAAAATAAATAATTTAATGCTAAATACAGCTCACGTGAGTTACTTTGCAGTCCGGGTAGAAAAATCTTTGTGCATTATTGATAATTCAAATAATGGAAAGAAATAATTCAAATAATTTTAAATACTAACGATTTTTCCAGATCCACGATCTTCCGATTCTATTGCGTGAGACAATACTTCTAAATCCTTCTAAAAAAAATTGCGTTGTCAGAGGACAATAATTTGAAAATGAAGTTGAACGGCATTTTCAAATTATTACACAAGTTATCTTAACTCACCCCGCTTTCGGTATTATTGGAACTTATTTGATGCTCAATCAGATTTTGTTGCTTTTTCATCTTGAAATTAAAAACTAATTTATAGAAAAGGCAGTGACACAATTGAAAATGAAATTTATGGTTACATCGCAAAAAAAAATATTTTAAACTTTTTTCAACGCTGCATAGTTATGACGTTTTTTTCTTTTCACACAATGATAAACGGAATCTTTTCTCCCCATTGCTAAAAATAACCAATTTTTTAAATACTATTACGCATCGCTTCGCTTTGGTTTATGAGTTTTTTTTTTTCATTTTTTTTTTAAATTTCAATATAAAATTTAGTCTATATTAGACACGGATAATGTAGCTTCCTATTTGTGAAAGAATTTTTGAAATCGGTTCAGTAGTTCTAGAGATTTCCCCAACATACCAACAAACACACAATTTTACATCTTTATTACATTAGTATAGAAGTGCAAAAAAACAAACAATTCAAAGACTTCAAAAACCAAATAATACCAACCACTATAATATTTTAGTACCTCAACTAAACAAAACAATAAATAACTTAATTGATCAAGACGTTGCAATCCTTATATAATTTCGTAAACGCGTGCGATCGGAGCGCGGTGAAACCAATATAAATCTCACTTATGCGATGCGATGCGAAAATCCTCGAATGTAATAGAACAATTAGAGCAGTTTTGTGATATTAAAAAATATTAAATTATAATTTATAAAAATGCTTATGTTTTCGCTTTAATTAGGTACAAAATTGATTTTATTCCAAGTATTATTAAAAAAATCTTTAATAAATGATAAAAAAGTGCAGTTAAATGCCAGGTATTTTACGTGGAAATTGACGCACATTATTTTATTTTTTCTCGTGATTTGTGTTAATTTACGGAAATATTAGTACACTGTGTATCAATAGAATACTACGTATAATACGTACTACGTATCTTATCTTTAATTAATGAATTTTAGTGGAAGAAGCACGGCTCTGAAGTTCTTACTGCCCGCGTTTTTACTAAAACATGGTTGAGTACTACAGGATAAATAAAGAAATATTTCGAAATGTATTATATTAAGTGTCAATGCAAAGAAATGAGCTATTTAAAATATTTACTCAGAAATTTAAAGCAACTTTCATTTCACCTATAGAATAGCTCAAAAACTTGTATTCTTCGCTTAAAACGTGAAATGGCTCTTAATCCGTACCGCATATCTCATACTACGTATCAAAATACGTTAATTTCTGGTTCATACAACACGTCGTAGATACGCTATGGTGATATGATACAACTGAAATACACACTGAAACTGAAATGACAAACACTGAAATGATACAAATGTGGATACATAACATACTCCGACAACAATTAGAAAGGTAGGTGGTACACGATCAATGTCGCAATATTTTATGAGGGATGTCCATAAATAATGTACTCGTATATCCAAAGGTCTTAGTATTCATGACAGTATCTTCAATTTTGTTTTATTCTTGTTTTATTTTATAAACTGGCTATCTCGCCAGGCAAATTTAAAAGTGTACTTGAAAAACAAGTGGATATAAAAGTTTGTTAGGATGAAAAATTTGCGAAATATTTTTACGATTACCGAAAACTTTAGTTGCTTAAACACGACAGCTTTAGTTACTTAAACACGAAAGCTTTAGTTACTTAAACAATAATGTTATCCCATCAGGTTTTTCGGACAAATCGTTCATTAAAAGTTCATTGTACAATTCTTTACGTCTACGCACATAGTACATATAATCATAAGTATACATACTACGTAACATAATTGTCGAGGAACATTTCAAAAGTGACTGAAAAATTACTGAACCACGAAAAATTTGAAATATTTAAAAAACATTCCTTTTGCCCACATTGATCTTACTTAGTAAACAAAACGAGTATCGTCATAGCCGAAAATATTTGATAATGTTAAATTTGATTGGCTGAAGGAGTCAATAAGATAATAGGTATATTTTATTATAACTAACAATTGTATTTATTAAAGGGGTCTTACGAATGGGCTTATTGAAGTAATTGCTTGTTAAAAATGAGTTTATATTTCACCTTTTTCACTACTAAACAAATTTTAAACGTATTTAAAATCAGTCTGCAACATCCTAAAGGATACGGGCCTCTTCAAATTACGATAGTGTTTCAGGCGAGTATCTCCACCACGCAATGTCATAGGGGTAGATACAGTTTTATTCCCGTGCACACGGATTTCCTTACTATGTTTTCATTCATCGCTGACTGATAATTAAAAAAATCGTGCTTCAATAGAAACTCAGTGGAACCTATGGGCTGTATATTGATATTTTTTGGCATTATTGATATTTTTCCAAAACATAGATATGTAACATTATGTGACTTTTTGGCGGGATCTCGAGATGTAAATGTAAAGTGAGATTCAGTTTAGTTAGATTATTACAAAAATAATATACTTGTTTTGTGGTTTAATAGTGATAGTTTATTAAACTTCAAAGTGAGTAATCTTTATGGATAAAATTTGTGATAATCTAATAAAAGCATAGGACTGTGTTTTTCGTGTCCAAGGAGTCCAACTTTTCTCTCCTCAGTAAACCTATAATCACTAATTACCTACGTTACTTACTACGAGTTTGGAAGGAAAGTGGTCTGTAATAAATTGCTATAAAGGAATAAGACCGTCTGCTTGTATTTATTCTCTTCTAATAACATTGTTCCTCAATTTTGATATACTGTAACAATTATACGGTAAAGAGTTTTTTATCTATCTGAGCGACTCGTAACTTCGACTTCGACGCGATTGGACATTGACGGGATACATTTTCAATTGCGCTATTGCCATATAAGAAAAGAAAAAAAAAACATTATATATCTCTTAACTCGGAATAATGAGCAGAATCTATGGTTTCACTCTTAGGGAAAGGCTGACACAGAAACCAGGCACGGGTGACACAAAAAACCCGTCCTTTTTGTTCTACAATTTAACGATATTTTATGATTTATGGTGATATTTTTAAGAGGTGTCAACAATTAAATTGCATGACTCTCATAACAACGTGAGACGTTGCCCTCACTTCCCACGTCCCATCCCATCCTATCGAGTGAGAATTATAATGGATTTAATTATCCGCAACGTTACGTGGCATTCAACAGCCGTCCACAACGAGTTTTGAATAACTTGAAATGCTCACGAAGTGAAAATAATATTGAAACTCGTTAATCAGCAAGTCAATTGATTTATATAAATAGGAGAAGATAAGAAAACAAAAGGTGTTTTTCGGCAGGAGAATTGAGCAAATTCAATGTTACAGCGTAAATATATAAAAATAATACGTATTCATAAGTTA
The DNA here is from genome assembly GCA_914767545.1 of Sesia apiformis. NCBI lineage: Eukaryota > Metazoa > Arthropoda > Insecta > Lepidoptera > Sesiidae > Sesia > Sesia apiformis. The sequence goes on from OU611953.1 coordinate 15,209,993, forward strand.
AACTATTGAAAATATTAAACGTAGATAACAATTTTTAAAACATAGGCATATTCAACTCTTCATTTGTCTAATATACAAACACAATATCATGTTATGTGTAATGAAGAGTAATCGCCGTTGTTCCCGGAAGCCGCACGAAGCCGATGTTTTACCGAGATCAATTTTGATCGGTGTCATGTCGCTTTTCCCTCGGTTCAAGGAACTGAAAGTCAGTAAAATTTTCCTCTTATCCACCAAAGGGGGAAAATTTCTTTTCTACTCTGTAACATGATAAAATAAATAGGGAACTGAGAAAACGACGGGGAAAATAAGGTACCTTTGCTTTGAAAGCTTTTTTATTCAATTCCTATTTTTAACCCGAAACATCGTTAATCACCTTGTTTTACAAAACCCCTTATATTATAACATTTGAGATTTTCCGAGTTTTATCACGCTTATTTATCTATTTAAGATAAATAGATTTTCATATATTTATATTTTCTTTATATTTTCAAAACTATTAAATCGATTTTAATAATACTGAAACGTTCCGCAGTAAATTGCACTTGTATACATTGATGTCTAAATTTTGTTCTGTATTTTGTCATTTCAGAACAGTGACAGAATTTACACTTACAAGTGTTATAGGTACGCTATTGTCTATTCGACTATCATCGACAAACTGCTTTGCAGCTCATTATCAATTTATTTAATAGACTGCTACAGTGACACAAAGCTCAAATACAACATTATAGAATGAATAAACGTATATTTTTAATTAAAGAAACATCCAGATACAGAAATGAATCCAGAAACGAATATAAACAATACAAAGACCATAAATAACCCGTTTACGAGCCCAAAAAAGTTTGTAATCTTGCAAACGCTCAGTAGATACGTCCAATGCTTCACCATACCACACCATCGGTCTACGTCTCTCCACTGCTCGATATACTTGTAGGTCTCCCCCAAGGCTCACCACCACACACGATCTTTAACTCTTCTCTTCAGTCACCACCAGCGGACTTCTTCAAGTCGTCAGTCCACTTGGCCGGGGGGCGTCCCACACTGCACTTCCCGGTACGTGACCTCCATTTAAGAATTAATTTATCCCATCAGTTATCGTCCCGCGGCAAATATGTCCAGCCATTTGATAGCACGCTGATCAGCAAGCTTTGTCGGTGACTTTATTTCTTTGGCAAATCAATTCGTTCCAGATCTAATTCGGTAAAGAAACTCCGAACATATTCGACAATTAATGGTATTACGTTTCATGTTAAATATTTGTTATTTTAATGATTTTATTGTATCGGTCCTTTCAGTAATTTCAGTCTTTCAGCTTTATGTTTGCAACTGAGCACTCGTAACGTTTATTATTTTGTGAAAACTTATCACGAATTACAAAATTGTTAAGCTCATAAAAGTTGTAAATAATATGTATTTTACTGGTTTTAAGTTCCGCGTGTGGGTCGTAAGTGCCTATTCGGGTACGTTTTGCTTAGTCACGCTCGTACGGTAACTGATGTCGAACATTCTAATTATCTTTATTTGCACTATTGCTCACATTTGACGCAGCCCAATTTTATTGAGTGTGCGTAATTTGTGCAACATCAAGTACAAAATTACCTTAAGTCACTTCGTAATAATACATACCTACATGCTTGTCGGGACACTAAGCCTCTCCCAATAGTTGAAAACGTGTACCATTTAAGAATTGATTCTGACTCTTTCTCGCTTTTTCTGACTTAAATGTGCAATGGTTCGATTCTCACTGGCACGCAATGTTGATCTTTTCGATTAGCAAAATGAATGTAATACATACTTAGTCTGGAGAGTGCTTGCATACTTTGTGTAGGAAAGGTTCGCATACTCATCAGAAAGAGATGTCTCCACCTTCCATTGGTTCTACTAACCTTGCCGTTATTCGGCTTGAATCGTGCGCCATACTTGCGTTGACTCCTTCTTTGACTCCTTACAAATTCTGATGTTGTCCCTATATATCAATTCTTCCCTTTCTGGGACATGACGGGACATGACATGCCAATGTTGACACCGAGCAGCTCCTATTTCCGCCTGCTCCTAAATTTTCTGCCAACAGTGTGCCAGTAAAAGATTACACTGGACAACAGCCAAAAAGTATCTAAAATAAAATCGACTAAATCTTACTATTTTTGGTGTGCTAAAACCGAAAATAAACTTATCTTTTTAATATTAGTTCAAGTTTTAGAGATACGTGATGTCATGTGTCCCTATATATTAACACTGTAACCCCAAGAACGCATGTGGTATATTTGTATTGTCATAACAATAGAGGGGTGCGGCGTTGCTAAATCTACCTAGTCAAGTTTCGGGAGCAAGAAAAATGCTTTTTAAAAACTAAAAATTAATATATTAAAACTAATGAGATTGAAGACAAGTGGCAGAGCTTGATGCCAGTATTCAACTACTGATTTAATTAAATCTAACTTACAAAGTAATCTCTTATGGCTACATCCTAAATGCTAACTAAGCGCTACGTTCCTAGAACTATGGGTTCGGCCGACCACCCGGTTCTGCTGACCTAGCGATCAACAGGAAGGGCTTGGGTGACGTAACTCCTCCCCCCTCAAGTGCGAACTCATCGGTTTGAACGTCTTCCTTTCGAATCCGATGATTTCGCCAAAGTTTTTTAAACATTATAAGTATTAAAATTATAAAAAAGACAAATATGACATATAGGATTATTGTAGCTAAACTAACACTGTGTATTTGCACAATTTTGGAATCTGCATTCCCACTTTCACTGTATTTTAACACATGATGTAGACGTTTTATGTCATCCAAGTTGACTCCTTTCAAGTCCAGCGGTTCCTTAAGGGTAGCGTTACTGAACTGCGGTGTAGATAGTTGAATTAGAGGTACAGGGGTGTAGTGGCTATTTTCGGAGATCATCCGTTGACCATGAATATGAAGGTCATTGACTTTTGCGTGGCACGTGTCGTCTATGGTGAGTATGTATGTGCCAGAAATTGCGCGACGAGTTATCTCGGTGGTACAATTTTGAGATATTACTGTTGGGCGTCTGCAGTGCAGAATCCAGCTGTTGGGGGCAATTCGCTGCAACTTTAGGTCTTCTACCTCTACTGGATGTCGAGTACATTGTGAGGGATTATGGTATTGCATCAGTTGCTCGATACATGTTTCTTCAGAGTAGACCGCTAGGTCGTCAAGCACACACAGATACTGGTCCGAAGCGATGCTCTTACAGGGTCGAATGATCGGTTGGTATTTCACTCCATTCACTAAAAGGAAAGGATATTCCGGAACCACTATATAGGTTTGGTTATGTAGGATGCTGAACATAGGAAGGGGATACAGTTTATAATAACTATATGTATTATTATCGGTAAGGGGTACCTCAATTAGAAACGTAATCTGGTTTAACTTTAAATAGGCTTTTACAGTTATAGTCTCTTCTAGATTTATAAGATTTTGTTCTGTAACAGGATACATAAGGTTGTCGTACTTATCTATGGTTTGTAATATATGCAGAAACTCGGTCGAATTAATAATAGATTTATGTAATACCGAGAGTTTGGCAAAAGCCAATGCTGTTTCAATTTCACTTAGTTTAAGATATATAGTACGAAAGTTAATAACAAATTGATTAAACAAATTTAAAACGTTTATAGAAAACTTATAACTATTTTCCCTATTTTCTAAGTCGATAGTCAAACCTTCCAATTGTTTCAAACGTGCTTCGAACAAAATAGAATTCCCTTTTAAGGTTTCACTTGCATTTAAGAAGTGGTCCAACATTTCAGTGATAAGTGTAATCTTTCTAGATGTTGCTTGTTCGCGATTTTTGAGGCTGGATATCAAACTATCATATTTTATGGCATCTGTATGGTCTAAGTTGCCTGTTATAACTTTTATAAGTGAACCAAGTGGGTTGATGAGACCTCGTTTGAACCTTTTAAGTGGAACTAATTGCTAAAACTTTTCTATAGCTACATCTTTAAGATAGTCTGTGTGAGATTCTAGTCCTAAAAATTCGTAAATGTATTGCGTATTATTACGTAAGACAAGCCTAAATTCCGTATATTTTTGAATATTAAGCTGCAAATCGTTGCCAATATTATTTAGTTTTATAGTTTTCACTATTAGCCATTTATCCTGTTGAACATACGCCTCACCCTCTTTGACGGGTAGTATCCCTGGGTTTTCCTCAATCTTTTCTAAACGAAGGCCCTGGCTGAGATTGATGCTCGTCGACAGGAGCAAACACCACCTGCGAAGGGCGTTTAACATTTTTGAGATGCGTTTTAGTCGGTCTATTGCGTAACTCGATGGGGACAACGTTATGCTCGGGTTTGTCAGTTACCACAGCCTTTTTATAACGCGGCTTGTCCTTACTTTTGCGTGTATTTATGTCTTTCACAAAGATAGAATCGCCTACTTTTAATTCCTTTACTTCTTCTCCTCCTTTCCTCTGTCTAACCTTATCTTTATTTTCTAGCAAATTTTCTGATATGTGTTTATATAAGAATTTAGTTCTTTTACAGTGATCTTTTAATAACTGTTGTATATACTCTTTTTCAAAATTGATATTAAAAGTCTTGTTCGAGTCCGTGTGTCCGAAAACTACTTCAAATGGCGTAAGACTTGTTGCAGAGTGTATGGTATGATTATATGCCATAATAGAGTAAGTCATTACGGAGGCGGCGTCCGTACATTTTTGTTCGTATCTGGCCAGCCTGTATATTTCCGTAATGGTGGAATGAAAACGCTCAACGATCCCCATTGAGCTGGGATTATTTGGTGTTCCTATATGAAGATCTACCTTATACATATTTAACAATTCCCTCATGAGGTCGTTATTAAACTCCGAACCGGGGTCACAACTAATCCTTTTTGGCACACCATAAAATGAAAAATATTTAATCAGGGCGCGAACGACTTCAGGAGTCGAACGGTTACTAACTTCGAAGGCCTGCCCTAGTTTGCTGAAGGCATCTACTAGGGTAAGGTAATACCTGCCTTCGATGGAGAAGAGGTCTATAAATATTTCCTGAAAAGGTGCTGACTGAGTTTGGGTGAGCTGTAATCTGGGTTTAATTGGGTTTCTGTCGTATTTCATTTGTTTGCAAGCATCACAAGAGTTCAGTTGGGCGGAAATTGTCTCCTGCATGTTAGGCCAGTAGTAATTTCGGCGAATTCTAGTCATGGTTTCCTTTATCCCTCGGTGGCAGGTCTTTCCCTCGTGTAACTTTTTAATTATGGCTTTTTGTTCATTTTCGTCTTCTATGAAGACTACTCGTTCGGTGCACTCACAAAAAGTAACCTGACCTTCCTTGAACAACCTAATGATTACGTTACTGAAATCTTTTCTGTGTTGTTCATCCTCGAAGTAAATGAAATATTTAGTTTTATCTTTTATATATTCTTTTAGAAACTTAGTGATTAATTGTTCATTATTTATTGGTAGAAATACTTCGGTGATTTTCTGAGTTTTGTTGGAAATATCCGTAACCTGCAGGTTGTCTCTTAGCCACGTGAAAACCAATATCTGTCTGGGTTTTGTGTCTATAGCCTCGTGCAGTATGGGTATACCCGTTGTTTCCATATCCCTGGCTGAATGGGCGGTTGCGGTGCTACTACTGACTGATCGTATGGGAAAGTCTTGTTGACCATTATCAGAATCGTCAGATATAGTAATAGTTTGCGATTTATCGGAAATAGTGATGGTTTTAGAATCATCTGTCTGTCGTCGTTGAGCTATTCGACTCAGTTCGTTTGTTGCATCTTCCAAGTATTCTTGGAGTCTTTGTTCCTTGTCGTCGACGTTTACTTTCATAGAGTTGTTGTCCTCCTCTTTGCCCAACGCATTGACCTTTATGCGGGATAAAGCATCCGCGTTAAGGTTTTGTTTTCCATTTTTATGGATAATGTCAAAATCGTATTCTTGTAAACGTAACCGCCAACGAGTCAGTTTACTATTGGGCTCTTTGAGTTGGTAAAGCCATTTTAATGGTTTATGATCAGTAAATATAGTGAATTTATGTCCATAGAGATACGGCCTGAAGTGCTTAACTGCCCAAATGATGGCTAACAGTTCGCGCTCAATAGTGCTGTACCGTCTCTCAGTGTCTGTCAGTGTCTTACTCGCGTAAGCGATTGGTCTGTCGCTTCCGATAGAGCCTTGAGAGAGCACAGCTCCAACAGCTATTTCCGAAGCGTCTGTTGTCAATATAAAAGGTTTTGACATGTCCGGATATTGAAGAATGGGTGCGTTAATTAAAAGTTCTTTACATTTATGAAATGCGTCAATGAAATTTTTGTCTAGTACAACTCGTCGCCCTTTCTTCAAACAAGCTGTCATAGGTTGAGTGATTTTGGAAAAGTCCTTTATGAACCGTCTATAATAACCAATGAAACCCAAAAACTGTTTAATTTCAGTCTGTGTAGTGGGCATTGGATAGTCAATTACTGTTTGTATTTTGTCGTTGTTTGGTTTCAGTCCTGAGTCAGTAATAGTATGTCCCAAGTACAGTACTTCCTTACGGAGGAATTCGGATTTATCTAACTGTACTTTAAGATTTGTTTGTCTAAGTCTCTCAAAAACTGCGCGCAATTTTTGTAAATGTTCCTGTAAACTAGAAGAGTAGACCAGGATATCGTCTAGGTATACAAGGCAATGGATGCCTTGTAGTCCGCGGAACACGTTGTCCATTGCGCGTTGGAATGTAGCGGGGGCAGTTTTTAACCCGAACGGCATACGAAGAAATTCGAAGTGGCCGTTTACCGTGCTAAATGCAGTTTTTGGTCGATCTTTGTTTTCTATTTCTATCTGGTGGTACCCACTCGCAAGGTCAAGAGTGGAAAAGTATGTACTTTTTCCCAGTTTGTCAAAGAGGTCTGTTATGTTGGGCAAGGGGTACTTGTCGTCTGTTGTGATTTCGTTCAGTCGTCGGTAATCGATGACCATTCTATATTTTGTTTCCCCAGAGGCATCACTTTTCTTAGGTACAAGGTGCACAGATGCACTCCAAGGCGAATGTGATTCTCGAATCACATTATCCTTGAGCAGTTTTTCAACCTGGTTTTTAATTTCAGCATTTTGTACAGGTGCTTGCCGATAGGGCTTGATATAAATTGGGTCGTCATTTGTCGTACGTATTTGATGTTTTACTTGATTTGTAAATGTCAGAGGCAGTTCGTCGCAGTAAAATATGTCCTTGTATTCAGAGCAAAGTTTGTAAATCGCGTTCCGTTCCTCGTAATTCGTCTGATCGAGTCTTAATTTTGAGAGGTTGTCTGATAACATTCTATCTATTTCAATGTCAGTTTGGTTTGTGGTATAATTTAGTGGGCATGAACTTTTTTCAAAGTTGGTAACATCAAAGCGATTAATTACTGTCAATGTCATCTCGTCGTCTAAAAGGTTCTGTATAATAGTGGTTGCAAACCCATTATTACATTTTACGATAGCGGCTGGCATTCTTACCCCTTCGCAAAATTGTTTGAAGTTCAATACAGCATCACCGTTGTATAAATTTGTCGGTATCTTCACACGTTGTTCGGATCGCGGGGCTAATTTTATTATATGGTGAGGGTCGTATTCTATAGGGATGAGTGTCGTTTTTGTCTGAATCGTCTTGTTTTTAAGACTTATGTCTGCTTCCAATTGCATTAATAAATCTAATCCAATAAGTCCGTCATACCTATTGTCCACGTCATATATGTAAAATTTGTGGTAGTCGTTTGTTTGGAAAGTAGGGAAGAGGGGAATAGTAACAACTTCGTTGTGGACGCTAGTCGCATGCGTGCTAATAACCTGGAAAGGCTCGTAATGTTTCGCCGAGGCAAAATATTCGTCGGCCTTTCTTGGACTAATAAACGATCTTGTGCTTCCAGTGTCCAACATGAATTTAGCATCTATTTCCGGTATATAAATGTAAGGTAGTTTAAGGATGCGGTCTACATTTAGTTCTATCACTTCTCTGGTTTGGTGGAGGCGTCTATCATAAAATCCTGTTTGTCAGTGTCCTCTGTTATGTCAGTGTTAACGTCAGTCAAGTCAGTGTAGTCCGTTATCGCTTGGTCGTCGTAATATTCCTGTTCGTAATGGTTCATGTCGTTTATTTGGGTCATGTAGTAATTGTAATCGTTGTATATGTCGTCATTGTCTGTATATAGTTCGTTTAATGGAAATCCTTGTTGGGGTCTCGACGGTGGGGCCGCCGTTCTCATTGATACGTCGTTAGTTTGCAATGGTTTCGCATTATTTCCAAATTGTGAAGGTCGATATCCAAACTGCGCTGGGGGACGATAGCCAAAGGGCTGAGGAGGGCGATAGCCAAATTGTTGTGGGGGACGGTAGCCAAATTGCTGCGGAGGACGATAGCCAAATTGTTGCGGAAGACGGTAGCCAAATTGTTGAGGCGCGTTTCCAAATTGCTGAGAAGGGCGATATCCAAATTGCAAGGGGCGACTGGGTGCCTGTGGCATCAGGGCAGTCTGTTGTGGGATCCCAAATTTAAACTGTGGACTGTGTTGTGGTCCCGGAGGGCGGAAACCTGTGGGCTGCATCGAGCTTAATGGTTTAGCCGCAGAAAAATATTGCGTTGGACCGCTTGCGTTGAACTTCCACGGTAAGGTCGGCTGTGAAGGAGTAGCTGGTTTAGGATTCAGCATTTTGCTCCTTAAATTGTATTGCTCCTGGAAGTTAACTTCCTCTAAGACGTGTGTAAGCGCGTCTTCGAGAGTGGTTGGATTTTTGAGTCTGACTAATCTAACCATGTTTTCCGGGAGGTTATATAGGAAAATATTTAGGGCGGTATTATTGTAAATTATATGTTTGGCGTCTCTTAAGTTAATGTCCGCCAATTGGTTCACTTTAGCTAATAGAATAGACCTTACGCTTTGGATCCGATTACAAAAATCGGCGAAGGTCTCATTGTGTTTTATTTTTAACGTTTCTAGTTCTATTGCTACGCATTCCTCACTACGTGGGTCACCGAAGTGTTGGATTAATAATTGTCTTAATTCGTCCCAAGTTTCAATATCGATTCTTTCGCTTATCAAGGCAGCCGCATCGCCAACTAATTTGCTAGTGAAACATTGCATTAAATATGCGTTGCGCTCCTGACTGCCTTGGTACTTTAAGATTACATACTCGCATTTTCTCAAAAATAGACTTAGCAATCGCGTTTCCCCTGAATATTGAGGGATTAATTTCAAAGTTTCAGCAGAGATATTTACTTCGTTACTTGATTGCAGAGCCATTTTTTGTAAATGCGATAAAACACGAAATAAAGATATAAAAAAAAACACAATTAAAATTAAACACAATTACAATATAATACAATTTGTATAAAAATCAAACACTAATTAAATTTAAATAAAGTAGATATAATTGTGAGACTGAGTTTGAAGCCTTGTTCATTTATTATATTACTAGTTACTTAATATTTCTTTTAATTCTTTAATTTAATTTAATTCACTAATTTAATCAATTTTAAATCTTTTATTATTATAACTTTTAAATCTTTAACTACTTTTATTACTTAAACCAGATAACGTTATTACAAAAGAGGTTTATTTCACAATAACAAATGGATGGGATTTCAAAGGAAAGTGAAGAGTTTTACTCACCAACCGATCATCTCCATCACAGTTTTCACAACCCGTTATGACTTATTTGTTTGGTTCGTATGATCACTCGAGCCACGCCGCGATAACGCGTTTTCCAGCCAAAGTTTGATGGCGAATTTACGAAAAACGCGGAAGACGGCACAAGCCTTATTTATGTACGAGCGATCCTACCGGCTGCGCCAGTCAAGTTTCGGGAGCAAGAAAAATGCTTTTTAAAAACTAAAAATTAATATATTAAAACTAATGAGATTGAAGACAAGTGGCAGAGCTTGATGCCAGTATTCAACTACTGATTTAATTAAATCTAACTTACAAAGTAATCTCTTATGGCTACATCCTAAATGCTAACTAAGCGCTACGTTCCTAGAACTATGGGTTCGGCCGACCACCCGGTTCTGCTGACCTAGCGATCAACAGGAAGGGCTTGGGTGACGTAACTACCTTTTCCCCAATCAATACAAACAATATCCAACAACAATAATATACAAACCCTGTATACAAACAAATGACAAACGCCACTATCGCGAATATTATGGAATTGAAAAGAAAATTCTCGAATCTTCTCTAATGTTCTCTATAAATCTAGAAGTCGTATTTGGGTATGTAAGCAACTACAAAGCGGGGAGGTTAGTCGGTCGAAATTAGTGAGTTGAATCGAATAGTTGAGATTGTAAGATGTCTCAAAAGTGTGTAAACCATCAAGATCACTTCTGTTATGTTTGTGGTGAGGTGACTTTTGCGTCTCAGAAGCAGTACTCCATTGATAAAAAGGCATATCAGCTTTATTTCGGTTGCAAAATAGGCGATCAAGACAAACATTAGGCGCCACATATCTGCTGTAATGCATGCGCTTCAAGTCTGAGAAACTGGTTAAATCGTAAAAAACGATCTATGCGGTTTGCTGTCCCAATCGTCCGGAGAGAGCCTACAAATCATGTTAGTGATTGCTATTTCTGCATGATACCTCGTGTTGGGCAAGGCACAGGTATATCTAAGAAGAAAAAGTCGGTTATCAACTATCCAAATATACCATCTGCCATAAGACCTGTGCCCCATATTGACGAACCATATTGTTAAGGTACTGAATAGAGATGGGCCAGCTTTTCACTACCTGCGTCAGAAATTCCCAAGGCTAAGTGAAGCAAAAATTAAAGAAGGTATTTTTGTTGGGCCACAGATTCAAAATATGCTGAAAGACGAACTCTAACAGATATTGAAAAAAATGCTTGGAATGACTTTCGCCCCGTGGTCACTAATTTCTTGGGAAATAAAAAAGCTGACAATTACGTTACTCTTGTTGAAAATATGCTGTCATCGTATCAAAAAATGGGTTGCCTATATTGCCTAAAAAATATAGGAAATGGATCTTTAGAGACATATGTCTCTAAAGATCCATTTCCATATTCCATATAGAGACATATGTCTCTAAAGATCCATTTCCTACACTCATACCTGGACTTTTTTCCTGACAATTGCGAAGCACGCCAAACAATATATCGATATATCAACAATGGAGAAAAGGTTCCAGGGAAACTGGAATGCTTCCATGCTTGCCGACTACTGTTGGACTCTTGATAGAGATGCTCCAGAAACATTTCAGAAAAGAATAGCAAAAAGACAGCGCATTTGTGACTCTAAAAGTGTAAAAGTATCTATTTTTTATTATTTTGTTAAAAATAAAATAAAAAAACTTGTTCTTGAAAACTGCAACTAAGTTTTTAATTTCATTGTCATTTTTGTATTCACCGCCCCAAAATTAACAAAAAAATGCACTTTTCATACAAGATATAACAAATAAACTAAAATTTGTTGTCCAGTGTTATCGATTATTCAGTCACAATAAATATAGCCTTGCGTACTGTACCTACGTAGCAAACTTAAGCTTACTAGGATTACGAAAGCCATGTTCAACCGGGTTAAGAGTATTGCATGTAGAAACACCTTTTTTCCTGTTGCCCTTACGGCTTATAATGGCGTGAAAACGGAAGGAGAATAATATTTTACTGTGTAGTCGTAAACAGTAAGTAGACAAGTAAAAGCCAGTGCACGGCTATTCGGGTGGCACGTTTAATGGCATAATTAAAGACGCCGAAGGTCGTGCTCGCAGCCGCCATCGGTCGATGTATAACGTCCACGACAGAATTATTTTTTTCTCATTATTACGAGATCGCCTTTTTCTCCCAACTCGTTTTATCCCGCGTCGTGTTTTATTGCTCTTATTGTTGAGATTTTTGTTTCCTATTTCATTTTATTTACGTGCCCTTTGTGACGAAAGCTTGATTAATTGGTGTGCGTTTAACGCTCGAAACAATATTAAACTTGTGAACAATTCTGTTACAAATTGTTTCAGATTCTGTCTAATCTTTCTTAGCAGGCTAAAGCATTCTGTTAAACATCAATAAATTTTGTAATCCTTACTGACATTATATAATAAGAAAATCTTTAATCTCTATCACAACTATCACACGTAATTATCACAAACCTTACTGGAATTCTGTTGTGTAATTTCACCGTTGTTCCTCCTCTTGATCTCCAAATAAACTTCAGTATAAGTAGACGAAAGGTATAAATTGGGTATTCAAAGTATTCGAAGGGGGAGGTCCAGGGGATCTAGATTCACCCTCGAGACATATCGAATTTACATTAAATAAAACAACTTGACTTGGCAAGCAGATCGTTAAAAAAGAAAACAAACAGAGACGGAAAAAATCAGTATGATAAAGAAATTGTCCTTTTGAATTCTCTTTTGTTTGAAGTGTCCTTCTTTTTGAGACATCTTGTGTGTTTGGACACCCCTCCCCCCCAACTCAATTACGACACCCTCTCTGTCTGGATGAAGAGGTACACAATTTACTTTAATCACATAAATTTTGATCCTAAAGCAACAATTTGCCTCTATTACAGTTTCACTTATTTTTTAAATATGACACAAATCTGTTAATTTCCTCGCTAAACGTCGTGAACGTCGTGGCAGTGGCAGACTTGTGAATAATCAGAAGCCTATTGTCGATATATCACGTGAATGTTGAATGTTGGTACATGGTAATTTAAACGCTCGCCTCAGCCAACCTATCGATCGTAACCAAGTTACCTACAATATGTACACGAGCTAAGGTTAAATTCATGTTCCCAGAAGTGTCAACGATCCAAGTTTACTCTGCTTATGTTTGTACAGTAACATATCATGTCTCCATTATAATACGAGCGTCTATTATTTCATAAACAGTCGAACAAAAAAAAATCGGGGCATAAGCTACGTTATGCCAAGTTCTATTAAAATCCGTTCAGTTTTATGCATTATGCGCTTACAGACCAGACGAAAATTTAAAAAAATGTTGTTTTGCTGGGTTCGTAATATTCACAGCAATGGATCTTAAAAATACATAACATAATTACGATTTTATTTAGTATATATTTGTAGAGGTTTAGTAAAGTGTCCAAAGCTTCTAAATTTAACTCTTCATGCGCTAAGTTTAGTAACAAAATACTTGTGAAAATAAAAAAATATAAAAGGTCCATAAAAATACGAAATAAATACTCGTTAATCTATTTTAAACAACGCTTTTTCAACATGGGTCTTGTTGATCGATGATTTTTAATGGCCAATTATAACAAATGGCCAATGACAATGGCGTTTTCTTATATTATATTAGCGGAATTAGCACATTGTGCCAGTGACGAGTGTTCTTCGTAATTAACAATTTTAAAATCAAGACAATTCAAGACACATCTCATCAATATCCGGTCCCATCGAAGTAGGGAGGGAGTCGCTCAATAAACTGATAGAAACTGATAGATAGTAAAACTCTTTACTGTGTAATTGTTACATTTTGACAAAATTAAGGAATAATGTTTAAGAAGAGACTACAACCAGACGGCCTTATTGCTTTATTGCAATTTCTTCCAGTCAACCTTTCTTCCAGACTCGTATTAAGTAATTAATGATAGTAGGTTTACTGAGGACAGAAAACTTGAACTCTTTGCAAGTACAGGAAAAACGCAGTTTTATGTTTTTATTTGATTATCACAAACCATACAATCTAGAATACATAATTTTTGAAATAATCAACGAAATACTCGACTTCTCGAGTTCCCTCCAAAAAGTCCGACAATGTCATCTCTTACAGTTTCATAAACTGCGTTTTATTTGTGCAAAGAATCTGGGAAATCATTGCAAAATATCAGTTGAAAAAACTTATTTATGGAAATATACTCAAATAATGAAAAAGGACACTGTCATTGTTTCTTGGCAGTTGGTAAAAATATAAGTTATAGTTTTTATTTTAATTATTTTCTTAAAAAATCATTTGTAGATAAAGTAGATAAAGATAAATTGTATTATATTTAAAAAAATGGGTATTTGTTTTACTTTCTGAAAATTACTATTTTGTTTGCACTGCCAAGACAAACCTCTATTGTTTATATGGCATGAAGAAAAATCAATTGTGTATGGTTATTTTTTGTGTATAAATTAAAAAAAAAACTAATCATTTGCATTATGAAAACAAACAGTTACACAATTTTCCAAAACCCGTTATTTCGTAATTTTTTACCTGCAATGTACCTACCTATTTTTTCTAACATGTACCTATTGCAAGGAAAAGTTGTAGGCGATATCGGTCAATGAAATATTTCTTTTTCTTTTTTTACAATTTCCTATCCACTTTCGCCATTTTTCACATTTGACTAATGTTAGCATATAAGGGGGTTTCGGACCGTAATCCGCCACGCGGGCTCAGTGCGGATTGATGGATACACATGCTCTAGACTTTTTTTTCTGGAGCATCGATTTCGTCACGATATTTTCCTCTCACCACCGAGCAAGTGACAATTTTTAAAAATCTGTGCTTAAGTATAAACTCAGTGGTACGACCCGAGGATTTGAATTCATGATCACACCAATGTGAGTCGAGTATAGATAACCCTAGGCTATCCGAAACCCCCAGTGATTTACTAGGAGAGGCCTGTGCCCTGCAGTGGGATATTCAAGGACAAGTACATATAAGTAGCATATTATCAGTGTAGTTTGTTCTATATGTCTGCCATCTTCTTTTTATGAAAATATCTATGGAGCCATCATTTGAAATTACGTTTCTGGCGCGCGGCATTCTTGAGTAAACTTTCATGTAAAGCCTCATAATGTATTTCCAATATGGTTTCATGATCCATAACGTAACGAGATGGATCGAAGAGTTCGATATTACCGACATGTGTGCACGAACGAGCTGTTCAAAAAAAAAACATATTTAACAGTAGGTATATTGTCTCAGTTACGAAGGTGCGATGAGTATGATTAAAAAAATGTTAAATTAAGAAACATGAAGAATTATAAAATTTCCCGATTGACATATAGGATACTTTTTATCCAGATTTGTTACAAAGCTCCCCGTGTATATTTTTGTCTTTTTTATTTTTAGTCAGTGATATCATAAACGGACACTTATATTTAACACATTTTCTACAAAATTGTGTTAATTATCTGATTTTGATAAAACAAAATACTTATTACTTATATACAAAAGTTTATTCTCTGCTCTGAGCTGCCGTAATAAATATCTATGAAGATCGACGATAGCCAGAATTTCACACATTCGTGAGATCGCGTCCGTACTCTAGCTCATACATACCATTCTATTTAAATATGGATTTCTTCCATTATCTGACAGACGATAAAGGAAAACAAATTGAGGAAACCAGCTAAAAAACAAAAGTTATATAATATCTACCGATAACCCTCCCTGATGCAAAAGGAAGCCTGGGACCTGCATAAGGACGATATTGGTTGATATCGATTTATTTACTTGCAATTGACCGCGGCTTCGCCTGCTTGTTATCAGATTCCAGGCGGAGAAACTTTCAAAAGTTAATTCAATCTTTCTCGCGTTGATTACGAAACCTGCTATATTTTTGTAACTAAGAGACCGATTTTATTTTAAAAAATACACAGAGTCTACAGAATAAACTGAATCAGGCAGTCATTGGCCCTAACAGGTTTACAGACCGAATCTCTCGAACCATCTGTCGACAGAAAGTTCTTGATACCGTAAAATTCCTCAGTAATAAGTAATGCTCATGTAAAATTCACATACTGTATATTATAATGTCAGAGTCAGTCTCCCGTAAAAACGTTGGGCTACCATTTGACCGTATCAACGATCCCACTGAATTCACATCAATAGAAAATGTAAGGTCAATAGAAAACGTATTACCCGCACGTTGAAAATCGTTCATTCATTTGAAGGTCATGTTCAATAACATTTGTGCTTACATATATTCCTAACTGTAACAATCTAATTTGAATTATAGTATCGACTTTTTCTGCAGTACTTTTCACCTTAAATACGAGAATGAACTTGAGAGTATTTAGACTTCGTTCGTGGTGAATATGAATAGTAGCCTATGCATTATTCCGGATTAAAATCTACCTATTTATACCATCTACTCTACAAATTACTGGAAACGTGTAAATAAGGCTTTAAAAAGGGTAATCTAAGAGAATAATATTCATACACACAAAGTAAACCGGATTTTCGGCGTTGACCGGATCCCTATTTGCTTCTCCGGAATTTTCTTTTTCCCGAAAAACATTATTAATATTTTTATATTTGACAACCCTAATCCCTACTTCCTTTATCAAGATTGTTTGGAACAAATTGCTACAAAACAGTAAAACCGACTGCTTTTATTACCTTCTTGAGACGTTGTTATTTAATTTTGTCATAATGGAATACGTATTTACAAAATAAAGAATTATATCAAACGTAAACAAAACTAAATGATATATTTTCGACGCCAGATCAATAAAAAATAGATGAAGATTGAAACAAAATTTGATTTCATATTACCTCGCAGGAACAAACTTTTTATTAGAAAAACAGCATAAATACAATTATTTACTAGCGCAATGTTCCGATATTAAAAAAGATACTCGTAGTATAGAAGTTGTTTGTTTAGACCCGGTGAGTGTTTGACGCGGTCTATCTAATCAGATGAGTTAGATAGGCTTGGTACAACTCCTAGGTTGGAACTGCAATGAATCGGAAAGCGAGCAGGGGAACGGGGGGCGAGACGAGTCGCAAAAGCAGGTCAATGCCAGGCCAGCCTGGTAAATAACGGGGTCTGTAGCAAATCAGAAGTAATAAATAAGTGGAAATAATACCCTTGTTCAAAAAGAAATAAAATACTTCAACCTCTATTATATTTGTGACTTCGACAATACATAAAATTATTTGAAAAAAAATTAAATGGGAAACATGTTATATTACAAGTATAAATGCGAAAGTTGATTTGTTTGTTCTCTTTCTGTTTGTTTCCTTTGATGTATAAAGCATGTAAGTACATACATACATCGTACGAGTAGCTGGCGGATTAACACATTGGATAGTTTTTATGCCGGTCAGTGCAAGCAAAGCCGCGGGAAACAGCTGGGTAGTGGTTATTACACTTACATTTTTTTCTGAAAGTTTATATATAATAATTAAAGTATAATTTTGAACAATAGAATAATTCTTCTATTATTAAACTATATTAATTATAGTAATACCACTTTAAAACATAGCATGATAATGTCACAGGATCTTAATTTGGGGTACAACTCAAGGGCGTCGCCAAGGGGGGACAGGGGATGGCAGTTGCCCCCCTCTAGAGATACGATCTCGAGAGAAAAAAAAGGATTTGTACCTACAATTTCTCCTACGATTTCATATTTCTCCCATCCTCTCTCTCATCTTGCCCCCCCCCCCCCCCCCCCCGGCCCATTGGCTGGCGACGCCCTTGGTACAATTGGTACAAGTTGTGACCACATACAGTCATAAATCAATTTCAAAAATTCCTGATAAAGATCGTATAAATAGAGAAACACACTGTCCCTGGGTTGTCTAATATACTCATAGGTCTACCGCTACAAGTACCATCTCAAAGAATTATATATAGATTATGAAGTCATCCAGATAAGTTAGTACAGATTTTAGAAGATAATTTAATGTGTTTTCAATTCAATGTAGGGAATAATAATTGATAATGAGAATAATAGAAAAATACTTTAATTAAAAAATAATAATTAAATGTGAAGTGCTCCGAAACGAGGTCCCGGAAACACGACAACAGTAATAGCAGTGTCCTCAAAAGTTTAAAATAAACCATTTAGATATATTTATTTAGCTTACCTCAACGATATAATCGAGATTTTTTTGAAATAAGGACAGACGTATTTTAATAAGCTCTTTTTTTCAAGTTTTGCTTGAATGCGATAAAAGTATATTCACAAATGCGGCTTAGAGGTCTCTTAGAAGATATTGTGCAATTTTACGAATTGCGCAATGTTTTTTATCATTTAGATAGTGTATTATTCATTTAAACATACATAATGGGTTACTAGCCGTAATCCACCACGCAAGCCCAGTGCGGATTGGTGGATACACATACTCAAGATTATTTTTTTTAATTTCTCGAGCATGAATAAGGGTTTCCTCGTGATTTTTTTTCCTCACCGCGGAGCTAATGACAGTTTTTAAAAATTCACACTTAACTAGAAATTCAGTGGTACGGGCCGAGAATTTGAACTCGCGATCACACGGATATGATTCGATAAATAAATACCCCTGGGCTATCAGCGCTCTTAAGTACGAAATACGAGAAATACACTAAGTAATTGTGTCTTATGTTGATACTTCATTTCTTTGTAAAGTTATCCTAAATATCTTAAAATCATTTTATTTCGTTTCATTTGTGGTACGAGCGTATCTACCTTCCCTTAACTTCCAAGTATTAATTCCTTTGAGAAAGGTGTTTTATACTTTCCTTGTCCTTTTACTTCGCAATTCTCCCTTTTTTAAATCCCGTCTTCATTAACTTTGAGGTCTTTATTATATAATAAATCTGAAATATTCATGTTTATTACTTATTTAAGAGCCTAAATACACATATTTATTAGAATTAATTCACTTTTTTTTATAACAAGTGATTTTGTGTGAAAATTATCTGCATTTTGTATCAAACGCATAATGTGCATAACGCACTGTTTATCTTTTCCCATCGATACAAGTGCGAGTTGTCAATTTTATATGAGTAACCCACGATCTATAAACATTGCTGATATATTTATCAGCAAATTGGTTTTATAACTATGGTTGCGATATATGTATATTTCGGTCTATTACATTTATAAGTAATACTATATTATCTATTATTATATAAATTTAATAGTTTCATTACTTACTGTATTTAAAAGCTTATATTTCTTACAGATATGACTTAGTGAAAAATTGTGTTGCTAACTAAAATATTTATGTTAATAAAAATACAGCAATTAGAAAAAACGAAAACATTAAAGCAGTTCATATTCAATAACACTCCAGCATTTATTTGCGTAGAACATTTTAATTCAAATCAGAACATAATTTTAAAACACATTCAAATATGTACTGTGTAAGTAGTCCCAAAAGTTAAAGTCTAGGCCTCGTCAGTAAACAAAACGTTAATCTCCCACTACAATGCTCCCAAAATAAAGTTCCTCTGATCGACAATATATTTGTACAAGAGAACATGGCAGCTGTGTACACCGCATATGCGTAAACATAATAAAAATCCAGATTTTTATGTACAGCAACGAATTGGAGCGATTTTAATGAACATTTTGAACGAAGCTTAAAATTCTCAAAAATATTTCCGAGGGAACTTTGTTACTGAAATTGAAGCAGACTTAGGGATAATTTTCTGGTTTTCGAGCAATAAACAAATCGCCAAGTTCGCAAATTAAATTTAATACGATAATCATTATGTCCGATTTTTTCTTATATTTTTAAGTGCATTTACATTCGATTTATATGGCTTTACGTTTTCTTATTCTGTATTTATTATATCCTTTATAAAATACCTATATATATTGACAACAGGCGAAGATCGTATGTGGTGGCGAGTCGAGAGACGTATGGTATAGTTTATACTGTAACCGCCCCTTTTAACATCCTCGTGCACAGTGCCTCGTGCATGAGGGGTGTAAGGATTTGAAACGGCACGCTGACAAAGCGGCGGGCTGGCAAGTTTTAGAGGTGGTGTAGTTCCTCAGGGCTTGTGGTAGCCGGCTTTTATATCCCTTAGTTACATTTATTTATGCACGCCAATTCTGGCAAATGTGATTACCTTCTGTTACTACTCACATTGCAAATAAATTATTTGATTTCGTTGGCAGGTTGTAGGGCAGAGATTGCATAATTGCGATAACACCCGCCTATTGTTTTCTGTTGTTTTGTAGCTATGTGTGCAAATTTCTTTGTAAGTATAAACAATAAAGATAATTATTATTCTTTTGTCGCCTTTTACGACACCCTCGCGAAGAGATGGCGCGGTACTATATTAAAGCCGACCAACAAATCAATTTATGTATTTATTGATATAAAAATGTAACATACATATAATATTGAGCTCATCACCGTGCACCGTACCAAATTGATTTCTTTCCAACAGCAATGATGCGGCGCGGCTCAATGGCTATCGCCAGTGGCGGCGAGCCGCTGATCGTAGTGGAGGAGAGTGGCTCGGAGGACACCGAAGCCTCCGCCCGATCCCTGGCGCCTTCCCGCGGCTTCTCAATAGACCAGGAATCCCCTCCGGACCCCTACCACCTGTCGCCCTGGCGAGACACGCGAAAACACTCACTACCGACGCCCTCTTGTACTACTGGACCCACTGCCAGCCAGGTAAAATTGCTTCGCTCGTTAGCTATTCACTTCTCAAAACTTGACTTAATTTATAATACGTATAATCACTCGCGTCTTTTCATTTGATGATCAGGGTACTCCTAACTAATCTAGACGAGGTGAGCAGAAGGAAGATTAAATGGAATCCCTATACTCACTGAGACCAATCTGCTGTAGGTCCGATGATACCCTCACTTCACTACTGATCAAGTAAAGTTGTTTTTTTGGTCTTATTTAAAATACATCGATGGATTTGACAAAGGATCTCGACTTCACGTTCCTGTCTAGTTGTCATCGCTGGAAACACTTAATTTTAAAGTTTCAGTGTAATCCTCTACATGCTCGCATGCAGGCGCAACTTCTCGCCGGACCCAAGTTCCACTGGAAGTTCTCCCGACTGGAAGATATATATTGCGTTTTTGCATAATCATCTAAAATTTATTTTTTATTATCAAAAACCTTAAACTACACAGGCACATATTAATAAGAGATCGAAGTGTCCAATCAGATCCAATCAGCCGCAGCTTATTTGCTACTCGAGAAAAAATCGAGTATAAAAACAAATACGTACCTCAGAGAAAAATGAATTGAAACAAAATTGAGAATTGTATTGAATTCTAAGATTTTCTAACTTTATAGCATATTGTGTTACATAATGTTCTAGGAATGTAGAAGTCGCATCTATAGCACATTACAGTAGTAGAACTAGTCAACATAATAAATACGTTTCTCATCATTGTATCAGGTTCGCCGGCTGTCGGAAAGGGGCGAGGGCGTCGCTCGTGAAGCTCGTGAAGCAGCTTTTTTGGCCACATTAAGCCAGGCACCGCCACAAACAGGCGGACGAAGGTAATTAATTTTATAAAGATATGAAAATAATTTCAATTTTATTTGAAAGTAGGTTATGAAATGTATATTTTTGTTACAGACATTCCGTAGTGACAATATCGCGAGTACCCCAGGCTCTGTTCGGTCGTGGTCGTCGCGAATCCATTGCTGCATTCCCCGCTCTAGGACGACGCAGAGATTCTGGTTCAAAGAAATGTAAATATAACTTTGTTACATCATGATTTAAACAAAACGAGACAATAGATTAATCATGGGCCTTTTACAGGTCCACCAGCAATCGACACGCTGGGCAGCACCCATAATCTGCAACTGGACATTATGGACGACATCGTACAAGCACGTAAAGTGCGTATGCGTCTGTGGAACACTTCTAACGAACGAGTGTGCGAAGTGCAACCCCTCGATGAACGATCGCCTATGAGTGGCTCTGTGAGGTATACAAACCGTGGTCGTAGGCATTCCGATTTTATAGGCTCACCGCTTCCGCCAATTCCAGCTCGCCGACGAGCCTCGGAGATGCCTCCCCCGCCTCCCATACCGCCGCGCACCGGGGTTGGCGTCGTTTGCACCGACACGGATCTCCAACACATGCTCAACGCGCTCACTTCATCAGCGACCGAAATAGATCGCTGCGGTAAACCCGAAAGAACCAAACGCTTTACCGCCACACGCTCCAGTAGTTTCGATGCATCCACTTTACGAGATAACCCCTCCGATTCCGGTACCACTTGGTTTGCGCGACGACACCAGACCCTAGCCAAAAAGAAAGAAACTGAAAATAAAAAGACGAAAGTGACATTTGCGCCAGATTCAAAACCACCGCCTGGTGATGCGGCGGCTGTAGTTTGGGATAAACCTACTGGATCGGTAGTAGACGCAAGTGCGTTGGGGAGTGCCATCGAAGTGTTTCTAAGGAAGGGCTCAGCGGGAGAGCCTGGACCTTCTTCGTCAGCCTCTAGTAAACCTTCGGCGCGCAATGACGGCGAGCGTTGGAGCGCTAATAGACCAGAAGAAGAAGAAACAGCAGAGGGATGCGATGCCACACTCTGCTCATCATTAAAAGATCTATTCGTGTAGATTAGCGCATGGTGCGTTTAAAACTCTTGTAAATTACTAGTTGTCAAGTACAGATTCGTTTCTCTGGTGTCGAGTACGAGGTATGACGTGCTCGTCACGTGGCCGCGTGCGCTCGGTGTACCTATTGTACTCGTACTTTATGAATCTTTCAATGTGATAGACTGCGCGCGGACGCCGGTCGTCCCGGAGTCGACTCGCGACCGACGCCCGCTCCGCGAAATTATTTTTAGAGTGAATTCTATTTTCATTGTAAATTTTTTAATAGCGATCTAAATATTGACTTAATGTTAGATAGAGAATTATATTCATGATCAGCGGGTGCGTGTTTTCCACGCCGCACTATGCGGCCTCCCGGTGCGCGCCCGTCCCCCGCCCCGTCTCGTTCGACAATCTGTATCTTGTAATAATCCATTGTAAATTGTAAAATTAAAACAAACTTAAATATTCATATAGCAGAAAATTTTGGAGGAGACGTCGGGAGAAATGTACGCTTAATAGACGAAGGCGGCTCTCAGTCGTCTTTTATCAATAAAAGTTTTTATCGATGTTATTTGGCATTTTTATTGTGTATAGGTTTCCACTGTCGTAAAACTCTCAAATTCCTTTGCGTCGATCAGTGCGACCGACAGCGACCGATGTAATTCGATTTCATAAAATATTGTCTGCTCTCGCGAAGGTCGCCGCCCGCCCAATATTGCTAAACAAAGGACTCTGCCGAAGTTATAAGTGACATGGGGAACCAATTTGTTGAACTCACAAAGACAACTTTTCCAATTACTTAGGGGCCTGCAGGTGAGAGTTTTCATTTTCAACGCTCCGTAACTACTTCATAAATACGTGGAATGTTCATGATGAGCCCTAGTAGGACCTTGAAAATTTTGAAAGCGCTTTGATATTTGCTTAGCAAAGAGCTCCAAAACCTTTTCTGAAACATATAAAGCATGTAACATAAGATTTTAAACTTTTGTTATGTTGGTTGAACATAATAATTGTTATGTAAACGGGTTACTCCCGATCTATTATTATGCATATAAATTCAGTTTTGTCATGTTAAGAAGTGACATGACAAGACAACGTTACATCTGCCTCCCCCAATAATAAAAAGATTAACTGTACCTATATCTGTCTAAAATAAAAGAAAGTCAATTTATAACATCTGTCGCTTAACGTTAGTGCCATTAGCGAAGAATACCTATAAGTGCATACATACATTATAATACCTTCCAAAAATATTTGAACTAATTTGATATGTACATAACTGTTAACTTTTGAAATTACCAAATGCCCTCGCGTCTTTGAAATTTACCGCTAAATTATATCAGTTAATGCTCACGAGGCATTTTTATAAGTTCATATTAAAAATACTTGGGCTCTTTGAAGACCCTCTTCTTTTCACTTGGCTGGTCTCGTTAATAATAGGCATATAAGCCTTTTTACTCGCATCTAACACGGCGCAAGTAACTATAGTTAGAAACTTACTCGTATATAAGACTGTATTAAAATAATCTAATTCTTTTCATATTATCTGCTAAATACCTAGACTAAATATCTGGACGTTAAAAGACGAAAAACCATCAGATGGCCGATCTATATTAAAAAGTTTTTACATGAGCCACTGAAACTTCATTGCAGAATTATAATCAGTGCAGAGTTATACCATGCTATACCACCAGCCTAAATCTCTTCACTCTTAGCAGATATCTTAGGCCTCTCCCAAAACTCAATACCATCCCAAGTTTCTATACGGAATTGAATCTGAAACGAAGAAGTCACCGAGATAGCTTACTGAATTAGCTCGCCAACAACCGATGGGGCCAACAACAACAGACGAATCCTCAAATGAAGACCATTTACCGAGAAGCACAGTCTTACACAGGCTGTCAATCAACCGGAGTCCGTGCTAAGTGAGGCGGATCACAGACATAAAAGTTAACTGATAGTGACTGGATGAGACGAGCGGAAGATCATGTGTACTGATGTCAATCGCCACCGAAAATAAAATCTACATAAAATAGCTTAGATCATTCTCTCTTTCTCTTCTCTCTTGGTCAACGTTATCATTCATCAGTAAGCGTCGACAATCGCGGCCCTTTAAACATTCAAACTAACGTACAAATATAGATACATACTTATAAACCATTTAACCACGCAGCGTCTTCTCGTCCACAATACCTCAGTGCTTGAAGACGAAGGTCTTCGACCAGTGTGTGTTGCCAGTGATGACCTACGGCACCGAGACGTGGTCTCTGACTATGGGCCTCATAAATAAGCTCACTGTCGCACAGCGAGCTATGGAGAGGGCTATGCTCGGGGTTTCCCTACGTGATCGAATCAGGAATGAGGAGATCCGTAGACGAACTAAAGTCACCGACATAGCCTCTCGGGTTAGCAAGCTGAAGTGGCAGTGGGCAGGGCACATAGCTCGAAGAACCGATGGCCGATGGGGCAGAAGGGTTCTCGAATGGAGACCACGTACCGGCGGACGAAGCCGAGGACGTCCATCTGCTAGATGGACAGACGACCTCATAAAGGTGGCGGGCACCCGCTGGATGCAGGTCGCTGCCGATAGGTCTAAATGGCGGACAATGGGGGAGGCCTATGTCCAGCAGTGGACGTCTAAAGGCTGAGATGATGATGATGATGATGAAACTATTTAAAAAAAAATTTGAATCGTCATATTACAAAAATAATGTTCTTACTTTAATAAGACCGTAGAGAATTTTCATCCCTGGACATTCAAGTCAATAGCTAGTGAAAATCGGTCAAGACAAAAAGGATATTGCGGACATTTTTCAAGGTAATGGCTTGTATTAAAACTGCTGAATCGTTTCAGTGACCTTTGAGATCCAAGTTGACAGCGTAAGTATTAAGACTTTTTCTAATATGTACTATATAAAGATCTATTTTTACTCGTACCAAATATTAGTCTTAGATGGATAGATAAACTCTTTATTGTACACCAACACTAGTTCTAAAAAGAAAATTTTAATAAGTAATATTTCGCGATCTTTTTCAGGCAACCTTTGATTTTAATAATGATACAATTCTAATAACAATAAGCAATTTAAATAACCATTGAAGTACTAACCATGTTCTTCATAATCATTACTGATTACTCATGGTTTAAAATTCGTTGTCACTTTATAAACCGTTTGAACTTCTAATTGCTTATAAAAGAACAAGTGATTTAAATCAATAATTAATTAACGTTAATTCTAGTTTGTGTAAGTTGTCTTGCGTCACCGTGAACTGGGTCATTGTTGTTACGTCTATTAGCGTGAAGGGCGTGTGAAGTGTGTCTTATATAGTTACCCATATGCATTAAGCTAGACGTAATGTATACATAATAAACGTAAATCATGTAAAATGACGTAATTAGGCGCGCTCCATGTATAATGATGTGAAATGATAGTAAAAGTAACTTTCTCGGTCGGTTATAAATATGAGTTTATTCATTTTCAACTCGATTCAATAAATGTGATTGATTCTCCTCTGTTATACGTGTGTTCAGGATTTCTGGAAAAGCACTAGATCGATTTACATGGAGCTTTTGTGAAATAATCTTTGTAAACTAAGGAAAACTTTAGGCGTTCTTTCATTGAAATCTACTCTGTCGTTAATAATCATGAAAACATTAGGACGTATTTAATAGGGATAATTATATCGTCGAAGTACATTTACAACAAATATCAAGATATGAAAAGAGTAAGCTCTTTTCACATTATTATGACTTCTTGAACCACTAAAGTCTCTTATTTTTCAAGGACTACAGATCGACCGACAACAGCGCCGGTGGTAGCTGGATGACAAGAACCGAAAATCTTGTGTGGTAGAGAGATGTACTCGTATATGTACATCTCTCGCAAAGTGGATATTCAGCAGTCGTGTGGTTAATAATTTAAATAACAACGCTCTCTCATAAAGGAGTTACAACAACATTAAGGCTGAAATCTTTTTTTTTAAATAGCTGAAATAACAACGTTAAAAATAAATAAAAAAAAATATTTACAGCTATAGAAGATTCTTCAAATTATAAATAAAGATAATTTTATTATTTCGTTTGATAAAGATATATTTCTACAAATTTATTACAATGTTCTTAGAAAAAAATCCAAATCGTATTCATTCAAATTAGAAAAAATTCTTTTAATTTCATAAAATGCCCGTTACACGCTTTTTAATCTCTTTTCTATACAAGATCACATAACGCGTTATTACTTTAGAATTATTTTGCAAAATCTAAGTACGTTATTACTGTCGTAAAAATATGAAAATATTTTAAACGTCGTTAATCAGATTGATTATAAGTAGCCGTTATCTACGTAAGAAAAGTGTCATGTAAATTATGATGACTGACTGCTTGTTTAAAATTTAACTCAGAAAATTAGAGTGAACGTTGCAGTGGCATTGAAAGTTGGCTGGTCAAGAAACTAAAATTACAATTTATCCTCAACACTAGTTTGCAAATATAAGCGCTGGGCGATCGAAGCTCGAGCGCTGTGTGATGCGCTAATAAACTTTAAGACTCCAGCCTTGAACGCTCGTGAGCGTTATAGACTCGAACCTTGAAGGAGAGTGACCGTTATAGACTCGGAACTTTTAACGGTCAAGGGTTTTAGGTCCAGACAAATAGATGATTCTCGGTCTTAGAATTAATCCAAGTCATGTTTATGGGCACCTTATACAGCCTACCTAGAGGCCAGTTTCCAACCACTCGATCTAAATCTAAACCAAGAACGATCTAAGAAACGTATATTTATTAAAGCTCGCTCTAAGACGCGGAAGCGTTAAAATCTTGAACCATAACGCTCGCGAGCAATTAATTCTCGAATCTTAAGGTTCATTAGCGCTGTGCGAGCTTCGAGCGTTTAGAGCTCATTTTTACAACACTAGTTAACACTTAACAATGATAGTTAACACTTAACAACTTAGTCAACACTTAACAATGATAGTTAACACTTAACAACTTAGTCAACACTTAACAATATGACTGTACAATACATACTACAAAACAAACTTTGGTACATAGCCGCTAGAATCATTCATCGCGTTGTAAAGCGTCCGATAAATTTCAATCTATAAACCACAAAACGGTGAACAGTAATCTAACTGCAAAACATGTAAAAGAAATAAGAATTCATTCTTAATAATAGTACACTTCCATAAGTTTATTTGTAAATAATATATAACTTAAAATTAGTTTTAATTACATATATGCTTAAATAGTAGGGGATAAAAATAATTTAATTATTAATTCACTTTTCTCCCTTCGAGACATCTATAAGTATGTTTACGTGCAGGCGTACACAATGCCTGAGGATATGAGAATCCCACTCCACTGCTTAGGTAGCTCGTGTACGCAGGATGCCTTTGGAAAAGACGTACAGTTGGCTTTATCTGTACAGTCAGCTTTTATTGTCGGAGACACATTATCTTTACATTATCTTTTACAGACATTACATTACACAGTACATACATTACAGTACACATTTATCTTTTTATTACTATTTTATAGATTATAATCAACACATTATTCATTCCGCATCATATTTTCTCTTTGCCAAATGGAATGAAGGGATCTGTCAACATATTTGGTCCATTAGAAAATCAGCTCGTCTGTGTACCTACACGTTCACGGATTCGATTCACACTCTTCACGTTTAGTATCAAGTTACGTTACTCGTTAAATATGTACTGTGACCGCAATCCCGCCCACCTGACACCGCCTAATTTACGATTTGCACTTGTTACCTCCCCATTTTATGATTTATCTCGAGATTTTCTTTCGAGATACATTAAACATCTTGACAAGGAGCGTTAAAACGAAACAGTTGAATTATGGCATCAACGTAAAAGTTTAAATTTTATTACGTACTAACCTTGTACCCGGTTTCACACGGAAGAATGAATACTTTCAACACTATCTTTTACAAAAACCGCTGTCTTGTGTTTCATAACTACTGGGCTATTTAAAAAATTAAATAAACAGTTTTAATATATATCTTTTAGAAATAATATTTACTTCCTGATAATAATGTAAATACTTATATTATAAAGAGATAGTAAGGGCCTTTCTCACCACCTCCGGATAAAGTAACTGTTAATAATCTGATAGATAAATTATCTGTCACTTAAATCTAGCTCATACTGACTTTCTAGTAATGTATAAATGACGTTTTGATATTCTCTGATAAAGTATCAGGAGATGGTGAGAAAGACTAAGTTTTTAATTTTCTTTTTACACGTTCTTCGACTCTTCTTATCCGGTCACCATCGGCGAACTTCATCGAATGGTCGGTCCACGTGAGCGGAACATGTCCTGCCCTCCCCTTCCACTACCCTTCCCGGCATGTGTTATCGGTCCTGTGGCAAACATTACTTGCCCCTTTGCCAATTCAGCATGCTAATTCTGTGAGCTATGTTGGTGACTTTAGGGTTTTGGATCTTATCCCCTAATAAAATTCCGACATAGCTCTCTCCATAGCTCGTTGAATAGTCCTCGTTATTTATTTATTCATACTTAATTTTACAGTTCATGCGCATCTACCATAAGTATTACAATTAATTGTTACAGTTCGTTTTAATGTGCATAAACAATAACTTATAACTAGAAAATAGCTTACAATAATTATGACTTACCTCATAACAATTCCACACATAATAATGTGAAATATTTATTTCACCAAAACCTCAATAAAATAAGAGACAGATACTACTTATTGTAAAAAATATTGTGTACAGATCACCCACTTCTAACAACTAACCTACCCCCTGTCTCCGAAAATACGCGAATCTAGTGAGTAATTTTAAACACCATCTCTTACAAAAACAAAATCTTTTGTTTCATAACTACTGTAGCGATTTTTTTTTTTTTGCATTCTAATTAACAAAAGATTAAAAAAAAAGTCCAAAATCGAATAAATAATTTATATAACGAGGCAGACGTTACTTTACCCTTATAATGCAGAGATTCACGGTAACCTACTTCCTCTCACCGAAAATAGCTAAATCCGTGCTCAGATCCTGTAAACAACATAATCTCCGTAAACAAAAACATTTATCATCAGTCCGCCTCTTGTTGTCACAGACATAAACACCGATCGATAGATACTCACGCTACCACCATATGGTCGGTTTAAACATTCCTAAATTTCTATAGGTAGGCGGCGCATGCCAACATTTGACACTATTGACCGATTGGCATATATTGGGGATGTCCATGAGGAATCGCATCCACTTTTTTTTATATAGAAACAAGGTCGCCAATGGACATCCGCGTTACATGGCAACATCAGTCAAGAATGACAAACGTTAGCACGCCCCCGGATGCACTGCCTACCTTCCTTTGGAGATTTAGGAACGAATTTGGAGAAAGGGTTGTGAAAATAGGTAGAGTTGGGATAGTATAAGATGGGAATGGGCTCTGACATATTTCATTCAGTACCGAAACACGTACTTGCATTGGAAACGGGATAAAGTGAGAAATGCAGTAAATTTTACGGTGATCTCCTGTAAGTGAGGGGTAACGTGGCCAGTCGAATGCGCCTAGCGGATGTAGGACTGGAACGTGCACCCTGCGACTTCAAACTTACTACCAGATGAATCGTCCAGACGACATTTGTAAAAAAAAGCAGTTCCGTCAACTGAATCGTTACGTAATCTTCACATATCCACCTGCTACCACCGACGGTTAAGCCAACCACAACATAAACAAACAATAATTCTTTGGCGGGAGCTCGAGAAGTGCGGTTGAGTTTTTGTTTGATTACTATAAAAAAAGTGTATTATGGACTTTGTGGTTTAACAGTGATAGTTTATTAAAGTTCAAAGTGTCATGTTTGTGCGTAATGTTTCTGTTAATAAAAAGCCTAAGACTGCGTTTTTTGTTTCCTTCCAAGGGGTTCAACTGTCCTCAGTAAACCTACTATAGTCGTCGCGCTTGAGTCGAACTCATACTGCCATCAAACCAAAAAAGAAGACATTGACAATTAACTCCTTAACTTAATTCACTTAATCTCCTTTTTCCATTAACGTCACGGTGACGAGACGATTTTTAATGGTATCCGAGGGGTATAATAGCCCTCACAACGCTATTTTTTTCTTCGCTCTTTTTGTCATTGTACGGGGCTTCAATAGAAATTGTCAAAATTATAATATGTGTGTGAAATTTTAGTGAAACACTCAGCATAGGCATTGAATTTCATTAAATATGCTACATATATGAGTAAATATGAGCAAATTTTGCTTAAAATTAGCAACAAGCGGCACTATTGACGGGAGCGGCAGGCGTTGTCATGTCACGCAAATGTCACATTAGACTACCGTAAAAAATAAAGATGACTATCATAAAATGTTAGTACAATAGTAAAATAATAAATAATAATAGTAAAATAGTACTCCATTTCCCACCCTTATCCTTATTCCCCCAATTTACATACGTGTATCGATAATGAGTGAGATATGCGAGAACTCATTTCCCATCCCATCTTATCCTATTCGTGATGGTTTTTCGTTATTTAGTGAATGTTTGACTGTTAAGACTCTCCCGTCCATTATAGACAGAGAAGTCCACGGCTGTGGTAGCAGAGTTACGCCGTAGCGCCGCGTAGCCGCAGGGCAAGTAGACTGGCCGTACTGAGTCATTCGATCGAATCTGAATAAATATGACGTCACCCTGCTACTGCTACGTATTATATAAATTCACAGTTTCGCACTCCAAAGTTCAATAATATTTAAAATTGGTAAAAGGTGAAACCAGGCCGAATTCAGAATCGAATTTTAAAGGAAAATATGAAGAGGTTTTGGGATCTAAATTTTTCTGAACCTCACGTCACATAATATTTAGTGCAAACAATCTTGGGAAGAGGGTTCTCTGCGAAAAAGCTTTGCTGTTTGGGGATATTTGCAAACTTTTTATGTATTGTATTAAAAGGATACATAAATAAATAACTACGAGTACATGACCTCTTGGAATCCGCCCTTGCTCGCTCATAGTGTATATAAGTCTTGTATTGTACAATAAAATTGTATTGTAAATAGAATATGGATTGCTGGATGAGTAGGTGTACTCCTCTATTCTTAACCCTATAAAGAAATTATGAAAAATAGACAGCTCATATCTGGATACGGGCGAGTCTCCAAGCGGAAGCTGATAGTGCGGCGCGATGATGATCACGTCGGTGACTGGTGACGGCGGCTGCAGTTCAAAGACCACCAAGAAACAAACAGATACGCACTACACATTTATTCACCGGCGGATCTACGACGACGGCTGCGCGGGTGCAAATGCGCCAACCACTGTAGCGGTTGTTGTCGGCGGGGATGAGGGACGAAAAGGCCAATGCGCACTGCCAAGTCAGATACGTTGGGGATTTTTTGAATCAGGATTTGAAAAAGGATTGAGAAAGACTTGGAATTAGGAGTATCATTATCCAGTTATAAATTATCTACATTATCTATCCCCCCCCCCCCCCCCCATCTGATCGGAAAATGTAACCAGGTAAACCAGCAGGTAAGCAGGGTAAGTAAACCAGCTCTGCAACTATCACTCATTCCCAAAGCACCTTTGATACATCTGACTGCAATCATCTGTGAGAGCAACTGGGTCCGACTGGCTGGGTAATTCTGCCATCGGACGCGACCAGTCGGCCGTGGAATGTACTATTATGCATCTGCATTAGTCACACGTTCGAATACACTCTCATCTCAATGGATGTCGGAAGGGAGACGAACAGACACGCACAATCCATACAAGCCCCAATATCACACACATAGCACGCGCGCGCGCGCACATTCAGCCTCCCAATATATTCACTGTTATAGTTTTCTAATTAATAACTATAATTAATAATAGATACATGCACACATTGTATATTTTGTTTAATTGTTTGGTGTTAAAATTTTGGTCACCTATCATTAGGTCACCTATCATACCTACTACTCTTTCATATTGTAACTTTTGGTAAACTAATATAAATTAATAAATAAATCTTTCCCTCCCATCGGATAAAAGTTTATTTTTTTTATCTAAAAAACTGTATTGCGCTTAGTCATACAAAAGGCGAGCTTAATGACTGGACGTATTTTCTACCAGCCAACTTTTGGGTTGAAAAAGAGGCACATCGGGACGGGAGATGCGTTTAAACGTACCTATAATACGTATACCATACCTCATCTATATTATTAGATTTTTTTTTTTATTATAATTACAAAAAGATTTCAAACTAACAAAATATAACCGTAACCAACCTTTTTTCGTCCACTGCTGGGCGTGGGCCTCCTCGTGGACATGGTCTTGTACACGACGGATGTATGACCTTTAAACACTTGTGGTAACAGCTATCTTATCGCTTAGTCGCCCTTTAGCACTACTAGAATAGCACTCACTACCCCGTCTCTTTCCGTAGGTGCTATACCCACGGGAAGAGACAGGATAGTAACTATTGTAAAGTCTACCAACACACCAGCACACTGCTAAACAGGATATAAGTAAAACGCAAGAATATCAGAACATAAATAAAAACGCAAATAAATAATTAGTAATGAAGGGAAATAAATTTTACAACTTCAGCTGTATTTTAATTATATTTTTTATTAATAGTTGCCTATAAAGTATTTTAATATTAACTCCAGATGTTTATTCGGTCCTTAACGCGGTGAAAAAGCGAGAGGGGCGTTTAGAGACGAATTCGCGAACGAAATTAATATTTTGACTGTACAATGGATAAAATTGTGACGGGGTCCTTTACGGCTGAATTTCAATCAGTGCCAAATTGAGGCGACGAGTCGTAATACCAGTAATGTATGCATTTATTCCGTGCGTATACAGCGACGCGGAATGATTTTCGCTTTAGTCAAATGTGGTTAGAAGCTTCTGAGGTAATCAGAGCTTATCCCTGTAGTGTATCCATGTGTTAAATTAAAGTGAATATGATAATTACCCAATGAACTCAACATCATGTTATCTTCATTTCCCAATTATTTCCCGTTTCTTGTTTACATGGCATTAGCACTTAGCATTAGTACATAGTGCCAGATGTCAAGTTTTAGAAATTCACAGTAGTGAAATTCAGGAGTCTTCTTTTCTAAGTACAATAATAAAATAAAGTATTCATTAGTAAAATATGCACTAAATTGACAATAAGTCATGTCATGTCTCATTCATGTCTCAAGAAATAGTCTCAAGAAAGACTAAGAAACATAAAAAATTACCCTCCAAAAATAAAAGTGTAGGTATAACTTTGTCCACTAGCTCCGAGAGAAGGTGCGACCAAACAACATAATATGTATTAAAAGAGTTTATTTGCAAATCTAAGGATGGAAGAATAATTGTAAAATATCTCCCGAACAATGGGGTTGGAAAAAGCAAAATTTGCTATTGCCAATAAATATCACGCAGCCAGCAGCACCCGGTTACATCATGATAATCATTTTCTCTTCTTGTAAAACTGCATACGGTGCAGCATGTGACTGCAGAAATAGTGATCTGCATTGCTCACCTGCATGTGTAGTTTGAAGTGGAAACAAACCACCCGATAGAGGAGAACTAAGACTTCAATATCGCAAATTCAAATGTAAGCTACAGTGTTATTTTATATATTTTAAAATTGTAAATCAATAAATTTTCAATAATTAACAAAAATCATCCTCTATAAATTGTAAATATCAATTTAAATCTTCTCTAGAATTCTCTCTAAAAAATACAATTCTCAATTTTCAGTACATTTTTTTTAATATTTTACATAACTCATCTCTGTTTATAATTACGTAATCTAAGAAAGATCTTAAATTCATATTTCTATTTAAAAAATATCCAAAAAAATATTTCGAGAAAAATATTCAAAATCCTTATTTTGACAATATATTTATAATCAACGACCCCAAAACCCCGGAGTAATATATTCTCGTCGAAAACCTCTAAGATATTCTGCCGCTGCGATAGTGTTCTGATTTCAAATAAAAACAAAGATTTTAAAAAAAACAATGTTTCCCTGTTTTCGGAGATTATGAAATTATAAGGAGTTTTAAGCTTCATTGACTCGACTATACTATTTGCATTTTGCTTATTGGCTTGATAAAATATTTTTTAAACAATATTATTAAAAAAATATATTAAAAATTATAATTGAAAAAGAACCAGAGAAAAAGGGTTTAACACAACTGGAATATCGTAAAGTGACAAGTGTCAGAATTCGATGCAATTAAAAATTGGACTTTAGTGTTTAAATCATTTAACCATATTAACTAGGTATCTGAAACTACTCAAATGCCCTATTGTTGAAGCGACGCAAAATCTTCATTATACCTAATTGTAGAGACACCCTACGTGACAATCGCGCTAGGTAAACCATTTCTCAATTACTACGGATATGATCCTAATTATATCATATTCATTTAGGAAATTTATTATTCAAGATATAATCACATTATTCAGACAAAAATTCGTACAAGTACTTTGTATTTCTATTCTAATTTCTTGTATTGTCACACCGTCACCGCCATCAGCCCTTCTATCGTCCACACCTGGACACGGCCCCCCTCATGTACATTGTCTTATGTATGATTGATGTACAGCCTCTAAACGCTACGCTGGCCAAGCGGATTGACGAGTTCATTTTTTTAGAGGTGTTGCAGTTCCTCAGGGCTTGTGGTAGCCGGCTTTGTTATTCCTTAGTCGCCGTTTACGACACCGACGGGAAAAGATGTGGTGGTGCTATCCTAAAGCCTGCCGACACCACACGGCCAGTACGTAGCAGAAATATTAGATCTGTGGCCAGGTGGCCAGTATACTGGGCCTCGCATTTTACCCGTTGTAAATAAAACAAATTGGTGACTCCAACGTGATCCTCCGCCAACCATCTAGACTACTGAGCTCCAATCAAATATTCAACTCTATTTCTTTGTGTGATGATGGCTACAATTTTCTGCTATTGTATTCATCTGCAAACAAAACACCGAACGCTATTGACCGACCTGCCCCGAGGGCCGATGGCTGTACAGCAATGTGTACTATGAAAATTGCAATGGACTTGTCGAAAGGAGGACCTCAGCAAATATTGGCAAGCGACCGTCCACAAGGAGTTACTAAAGCTTATTTGTATTCAAGGAAGATTCTTTTTCGATTTATCTTGTTGACGTTTCGTTTTTAATAAGCAACGACTGTTCAACGTGAAATATTTTTAACATCACACGGGATGTGTCTGAACAGTACCGGGAGCCTGAAACCATGAAATACGTTCATAATTCTGAATTCATTACCATTAAAGTGTTCAAAAGCCCTATTGTGAAAAAAAAGTTATTTGAGATTTTACCAAGTTTGGTAAATATAAAGCCCAAAAAATAGGTATTGTTACAGAAAATATGTAATATTACATTCCAGCTAACTAGTTAACTGAAAATCATTAACCTGTACCTGTACCTACTTTTCATTCTCGAAAATACCTTAAAAGGTTTTAATAGCATTTTAATGGCAGTTCTATGAAGTATTGATTCAATTTAATATAAACTAATTTATTTTGTTTAACTTCATATGTTTAATTAATTTCATATTTTTCTAAAACGTACACTTCATACAAGTGTCCTCTTTTTTTATTAAAAGAATGTGACCGACGGATAGTAACTCCAAATGATGGAGGATACTGTCATCCATAGGATGACTGTGATACAAGTTAAATGACCAACGTTGGCTCGCTTGCAGATGCGATGCTCTTACCTACCTTTGGAGATTTCTGATTAAGAAAGGTTATATATAACATTGATCTTAAGTTGTTTTACACAAAATAAGCTACTATAGACAGTAACTGAAAACTGAAATAGTAAGTATGTAAGTATTAAATACTAAAAGTAGATAAATGTATATTGATATAGTTATATATATATATATATATATATATTGTTTTAATTGATTTGAAACTTTACATAGTAGATATGTTTCACACAAACGCCAGGTCGACAAACTAAACCCGAAATTAATTTGGATTCGTACACAGACGTGACCCGACAGCAAATTAATTGGGGTAGTTCCATAGAGTAGAAAAATATAGTGCTGCATTTAAAATTAGACTAATACTGTATTTAGAACGATGCTAACATCATTTGTATAGTATCTACTCTTGATTCATATTCACATGTTCGAGCCCCAGCCGGTACCACTGAGTTTCTACTTAAGTATAGATTTTCCAATTATAACTCAGCGATGAAAGAACCAAGAAAGATACCATAAAAAAACCGCATGCTCAGGGGCATTTATAATTTCCACCAGTTCCATAATTTCCATTTTATAATTATGGTGGTTAATGGTTTTTCTCCTTTTTTCCGGAATGACTAAATTCTTGTGACCCTAGTGGCCTTTTGGGACTCTCCGGACATGTTTAATTCAAGGCGAGCGCAATAGGTGCTCAGTCAGAAAAAAATGTGTGTGCAACGACCCTAAGGGCTCGTTACACGATCGTTATATCGATAATAGTAGACTTAAGCCTAAAAGAGGTTACTTTATAATTTAGACACATAAGTGGTATTATAGCGTAATCCACACTATAATTACTGGTCTGTCTGTATTATTGCCACATGGGATTAATTGTCTAAGCATTTAGTACATCTACTTACCTATAATAAAAAAAATGAGATGAAACATGTATTGTATTATACTCGGTGTTTATACTCGTACGGTATTCGACCTACAGTATTTTACTGTCCTAATCAATATTCGACTTAAATATTAATTCGATATCCGGCCGGATAATAATCAAACAATCAACAATCATTAATAAAATCAATCAACGTTATCTTACCACTAAAATAATACCTATCAATTAAGTATGGAAGGAAGTATATTAATCAGATGTCTTATTTAGCAGCCATTTAGAATTGCAGAATTCAAGAAAGTAAGATGAAAATAAGTACCTAAGTGTGGCTTGGCCCAAGTGGATCACTAATACAAATAGTACAATTGAAGGTCAAAGGTAATGTAACTTGATAGGTTTAGTAATCCGATCTAACTCTTTGTATCGTAGTTTATAATATTATAATATAAAAACTATAACGTATAGTATGATACAAATAACAATAGTAGAGTTTTCTGATAAAATAATTAAAACCATAAGAACAGGCCGAAATATTTACATAGTTTGAATGGTCGGATATTTGGTGATCCAAACTTAATTTAGGCCAATTATCGCTATTCAATGGAACTTTAAAAAAGATAATATTATTGTGAAATAATATTGCTGGTGTGTTACTGGCTATTGTACGTCATTTTCTTAATCCCCTTTTATCTACTACTTGTACAGGATGCTCTCGAAGTCTGAAACCATGAATTTTGTTAATGGTTCCGAATTAAGCGAAATCAAAATTTTTAATTTCTTTTTTTTTAATTTTGCTTTTGTATTTATAAATTTTAGAAACATATTTGCTAAATACGATACCTTAAAATTCTAATGTTTATAAAGAATTATGTTACATTTCAGTTTTAGGCTTCAGTAATTAATCAATATGCATTATGAATTATTCAATAGAGATTATCCACATAAATAATAAAATAATTAACATATAACACATAATAATTAAAAAATTAGATTTTTTTGTTTATGTAAGTATAATAAAACTTAATCGCTGGTATTATTTCCATTTAATTTGTTTCTTGCTATGTATACATTTATTTATTATATTTTATACCGCGAACCCGTAGGCTGTGGAACGAACTGCCTGAAGAGGTCTTTCCATTAAGCTACGATATGGGGTTCTTCAAGAGAGCTGTGAATAGAATTTTGCAAGCTCGGCGGCGCGCCCGCATACCCACTGGTGTTGCAGGTGTCCATGGGCGGCGGTAACACTTACCATCACGTGGGACCGCTTGCTCGTCCGCCCACTAATCTATAAAAACAAATAATTTTAATTCAAATTTTCGATTATACAACGAAACCAGCAAAACGATGGTGAGGCGATCCTCTTGGTCATGAACGTGTCATGACGTAAAATCATATCAAAGGTTATAATTTAACCTTATATCCTTATATTATATCTAATCTTCTTTGCCCTTATATCGATTTTCTCTTTAGTTCTCTAGGAGGCTGCACGCTACAATGCAACAGGGCGCACTCGACTGGCTACGTTACTCCTCTCTCACAGAAGACTACCTTAAAATGTACTGCATTTCCCACTTTGTCTTATTCCATAATGTACGCGTATCGGTAGTGTTTTTTTTTTTATGGACGAAGGTGGTAGACGAGCATACAGTCCATCTGATGGTAAGTGGATACTGTAGCCCATAGACATCCGTGATACATGCCAACATTAGTCCAAAATGACAAACGTTGGCACGCCCCCGGATGCGCTGCCTACCTTTGGACATAGAAATGCATTTGGAGAAAGGGTTGGGGAAATGGGGAGGGATAGGATGGGAATGGACTCTGGCACATCTCACTTACTACCGAAGCACGTACGTACATTAGGGAAATAAGATAAAGTGGGAAATGCAGTACATTTCAAGGTAGTCTTCTGTGAGAGAGGGGTAACGTGGCCAGTCGAGTGCGTCCAGCGGCTGTTGGATTGCAGCGTGCACTCTCCCCCTCATGTGAGATGTGCCAGAGCCCATTCCCATCCTATCCCTCCCCATTTTCCTAACGCTTTCTCCAAATCCATTCCTATATCTACAAAGATAGGCAGCGCATCCGGGGTCGTAGCAAGGTTTGTGATTTCGGACTAATGTTGGTATGTATCACATGTTTGCATGTGGCATGTTTATGAGCGACAGTATCCACTTACCATCAGGTGGACTGTGTGCTCGTCTGCTGCCTTTGTCCATAAAGAAAAAATTTCCAAACAATGCATCAGTAGTACAGAAGTACCTACCTGTTTGATTTTCGATTATGTTAAATAATATCAGTTTAAACGACAGTTTATTTGATTTATTTTAATTTCTTTAGGTATATGTATGTATGTACTGTGTGCAAGTAACGAGAGATCAAGAGACCTGTGTGGTTAAGGCTAATAACATCTGATCGCAATATGCGGCAAAAAACTTATTCGGTCACAGTTGTGTACAATGAAGCGAATCAAGTTAATCTTTCAGTTGAGTGACTGTGCACATTTGAGTAAATATTATATTTAAGTAGGTATAATTTACTAAGATAAAGTGAAAGTCCGATAGTTTTTAGTAATTTTATTAGTCTTTTGTTGCCTCTATAACTCAATTCCTTGTCCTATGACGATGACACATATACCAGTTTTCCTTCTGAATACTTAGCTATACATTAGTGAAAACGTGAACAAAATCTGTTCGGTAGTTTTTACGTGATGCTCAAACAAACAAACATAAAGACAAAATTTGTAAAAACTACTGCTTTGGGTTCTGTAGCTTTTTTTTATTAAGTCAAGGTACAGACTCAACCCTTTTACTGTTTCATTATTTACTTCATTATTATTTTTACTGTGTATAGATTTCTTGAATGGTCATTCTAGCATGAGGTCTCTGAGGTGTAAGCTTTGTTTTCATTTGACATTAGAAGACGTGTGCAAGAATACCTTTTTTAAGCATAAAGAACATAAACACGAGTAGTATAATGAAATTAATCAAATATAAATTACTTACAATAAAGTGATCACTGCAACACCACAGATAGGTATGTTTTGTCAGTTAACTGTGGATTCATCTTTTCATCGCCCTTCATAACTTTGCACCACTTTCTTATGAGTTTTGCAATTCTTGACACGTTAAAAAAGAGTTCATCTGCGGTCCTCACAGCGGTATTTTTATACATTGGCACAATACAATATGTAGAGGGTATTTTTTTATTAATTACATATAAACTGCACCAAACAATTTTTTAACAAATAAA
Source organism: Sesia apiformis (assembly GCA_914767545.1). Lineage (NCBI taxonomy): Eukaryota > Metazoa > Arthropoda > Insecta > Lepidoptera > Sesiidae > Sesia > Sesia apiformis. The sequence goes on from OU611953.1 coordinate 15,250,065, forward strand.
AAGGTAAAAAAAACAAGTACAGAAGCAAACATGGCGATTGTTCTTTTATATCTTGTTACGTCACGCTCAAACCGCGCGAAGATGGCGGCTGTTTGAATTTCAATAGATGACACTGATTATTAAAATACTTTTTTTTATGTTTTTATAATCATATTAATTTTATATATATTTTTGTGTTTATAATGACTTACTTGAATAAAAAAAATATATGCATATTTTCTATTGATTGTATACAATAAAGTAAAAATAAATAAAAACTTTCCACTTTCGCTGCACAGCTGTCTGCTCTACGTTATCCAGCCCACGGCCATTTAGTTTGTAGTGCCCAACAATTGTCATGAATAAACCGTGTCCGCATTCACACTCAACGAGCTACTCGGTGTTGAAAACATAATTTGTACACTGCCCAGTTGGATGTTCATTAAGAATAATAACAATGTTCATTTGCTAATGGCTACCTTTTGAAACTGTTGGGCTGAAGTTGACTCCGAACTATTTATTGCTATTGAATTGAAACAGGAGTTCAAATAAATTAAAGCCATCAAATAGATTCACATATGCGTACTTAAAAAATAAGATCACACTTATCTTTAAATCGATATGAATTAACTGGTTTACAAAGGTATAGGAAGTAGGTAAGTAAGTTTTTTTTAAACAATAAACTTTGTCTTTGGAATTTGTTATTTGATTTGAAATATAACATTAAAGGTTTTTACAGAATTTACTTAATTTTCACTTTATATTCCTCAAGAGAACGAAACGATGTTCATGAGGTTGTCCCGGTCAAATCCCCGGTCCGTACGAAGCGTAAAAATTATGAATCTCACATAATCGAGTATTAAAAAAAACTGAAGCATACTGGAAAAAACACCAATCCACACTGGACCCGCCTAATGAATTATGGCCGGACACCCGCTAGTGATTTACTATGGAAGCCCTGTGCCCTACAGTAGACGTTACAGGACGTTACGTTAGTTATCCAGGATATAGTTTCGGGGGATCCATATGCCAATTTTGATTCATTTCTTCTTTTGTCTTCTTTCCGCCTTCTGTTTTCCGTTTTACCGAACTGCTTTTCGATAAGAAAAGAAATCGTTCAATCTAGTGTAGGTATTGACGTTTGAACAGATTTAATGGGCCAAGACCTCCTTCCTATACAACGTGCATGATTTTCCTCATCCATAGATGACACTGGCAAGTGAATGTTTATTTATTTATTTAGGAAAACCAACAATTGAATACACTAATACATTACCTTGGCAGAATGTAGACATATTAGTTAACTGTCACAACTAATTAAAGGTAAGCACAGCATGACAAATACAGAATAATAATAAAAATCTAGACAAATTATATATTAAATGTTAAATGATTGTCATTATAAAGCACTACCATCCTTTCGCCGTGTTTAAGTAGAGACATGACAGATGCCAAGTTGCGTTAATGTTTTATTTCATAAGTCTGTGACATTAAAGGAACTAATGTAACGCCGGGAGCGGTCAGGCTGTGTAACTGGCTGGCTAGTACACCGTAACTATGAGTACATGTATGAATAAAATATATGGCAGTGCCTCGTGACGTGACTGAGTAACATGGGACTTGGCTTGTTACTTGTTATATTATAGTTAAATAAACGTATAGACCAGCTCTTGGCCATAATGTTTTGGCATGTTTTCAATTTCAAACTAGCGTTTGGACACAATAGAACATTAACTTATGCGGCCTATTTCTCTAAGCTTTTTTTTATAGAAAAAAAAACGACAGACGAGGATACAGTCCACCTGATGGTAAATGGATACTGTCGTGCAAAGATATCCGCGATACATGTCAACATCAGTCCAGAATGACAAGCGTTGGCACGCCCCCGGATGCGCTGCCTACCTTTGGAGATTAAGGAATGGATTGGGAAAATGGGGAGAGATAGGATGGGATGGGAATAGGCACTGGCATATCTCACTCACTACCGAAACACGTACGTACATTGAGGAAATACGGAGCTTCTTTTAAGGTTCCTTTTTTATAACACTTACCACAATACACAAATGATTACAGCGTAATATCAAATTTCAACATCGCCAATATTAAGTGGAAAGCAATTTAAATATTTCCCGCGTTTGGAAAATTATCTCGATCAGTAAACTACGAATGTTAATCTGCTAAATACGAAAACAATTTTACTGTAATTATTTCATAACAATTTTTAATGCATTCTCAAAATTCAATACGATAAAAGTCGTTAGGGAATACTTTGTTCGTTGTTGGTTGGAAATCGGTCTTCAAATGTTTTTAGTCAAGCTCAATTAAAAATCAATTAGTCGTGGTAGCTTCGCAAATTTTTGCTTGTTATCAAAGGCTTGAGGCGGAGCGCCCGGCCGCCCCCTGTTTGGGGAACCAACGCTGTTTGTCTCGAGGGCAATTTGAAGCCTCCACCAACAATACACCGTAATGAAATTTGCTGTGATTTCGTTTATTGCCCATTAAGCCACCGATAGAAATACCTGACGTTGGAATATTTTAGGGCGACCACACATTTCAGAAACAAAGAAATTCTAGCTACCGTCACCGTTCAAAGAATCGGCAAGCTGGAGTAGTAGAGGACAATCTAGGCTACATCCGACGCAAGGTTGACAAACGATGGCACAGTCGAGTCGTAGAGTGAAGACCATGTATCGGGAAATGTAATATAGAATGCTTTCCAGCTAGATAAACAGGTAAACAGAAGATCAGAAGATCATATATGGTGGCAGGTCTTAGGCGAGATCTCACGATCGTCTTGTGGCGATATATGGTTGCCGTTGGCTCAAGTCTCGGTTCGCATGACATCCACCAATCTTTCGGTAAATGGATCGTTCGCTCCACTTAACGTTACTTTTCAGATAACTACATTGCGCACTTGTAAGTGCCCTATAACAGGTTTTCGGCGAAATGATTATGCTAGTTGATAGGTACTTTTAATACAGTTTAAGACATATATACATAAATATTTTATTATGTCATTAAAATATTTTTGGTGGGTACAGTAAGTTGTGAGTTACTTACGAGTTAATTGTTTGCGAATATGAAATATTTGAGTTTAGCTTTTATTAGTATGAAAGATACCCAATGATTGATTTATCTGTACATTTTTATAATAAGTTATATTATAATAATTTTTATTATGATAAGTATTTTGGATTACAGAAGTTAATAGCGTATTCTTGTTACCTTTAAATAAAAAAAATGCAATAGAATATTAATGTAATTGCAATGTAAAAATTAATGTAATATAAAAAACTGAATAATTTACATCTATATGTAATAGAAGAATTTAGTAGGCAGAACCAAAAGTCAGAGCCCTGCCAATTTCTAGATCTCATAAATAAGTAATATAACAAATAACATTACTGGACATAACATTACTCGTCACCTAAGCCCAGTTTCATGGTTATTATCTAGTAAATACGAGGCAAAAGATGCTGGTTGCTCGAAGCGAATCAGTGAAAATAAAGAAAAGTTCAGACAATATAGTGAATTGGATTCCCTGGAGCGTAGGTAATGGCGCGATTGTGAGGGTCCAAATCTTATTACTGGATAGTTGGCGTCGCCGCCCGTGGCTAGCTAGTAGTGTAAAATAATACAGCTTTCTGTGAGGGAGCTCTCTCACTGGGAATACTGTGAATAAATTATGGTAAAGGCATGTAATAGTTTTTCTTGCTCGTTCGCCTTTGGGAGTACATAAAAGCCTTTATGTATAAAGCTACCAAAAATCTGAAAGATATTTTTGTAAAGTAAAATTAAAAAAATATAAAAGTACTTGAACATATCAAAAAAAATATAGGTCTTCAGTTTTGGATATAGAAGCACTTAAATGGATTTTTGGACATTAGTTAGTGATGAGAGAGATATCACAGTATGAGGAATTTTCGGCGGTCGCTAGCATAAAATTGTTAAAAGACAAATGCTTGTCTTTACGTTTTTGGACTCATATAGGATATCCAGGGATATAGGGAATCCAAGAGGGTCATGTTAATTATCTAAAGAATCCAATAATATTATTGTGGAGAGGAAGAAAACGAAAGTACAATCTAATGTGTCAAAATAGATTAATTCAATTTCATTCAATAGAACACCCGCCTGAAATTGTAGTAGGTAAATATCTATGTACTCGTAAAAGCGAAACCTAGTCTATCAACTTAGCAGGTAGATGTACTAAGACATGTCTGTCAAACTTCAAGAGTATTGACTGAACAAAGTCAGAAATAGATGTCCTGAATCCGCTCACCGCCGCACATAAGTGTGATATTGAGTTCTACTCGTATTAGTTTTCAGTTTCTTTTTATAAATTATCGAGTCGTAAATAAATTCTGAATAGGACAGAGTTAATACAAATTATTAACGATTATTCTCGCTGTCTTCAAATTGGATGCCTTTTAGTACATAATCTTGAAAATCGTCTCTCGCATTTCCGAGGATAATGATGATCTCAGGCCAATAGAATTATGTTTCCATATTCTATACTAACAGTACGAAATAATAAAGGCGATTTTTTGTTGTTTTCAGATTATAATAATGTTCTTTCACTATTTCTTTTTATTTTATTTTGAAAAAGGATTTTTCAAAAGATAACGATGATCCTAGAATTACATAGAACTTTTAATGTTCCTAGAACTTTTTAATGTTCTATAAACAAATGTATATTCTAGAATTAGTACGAAATTACAAAGCAACTTTAATATTGAAAACCAGCTGTCGCATTTCCCAAGACAATGGTGATAGCATAACAATCAAATTAAAATTATGAATGACCTAATTTTAATTAATGAGCGGACTTGATTGATATCTAAGTATATTTTCGATCTAGAAATTTGCATTATTTTATTTGGTAGGAAAAGAAAAATACTTTACTACACACGACTTAATACAAGGTAGTATCGGAAATAATTTACTAATTTAAGCTTATTATACATTTAGTAGGTATATTGTGTAAAATTAGGTGCTTACCTATGAAATGACCGATTTGTATGAGAAACTGAAAAAAATTTTTTTGTTATAAAAAGATTTATTATGTTAGTCGAAATTCACCCATATTAACTACACACTTTCGCCACCTCACGGACAGTTAGTTGACGCCACTCCTGTAAAAGTCTCGTGGACGGGTATCAATGAATTCTTCGAAAGCCCTAATCACAGCTACTTCAGAATCAATTTTTTTGCTTGCAAAAAATGAGAAAATTTGGAAAGAAATAGAAATCTGTCAGGGCAGGGTCCGGTGAGTATGGTGGGTGAGGGAGAGTCGACAGGTCCAGCTCTTGAACACTTCAACTCCAGTACACACTTCGAAACGTTGTTGTCGCTGACGTTCGTTCAGTTCATACGGTACCCACTTTTCGAGCTTCTTCATTTTGCCGATTTGACGCAGATAAACCAACATTGTTTTATCACTAACTGTACTTTGAGCTGCACTTTGAGATGGATCTGCTTCCACTTTAATTCATCGTTATTAACCTTGGTCGTAGGTCGTCCGTAGCGCTCATCTTTAAAATCGAAATTTCCAGAACGGAAGCGTTCAAACCATCGACACACAATGCGATCGTTTCTGGTGTTTGGTTTGGCCGATACACACTATTGATATTGTGAGCTGTCTGACTTGCGTTGGTGCAGCGACGAAACTCATATTCAAAAATAGCACGAATTTTCAATTTATCCATTTTATTTTCAAGACAATCACATGAACAAAATTCAGGTACGGAAAAGCAAATGAAATATGTACTAATTTTGAAATAAGAACATCGTAGCTATTAGATGCGTTTTGTTTTATTTTAAAATTCGAATTAGAACAGAAGATATCGAAACTCAGTGCCCAGTAATAAAATCGGTCAATTCATAGGTAAGCACCTAATAATACATAGCCGTAAGTATTATTATAAGGTATTTAATGGGTTAGGTAATGTATATACAATGTATAGTATGTTAAGGAGATATGTATTAGTTTTTATATTGATCATTTTCTAAATTCTGTGGTAGGTACTAATAATAAATCATTTTATTTTATTTCATAATATGTAATTCTATTTATACAAGGGAGAGGAACTTTTTGTTAAGCCTGTATCATTTGTTAAACCTGTAATTTATTTCAATTAATGAATAAATTGTTTTATATTCTACAAATAATTCAGCGATATTTGTTGTCATCAAATTGGATACCTTTCAATAATATTGAAAAACGAATCTCGCTTTTTTTAAATTTATGAATGGGATTTTTAAAACTTTCCATTACCCGAAAAAAGGTAATAATAAACTACTTTGAAAATTGAAAAATCTATTGTAACAGGTAAACATTTTTTATGGAAAAAAGGCGGCAGACGAGCATACGGTCCACCTGGTGGTAAGTGGATACTGTCGTCCATAAACATTCGCTATATATGCCAATATCAGTCCAGAATGACGATCGTTGGCACGCCCCCTACCTTTGGAGATATAGGAATAGATTTGGAGAAAGGGTTGAGAAAATGGGGAGGGATAAGATAGGATGGGAATGGGCTCTGGCATATCTCACTCACTACCGAAACACATACGTACATTGGGGAAATAAGATAATGGGAAATAAATGACATGAAATATAATCCTCCACGTTACATCATTTTAATATAATCGCTCGGTAAGCGGACACGCCCCACAAACTTAGAGTATTTAATATAACTTAATTACCTGTTATACGTAGTTGTTTTAAAATACCCGCAACGTACTCGTATGAACAAGATTATTAGTAGGTACACAGGCAATGTCTTCATTAAACTTCAATGAACCAAACGCAACGACGCGCGACGCTTAACAAATAATTACTCGTGTTTATCAGAATCGTTAAAAATTACTCATTTATAATTTATTATATTTTATAATAACTTATTTATTAAATTCTATATATATTGTTACTTGACGGCCTATTTGGCTCAATATGCAATATAGGCTCATTGTTTTATTTTTACGGAGTACGCATTAAAGAAGGTAAATAAGCTACCTTAGAATTCATTTAAAAGTCAAATCCAAAAGCATCACTTCAGGTTTTGTATAAATCGCCGTGATTTAAACATTTGAATAATCACAGTAGGCGGACTACGAGTTTGGGACGGGGTCTTTATAGAGACTTTATTTCTTCTGTTTTTATTATAGAAATAAGGCAGCAGACTAGCAGACAGTGCTATGTGGATACTGTCGCCCCTGAACATCCACGACACAGGCCAACATTATAGTCTAAAGCTTAGATCAAAGCAAAAAGTCTAAAGTTGACAAATGCGCAGTGTCACAAAGCCTTTTAATGATTTTCCATTAAATATGTAATAATCGGCATAACATTGCTTATATTTATTAAAAATATAGGTATAAGTTTAATAAAATAATTGTGCCTACGAAACTCACACCTATCAAGTAATCCCCTTATTGTCTTGTTTTGTATTCTGTTACTTGTATTATTATATTTGAAAATTATCAATTTAGTAACTGGCCAGAATTAATTTCAACGCAGTACAAAATACGAAAATTGAAATCAAGACCACTTTGATTTCGATAAAACCTTTCCACATTTAAACAATATTAATAACTTCCTGATGGAAGAAAATTCTATTAATATCTGTACAGCGATACTCAATTATAAGATATCGAACAGACAGACATTTTGTTTGTGTAAATAAGTGTAGATTTTCATAATGCGACCCTCTGAGCGGCGGCCACTGTCTTCTTAATTAAAATGCCGCCAAAGTAAGGGTAGACAATGACACATCATTTACAAAAAAAATTAAGAAAAGAATTTATGAAATTATAAAAAGTAAAAATGCTTCTTAGAAATTGTTTTTTTGATAACACCTTAATTTCAGTACAAATATTGTATTCTTGAATAAGTATTGTCGTCTTCTTGAGTACCTTACATGATGTCTTTAATAAATTCAGTTGCTTCGTGACGAGGCTGTCAAAAACAGTATTTAAATATTTCTACGAGTACTGGTATTAAAATACTGGTAGATAAAATATATTTGAAGATGAGTCTAAAAATATTTTCAAACTAAGGAAATTAATGCTTTTGAAAGTGTTCTTACACAGAGGGGGTGCCAGATAAGCCAGCAAACGGATAGTTAATCTGATTATCTTGGGATTTAGGGGTAGGTAAAAATTTGTGTCTTATTGCAAACTGTTTCAGTTGAAAAACAGACCGTATTCAGAGAAAATTAACAAAGCATATAGTAGGCAATACGGGCAGAGAGCAATCAAACCCTGCTACGTACAAGTTCAAGGAGAGAATTATCACATAAAACATCCTTTGTCTGTGTACGTACTTCAAGACAGGACTTCCTCGGTCTCTAGATCCGTCAAAATAAAGGCTCCGTCAAAAACTTCTCATATCATTACTGACTTCTGAAATATCCTGGGAAAAAATATAATCGAGTTATAGGGTAAAACATTTTATATTGGGAAACATGAGACATTTTACCAATGCTGCTTATAAATCTATTAAAAGTAGAGACTGATTTTTTTATATTCTCCGTTTGGTATATTTCAAGATTATTTATATTATACTTTTATATTACTCTTTTTAATTAATTATTTATTAAAGGTAACTTTTTTTTATTTATCGTTTTAAGTTACAAAAACTAATAATAATCTTCAAAATTATAAATAAAGAAATTATTTTAAGGCTGTCTTATTGCAATGCAATTGCAATGTAATCAGCCCTTTCAGAATCCACTGCAGGAGATGAGCCTCCTCATGCACATTGTCTTGTGCAAGGGATATGTGGCCTTAAAACGCCACGCTGCTAGCCAAACCGGTTGGCAAGTCCACTCTTTCAGACATAGTGTAGTTCCTCAACGCTTGTCGTAGCAGCTTCGTTATCCCTCAGTCGCATCTTACGATGCGGCGACATGGGCTGGTGTTATTCTATAGTCGGCCGACACCACACGGCACAATTATTTAATAATTATAACTCCTTCAGTTGTAAGGTCGTCAATTTAATAAACAAGGAAATTAGGTAAGTAAGTCCATTCTTAGAGGATAATATAATTCCCACCTCGGGTTTTTACAATCGCAACTCTCGTCACAGAAGTGCGGTCCATCCGCATTTCCTAGATACGGAGGTGTCGCATACTGTTCGGTCCAAAAATTATTTTATATCGCGAACCCGTAGGCTGTGGAACGAACTACTTCAAGAGGTCTTCCCATTAAGCTACGACATGGGGTTCTTCAAGAAAGCTGTGAATAGAATTTTGCAAGGTCAGCGGCGCGCCCTCATACCCCTGGTGTTGCAGGTGTCCATGGGCGGCGGTAACACTTACCATCACGTGAGACCGCTTGCTCGTCCGCCCTTAACTCTATTAAAAAAAAATGTAATCTATCAATTCCCGAAACCTAAAACCATGGATTCTAATCATGATTCTGAATTGAATGACATTAAATTAAATGTTATTTTTTTTTGTTGAAATGCGTTTTTTGTGCTTTGTGTTTAGCAAATATGTATGAAAAAATTAACAAACCTCATAAAATTGAAATTTTACAAAAAAAGATTCTTCATGATTTCAGACTTCGGGATTTTAACAAAAATACAGGTCTTGCAGGCCCATGGGCGACGGTGACCACTTGCCGTCACGTGGGCCGCTCTTCCTTCTCCACTATAAAAACAGGTAAACTCAACAATTTCGGGATCGATTTTGAAAATTCTTCCACTTTTGGGTAGCTAAACTAATGCAGATAAACATAGGCTACGTTTGGGTTCCATAGAAAATCATCATGTAATTTGAGGGAAATCATGTCGGATCGCTAGAAGCATTATGAAAAAAATGTAATCTGGAAAAACATTGGTTAGTTACACACTAAGTTGACGGCCATCGGAGTTTATCTACAAAACTTCGCAATTGGAACTCTTTATCAATTGTTTGTTATAAAAGGTCCGATTACATCGAATACTTAAACTATTAAAAGTTTGCCTTTGACTGAATCGAGCGTTTCTTAGCAACAATTATTAAGTAATAGGTGAGTATTTACCGACAAGACTTCGTCGAGTTAGCCTTCATTAGTAAAGCGAGACGGGCCCTTTCATGTAGTTACGGACTGTGAACAATCCTTTGTTAGAGTAGTAAAGTAGCTAACCCTCTTTCATTAAATATAATAAAAGAGAATTCACTCAATATAACGAAGGTACTGGTTTCTATTTTCAGTGCAGAAATCTTACCAAAACCTAAATACTTAATATACATACTTATTTTTCTTGTAACAAACAATTCCTAGATCTGTTAACACACAGTTAACAATATATTAATACAATATAAGTTTTTTAAATTTGCCAAAGTATGCGAAAGTTAAGATTTGTTTTGCTTGATCAAAGTGTTTCGTTGGCCTTAGAAGTGAGGGGCAAGGGGATTTAAGGCGGGGCCTGGATCAGCAACAGGTCGCGGTCCAGACGAGATCAATACATGGAAGCTGGGGCATGCGCACTACGCAGTACAAACACCATGCGCTCTCTGATACTGCTCTCGCTGTCACTGCTCACACCAGGTACGTCAAAACAAACTATCATACTCGTTTTCCATTGCACATTCCGCCTTAGTACATCACCATAATACCCATCAATAAAAATTTCTTCAATAACACATGATATCATAGCCTAGGGTAAATCTTCACTCCCAAATGTCAAACCGTTGTCTATGGCTCGCTGTTCCTGTGTTTTGATACTGCTCAAATCGTATATAATATTTATGCTAAAATCACCTTTATTTATTAGTCACATTAGATGCAACCTAAAGCTATTGGTGTTGATTACTACGTTATCGTTCTTATCCACTATTGTAATCGTATCAGTCCCAAAAATAGAATTGACATGGGTTATGTATCACGGTTTATTTTTAACTACTGAATAGGTGAATAAACAATTGATGCGCTCGAAGGTTCTAAAAAGAAACTACACTTTTAAAACCTAGATACTAATTTCCATTTCATGTATACATACAATGAACAGCCTAAACTTCTCAGTTAATTAAAATGGAATCATTCACGAAATAATACCCATTTAATAGAAATACGGAAGGAACATAAAGGATCTTAAATTCCTGCAGTTATCTTTATAGCTCCCACACCACTTACCGCCGTTACAGTCTACTATTTAAAGACCTTAATATTTCTCTTTTAGCTTTATTAATGTTTTAAATGTTAATTCCAGAAGGTGAATGCGACCTGCTCCGCGACAGCGTTCACGTCACGTCAGCTGCAGCAAGACCCAACAATGAGCTGTGGTGCTACAAATGTCACGCAGATACCGTTGAAGACAAGTGTGCAGACCTTAGGCACAACAACTCTACACTTATACACAAATGCAATAATGAAGGACGGATGTGTATGGTAAAGTAGATTTATTTCATTATACATAAGTTAACGGTCACACTGCAAGCTGTAGAGAGAGCTATGCTAGCAGTTACAATTAAAAACCGGAAAATCATCGAAATAAATCGAAAAAATAACAAACCATGTGTTAGACGTGTCCTTAAACGAAGACCACGTACAGGCAAGCGTAGTATGTGACCACTTGAAGATCAACAACTAAGTATAATAAATTTATCTATTTAAAAGGGTCTTAATGCGAATGTTTACCTTATTTATCTTACTCGACGTTTCGGTTGGGTTGCACCAACCTTAGTTAGTGGACTAAAGAGGCGGGTAGTCCACGCGAGAGTTGCGAGCAGTTTCATCAACTACCCACATTTGGTCTTCATAGTCGGAATATCAGAAAACTCACAATATCAGAAGTAGCATCAGACGAAAAATCTCCACGTTTAATTTGATTAAATTTATTAATCACTGGATTCCATGTCGAGGACTATTTGTATCCGTCTTCTCGATTGAAATTTCTGTTTTTATAATCCAAATGCTTCACGCACAATCCCGGAGAAATATGTGTGAAAAACGCGAAAATATCAAATGTTAGAAGAAATTTACTGATAGTGATCCGAAAAAAAAGCACGGAAGATAAGATGGCGACCCTCGGGAAAAATCTGCTGCAGTGGAGTATACATCCGGCAGTGGATAGGCGTGGGTGTATAGTATGGTATGATACAAGCATTAATTAGTATGTGGGCGTTAGGGAATTCTTCGGTCGTTGACATTTGGCAAGAAAACAACAGTTATTTGGATTTTATTTTCACATTAAATAATGAGGAATTGTCTACGGACTAAATGAGTACATGTTTGTCATCGTCGTCTTTCATGTCGACACCTAGATATTCAAATCCAATTATATCTTTCCAGTGTTACGAGCAAAATACCCTCTAAACCTGTACCATTCATTACGGCATTGGACCAGACTGCGTAAATTACTATGAGTCATCTGTCGTTGTTTGTATGTAATATTATACCATACTATCAGCGTGTGCCTCTTCACTAATGGATGTGGATATCTCTCAAGGCTTGACACAATTTTCGGCTCGTCTCGTTCAACTGCAGCGAACTTCAAGTCTTAGGGTCACCTGAGTGGAGGGCGCCCTACACTACCTTTCCCAGTACATCTATTATCTCAGCTTACATGCGAGTGTATGTATAAACTGATATAAAATCTTCTACAAGAGAATGTGATATAAAATTACAAAACGAACCTTTTGTTTTACAGGTGAAGCGATTCTCCTACACAACGTCCACTGAGAACTCAACGACAGCACTGAAAATGTGGGCACTGGAACGTAACTGCACGAAGCACTGCGAGCCTGGTTGCATCGTCATCGGTGAACGCACTAAACTATACGCGTGCACATCATGCTGCATCACTTCTCTTTGCAACCACGGTTCAAACGCACATACACATTATTTGAATACCATTATGGCGATTGTCTCTATCCTAATAAGTATCACTGGTGCATTATGATCAGTATAAAATGTAGGTTAATTTGTATCTTTTAAATACTATTATCTGGCTGGTCCACCGGTATAAGTTAACTGAACGCTATTTACGTCTACTACAAATATATAGGTACTTATTGGTCTATGAGTTAATCCTAGTCGGATTTTGATTTTTTACGCTTATAATTTAGATATTTTAATATATTACTACCAATCAGCGATCTTGACGTCATTTAGCAATATTTACATATCTTTACCTCACCGAGTGTAAAAACTACTAAGTGTATTACTACTAAGTGTAAAAACTACGAGTGTACTAAGTAGTTATAAATTCATCTCGTTCGTCATTATAATCGGGTTGTAATTAATAATTTCAATAAGACAATTTCAATCTATAAAACTTTCTATTTCAATTTCCTATAGATATTTTAATATTAGGTAATTACATTAGAGTATTTTTTTAAAGAATAAGCTTTATAGATGGTAAGCGAATTGTGCCAAGTTTAACATCCTTGAGTAACTTATTCGTGAAGTACAATTTAATGTCCACCAAAGTGGAAACATGTAATATTTATCAATATAAAAATGTGGCATGTACCTAACTAAATAGACGTATTTATTCACTTCACATTATTTATATAATGAAGATTGGCGATAAACAGATTCCAATTAACTAAATGGCGTAAGTTACTACAACTACAATGTAATATATCTTAAAAAAAGAGGATAGATATCCTGCCTTGTAATAAACTACACTGTTAAGTTACTCAGATGTATAATTGATAGATAGAACAATGCAATTTTAAAATTTTATTCTTCGAGTTTAAAGTAGACTACTTGGGTTGTTTAAATGAAATAAATCTTTTAGGCATGATTTTGTTTCATTTTTATATGTCTCCAACTAATGTAAAAAAGAAAAAAGGCACACCTGCATTTTTATGGCATTCGAGAAAAATGTAACAAAATGGTGAAATTTTCATTAATCAAGCTAGAAACTTGCGAGTTTTTGGATAAAACAAAAACAATAATCATTGTTCATTCTCTTTATGTTTAATTTTCGAATGTATATAATGTAAATTACACTTTCATAAAAAATATTCGAGCATACAGTCCACCTAATAGTAAGTGGATACTGCCACCCATAGAATAGACATTCGCGAAACATGCCAACATCAGTCCAGAATGACAAACGTTGGCACGCCCCCGGATGCGCTGTCTACCTTTGCAGATTAAGGAATGGATTGGGGAAATGAAGAGGGATATGATGGGATGGCATATCTCACTCACTACCGAAACACTCACGTACAATGGGGAAATACGATAAAATAGGATATGCAGTAGGTACATTTCAAGGTAGTCGTCTGTGAGAGAGGGATAACGTGGCCGGTCGAGTGCGCCCAGCGGCTGTAGGAATGCAACATGCACTCTTCCCCTAAGAAATTAGGTATAATGTCTGTTCTTCTCAGGAGGGCACTATACGATGAACCTACCTACACAATGTAGATCTGTCAATCCATTGTACGAGAAGTTGAATCGAAGGAGGTTTGAATTGAACCCATGACCGAGAGTTGATGGTTACTTTTGGCTCGGTAAATAAAAAAAATATGAATTCAAATATAACCCATAGTATTTTTTTTTATAGACTTTTGGGCGGACGAGCAAGCGGTCCCACGTGATGGTAAGTGTTACCGCCGCCCATGGACACCTGCAACACCAGGGGGTATGCGGACGCGCCGCCGACCTTGCAAAATCATATTCACAGCTCTCTTGAAGAACTCCATGTCGTAGCTTAATGGAAAGACCTCTTGAGGCATTTCGTTCCACAGCCTACGGGTTCGCGGATATACCTAAGTGGATATACATAGGTATTTTGTACCTTTGTACCGATAATATTAAAGAATTTACTTAAAGATCGCCCTGCATAGGGGCGAAGTGCGATAATTCGATATGATACGAATAACGTAAATCAAATGTGGTAGATATGCTATTTTTTACAAAGCATATTTCATCATGTGAAAAGCCGGTCAATAAATAAGTCATATAATGGATCAATTCTCGGCCACACACTGAGTAGGTACATATGCGTATGATAAATAAATTCATCAAAAACCTATTATGCTTAATTCATACCCACAATTTTTTACTTCGTTTTTTTATATTCTATATACGATAATCATTTCAGGGTTTAATTGGCAGGGTTCAAAATTGAAAAGCTTAAAAAATTAGCTATATGACGTGAAGTTTTAGATTTTTCATCAAAAGTAGACCTAACAAAACCACTTTCTAAGTCATACCATAGTTTTGATTGACCTATATTTGCTATTACCTACAATTCTTCAGTAAGCATTGATGAACGGTTACTATCTGAAAGTATCATGATTCATGTTATACCATGATATATTCTGAAAAAACACTATAAAATACCTACCTAACTACTTTATTAACTTCACATAAATAAGCTTTGATTGAAACGTTCATCATAATTAACCAATGAAGTAGTAACTAGCTACAATGTTTAGTTACCCAAATTACGAGTCACTAAGAAGGTTAGTTACCTATTAATTACGAAGCGGTTTAATTAACAGCTTCGGTGTGAAATTTTTAACTTTATAAACAAAGGTAGGCGGTCTGTAGTATGACGTTTTTTAAACAAACATTAATTCATAGGTTTATGAAGAATAAATTGTCGTGTGAAAGTGACCATTTTAGCCGCAGTTGAAAATCCCATAAATGATATCAAAAAATGGCGTTCTGGCCAATTGACCATAAAGCTAAATCCGCATCGAAATCCGTTCAATATTCAGGTACCTACATTCAAGTTTATCAAACAAACGGTTTACGGAGACTGTTTTTTTTAATCTAAGCTCTATACATGTAGTGATGTATAAAAGATTGGCACTTCAGTGTACACCGTAAAACCTGTAGTTTTGTGATAGCTAACTATCGTATCAAGAAGTACGACAGTCTATTATCGACTAGGTTATCGAAAGTCGATGCAACATAACCGTTATACGTATACCTATTCCTGCATATATCTATCTACCGAAAAATAATAATTGGTTCAATTTCGTCAGTGTACTGTTTTGATAAGAGAGCTTAATTTTTCTGAATAACAGCTGCTAGTGCAGGGGTTAACAGCATAAATAAATAGGAACAGTAAGTAATAAATAAATGCTTTCTTTCTAGATCCTCAAACGTTAAAAATTACGTTTTATTATGATGATTTACTACAGGAAAATATAGCAGGTGTATTGTTACAAATTAGGAAACTTAAATCACTCTAACAAGCCCATAGTGAAGAATTATCACATGACAATTTTAACCCTACCATTTTAATCTCTTCCAAGACCGGCCACCATACACGATCTCCCGCTCTTCTTAATCAGCCACTACCGGAAACTTTCCGGTCCCGCGAGAGTTAGGAGAGTAACTAGTAGTTTTGAATTTTGTACACATTACTGAATTAGTGGTCTAGTAATTAGATTACCATAAAAGTGGACCTGCTAGAGTGATGTAATCCATCGTCGTAATAGTTTAAAAAAAATATGCCCTCCTAATAAAAGGAATTTCTAAAATTTTTAACGAAAGCGAACATATCCGGAAATGTAAAATAAAACAGAAATTAAAGAATGGTTAGCCTTTTTGGTATAATCAAATCTCCAAGTTTTTAGGATTTAGGATTTTAATTTTTTTTTTGACATATGTCATCAAAATGGCCTTTGCTTTTTTTCTGAGGGCAGAATTAGTGTATTGTTATTAATTAGCATAAATACGTAGGTACCTACTAACTTTCAGTAATGCACGATGATCTTATGAGGGTAGGTTAGGGTATGTGAGGGTAGGTAGGTATGCTCAGGTTTGGCTTACATTTGATGTTCGATATATATATCTACTACGTCTAAAAGACATAGTCCCCAAGACTAAGATATAGATTCAGTTCATGATTCAGAGATAACAGACATGAAATTATTACATATTTTCGATTTTCTCTAGTAATTAATGAGTAGAGAAAAACAAAGTACCTATATTATATAGGCCTAGATGCGTTGTCTGCACAAGTGCACAACAATGATAATAAAATCGCTATTTTATCTACGTAAAACTTAACTCGACATCTCGATGGAATGCGACCCCCTCCCGCTTCGCCGCTCACCTCTCCTGGCTCATCCTGTCACGTCAGTCAGTACCGATAGCATCGCCGTTACGCATACAGGCAAAAACACGTCACTTATTGTTTATTCTTGGACTTTGTTATAATTACATTTTAAATGGTTTATTAAGTTTTTATTTTGCATCTGTTATTTCTACGTTCCTGAACTATTTATGTTATATTGTGTTGGTATACTGTTGACGACACAGGGAAGACTCTACACAGTGAAGAAAGAAATATTAGCTATTCTGGTTTGAAGTTTTTTGAAAAGGAGAAGGCGAATAAAATGTTCACCATTCCATCAAAAGTCATCAAAAAAGCTTGTGAAGCAACTGGAGTATCGAAAAGAATATTAATGAGAATAAAAAATGAAGTCAAACCACCTCAACCACCATCTCTTTCGTCACCCCTGTACTGCTAACCGAAGCTCCCCAATATGAAAGAGAAAACCGAGCTCTAAGAAAATCGTACTGGATGATTTGGAAGTGTTTGCGATCATAAACCTTATTAATAGTTTTTAAAAGGAATTCCTACTTTGTAAAAAATTCTAGCAGCTGCAAAGAGAGATCTCAATATTCCAGGTCAAAAAAGTATATTGAGAAATAACTAGAGATCGAATATTCGGATGCATATTTACCTACAAGGTATAAAGTATGAAAGTGGCCTCTTAAAATAATTTATTTTTAAACCGAAATCCCGGGATTTCACAACTAATAGGATGCTTATTTATGAAACTCCTCAGCACTTTTGAAGGTCTGATGGTGACCAGGACAGAGTCGATAGGATCTAATGCACTATTGAAGATTTGGACTCAAATCCTTAGTTCTAATGGCAATTTGTAGGAATGCAGTTCTAAGGGTCTTAGGGATTACTTTTACAACTTTAGGTATATGCATCGTATTCTATAGTCGGAATATAAAATGAATACCGGGATTGCGGCATTCGCCCGATACAAAAGTGCACTCTATATTTTTCCAACACCTTAACTTTAGGTAAATATGCACACGAATATCCGATCTATAGAAATAATCGATCAATATTTTTAAAAAGTGCAAAAACATTCATACATTCAAAAACAGGAATGAGAATGAAAAACTTTGAATCAGTACCTATGTCAGGCGTTGAAGAATTAAGTTACAGCAGCGAGTAAAATACTAGAAATGTATTAATTCAAATTATCTCATATTCTTAATTTTTTTGCACACCGTACCAGAATCGTCATATGACGTCATAGGGGGAAGTGCCAAGGTAGCTTAAACGTACTTTAAAATATTCATGATAGTGAAATAAGAGTAAATAAAAAAATAATAAATGAGAATTAAGACTGTTATATAAGTTAATTTATTATGAATAGACAATGAACAGAATTAAATGCAATTCCTAGTTAATTGCGACCTAAAAACAGCAATAAACTCTTAACATAATTGGAATGACCCATAGTTAACTTTGCATTTTGTTTTATGATTGGGAAGGTTTAAGGTATAATTAGGACATTATGTTAAACTTAAAATATTGTATTACAATTTAGTAAACATAAGTTTATTGATTTAGGACAGTTGTCCACAGTCGCTGATCACGATTTTCTTGGATGGCTTGCCAGATTGAGAGCCAAAGGCTTCAACCTTCTTAACAACATCCATGCCTTCAACAACATTGCCAAAAACAACATGTCTGCCATCCAGCCACGCCGTCTTCACAGTGGTAATAAAGAATTGAGAGCCGTTAGTGTTGGGCCCAGCATTGGCCATAGACAGGACACCAGGTCCAGTGTGCTTCAGGACGAAGTTCTCATCTGCAAATTTATCACCATAGATGGACTTGCCACCAGTTCCATTGTGCTGTGTGAAGTCACCGCCTTGCAACATGAAGTTGGGGATGACACGGTGGAAAGTAGAGTCCTTGTAACCAAAGCCTTTCTCTCCAGTACACAAGGCACGGAAGTTTTCACATGTCTTGGGAGTGACATCTGTTCTCAACTATAACAAAGAAAACAAATAGATTGCTGATTTTTATAGATATGTATTATTTTTATACATTGATTTTTATACATATGTATTATTTTTTTAAGTTTATTAAAGTTTAAATACTCTATACATAAATCGGGACAGGACTCATCATAATTTAATACTCCTGGAATAACCACACACTCTACAGCTACCTATGTATTATTTTTATACATTGCTGATTTTTATACATATGTATTATTTTTTTAAGTTTATTAAAGTTTAAATATTCTATACATAAATCGGGACAGGACTCATCATAACTTAATAGTCCTGGAATAACCACTCATTCTACAGCTACCTATATTGAACGAAGTCAAAAACGCTGTGTCATTATTTGTCAAACTTATTTCCAATGTATTAGTAAATTATTTATTACATACGAAATGCATCAACGGAACGGAAAAGTTCGTTATTTTTTATCTATCCAATGCCTCCATACAATGTGACCTTCACATAGGTGTAATGACTAGCCAGAGAATTAATTATGACTACATACCTATATAGAATAATAGTAATAATATTCTATATTTAGACGTCTAAAAAAGAATAATAGTTTTAGGATGGAGTAATATTAAAACTATCACATTCTATTTATTAAAAAAACTTGACAAATCTGTAGGAAAATGATACTTAAAAAGATATAAGCAATTTAAGCAAATGTGGCGGTCGTAACACGCCGGCCGTAAAGACAACCAATTTTAAAATTATACATCTCTATAACGTACCTCAACCACAATTCTTCCCAAAGGTAAGGTATCGGAGGTCACATCGAAGTAGACACGTGGTAACGCCATTTTATTCTCGAATTCGATGAATAAAGCGTCTAATGATAGCAATTAAATCACCACAATGGCGACGCGTCTCTCGTCGATGTCGAACGGAAAAGAAATAGAACATAGACAAATCTTTCATTACTCATTTCCTCAGAGCATTCAAAAATATGCTACTTTTTATGATAACTATAGTAAATTAAATAAATTTATTTTTAAGTAATTTTCAAATATGTGCTAAATTTAATAAATAATTGAATTTACCCACATATGGTTATTATAATAGTAAAGTATAATTTTGAACCGTGATCTAAATAATTGTTTCCATAGTGAAACATGGAAAGTTTTCGAACGCATCAAATGACCAGAAACAATATTATTTCTTCATTTCCTGTTTTTATTTTTAGAACAACGTAAGAATCTATTATTTTAAAATCAATGAATACTTATTAATATCCATAAAAATGAGTCTAATGATACTAATTACAATTGTAATTTTTGATACATTATTGATTAGGAAAAATTAGTTTTTTTCTTCATATACGACAATAGTGCAATTAGCACATTCTGCCAGTGTCAAATTTTCTTCGTAAAAAACAATAACAAGGAACAAGGAAACAATTTTAGTTTAGTCTAATCTAAAACGTATCCTGTCCAGTCCCGTCGAATTAAGTCAGAAGTTACTCACTAAAGCGATAGTAGGTTTACTGAAGACAGAAAAGAACTCCTTCGCAGCATACGAAAACCGCAGTCCCAAGCTTTTATTTTATTATCACAAACACCATGCACCAAAAACACTCAATTTAATAAACTATCAATATTAAACCACAAAGTACACAATTTTTACAATTATCAAAACAAAAACTTCATTTCACCAGTTCCCGCCAAAAATCTTAAAAATTAGTTACAAAAAAATAAATGACATAGCAATTAAACAAATGACATAAATGACATTTCACTGAATCAATCAAATTTGTCAAACAGGGTGTCATTTGTCATTGTCAAAGTTTCAAGTATCCTTTTAAATGGTATCATTTTTATCTTTTTTAATTCACTCCTTCATTATAAATATGAATTGAACAGTGAAAAGCATATTATTTCAATTGTTAAGTTATTTTTTATTTTCTGGTGGGTAGTCATACTGATATCTTTTAAAATACATTTTCTTAAATAACCTAATTCTTTGCAGTTTACCACTTTTTTAGCACAGAAGAACATTCATTTCATACCGTTGTTTATGTCTTTATTAAAAAAATATCAATAATTGCTTCGACTACTCTGTTGTCTAAAATGTACTTCTATTATTAAATTACATTAATTTAGTCTTGATTTTATAGTTGTCCTGTCTACCTATTTTACCCAACAACTAAAATACTGTATACTTTTTAATTTAAAATGAGTTTGGAATCTATAAAATATAAAAGAGGAAATTTAGAAATCCTAGACCAGTTGCTGCTACCTCTGCAAACAAGATATCTGAAGGTACAAGGAGTAGAAGATGGTTGGAAAGTTATTAATAAAATGCAGGTATGTTGATTTCTTGACATTTTGTCTGTTTACCTATCCAGCCTTTGTGTGAAAGCCCCTTAACATAAAAGAACAAACTTTTCTGACTACAAATAATATTTTGATTAATATTATACTTTATGTTTATTACCATTTTACATCATACCTGACTGCTTACGTTTACGTTTATATTATGTATATTTTATTCAACATGAAGCTTCATGGGCGTAGACACGGTGGGGCAGGTTGGGCCACTTGCCCCCAACATATGGAACGAGAAGTAACAGACTTGCATTACAAACCTCTATTTAAATTATAAGAAAATAGTTTGCTTTGCCCTACCCTGGATAAAATTGTTTGCTTTTGCCCCACCCTGGATAAAATCCCGACTACCCACCCCCTTGTAAAGCTTAAAATTAAAGCTTGTAAAGATATTATATCTAATTAAACCTATACCTACACCTTAGTTATTGCCATTGATACTTAAGATATTACCTAAAAATAAACTGTTTATATCTAATGAGCATTGTTGGCTGACAGTACACATTTTTATATAACATGAGAATATAACTATAAACTATTATTACATAGTCCTAATTCAACTATTATTACATAGTCCTAATTCAAATGAGATAAGGTGACATGATAATGTCAGGACTTGACACTTGTCAACATTATCTTTATTGTGTTAAGTATCTATTATAAAACACACTTTAGTCAATATTCCTATATAATAAAGTCTATTTTGGCATGTAGAAAAGAGAATAATAGAAGATTACTGTCATATTTCCTATTCTTACAAATTATATTTACTATTTTTTAGTAAAGAATAAAGATTAAGCATTATATATGTTATATCTACAGTACTTTTCTCTCTAACAGTAACTAATTTCAGACAACACCATGTCATACAACTGATTACTATGATCTATTTCAATAGGAGTTGCTAAAACTGTAATCACAAATAGCTCCAGTTTTCATAGCTAATGTTATGTGTCTAATTGAAACTTACATTATCATAATGATCTTGTCAACTTCCCTTCTTCTCAAGTTATTACTTAAATTTCTACAATTAGTATTTACAATATTAACATTAATTTAAGATCTGTTTGTAAAGTATGGCCAGAGGTAGCTACAAGAAACAGAAAAGCTTGGAAAGCCACGGGGGAGATCTTTGCCCAATATTAGAACATAATTTAGACCAGGGGTGCTCAAACGGGACCATCACGAGAGACTTTATGGTCAATCACGGAAATAGTTCCACATTATTTACAACTTAGATTACATTCACAAAAACATTACCACAATATCCATTACCATTACCATATCAACATTACCTCCATCTCGTGTGAGATCCATCTCCATCCCGCATGAGATCTATCTCCATCTCCCACATGACACTGTGAACTCCACTAATAAATTTCCTTACCTACCTATTTCATACCACCACCTAATATTACTAATTTTTTTTACTAATTCACCGCACATACGATTTCGAACCTACTTATCGCGTAGTAAATGTTCAAAATGCCAAGGTACTTTTTGTATAACTCCTATGTGCAATAAATGCCCTTTAATAAAAGTTGTCACTTTTCTTACCAGCCTAGAGTCATTACATGCTGCCCAATTATTTTACTCATTATAGTATAAGTTCGAGATCACTGATATTATAAGTTTCAGCAACCCTGATATAGACAATGAAAACAAACATAGATTATTTGTGACATTAACTGAGAAAAGGGACCTCATTGTCGATTCTAGTTTCCCAGATATTGAGACTAGTGAAATCTTTTTACAAAAATAACTTGGGTTTCAATCAAAACCCAAGTTCACATGCTACACCAAAATGAAACAGTGAATCAATGAAACACTTTATGACTACATACTGCTTTAATTAAAGAAGACTAAAAAGCACACTGTCGTCAACTTGATGACTAGCAATGGGTAACTCCGGATTCAATGAATCAAAAGATCTGAAACCGTGAGCGCAGCTGAAACTCTTACTGAAACTGTTATTAACTCCAAGGAGTTATGTATTCCTTTCATTTTTGGAGTGCTGAGTTACATGAACTGAACATGATGCAAAGCGAATGAATCACTCTCAGGCTCTTATAAAATATAAGTAGGTGAATCAAATGAGTCAAAGAATCGTTAAAGGGAGTTGCTAACGGAGCTGGATTAAGTGAACCAAAACACTCCTAGGAATCGTGAATACCAACCATGACACCATTTTAATTAAACACTAGAGATGTAATGAGGCACGAGATCATTGACTCTGCTATGATATTTTTGAACAGAGAATTGCACACAGAAGAGTCGCTTATTGTAGCCGAGATTAAAGAAAATCTAGAAATATTGAAATTTGAATTTAGAATATCCTAATTAAAATCCACACCAACAATTTAAATTTTGCTTAGATAATATCACACATAAATATTATATTTTTAGGTGAGAGGAGCACCTGCAATAGCCATAGTCGGATGTTTGTCACTGGCCATAGAATTATTAAAAGACAAAACGTCAGACAAGAAAATTATGAGGCAAGAGGTACCTAATAATATAATTTTTCTAACTATGATGTCTCCAAAATATTTAGATAACCACTAAGTAAAATATTCTAACTGCTAATTGGTAAGTAAAACATTTTGAGCAGAGTCAATTGTTGTTGTTCTTCGACCACTTTGTGTGTTGATTTTGAACAAAGCCAATTTTTTGTGCCAAGCTGGTTAACGAGTATCGTGAGGAGAATGACCCCTAATATAAATATAGAAATTACTTACTTTACAGAAGAATTATGTTATATACTCATTTTTCCCTAATATTACTTTTCATTTTTATATTCATTTCATATATGTATTGCATTATCTTTCATGTGACAACTTAGCTAAAAAATGCAATTAAAAAATATTTGCCATTTTATTATCGATTGCAAAGTAAAATGCTGTAACTGTCAATGCTGCCATTAAGTCCATTTTTCAGTCCTCGTTACATACTTAAATGAAACTGTTCCCAGTTAAACCCGACATATGTCAGGCATCTTATTTTATGAAATACAAACTCACCATGTCTACTAACCAATTACAGATCGAAGGTAAACTCAATTACCTGGTGTCGGCACGGCCAACAGCTGTGAACATAAAATTGGCAGCAGATGAACTCATACATTTGGCAAATATTTTGAGCGCCGATGAGACTCTAACAGACGACGATTTCAGAGAGAAGTATGTATTCAATATCGTTCAAACTAATTGTGCCTATTAATTACTTATCTATTTTTAGACGGGAAAAACACGCAATAAAATTTAATCTGTGATAAAACTTTACTCAAATAATGTCATATTACAACAAAGTAACTATTATCTAATCTGAAAAAAGCCCGATTGGGGGCGCCAATCTGAAGAAAAAAAATTCTATTTTTCATACGTTTTAGCATAAGTTAAAAATGAGTAAAATAAGAGGAGTAGGCATAATTATACCTACAATGCCTACAAACTTATTTTTCATTCAAGTAGTCTTTATGTATTTAAAATATTTATGCAGACACGTTTTTGCAATTTAGCACATTTTATTGTAACTGCATACAAAACAATTTAGAACTACTATTGTATTATAACTGTGCTATTGCAATAATCAGCAAGTTGTTGCAATGGATTCTCTAATACAGTAGAGCCCCGTATCCGCAGGGGTTTGGTTCCGCCCTCTTCCGCGGATATCTGAAATCGCGGATAGTTACTGCTATCCCCCATATTTTCGGGAGCACGAAGTAATATTAATAAAGAAAAAATCAAAGAGAGGCGTGCTATATAATATTTATTTAAAATTACCATCACTAACTACAGAAACGTGTATGTACATTGGGAGAATAGGATAAAGTGGGAAATGCAGTATGTTACCCATGTAACATACTGCATTTCCCACTTTATCCACTTTACTACCATTAGTCTTCTGGGACTTCTGGATGAGAGCAGTGTTATATTATTATGGTAACAAAATCATATGTATCTAGTGCCATCTATCATGTGGTGTGTGTGTCTATGGGTGTAGCAGAAATAAAAGGGTAGTTCGTTACTGTCAACCGCAGTTTGATTAACAAGCAGTAACAGAAGACTACCTTGAAATGTACTGCATTTACTACTTTATCAAATTTCCCCAATGTAATGTTTCGGTAGTAAGTGAAATATGCCATTCCCATCCCATCCTATCCCTCCCCATTTTCCCAACCCTTTCTCCCAATCCATTCCTTAATATGCAAAGGTAAGCAGCGTATCGATGGGCGTGACATTTGTCGTTCTGAACTGATGTTGGCATGTATCGCGGATGTCTATGGACGACAGTATCCACTCTTACTGTATGTTTATATAAAAGAAATATTACAGCAACACCAATTGTAATCTTCCTTTACCACTTTTTATTCATCAGATTTATCAGCAGCATAGAGAATATGTTGATAAAAGACATAAAAGACAATAAAGCCATCGGCAAATTTGGTTGTGAAGCAATACTGAATAGTTTAGAAGGCGATGGCCAAGTACGAGTACTGACACACTGCAACACGGGCTCGCTGGCCACCGCGGGCTATGGCACAGCATTGGGAGTGATTAGGTCTTTGCACGCCACTAAGAGGTTAGGTAAGCGAATATTTTCCTTTACAATATTTCACAAAAATTCTATTGCATATTTAAAATGATCTTCAAAGATTTGCGCGTTTTTTTTACACTTATGGATTAAACGCACTAGACGCGTATGTTTAGGGACCGTTCTTATTTTACTCGACGTCTCGGTTGGATTACACCAACCATGGTCACGAGCTGACTGGAAAGGCGGGTAGTTCACATCTAGAGCTGCGACCAACTTAGTATATTATGATCCGGAAAGTTGTTGGATTTCTACAGGTTTTTATTATTATTTTAAGGGGCGTCATATTTAAGACAAGTCATTTTTTTTGTGTCAATCAATAATCATTATTATGTATTTTTTTATAAAACGAATAAACGAGCAGACAGTTCACCTAGTGATAGGGGAATGATAAGTGGTAACTGTCGCCCACTTACCTCGACACATACCGACATTGGTCCAGAATGATAAACGTTGACACATCCTTGGATACACTGCCTCGACAAATCCATTTCGCCAATCCTCGCGACTGTTTAGCCGACAAGGGTGGTGAGATCTAAAAGTCGCTAAGACTTGTTTAATGAAATTTTGCTTGTGGCTTGGCCAGTTCACATAAGTGAGCCGTTAGGTTATCAATTGTAGAGATGCACGAATAGAATTCGCCAAGCCATAAGAAGTAAAATTCCATTAAACAAGTCTTGGCGACTTTTAGATCTCACCACTTTTATCGGCCAAACAAACGCGAGGATTGGCAACATTTTTACAGAAATATTTTTGTTGGGATTATAATTTCTGCATGTTCGCTGCATTCGACAACCTTTGGCCACTCGTTCTACAAGATACAGCTAAGAGAATGACACATTCTCAAGGAAGATATGAATCAAATTTAACGATAGATTATGACTATTTATTTATTTAAACTTTATTGCACAATGATATGTAGAAATGGCGGACATAACGCTAGGAGGCATTCTCTACCAGTCAACAACTAAATTATACAGAAATAGGATCGTAGGTGCAGTTTTAAATTATAAAATGGAAAGCACTAAAAATGTAATATAATACATACATATATAAGTAATGATGATACATACATAAACATTATATTTTCCATGTTTTAATTATCACATTCTGACATGACAGTGTCAAATTTTCTTCATAATTGAAGTAAAAACAATTCAAATTACATCTTATCGATGTCCAGTCATCGAAACAAGTCAGAAGTCTCTCAGTAAAGTTATATTAGGTTTACTGAGGACAAAGTTGGACTCCTTGAAGCACATGAAAAATGCAGTCTTACGCTTTTATTTGATTAATCATAAACATTCATCACTTTGAAGCTTAATAGTTAAATAAAAACTCAACCTTCATTTCTCGGGTTCCTGCTAATAAGCCCCTTTCTAATATTACAGAACACGTGTACTGCACGGAGACGCGACCATACAACCAAGGGGCCAGGTTAACCGCTTATGAACTGGTCCACGAGAAGATCCCCGCTACTCTGATAGTGGACAGCATGGTCGCGGCGCTCATGCGGGCTAGGAAGATCACTGCCGTGGTCGTCGGGGCTGACAGGGTAACACACATTAAACAATCACATATTTATCTAGTAAACAAGTTTTAATGCGTAATTTTTGCCTTTTTTATTTCACTAACCATGTGTTGACGGTGAGGGTTGTAGGGGAGAAAATAAGGAAATAAAAACGCCGCCTAATTTCGCACAAAACTATAGGGGAGGGGTGGGGGGCGCCAGTTGGCAACGAACTCCCTTTCGGGCAGAGATTTGCCTACTAATCACTTTACATACTTACTAACTAGGCGATTGTACAAGTCGGACTCTGTCGGGAAGGTTCGGGATTCCCTTATTTAAAGGATCGAGTTGCCTTGCGATCCCTCCGTTCCCCGAGGAATCTATGTACTATTCGATCAACCATATTTTATTTACTTATAAACGTTATAAAACATTTACATTTGGGTCAAACATTCATCATTGCAAATGAATTGATAGCCCTTTCGATGAATCGTAACTTTTATTACCTCTACCCTCCAGGCGAATAACAAGGGGAATCGGGAAGAGTGCGAGAGTGGATCTGGACCCGAGTGCCGGAATGGTGCCACTTCCTGTCCTCTATGTAGTTCGCTACTTTATGTTGTTATCCCTCTCTTATTTCTAGAATAAAACACAGCAATCGTAGTTTTTATTTGTTAAGCACCTATCTAGACTGCTTAAGACCTATCTTATAACCTAGACATAAAAAAAAACAAATGGATACCAAAAGGGCAAATAAAACACTGACATCAACATTAACATTTACATGACACAATAACAGATTGGTTCCCTAATCTGCAACAAGCAATAATAAAATAAAACACAACATTATAACACTTTATAATGGTAAGTAGTTATGTTTATAACATCACATAATCTCGGAGAAAAGAGGTTCAAACCTTCTTATATGGTTTTATCCTTTTTCCCCGATATTTGGAATGTTAGTACACACTATGCACTGATTTGAATCTATGACGCTAAGTGCAGTTTATAGTTTATTTCCCTCTGATATCACTGAGCACACTGAATTCTCTATGCACTCGTCGTTTCTTTGTGTACATCATGAATTTATCATGTCAGCTCATAACCATGGTTGATGTAAATTGATGTAAAATAAAAAAGGTTAAAATTACGCGTTAAGACCTGTTTAATAGATAAATACATGTTTAAGAGGGGAGAATGGTTGAAGTGGATTAAAACGCCACGCTAGCCAAGCGGATTGGCGAGTACCATATATTCTTATAGGGGTTGTGGTCAGGGCCGTCTTTAGCCTATTGAAGGCCCTGGGCACTTTAGGATAATGGGGCCTTTATAACTATGACAGAGGACGAACAGGCAAACGACGATTTAATTTTCAGTCCCGACCGAACGAAAAGAAAGTGTGCGTGAAAGGGGAATCCCGGCTGACCGAATGTCATGTTCGCAGGGGAAGTCCCGATCATCGAGTTGGTTTACTTGGGTGGGTAGCGTTCAGTTTTACGTCGCTATTAGCTACTCAAAGCTTAAAAATAATTTCGAGGTATCACCTTGTAGGTAGGCAGCCAGACAGAGTTGCCAATGTTAGGCCCCTTGTTCATTAGAATACCAAAAAAGCTAATATGTAAGTAGGTATTACAGTCAGTAATTATCTGTTATAAATCGTTTGATTTCGCAAAATAAATATAGTTATCGGTAATATCGGTTGGTGATCTGGCAGGAACTAGGGGACCCATCTATCGCGGGACCCTGGGCACTTGCCCAGAGTGGCCAATGGAAAAGAGGGGCCTGCTTGTGGTGACCGCTTTTTGTATCCCTTAGTCGCCTCTTACGACACCTAAGACTAGGAGTAGAGATGGAGTGGTGGCTACACTACACGGCTCTTAACCTGTATATGATATAATAATATTTTTTAGGTTGCAGCTAACGGCGACACTGCGAACAAAATTGGGACGTACCAAATAGCGATAGTTGCAAAATACCACGATGTGCCTTTCTACATAGCCGCACCTCTCACCTCTATTGACATGGCACTCACCTCCGGGGAACGGATAAAGATCGAGGAAAGACCTGATCGGGAAATGACTCATATCGGAGAACACAGGATCGCTGCGCCAGGTAAGATATGAAACATTGAAAGGGATATAAAGTATTCAAAAGTATATAAAAGGATAAATAAATGTTACTCAGTCTTAGAATTAGTCTAAATTATGTTTAGTAGACTTTATGTAGACTGCATAGATATTAGTTTAAAATCATTTGATGTAAGACCATTGATATGGGAATTGACTAGATGACACATGTTTTTACCAAAGAAACCTGGTTGGCAACTTCTAAGAGGGGGTGAATCAGATGAGGGGTTCATAAAAAAGCTTAATTTGAAACATGTACTACATAATAAAAATGTCAAGTATGTAAATTAATTACAGAGCCATCCAGTGTTCGTTAGCAGAATTAATAAAATGATACTTTTAATAGTGTTGTGACATTATCGATAAGGAATACAAGGAAAGAAAGATTTTTTTTTATTGTCACAATGTTATATAATATAAATAGACGCGAAAACCTCCGAAAAACCTTTTCCTCCTTTTCCTTTTTTATTTATTTCATGTTATGTGTATACAACATATTAAATAAATAACTGTTTTCACATGGAAGAAAGGGGTGTAAATTTTGACACCATAGACTCTCTTTTCCATGCTGTAGTCCTACATCATAATGAGATCAATATGTCACAGAATACATACTATGTACTGCAAATTTTATAATGGATAAAAAAATATCGAACAGAGAATATTTCTTGTGCAGAAACATTTAAAATGTTAGAGAAGGCCTGCGGTGAGTGGACTTTATCAAAAACAAGAGCATATGAGTGGTACAAAGCATTCAAAGAAGTGCTTAAAGACTTGCCTCGTTCTGGTCGACCTCGCCTCCCGCTGAAAACAATATTAACAAGGTGAAGGACATGGTGATGGTAAATTGTCTAGCTAGCTCAAGAGAGATAGCTCAGGAAGTTGACATGTGTCACGAATTCGTTCGAACCATTTGGTTGATATTTTAAGTATGAAACGCGTCGCGGCACGGCTTATTCCGAAGGAATTGAATTTTCTTCAAAAAGATACCCGCCAACTGGTCGCTACAGACATGCTTGAACGAGCCAATGTGGATCCCACATTCATAAACGTGGATTTATGAGTTTGACATGCAAACCAGCCAATAAGCTTCGGAATCGCGCTTCGATGGCGAACCGAAACCGAAAAAAACACGTCACACTCACTCAAAAATCAAAGTCATGTTGACTGTTTGATTATCACGGTGTTGTCCACTCAGAAGTCTTTCCAGATGATCGAATGGTCAATAAACATATTATCTGGGCGTCATGAGGCGATTACGAGAGAATATTCGTCGGAAAAGACCTGATTTGTGGAATAACAATTCTTGGATACTGCACCACGACAAAGCGCCGTCTCACCTCAATCATCGTACGAGAATTTTTAGCCAAAAATTCAACGAATTTTCTTGTGACTTTTTCTTGTGACTCAAATTAAGCAAAATCAAGCAGCAAGCGAAACGTAGCAAAGTGGCAAACGTTTCGAGGCTATTAAAAGTAAACAAAATTCCCTAAAAGAGCTAAAGGCCATACCGGAAAGTGCCTATAAGAAGTGTTTCAACGAATGGATTATTCGCTGGCGAAATTCTATTGCGTCAAATGGAGCGTATTTCGAGGTCGACAAAATAAATTTAGACGATTGAAGCAATATTTTTGTTTTATTAAAAAAATCCTGAAACTTATTTGACAGAGTAGTGTATGTGTATAATATACATTTTGAAGATCTTACAGCGTCTCACCAAATTCAACACAGTAGTAATTATTAGAAAAAATATTGATATTGTGTATTATTTATTAATATTATACATGTTATGGTCAATCGAACACTCGGACAAATACAGATTAATTATCAACTTTTACTTTGCAGCTCATTATCAAGTTTCACTAGGCGGCTAAGCGACGTCACACGTTAATACAAACAAAAGTGAAATTTCTGTTAGAACAACGAATATTGTTTAATTCACTACAATAACGCATTTAATAATGCAAAACAGTTTGGTAATCGTGTTATCACACGATTAGCTAATACTGTATTATAGATCAGCTGCTCTTATCTGATATCTCATTTATAAAAAAACCTTATTTTATAATAGTTGTAGAATCTAATTTTTATTTTCAGGTATAAATTGCTGGAATCCATCCTTCGACGTAACGCCAGCTAGCCTTATTACCGGAATAATTACAGAAAAAGGAGTGTTTTCCCCTAGCAAACTAAGAGAAGCAATTCCAGAATAATTAACTATATATATGTAAATATTGTATAGGAAACAGTTATAAATTAATGATCCTAGATCACATTGTTAGTCCTAAAATCCTACTCAAATGTTCATATACATATTACTTGTTATAAATGAATAATAATGAACTAACAACATATATTATTGCTCAAACATTTAAGGCTGTATGTATTATGTAAAAATGTCATCCTACATTGTTAAAATTGTTACGGAAATTATTAAATAAAGGTTAATTTATACATGAAAGAGTGATATAGTCCGATTTTTTATTCAAGTCAGCCATATGACATGTAGAACTCATTAGTGTCATCTACAAATTTCAGTCTATTTGAAAGTTCTACATGTCATATCCCTGACTCGAATAAAATCAGACTATTCTTTCCCGAAGTCCGAAGTTCTGCTTATCATTCGATGTTAATTTAACTTGTTTAAATCAGATTTTTGATGCATGTTCTCAATACACAGTAGGAAATAAAATTCATCACCCTCCGTTTGACCCCCCCCCCCCCCCCCCCCCGTAGTCGGGTAAATAAACCCTAAATATCAACAGCTTTTTGTTATAAAAATATCAATTAATACACGCATTTTATTAAACACTGCTGCCGGATCAAAAAACCTATTCGGTGGTAACAGCGGTGCAAAAAGCGCTAGATTCGGTGAAATTTGCGCGTCAAAAAAGCGCTTCAGCTGTAAGGCCTCATTCGCACGGGAGCTTATTAACGTCCGTTAAAAAAGCGTTGTAATGAAACAAATGAGTAATCGTGCATTTAAATGAATAGTCTATTTACGTCACTATGCGCTTGTTTCAAAATTACCAAAAGAACTCATCGTCCATTTAAGGTCCGTCCCGGACATCGCGACTATTCACAGTTCACAAGAACCATCGCCTAAAAAATATACCCTAACCATAAATATTTCGTAAGGCTCAAATACTTCGAATCTAAGACCAATATTGATTAAAAAAATATAAGCGCCCTCTGTTTGTAGCAATTGACAACAATAAAAAAAATGTAAAAAAAAAAAAAAAAAGGACAGTTTGTGACTTGAGTTGTATGAGAGTAATCTATAATTCCAATATGTCAGTGTTTACGGTAAACGGCATTTTTAAACTTATTTACTTTTATTTTGGTTAACGTAGAATACGAAAAAAACGTTATGAATAATATAAATATAGAACAATAACGTTACTACGTGGAATTGTTCATCTATTGTATTGTAAATGTTGGATTTGGGTTAGACCTTTTATAGGCGGAAACAAATTTAGTTGTTATAAATTGTTTGAATTATTTTTTAATACGGTATTGTGATGATGATAGTGCACAGTATTAAGTGTTCAGTGCAACAGACTAATTAATTGTAATGTAAATAAAAAATATTCTTTGTACGCGCATGCGTTTCTGTCAAAAACAGACAAAGGTTTTGTGTGGTTTGAAAATCAGCTGTATTTAATGTGCGATGACTTAGTGATATAAAAAGTGTGGTGCTCTGAAGCGACAATGTTTAGTGAAATTAGATACATAGTGTTTTTACTTCTCGCCTTGCCATATATTGAAAGCAGTAAGTACTATTCAAACTTTAATTTCTTTATTCCTGTCTACCTACTTGATCCATTTACAATAATAGAGAACATCGTTAACTTGTCCTGCTTTTCCCGTCCCATTTTACCTGCGTGCGTGTATTCGCTTGCAATTCTATGAATCATCATACTTCCTAAGAACAATCACTGTACCACTTTAATACAGAATACATAGTTGTCATTGAAGGGACAGGAAAAATATAAATAAAGGAATTAACTGATACTGGACCCAATTAATCTCTCAATGTATATGTTTGATTTACACCATCAAATCATTTGAAAACACTTTATTATTGTATACAATAGTGGGTACATAAGTGCCAAGGCTGATTTACTAATCTGTATTTAGGCAATTATTGGTTCACTTTTACTACATAATTACACCAAATACAATAATCATTTTATAAATAATCCTTACTATACTCTACTATAGAAGAATATACTAATAATAGAAGAACATCCTATGATAGAAGAACCTTATACAAGAACCTTATCTTTTATTTACAAAACAAGTAAGTGGTACCTACTGTTTTTACTTTTGTATGCACAGACATGGACAATGTAACACCACTTAAAATACACCCATCTTAGGTATGTAAAATAGGTATATAACAAAGAAGCTGCCGATAAAGCTGAAACTTCATAACACTATATTTATCTGTAACTAGATATCTATTCAGACTTCCAGTTAGTAGTTTAATAAATCACCTATTTGTTAAAAAACATAATTTCTCTTAGTGATTTTTTAAATTGTATCCTTAGTTCCATGGGATGTACTAATAAAAAGACATATCAGTAGTTCCATAGATGTACCAATAAATATATAAAAGAGAAATTTTATGTATTAATGACTCATCATTCATCATTATTCCACCAGTTGTTGGTGATCTTTGGATGCCTATCAAAATGGTCTGGTATTTGTTGATAAAGAGATTTCTTATAAGCCTTGTCTATAATAAACAATTTTCATCACATGATCATGGCCCATTGATGATTTTGAAATTGAATATAATCTTTAGTGCGTGGCTTTTTTTATTGTATATTTTACTTTTTAATAAGCAAATGCCTTATCTATATGTAAAATAATAAATAATACATTAAATAAAATTATAAAAAGGAAGTAATCGAATGTCAATTACATCTAATAAATATATAATAATATTTAATGTAATGTTTCCTGTAATTTTTCACAAGGATAAATTGAATATTAATTACTACATCAAAGTTATTTGATTGATTTAGTTACATAAGTTATATGAATGTAACCTTTTCCTCTTACTATTTTTTTTTACTAAATTAATTTAATCACTTTTCAATTTACTTTTCTATATATTATATTATTTTCTATATAATTTAATCTTTCTATATATCTATAGAATAAAGCAATTGATGAAGTTGTTAATAATAATTTACAATTAAGGAAAGTTATCACTGAAATGTTTGTGTAAAGTTGTATATTTAAAGTTTGTTAATTGCAGTATTGTTTGCACAAATATATAGATGCAATAGATTTGTCAATTTGTTTAGGGATCAATCAAGGAAAATATAATAAGTTATGAAAAAATTCAATCAAAAAATATTAAGAATATGATCAAAAACTTAAAACTATTGAAAATCTGTAACAAACACTGATGTTAAGATTTTAGCGATTTGTTAATTTTCTGCATCAGTTTTTTTTAGGTAGCAATCAACTCTGATTTCATCCTGTTATTGCTCTGCTATGAGGATAAAGCAACCAATACTGTCATATTAAGTAATATAAATGTTGTTGTAGTTATAACTTGATTTATTATTTATGTAATATAATTTATGCAATAGCAATATAAATATAAATATGTAAATTCAAATTCCCCACTGAAGCTTCCTGCTTCTTATTAAAATTATTTTTGGGTGACCTTATAATTTTGTCTTGTTTAATACATACAATTTAATTATCTACTAAATAAAAATAGGCCAAAATCAAGAAGATTCAAAAAGAATCGAAACACTGGGGGTGTATATATATGTGGGGGTGTAAATAAAAAAATATATTGAAAAGTATAAAAAAAAACAACAGTGGTTGAGTGGAGTTATTGATCTTTCCCTCCCCCCTGATCTTAAATGCCAAAAATACTGTTTAAAAATTATAAACAGGAATTTAGGTCCTAAAAAGTACATACTCTTACTTTCAACAACAATTATATTATAACAGACATTGAAGCAAAGGTTCTTTGAAAGTTACACAATGGTTGCTGAGCTCCACACAATGGTTGCTGTGTGGAAAATTTATCTCTATGCTAGTTACTTTTAGTGCTAATCTCCTTTGAACATGACTTATGTGTATGCATAAAGTCAGCTCATAGATAGTGTCTTTTGATTAGTACCCAGTTGACTCAATAATTAAGATGGCTGCCATTCAAGGAGGGTGGGGTAGGAGTTAGTAGGAAGATGTTTTTGTCGATAAAAGTCGATAAAATTTTTGTTATACAAACACTCTTTTAAAATATCCATAATCAATCCCCTGACACACTATAATTCAATCTAGGAAGCTGTCGAAGTAAAGTTTTCGAACTAGCATTACATGTCACAAATAAGCTTCTCACTAGTGGACCCAAATGTCATAAATATCATAATGTCCAATTGTTAAATTGAATAATGTGTAAGTACAACTAATCTGCAATGTTTAAAATGATCCTCATAAAGTGATTTTTTTCATGGACGAAGCTGGCAAACGAGCATACAGTCCACCTGGTGGTAAGTAGATTCTGTCGCCCATAGACATTATGCAAAGTTTACCTGCATAGTCTTCTCTTTAAAAATTAACTCTCATGATATCATCTAGTCCTAGAGCATATCTAAGCATTGGTTGAGTCATGCGAAGCTCACAATATAACACTGACTATGAATTTCAAGACTACAGCAGTTGCACATTGAATCTTATACATGTAGTCCAGTGGACAAAACATTATAGATTTGTCATAAACTTCTCACAGAAAATGAAAAAAAAGGATAATTTCGCCATTTATATCTTCAGCATAAAACAAAAAAAAAATGTTTTTAATCTTATTTCTTGAAATTTTATAACATTTAAATGCCACAATAGGTTCATTCTATTTATTTCTTATCCCATTTTTTTTTATATAGGTATTCGAAAATTCCAAAAAAATAATTATTTATTATTTGGACCAAATTCTGGCAACTAATCTAACTAGCCGTGTGGTATCGCCGACACCACACGTTAGATTATTGCCAGACACTACCAGACTGCCAGACTCTAGAATAGCACCACCCCATCTCTTCCCGTGCGTGTCATAAAAGGTGACTAAGAAATAACAAAGCCGCTACCACAAGCCCTTAGTTTCCCAATCCCCATGATCAGTGTGGCGTTTGAAGACCATACATCTCCCATGCACAAGATAATGTGCATGAGGAGGCCCATTTCCAGCAGTGGATGACAAAAGGACTGGTTGCGCATCTACTTAGCTCTTATTATTTACCCATTTACATATACAGCATATTATTATGGTGTAATAAAGGATTTACAGAAAATAGCCTCTTCCCAAGTTTAATAGAAATATTTTCGGTTTTTATTAAAGTAACCATTTTGGAATCTACATTAGATGGACATGTTTTTAAGATGATGGATTATGGGCTAATCGAGATTAGTACTTTTTTTACGGCATCAAGGGTGAAAGTCACATGATATGACGAAGATCGAATTGACACTTAAAAAATGTTTTTTTAAGGTAACACTGCTGAAATTTTTTATATGTTTGTAAGTATAGCTCGTTAAGAGTAATAATCTAAAAACAGAACGTAAAAGTTTCTTCATTTGTAGAAATGGTAACCAAATTATTTGCCAAGAGTTATACATTTTCTGAAAAGAGAAAAAAACTTTTGAAAACTTTTCACTATAGTAAAATTGCCATATTATGATAAGTACCTATCAAAACACCCTCAATTGAAGGATTATTCTTTATTTACGCCACATGCAATGTATCACAATCGCGAGGGGTTATTTATGTTTTGGATGTCTACATACTCCTATTTATGAAGCACTGCATATAGAATCCATTTTGCTGCAAATTTATCATTGAGTGTGGTATTTATTGTGGATACATTTTCTGATTCTTGTTAAAAATACGTTAATTAGCTAAATATATATAGTATTATGTCCTGTTGGACATAATACCATAGGACATATTAAATGCATAATGCGTATTTGCTTTGAAT
This sequence comes from Sesia apiformis, assembly GCA_914767545.1. Classification (NCBI taxonomy): domain Eukaryota; kingdom Metazoa; phylum Arthropoda; class Insecta; order Lepidoptera; family Sesiidae; genus Sesia; species Sesia apiformis. The sequence continues at coordinate 15,287,617 of OU611953.1, forward strand.
ACCTACCTACTAAATTGTATTGAATGTATTGAAGTACAATTTGTGCTACTTTCGCCGCCTCCGCCCGCACTGGCGACGTTCGACTCGCGAGTTGCTGCGCGAAAAACCAGTTCCGAAATTCTGAATCATAACTAAAGCTGACAACTTGCCCACCTACCTACCTAGTTTATTACATTGTACGTGGGCCAAATACGAAAGCTAGGCAAACTTGCCTACAACATTCGTTTTAGCGATTAGACTCGAATATTGATTAATTTTGTGCACCACCTATACATTTTCCAAATATTAGCAATGAGAGCATTTTCCCAATAAGCAAAGTTAATTCACGTTTCACGCATGACACAATAATTTTGATCCTTTGTCTACCGGATAAATATTCTATCATTTGACCTGATTTTCCATATCCGGACAACGTCCATGAACTGACTAAGATGTTAGTTACTGCCGATATCTTCCTGTTTTCTATCCGAAGCCAGGTCAAATCATAACATAAAAGTTAACATAAAAAGTTTAAAAAATAGTAAAAGACCTGCAAGCTTTCTTTCTTTTGTATCTTCTAGCCGTTTTTGAAATACTTTAGTAACGAGGTGCTTGAAGAGCTTGTCCAGATGAGGCGAAACACGCGCGTAAGCCCTCGTCCGGGTGTATGGACGAGGGCTTACGCGCGTGTTTCGCCTCATCTGGACAAGCTCTTCAAGCACCTCGTCCATAATGCGCGCAAACGTTGCGTCCATATTGCGTGTTTGCATATGGACATATGGCATATGCATATGTGTTTGCATATGTCCATATTGCATATGGCGCGAGCATTTGAAGTAGGAATCAGTCAGTATTCGATATGGATACGTGCATTTGCGCCAATGCTCGTGCGCAATATTGGACGCAACAAGGCCGCTCTAGTATCTCGACTTGCGCGCAATATGCTAGTACGACGCGCGAGTCTAAATTCTGGCGAACTGCACGCGATTTACGTGCCATCTTTACACTCTCGCGTTGTATGTGCACAAAATGTATAGGCGCCTGATTACCTAGTTGCCTAGTTACTTTACCGACGCGCGATTTCGTACGCGCGAGAAGATTCGCGCGTTCATCGCGTAATCGTAAATCTGGACATGCTCTTTCAACCAGCTGCTTATTGATGTGAATGCGACGACCATTAGCATTCAACTACTCGCCATTACCGTTTCAGTATCTAATATTGAATAATTTGTGAAGACGGCTCCCTGTGACGCTAACTTCCTAGGTAGATTTTTCACCTTTACCTTTTCGACCTTTTTTCCGATATGTCGCGAAATCCTCTGATAATCGCGACTTTGACAAGGGTTCTCACACGTCAAAAATGCGCCACACCTTAATGCGTTGCGACTGAACCTTTCGATGATTCCAAACTGTGAGGTTGATTTACCTGGCCCAGTTACCTAGATGGTTTCTAGGTTTTACGGAAAATCAAGATACTTTGTAAATGTTCCATTGCCGTGGGTGCGAGGAAGAGATACAATATGACTGAAGGGCGTAGCATCATTGGAGTCGCCAGCCATGTACCCCTAAGAACGATGACCACTGTCTGCCGATCCGTCAAGAGATATTTCTCTGAAAGGATTGTCCATCTATATTAATGTTCATGACATCTACACTAATGTTATATTGTTGGCTCCACTCTATCTGAGGCTTTAATCTTTATTTTTCTTTCTAAATAGTATGTATTTATTACAACGTATAAAGGTATGAGTGAGTAATTACATTTAGATTTAAAGAGTTCCTATGGAATCAACGATGGGTATGTAACAAAGAAAGTAATCAGTTTTGATCTATATTTTAATGGTTCATTAAATGAACTAAACAAAGTAATCAATTAATTTCCTATCCACATGTATCTGTGTGAGACAGGGTGAACGAAAATAGCTAAATAAATGAATCGGTAAAACTAATTAAGTACGTACTTTAAATTGATAAGCTTTCTAAATCTGTGTGAGACAGGGTGAATGAAAATAGCTAAATAAATGAATTGGCAAAACTAATTAAGTACATACTTTAAATTGATAAGCTTTCTAATTTGGCAAGATGATATCCTTGGAACGGAACCATGTAAATTGACAGATGGCTATTGTTGTTTGTGGAGATTGCGTAAATCCGCCGTTTGTTAGTCTCGTCTAGGGACAAGTGAGCGTCGGCCATCCGTCCGCTCCACTAAATCACAACCTGATGCCTTATTATTACCACTGTGGATGTATTAAACGACGAATATGATGTCTCACTGTGCAAACATATATTTCCCTTATAGGAGTTATACTCCACTACCACGCATCGTGGATATGTAATACCTAACCTATATTATTTATGTTCATTAACCTGTATTATAATGTACATTATCTGAGAAAAGGGATTCGTCCTAGTTTTCCAGATATTGGTACACTTTATAAGTAAATACAGTCAAAACTCACTATAGCGAATATCAAGGGACCAAACAGTTTCTTTCGCTATGATGATTTTACGTTATTCAGAGACAGACAAAAAACAAACCATTTTTCGCGATATGTATGTTTAATTCAAAAAGCGAATTATGTAGTAATTACACTAGTGATAGTCGATACTTTTGACCACTTGCCTATCATCAACGTACTTTTCGTCAGCGTTGAGGCCATCGCACCGTTTTGTCTTGACCATCTGTCATCCTCCCGCCTACCACCTTGGTAATTAAGACAAATTCAAAAGAAATTCGATAAACAGCGACTCTATGAATAAACAAGTATACAGCACGGTACAAGGAAAAAGTACTAGGTAAATAAATTACAATATTATTGCTTGAAGTATAAATTAGTTACACTTTTTATCTTATACGCACGCAAGTAAAATACTTAGCTAGTGTTCATTTGCGTGACGAAGGTTTCCAAATGTAGACTAATGTTCTAACGTTGCTCGTTGGCATTGAGAACTAGTTCTTAGATTTATTATTGTATAAAATTCTGTTGGTATGAGGTTACCAATAAAGGAAAACATTAACATTCCCTATTATCACGGCTGGCGCAGCTTAAATATATATATTTTTTTATAGAAATTAAGATGGCAGACCAGCGTACAGTCCACATCCTTTTATCGCAAAACGTCACGTTCTAATAATGTGCTGTTCCATTATTAGAATTATTCACAGAACATATGCTTTAGCTTCGTAACAATTTCCGTTTTCCGGGTTCATATATACATAAATTTATATGTGAACCGGAAAAACGGAAATTTCTACAAAGCTGTAGCACATCTTTTCTGAACGGGACGTTTTTTTTAAGCGTCGCATTTTGTGACAAAAAGGTCAACATCATTCCAGAATGACAAACGTTGCCATGCCCCCGGATACACTGCCTACCTTTGGAGGTTTAGAATTCATCTGGAAACTCTTAAAGTGGCCAGTAATAAAATCGGCCATTTTATGGGTAAGCACCTAATATGATTCTAAACGTGCTTGTCTCCAAGCGGCTTGATCGTCGCGGAAACCCTTTACACGGTAATGTTCGGAACCTGTAATGCATTATTCGATAGATCATTACGTTACAGAGTGCATGTGACACTAGTACAACCGCAAGACGGCCAATAAACGTACAAATTAACAAAAACAAATAGGTCCACAAGGGAACTGAAATACTTGTGATAAACGCATTTATTAACATGTTTAAATTTCAGTTACAACAAGTATTTCGTCCACTTAAAATACATTAACAATTTATTTACTTACAAAATAATTTAGTAAATTCGAATATGACATTTAGCATCACGAATTTTAATTAACTTTTCTAGTAAGTATTACTGACAACGAACGATTATTTTCATTATTGAAATTTTTTAAAAACTATTTAACAGGAAAACAGGACCTGAAAAACTGATTAATTTAACTATGATTATGATGGATGCAATATGAAAAGGACAAAACAGAATGTTATCATCACAAATAAAACATTTCTGTTTTAATTTAACTCCGATTACCTCTACTTACTGTATTTACGATTACAAACATAATAAATTGACTACTAATGATTTTCGAAAATATAGATTAAAAGTATGTTTAAAAACGTATTTATTTACGGGACTCGATGCATGTGACTAGCACACAAGGACTCAGTAAATAGATGTACTCGTATGCATCAAGGCGTCAAGAACCCTAAAGGCTCGTTTACACAAAGAGAGTTTCTCGAATTGTTCGGGCGAGAATATTGTATACGATTCTCGTAAGCGACCAAACTACAACATACAATTCTCGCCTATAACTGTTCACATGATAATAAAAATTAAGGTGACAGTGATCAAATAATGATAACAGTTGTTTATACTAGCTTTTTACCGATGTTCGAGAAATTCGCGTTTGAGAAAATCTCCTTGTGCAAATGAGCCATAACGCCGGCCTTTCTGAGACAATACTGATTTTTATATGCATTTTTCCATTTTTTAGAAATTATTTGTTTTCAGAACAATGTTTTATAAACTCTTTATATAACGTTAACCAAAACGGCAACACCAACGAATTTTGTACGACATTTCGACATTTTATACTTCACTAAGTTCTTGAAAATTTTACTAAGAACATTATAGGTAAACTAAAGAATAAAATACAAACAAATGTTTAACAATACGGCGTCTTTGAAGCAAGATAATAGAGTACACAAAGCACGTACAGAGCAATTTGGAGCAGCGAGACAGCCAATTATATTTATCACCATGACGTAAAAAACGAGGCCTTAAGTAATAACCAGCAATTATCTTGACTTTGACTAATAATTTGAGCTATTTCAGCAATTTTCTCTTGTATTACACAAACTGTGATGTAAAACTAACTAACTAACGACATCTTGATAATTGTTTGGAATTTAAACATTTTACCACTAGTGTTTATTAATTTGTCTAGCCATAGCAGTTTAATAGCTTTGAAACTAAATTAATTTCATTAAATTATTTAGATAAACTAAGTTAGATTAAGTATTTTTCAATAAATGATCGTCCCCCATTTCGTCACATAAATGATCGTTTACCATTTCGTTACATAGATTGCTATAAGTATATTCAATATTGCTATTATAATATATATATATATATATATATATTCAATATTGATTGAATATCCGATTAAATTAACCGGAAGGACGATGGGGAAATATATTGAATCATTTCATGAAGGACATCCTAAGCGGCAATTGCGAATTTTAAAGAAAGACGCGTTTTTAATAACTTCCAAAATATATAAAGCATTATGATTTTTTTGTACTTTGTTACCCACGACGGAACGGAGATGGTGTATGCATTTGGAGTAAGAGAATGTGTTTGTGTACTCCTTTGTGACCAGTTTGTGATCCTTTGTGTTCTCTGAAACGAAGGGAACGATTTTTAAGCGGTTTTTTTTGTAAATGTTTAATCGTACCTTGGAGCATGTGTTGTGGAGCATGTGAGCTTGGATTGGTGTTGTGGTTTTGGCTCACCAAGGGGCGCTGCTGTACCAAGTTAAAAGTTGTAATGATTTATAATTTCTAAACGAATGCACTTTTTTTTATAGACTAGTGGGCGGACGAGCAAGCGGTCACACGTGATGGTAAGTGTTACCGCCGCCCATGGACACCTGCAACACCAGGGGGTATCGGGCGCGCCGCCGACCTTGCCTACTTATTCGAATCCGTCTTCCTGAAGTGAATAGTTAAAGAGACTTATATTGTACACATAACCGTCACCATCCATTGCTAGAGCCTAAGGGTGATGAGGGAACTCATTGAAATTTGACAGTAGAACTATCGTGTTTAAGACTAATTTTTTGGCGATGTTTAGTTCGATGAACAGTTCCAATACAAAGGGGAGGACGATGCTGTATGTTACAGTAGACTGGGTCTGACTGGCCAAGTTTTCTCACTCTCACAGAAGACCGCTATGGTGAGACGTATACCGAACTCAGTGGTCAGAACTCGAGACCCTTCGTTTATCATCTCATGCCATCCCGTCTTGTTTTCCTCATTCGGTGGATTTAGGAAAGCAAGATTTACAGGGTGATGTGAGTTATCCCATTCCCAATTCGTCCCAATCCTCTTTCCACATCCATATTTTTAATTACGAAAGATAGACAGCGCATCTGCGGACGTGTTAACTTTTGTCATTTTTGACTGATGTAAGTAACGTAGATAATAGCGAAATATAAAGATCACGCGTGCAGCGCATGGAAAATATTTAGCATAATGAGATATGGTGTTGCTATCATCACATTATATTACCTAATAGATAAAATGGTGGTGGGATGGGATTGAATAAGATAAGATTGCATGTTAAAGTGCACCCAACTAGTCAGTTGCACGTGTCCAGTGCAACTAGCTCATGTTCGTTGATAATGTTAATTTAATTAATACAAAGAGTAATTTGTATCATTAACAAGTATTTACTTATTATTATTCTCTAAACTCACGAAATCTAAACTCAATGAAGCAATCACGGACACACCGAGTACTTAATGTATCAAATTTAATCGTAATTAATTTCTTATTGGCTCTTTACACGAGAAAAGGGGTGAAAGTATTAGAGTAATAAAGCCTGTTAAAGCATTGATAAAGCATAGACTGTTAAAATTACCCGGATGAATTTCTGTTATTGACACGAGGTCAGCCACGACTGGATCTTGGCTGACATTCTTCCAGCTCGTGGCGCGCGCTTTGGATCGTATCATAATACACCATCGTCGCGCGTAACGAATTTTTACGCACGATAAAAGCTTTCATTTGAGGTATACCTCAAATATATGTTGGTAATGGTGAAGTTTTAGGACACGTTTACCCATCATCCGTTGTGGATCAACCACCCTTTTGTAATAAATAGTTTATAAAAAGTCACATTTATAATAATATTATAGTCTAGTTATTAGTTTCAGAAGCTCTAAGATCCCAAAATAACTTAGATGCATCAATTAATTTAGTAGTAATGATAAGTTTCCAGTAATTGCGCTAACGCACGCAGTCCGCAACAGATAGGTATGGTTGACGCATCGGAGAGTGTTCGCGAGCTGTGACGGGTGCGTTCGTTGAACCGCCGAGGTCACGACCATAGTGACGTTGACGTGTGCGGCTTATAAACGCGCTCCTTTCCGCTTGACGTTACTGGACGCACCGCAAAGAGCAAACATCTACCAACTAGCTGCGAGAGATGAGTTGTATGTTGTATAGGATAAACAATCTCATATTATCGATGAGTCGATCCTACAAATCGGGTATCAATGGGCATGATTAAATTTATTATTTATGACTTTTTCGAAAGAATTAGACATTTTGTTTTTGTACATTGTACATATTCGTACGAGTTTATTTTTGGACAAACGACTAGTATATTATAGCGAAAAATGTGAAATAATAGTGATGACGTCACAGTTACGGCTGTATGGATTACTACTTTTATCATAACATAACTAATTTATAAAAAAAAGTAATGTCACCACAGATCAAAATAAATTTCACTGTCACCGGTCATCAAGCTATGGTAAAACAAACTAAAACATAATCTCTATAGTGGCAATAATCTCTTTCTTGTAAACTGAATGCGGTTGGTTTTCGTTTTTTCTGAGCTTTAATTTCTGATTATTTACAGATTCGCATATCGCAAGTTTTGTTTTTGTTTGTAAAATGTATTGTTTGTTTTCTTATGGAAATATGACATTTATTTTTCTTTTTTATTGGCGCGAACGTGTCTATCCATGCAGCCGTTACTGTGACATCACGCTACATTTAATAAATGATAACTAAAATGTTATTATAACTCTGCGATTTGAATTCTATCTAACACTGACACTCTGTGGTTCAATGTATATTCGTCTACTCTATATTACACCTATCTCTATAATTGAAAAATTACACCATCCCTATTGCCTTATGGACTAATTTACGGGGTTTTATTATCTTTCGTGGTGTATTTTTACTGAGATAAAAACAGAAACGAGCAACATGTTACCTTACTACACTAAACAATCCAGATGTGTTCATGCTCATAAGGTACAAAGCATTCAGGTTCCGACAACGTCGGAACATGAAGAAAGCGTAAACGATGGATTTTAAGCGGTGTTTAAACATATCGGAAAACTTCTTTATGACAAATTTAATGGCACGAAAGACCAAAACGATCGGTACCTATACGGTACACTACTATTCCAAACATAAAAACTAATAGTCCAAGAGCCGACTGTTCCAAGTTGGAGGTAGATTTTATGAAGTATTCACGTAATTGTTGCTTTTTTAAATAATAAGACAAATAATCGATCAATTTTACATCGAAACCAAGCTTATATTTACTCTTTACAAACGAATATTCAGGTACAAAGCTTTACAAAGCTTATATTTACTCTTTACAAACGAATATTCAGGATCGCAACATCGTCCTATAAATTCCACACATGCCTCCCTAAAGAACAGTAGACACGTCGCATTTTATCTATCGCACATCTTAGCTTTAAAAGAGGGCTCCATCTCCTATATATGTGAATAGTAACACCACAAATCCTTGTTGTTGATGACCTACAAATTCTATGATCAGGCTCTCTCGCTATAAAGTCAAACCGGCAATTCCGTACAAAGTGGCGGCATAAAATCTTTATGGCTGAAGTAGCCTAATATAGCTGCCATAACTCCTCAACGTTATACGTAAAAGGGATTAAGGCGTTTCGAGAAAACCTCTTGGTCCGATTACGTTTTAGGAACGTGTCTACCTGGAAAACTCAGATACAAAATAGGATTACAACAAGTTGATCCGAAAAGATTCTTGTTTTTCTTTTTACACGACAAATAAATACTGTATAGACAGGTACACAGAATAGATAAAAAACGCTATAAAAAGTAAATGGTAAAAGTATTCTTTGACGTAATGCTCTGAACGTGTTTTGTTCAAGTTTGACTTTGTAATTAGAACATAAATTGACGAACAAACCATTAACAATGTTTAACAGCGCGATCAATTATATATTACAACTATTGTATTTACTGTTATAGATGACACATAAGAATGTAAATAATACTTACGGCACATACCGTATTCTTTATTGTGTGATTCTATCGATACCAATATATATAATATAATAGTTAGATGGATTTTAGAATATTTGATACGACAATATAAGAGCTATTTACACTGACATATTTAAAGTTTTCGTCTTTATCTGTGCACGAAACTAATTTCATCTCGAAAACCATTAAAGTAATGAAATTTAAAGAATGTACAAAATATATTTTCGGGATGAACTTAGCACTTGTTTCATCATATCTGAAACAAATCAAGTTTTACTCATTTACTTTCTAAGCAGATCGAGGCATTCGAGCGTAATCTTTATAGTTTTTATATTTCGAATTCAATGCGATCAAAATCGCGGCCAATCACTAGTTATCAAATTTATTGACTATTAACGACGTGTATTCCGTAATATCATGATAATTATGGATGTAATTGGATCGTCAGTGAAGAGCATCGGAGTATTGTCATTGTCTCACTGTTACGTCACGTAATGTAACATTGTCTTAAACATGTATCTCACGACTCTCAGGCAAAGAAATTTGTATAAACGTGCCAAGTGCAATGTGTATCATTTCATATTGTTTTGTTTTTGACATGCAACATTTTCTTAAACGTGTTAATGTGCATCCCAATCGTGTATTGTACGATCCTAAAACATTTTATGCCGCGAACCAGAACTGCTGTAAGATGTCTTTTCCATTACGGTACGACATAGGGTCGTACGCTACGCAGCGCATCCACATACCCCTGGTGTCGCAGACGTCTATAGACGGCGGTAGCCATTTATCATCATGTCATCAAAGTCTGAAATCAAAGTCATCAAAAATCCCCTTCTCTGTTTGAGTGTTCAAATTAATTACATACTTCAAATGACGATGCTGGTGTATCTAAAACCCTGACAAGACACATTACATTCTACTTTAATATATCAAATAATGAATTACATATAAATTTAATTAATTACCTACGTCCTGCATCAATATTAATGTCATTCATTACGGTTAGCGGGATTTTGCATCCGGTTTTAGCGATAGTGAAATAAGTTACTTGTCAGGATGTTAGAGATTTTGGCTTTGCCTAAACATTTAAAGTTTATGATAAATTTACTTTTTTTTATGTTAGAAGGCGGCAGATGAGCATACAGTCCACCTGATGGTAAGTGGATACTGTCGCCCATAGACATCCGCGATACATGCCAACATTAGTCCACCTTGGCACGACCCCGGATGCGCTGCCTACCTTTGGAGATATAGGAATGGATTTGAAGAAAGGGTTGATGAAAAGGGGAGCGATAGGATGGGAATGGGCTCTGGCACATCTCACTTCCTACCGAAACACGTACGTACATTAGGGAAATAAGATAAAGTGGGAAATGCAGTACATTTCAAGGTAGTCTTCTGTGAGAGAGGGTTAACGTGGTCAGTCGAACGCGCCCAGCGGCTATTGGATTGCAGCGTGCACTCTCCCCCTCAACAAATCTTTGTTTTGAGAACGAATACCATCCACGGCTTTGATTTTAGAAGCATGTTGTTATTTAAAGCCAGTAATAACATTTTTGCGCAGATATAATATTAGGTAGTCGGATAAGTTCGCGGCCTTTTTATAGTGAAAATAATAAAGATTTTTTGTATTACATAAATATTTATTGAACGGAACATTCTCCATTTAATTTAACTATCTTTCGCCATTTTTCTGGCAGAGCCATTATCCCATCGCTATAAAACGGTTTCTGAACGAAAAACTGATTTAAATGGTTTATACGGGCTTTTCTTGAATGTAATTTTACTCCATATAGAGAATTTTGTAAAGAGCGGACTAAATAATAATCCGAATATGCTATGTCTGGACTGTATGGGGGATGCATTAAAACATCCCAGCCAAGGTCCATCAATTTTTGTTTAGTCATCAAAGATGTGTTCGGTCGAGCATTGTCGTAATGAAAAACTACACCCATTCTATTCATTAATTCTGGTCGTTTTTCTTCAAGTGTTTGTTTCAATTTTACTAATTGCTGACAGCAGACATCAGAATAAATCGTTTGGTCGTGTGGCAAAAGCTCGTAATACACAATGCCTGGAAACGCATTGTGTATTACGAGCTTTTACGAGTTTTATTACGAGTCCCACTATACACAGAACATGACTCTGTTCGGAGTGAGGCCTGGCTTTAGGACTATTTGTAATGGCTCACCTCGCTTAAACCAAGATCGTTTTCGAACATTGTTATCGTAGGTGATCCACTTCTCATTACCAATCTGCCTGTTACCAATCTCTTCAGGAATGGATCGATTTCATTTCGTTTTAGTGCAGTAGTTTTAGATAAAGCATCTTCTCCGTAAACACCACAAATCTCTTATCGACCACTAGAAGCATTCATACCCTTATCGAAAAAAAAATTGTAAATACATCTAATTTTCTCCTTAAAAAAAATGTAATAAAATTCCCGCCAGTGAACAGTGTTGCCAAAAATATAGCACGCTAAAGTCATACATTCAAGAACGCCGCGAACTTTTCAGACTACCTATTTTATCAGATCTCCATAAATTAAAAGACATTTTTTATGGAGTGATTTAATGAATCGATATCATATCTTTGAGAAAAATGTGGAACTTTTAAAAATTAACTATTCTTCGTACAAAGTGACTCACATGATCGCAAATTTGCACTTAGAATTATTTCCGAAAATGTCTTCATTTATCGATAAAGTACATTTTACGAGGGATGAATCAAAAAATTTGTAGGAACGCATGTTATAATAAAACCTTTTTGAGGGTAGTTTTTTTATTTTATCTTTAGAGTCACTATCACACAATATTTATGTCAAGTGTCACTTGATTCGATCGTACTACTCTACCAATTAATTATATTGTGTTTAACGAATTGTTAAAAACATCTAATTATGGAAAAAGCGAGTTACGTGCAGTAATAAACCTGTCTCAAAAAAATGTCCACGAAGGATATTTTTTTGGACATCCAGCAGACATTAGGAACTGATGCTTTACTGTATTCCACGCTCGCTTACTGGCTTGGCAGATCGAGCTGTGAAGGCAGTTCTGGTCGGTCTTCCACCTCCTTTACGAAAGAAAGCGACAAAAAAGTGGAGAAATTGGTTTTAGAAGACATGAAGCAGGATAATTCAGCAGAGACTAAAGATTTCATTTGGCAGTGTTCATTCCATTTTAACGGACACTTTAGGATTCAAAAAAGTATCGGCAAGATGCCTTCCGTAAATGTTAACTGAAGAAAATATTAAAAGTTAATTTGGACGTTTCAAAGAGGAATCTCGAAAACTTCAGCATGATCCTGATAAATTTTGTCGTCGTTTTGTAACCATGGTTTAATCGTGGCTCCACTATTTTGTTCCTGAAACGAAAAAAATTAGCACGTCTTGGAAACGGCCATCTTCTCCACCCATAAAAAAAATACAGTTGCTACGACCGCACGCAAAGTTTGGCTTCTGTGTTGTGGAGTTTTAAAGGAATCCTTTATAGTGACTACATGCCGAAAAGAAATTGGAAAACAGGTGCCTATTATGCAGATTTGAACCCAAAACTGCATGAAACGATTAAAGAAAAACGTCGAGGAAAATAATTGTCATCGGGCGTGTTGGTTCACCACGATAATGCTTCTGCTCATCGATCCGAAGTTGCACTCACGGCAAGCCGCAAAACTGGCCTCGTAATTCTTAATCACCCACCACATTCACCGGACTTAATCCCTAGTGATTTTCGCTTATTTCAATAATTAAAGGAGCATATCTGTGGAACAAAATTTGATGATGATGACGCGGCAGTCAAAAAACTCCTATACGGCAGTCATAAAACTGCCGTACAGGAGTTTTTTGAGACTCAAGAAAATTATTTTTTTTCGGACAGTATAAGGAAATTAGAAAAACTTTATACTAAATGTATCGAGTTACAAGGCGATTGCGTAAAGAAATAAAATGTTTTTATTTGAATTTCTTTGTGTTTTAATGTCGATTCTAAGAACTTTTTGATTCACCCTCGTAAAGTGAAGTTCGCTAATTCACGAAGACTCCATGCAATTTATAATAGTCTTATACGAATAAATAATTGAACCCCAATACAGTTTAAGTGTTACATTATAGAAGCATATTGCTATTAAAAGGATGATTATGCAAATATTCCATACGTTTGTATTTAAATAGTATAGTACTTACCGCGTTTTTACCGCGGTCTCCACGGTAAGCTAGCCGCTTGTGGCAGATAGTGGCTATAATACCTGAATGGGTAATTCGCGAACGGTGCAATGACATCACCGCTTGATGCAAGTGTTATTGTTTCCAAGCTCAAACCTCTCCGGAGGGTCTCGTTCAGCTTAAGGCATTAAACACTACGCGTAATTAAACAAAGTTAAGTGTTGTATCGCCTATATACAGAAGGCGTTAATTACTTAGCTACGTGGTACGGAAAGTGATGACAAACTTAGAGTTTCAAGTCCTAAAGTATTAGATGGCCACTCGCAACCGATTATATGTAGAATATGTCGATATTTCAATATGATGGAGCGCCTAAATTCCTGATACTAGTTAACAAAGAGAAAATATATAGAAAATATAAACAACCAACAAAATTTTTTACGATATCACTTTTGATTAATCAGCTAAAATCACGTTTAATAAGGTTTTTATTGTGCCGCCTTTATATTCGTGTAAGCCCTCATTTGGAGTCAAGATCACGCACCTGTTAAAAACAGAATCAAGGTCCCGATTGAATACGTTAAGTAATTTTTAAGTAGTGTTTTGGAAACTACAATTAAAAAGGTGATATGTAAACTGTAATCATATTCAGTAAGTTAGTACTATAAATTTTAATTTAGATAGTTACGAAAAGTATGTGGTAAAACTGACAAATTATAAAAAAGTAAACGTATAATTAGCGCAGTGTATCAACGTTAATTAACGAAATATGAACCTTCTTTGACTGTATGTAATTATTTTCTAATTTAAAAGAAGGCACATCTGATGTCAGACTATTTTACAAGAAAAAACATCCATCACCAAGCACAACCTAATTTCTTCGCTAAGCAGTTTGGATCGGCCTAATGGGAAATTACAACACATTCATTATCTAATAGGCTATGAATCATCGCCGCTCTATACCTAGGTTATGAAATTAAAAAAAAATCTGTTACTCAGGTCTATTAGCCTGAGGCAGGCAGTAAATCGTGTTGCAGCCTTGGAGGCCGGCCACGCTCCGTCGAGCGTGACGCGGCGGACTCACAGCCCAGCGCCAATATCTTTAATCTATCGTACCTTAGATACGATCTCTATACTGTTCTACACTGTTTTTTCCTTGTAGTTGTTTTTGAATCACTGTTTTCTGGAGCATTATGTGTCCTACAGTAGATATACATATTAAAACAAATCAGACAGTGTATTTAATTACACATAATATTAGAGAAAAGATAACCTCAACCATTTCTTTCTCTCTTAGACGTTTTTGTCAATTTCTAGTACTCTTTTGTCGGGTTCAGGTTCCATTTACTCATTACTCATGGAAAGAACTTCAATTTACTTTGTTTCGTAACCAGGCCTTTTAACATCCACTGCTGGGCCTCCCCATGCACATTGTTTTGTGTATAAGGGATGTATGGCCTTAAAACGCCACCCTGACGAAACGAGTTGGCGTGTCCACTCTTTTAGATATGGTGTAGTTCCTCGGGACTTGTGTTAGCGGCTTTGTTATCCCTAAGTCCATTTCCTACTTAAAGTATTCTAAAGGTGAATGTCTGGAAAGTGTTATATCAGTAAAAAGAACCATCTTTATTTTATCTTAAACATTTGACGATATCGATATCAGTCTATAACTATCCACTGCAAGAATGCAGGGCTTGAAGTTCTTTAAGATCCACGATTTATGTATGTAGCAGCCGATCTAGCAAGCCAGGAATCTGGTTGCCGCCTGATATTCGACATTGTGTTGTCCATTTAGCACCACCCACAGTATACGTGTAGGGTGCTGAGAGGAGGTTACTCCTACAGGCGTGAGCAATGAATGTCACCCCAACTTTTTTTATAATAACCAGAACAATTTAGACATTGACTTGGCTCTAAGTCAATCTATTAGCGAGCAAACAACTTTTAAGAAGCTTACTCACGTGTTTACTAATCATGCTTCTAATAAAAGCGATGATGCCAGACCGATTGAAGGTGATATTACAATGACTACTTGTAACTAAGTTATTAATATTAAAAAATACATTATTGACGGGCGTTATTATGCTATTAGAACTAAACTACCTACCAAGTAGTTTAAACTACTAAGTAAACCTAGGGCTATGTACAATTTCCGTCCATTCACCGCGCAGAATGTACGAGTAATTATGAAGCCCGGAGCAGCCTGTACGCCAGTCAATCTCGTTGAATTACGAGGTAACATTTTTACAGAGTTACGTTCACGTTTAGCTTTTTAAATAACCGTAAAATCTAGTCAGTCATTATTTGCATTTATAATTTATTAGTTTATTACCCTTTGCTCGGGATTAAATCCACTCCAACTTATTTTAGACGATGGTTTATGCTTATTTTTCTTTATCTTAGCTTACTGCACAAAATTACTCCAGATACCAGATCTAAGAAATAGTCGAAAGTATTAAAATCTAATCTACAGTATCAAAATCTTAATGGTCAAAAGAGGATTTCCATTTTATTTAATGAATACTCGTATATTAAAAAGAAGAGATATGATATTATGGCAAAATTTATTTCATTTATATTGTAAGTTTAAATAAAAATACACAATTGATATCGTCCGCATCAATCAAGTTATTAAATAGCTCAATTGACTGCCTGTTGGAGCATAATGGGCATTCAGAGGAAAGGAACACAGCGAGCGGTCGGGTGACGTCACCAGATTAAATGCACTCAATGGCCGCAGATGCGACGCATCGTGTCAGACGTCTCGGTCACCGCCTTATGGTTTAAGACGATTGACTCATGTTTCCTTCCACTTTTTGTTATCTACTCGTACCTACATATTTAGAAACGTTTACTGCACTCAGATTATCTTAAACGTTATTCTTATTACGAACTATTAAAAGAGATTCATTGCTTTACAATAATTTGTAATACATAATATCGGAGTCCACTGAAAAAAATAAATCTACTAGAATGTATTTTTTTACAATATTTGTATTTGAACTCGTTACTGCGATGTTACTGTTTTGGGCGAAGCCGGAGAAGATTTATTGTAGAGCACAATACTTTATAAAATAATGTGGTCATTATTTTGGCAATAATCATAAAATAACAACGCACCTTCCCAACGCAATCATTGCCACGTAATTACATAATAATATATAATATAATTGCTCACAAAGATGCCAGTAATAAGTAGTAGAGTTTCAATTACATGTATTCTATTTATTATATTATTATAATGATTTATTTATTTAAAACACCAATTATTATTATAAAACCAATTATTTTGTACATTGACTCCCAAATTAGAAAAAAAATCTGTATCTTGGCGCCAGTAGGTCAATACTATAAGGGTCCTATTTTAATACAAATTAGAATTTAAACATGCAATTCAAAACATATTTCATAAAACCTAATGGTTTGCATTAATTTATAAAACGTTAGTTAATTAATTTATAGTTACACATATAATGAAGGAATATATTACATGAAGAATAACTTTAAAAAAAATAGTGTAATCATTATTTTAGCAATAATCATAAAATAAACATTTACGATACATACATTACATTACATACATTGCCACTTATCTACGTATAAAATTTAACATAATTGCTCACAAGGCAGTCAGTAATTAGTAATGGAGTATTTTTAAGTATAATAATGATAATGTAATTGCAATACGTACCATCGCGCCGGCGGGATGAGGTTTATATATCCGGATAAAATCTGCGTGGACTGTAAAACAGGCGAGCGCGGCCGTTGACCCCGCTGAAGCGACCGCGAGGGCGGGCCGGGACCGCTGGGGCGGGTGGCGCGCACTGAACGTAAACAAACGTTTGTTGCGCGAATGGCATGCCACTGACAACACTCTGAATACATTACATACTTTTACGGGCCCTTTAATTGTTTGAATTCATGCGTTAACGGCTTAGAATGCTTGTGAGTCGTGTAGATAATGCGTTGAAATTTCGCGAAATTGCGTTCAACGTTATGTTAGTATCCAACCATGGATGAGAGAATAATCGTTTTATTCGTATAGTTCTTCCCTTAAAATATCGCTTTGCTTTTATATTAGCTGTTTGACTTTAGGTTGTATATCGCGTGTATCTATCTATACATATTACTACTTTCACGGACCGAGAGACTGGTTAGTGTTTGCCATTTATTAGGGTAATCTTCCGGATGGATAAGCTTTAAACGTGAATAATCCTCAAGAACCTTGGTCGAACCTTATAATACTTATTTTTCTGGCTAAATAGGTTACGGTCGTCATTTAGTTGTGGCAGCCGTGGTCCCTTCACAATCTGAAGTCCAGGTTTACCTTCCGCTGAAATTCGTCCGCAGACTGTCCATGACACCCCGCCATAATTCACTTTCTCTTCAATACAGCACTGCGCAAAATGCTCTCCCTGTTTTCGGTACACCTTCCTGCTTTCATCATTACCATACAGCATAATCTTGGATTCATCATTGAAGGGTACCAGGCTCCATTGACGTTGAGTGCAATGCAAATGTCCGTGCGCAAACTGAAGGCGCGCCATCGGTGAGCTCGTGTTAGTTTAGGCCCATTGGCTGGCTTATGTGGTTTTATATTACGTTCTTCGAGTCTCCTTCTAACAGTCCGAGCGCTAACAACCACTCCATGAAAGGCTGTTTCGAAGCTGTTCTTGGATCTGCACTGAGGTCAGGTGACGATTTCGTAAGCTGGTCGTGAAGATAACCCGATCTTGTCTTTCCGTCATCCATTCAACTGCGACTGCTACGACACTTTATTTTAGATCTCGGAACATATTTCATGATTAAAATGAAGTTTTTATGTATATAATTAGTGTATTCAAGAAATAGTGTTGTAAAATTAATATCATGTATGGTTCGAGGATAAATAGTTTAAAACTCCTATCAATACTCATCACGTCAACCTTACTTATACATAGATCACAACCGCTAGTCGTATTGTGCAGTGATGCTTTGTCGTGCAAACCATAGTTCATACTTACAAATATAATGGGGAACAGTTGCCACACAATGGATACCCGCTGCTATTGTAATGGAATACCGTTCAATTCTGCGACTAAAGTTACTGACTATATAGCTTGTATCACAGTTACAGATTATGAGTTTAGTTGACGTGGCAACAGCACAATACGACAGCGAATAAAAAATTGATGGATCTAAACTGTAATACGTATCGAGAGTTTTGTTTAATTAAAATTTAATTACTCCATTAAAAGAAATCTCCACTTTCTCACTGAAAAGTAGAACAAAGAGCTCCACCAGAAAAGCAGCGTTAAAAGTAGTCTCCAGAATAATTAGGACCACTTTAGGAAGTTTTCGGGAGATAAATCTTTAAGTAGGTAGAGTCTTTGCTTATCTTTTTTTTTAATAAACTTGCGGTGAAATAACGAAATCACTGCAGTTTAATTGCTTTAAAAATACTTCTCAACGTTACGAGAAATACTTTTATCTAAATGGATGGGGTTGGAGAATAATTGGGTCACTGGAGCTCGGCGAGGATGAGTTCACATAGCAGGTAACACTTGAATGCGTTTCCTGCAGTGGAACGAATCATTAACTATCTCGAACAATAGACCTGATCAATCGAATGTGAAGCTCGTGGGGTCTTGTTGTCTGATTTTCATTCTGATCCTGATCATATTTCATTGGGTTCATCTAATCAAGGCTTTAGTAGTTTTAGTAGTATACTAAATTAATATTGCAACGGTAGCTGTTATCAAAAATACTAATTAGAATCTCTAAAACCATTTATTGCAGGAGTACTGGAGAAACGCTAAAGATATTATACGTGGGTGACTAGGTAAATATTTGGGTTACAACACAATTTTTTACTACAACTTCTCAAAATACTCTCCATTAGTCTCTATTCAGCGATTCATTCGTCTAAACCAAGATTTTAAGCACTGGCAATACTCTTCTTTAACGAGGTCCTCAACAGCTTCCATAAAAGCATTCCGAGCATCCTCAGGGATGTCGAAAAGAATGTCAAGGAGTACAAGCTTCACTTTTGGAAAGAGAAAGAAGTCGCATGGAGCTAAATCAGAGCTATAAAGAGGGTAGCTCAATTCTTGAATCTCTGTGGTCTCAAAAACTCTGGGGTAAGTTTTGCTTTGTGAGATGATGCATTGTCAAGATGCACGAAAAGCCCTCTCAAACCTGTTTTAGGACGTTTTTGATTTAACACATCGAATACAGTTGGTAAACACACTTCACTGTACCATTGGACATTAACAGTTTTTTGAGCGTCTGATGAAATTGTCGCTAAATGGCCACCCGCTGAGAAGAATGTGGCCACCATTTTTTTGCCCACACTGCGCCCACGTTTGACCTTTCTGGGAGTCTCATCCACTGGAAACACCCAAACCGTTGATTGCCGCTTAGTTAGTGGGTCATACTGATGGATCCAACTCTCATCTCCAGTAATAATATAAAATATATTCCGTCCCTCTCCATTTTCTAATTATATAATCATTTCCCTGCACCGTGTCACGCGAGCTTGTTTTCCTTCAGCAGTTAGCGAATGAGGAGCCCAACGCGAACAAAGCTTCTTGACTTGAAGGTGTTGGGTGTAAAATTTCATGAATGACCGACGATGTAATCATAAAAGTCTCATCTATCTGTTTGTAGGCAGTTTCTATGTCTTTGTGCAACATTTTCTTTTCTGTCTCGATATTTTCATTGGAGACGATATGTTTCGATTTCATTCGATATGTTACAGAAGTCGCAGGACGGCTACTTCTCATTATCTTTTAAGGGAAATTTTCCTTGTTTAAATTGAGAAAACCATCTAAAAATTGTTGCACGTGACGGTGCGATGTCTCCAAAAGGTGATACTAATCTATCTTTACACTCACTTTCATTTAAAGCAACTTTAAAATCGTATACGTATCGTATCGTATCGTAACATCATTGCACGAAAATGTTCTCGTTCGAATTCCATTGTTGCAAAGAAAAACGCACGAAAGGCAATAAAAAAGTGAATACTTTTATTTTTGTCGTTTTGACTATTTGCTATTTTAAAGACTATTTTATTAGGTATATATATTATTACTATATTATATTGACTATTTTAAAGCCATTTGCTTTCGCAATTCGAATTTCAAATAAATGTGTTTTAAAAACGGTACAGCTCAAATGAGTTTTCGTTCTGAATCTCAAAATTTACCCAGTCACTCTATAAAGTACGTATAAAGCACTATTGAAATGGAAATCAGTCGAAAGACTGCATCAGTACGTCAAATATATTGAATTGATTTAAAAACTATTGAAATCATAGGTTAAATCTATATTTTTTTTCCACATAAGAATGTTTTTTTACGTAGGTTAGTAAACGAATGTTTAATTTTTGGAGTTGAGATACAAATGAAACTAAAAGAAGCGAATCCTAAAATTTAATGAATCGTTTTGATGTTTATTTTGATAGTTGGGTAGAATTCTACGGAATAGAGCAAGAAAGAGAACAATACTTTAAACAGCATTATTAAAGGAATAGGACAATAAATATAACGGTAGTTATTAGGGTACAGTTTTGGCACTGAATCTGGTGATTGATATTACAGCTGTACTTTAATCTACGAGTATTTTACAAGTATCGCCACGTATTCCTGAAAATTGCTTGGTAACATCGTAATCGCAAAATTCAATTCGTCAGAGAGCACTAATGTAGCTCAATATTACACAGAAAGACGATTCAATACAAGCATAACGTCCCGGATATAAGTCGCGCAGTACACTCGCTGCCCGACGAAGGCAATTAATGACACATGCTGTCGACACGACTTTTACAAGAGACCTCTCTTACAGACCTATTGTAGGTAATTTTTAGCTATCTCACTCACACACGAGCATTATGATACGTCGTTTAGAGGCTGCGCCCACAATGGTCTCAGTGTGCGTAAGACCTTGCAGCAAGTAAATCCAGAATAGCGCATTTACAATCTACCCAAACCAAGCAGAGTTCAATGTGGTTCTTTGTACGAGACAACACCTCATGTCACTAAACAGTGTACCTATTAGGAGATGGAAGTACGAGTATAAAAATGCTCTCATCTCTTATTGAGCAATTAACTGCCATAAGACTAATCTATTACTATAATTATCATAGTCGCAGTTGCTCTTCAGTATATAATGATGTTTGGTACCTGGAAAATGTTGATTTTAATATGGATAAAAGTGATAAATGAAAAAGGAATTTGAGTGACCGTCTTAATTTGATTCTAGTCATCGCGTCCCTATTATATTTATTCGTTTGAAATTTAAAAATCCCATAACCCAGCCCTTTTAGTATCCACTGCTGGATATGGGCCTCCTCATGCACACTGTCTTGAGCATGAGGGATGTGTGGCCTTCAAACGCCACACTGGCCACGCTGAATGGGGAGTCGAATGTGGACTTGACCCTGTCGACGAGGGGAATGGCGGTGACTGATTGGAGAGTGTGGGAATCGGCCAGTTCTAGTGACCACCGGCTCATCACGTTTCGCATTGGTGCACGTGGCCATGCTCGGTGTGCAGAGCCAAGCGAAGAGCCCATGAGGTTTCGGGACCGCGGGGTATGCTGGGAGCGATTCCGGTCTGGAATCCATGTACGAATGGGACGACTGGCTTTGCACAAGCCCGCTCCTGAATTATGTAGAGATTTCACGAATGTGATAGTAAGAACGGCGCGAGAATGTTTGGGAAAGAGAGAAAGTGACAAGGAAGCGGGCTATGAATGGTGGAATCCGGAGTTGGATAAACTCCGGAAGGAGTGCATGGGTACAAGACGCGCGTGGCAGAGGCTGCGGCGTCTCGGGGGAACTAGAGAAGAGAACGCTAAGGCAATATTTCACGAGAAAAGAGCACGATATAGAAGAGCGATGGAGGATGCTGAATCCTCATATTTCAGGAAAATCGCGGATAGTGGGAACCAAGACCCATGGGGCTTGGCGTACCGGGAAGCTGGCGGCCGCGTTCGACCACCTAGCAATATTATAAATGGCCTGAAATATGCGGAGGGGCACGCCGGGAGTGTTGACGTGGCCATGGGCGGCCTGGTCCGGGCTCTGTGTCCCGATGACGATCAGTCAAGGGACTTGGAGTATCACCGATTGGTCCGCCTTGTGGCGTCGTTCCCACCCTCCGGCTCCGATGCGCCTCCACCGACCAGCGAGGCTCTGGGTGGAATAGTCAGGCGGCTGCCTAACACGGCACCGGGACTAGATGGCCTCTCGGGGAGGATTCTTAGGCATGTATGGGCGGTGGCAGCAGCGGAATTTTCCGCTGTTGTCGCCAAGTGTGTAAGGGAGGGTGTATTTCCGGACGTATGGAAGAATGGACGCCTGTTAGTGCTGCCAAAGAATAATGGAAAGTCACTGACAGATCCGAAGGCCTACCGCCCGATCACGTTGCTCCCTGTACTGGGCAAAATTTTGGAACGAGTACTCCTTCTGAGTGCTCCACAGATTGTCAACCAGATGTCGGAATGCCAGCACGGTTTCACCTCAGGCAAATCTACGGTAACGGCGCTCAGAACAATTATAGGCGCGACTAAGTATTCTACTGCAAAGTATGTGCAGGCGATTTTCTTGGACATCTCTGGCGCCTTCGACAACGCCTGGTGGCCGATGATAATGGTCAAAGCCAAAAGGGGAGGTTGTCCGCCAAACATCTATAGGATGCTGACGGACTACTTCACCGACCGTCGGGTGGGCCTTTTCGTCGGGGACCGGGTGGAATGGAAGGTCTCCACTATGGGATGTCCACAGGGATCGGTGTTGGGACCCACGCTCTGGAACCTCCTAATGGATGACCTGCTTCGGTTACCGCTCCCGCCGGGAGTTCAGCTCGTGGCTTATGCGGACGATGTTACGGTCCTCATCGAGGCACAATCGAAGGCAAATATCGAGAAAATGGCGGTAAGTGCATTGCAGCGCATCAGCGAGTGGGGGGTCCGCAATAGACTGGAGTTTTCCCCTACAAAGTCACAAACAATGACCATTAGGGGGAAATTCCAGAGACGACCCACTATCAGGTTCGGTGGTGCTTCGGTGGGGGCAGTCTCATCGGCCAAAATTTTGGGGGTGGTGATAGACGCACGCCTATCGTTCGTGGAGCATGCGAAATACATAGGTGAAAGCAGCAGTAAATCATTCGGGAAGATGTCCCGGGTGTCGGCCTCATCGTGGGGAATTCGATTCCGGGGCCTCAGGATCTTGTACCGTGGTACGTATGTGGCGACACTCACCTATGCCGCGGCGTGCTGGTTTGAGCGTGCGTCCTTGCATGTAGTTCGAAGCGTCCTTCTGCGCACTCAGCGGCCTTCGTTGATCCTATTGACGAAGGCATATAGATCGGTCAGCACGCTCGCCCTACCGGTACTGGCGGGCGTGCTTCCAGCGGACCTTGAGGTGATCCGCGCTGGCAGGATGGATCTGGCGCGTTTACTTGCGACCAGGGAGGAGGCGCGTGCTGGGAAACAGGCCATTTGGAACGAGACAGTGGCTAGCTGGCAGGAAAGGTGGGTTGGCGAGAGCAAAGGCAGAGAGCTGTTCAGATTCTTCCCGGACGTGGCGGTTCGACTCAAGTCGCGTTGGGTCGAACCGGACTATGAAACTTCCCAGATACTCACTGGGCATGGCTGCTTTCGAAAACGACTGCATGATATGAAGCTGTGTGAGAGTAGTCAGTGTGAGTGTGGCATGGCAGAGGAGGACTTGCACCATGTTCTATGGTCCTGTCCTCTATACGAGGAATATCGACGGAGCATGCTAGAGAGGATTGTACGGCGGGAGGAAGGACCGGCATACTACTGCGACCTCGTCTCCTCCGAAGCGAACTTCCGCGGGCTCAGAGAGTTTGCACACCGATGGCACAGGAAACGGAGCCCGAAAGAGCTGTTCGGCACTGAAGTCCATCGTTTTGTGGAGTAGAACAGCCCCAGAAAGGGGAGAGTGCTTATGGGACACAGTTAAAAAGATAATACTTGTAGGGAGGCAGAGCAGATACGCGCCGCAACATAGCCCTAGCAGGCGAACGGCGCGTACCTCCCGACGATTTGGTCCGTATAACCAAAAGGTTGGTAGGACCATGGGTGGAGGTGGCCAAGCAGGTTAGCGAGTCCACTCAGAGGTGGTGTAAGTCCTCAGGGCTGTAGTATCCTTTAGTCACCTTTTACGACATCTACAGGAAGAGATGGGATGGTGCTATTCTAAAACCTTTTAAAGACAAAAACTATAGATTTAAAAATAAAGCGTGTGAAAGGGGCCAAACAGGAACGTGACATACAGAGACATTAAAATGAAGTAAGTATTTCAGTAGGTGTATATTCATGTATACATATA
The DNA here is from genome assembly GCA_914767545.1 of Sesia apiformis. Lineage (NCBI taxonomy): Eukaryota > Metazoa > Arthropoda > Insecta > Lepidoptera > Sesiidae > Sesia > Sesia apiformis. The sequence continues at coordinate 15,312,116 of OU611953.1, forward strand.
TGTCTTGAAGCACATAATTTAACGATGAAAGGAAAATTAATAGAATAAACCATTTAGGGTCAAAGGCATTGCGTCTCCATTACTCGTATCAACTTCTGGGAAATTAAACTGAGCATAAAGACGAACCAAAATAAAACCGCAATAAGTAGTAGGTACATTATACATTTGTAATAAGTATCTATCTGTGTTTATATACTGATAAAATTGTGATTCAGCCACCCAGCGCCACACGAGGATTTAGCTACCGTAAATATAGACAACTTAGAGTTTCTTTGGCGCGGTCAAGTTTTAACTAGGTACTTTTACGTAGAATTAGGTCGGGAGAAAGCGTATCCAAGTAACTGGTCGCTAAGTAATTGCTGGTGTCCCTTGGGCAGTTCCTTCTTTCTAGCTTGTTCCGAGCGCGGCGAAAGCACTTTCAATTCGCCGCCGACTAATTGCGTTTCCTTTTATCCAGTTACTACTATGTTTGAAACTATTTTCAACAGATCATTATGCTATTATGCTCGTACAAATATTGTATTTAATTCGCCTATTCGTCGTATGTGCATAGAGTATAATGATCTAACTGCAACCAATAAAAATCTAGTTGCATTCTATGGATCAATATCCGATTCCGTAATCAAGCATAAGCCTAGTTCATACTAGCATAGCATAATTCATACTCGTAGTTTTTATATGTACTTATCTTTGTTTTATGGTAAAACTTAGTGTTAGTACATATTATATAATTAATTATGTTATGTTGCCTGTTGTGGTATGTAACTCAAACCATGTTTTAGTTTAAATAACAAGTAAGTGTTATAAAATGTAACACTCTGTTTGTGCGACTTAGTAAGTAAATAAATAAATAAAGGGAATAATAAATATATTCCATTACACTGATTTGTTAAAAATATCTTTGAATGTCTTTTCTAGGTGTACCTTTACTGGATTTTTTATTACATTAAAAATTGTCAAGTTGATTTCGGATGCACACTACCGTCAATATAGATTTGTCATTTCTCTATTATTATTTAATTAAAATCCTTTGAATTTTTTACTATATAAAATGAACCTTCCGTTAAATTGACTGACTATATCAATATGACGACATACAACCCTACAAAAAGCTACTATAGAATCTAACAAAATTCTCTTATTATTCTCTGAAGCATTTTTATTCCAATGGGGGAAATATTCGAATTTTATGGAAAATTACACGGTTTATATTTCGCTTCACCTGTCAAGTTTCGTAAACGAAGGGTGTCTACCACGTGTTTGAGTAATTAACCGTTATAAACTATTTATAGTCCCTATCCTTAGGGACTCGACAACAACTAACTACAATAAATAAATACATGCAACTTACCTACCTACAATATGAATAAATATAAACTGATTTCCATTGCAACATGTAATTCATGATATACATACTCGTAATTTCGTTCTGTTAAATCTAGGATAGATTTATTATAAGTACATAGTTGTTATTGAGGGTTTCTCGCGGAGTTAGTCCAGAATAAAATTTAACTAATAGCACTAATTGATTTTGATTATGTTTATTTATTATGGTTGCGACGAGTAAACAGGAAAACACAAAATGTAATTCTTAATCTCTGATGTATCATTATTTTTGTTATTAAAAAGTACCTACATATACATGATGTAACTATCGGTTGTAAGTAAATTACATCTCCATTTCAAGTTACAAAATAATTCCGGTAATTAGATTATTATAGATAATGATAAAATTAGAACAATTATAATTATTGCATACAAGACACTTAAAATACAGGAATAAAAGGTAAAGTTCCATGTTTGTATAATAATAATAAACGTTTGCAAACAACACGAAAAGTTGTACCGACGCAAAGCAAAATTTAAATTGCGAGGGACAAACGAGTAATCCACAAATCCCCAAGGTAGTCTTTCAGCGAAGGTCGCCACGTTTCTTTCGGGTACTCGAAATAAGGGACTACTCAAAACAGTATTGTGTAAATACATACAGGTCAAACACAGAACTTTGTTTTGAAGTCGGTTAGAAAATCTAGTCAAATACTCGAAACGGAAACTCCCTTGAGAGTTTTCAAAATGAGAACCTGGAGTATCACGCACAAAGTTAAAATTATTTGATTTGTACTTGTAACAGTTGTCAGTGCTAACCAAAGTTATTTTGGTTTTAAGTTTTCGGCTCTTAGAAAATTAATTTAAGGTATTTAAGCTACTTTTCGCATGTATAATTAAATGAACATTAAAATACCATGCTTTTTGTACATAGCCACCTTCTTTTAATCGGATCAAATATATATACATAACAATAGAATCCAGCTATAGCCATTACATCAGTTTACAGACCCACTCGGAACAGTGGAGCTACCCCATTTGAAACGCATAAAAATGTAATTTTTCCTCCAAACAGTTTGACGCTACGACGTCAGCGTGGTAATATATTTTCATTGGATACTAAATTGAGGGTACGATGGAGCGATAAAAGCTAGGTGAGCTTCCGTTACACTGTTTAAGATTCTGTGAACCTTTGAAAGTCTGAGGATATTTGGAACTGACAAACAAGAAACACACTTATTCCTCCCTTTTCGAAGCTATCTATTTCCAAATGCGGTGCCCCTGATTCATCTACATATAAATGGGTGTGCGGAAAGCAAAACTTATTCAATATTACAAACCGGCGTACTCCACACGTCGGGGACACGTACACTGGCTATCTTCGTTATTGTATATTATTGTGAGAGACTCCGATCTTTTGACAAACATATCGATAAAAGCTCACGGAGAAATAAACATTTTCGAAAAATGTGTATGTACGTTTCCGGGACTTATTCTAAATAACATTGAGTCAGATACAGAATTACTGTTTCCAATACTCTTATTAGTTCAGAAACTTGGTTCTTAGCTACCTGTCATAATAATTACGAACTACGTCAACCGACTAACTTATATCGTAATATTTGTGGACAAACTCCGCCATACCACAAAATTGGTCGCGCGACGCAACGAAACATATTTATCTAATTTAATTTTGGAAACTTTTCACACTACAGCTACGTACTCGTACCAGTACATACATATACATTTTCGTACTTCATTTTCATATTAAAATTATATCAGCGAAAATATATTAATAAAAAACACCATAAATGCACACACTCGTACATAAATGCTGTTTGAGATCTCTTGAAGTACTTATATAACAGGTTGGATTAGACACTTTTCCTGAACTTTTATGCAAATAAAGTGCCCCTGAGACCTTTTCAAGCTACCTGTGTTGTTCCTTCATAATAAAAGCCGTATTAAAAAGATCACATACAATCCTTATTTGTGTTATTGTTCGAAGTAAACGTTTACCCCTTAAGAACCCAATAGCAACTGAATAAAAGAAATCGTACAGCGTGCTAACATTAGCAAGGTTTTGTGCTCACATCCAGAACGCAGTAGGGGCTCCTGTCCCACTGACCTAGTGACGTGATGCCTGTAGCAAAAACCCGTACATGAATAGCTGAACAAATAAACGTGGACGTGTAAATACGTTCAAAGTGCAGTCGACCACAAACGCCACTGAAGGCTGCACGAGATAAATGATTAATGATCTGGCAATGTCACGGTATAGCCGGGCTACGATACGTTTGTGAATTATACGCATTTGAATTGAATTTTATTTACATTGTTTAATTGCATTTTTCTTTATAACAACGGTGGATTTAAAAGGACGGCCGAAAGAGTAATACAACGGTACTTACTGTAGTTATAGAAGATACCATTAATATTACCTTGAATTGACAAAAGAAAGTCTTCAGAAAGGATATTTTAGCCAGTATGTTATACAACGATATAACACGAAAAATGGGCGACATTTACATGTTGCTTGCTGAGGCATCAATTTCAGGGAGGACGTTAAATAAATCTACTGCGCCGCATTAGCCGTTTGCAATTCAGATTGCATTCAACTGCAGCTGCGTCCTAACTTATGTTAATCCTCACATCACCGACCTGGTTCTCCGTCACGTCTAGAATACGGTTCCTAGTTATTATATCTTTGTTTTCGTCTATAGTCATAGTGCATTTTCCCAGACCGAAACCTTAACGAGGATAAATGGGCTATTTATTTGGTCGAGGTTGAAATACGTGCTCGTAGCGCTCACCACGTAACGTTATTCCATATCTACCGCTGAACACTGGACACCTTGTACATAATAAATTATTGTAACTACGCTGTACACAGTGAAATGTTCGCAACTCTTCATTTTCTGTTGACACATTATAGTTGGTTGAAATATAAAAACGTTCATCATTGTGTCATATACAATAATAAGGGGGGGGGGGGGGGGGGGGAGTGCACGCTGCAATCCAACAGCCGCTGGACGCACTCGACTGGCCACGTTACCCCTCTCTCACAGAAGACTACCTTGAAATGTACTGCATTTCCCACTTTATCTTATTTCCCTAATGTACGTACGTGTTTCGGTAGGGAGTGAGATGTGCCAGAGTCCATTCCCATCCTATCCCTCCCCACTTCCCCAACCCTTTCTCCAAATGCATTTCTATATCCAAAGGTAGGCAGCGCATCCGGGGGCGTGCGAACGTTTGTCATTTTGGACTAATGTTGGCATGTATCACGGATGTCTATGGGCTACAGTATCTACTTACCATCAGGTGGACTGTATGCTCGTCTACCACCTTCGACATTAAAAAAAAAAAAAATATGTAAACGCATAAGCGGTTAATATGGTTATAACATAACATCAACACGTGTTTCATGCTTGCATCGCTCTGACACAACCCATAGGACATGTTGTCTCCGTCTCCGTCTTAACGTCTCATGTACTCGCCATTTATTCATCCATTTAGTATATTCAACAATGTTAATTTTCTCTTTTGTGAACTTGATAAAGCACCTTATAAAGTATATATTTTAACTAAAGGTATTTCTCGAAGTTGCGCCCATTGTCTTCGAATTAAATGCCATCGAAGACCGTCGAAAAGTTTATAATTAACGTTACGGAAAAATTCTGACTGCGAAAATCGAATGTTCTCAAGTGTCGTTTAATCAAACTCGGGGTGTAAACGGGGAGTTTGGTGCGGTCGGGGGGAGGGATGCTACTGAACGGTAACTTTACATCTCTATTAACTGACTTTTTCCTAAGATTCTTGTGAAGAACACTCATTTTGATTCATACATTTAAAAAAATATTAATTTGAGAAACAAGCTGGAATATTGTAAGAATGCTCGTGATATTTTTGTAACAAAAATATACATCTAACAATATGACGACTATATTATGACGCAAGCGTCTGTATCTATTATCATTAGCTGTCTCAATATTAATATTGAAACATGCAATATGATTTTTTATTATTTTGTCTATGCATGCATATACACAAAAAAAATGTTGTTTATATGCATTGATAAATATTAAAAAATTATGCTGCTAATTTTTTCAAATTAAATTACATTAATATCCGCTAATGCCGAAGAATCATTTCTTGAAAAATGGTACTGTAATTCGCAAAGGCGCAGTCGAATTAAGATTTAGGGGCGCACAAATTGGCCTACTCGAATAAAAAATACGATCGCTTTTCATTCCACGCCTATTTATTATCCCTCAAAATTAAATTGAAACTCCCGACTGTCAGCAGTACTACTTGAAATTAAAGTTTTTTAAAATATCTACATTGTCTGTCTGTGCATCTCCATTGTCCTATTTCAACCCTGGTGCTTTATCTTCGTCTTAGCGTAGGATAAAAGCTATTATCCCTGGATAGTCCATTTCAACTTTCTGCCTCTTGCTATGCATTACAGTAGCTAGTAAAATTTTTTTTTCTGTCTACAGCGTCTCGTCTGCGACTTAGTGAGTACATAGAGCACTATGAACCCCTCGACTACGATACAGCTTTCGTGCATGATCAACACGTGCGCGCTCGACGCTCCATCGACGCACCGCCCGACCTGCGACTTAATTTTCTTGCGCATGGAAAGAAATTCAAACTACGTATGCGGCGAGACCTGTCAGCGTTTAGCGAAGACTTTAAGGTTAGATTATACATAGTTAAACAAAATATTTGTCATGAAGAATCATTCAAAGCAAGATTTAATTGAGTACTTTTTGTTACAGGTCGAAAGTTCAGAAGGACAGCTCCACGAGGTCGACACCTCACACATATATCATGGCGAGTTGGCTGGTAAGTGAACTAACTTATTCTGAAAACAATAAATAGCTGTACGGTTGTTGCAAAATACTCGTAATACATAGTTTAAGAACAAAACGCCTTTAATACTGTTTTGCGTACTCACGTAGCACTCAATGCTTAAGTATAGACAAGGCTGAGGCAAAGTTTGTAGGTGGCGTGTGACCTACTGTCATCCACAACTTGGGGACCACTTCCATTGTGCACCGGGAGCTAGGGACATTATCTACTCCCGGATAGAGCGCCATTGTTTATCCTCACCCCGAGGGAACATTTAATAAGTACCCGCCCGGAGTACGTTCACCGCGGTTATGTTTCTCTTTAATCAAACAGGAGCCGAACGCGGATGCCCGTTTTGCATCTGCTTCTCCCATGTATAATTGAGCGGTTTCGATGTGTCTCATTATAGATAATAATAATTCCTTGAGAACACTAAAAACATTTATTTTTGCAATTACTGGCGGTTTAGCCCTAATTAGGAGCTTTCAGCGGCAATTCTATTTTTAACGTCGTCGGTCGAGGATGATCCTCCGAGCGGACGGACGTGTAGCGAGTTTACTTATACTATAGTCGCTATTCAAATAATTACACAAATATTTGTCGCATTCCTTATAAATATAAATCATATTATATAAATATATAAATCAGACACACATATAAATCAGATTCGCGAGATGTATTCTTAGTATTCTTAGTATAAACATGTTTACGAAGGTAACATTGAGAGCTGACTGAACACGAGTAAGTACGTAGTTATGAATCTGTATCTTATTATAAAGGACTAAAACAGGTACCTACTTACGAATACTTTAATAAAAATAATAAGTTATGTAAAGGTCAAAATAACATTCCTTTAACGGGGAAAATCAAATATGAACGCTGCAGTTTTAGGTGTACAGCTAATTCTATATTTCAAGCTTAGTCTTTACCGTTATCAGGTCCCAAGTAAAGGCAAGTGCATACAGGTAAGAAAGTATGGATCGTTGGATTATCGTGTTCACATACAAGTAACAGATTAACCAGGTTTAAGCGATATTGGACTTTTGGTGTTATGATACTTGTGATCGCAAAAGTTTGGAACAGTGTGAATGGATAAAGTTGTGTTGAGGGCGGCTCGGCATCGATCGCAGTTCGTCGCCCTACTTACGCCGGCTCCGATGCATTACAAGCGACGGTTATGCATGCACTGCACAAGACCTACGCCCACATATAAATTTACAATATACATATAAAAATATTAATTAAACAAATATAATAAAAACATATAACACATATAAAAGTAACATTGAACTATTGATATTCGACCATTACGAATAAAATCTAGAGAGAGCTGGCGGATTTGCTGTGTCATGTTAGAGAAGTAGCTAGCTTTATTTATTGCCCACATCTCGTATTACTCATAATATCGCCTATTTTCTACATCTAGGAACAGTTTAGGTAGATAGACATTTTATAGACTTGTGCACTGCATTTGTGGTAAATATAGCATAGTAAAACAACTTGTTCCAACTGCTTGATGTAATGTATAAAACCAGTTTAGTAACGGTAACATGCGTCCATTAACTTCGTTATCTTAAATGACTATTATTAAAAGCACATTATACATAAGTAGGTACACAACATGTAAAGCCAAATACTTACCTTCGGCATCAAACAAATATTTCAATGATAAAACCTCAGCTTGCCTCTTAGCTTCAAAAAATATCCGCGAATTTTTCTGCTATCACTTTTTTCTTTTTTTTTTACTGAAAACATTTTCGGAGCTCTGCGGCTTGTATGTAGAGCATTTCACATCTCCCTATTTTCTTTCGAATCCTTCGTAATTTATATGTTTACTGTATTTATACGTATAGACGTATAAATACAGTACACATACGTAAATTACGTGTAGACGTATGCTCGAGCCTATGCTCGCTTTCATGCAAATTCGCCAACACGATAACGTAACCAAAATCATTCTAACTCATAATATGAAGTATTTAAGATGCTGAAGGTGATGTTAATTAACTTGTTGCCAACCGTACAACCAGCACATAATAAGGTATAAGCCCTGTCTCATATATATAGGTATATGTTTTCGTATCATTTTGGCAATGTTTATCTACTAATATCACATTTCCTGATCCCAAACCAGTAATGATACTCAATAGTGTGTGTCGAAACTCTCGAGTTCGTCTGGAAATATAACTATCAATTATTATAACCAGCTTTGTTATCGAATATGTCTGTCTTTCTTAGAACTGAGCCCGAGCACGTTGCATCACTGTGTTGTTTGCCGAATTGCGAAAATGACACTTGTATACGATTTCATTATTGTAATTATAGGAAACTGTACGAGTACTTCCGAAAAAAATGCGACACAAGCCGCGAAAAAAATCGTGCCGTTTATGAACCTAATGCAGTGTCAGTAAGAGTAGCACATAGTTGGTTTAAGCATTTTCAGTCAGGAAATCTTAATGTTAAAGATGCAGTTCGCTCCGGTCGCCCTGTTATCGGTAAAGTTGATGCCATTTGTGAAAAAGTGCAGCAAGATCGGCATATAAGTAGTTACGATATTGCTGATGAACTGGGCATTGACCACAAAACAGTTTTGACTCATTTGAAAAAGTCTGGATTCACAAAAAAGCTACCACACGGTACCACATATTTGGGTACCACACGAGCTCACTGAAAGAAACCTAATGAACCATGTACTCGTTTGCGATTCTCTATTAAAACGCAATGAAACCGATCCATTTTTGAAAAGATAGATCACTGGTGATGAGAAGTGGATCACTTACGACAAGAACGTGCAGAAAAGATCATAGTCTAAGCGCGGCCAAGCTCCACAGACTGTAGCGAAACCCGGATTAACGCGCAATAAGGTGATGTTGTATGTATGGTGGGATTGGAAGAGCATCGTTCATTATGAGCTTTTACCGCCGGACAAAACCATCGATTCGGATCTCTACTGCCAACAGCTGATGAGATTAAAACAAGAAAGTGAGAAAAAACGCCCGGAATTGCTCAACGGAAAGGGTGTAGTCTCATCATGATAACGTCGACCACACATATCTTTGACCACTCAACAAAAATTGATAGAGCTTGGTTGGGAAGTGTTGATGCACCCACCATATAGCCCTGACCTTGTGCCCTCAGATATCCACTTGTTTCGGTCTCTTCAGAATTCTTTTTTTTACTAAAAATCCCAAAATCTCTACAGCAACGGGATCATGTCACTACCTACAAGATGGCAACAAGTTATAGAACAAAACGGCACATATATATTATAATTAAATATAATTAAACTTTTTAAAAAATGTCTTGAATTTGTATATAAAATACGAAGAAACTTTTTCCCCGACTTTATACTTACGAGGTAAAATATACATTTTCAAATATTATTATATTTGAAAATGTATATTCTTGGTAATAAAATTAATTAATAATTATTGGATATTCCTACGTATTAATTTTCTGTGTAATTTTTGTGTTTGAGAAAACCCGCATGATCCAGAAATAAATGATCCATATGAGTATATGATCCAACAATCCGCACTGGGCCCGCGTCGTGTATTACGGCCCGTAACCCCCTAGTGATAGGCCTACCCCCTACAACTTAAGCCTATGAAATTGTAAAAAGACAGACATATAAAAATGGAAACATACGTTTAATTGTACATACATAGTCATGAAATCAACTTAAAAACTAAAAGATAAAATTCTTCTTCTACCATAACTGAACTCGAGGGTTTATTGAGGTCGAAGAGGACTCCTTGTGGGAGCAACGACAAACACAGTCCTATCCTTTTATTAGAGTATCACAAACATGCACAAACACACTTTATAATTTAATAGACTCACTATAAAATTATAAAATGCACAATACACAATTTTATTTTCTATGCACAGTGTGGGACAAGGAACCATCTTCTCTAACCATTATTTTAACGTCTAGGAACGCTAAAACTCTGTCTTTCTCCATTTAATATGAGAAAAAAAATCTCTTAGTGTCTTACTAAGAACAAAATTAAGGCCTGTGCACTGCCAGTACAGGGCACAGGCCTTAAATTTAATAAATACAGGCTTTAATAAATTTTAATAATTTATTTTAATTTTATTTTAATAAATTTATTTGAATACATTAATAAACAAATAATTTTAATACAGGCCTTAATTACTGTATCAGTATACAGTCCAATATATGGAGGAGTATTTATTCAAGAACTACTTACGGTAGACGATACTTGCTTTCATTACTGCGTGTGTTTGAAAGAAAATAAGGATCAGCGCCACTACATCTCGTTATGGGCGGCCACAGTTATACGAGCAAAATAAAACCTGGTAAAACACACGTCGCTAATTGGTACTACGAATGCTACGATAATCCTTTTGGAACGTATCGAAATGTAACCTCCCTAACCAGATAAAAGGAACAATTAATTGCCCTCTTGTTATGTATATGAAATCATAATATACATATATATGAATACGTGAAAACATTCTCTTTTGTTTTTGTGAGCGGGTAGTTCGCAGAAGAGATGTGTAATATTACTTTATTGTGTCACTGTCTGCGATTTTGTACAAGGAAAGACGAAATTTTACGAAATAGCAGAGAAGAAGCGAACTTATCATATTTCGTCTTAAAGTCTCTGTGTGACTGAAAACAAGTTACATAAAAGCATTAACCTTATTCTTACAGCTTAATCATAGACAACAAAAAGAACAAAGGAATTGATCCTTCACTAACGTTACACTAAAATATTACAATCTAACTATTAATGGAGATACCAGCCAGGCTTGATCTTGATATGAAAAAAATGGAAATACAAATCAATAAAACGGTGGCGGTGTGAGCTGAGCGGGAAGCGCATCTACGGTGGTCTTTCCTCCGCGTTCGAGGCTTAATGAGCTGTTATTGGTTAGTTGCGTGACTATGAACTACCGACAGTAGGGGACGAGGTTCACACGGCCGGCACCAATTTAGTAGATATGCGCGCAGATAACTGAATGACACGTCCTTTGTATCGCGCCTACGTAAACCGCACACATGTTAGGTCGCGTGAGTCATGTAAACCAATCGAGTAAAGAGAACATATATTTTCTTCTTTGCCTGTCCACAATTTCAACTTTACCTCCACCATTACACTGCTCTAAGAAGAAAAGGCATTTTTAACGAAAACGCAAGTAACAATATATTCTGAAATTAAAAATCAACAATGATCATTCTTTTAGTTATTGTTTATGAAACTTGTAGTATCATCCAAAACTACTAGTTTCTACCTCGATTAATAAATTTAGTAATTTATTTATATTAATTAATTTATTATAATATATATATAATACCCGACAGTGTAAAAAACGAAGAAAACCATAAAACAATTTCTGTAAATAAACTTAAAGATCTTATTATCACAAAGTGTTAATTTTCAATACGACTGTTCGTGTGTGACAAAATATGATAATAATTTTTATCTCGCAATCAACAGACGATAAGATAAATGACAATAAGATTATTTATATTTTACCTATTTATATGGTTCATTGTGGTCTGGTTCGGGGATAGTTTTGTTAATATAACATTTAATAATGTTACAATATGAATCTTTTAAATCTGTGAATCATAGACCACGTTTCGGCACCATACGTCATAACGGGCTGGACGCACCGATTGAAGTCTTCAAACATTGTGGTATAGACGACGCGAAGATGTGACGCATTTCCCAAATGTTGCCCAACCGAGTTGAATGCGCCTGACGGCCTCTCGACTGAAGTTGGACTTATCTAACTGGATTGACTGTCCAAGGTAGACATATTCGTCAACAATTTATAGTGAAACTCCCTTGACGCTGATTGGTCCAGGGAGGACATGTTCGTTGAACATGACTTTCATCTTGTTCGGATTCATGCCAATACCAACACGCCGTGAGGTCGCATTGAGGCCGTTTAGTATCCAACTCAAATCCTCCAACGATTCTGCCGTGATAACGATGTCATCCTCGAATCGAAGGTGGAAGATGGATTTACTGTTGACACCGACTCCGCATTGTTACCAGTCCAGAAACTTATACGCGGCCTTCATTGCATTCGTGAACGCAAAAACCGCTGTACATATTTTAATGAAACATGGCACAGTTATAAATAACTTAAATGCTGGGTTAACATTTAGGGTACTTTTTATCCAGATTAATTATGAAGTTCCCACGTGAATCACTAGTTCACGCGAACGAAGTCGCTGTCACCGCTAGTCTCCTGATATATCTTAACTTTTTCGAGCTGCTAGGTTACGGTATTGTTACGTTCAGCAAATTCACACCAAATGAGAACGTTTGATGATTTTACATGTACGAAATAACTTCTAGCGTATTTTTAGGGATATTTTTCCGTGTACCTTGCGAATCAAATATAGGAAAAAATTCAAAAATATCATCATTCTCTTGAACCGTTAGTATTAATTATTCATTATTATTATACCTCTATGACTCATATGCAATTCGTTTCAATTGAATTATACACGTGCAGGACTAATTCATTGCACAATGTTAATGCGCGTATGTAATTGCAGCGTACATTTCTCGTGTCGATATGGTCATAATGCCATGCCTGTCAGCGTCGTGTCACCTGCCTGCAAATGACATGACTCACCAGTGCTATGCTGCCAACTAGCATTCATTAATTAACTGCTCTAATGGCTAACACCACGGCATTGTAATTGATTTGCCACGTAAAAAGAATGCATCTCAAATCATTTTTTTTAAATGAAGCATTCTTAGGCTGCGTTCCAAAACGTGTGATTTTCGCTCTTTGCAATTTAAATCATTCTGCGTCTCTTTTTGTGGTAGGTATGAAGATAAAAAGAATGAACAATGTTTAGATTGTCAAAGGGGCAACCTAAGTGAAGTTCACTATTCGTCGTACGTTTAGTCCATAGGACGAACATAGGATACTCTTTAATTCTAATTCCACATGAACGAATTCAAATTCAAATAATTTATTTTGCAAGAACAATCGATATGGGAATATATTTCAAATCGATGGCAAGAACATACGCTAACAAATATGGTGTTACAATAAATATCTCTCAATATGCACGACTTAACAGACATACAAAAATCAATTTTACCTTTTAATATCAAATTGTATCCGATATTGTTCATTCGTGTACATACAATGTTTATAATTGAATTGATTAGACTAGCTACTACAAATCGTTGAATGAAACAATTACAAACATCTCGCATGAGTTCTTTCTACCGTGAATTGTACTTGTTATCAAGTATTATACCGTTGTATTCACTCGATTTGTTTTAAAAGAGTTAATATTATAAATACGAATTTATTGCTTATTGTTTTACTTACGCTATCAATGAATGTAACGACTTGTCTTATGACATTTATGACTTAAATGACTAACTCTGTTGTATTTAGCTTCTATCTTATTACTTTATTTATCACACGAGTAGTATATTCAAGAGTTATTCTAGTTTCGAACAATATTTTCCGGAAAAAAATAATTTGCCTTTTTAATCATAGTTACAAGTGTCAACTCACAATCACGCTGTTGAGCGACTTTTAGTTATTATTATTTATAGTTGACAAAATATTCGGTTTAATGTCATAACTAAATGTCAAAAAGAAATAGGTCATATTTATTAAACTGTATTTTAACTCCATTTCTTTCACCAAGCAGTTATTCGGTATTCTGCTACTATTGGACATTGTGAAAATAGATTTTACCATGAGTATAAATATGTAGTCTCTGAGCTATAGTTTGCACAATTGATTTCAGCAGTTCATTGACATTGCCATGGGTCTTATTTGTCACATTATAATATAAGTCACAATCCCATATAGAACGTCTGAAGGGAATAATGATGTCCAACTGCATGCTGCTCGTACAAGCTGCATGTTTACACTTAAATACCTGCATATGTTATATACAGAGAATGTAACTTGATTATGTGCCTATGCATGGAGCAGCGGCAGGAAACATCGGATGCATCAAAACAGCAATCGAACCGGTGCACGCCATTGTCACGCAGGACATTTGCATACGCACCGTCCATACGAGTTGCTGGCTCTTTCCCCGTGCCAAGTCACGTTTGAATTCGCGCTTAATTATCCGACCACGCGGGGAATAGTGACGTGCTATAATAATCTCTTTGTTGCTTTCCTTTTTAGTTTCTGTAATATATACCTTTGGAGATTTCAAATTCGTAATACATATATCAAAATGAGATACAAAAGAACTACCTCAAATATTTGTCTAGCTGTAATATTTCTTGACTCAGTCTGCAGATTTAATGAAATGTTCTTCTATACTCTAAACATTCCTTCTCCCATCTAAACGAAGATAATATTTGTGTCCTGGTTATTCAAAATAACGTGCTTGTTATACATCTAACGAACTGTGCGGAATCTAACTAGTAATCCGAAAACTTTTCTAAGCCCCTGACCTCAGACACATGGGTATTTTTAGGAGAAATCTCTAACTCCGTTTTATTCCTCTGTGGTTCTAATACATATAACGAGTTTATTTTCACTTTGTTTAAAATAGGAACTAATGTTCGTGTTAACTATTTGTTTTAATGGAAATGGTGAAGTAAAGAATTTATAGTTGCCGACCGGCAAAGATAACAACTATCTGCCAGTCGGCTTAAGATCGTAGCAACATAATTACAAGTGTAGAATTGGGCTCCAACTAATCCTCCGTTAGTCGTACGTAAGTTCAGTTAAACTAAGCACTTTACTGCCCTTGTGCGATGGCTGTTAACTGTTAAGTACAATATAATTTTGTATAATAATATACAGTATAACAAGGACAGCTACACGTTTGAATTTTTTTACTTCACTATTGCAAACGAAATAAACGAACTTTAAAGAATGCCGTTTTGAATCTTTAAAATAGGGCGATGAGGTCTTTGGCGTGGTTGGTACACATACGAGTTACTTACAAAACTGATTCCAGAATTGCAAATTGGGCGATATTTTGGCTAAAGAAATGTTTATTTTACCATAAATTAAGGCGAGTTCATCCAGTATCCATGTTTTACAACTTTCCTACTTATAGTCCATAAGTTCAAGTCTAAGCCACAGAAATTTATGGGGCAAGGATAATATAATTAAACCACTGATTACGGTAAAAGTTACTACGATCAAAACAACAATGGTGGACATGACTGGTTTGCTATATCAAGGCGACTTCGTTGAAAGATTCAATGATGATGAATACTTAAGATAAAATTACAAAACGGTATGTTAATTACATACTTTCTTGATAGCTGTGGTTAATTGTGAACGGTATACTAACAAGTCAGCAAAAAATACAAAATTCGAAATTTTAAATTGTAAACACTGTAATTAATTCAAATTGTAACAAAGATAGAAAAATCAGGACTCGTCGTCATCGTCTTTGCAGAAACACGATTCTGTGCCTATCCTAACGATTTTTCCTACGTTTATATTCATTTATCTTTCTATAAAGCCTCTCGATATCAGAAACTGATAATAGAGCGTCAGCCCCAAGTCTGCTCTATCTTTAACTTTTCTAGATCGCTACAACCTGTCCGCGTTTTCACTTTTATCTAACAACTAGACGTTCGCCCACAGTTTTACCATTGTACTTTTCCTTTAACTTTTACTAAAGCTTACCCCGCGCATATACATACATAAATGTTAAAGTGGATAATATAATACAATAGTTATTAAACATACTAATATGTACTCGTTGCATCCTAAACACTAATGTAGTCTACACATTTTCTCGACAAATGACCAAACATGTGAACGTCAGGTTTATAAGGGATTTTAGATATTTTTTTCGGTGTGCCTTTGTCCCTGGACAAACCATTGTAACATTAAAGACTTGCGGAATCGCTGTTGACTGTTTGTAAAGAACCTCAATCGATTGGGAGGCTTGTAATTGACATTCTTCTAGTAGATTACAACCACAGGACGGAATTGATGTACATTTATATTTTTAATAACTACAATTTCATTATACACAGGCGAGCCACAGTCGACGGTGTTCGGTTCGGTGACGGATGGCGTCTTCGAAGGCAAGATAATAGCAAATGAGGGCACCTTCTACGTGGAGCACGCACGGCGGTACTTTCCGCCCAACGGCACCCGCACGCGCGTGCACTCAGTCATATACCGCGAGGGAGACGTCACAGACCCCTACGCGCATCGGAGGCACGGTAAGGCGCTCAATGGATTTCTTAAGATTGTTGTGTACTGGCTGCTGTCATGCGGAAAACGCACGACAATAATTACTGCTCAATAGCACTCTCACGCTCGCGTATACTCCGTCTTATACTAAAGGGTGACGTTACAGATTTCTGAACGCAGCAGTGGTGTAAGTAAGATGCTAGATAAAATTATCTACACTGTAACTCCAGTTCTATCAGTTCTTTACCTCCTTATAACTGTATGTGTTTATGGTACCCCACTACAAGACCTTCTACAAGTGCTTCTAAGTATTTACGGGTGGGTTTCGGGTTATACGAGTAGCTATTTATATCTTATTACATTTGTTTTCGACTTTGCTCTTTGACCTAGGGGCCAAAGTCCGATATAAAAGGCGTAAGTTTTCTGTCTAAAGAAGCGATGGCACCATACACCAAGTAATGACATGGCAATATTTTATCTAGCATTGTTTCCTTACAAGAACAACGAAATTTTCTTTAAAACTATTGCATGTGTGATGATATTTTACTGGTACCTGTTATTCGCATTTAGGACGTTAGAGTTCCATCACAGCTGTATGTCTTATCGCTGACATTGCAGTTTTCGTATATATAGAACAGTAAATAATTATTTAACGTCCTTCGATCATGGTGAAAGTTAAGCCCAGTGTAACTGTGCATATCAATAAGTACCAAAGCGCACAATTCTTTACAAATAAATTAGTAAGGAAACAAGTAATTGTTTTTGAACGGAACATGTAATCTTGTTAGCGTAATCTACGTAATAAATTCAATTGTTCAGAATTGTATCTAATTTGTAGGGCTCCGCAGCGAGGAGGCAACCCGTGTTAAAGTTTCGCAACAGCATGTCGCGTACCAAATGGATTGCAGCGACACAAGGTCGTTTAACAAAGTTTAATCCCATTTGCTCGGCGTTGTCACCGCCTGGTTGCAACACCGTGCACTGGAAAATTTATACTAATTTATTACCGAGAATATCGAGCATACGAACCGTTTATTGGTCCCTGTCATAAATTCTTTGCACTCCCGTTGAGTTTAATTCGTTCTGACATCGCGCGCTCGCATCGAATTTATAAAATACTATTATAAACTATGTGGAACCCATATGTACAAAAATCTTTTAAAAAATCCTAATAACACTCACTAACAGACGAAAAGGTAGACTTCTCTACTTTTTGCACGCTTTAGAAAAAAATGTTGAACAAAAGTTTGAGAGCTTCGTGAATCCTATCCAGAAACACGTGATCGGCTTTAAAATTATTGTACTTTTTTTTGGAATTGTTTGAAAAATTTAAATCATCTCTATTTTGAAACTACTTAATAAATACAGAGACATATTTATTAAGTAGTTTCAAAATAAGGACGATTTAAATTTTTAAAATACACAGTAATCGCTCGGCCAGCGCGGCGTTTTGTGGCCATACATCCCTCTTGCACGAGACAATGTGCAAGAGGAGGCCCATTTTCTAACAGTGGATGATAAAGGGGGTTGGTTACGGTTACTGTTTTAATAGGGTAATATTTCTTCGAAATCTACGTAAGATCTATGCGACAAGGACGTAGACGGGCCGATAAAGAATCAAGAAAAGACAGTTTACTGTGTAGTAAGTAGGTCTGGGAATTTATCCATAGCTAGATCTACTACAACACTATCTAGTGATTCCTTGCTGCGTCTTATTGGCTTTTCTCTAAGCTTTAAACCTACTTCCACTTGTAAACATGTAAACTGTGGAACGAGTTTAATAGACAACATGTTGAGTTGTCGAGTCTACATTAAAACCCTTTTTGTTTACTTTGTCTAAAATATAAATAAACTACCATATGGAAGATTTTATGTGCTTACGGTACAATCCGTTACAAATATAATGAATCCCCTTTAACTATTGAACTTTTATAGTCCTTGCTGTCCTTGTCACACGCATTCAAAATTAGAACTGTAGGCATTAAATACAGCCGCGGTATTTTGCCTTTGGGGTTAATCCATGTTTGATGATAGTTATAACTTTCATCGAGCTCACCTGATCGCCGAATAAGTATAAGTAATTATTAGTTCACGGAGTCGTGTCTGTATTATCATTGTTTTCCATTTTTTTTTTGCCGTAACCAATGCTGTAGTTTTTCCGAAATTATATCAATTCATATATGAAGCTCTTTTTTTCTGTGGAACATGTCTGGGACTGTAAGCCCTGGGGCCCAAGCAGGGCCGTGCAATGCTAATTTCGCGTCAACAACACGGCTCGCAGCTACTGCTTTTGCATTTTTCTCGTTTCAATTTTACTAGGTGAAATTCCGCCTTGCACAGTTGCAATGAATATGCTACCCGAAAATGCACCGTTGAGTTACATTATACACTTACCACCTAGGTAAATCAAATTTCACCAAGGAGACTGACAATGACAATGCAGCTCAGATAGGTAGCATTAAAATTTGTGAAATTTTGTCAACTCTTCACATCGCCTAAGTTGAAAGTCTTCAATCAGTGCTTCCTCTCAGTTACAGAGAAATTATGACTATATAGATTTAAAGCTATTCACATAGTATATTTGTTGGTTTTCTATAGCATAGTTCGTGGTATATAAAAGTTATTTATCAAAAAAATATTTCCAGTATAAACAGTACTAATCGTCGCTATCGCCATTATTCTCATTCGTCATGCATTTACTTCGCTTCTGGAAATTACAATGGAGTCAAAAGAAATAAATTGGTATCGAGTAAACAAGGAGGTTCGCTTTTGCAGGCTACATTTGTTTTCATTACGAGTTATTGAACTGCCGTATCCGGGGTCTGGTCCCTTTTCCACCCATTCTATATGGCTTTTATTTGAATATGAAAGAGTACCTCTGTGTGCTCATGCAACAAACAAGAATAAGTCCTAAAGGATTATAAGCAGTGTTTTATTTTTTAGGATTTTTCCGTGATATGGAAAAACAAAAATAAATCCTACTTTCAGAAGCTGAGGATGCCTAATTAAAAGGCTCTTGCCGACGTCAAGGTTGTAAAATTATATGTTTATTTTAAGTATTTTGGTGCTTAGGTTGTATATACCTAGTTATCAGCGACGCGACTTAGTGTCCTCAGGAGCTCGCGATGTTGCCAACCGCCACTCGTGACGGCCGAACTTCTCACAAATTGTACGCTTAACAGCTTAGGGGGTTTTATTTGAAAACTTCCCTTGATGTTTAATTTATCACCCTGCGAAATTTCCGCCAAGGGAATTTGACACTTATTTTTATTACTCGCACTTGTATACCTACCTTATTACTAATTATTACCATCCCATTTCATCTCTTTGTTATAATAATATCATCGTGGTAGTTCATGTGTACGCGTAATATAGAAACGAGTGTAAAACCTTATAAGAGTTGTCATTATTATATTCCACATTAATTTAAAATCTGCACCAGTCATCGTCTTTCGTAAACATTTTTTGCGCTACTAGCATTCAAATGGATTATTCGCATATTTTAAAGACTCCCGATCTTTATAAATCGCAACATGAAACCTGTGTCGAGATAATAATTTAATTTGCTCAAGCTCGTGAACTCGTTCCCCTAAATATACGGGCAAAACTGTTTACAATCTTACATAAGTGCTTTGAGTACGATCATTCATTACGCAGTAAAGTATACATTTAAACAAATATACCCGTAATTAAATCTGGGTTTTTAAGACCTACGGAGATAAGTGTACGACTAGGAATTCTATTCATCTCACTTTATCGTCCGGTTATCTTGCAGTTCGTCACAGCCGAACATGAAAAACATGGAAAGAAGACCAAGAACCTTATCTAAACAATTTGTATGAATTCTCCACATAATTTACTAGAGAGTACGCAAATGCACGCTTATGGTTCGAGCTTTAATTCATCTCCATGTTTTCAGTGCTGAATATGGACCATTTCATCGTACTTTCTATTCAACAAAATTCCTTTTATTTTTATATTCTTACATTACAATATAATACAAAAGAATAAACACAATAAGGAATATTTTCGTAAAACTTAGTAGTTTTATTCGAATATTACGTTTACAGTTTTCCCCTAGATCTGTTAGCGATAGTTTCCAAAAGCCGATCGGTCAAAATTACGGGCGGAAGTAATTTAATAGCGTTCTAAAAGAA
The DNA here is from genome assembly GCA_914767545.1 of Sesia apiformis. NCBI lineage: Eukaryota > Metazoa > Arthropoda > Insecta > Lepidoptera > Sesiidae > Sesia > Sesia apiformis. The sequence goes on from OU611953.1 coordinate 15,332,605, forward strand.
ATATAAAATGAACATTGTTAGTGGTTGTTAGTTGAACGAGAACTCTCGGTCCGGGCTTATAACGTTAGTAGGAAATGTGCGAACAGCACAGTTTGCTGTCAACTTAAATCGTTCGCTCCAAAGGATGAAATATGTAAGTTTGTATGTTACATGCAAGAAACGTTATGAATTATAAATAGAATGTTACCATTTATCGCGTGTGCGATAAGATAGATTGTTTTGCCCGTATTTTAAACGAATTTCTCTTTAAATAACATTCACCGAGATAAATAATCTCGAAAATCTTTCAAGTAAATATTTTTATGAACAACTGCCTAAATTTTTTTTATTAACCACGGTCAGGTTTTTACAAAATTCTTTTTTTAGTCTATATAGATATAAACCTCCAGGGTTTAACCGTAGTACCGAAGCCGTTCCATAAATATAACTTTGTGTTCCACTTATTGTAAAAAATGTTTTTTAGTAAAAGTTTTATTTTGTCATCATTCATATATTTTTCCTGCAGCTTAATAGGCAGTTAATTGACCAAATCAGGCAACATGTATCAACCAACACATTCTTTTGCCATGTACATTATTAACTTTGGGTAGTTCATAATTAACGTTTGTACTTTTCTGGCGTAAATAACTGGGCCATACAATTTTAGTCAATGAATGTCTATTTCGCTGTTCCTCAAATAGACGGACCTCAAACAACAAATGACGGATAATTTTACAATATTGTAAACATTAACAAGTTTTCAATATTTAAGCAAACCATTGTAGTTGGTATTTTTATGTCCGTTTTTAACTTTTTTGGAATTATTAATATTAACAATAGAATTTGTATTCTGTATATGCTTTCAATATAGCTTCTATATGTTCTTGTGAAGGTGCTTATCCCATAGTCGACAACAGAATCCGCTAGGACTAAATATAACAGCCTTAGTGTACTGTACGGCATTTTGTATCTTGAAATAGAAATTTGACGACTTAATATTGATATTAACTTGTCGCAAATCTAGTTTATGTGAGTTCTCTAATTAAATCTGTTGTCAACTATGAGACCTAAATATTTGATAGATTCTACAAACTAGTGGCTTACATTGGCAACATAAGGTATGTAAATGCAGACATCGATGTACATGAGCTATGATGAACGTAGTGCGTGAGTGGTGTGTATTTTGATTGTCTAAGTATATGATTATGGAACGGTAGATGCCGAAACTTCTTTGATGAGTGATTTGGGATAGATGGCTTCTTTACACGCTTCTCCAAGGGCCATCGCTAAAACTGAGATTTTTACAGTGGTGTATCGATCTTCATGATAATTTTAAGTAATTTTAAGAGAGGCCCTCTAACAAACAGCCAAAACGTGTTCTAATCTTTTTAAACTTGTTCTTGTTATAAACATCTAATCTTTTTGTTTGTATTTGTGTTGTTCAAAATTTCTTTATTAAGTGCATATTTGAAAACTCTGAACTCAGTATTTTCAAACAATAATGTCACCAATAAGATTTACATGACAGTATTAACAGTATTAATAACTACGTATTGATGCACAAATGCATTGTATCGTTTTCTACAGTCAATGACTCATGTACTTCTGGGAAATACATATTTCCAGTTATTCCCGTGTGTCACACTTCACCTTGTATAAAGAAAATAGGAATAGAGTTTGCGATTAATAATCTGCATTTGATAACGATCTTAGATTCAACAGTAAATCACACGGAAAAAGTTACAACTTTAGTTACATATATCTATAATTTATTCAATAAAGACTTCGAAATTTTGTTTAACATATTAGGGGTTAAAGTATGAAATTGCCGATTTGTACTGAAAAATCAAAACTAGTTTTTTTTCTAAAATGTAACATATTTATTTAATCAACATACATATTTACCCTCATTATCTATACATTGTTGCCATCTAATCAGAAGTTCATTTATGCCTTTGCGATAGAACTCTGGGGATGTAGATTCGACAAACTGTGTGAAAGCATTTTGTACTGCCTCTTGAGAAGAAAATTCTTTACCACGTAGAAAATTCTCCAAATCACGAAAAAAATGGTAGTCCGTTGGAGCAGGGTCTGGCGAGTACGGAGGATGTCGTATGGTTTCTAACTGCAGCTCCTGTAGAGTTACAACGGTTTCTCGTGCAGTGTGAGGTCTTGCGTTATCATGGAGCAATAATGGTGAAGATCGATTCACGAGTCGGGGCTGTTTCACTGCTAGTTTCGTCATCATTGTTTGAAGTTCGGCACAGTAAACATCTGCTGTTATTGCTTGACCAGACCTGAGAAAGCTATAGTGAATAACACCATGAATAGACCACCAAACAGTTACCATTACCTTTTTATTGGTAAGCTTCTTTTAGGGCACTACTGCGGCGTTTGACCTGGGGTCAGCCATTGCATTTTTCGCTTTCGGTTATCGTAAAGAATCCACTTTTCGTCACATGTCACAATTCGATCCAATATTCCTTCATTTCTGTACCGATTCAACAAGGCAACGCAAGTTTCAACACGCGTTTCTTTCTGCAGATCAGTCAAATCATGAGGCACCCATTTTTCATATTTTTTTATCTTATTGATTTGATGCAAATGAGTCAATATTGTAGGTAAGGTAACGTTAAACCATGCCGCTAATTCCTGGGTAGTTTGACTCGGATCGGCTTCCACCATCTCCTTCAATTCAGCGTTATTCACCTGTGTGAGCGGTCTTCCACGTGGTTCGTTCTTCAAGTCGAAGTTTCCATTACGAAAGCGTTTAAACCAAAAACGCACGGTTCGTTCATTAGCAGTCTCCTCTTCAAACGCAGCATTAATAGTGCGACCCGTTTCTGCCGCGTTAGTTCCGCGTCGGAACTCGTATTCAAAGATTACTCGGATTTTCGAAGTATCCATCTTTCCCGTCTAAGCTGAATAAAAAAAACAATTGAAAGTCGAAAATCGAATGTTGCACATTTTGTAAAACAAGAACCTCATAGGTATCACGTGAAAAAAGTTTCACTCGAAAATCTCACACCATGAAGGTTTTATGTCAATTCAAAGTATCTATTACTATAAAACGGCAATTTCATACTTTAATCCCTATTATTAAAAATAAATAGAACAAAGTCAACGAAAAATCCCAAAGAATTAGGCGCCAGCTACACAAGCGAGTCTCTTGCGGCGATATTCTCGCCTGTGCCACTAATTTAAATAGTAACGATATAGCTATCGCCGAGCACGTCTACATGGCGATACGCCAGCGATATCCGCCGTGTATAGACGTTTATAAATATGGCTGCCAGAGACTCGCTCGTGTAGTTGGCGCCTAAAAGTATGAGTGAAGCCATAGCCTGGTTTAACAGAAAGTTTAATTTAATTATGCCAGTCAATGAAAAGTACGTTATTATTTACATATAAATACTTTAAACCACAATTTATAAAAAAATGTTAACCCCAAAAAATACTGATCAAAATGTTATTGGCCAGCTCAGCCAATACGTTGAAAGTTCACCCTTGCTTAACAAGCACAACCTCAAAACATTTCGAAAAAAAATAAAATTCCACCACTCCACAGCTTCAAGTCAAGGACTTGAAACTATTTTAGCCCTACTATGTTTTTGTAATGGTCAAATGAACTAACTGAAAGCATCTAATTAATATTTACAGCGATATTCCAACTATCCCTAGTTAAAAGTTTTAATTTACATTTGCCTCGTTATTTTTTTACTTGCAGCTGTACTTTTTAGGGTAGTTTATTTTTTATTTTAGAGTGTATCACACAATATTTATGTCAAGTGTCATGTCACATGATTCGATCGTACTACTCTTTATCAATTAATTATTTTGTGTAACGACTTGTTAAAAACATCCAATAATGCAAAAAAAGCAAGTTACGTGCGATAATAAAGTACCCGTGTCTAAAAAAATTCCACAGAGGTCATGTTTTTGGATATCCAGCTGATGCTTAGGGGATCAGCTGGACATTTGGGGCTGATGCTTTACCCAATTCCACGATAGGTTACTGGGTTTCTGAATTTAAAAGGGGCAGATCGAGCTGTGAAGATGGTTTCCGTTCAGGTCGGCCTTTCACCTCCGTCACGGAAGAAAACGTCAGAAAAGTGGAGAAATTGGTTTTAGAAGACAGAAGAATCACGATAAAACATTTAGCAGAGACTATAGATTTCATTTGGCAGTGTTCGATCCATTTTTTAAGATTCAAAAAAGTATCGGCAAGATGGGTTCCGCGAATGCTTAACTGAAGAAAACAAAACCCGACGTTTAAAAAAGAAATCTCGAAATCTTTCAGCATGATCCTGATAAATTTTGTCGTCGTTTTGTAACCATGGATTAAACGTGGCTCCACTATTTTGATCCTGAAACGAAGAAACAAAGCACGTTGGTCATCTTCTCCACTCTGAAAAATCAACTCAAAGTTGCTCCGACCGCAAGCAAAATTATGGCTTCTGTGTTGTGGGATTTTTAAGGAATCCTTTTTAGTGACTACATGCCGAAAGGAAAATCGATAACACCTGTTATCAACTGCACCTGCCTATTTTTTATATATTTGATCAAAAAAGTGCGTGAAGCGATTAAAGAAAAATGTCGAGGAAAATTGTCATTGGGCGTGGTGTTTAACCACGATAATGCTCCAGCTCATCGATCCGAAATTGCACTCACGGTAGTCCGCAAAGCTGGCTTCGAAATTCTTAATCACCCACCATATTCACCGGACTTTGCCCCTAGTGATTTTCACTTATTTCCAAAATTAAAGGAGCATATCTGTGGAACAAAATTTCAGCATATGATGATGACGCGGTTATGACTGCCGTACAAGAGTTTTTTGAAGCTCAAGAATTTTTTTTTTTTCGGAAGGAATAAGGAAATTAGAAAAACGTTATACTAAATGTATCGAGTTACAACGAGATTACGTAGAGAAATAAAATGTCTTTATTTGAATTTCTTTGTGTTTTAATGACGATTCTAAGAACTTTTTGATTTACCCTCGTAACATATTATGTATCCATACCTACTAAAACTACATAAAGAAATGCACAAAATGTGTTTTATAATATAATGGTAATAATATGTTTCTGTGTCTACCTACTTACTATTGAGGGGAATTTCGCGCCTAAGCTAAGGGTTGAATGATGACACCACATGAAAGATTACGTTTTATTACAATTTAAATATTGTGAAATATTTCATTTTATTTGTATATTTGTCACCATTCAACTTTATCATCAGCTTCTCATTGAGCGATGTATCTATTCAGTAGATTCAGAACGCGAATCACAAAAAAAATTCTCTTTACAAAAAAAAACCCTTTGAAATGCTCGTCTTATTCCTTTGCCTCTCCTCTAAGTATTACTGAGATATAAATAAAAAAAACTCCTAGCGCCATTCACACTAATGATCACCGCGAAATTGTCGTCGCAAATCCGCGGGTAAATATTGGATTGTGAATAGGCCGCGCCGTAGACATAAACGCCGCGAGGTGTACTTCACCCAGTAATTTCCGTTATCTGGCGGTTTTCAACCACCAGCCGAGGAGGGTTCGTTAAAATGCACCGAGCGCCGGATGCGAAACGCCGATGTGCGCTAACACGACACACGACCTGAAATACTTCACTACTCAGCACTTTTTAATTTTAAATCCCTCGTTGTTACACTAGCATTGTGCCCTCTTCATCCGTCTCTGCTCATTCTCCACGGGTGAATCTGTTTATGCGTTAACGCGAAAATTTAAAAATATTTTAAACTACGGATAATATACTCGTAACATGGATTAAATTGCATGAATATGAAATTGCACTTTGAACTAATCGAAGAAATATGTGAACGCATGGTCTGTGACTTAAAGCAAAGTAGGTACTTGATGTATTGTTTAATAAACAATGCCGTGTTTATCAACTAGTGCCCGCATACTATGTGACTGAAAATGACAAAACTAAAAGAGAAGTCGGCTAAACCTCGATGCATATTTAATATGCGATTCTAGAGTTGTAAATGCAGCAGTTGCTTACTCAATGAATCCAAAAAAAATGTTAGAAAAGAATTCCGCGTCAGCATTCCGCTATTTATTTCGTTATGGAACGCGACGGTGCGGTGTCCCATCTTATTTTTCTTTCCTCCCGACTTGCTAACTCCAACCGCAAACTTGAAATTTGTGATGAATAACTTAAAACATCTTCTACATTATGCGGAATATTTCAACCTTGGCACGGTCTGAAAATACGCCGGATATTGATTTTATTCCTTATTGGTTATTAACTTACACGAGTAGGTTAGGTACTACGTACGAAATAACTTGTTCATAGGGAACTTATAGTCAGATCACGTTTGTAGGTGCTCTATTCGCTATTGTAGGTATGTGTTTCGCAATTGTCTTTTCGTTATTAATGAATTACATCGTCCGAATCAAGGTCATGTTGCCTTCACTTCGCCAAGCCTATTATTTGCATCCTAAATGTCAGATTTTGGATCTCATACCTATCTGCCGTAATTGCATATAAAGCATTAGGAACTATCTGTGTAACTATCTAAACGGAATATAACTTATTACGAATAACAATTTTGAGTGCATGCTGAAATCCCATCACTACCACAGTAGTACCAACTGCTAATAGTAGTAGCAGTTGGTAGTAGCAATGTGGTAGCCAGCAGTTGGACGCGCCCAGACGCGTCCAACCTGCCGAATTCTCTCTTCACACAGAAGATTCCTGTAGAATCTTTCGTGATTAAGTGAAATATGCCATAGCCCATTTCCCATCCCATCCTCTCCTGTCCCGTTGACAATTGTTTGCTCGTCTGCCATCTTCTTTCTATTAAAAGAAATATATAAATAGATTGATAATATATTGATGAGACAGCAATTTATGTCCTGAACCTTGTGACTGGAATCTCTAAATAATGCTTACAGTTATTTAACAGAGCTTTGGCTAGAGAAGATTTAGTCTTTAAACAGGAGAAACATAGAATGCGGTAATACACTAGAGCCAATAATAATGAACGATTCTTCAATTATTTGATTTTCTCATCGCCGCTATACAGATAAGTGTTAAAGTTTAGTTACAGAGTACAAACTGAATTTAAAAATTCCTCTTGCAGGTCACGTGGGTGGCTGTGGCATCACGGATGAAGTGGTTCAATGGATGGAGCGTATTCAGAACTCCGGCGTGGACGACGATTTGACTTCGCCCGCGCCCGGCCCTACCTCGCCTCCACACACACACCACACAGCTGGCTCACCACCACCACATCCCAACAGCTTGCGTGACGACTCACCAAGGTAATACGATATTGCGTCACATATGAAGCGGTCCAACGTACGGAGTTCTGGTATAAATGACGTCCTGACTTTGCTTTCACTTACTGGTGCAAGTCATTACTAACGACCTGTGCGTATAAAATGCGTGTATGAAATTCATGTTTCATGCATACATTATTATCCGAAGCGTAAAAATTCTATGATTCGTTACCGTGGTTATCGAAGACTCGACTAAGTCATTTTTTCTTTTATACAGTGGTTATAAAACAGAATTTGTAGCTTGATAAATGTATGACTTAAGGGTGTAGATTGTTGGCCTGAGATCTCGATTTCGAGCGACCGCAGCGCCAAAGTTTAATGTAACATCCGACGGGGCGGATGAATGACCTAGAGAGCGCGATTTTCAAAATGTTTTGCAACAAACGTTCCACGTTGAGAAATTGTTATTGAACTTGAATATTTACAGCATAACAATAACGTTGAATTTTTGGAAACTAGCTGTTGATTCTTTTTAATAGATTAATAAGAGTAGTTGAGACACAATTTTTATGTTTTTCTATCATTTGACATCTGACATTTTTGTATTCTACTTACCTAAAATTCCAACTATTTATTTATTTGTAATTTCACTACCAAAATTTATTCTAATTCGTAAAATATTCATTCAATAAAATAATTGCAAATTCAGTAGGAAGTGTGTTTATCTCTACGCAAGGAAATGTGCCTATTGCGTAAACTCAAATACTTACTTTTTGTTTACGATCACCTCGTCGATATCTAAAAAAAATCCTAGGGTTTTAAAAAAAATGTCAATAAATGAAACACAAGTATAAAAATGATTTATTTACTACACAATAACAAATATGAGTCGCCATTACTCGCTATCTCAAAAGCGTGCTAGGGTTGTACAAAAATTAGTAAATAATTCATTTATTTACTAATTTTAACAGAAGTTTGTAAATTATTAATATACTAATTAAAAGTATGTAATTAAACAATAACGAAATATGAGTTCAAAATTCTAATGGTTTTTCATTCGATTACGGATCAAGTTCTGATTTCTGCTAATTTGATGATAAAATCAATGGCTATCACAAAACCTATCAGAATGAAAACGTTACCAGCTGCCCGATTCACGTAAGTAATAAAAACCGTAGCGCAGTGACGTCACTTCGTTTTTTGCAAATTTAGCCCTTTTAACCGACTTAAAAAAAGGAGAATTCTCAATTCGCTGTATTTTTGAACCAATTTTTATGATTCTTTACACCAGGTAACTCAGAAATTGTATAGTAATTGAGCTATTGGAAGATTTATGACAATCCAAGACTAGATAAGTAAGTGCGTTTAAAACAGAAAACCAAAAGGCGATTTCTAAGTTCCTAAGTTAAAACGACTTTTGGACTGGCGTGTTTACGTGAATCGACTGGCTGGGTAGTTAAGTTACCTGTATCTTTCAAAATCATTAGGCGTTCTTCTCTTTCATAACACGTAAAGCTCTTTCTTTCCTCTCTTTCATAGCCTCTATGATACTGGGCGCGTCACGAATGGGCATGCTTCGTGACTGCCGAGGATCAACTAATTCTGGAAGTAGGCAATCGTAATAAAACCTAACTAATTTCATCTCCATTTTCTCCTCCCAAAATTTGTCGTCCTTTTCTTCTATAATATAAACTTTCATAGGTACAGTAGCACCAAACCAGATGCCAAGCATGCAAACGTTTCTTTTAGTAATATGTACCTGTCCCTGAATTTGGAAATACCAGTTATGATTTTTATTTATGACATAACCCTTGGAAGCCTTGTCCTTAACCCAAAAGGTATGTTTGGCCATTGCTTCATCAAGAGTCATGCCAGCTAAAGAATGTGGGCACTTAATTTCAATTAAACCGTTTGCATAAATGCCATCTGGTGTAGTACCAAGAAATTCATATTGATCGTCGACGAACAAACCGCAACCTTGTATACTAATATTCTCTTGAATTTCTAACTGTTTAATTGCGGTTTCTTCGTTTTCGATACCGTACCGTACAGCAGGCAAACTGGAGATATTACTACCATAAACGATTTTACGAACAAGAACAGCACAACTTGTGCTCTCTCGTTTTTTACAAACTTCCCCGAACGATGATGAGGTTAGTAATTTTCTCCTTGTACTCATCCACTCAGAACTACTTCTTTGCAAATGGGTCGACCTTTCAAGCTCCTCTCTTTCAGCACAAGACAACTTTAAATCGGCTAAAAAAGATGACTTGGCTTTCTCATATAATTCTGGACTCAGATCAGGTTTTTCGCAGTTTGGTCCATAGTGAGCGTCTTTCGATACAGCGCTGTGGCTCTTTTTCAATCTTAATTTAGGTTTAGCAATTAAACGGATTCTACGATTACAATTTTCCACTTTCGCGATCAAAGGATTAGGACTAGATTTAAATATTACTTCATGAGTTTTACTATGAATCGATCCTGTATTAAAAGACACAACAGCAGCTGCGCATCGGCCCGCATAAGAACCACGGGAAGAATAATTTACACGCTTACCCCCTACTAATTTGGCAATCACTGCGTTAAAACTTTCAACTATATTACTTGTACAATTATGAATTAAACTTCTAGAATGATATGACAGTCTTTTACTTAAAATGTGTACCGCGTCCATTAATCCGCATCCAACAATTGCTGGAAGCAACCCAACAGGTTCTATTCGACGAGTATCAGGTCTACAGAAATACTCCTTGCAATATTGGTGATTACCAAATACGTGTTGTGGACCATTTAGGATATCTTCACTAAGATTTTTTATTTTTTCTTCGAGTGACTGATTTTGATCGCCCCAATATTTAATAGCGCATTTTACACCCGTTCTTAAACGCAAACACCTTTCTTTTAGGAATTTCCGCAATTCGCAAGGATACTTAGTGTCTTTCGACAGTTTCTCCAAGCTATTGCAGTAGTTTCGTAAAAGATGATTTTTGCATTCAATTTTCTCTACTGTTAAATTACCGTACGGTCGCGAATCTAATATTTTTTTATAAGTACTGGAATCGCCGTCTGCTACAAATTTATTATAAATTACACCGTGATCAACAATGGAACGTTTAAACCCCTCAACTATTATGGTCGATTCCATACCGGTAGATGATCCCGAATAATTCTTGAAACAACGGTGTTCCGAGGGCTGACTGTCGTTCTTTGCGGCTCGTGCACAAACTACGCAGTATTTATTTTTAACTCCAAAAAACAATACTTTATTAGTTTTAATGCCAATTATCGCAGCTGCGCCGGACAAGGCGGAAAAATTCTTACCATAAGATCTCTTGCTCCAACAACCGTCAACAGCAACAGATATTAATGGTGTACCATTTTTATCAACACTACCTATAGACACTGCGTACTCCACTTCTTCCTTGACAGCTTCTGCCATGGAATGTGCTGCTGTCTTTTCCCACCAATCGCAAACCGTATTATTAATTTCATTGTATAATGAAGGTGACATGATTGGTAGGGCTACTGCGGCAGTTAATGTTTTTAACTGATAGTAGCTCCCACCAGATGATATGATACCAGATACAATTTGATGATTCACTTCCATTCTATCTTCTTTCTTTTCAATCAAACACACAGTAAATTTCATACTACACATACTACATTTCATGATGAGTTTTGAGTCCAGACCAACTTTTACTTCACCTATTATACTGAGGTAACTTAACTTACAATCCATTGGACCGTGGTCCCCTATGGCCTGAAGAGCTTTAAAAAAAAAAGAAACGTCTACAACTCTACGCCCAACTTCCATTTCATCCACCTTTCCCTCTTGGTCGTTTTCAATAACTAGTTCCTGTAAAGAAAGATAATGGCTTGATTTTTTTTATAAAAAATAATTAAAAATTTAAAAAAATGCAAAAGAATTAATACAATATTAGGTTCCTGATGAATAGAAATTATAATTTCTTTACGCATTAGGTATTGTTTTTTTATGACGTCACCTATTTGAACGTAAATTTTCTTTTGAGAAAGTAATTGAGAAGTATTTCGGTACTAAGGTGTTTGTCTCTCGATGAAAATAATAAATATTGCAAGAAAAATCTATAGGTAGGTATTGAGATTTTGTCTTCGCCCATCACTAACTAAGTAGTTTGTTTATTTATGTAACAAGTCTACAAGAATTACGTATAACAACTTACCTCTATACAGCGCGTAGCATTGTTGCTCAGAGTCTCGGCCCCAAGGTTTTCTTTATTTTCAATACTGGAAATATTATTCATCAATATTATCCACTTTTTATTTATTTTGTACAACCCTAAGCCAGACGCTAGGCGCCTCGCGTCTGTTTGGCGGTATAGGTATGTCGACAAAGTTGCGCTGTCGCCTACCTACTTCCACAATTTGATATTTAGACAATACTAGCCGACCCGGCGAACTCCGTATCGCCTTTTTTTTTTTTAAAAATCCTATTATTTTGATATTACATACAGATACTTCAATTTTATTTATCAGTATAGATATAGATAATACAAACCAATATTTACATGTTATTGTAGGTATATGTCTGAATCGGGCGATCTAAATCATATGACATATTGTATTAGCTTTGTAATGTACCCTGTTCAAATGCGATAATAAATAAGTAGGGAGGAACTTACATTTTATTCCGAGATCTTTTGGCTTTCATATTTTTATAATGCGTACAAAACTTTCTTTTCCCTGGCATGCCACTCAAATTCAATCAGTCCTGCGAAAAAAATAGCCTATGTTACTCAGTGATAATGTAGCTTTCGAATGATAAAAGAATTATTAAAATCAGTCCAGTACTTTTTGAGTTTATTCGTTACATACAAAAATCCAAATCTTTCCTCTTTATAATACCTATTAGTGTAGATATTGTATTTTTTACGATTTATATCTAGTTCCATCATGGTTTTCTTTCAGACATTCATTATATCGATACTTTCTACTAACTGAAAATAAATTAATTATAAAAATGTTATACTTACAGTTTTTTACAAAAAACACAAATTCACAATACGTAATTCTGCTGTCTGCAGCCGACAAGCGTGGTGTCGCGTTCACTTACAGAAAGGAACTGCCGCTGCAGACCACCGAGATTGCACGAATGAAACGAACGTTTTATCCCATACATTTGTGTATGAAAAATTTACCTTAAAATATATCTAGATTTTAGGGCTTTAAAAGAGGAAGTCTTTGTTTGTAAAGGTATAAAAAGAAGTATACAGCTATACTTATTGGTTTCTTCAGTGTTCAAAAAGTGTTTCTTTTTATCAATTTGTGTTGATTTATGGGGTTAAATCTGAAAAATACGAAGTCATGTTTTTGCATTTTTACTCAATTTTGTGCGTTTGTTGACGTTTATTATATAACAACTATTAGGTTTAAGAGTTTAATATAAGCATGAACATACTTATTGGTCTTTGATTGTAATATATACAAATTATCATTGATATCAATCATATGTAAATAGGTTAAATATGAAAAATCGTAACACTCTTTTCGGTGATTTTCACGATCTACACCCTTAAAGGACATTTTATTTCAAAAATTACTAAAATTTGAAATAGATTGATTGTCCAATAGCATAGTTACGATGGCTTATTAGGAAAATAACTACGGTGAAGGAAATTTATTGTAAGGAAACCTGCCTGCCCGAGAATAAAAAAATATGCGGCCTTTGTATCCACCAGTCTGCACTGGGTCCACTGATGGATTTTGGAATCACCCCGATGAGGTCTACAACCTACAGTGCCATGACTTATTATACAACAGTAAACGATAAGGAATGTAAATTTATTTATTTGGGTATTTACGTGTGTTTAACCACAATATTTACAATCTTAAACAAATATTGCACAAAACTTGAATTAGAATCGTACTGTAGAGTATTTATTTTCTCATTGTAACATACTCATAATATATATCACAACCATTGTTCTATATAATATATCATAACCATTACCTCTAAACAAATTAAATATTTATAACTTATTATCAGAAGTGATTTAAAGCATGCCCTCTGCTAAAATCTAGCGAATTCGTTATCTAAGCGCGCAATTAAACCTAGAATTATTGCAATTAGAGCTGTGAACAGGATTCTGCAAAGGACGGCAGCGCACCCGCAAGCCCCCTGGTGTTGCAGGTGTCCATGGGCGGCGATGACCACTTACCACCATGTGGCTCGTCTGCCATATATTCTATAAAAAAACAAACCAACTATAAAATGGCCAAAAAAAACATTGAATTGAACTGAAACATTTGTAATGGCACTTATAAATATTGTTTAATGCTTAGTGTCTTATAATAATTGTTGCGAATAGTTCCATAGATCGATGATAGACAGAGGAGAATTATTTAACCTCAATCAAAATTTCTTACTTAGTGATTATAGCAGTCACCTGTTTGCTAAATGTCCCCGTTTCCTACTACTACTTCTATCAACCTGTATCTCTCCACTGCTGGATATATAGGCCTCTCAAGGCACACCACCACATTCGGTCTTTGGCTCTTCTCATCCAGCTACTGCCGGCGACTGTTAAGACATCGATCCACCTGGCTGGAGGGCATCCTGCGCTGCGGTTCCCGGTACGCGGTCTCAACTCTATCGGTAGATTGTCCAAATGATGTAAAAATATTATCCAATTATGTAAAAAATGTTCGGCAGCGGTTAAAGTTCTAAAAGTGTCTCTCTCATGGGGGTCCTTTCCTTCATTGTTTTTTTCTTCCTTTTTTCCCCTTTTTTATTGCTTAATATTCCTTATCTTTTCTAATTATTACTCTTTTTGAAATTCTGATTACTGAATTCCCATAAGAATACCTCCCCCCCCCCCCCCCCTCTCCATTTATGCATCAAATTTGCAGACTTGCAAACGTCCGTCATTTTTTTGTGATGGAAATATCAGTGGCAGAGATGGCATAATTCTAACAAAGTGTTTTAAAATACTTGTTTTTAACAGTGTTTCAACCAAATTTATGAAAAACAAGTTTAAAATGGACTGTCAGAAACAATGTTTCTAACAAATAAAAACATGGAAAAAAACCATTTCAAACACCTGTGAGTTTTGTCTAAGGACAATGACTTGGCTTTTTGCAGTTCTCGTATAATATGTACTTAATGTGTATATAAAGTGGGAGCAAGTGATATGTAGCTTTATTATGTAGTGTAGGGCAGGTAGGTAAAGAGGGTAACTGACCTATGTGCCCTCGTATTGAGCTCCTATTTCCAGGCAACTTCCGCTGACAGACCTTGTACCTTGATTTTTTCAATACCAACATAGCTAAATCAAGCCAGGCAGGCAACTTTTATTTTTTCAATAAATAAAAGTGATCGGCATCGAAGCTGCTAAGAAATTAAGGCTCTATTTTATCCTTAAAAATGGGATATATTTGTTTAATAAAAAATCAGGATTGGTAGGTAATGCCGGTCGTCGTTTATTAAAAATAGACAAAGATTATAAAAATTATTAAAATATAAAATTATAAAAGACATGAACGTATTTATTACTTATTTAAATGTTTAAACACGGCGACAAGTTTTGTGGCTTTTTCAGTTCCTAGTCGGTTCCAGACTAGGTCAGAGTGTATGAAGCCAAACGTTAAGAACAATCTTTCTATTGCTGCGCTGGAAGCCACAGCGGTACGCAGCTGCTCACCCAATTCTATAGTTGTGTTGTTGATTTGTGCCCTTAAAGACAACCACCATTCTAAGGCATTGACATTTTTGATGACGTGTTCTTCAAATAAGAAGCTGTGGTATGGCACTGTCACATTGCCTTGCATTTATTTACATCTGGCATTGCTTCTTTATAGTAAGTTTCTATGTACTGCATTGCCAATAAATAACTAAATTTAATTTGTGCTGGTGGCATTGCCATTTCATACCGTGAATCGAACTTTGGTAAGACGCTTAGGGTAGATATATTCATAATCAACATCAGCATCCTCAATCAGCATCGTGTTTTTTTTTATTTATTGGATACCTGGATGCGAGTAATAATTGAAATAAAAACTTAATCTTCTGAAAATAAGGTTCAATTCTACTGAGTTGTTTTTTAAACAGGTAAATTAGGTATCAGTACTCGGTAGTTTCAAAGACCAATCAATGGCGCAACAGAGTATACCGACCGACAGGTATACCTTAATCATAATGTAAGTAGGTAGTACTTGTTACCTACATAATTTTTGCTTGTAACTAAAATGGATTTCAAACATATGTTACAAATATGTTTTTTTGTTGAAATAAAGAACACCTATTTTAAACAAAAACAATGTCAGAAACAAGAAAACTGTTTTGTTTGAAATAAAAAAAGAACTATTTTGTTTCCATCCCTGAATCCAGTGGTGTATTACGTAAAAATATCAGATAAGTAAGCCACCAAGGGCGTAGTAGTTAGATGTTTATCTGCGTGCCGTATCTATACCTAACTCGCAAATCACAACGAATAGTACGCACAGAAGGTAAATCTTAGATTAATGGATTAGTCCACTTGCAAACACTGCTATTTGACTTTTTTACCGGATTAAGCTTACGCAAGAATTTCAATCATAGATAAAAAGACGCTGGAAAACGAACTATTTTTATTTAATTCTCGCACTTGTAACCATAGGCTACCCTTCCAATGATAATTTATTTTTAGCACTCATAAATAATTCAGTACTTAGTTTTTTTTTTATTTTACGTAAAGCTTTGTTTTGACAAACTAGCGACCTCTCTAAGTAGACTATTCAATTCATGCTCACTTTCGTATGACGCATTTTTTTCATTGTAACAATAATCTCGCTGACGTTCGTTGAACTCCAATTTATTCAATATCAGTCGTTTATTGGCGGATGAATATTGACCACTTAAACACATATAATTTGTGTGTTTATTTGTAGAGAACTCACTTCCTCGCTACGAGGAAGTAGGTACATTATTGGAAACATGTTAAATTCACTATTCAAATATGCATAAAAAAATATACTAAATGCTATAGTTTCCTCCTTACATAATATTGTTAGTCTGCAAATGAAAGTAGATACTGGAAAATAGCGACAAATTTAAAAAAAATAGGTTATCAGTTATCACTAAAAATAGTTTAAAAAAAATACTTGAATTCAATGCTAGGCTAATGTTTATTATTGCCTGACTAATAATATACGTTGTCATAAAAATGATTAATAATGTAATTAGGTCATTTGGTGACATAGCTGTAGGAATATTTCCTTCAGAAGCATATTGTCCAAAAAACAAATTTATTGTTGTTAGCTATAAATTCTACCGGCCAGCTTACCCCTCTCTCACGCCGTAAAATGTACTTACTGCATTTTCCACTTTATCTTATTCCCCCAATGTACATACGTGTTTCGGCTGTAAATGAGATGTACTAGATAGAGGCCATTCCCATCCCATCCCATCAGCATATTTATATATATATTTGTAAATTTAGAGGCCTCGATTAAATCCCTAATATTATTATAAATAATAATATTTAATGAACCTCTCTTTGCCACAGACAATGGGAACTCCACCTTAACAAGTACTCGCGAGCGGCGAACACGGGCGAGCATTCGCGGGCGCGCCGAGCAACATTCGACAACCGCAACACGTGCTCGCTCTACATACAGACAGACCCGTTAATATGGCGGCACGTTAGAGAAGGATTTCCGGATGTAAGTTTAATATTTTGGTTTTTGTTTTATTTTCATAGGTTTACGTGAAACTCGACATGAATTGTAGTAAATAAAAAATCTAAAAACAGATTGTATATTTCATGTCACTTTTGCGAATGACAGCGTTCCTAATACAAGCTACCTCTGCACAGACTGCAACACGATATCGTGTAGTGGTAGTTGTCTATATAAAATGTATGAAAATAAGTTTCAAAAAGCCTTTCAAAAAATAATTATTGGAAACTAAGCAGTATTCTCATTTCTCGAGAAACTGATTATTTTATTATGATAAACTTGAGGTTTTATTAAATATTCCAATAAGTAGGTAATATATATATCTTCATACACTTTATTGTTTGATGTAGGTATGTATTTTAAAAAATAAGTCCAGTAAATGGTTTCGTTCTACACGAAAACTTAATATATTTTTCGTGAGAATGACATACGGCTATTTTGTTTTCACGATAGGCAATCGTTTCGCTATAAGTCGTCGTGTGTGAAATACTCTCCAAAAATAAACGCGAAAAATGTAGAATACCTCAAACACTAATAGAATATGTAATAAGTTATACTTTATAATTATTCAGAATTTCACTACAAGTTTTTTTTTATTTTTAACCCAAAACTTATTTCTACTTCTGGCGAAATGAGAATAGAATTTACAAAGGAGGCAGCCAACTGGAAAGTAGATATGTTTCAAAGCAAGCTCACTAGGCATGCATTAAGATATTAAATCACTGACTCAGCTGGAATTCACTATGGAACACAATGTTCTTATGTGTTACTACAAACATATATTATCTATCTTCATGAAAAAACAATTACAATGGAAGGAACACCTTTGCCTTTGTCTGTTTTGCACAAAGTGTCATCCTACTTGACAGCTCAATAGATTAATGAATGCCTTCGAACATTGAATTTGACTGCTTCTTTGTAGAATTTCATATAACTGAATAGAAGTTCATCCACTTGTCGCAAAAAGAATAGTTTGCTTATAATATATGGTTTATAAATGTTCAGAAGTCCATAAGAAAACATGTAGTTATATAGGTATTTAAATAGTTAAAATAGCCATTCCCATCCCATCCTATACTTCCCTATTTTCTCAACTCTTCCTCTAAATCCATTCCTACATGTTAAAAGGCAGGCAGCGTACCCTGGGGCACAACCCCATTTGCCACACGTTGCCATTGTGGACTGAAGTTGGCATGTACCTTAGGGGTCCATGGGCGACAGTATACACTTACTACCAGGTGGACCGTATGCTTGTCAGCCGCCTTCTTCCTATTGTGCGCTTCAGAAAGGAGTACTTATCGGCATTCAAACCACCAGTGTTCTCTAGAATCTTTTATTACAATTTTTAACGTCTCACACAGTACCACAATGACAATTCGAATTCTCTATTTGTCAAGTGACTTTGACACGTCGACTCGTTACGTTCCGAAACGCCATTCGTTTGTTTCACATTTTAAATTTATAAAATTACACGTCGGATAATAGATAAGACGTTTACGAAACTAATGCCGAATTGCATCAAAATCCTTCGTTAGAATAGAATATATTTTTATTTGTTCTAAACTAAGTATGGTAGGTACATACTTGATAGGTCCGGTCCGGTCGGTATAAATATACGTCGTCCATATTTATTTTAAATACAGATTTTTAAATTGTAATATTCTAATTTAATGTTAGACTATTTATTTCATCTAATTTATCTAGTATAATATACACTTTATTTGTACGGCAAGAATTAATAGAATAACAATTCATGTTGTCGGTTGAGTATCTTATCGTGATAATTAGACTTATTAGGTGCTTACCTATGAAATGACCTATTTTATTACTGGCCACTTTGACTTTCTATATATTCTATTCTAATTAGAATTTCAAAATAAAGTAGAATGCATCTAATAGCTATGATGTTCTTATTTCAAAATCAGTGGGTATTACATTTGTTTTTCTGTACCTAAACTTGCTCATGTTTTGAAAATACAATGGATAAATTGAAAATTCGTGCTATTTTTGAATATGAGTTTCGTCACGGCACCAACGCAAGTCAGATAGCTCACAATATCAATAGTGTGTATGGGCCAAACACCACAAACGATAGCACCGTGCGTCGATGCTTTGAACGCTTCCGTTCTGGAAATTTCGATGTTAAGGATGAGCCCCACGGACGACCTACGGCCAAGGTTAATAACGATGAATTAAAGTGGAAGCAGATCCATCTCAAAGTACAACTGAGTTAGCAGCAGGATTTGATGTTAGTGATAAAACAATGTTGGTTCAACTGCGTCAAATCGGCAAAATCAAGAAGGTCGAAAAGTGGGTACCGTATGAACTGAACGTACGTCAGCGACAACAACGCGTCGAAGTGAGCACTGTGTTACTGAACCGTCACAAAAACGAAGGAATTTTGAATCGCATCGTGACTTGTGATGAGAAATGGATCCTGTACGATAACCACAAACGTTCGTTACAGTGGCTAGATTCAGTAGTTGCAACCGAACAATGTCCAAAATGCAAGATAACTAAGAAAAAGCTACTTATAAGTTTGGTGGTCCTGTACCGGTATTGTCCACTACAGTTTCTTGCGAGCCGGTCAAACGATAGATTCAGATGTGTACCTATTCTAAGGAGCTGCAGACAATTATGGAAAAGCTGGCAACAAAGCAACCATGTTTGGTCAATCGCTCATCTCCACTTCTTCTTCGTGACAATGCCCGCCCTTACATTTCTCATACGACAGGTTTAAAACTTCAAGAGCTGGACCTGGAGACTCTCCCTCACCCACTATACTCACCGGACCTTGCCCCGACAGGTTTCCATTTCTTCCGAAATTTGGACAATTTTGCAAGAAAAAAAAATATTCTAAAGTAGCTGTGATTAGAGCTTTCGAAGAATTCATTGATACCCGTCCACGAGACTTTTACACGAGTGGTATCAATCAGCTGCCCGTCGGGTGGCGAAAGTGTGTAGATAATATGGGTCAATATTTAGACTAACATAATAAATATTTTTATAACAAAAAAAAAATCAGTTTCTCATACAAATCGGTCATTTCATAGGTAAGCACCTAATATTTCGGGCACTTCATTTTAAAATATTTAGTTACTAGCTGTGCCAGCGACTTCCTTCGCGTGAACTTGTGATTCTCGTGGGAACTCTATAATGCATCTGGACAAAAAGTACCCTAAATGTTAACCCGGCTCATAAGCTATACCTATATTAAATTTCATTAAAATCTCTATAGTGGTTTTTGCGTGAAATTATATTTCATAAAATAAAAAATAATAATATAAAATAAAAACATAAAATAATTCATAAAATAATAAAATATTTCATTTACAGACACGGCTCTGTTACGAAGTATAGATAGTGTAGTGATAATGTTACTGAATATTATAGCATCGGGACCCAACGAAAAAGAGCGAAGTGGATATGAAGACTCGAGAAGAGATCCTGTCACTGATCGCGCACCACGTGACCGCTGTCAACTACATATACAGGGACACCAAGTTCGACGGGCGCATAGAACATAGGAATATCAAGTTTGAGGTGCAGAGGATAAAGGTGAGTTGGTATTTTTTTAAATAGTGTAAATGGCTTGTTTATTTCATTATCACTGTATTTATTCAATGATAAGTTTTTGATGTTAAAACTTTTTAAAACAAAAAAATATTATATGACGACAATACGGCCGTGCGGTACCAGCCAGATTTAAGAATAGCACCACATCCCATCTCTTCCGCGGGAAGTGGGCAACAAAGCCGCTACCACGTCTTGGGGAACTACACCACCTCTAAAAGAGTAGACTCGCCAATATACCATATCCCTCGTACACAAAATTATGTGCATGAGGAAGCCGATGTTAAAATCTAAATCTGTCACTCACATTATAATTTTAATTTTCCTGATATGTCACTACTGAACCGATTTAGATAATACTTTTTTTTAAATTAAATGCAACCAATTACATACTATAGTCATTTATTTAAACGGAATTTTTAATAAGGAACTTTTGTGCTTTTAGCGCTTAGCACTTCGCTCCCTAAGCAACTATTAGCGTATCTTAGCACCCGTATGAACGAAACCTTGCGTATAAAAAGACATATCGTTAAAAGGGCTACTAACATAATTTCAGATCGATGACGATTCAATGTGCAACTTGCACCATTTCGCGACCGAAACCAACCAGTTCTGCCTAGAAAACATCGATGTGTCAAACTTCCTCAATCTCCACTCGTTGGGCAACCACGAGGACTTCTGTCTGGCTTATGTATTCACGTATAGAGACTTCACTGGTGGCACACTGGGTAAGTAGAAAGCGCTTTATAGTGTCTCATTAAATACAGTTTAAATTAAATTAGGCCACATTATTCAATTTTGCTACTATATTTGTTTTTAGCCGTACTTTGCCCAGTTAGCCGCGTAATATAGCCAATAAGCTTGTAAAATGACTCAGTTTACTCGCTCACATTACGTCGCTTACTCTTCGCTCATAAACAGACTTTTACCCGTCGATACTAACGTTTGATTTTACCCGCGCTTCCGAAATGTCCTGAGAAATTATCAGATATCGACATGACACAAACCCGCTTGGCCAGTGTGCCGTTTTATATTCAAATTATTTCTGTCTTAGTAGACGTGCAAAAGATTTTTTTTCCACCATATATCCCACGTGCGCGGAACAATGTGCTACGTGCGCGAAACAATGTGCTCGAGGAGGCCCATGTCCAGCAGTGAATGATACAAGGGTTGGTTAAGTAGTAAGAATATGAAATATCTAGTAGGTACCTATGGATACATTACAGAACCATTTGCCATCGGCTAATCCGGAAACACCGGAACGCGTCATCCACGTCTATGCAATAAGATGGTAGTTCATAGACGTGGATGACGCGTTTGGGTGTTTCCGGATTAGCTGATGGCCAATGTTTTCGTAATGTACTCTGTACTCATAGTTAAATAAAATAACTTAATGTCTCATTGACATTCGTATATACAACCTTATTAATTTACCTTACTAGAACTATTAGCTGTAACAAGGTAAGGTAGAGCGACTAGAAGAAAGCCTTTCGAACCATTATGTTGACTTTTTAAAACGTTGTATTCCCAAAATGTTGAATACTCGTAAAATTGTCCTCATGCCTGAAACAAAAATTGCATTTACCTAAATTGGAGACAAATCAACTAAAATTAATTACTGGCTACAAACCTAGTTTTAAATTAATAAAATTGTTTTTTTTTAGGAAGTGTATCCTGTAAATATATCTCCTGTTTGTTAAAGTCGTAATGTATGACATAATAATAGTGACCGGAGTCTGGGAAATCGATAATCGATATGAATCAACATTTGACATTTTGGGAATTCAATATTTTAAGTCCACGTTGTACAAAACGGAAAAATGTCAGCATTTTCGGAATTAAATATTTTAAGAAGTCAACGTAATGTTCTGAAAGGGAAGAAAGGGCGATTGACTTCACGTGAATGTATTATTCGGTGACACTATATAAATTGTAATTCAATTTAGACTTATTGCTGTATTTTTGAAGGCACTAATCCCTCATACGCGTCACCTTGAAGCATTGATACTGAACTTGTCAAACTTTTTCTCCTCCTGCAAAACATCAACAATGAATTCGATACACTTTTTACTCGGCTTATCTATAGTCAAGGACGTTCGCCGGCTTTTCTTTGTGAGTCAATACAAAAAATTGATATTAATTACATGTCAGTCGAATATGTACAGTGAGTAATATGTTAATATACCCATAACCATTCGAATGTAGTGTTTACTCGCTTCAATAAGATATTTAAATTTGTACTGTTAATAATAATACTCTGTATTTCGTACACAACAAACAAAAACAAAATATACACATACTTAGGACACAATTGGCGGCCTTATCGCTTAAGCGATCTCTTTCAGCCGATCATATTGCAGAGAGATGATTGAAGAAGTAAAGCTAGTGCAAGCACTTTAAATAGATGAAGCAATTAAATAAATAAGTAACTACATAATCTTTTTAAACTCTCGTAAAGATTACTTTTTATTAAGAGCCCGTCTGCATTCAATGATTTGTTGTGACGAAGACGAACGCGTCGTTCTTCAGTGGTGTAGATGCAGTTCAGCGTAAAGTATTACAAATTAAATAAAGCCGGTCGACTATGTTCGTAATCCTAACAAACACGAAGAGATGCCGAGTAATAGAAGAAATAAACATCCACTCATCCACGCACACTTTCACAGGTCAACTCATTACATTACCTTATAACCACTCGTATGTCATATAAATCTCTACCAGCATTATTAATTAGTACTGTACTGTACTATCACTCTTAGATGTGCGACTAACATAACATCTGTTTATGATGCTCTCGCAAATTTCTATGTAGGTATGTAATATTTACTTTCTATATGTGGCAGCTTTGTATTAGATACTGACTTTATTAGATCACTCTTATAGAGAGTTCGCTGTAATTACAGTAACTACTTATTTGTAAATACTTAGAGGAGTTTACTGCTTAAATAAATAAATTAGTAGCTCTTTAATATTGCCCATAGTTATCAAGTGGTCTTGTTGCCCACTGTATAACAAAATAATTACCGGTATAAAGTTATCACTGGGGGAACGAATATGAATATTCCAATATGGTGAGTCACGGCATCATTAATTTTACAATGTAAATATATCTAAATGGTTACTAGTGCCAGCTCGGTCGGAAATGTATCTGTATCACCATGCTCTATAAATATTTATCTCGAGTAAACGTGGTGTACAATAGTGAAAGATACACGAAAACTGTAGAATAATTGAGATTTTATCTGAGTAAACGGACCTTATTGTCGATATGGACTTTGGCTGAGATTTTCTAACTTAAAATTACGTTATTTTAATAATCTGTTTGAATAGAAATGTGCTCTAACAGCAGATTTTTAAGAAACATTATATTTTAATGAAATTGGAGTTCTGTCCATAATGATCATATAAAGCGAGTTTATTTTGTCTAATCTAGAAACATGAAATGAAAAGTTGTGCTTGTTTTGAAATTGAAATGTTTTATGGCTCCTTCAACAAGTAAAAAAGACAACAAAACCATATTATGAAGAATATTCCTAAATCTTTAAGAAAAACTGTTATAATAATAATATATGAGTTTGAAAAGTATTGAAGTCGGGATGTAGTGAGTTGCTATTTCAACCACTCATCCGTAATTGTATCAGTAATATGTTAAGTTACTGTTCCATAATGTTGTTCTTTTCTAATTTATCACTTCCATATTCTTTATATAAATCAGGACATTTTAATTTCACGAATTGTTAGGAATGTTTTGGTGCAAATATCAGCTGAGGACCCACTCTAATTTGCTCCGGATTATAACTAGTTTTGACTATTTCAAATAAGAAAACATATTTCTTAACGACCATCGATATCAGCTTATATCTTACCGTGGGGCACGGGCCTCTTTTAACTGTTATTAAAGCTTTCGGAATAATCTACCTCCCGGACCCAGTGCTGCAGTTTTTTTACTTCTTCCTCACGATGTTTTCCTTTACACCCAAATGATAATTAAATTGAAATCTATACTTAAATAGAAACTCACTGGTAGGTTCCGAGGATTTAAACAAATAACCTCGCGAATGATGCTTCTAGGCTATCACTGCTCTTAACAACTATAACAATGAACTCGTAAATTTGTGTTCCCCAACGTATTGTATTTCTCTTCGTAGGTCTAGCGTGGGTGGCAAGCGCGAGCGGCGCGTCGGGCGGAATATGCGAGAAGTACAAAACGTACACAGAGACCATCGGCGGCATGTACCAAAGCACCAAGCGGTCACTCAACACCGGCATCATCACGTTCGTGAATTACAACAGCAGAGTACCGCCTAAAGTCAGCCAGTTGACATTAGCGCACGAAATTGGACATAATTTTGGGTCGCCGGTAAGTAATATATATTAAAGAAAGTTTTTTTTTTGTACGAAGGCGGCAGACGAGCATACAGTCCACCTGATGGTAAGTGGACACTGTCGCCCATAGACATCCGCGACACATGCCGACATTAGTCCAAAATGACAAATGTTGGTACGCCCCCGGATGCGCTGCCTACCTTTGGAGATATAGGAATGGATTTGGAGAAAGGGTTGGGAAAATGCGGAGGGATAGGATGGGAATGGGCTCTGGCACATCTCACTCACTACCGAAACACGTACGTACATTGGGGAGATAAAATAAAGTGGGAAATGCAGTACATTTCAAAATAGTCTCCTGTGAGAGTGGGGTAACGTGGCCAGTCGAACGCGCCCAGCGGCTGTTGGATTGCAGCGTGCACTCTCCTCCTCAAAAAAAAAATAGTAAACAGTTTTTACTAAACTGTCCAATTTTGACTACTGGAGTTCCAAGTGGAAGTTTTATCTCGAGCATTGCGTATTATTTAATCCGGCACAGATTATAATTTACTATGGTATAAAAGATTTGAAGTTGTTCTCCATTAGAAGCAATGTCGTTGCCATGGGGACGGATATGAGAATTCAGTCTCTCGAAATAAAATGTTCTATGAAAACCTGGTCTCAATGCCTGATGTGCTCATTGCATTGGTTTTTGAAAAACCGAAAATCATTTTCCATATTTCAATTTGATATAACCCAACTATATTCAAACGAATACAAACTCCTATGCAGCTCATTATCAACTTATTCAATTGACGGCTAAGTGACACCGACTGCAAATACAATTTTGTAGAACAAATCCAGTAACATCAGATTCAGTTCATTAGAGTAACAAATATGAACCTTAGTGATACCATAATAATCCGTTTGTGTTCACAGGTGCAAAATGTTTGTAACCGTGGCAACACTCGGTTGGCTAATGCTTTTTTGGTACACACTACAAGGACACATAAAGCTTAAACAAATTGTTGAAAGGAACAGTTTTTTAACAATGTTCCCCCGAAAACCAGTCTTAATTACTGGCACTGACTGGAAACTCTGGCCCATAGCCAAGACTGGTTATCGGTTTTGTCAAAACTTCCGTTTTTGACATGTTCTCACAAAATAAAAGGCGATACCACTAATTCCTATCCCTTAATGCATTCCAGCATGACTACCCATCGGAGTGTCGCCCTGGTGGTCAGCAGGGCAACTACATAATGTTCGCGTCGGCGACGTCGGGCGACCGCCCCAACAACAGCCGGTTCTCTTCGTGCTCCGTGGGCAATATCAGTGCAGTGCTGGACGCGGTGCGAGACGGACGCAAGCGAAATTGTTTCACGGCCAGTGCGGGCGCCTTCTGCGGGAACAAGATTGTTGAGGCGGGCGAGGAGTGTGATTGCGGTAAGTACATTGCATAGCATCAGCCAGTCTCCACTGCTAGATGTAAAGGCCTCTCTCCCAATGCCCGTCACTATATCCGATCTTCCACTTTCCTCTTCTACACATTACCGCCGAGTTTTAATTTAAATCGTTCGGTCCACTTAACCTAAGTGGACGCAATAACTATATAGGTATATAAGGCCAAGCGTAATGAACGCAAGCGCAACTATCTGACGTAGATCGCGGGCGCCTTCTGCGGGAACAAAATTGTCGAGGCGGACGAGAAGTGCGACTATGGTAACTATACTGTATATCTCCCATTAATTAGTCTTCTCATAAAGCTCGTCGGTCCACTTAACTATTTCCATTCCATCAGCCTATATCTCTCCACTGCTGCAGACCTATCTCAAGACTCATTACCACACACGATTTTCCATAAATAACCAGCCACTACCAGCAAACTTTTTAACTTGTCCATCCGACTATTCAGAAAGAGCCCCCCACATAACGCTTTCCATTACATGATCTCCATTCAAAGACTATCACATCGGTTGTCTGCCCTGAGACAAATATGACTTGTCCATTAATACTGCTCAGCTAATGCGGGCTAAATTAGAGAAGCAGGATGGCAATTACCAACATGTCTTAATTTATAGTATTGTCCAACCAAGTGTTTGACAACTCGGTTTGTATACACCACAAAATACTGTAATATAAATCACGGTTTTTAAATTATCTCGATGGTATTAAAACATTATAATCCCGTATTTTTTTTTACATTTTTTATTATTTATTATTTTCGTATTTTTTATTTTCGATGTTTCGGCTAGCTCGAACATAAAATTAAGACCGGGGCGGGTAGTTGATAAAACTGCCCATAGCTGTCGTCGTGAACTACGTCGTTCTTCAATCGGCCCTTGACGACGACCGATTCGACTTGACCTACTTGATTAGACTAAAATAAAAAATAAATTATTGGTAATGTAATGTAATTATTTGTAGGTAAATTATTTATCCTGTTTGTCGTTTAAGTTATATATTTATACTTATCATCGCACATAACCTAACCTTTGGGTTAAACAGAAAAATACATTGGGAGAAAGTTAACTGGTAGAGAATGCTTTAAGGCATTAGGCTTGTTTTTGTACCTTGTGTTTGTGCTTTGTTTCTGTTATTTGTGTCGTATTATGCACCTGAAGTTTTTAAATAAATAAATATTGCAGGCTACGATGAGAACGAATGTAAAGACCACTGCTGCTACCCGCGACAAGTGAGCTCGTTCGACCGCGAGAGAAATATCACCGCTAAGGGATGCACCAGGAAAGCGAACACCCAGTGCAGGTGAGGAAATCACAATCCCCAAAACATTTTTTTTTTTTTTTTTAATTCTATATACTTAATTTGGGACTTGGCCAACACTGGCATGTCAGTCCCATCGTAACCTAAACAAAATTTCACTTACTAAACTAAACACTCAAAAAACACAACGACGGCTTGGACATATCCGCCAGTGCCACCGCCCAAAAGCGGCTCTCCCCCAAAACATAATTAATGCTTTTGGACGCAATGCATTTCAAATTGTTTTCATTATTATGATAAAATCAGAGATAAATATAATAAATTTCCATTGGTATTTGTCATTGTAACAAAATCAGGAATACATTTCGATAGGTTTTTATCATTCTAACAAATAATGAGATAAATCAAGAAGATATCGTATGATAGAGTCAATTGGGGGTAAATAGGAACACTGGTAATTGTGAACAGTTTTTAATAAATTCGTATAAACTACCCACCCCTGTTCCTGATTGACTTTATTTAATGTGGAACTTGTGTTTTATTAACCTGACAATGACAATGCAGACAAAAAGCTACAAGACTTGGTTATTTCTGATTGATGTTAGCATAAATCTCAGATGTTCATGGGCAACATTATTTACCACCAGGTGGACCATCTGGTATATTAATTATTTTCTATAAAAAAATATAATTTCTATTCTAATATATATCTTTTTCAGTCCATCGCAAGGCCCATGCTGTCATGCTAGGACATGTCAATTCGTGCTTGCGTTCAGAAACCAAACGTGTCGTGAAGCAACAGAATGTAGTCACGCGTCTTTCTGTTCGGGACGATCTGCTGAATGTCCGGAGCCTAGACCGATGCCGAATCACACCAAGTGTAATAATGGTAAGTGGCTGTTGTTTATACAAGTCGAGCCATTATAGACCGATAGTTGGTCGTAGAATTGTTATTTTTTTTATTTAGCTGTATGTTGAGTTGCGTTGCGTCAAACGTTGCGAATCGATGAAATATAATTACACGTCTTTCTGCTCGGGACGGTCTGCTGAATGTCTCAAGCTTAGACCGATTCTGAACCGCACTAAGGGCCTTTCTCACCACCTTCTGTTACTTTCATATTACCACCAGAAACTTCATATCAGCTAGATTTAATAGTTGATTTTGAAATAATGTGTCGCAAGGCAACCGAATGTAATGGCAGCATACAAGCATAAATTCTGCTGGATTTCCAGAGCTTAGACTGATGAGTGTTTTGTTGTCTACACCAGTCAAGCCTTCATGGTGTTTATTATTTACTTATATAGTTACTATATAGCGTGCCAGTTATTAGAAGCATGACCCAGCATTCTATAGCATGCCAGTTATAGAAGTTACCGCGAGGAAGCGGAAGGTGAAGTACGAACTTATGAACCTCAATATTGTAATTATCGACTGGCACTCACGAAACGTTTCTAGTAACATTCGACGACCAATTAGCCTAGTTGGTAGTGACCCTGCCTGCTGTGCAATAGGTTCTGGGTTCGATTCCCGGTCGGACAAACAATTTTGTTTGGGTCTGGGTGTTGCACGTGTTCTTAGTATGTTTCACTAGACCCACAACACAAGGAATTCTAATGTGGGTCACATTGTGTGTGGTGTTACTAAACTGTCATGCTTCTTACTGCCATGCGTATTGAGTCGTCATCAGGTAAGTTATTAGCATGCTAGGTAAAACTCATTGCCGGTAGAATTATCCAATTTTGGCACAGCAATAAGTTAATCCTTATTTCCAAACGAAATGACTATAGGAAGACGTTCTTCTTTGGATTTTCAGGCATCCCGTGCCGGCAACATTTTGTCGTCCCAATGAACAATTAACGAGTACAACGTCTGGTACTTCATTTTTGAAATAAACTTTTATGGCGTCCGCTCGTTCCTTTCCTTTTTCCTTACGGATTCGGATGGGAATCAGATCGGACATTATGTCGAAGTGCCTCCATAGTGTAGCTTGAAGAATATAGAATCTCTCATACTCAACAGACACCTGTCTCATGCAGCAACTAATTTTGGAATAATTACATCTTTCTTCGTTACCATTACAGTAGTCCCAGTCCCAGGTTTTATGCTCTCGATCACAATTAGCAGATCATTTTGTGAATCCATATTTTCACCAGAACTGGAAGCTGAACCGACTTGTACAGGTTCATACGATGCCGAAGAAGCCCACGCGGAAAGATATTTCATTTGCCGGTTTTCTTCTTAAATAGCCCTTAGTCGCGCTCTTTCTTTGTCGGCTAGTTTTTTATCCACTCTATCCAAATTACCGGGTCGACCTGGCTCTCTCTGGCGCTGCAAGATCTTATCTTCCTCTAATTTTATTAATTGAAGTGCATCGGCGTGTGCAATATCAAACAAATTGTCCAAATTGCTTGTAAATTCTTGTTTACGCCGCTTGAATACGTCATGTGTTATCTTTGCATGAAGTCTCGCCAAACTTGATATAAGTTCACAAGTTGTTTCACAGAATTCGGTAACGATTTGGTACGTATACGTGCCTTTTCCCAAAATATAACACACTCGCGAATAGCGACATTTGCGCTTTCATTAATAGCGACATTAATAGTTAATTTCACTTCACGGATGTTATAAAACAAAACTTGTCCGCTATAAACTTGTTATAAAACAAAACGCGGGTACTTGTCCATTGGAGGGAAGTTTTGACCTCGTTGTTTGATGTTTTACGGACCCTACTAGAAATATGCCCTTTTTAGAACTTCGCAATTCCACTGACATGTTTATTGACTAAATGCAATAAGTTTACTGACAATACAACTGGAAATCACATGCACGTCGACGCGTAAGTATGCAAGTACGGACATGTTTCAATGCAAATTTGCCGTAGTCCAAAAGTCATAAAATTTTATTTACGCGTGTTTTGATATAAGACAAAAAATTATGCGGGGTATGCGTTAAAAAAAGTAGCTTGAATTTTTTGAGACACCCCATTGTACAGTGATACATTATATAAAGATATAAAATATCTAAATATATTGTATGTTGCGACAACAAAATAGAACGAGCTCAGCAAACACTGCAGAAAATCTACAGTGCTGACATTCTGCCAGCACCTATATATTAATGCTCACGACAGCTAAAGAAATAGACAACCATATCTCAAAATAAAAATATACTCAGTTAGTAATATTAAAAGTAAAAAATGGATGAAATACAGAACAAAATAAAAGAGATTGCTATCCTTATAATTTACAACAAACATGTTAGAGCGGCATAAAAATTTGGTTATTGACAAATTATTATGTATTTATCATTCCCTAAAATAAGTGGAACTCAGTGGCGGATTTACACATTTGCCGCCAGTAGGCTATTCAAATTTTGCCGCCCCTACTGACCTCTGCAATTCAATACCCTAGTTCACAATCATATTAATTACACTTTTTTTGTCAATGAAATTGCAACTTTATGATTTGTGCACTATCGTCCTCATTACATCTACTACATTTACTAAATTTAAATTGCAATATTGAAACGCTATTGGAATATTTTAAAAACTCATAATTACAAAAGTATATTTTACAAAGCGTTTAGTAATTTTTCATATACAGACGTTAGAGTATTCAGTATACTGTATAATACTAAAATATTGTAATTTTTGTTAAATTTTCGAGACTCGTTTTCTCCATGTTATTCTAACATGGAGTTTTTTTTTTATAAAAATAATGTTTTTTTTTTATTTCTGTAAGACAAAAAAAAATTTTTGGGCCAAATTTGCCGCCCCCTAAAATCTGCCGCCCTAGGCTCCACCCTACTCAGCCTGCTAGTAAATGGGCCACTGGTGGAACTAGATAAATAAATAGACAAGGCATTTAAAAAAATTTTGAACACGTATGAATGCATTCCTCCTTTTGCTTTACTGACATGTATATCACGCCTTTAACTCATTAATATTATATCGCTAAATTGCTCTTATTCTTTCACAGGCACCCAACTATGCATAAACGGCGAGTGCAGTGGTTCCATCTGCCTCGCGTGGAACATGAAGGAGTGCTTCTTGTCATCTGCCCCCACTCAAGTGGGCGACGGTGTCACCGCGGTCGTTGACAGACGGGCGTTATGTCAACTGGCATGCCAGACCGGGCCGGAACCGGACTCATGCCAGAGTACGGCAGACTTTGCGCATCAAGTCGGCTTACCGCCCGGTGGGATTAGCTTACGTCCTGGATCGCCTTGTGATAACTTCCAAGTGAGTAATTCCTGTGTATTCTCATGTTTCTTTTGCTATTTCCACTTTTTTATCTTCCGTTTATTGAATTTAAATTCCAGTGTTTGTGTTATAGAAAAAAGCGCTGAGTGTTAAGTTACTCTTATACACTTTGAAAACCTTAACCTGTTTTAGACTCGAACTTTTAACCTCAAAGGTATAAAAGACCAGCATCAAAATAATATAATAATTCCTTGTTTGTTTTTTGAAGGTTTAACAATCGGTTACAATCGGTTGAAGGTTTAAGCGGTTTGGTTTATACGCCTTACCTTAAACTGAAAACTAAGTTTTAACCTGCTCTAAGAGGTTCAGATAAACATTTGGTTTATAGCGGTAACAAACGTTAAACGCTCCTCTTAACGGTTCATTAGAGAGCTCTCTAAGCGCTCGAACACTTAGCACTCATTTTTACGCCACTAATTCACCAGTGTTTCAAAATACTCGAAAATTCAAGTTTCGCACTAAGAAACTCAGATAGAGATAAATTTCATCTGACACTTTAACAGTTCGTTTGGAGCTGCATTTATTATTGAACTTTCTGAACATTCGTCTAGCTTCACCTACGTGTTTGGAAACGTAACAACATTGAGAACAAGAATTACAATTCTTGAAGTTTGCTTGTGTCTCACATTTTTTAGGAAAATAAAGTCTACATTCCGTTCTCTTTCATGAGTCAAAAATCCCTTGTTTTGGAACATACCCTTAGTAATGTATGTGTTTCAGGGTTATTGCGACGTGTTCCTCAAATGCCGTGCAGTCGACGCTGAAGGCCCTTTGGCCCGTCTCAAGAACCTGCTATTAAACCGAGCCACGTTGCAAACTGTACAGGCGTGGGTCACCGAGCAGTGGTGGGCAGTACTACTGGGCGGGGTGGCCCTTATAGTGTTTATGGGGGCATTTGTCAAGTGCTGTGCAGTTCACACGCCTTCGTCTAATCCTAAGCGACCGCCGGCCAGGTAATGTCAGCTTTTAGAATATTATACCAGTAGATGGTAGGACAGTCTTAACTGTCTAATATATGAAGCCTACACAGGCCATCTGAAGCGGCAACCAATGACCAAGGAAGCAGTTGCCCCTTGAGATGAAGCCCGAGTACGAGGGGTTCCTCACACTCGAACCTGCGCTCGCGCGCTGAGCCACCCATGAGTGCGGAAGACCCGAACTGACTGACTAACTGGTAGGATAGTCCAACTGATAATTGAAAAATCGTTATTTGACTTTTTTTACCGGATCAAACATACGCGGGAAATTCAATTATTGATACACTACAATTATCTAAAGAAATCTCATCGGTTATTGAAACTAGTTATTAAAAGAATTATTAAAACTACTAGACTTCACTTGTATGAAGATCCAATTTTACATATATTGTGTGACGTAAGTGGTCAAATTTCGCGTTTTGAATGTGGCAGAAAAATAATATTAAATCTCTTTGCATTAAATCGAAGCATGGGCAGTATTAAAAAGATAATTACTTAAAAATAGAACAATGTTTGTTGACATGTCTTGTCTTGTTGACTGTTTGTAGTTATCGGTTATTATCAATCATCCGAATTTTAATCCGATCGAAATTATCTGGGCCCAATTAAAAAGATATGTTGCCTCTAAAACATAGAAATGAATAAAACCACTGTGAAGAAGCTCTTAATAGAAAAAATAGATATGATGGGATCCGAAGAATGGATGAAAGTCTGTAATCACGCCATTAAATGTGAAGAAGAATTTCTAACACAAGAACAAAAATTCGACATATTTAGTGACAGCCTTATAATTCATGTTTCCAATTCAGACAGCGAAAGTGACTATAGTTGATTCTGAAGATTAATACATAATTTTATAATCTTTCCAAAGGTGACTGGATTCGTAAAAGTAAGTAACAACTCTGTATATTCATAAGTCTACTGTTAACAAACTACTATTAGGGTGTAGAGGTGTCATCACATCAGGTGACTTACATTACTTCTTCCAAACTATCAGATGATGCTTGATATTCTATTAAAAGTCAGCGATGTACTTCGCATAATTTGTTATAGTGGCACTTCCGAACTCCTCAGGTAAAATTAGAGATATGCCGATGAGACAGACTTCTAGATAATTGTATTGTAAACAGATACCAGAAAAATTAAATATTTTTATTTAATTCCTGAACTTGTAACTGCTGTAGAGTATAGACTACCAAGACTTACCATAGACTTCCAACAATATATTTTATTTTTTTAGCAGTCATAGATAATTCAATACATACAGGTTTTTTTTTTCATTCGATGTAGTTTAGTTTTCGCCAATTAATGACTTCTGCAAATTAAATACTCAATTTAGTGGTTCATTGTACGAATTATAGAAGCGTGGGTTATCTTGCTACTAAGCACGAGCAAAAACCGCGCTTGGTATGCGGATACGACACATCAATGTTCAGCCGCGTCGCGACATTTGTATGCAGTAATTTTATAACTTTGGATATGTTGTATTCTTTTGCCATTTATAGCCCAACAAGTCTTTTTGTTTGTTAAAAGTATTTTTTGACGTGAGCTTAATTATCTTGCTGCTACTATGGTAGCAGACTATTTGTAGTTGAATATTCAACACAACTATGATAGTACCCATAATCTCTCTCTTTTTCGTTTCAAATAAGTGTAAATTACTATAACATCTTCATGACTAGAATTAGTAGACATGTTTCCTCTTCGATTTTCCGCTTTCTACTACGTTAACAGTATCAGCGTCTGACAAACAAAATGTCGTTAGTACGCAAATAGCGTATGCGAGGGTGGCTAGTAAGAAATCGGTTCGACATTTGTTAAAACTTACTGCGCTGAAATCATGGCGACTCGTGAGAGAGCACGCTTATCCTTATTTGTTTTTATGTGGTTGCAGACGTCTGTCGGAGACGCTCCGTCGTCCAATGAACACGTTGCGACGCATGCGTCACCCGGGCGGAGCGCGGGCTGCTCGCGCGCCACCGCGACCGGGACACCGGCGCGCGCGCCAGCATAAGTACGCCGCGCCGCACCGGGACGTGGGTACGTAACGATGACAGTACAAGTTGTTGTTGCTCTTTACCATACCATACCCATCAGCCATGTCTCTCCACTGTTGCATATATGCATCTCCCAAGGCTGGCCACCACACACGATTCTCGGCTCTTCTCATTCAACTAACCACCGACGAATTTCTTTGTCCTCGATCCATCTAACCGCTAACCAGAGGGCGTCCCACACTGCGGCTCCCTGTACGTGCCCTCCATTCGAGTACTTGTCTACCCCCATCGGTCATCGGTTCATTAAAATGAATTATTACATTAAGACATTACAATATTACCATAAGTACAAAGGCGGACTTATGCCTAGAAATGATCTCTTCCAGTCAACCTTAGAATATCCGAGAGGAGTTATGTCAATAAAAAGCAGTGACTATACGTGGTATGTTCGTCAGATGCTACATCCGGACTCTTGTCGAGTGCAGTGAAGCGTTTACAAATACAAGAGTGATTTGAGTACTTGTCGCGACTTAACAAGCTTTGCCGCCGTTCGGCCCCGTATTGGTAATATATCTGTACAAGTGACTTGATAAGAGTCTGGATCTAGGTAAATAGTTGACAGAGACGCTCCGGCGAATTCGATGCGGCGCGCGCTGCATTACAAGTACGCCGCACCACACCTTTTATGACTTTTCACGGCTGTTTTCTGTGAGGTTGGGGTAATTAGGGCAGTCAAGCGCGCACCTATACTTTTTACTAATCAGATTTTTTTACTTCAATGTTCTTTATCCATAGCATCCGCGCCGCCCGGGCCGAGTGGTCGCCGACCAGAGCCATACGCGAACGCATACCCGCAATCATACGAAATGCGACCGCCGCAAAAGGTCTGACAGTACGAGTACTGCGGTCAGCCCGCTCAGCTGGAACTTGTGGCACTCGCGCCGGGCGTACCACTCTTACTAGGTTACGTGTGCCGCGAGCAGGACGCTCGCACCGTCACTGTCGCCAGCCAGACCACCATCACGTTGCACTCGCCCGAGGCGCTCGCCGTCACCAACCCGCAGCGGCCGCATGCTGATATATAGACGACAGAAACACGCAAGTAAGTTCACTTCATACGTGCGTCGCCTCTGGTCTATGCAATTATAAGGTCCTACAAAAATAGTGTAAAATATTCTAGTAGGTCATCCAGTGGGTTATAGTCATATTTGTAAAAAAGACAGACCTGGAAAAAAAACAATGGTTAAAATTTTAGTTCAAAGCATACAGCATGACGCAACCACGCCTGCAACGGTTCGCGCGCCGAATCAATGCAAGTACGATTAAATCCACGATTTGATGATTTAAATCGATTTTCATTATTAAATCCTGCGTATTTAGGCAAACAATAAGAAATTACATTAATTTGACACTCCAAAGCTATAAAAGTGTGATAAAAATTAAAATAAAAGCAAACTGTCGACTAACTAAAAGTTCAATTCATTAAGTATAGTCAGCAACAACTTAATGTACCCAAAACCATTCGATTCTAGTCTTTATTACTAGCGGCTTAAGGTACCGGTTGGCTTACGTTGAACTGTCACTGACTACGTGTAAGTAGGTAGGTATGAACTACGTAAAACAAAAGAAAAAGTTAAAAACCAAAGCGAGCGTGTATGGATATTGTTTTTTTATTCATAAATTAATCACCAATTATTTGTTTTTAATAGAAAAAAATCATGAGATACGTATTTATTTCTAGTTAGATACAATAATTTTAGTCTACTAATTGACATATTAAACTATTTTACACTATTTTGTAGGACCTTGTATAAGCTGCGTCACACAGATGTCATTCACTACTTATATAAGTTTAATAGCGGAAACTACTGATTTATGATATTTAATGACTTTAATTCCTGTATATATATAATATACTGCCTCCCAAATAAAATAAGAAATCGCGGCGGATCGGTCCCAACGCGCAGTTTCTGTGTGACGTGTCTCGTATAATTCCATACATTACAACCCGCGTTGTGTGCCGAAACTTTTATTATTGCGTGCCGCAATTACGTGCATCCATTTTGAGAATAGGTAAGCAATAGTGACAATAGACAAATTGTGCAACCGGCAAAAGATCATAAGACAAATTCTGTTCATCCTCATTGTGAATTTCGAGAGAATCCTCGTTAAAATGGCAATTTTATTAAACAAATTGAAGTTTTATTGGTAATTTTTATAACACTTTGATAGAAATGTCGAGATTTTTTCATATCGTAAACTTGCATCGTGTTCCTGCATTGTATAGTATCGTCTGTTGGTCTTAATATTAAATAGAGGCAGTTAAACAATAGTATGCAGATATATATTTAAAGATCAGAAGCAATAACAACACTATATCGCCTGTGGTTTTACATAAGCTTATCGCAGATAAAACTTATAAGTAGTAGTGAAATAGTCATCTCTATTTATCTGCTTATGAACACGCCACTTTGGTGTGACGTGAGACACCAGACTTGTGTCCACGAAGCCATTGCTCATCGAGTCCCATTGCTGCCCCTAAATAAACGAGGGTAGTTATAAATATAATTTTTTTTTTAAAGGAAATAACTTATAGTAATCTGCATTTATTGATGAAATGATTAATCGAATTCAATTGCTGCGAAACAATTGACGAGGGTAGAGACTTGTTATAAAAAGTAAAATATTTAAATTTTATTTTGGATGCCCGAATTACACGGACATTCGGTCTTTAAAATACGACTTGCCCTATATTTTGATTTCTGTGTAGTTGTTTGTTTTGTGGAATTAATACATTTACTGTGAAAATTGCAGAAAAATGATCAAAGAAATAAAATGTATGTTCTTCTCCACAATATCTGTACTTACTTTCTGTATTTAATAAATCTCTGCCGCCGTTGTTGGATATACTCGTATGTATCTGATAATAGTGTTGCAACGTAGACATGTATATATAAGTTACGAGTATTCTATGCAGTAATCTTGTTGAGTAGCAGTTTTTATGAACTGTTGCCTACTGCCCTATTGCCTACCTATTACTGTACCGAGGAATTTGATGATTCTGTGTAATTGTGCATACAAACACGGCACACTGACGCATGCACTTATGAAGATAACTTACTTGTCCTTATACTATATGTAAATGTTCAGTGTTCGTATAGCAGTGACATGTGTGACGGTGACAGTGACAGTGACAGTGGCCACTCCCTAT
The DNA here is from genome assembly GCA_914767545.1 of Sesia apiformis. Classification (NCBI taxonomy): domain Eukaryota; kingdom Metazoa; phylum Arthropoda; class Insecta; order Lepidoptera; family Sesiidae; genus Sesia; species Sesia apiformis. Next base: position 15,370,563 of record OU611953.1, read on the forward strand.
AGATAGCTAGCTCCTTTTATAACCAACGGCATATATATGCGGTGAACAGTGACGGTTTATACGCGACTTTGAATGTCGTTACCCTGCGCCTTTTACTTTTGTTCTAATAATGTAAGCGGAATGTTTTGATTTGTAAGAGAAATTGTTTGCTCAACAAGCCGATCTGTATACTGAATTGCTGAGCTCAAGTGTCGGCATGAGTGGTGTTCTGTAATTAGTTTTATTTTTATACATAAAAAAATAGGAAGATATTTTTTTTACGGGAACGAGCGGCATGGCGAACCAGTGATACATTTTAACTCATACGAAGTGTTGTAAAACTGTACTGCGACAGACATTCATGTATATTTTTGTATATAAATGAAGAGGTATACAAAGACAATGTAAAAATATCATACGAATATAAATTGAACAGTAATACCGTTTGTAGAGGTAACGTGTAACCGTGTATTGTTTTACTGGCATCTAGTGTTTTAACAATGAGAGCTGAGTGCTCAATATTCGAACGCTGAGTGAGCGCTAGTGAAACTTTAAGACAGCGTTATAGTCTTAAGTTTTTAGCGTTTGATGGTCTTAATCCCCTCGCAGGTTAAAAGCTGTAATCTAAAACGGTTCATTAAAGGTGAGTTTCGCGTCGGACCGCTCAGCGCTCGTTTTTACAATACTAGTGGAATCTCTGTAAGCGTAATTGTAATGTTATTTTATTTGTATTTAATGTTAACGTAAGGAGAACGCGGAGGTGCCATTATACCAATTTGTAATCCCGTTCTGTTTTCGTTCCTTCACAATACTTGGCAACATTTCACAATAAATGTTTAATAGCTTTTAAATGATAGTCGAATTAATGTAACTTTGTATTTGTTATTTCATTCAAAATGTGGAATGTTGTCAATTACCTGTCACTTTACACTTCTTATGTTGTTGGAGAACATGGGCTCAAATGTCTCGTTTTCAAAATTTGCATTTAGTCTTCCTATGGCGAGTGTAATGTACTTTTTGATTGATTTATTTAATTTAATTTAGGTAGACTATAAAAATAACAGTATTGCCAAATGATCAAATGTTATTCTTATTAGACTGAAAATCTTTAATCTTGTTACGGTTACATTTTGTAATTTGTTTCTCTTATTTCACTTACGTTATATTACGTTGTGTGCGAACGTGGCTCAAACAGTATTTTCAATTTGAACCGCTTTACTAATGAAAAAGTCACAATAAAGTGCTATCACTGCCAAATGTACTAATAAGTAGCATTCGTAAAACGTTAAACATTTTTATGACAAAATTTAGACAAAGTACGTATAATTCCTGATCTGCAAACTTTATAAAATCTATCCTATATCTTTCTCTCATGACTGTTTTCCCTTCGATTCAACTTTTGTTTCTAAACTTCTTAGTAACCGGTTGATACTCGAAAATATTAGACATTTATACTGTAGAACGCAAAAGTAAATGTTCGTACTTTGTTTATAACGATACCTAAACATTTTTGTTAGTAAAGTGGTTAGTTTTCTGGTAATGACTATTGCATATCACAGTACATTTTATATTTTCAAATTATAATATAATTCAGTTGTAATGATCTCTTGATAGATAATGACATTTGTTTGTTATCGATCAACAACGCGTAGTGTTAACTTTCCGTCGTGCAAGCCAAAGAGCATGATGTAATTTTTATGATTTCTGTATATTAATGTTAAGGATCAATCTTTTTAAGTGTAACCACAAGGTGTATCCGATAAAATAAAACTGCGTGAAATGAATGAACAAATCTTTCGCAATTTTTGAACGCATCGATGTGTTCCATTTCTCGCGGCTTTAATGGACAGTCACCTTATTGCCATTTTAATAGTGAATGTCAAAACAATACACAATTCTCATAATTGTACTATAAACATTGTATATTTGTATTTATACCGCGAGGGAAATGTTTCCGACGTAGAATGACTTGACCAATCGTGTAATTGATGGATGACCATCACTATGTAGTACTCAATGGCATTATTTCTCCATAAGTATAAGCTAGATTACCATAATAGATTATTTAAAGACAATGTGAATATTTTTAATTAACGAGATAAATGTTACAACATGTGATTTCAAAATAATAAAAAAAAACAATAAATTTTACATTAAAATTGCATTTTTATTGCTATACTAACCTGCTACAACAAAACTTTTAAAAATAAGAACCATGAAGATGAAATTTAAGAATGTTGTTTTCCTCGTTTCTCTTTTATTTTTATAGAATAGTTAATTACTGTTACAGGTTTTATAGAAATAAAGTAATAAACAAGCAGACCTCGTGATACAATTAGGAAAACCTTTCGTTATACTAAATTTTTGTGTGATACTCCCGCAGCACCACTATCATCGATATTTGCCATTAGAAACAATTGCCATTTTACAAACAGACAAGTGCATATTGATAACAGTAGAGAAAAAAAATGTTGGTTAAATATTCATTAATTTAAAATAAAGCTAAAAACTTGAGTTTTGGTCAAATTCCCGAGTTTCAGGGACATAGATATAATATAACAATTAGGGGCGGATAATCTAACACTTCGCTAAGATTTAAATAGTGGTTGAAAACTATAATAGCTTCTATGCATAATATTACAACTCAAAAATTCAAACACAGAATTGTCTATTTATCCGTAATAGACAAATGATAGTTGAATCTGTGTGTAAAATATTGAAGTTCTCTTTGCTAAAGGAAACAGAAAATAATAGAGCTAACATATTTTCTTTCTATTGTCTATAAAAGGTAGTTAGCATAACTGTAACCCACACTTCCACAGTAAATAATCACCTACGGTTTTACACAGTTCCACATTATGTACCTATATGTGACTGTAAAAGCACGTATATTGGTAAATCCTAGGTTTTAGTTGTACTCCCCTCCGCAGGTTCGGCTATCTGGTCGCCCTCGGCGACCAGCCTCAGCCGCTACGGCTCGCAAGAGGCTGTACTTCCCGTAGCGCCGGACTAGTTGCAATGACTCAGGATGAGTCAAGACTTGACTATTCTTTCGACTTTGCGACAACTATTTTTTCAACATTTACCACGTCTGAGGTAAAACCTAAGATATACCGGGTGAATGGTGGTAAAAGTTCGAAATTAACGATGATCGCAGATCATTTCGTACTTTTACCACAAAGAATTGGTAAATCTTAGGTTTTACTGGAAGATCTTAGGATTTACCATAGTTCGAGCATTTACAGTAACATACAAATACAATATTATTTGTCTGATTGTTACGTTCCACGGCTGAACCTACTACAGGGATTTCAATTAAATTTGGCAGAGCTTGAAATCCGGAGAAGTATACATGTACTTTTGAAGTCGTTGGGCAAGAGTTAGTAATAAATAAAACAAATTTTGTTTTCCATACTTTAATGATGTGTAGTACTTATATACAAGGTACAAAAGTATCAAGGTTAGTAAACTTCGTTATGAAGATAGCTTATACCAGTGTACATAGAATTGCAAAGTTGATAAACAGTAGATAATGTAATCATTAGGTACTACAATAGCATATTCATTAAGCATTATTATTTATGAACTTTATACCTACGTAGAAAAAGAAATATAAATAATCTTAGGTATATACTGCTTTGATAATTAATTTCTTAGCTTTGATGAATTTAACCTTTCCACATTTTTAGGGATATTTACATCCCAGCAAACAATAGAAAAATCAAAGGTCGTAAGTTAAAAAAACTGAAAACAAAATTACTTAGATCTTAGTCACATGAATCAGCAGCAGTAGATCTGCATTTTCAAAGTAAAGCATGTCGCATCACAACGAGTTAGTACATACTTCATTGATGTACATAGAAGCCGAAATGTAGTCTGCTCAGTTTCCGCTCGATAGTGTGCTTGCCGGAGTAACGTCACCCCAGATATCGGAAAATACCAAAGCATTAATTTTAGTTTTTGGGAGATTAGAGGGCATTATTGAAATGTCAAGTTCTAAGCCATGTGAATGTTACCGTTATGTGAAGTATACAGTTATAGACTTCAGAGTGGATCTGCTGGGGAGATGTCATCACAACACAGGCCCACCTTTGAAGTTATATAACTACTAACTTAAAAGAAACGAAAGCAATAATTTTAGTTTTTGGACACTACTCGACGTACTTACACATTTCGTGAGCGGCCGCTGATGAGGTCATATTCATAACTAATAAATTATTTCTTTGATAAAACATAAAATCGAAAAAGATTAACGGTAGATAATTTAAACAATACCATATATATAACAATTATAATCTAGGTAATCGGTCTCGTGGGTGAATTACACACCGTACATTTACATTGACTTACAATACAGTAATTATTTATAGTCGAAAGCAATTGGAACCCAGTTATACTGAATAGATTTGTGTGATTTTGTTATATTTCTAAGGTCAATTACTAAAAAGTTTACCCTTTAAAAAGACAAAAACGGTACTTTTAAAAGTAAAGTAGTATACCCATGAGCACACGACAATTAGCGGTAATTTTTAAAGGGTAAACTTTTAAGTAATTGACCTTAGAAATACAATAAAAAAAATTATGCAAATCCATTCAGTATAACTGAGTTCGGAGGTAGAACCTAATTGCATTTGACTGTTATTGTATAAAGAAATTTATGGCTTAATACTGTACTAACGCAAAGTAAATATTAATATTTTATTTGTCATAGTCATAACATTACAAGACAATTTTCAGGTCTCTAAAAACATTAAACTTAAACTACAGCTTACCTACACGATATTAATTAATTAAATATATAATAAGGTGACAACAGACTCGCTTATTGTGTACTGCGATCAAATAAAGTAAATAAATAAAGTTGTTTTCAAAAAGGTACCATATTCCTTATTCGACAATGGTGCATCTTATTCGTAAAAGACTGAACATGCGTCAAAAAGTGACGCAATACAAACAGGTGAATAAATAAATTACCACTTGAAAACTCATTGTTTGTGTTCAAACTGTACCACATGGACTTTTCAGTGGACAAACTAGCCAGTAGTCACCAAGCGTCGTCGACAGCGGGTGGGTCGGGGCATGCGCATGGTGAGGGCGTGCTAAAACGCGTTGTAATGCTTGTAATATATTGAATTGTACGAGACGTCAAACAGACACGTCCCGATGCCGTCGCTCCCGGAGGGACGGTGGCGTGATGCCGACCGCTGGGCGGTTGGACACGCAGAGGGGATCTCGGGTGGGATAGGGACGGGACGCCAGCGTTGTTATACGCGTTATCAGACACATAGAGTGGGGCGTGCGCTAGGCGGGATGGGGCTTGTCGCGGCAGTTGTATTTTATAAAAACAAATTCGTTCATTTTTAGACCCCCTCCCCTTGGCAAGATAAAATAAGAAAATTTCTTTTTTTTTCCGGAATAGCTAAATTCTTGTGGCCCTAATGGTCTTTCAAGAGTAAGAGGACATGTATGGTTTAGGGCTAGATCAAAAGGCGCTCAACCAGGAGCAAAAGGTGTGTGCAGCAACGAGCTTAAGGACTTCCCCGCCGGTAGACCGCCGAAGGGAACGGACCTCGGCTTTGCTTTGGGAGGGTACAGCGGGATCGCGAGTCGGTGAAAAGCGCCCAGGGCACGTGTCGATACCTGGTATGTTGGCTAAAGGCCGGTGTGTGCTCACGGTGTAGCGAGGGGTATGTGGTCGTCTCCGCCGTTGTGGGTGTGTATATGTGTAGCCTGAGTGAAGTGTAAGAACCGCATTGGGAGCAGTAATTGGGTCGTCGGGGTAGTCTAGGGCGTGGCGAGGACGACGGCGGTAATGGGGAGGGCCATTCCTATCGGGGGCATAGGTTTGCCTGACAACTACTAGGGGGTTGGGATAGTTGGGGGGTTTCTATCATAGTAGTGTAGGGCGGAGTCTCTTACGTATTTGACGATGGAGGGAAGTTCCAAGTGCTTGTGGAGGACAAGCACTTGGTACTTCCAACATTGCAACATTTGCTTCGACATTGCAAGAGTACCAAGAAAATTGCAAACCCTCGGTCCCCCAAAACATATTTTTATTTATTTATCTGTATCATATTTTTATAAGATTTAAAATGAAAACAATTAACATTGATAGTTAAAACAATGTAACTTATTATTTCAATTTATCTTTTTATTGTTTATTCATTTTTGGTATAAAATTGGTACTTTGAAATACACATTTACTATTATAGTTAGTGCTTTTAGTTAATGCAACCAAAAGTAAGAAAGAGCTCCCCCATATTTCAATCGCTTGAAGATTTTGGCGCGAAATCAGGTCGCGCACGATGGCGCGCCGACGCGCTCCCAGTGTAACGTGCACGTCGCGCCCATGCCATGCCGATGCCCCGTCACTGTCCCGACCCGCCCGATGTTCGACGGCGGCTTTTTATACATACTAATATTTATATAAAAATTAACAAATTTATCATACATTTTTATGGAAAGAAATCAACAGTCTTATTAAAGCTAAATGAATGTGCTTGTTGCTCAAATTTTTACTTCATAATCTACGAGAAAGTAAATTGAATCACTACAATCTCAAAGCGTTTTACAGGCGGGTAGTAATAAGTCTTAACAGTTATATCGGAATTTTGTTTAAATGCTGATAATGCCTACAATTCTTAAGTAAGTCACAAGACTGTACTTAAGTCACATTTATGAATGCAATAACAATTGTTCTTGTTTGTAAACCTCATGATAAGCATTACGTATCAGTACATAAGGGAAGCATGACTCTAGCAGATCCATAGTTAGGAAAGGCGACTCCTGAACAATAAGGTCAAGCAAGAGATACACCGACTCACGGTTCCTTATTGCTTCTTTATCAGTCTCCTGCCCAAGGCGCAGTAAAGATGATGAAGCCAAGGCTAAAAATTCTTTCATACGGTCCTCTATGTCGCCTTGACCACAGATTGTAAATAATGCCCCAAAGATGTGATTGATTGCTGGTGCCATGCAATGGATATTATTTACATGTCCCTCCAAAGAGGGTCTATAGAAAGATGTTTCGCTACGGGCAAGTCTTGGCAGTGACACCGCCACAAACACCATTAATAGACAAACAATCAAATGCTCTTCATCCTCCAACTCTGCTTTGTGCTGTTTCAAGGCAGAAGCCAATGTTGGATCTACTTTGCAGGAAAGGCCTCCTGCTGAACACATTTCTGATATCACGCGCATTGGATCTCCACTGGGCAATTGTTGCTGAAAATCCTTAATAGAACTAATCAAAAATGGTATGCGCCTTTCTAATACATCTAGTAGTGATTCCTGCGCTACTTGACGGAAGCTCAAGATGACGCCAATTATTGTCATTCTCTGCAACACATTATCTACTTGTTGCAACCTTTTGAACTGTTCCCTCATAATTTCTGGCTTGTCAAAGTTGGTTCTGAGCATTTGCAGCACATCTTTGTTCTGAACTACCAATTTTTTCAGCTCCTGAACTTGGCTGGCAATGTGCCACATCAGTGTTTCACTCAGTAGCTTCATGCCATAAGGCCCTATCAATTCTGCTAAAGATCTCAGCTCATTTATATCAGAATACTCCTCAGCATTGAATGGAATGGCACCTTCTGCTGTCAGACTAACAAATGCTTTTTGATTCATGGAAAAGCAAATGCTACCAGCACTTACTCTTCTGAGTAGTATTTCTGAATACCATTGTGTATATAATGAGGCTATAGTTTTTTCACCATGACTATCCATATTTTGTGTTTGTTGCAAAAGACAGTTGTTAAACACTCTTGTAATATCAATGTGTACATAGTTTTCTACAGTTTGTAATACATTCATGTATGCTCGAACACTGACCAGCAACTCTGATGGTTTGGCAATTTCACTGGTGTCTTGATTAAACATAACCATACCAACTAATGCTTTGGAAAATCTTGTTTCTAAATGTTGATGTAGATATTCTCGAGGAGCAAATGTGTACTCCCACACATTAACTGTTGTGCAGTAATTAATAGCATAGCAAAGCTCTGTTAGTGCCATATGCAGTTTGTCCATTGTTGTTAACTCTTCTCTAGTCTTTCTGTAGCTCTCTGCTCCTGGCTTTACTATCTCAATTGGATTCTTTTTGTTTTTATCTTTCTTTTTTCTGTTAGCCAAATGGGCAATTGTATGTGCACAATGTTTTGGAAGCAATTTATCACTCATGGTACATTGTTCATCACATATTGTGGTGATTATGTTTTTAGCTTCTTTTGCCATTTCATCTAAGAAAATATTGACAACAGATAGACTCCGTTCCCTTATATGGTGCCTTTCTTCTGGACACAACTCATGTGTGCAGTTTTGGAAGTGACTGCAAATAAGAGGAAATGCAATAATGTAACGATTTTGCGCCGGAAACTCCAAACACATGTGAAACTGACTCTCAAATATTTTGCTATAGAAACAGAAAAGAGATAAATCTGAAGTTTCTACCATTATTTCATCAAGATTATCAACCATTTTTGTGTGAAAAACCATCTTATCAATGAATTGTGCTAACTCCCTTTGATCTATAAGATTTAATGGGGTTTTGGCTAGTGAAGTGTATGCTTGCAATCTAAACCAATCCAATCTGAAGGCACGAAAATCAAACAGCTCATTGTCTTCAACCTGTTTTACACTTAAATTAGCGGCTGTATTGCACAATGAAGATAAAATGATACTCTCATCTTCTGGGCAAACCTGCAGATTCTGTATCATTATATTTAGAGCCACTGCATCAAAACCTGACAAGTATTGGACATAATACCTCTGAATGACTTGACTGTATTTGCGCACTAATGCCCTCAGCTCTTCCATATGAAAGAGAAGTTCTGGAAGTTGTCTGTCAACTAAGTCCTCTGTGGATTTCCCTTTCACTTTTTGTGGAGGGTTGTCATTGTGACGTAGTAGCCAAAACACTTCATCCCTTGCATAGCATAGACCAATAAAGATTAGCAGAGCTTTAGGGCCCAATAATCCAGGCTGATCAGTCAGAATGAGACCTAGCTCCTTCAAGGCTGTTCTCAAAAACTTCCTTCTTTCCCTGTGCTTGTATCCTGCTTTCTGAGCACAATGATTATAACAATCCTTTACCTCTGATATTCTTTTTCCATACCCCTTTATGGCATCAAAGAAGCCTTGAATATATGAGTGAATGTATATGACCTCATCACGGAAAAGAGCCATAACCCAACCTGACTCCAAGGCACTAACCCACATTTTATTGGCATGATCTTGTTGCAGCATCTGATGACAAAGTGCAAATCCAAATATGACATATCTCTCCAATGACTCTATTGACACATATTCACAGGACATAGTGGTGGTTTCAGAGGGCTTCAGGAGCTGGGCTGGATTACTAACTAAGCTTAACTTTTGCTCTGACCTCCAGTGTTCCGCAGTTAGATTTCTTGCTGGGTATACATGCCACAGAGAGTTCAAGGCACTTGACAATACTTTTTGGTGAGGTATGAATTCCTCTGAGAGCCTTTTAAGTGGTGCATCATAGTCTACAATCATTTGTCCCAAACGGGGAAAACTTGGGTCAATCTGATTATGAACCATTTCATGTGCTGCATTGAACAAACCTAACACGGCTTTTCGGTCTTCTACACGAGAAAGTAGAATCATCAGAGACACATATGTAGTGACCAAATCAAGGTAATTTTTTGTCAATTCAAAGTTCAATGTTAGGTCTAAAGTAACCTGACAGGCATCTGTGATATTTAGAAGTTCACATACATTGTCTTTGAAATCGAGAAGATCTACAAAAGTGTAGTAATACAGTGAAAGTGATTTTATTATTTCATTTCTTATATTTGTGATGGCTTGAAGCCCTTTCACATCAATATTAGGGAATCTTCTCACAATGTGTTTTATTGATGACTCTAATGTCTTATCAGAAAGGAAACCTGGTTTTGACTTTGCATCCCCACAGGCCTTCTTGATGTTGTAGATTCTTGTTAACATTCCAATGCCACGATCATTCAAGATAATGAATTTTTCAGCCAGCTTTTGCTGACTGATATGAACTGACCTTGACATAGTCGACATGATTCTGGAAGGAAATAAACATACATCAACATTTCATATCGGGAAACCAACAACAGAATCAATGAGAGGTGAGTTTATACGCCGGATATACTTGTTATCACAATGTACTCTCAGTAACATTTCCACAAATTATTTCGAATATTTAAACTAAACTTAAGAAGAAGCTTAAGCAACACAACGATCATTACATTTTTGCACTGAACACAGTACTTAAGAGTGTATGAATAACTAAATAGCGTAAAGAAAGATAAATATTATCAATATCTTGCCACAGTCTCTACTGAATCTCTGATTCGTACCTGCAAATATATAACGTACGGTTTCACACTAATATAATCGATACATAATTCACTTCCTCTATATCAAATATTCAGTAATTGTGAAGCATATCTCACTTTAAATACTTTAATTTATATATAAATCAAGAAAAGGGAGTGTCAGTAAACGTTTACGGTATCGTGCATTAAACCATTGATAAGTTATGTTGACAGCTTATTTTTTTCTGAAGATGTAGGTACTTCTCCTAACCTGGATACTGTTTTTTGTGAGGCTCAAAGGCTGGAGTCTAGTAAAGCTGAGGGTTCCAGATTACATATTATTATAATATGAATACCACTCTTTGTAAATACAATCAATTACGTCAAATCTGAAGCGAAATGTCAAACTATCAGTGATTTTTCAATGGCGATTGGCGTCTCGTTTGCTTGTCTGTCCTACTCCTACTACTCAATACTTATAGTTGTTTGGTTATTTATCATTTCCATAAATCGATAATAGTACAAAAAAGTGTTCTATTTAGAAATTGAGAAGAGCTTACTAGAATATTATTCCTATTTTACAGTGACAAAATTAATCCGCAATCATGCCGCGTATTATGATAAAAGGCGGAGTTTGGCGCAACACAGAGGTTTGTATTATTTTTTGGATAAGTACTGTTTTATTTTCTCAGACGAATGAATTAAATTGAATTGGCTATCAAAATACCTTATTTTTCATTGCAGGATGAAATCCTCAAAGCGGCTGTGATGAAATATGGGAAGAACCAATGGTCCCGTATTGCTTCGCTGTTGCATAGAAAGTCTGCTAAACAATGCAAGGCTCGTTGGTACGAGTGGCTCGACCCAAGTATCAAGAAGACAGAATGGTCTCGAGAGGAGGACGAGAAACTTCTACACCTGGCCAAACTGATGCCGACACAGTGGAGAACTATCGCCCCCATCATAGGACGTACTGCGGCTCAGTGTTTAGAGAGATATGAGTATTTGCTGTTAGTAATCTCGACATATCATTTATAAACTTAATTGTTTTACTGGAAATTATTATAAGCAAAATAGAGAAACAAAATATGGAATGTTTATGTTTAGACTGGCAACCAAATCAATGAAATACAATACAACTGTAGACACTTACTATATGCCCAAACAAAACATGAATAAAATTGCTAAAAGTATTTTTATTAATTAAAACGTAGACAAGACACTGATCAAGACGAAATCAGGCCATAACATTCTCAATAAAAGTTCAATAAAACTCAATAAAAACACATGGAACAAATTACCACTAGGTGTCTATGACACTGACTATAAACAGTTTCAAAAACACTACAAATGCCTTCCAAGAGATGTGGCAAAACCTGATGGCGAACCATCTATATTTTGTATCCTAAATCAGGTCTGAATGCATATAATAAAGGTATTTGTTTACCTTTTATTCCTACTCGATGTTTTGGGCACAGGTTACACCTCACTTATTACACAATAATATGTCAGTAATTTAATATATATTATATAAACTTATTATATACTCACTCACTAGTGTTTTAAAGTGCAGTAGAGACTCCATATCCATGGGGTTTTAGTTCCGCTATCTTCCATAGATCTCTGGAACCACAGATAGTTGCAAACCCCATTTATCAGGTATATGAAACAAAATCAAAAGAGAAAAGAGAATAATTGCTATAGTAATATTTATTTACAATTATTTTATTTTTTTATCGTAGGGACTTATGCTGTTACATTAGTAATAGGTACACAACAAGAAAATATACCAGAATAAAAATAGAATCCCTAAAAATAGAGAATAGTTTTGTGTTTTTACCGAACTGTAGATACCGACTCATGGATACAATAGATATGGAGGCCCTACTGTGTAATCACAATTTTATGACATTTTTAACCCTTATAGGGATCAAGCCCAAAAAAAGGAGGAGGGAGAAGATATGGGAGATGATCCTCGTAAACTGAAGCCAGGTGAAATCGACCCCAATCCTGAAACGAAACCAGCCAGACCTGATCCCAAGGATATGGATGAAGATGGTAAGCTTATAATAAAGTACATTACACCACACATTGACTTTGAAATAACGTGAATAATTTTGAAATGTATAAATCTGTGTGTGTAAAGTTTGATAAATGCAGACTGAATGCAGCATATTGATACAATTTTTATGCTTTTAACTATTACACTCCAAGTTATAAGGTAATTTTTATTATTACTTACAAAACCTTAGGTGCTGTGCAGCAACTTTCAGTCACAACTGGCAACCTCAACTCCCTATGGATTAGATTTTCATATAATTGATATGAATTTGTGGAACAGACATAGCAACTAATTGCGAATTGCGTTCACCGACCACAGTTACTGATTCTTCAACACTTTAAATTATTTCTATTAAATTTGTTAAATTAAATTGACTTATAGTGGCACACAAGCAACAATGTTTACACCGACGTATTATACATACACGACAAATGTACAGTAATTTGTTCGAGATCCATCATCACACTGACTGTTCTCGCTTGTTTGTAATTAGACCTGAAAAGTTACAGTGGTACTTACTGATAATAACTTTGTTTATGGAACTGGAAACTGTGAAAATTGCTAGTGTCGACAACTAAAAGTTATTACATCTGCACAATGCCTTATTCTACTCTTATTTCACTGCCAGGCATAGGCCAATCCTTGTAATTGTGGTAGTTTTGGACCATAACCTATCATTTGGACCAAATCACCAAATCACTAGAAACCTTTTATTGTTACAGAATTGGAGATGTTGTCGGAAGCTCGCGCACGTCTCGCCAACACGCAAGGCAAGAAGGCGAAACGTAAGGCTCGCGAGAAGCAGCTGGAAGAAGCACGAAGACTCGCTGCACTGCAGAAGAGAAGGGAACTGAGTGCAGCCGGCATCGCAGTGCCCATTAGGTTACAATACATTTCTGTAGTACTAAGTATTTATTGTCATTCATCATTCCATTTGCAGAATGTCCCATTCACAGAAATTCTCATTTGCAGAAAGATCCATTCGCATGTTCCATCAGCAGATTGTCGAACGCAATTCATGAGTTTATTGCTTTGTTCTGGCATTTGAATTTGGTTTTTAATTGTCCAGTAATAGAAAATAAGTGCTATGATTTTAACCATTTATTGTTTAATCAATAATCAACAAAATATCAAATCAATTCAAAATAGTCAGAACAAAGTAATAAATAGTAAGTCATATTATGAGTCTGACAATCTTCTGATGGGACATGGAAATGGAACTTTCTGCAAACAGGACTTTCTGCTAATGTGACTTTTTGCAAATGTGGCATTTTACTAATGAGATTTTCTGAAAATAGGATATTTTGGATCTACAGGACATTTTGTGAATGGGACCTTCTGCACTAAATCCCAACAACTTACCATTTTGTTAATATGAAATTAAAGTATCACTTTTGTCAGTTACAAAACTAATACTTTAATTTCATTATCACTGTATATTAAAAAAAAATAGTTATTAGCTCATCTGTTCATTTGATGTTCCCTTAAATGAAAAACGTCAAATTAGGCCATAATTTATCATTTCAAGATTATGGTCCAGTTGTTATAGGAAGAGCTCTGAAAGCTGACATAAATCTTTAACATGTAGTAAAAATCATTTTACAATTTGATAGTTCTTTAAGAGTATGTATTTTTATTCTATTTTATTGTGTTATGTTATGACTTGAGAACAGTATGTAAGTAAAATGAATTAAATACACAACTGTCAGCACTCTTTCTATGATAACTGCACCATAGAGATACTCTCTTTTTATATTGTAAATCAGTCTAAAGACTTGAAATTAAAGGATTTCTTTATCTTTTATTTCTACTCCACTTTTCACTACAATATAAATTGTGTATAAAACGCGAAAGTTTAAAAAGTTATAGACGTTATATATATTATATATATATATAGTTATATATATAAACCACGCATTTTCAGACGCAAGAAAAACCGCGGTGTAGACTACAACGCAGAGATTCCATTTGAGAAGAGACCAGCGGCTGGGTTTTACGACACATCTACCGAGGTCGTTGATCCCATGGCACCAGATTTTTCTCGGCTGAGACAGCAACATCTTGATGGGGAATTGCGTTCGGAAAAAGAAGAGGTATTGAAAGGCTTGTATTTAGAGGTTTAGCTCTGTGTCGTGCGTCTATCGCAAGGCGATCATGCCTTTAAATTTAACCGACCTTTAAATTTGCTGCCATCGATTTACTGCCTGTTCGATATTTTTGCTGCCGCTTATTTAATTATATCTTATATTGAAATGACATTTCACAAAAGCTATTTTCTGTACCTACCAGTATCTATAAATTTTTTATCATATAATTATGGATTTACTTAATTGTTAGTCAGTAGACGGCGATCATTTTAAAAAATAAAGTGCACTGAGTTGGTTCATGCATTAAAGAACCAAAACTAATGCTCCAGTTTATAAGAGAATAGTTTTACTCTACAGTTCGACATACAAAATCAGTGAAATTAAAGCATTACTTTACAAAAAATTATGTCAGTCTATAACATCCTACTGCTAGGCACAAGTCTCCCCTAGTGAATCACTAGGCAGTTTTGGACTATAATCTCCCAGCGGTGTGGATTGGTATAATACACATACTTTTTTATTTCTCGAGCATGCGGATTTTCTCATGATCTTTTCCCTCTCTGCCAAGTTAGTGATAATTTTAAAAATCCCTATTCAAATAGAAGCTCAACAGTACGGGCCGAGAATTTGAACTTACAATCATACGAATTTGGGTCGAGTGGCTATCAACACTCTTTTAAAAAAAATAAGTTATCAAAATTATTTTTTTCTGTATACACCATACTTTATCTTTTTGTGTATTATTTTTTTTTTTAGAGGGACCGTCGTAAAGACAAACAAAAGTTGAAGCAGCGCAAAGAGAATGATGTACCTCAGGCAATGCTCCAGGGAGATCAACCAGCACGGAAAAGGAGCAAACTGGTTCTACCGGAACCACAAGTGTCAGACCAGGTCAGTATAATCACGGAAGAGCAGATTTAAAGTGCACTAGAAATATTTAGAGTATATAACAGAGAACACAGAACAGATACAGAAGATTCATTACCTAAGTAAAAATTGTGAACCCTACAAATGTATACATAATGACTCATTTACACAAGAAGCATTTCTCCAACGCGAGTTTCTCGAACATCGGTTAGAAGCTAGTATAAAAAACTGTTATCAGCACCTGATCACTGATATCCCCGTTATCATCGAGTTTTATCATAATGTGAATAGTTGTAGGCGAGAATTGTATGTAGTTTGGTCGCATATGAGAATCGTATACAATATTCACGCCCGAATCGTTCGATAAACGAGTAAACGAACCTTAAGGCTTTACGCAAATAACGCATTTTAGACTGCAGCAGACAAAAGTCTGTGTCACGCGAAAAAAACTATGCGACGGCTTGTCACGCATGCGACGCATACGACATACAAATTCATTAGCAGAAACAATGTTGTTATTATTTATTTGAGCTACAAGAAATGTGAAAAAAAAAAGTCATTGAAAGTACAAAAAGGACTATTTGTATGGCCTGGTCGTATCAATAATTGTATCAATGTTCGTTGTTTTTTCTACGCGGCACATTATATACACCGTGTATGTTGTCACTATATAACATAGTACGTGTAAAATACAAAGTTGTCTAATTTCATACATAAAAAATACGCCGCGGACTATCATCTGCGTTAAGCCTCACGAAACGAGTCGCCGTTCCTCACAAGCTAAATCGAATCAAACTTTGATCATCAACTAGCTCAGGTCTAGTTGATGATCATCATCTAGTTTTCTGCCTGTGTAAAATATTCCAGGTTCAATTCCCGGCCAGACATTCATTTGTTTAATATAAATGTTTGTTCTGATTTGGGCATAAAAAATCAGTAATCATAA
The DNA here is from genome assembly GCA_914767545.1 of Sesia apiformis. Classification (NCBI taxonomy): domain Eukaryota; kingdom Metazoa; phylum Arthropoda; class Insecta; order Lepidoptera; family Sesiidae; genus Sesia; species Sesia apiformis. Next base: position 15,386,814 of record OU611953.1, read on the forward strand.
AATGCTCATATTTTATTGAACTTGTCTACCTGCCACTAGTGTCTGTGTATGAGGGTGGGTTCGTGCGACCGGGTTGCTTCGAGCTCGTTGCAACCAAATTATTTTTGTAATTTTGTGTGTGGTATGTGGGTGTTTGGATAAGCAAAGGTATCCTTATTAATAGGATCCTTATTATTAATAATAAAGATTTCCCATATCTCATTACTTACCATCCCATGTCATTATATGTCACCTTCTCACCCTAGTATCATACTAGGGACACTGTATTGAATGAAAAGTATTGATACTTTACTCATGAGTAGTATTGTACTCACCAAAGTAACAAAAGACACTTCGCTATCGATACTTTTCGTAAAAGTTTCTTGTACATCATACACAAGATCCCAGTGATACACTGACCTCGATTGATAGAGACAAAAAAAAGTCGACAGCCCAAAACCTTCTCGACAAAACAGCCCAACATTCTCGACAAAATCTTCACGAAAAATATATAAAGTATTGATTATTAATTTCGATTTGATGCCTGCCTTAAAGTATCATAGGAGTAAAAGTATCAGGTACAAAAGTATTGGTATCAAACAAAAAAGTATCGATATTTTTTCCGTCTCCCTACTTACTACTCAATGCGATGGGGACAATTACATATTTTTGTGTTATATTTATTCTTGCTAGGAGCTCCAGCAAGTGGTGAAGTTGGGCCGCGCGTCTGAAGCGGCTCGCGAGTCGGCCGGGGAGGCCGGCGCGCCCACCGATGCGCTACTCGCTGACTATGCGCTCACACCCGCGCGCGCTACTGCGCTCAGGACACCGGTGCAGACACAGGATAGGTAAGGGTAGGATATAGTCAGGCGTTTGCCCAATAATACGCCGGGTATCGACAATTTGTCTGCGCGAATTATTAGGGATATATGGGTTACGGCAGCTTGGGAATTCACTGAGGTTGTCGCCAAGTTTATTAAGGAGGCAGTGTTTCCATGTGTATGGAAAAATGAACTGTTACTGAAAGGGCAATAACAAACCTTTGACCGACCCAAAGGCCTACCGCCTTTATTTCCGACGTTAGTTAAAATCCTAGAACTTATTAGGTTGCACGCCTCAAATTACAAATTACGCGTAGTCAGATAGAGGAGCACCAGCGCGGATTTTCTCCGCACAAATCTACGTTCACCGTGATTTGGGCAATTTTAGAAACAGTTAAGGTATCCTCATCAAAATATGTACAGGCAGTCTTCTTGGACATCTTTTTTTATAGAATATTTGGCAGACGAGCGGGCGGCCCAGGCCGTCCCATTGTTGCCCTGGTGCAATACCAGGGGGCTTGCGGGTGCGCTGCCAACCTTGCAGAACTCTGTTCACAGCTCTCTTGAAGACAGTGGCGAGTCCCGAGATGTGACTGACAAATGGGCGGCAAGCGATCGACTTGGCTAGACACGAAACGCTTATTTTAGACGTAAATATTACTTTATTCCGACACAATACACAACGAAAATAGGAATACCCACATAAGAGATTGAAACATAAAACTAAGAAACACATAAAAAAGAAAAAAAAAGAAAGAAACTCATTCGAGAGTTTAGATGCTTTAGATGTGCATTACAATGCTGGAAATGGTTTCCAACTCAGCATAGCTATCTAACAATAAAGAGTTTTATCTATCTATCTATCTAACTAACAACAAACAACATCAAAAGTTTATTATTAAAAATAAGAATTTTTCGACAGAATCCTAATGGAGGCCCAAAACGTAATGGCACTAACACACGTGGACACGCCGCTAAAGGGCGGCCTCAACACCCCCTTGCATCAAAGCGACTTCTCTGGAGCCATGCCCAACTCACAAGTCGTTGCTACACCTAACACCGTGCTTGCTACACCATTCAGGTACGTAAAATATAACAAATGTTGCAATGCATGCAATTAGCCCTTTCAGTACCCACTGCTGGACAAGGGTTCTCCTCATTAGGGATTGGATCCCGGGACGTATCATGTCTCGAAGTCCCGGGAATTAAGCCAAATTTACATGTCTCGTGTCCCGGGACTTTTAAGTCGAAACTCCAGTTGAGACATATATGAATAGTGTTCATATATATTATAATAATTTTCGTTACGAAAGATCATCATAATGCGTTTTATTAGCGCTGCTCCTTCGCTCTGTCACTGATATCTACGCCATCTGTTAGCTTAACGGGTAATTTCTTGACAGAAATAATTCTGTGATTATGACAATTAAAGAAGAATTAGTCAAACTAACATTAAAATTAGAATTGTTAGAATTTTAGTACATTATATTTTAGGTTTTATTTATGTTTAATATACGTTGATTTTCTTAAACTGGCTATTTAGGACGGTTATTAATCGTTGATTATTAATCTTTTTTGAGAATTGATTTAATTAACGTTACAAATGTTAGAATTTGGTTTTATTTATGTGAATTAAATGTTGATTTTACTAAAATGAATATTTTATTGATACGTTTTTGGTGAGAACCAAAAATGTATTCTACATTAATCTTATGTCGAAGTCTCGAAGTCCCGGGACTTCGAGCCTGACCCGTCTCGTGTCCCGGGACTTTGAAAATATCGAGACTTCCCAATCCCTACTCCTCGTGCACATCATCTTGAGCATGAGGGATGTATGGCCTCAAAACCCCACGCTGGCCAAGCGGGTTGGCGAGTCCACTCCTTTAGAGGCGGTTATCAATTTTCGTTTAACCATACAACAGGATACAATAATAAAGTTTGTATGTACTTTTATTATAAAAATGTTCCTTTAATAAATTATAGTGTACAAATTGTGTTGATAGAGAACGCATTACAGAACTTGAAGAGCTTTGTATCAATTATTTTTGTATCCTGTTTAATACAATATGGGACCATTTGTTTTAGTATTCCCACCTGAAGCATGAACTAGGGTAGGTCTATATTTCAGTAGTTAGTACCTTTCCTAATCCCATTATACTCCCTATTCAATAGGATAGCTTGTGCTGGGAAATAGGCTGTGGGTAGCGTACTTTCTGTGTTAATTTATGGTATATGATTAGATCGCTAATGTTTGTTTATCAGGTCATCACACAGTGAAGTATCTACTCCGGGCAGTTTTAACACGCCCGGCCATGCAGCACAGACAGCCTTAACTGTAAGTGATTAGATAATAGAGAACGACTGTTTCTTTTATTTTATTTATTTTGGTTTAAAGAAGCTTATACTCATAACCATAAATCATGTCAACGTTATAAAGTGTATTGTTTCTACTTAGAGTGTTATCATTTATCATAATTATCAAATGGTTTCACGTTCAGAGTATAATATATGTAGATAACTATAAATACATAATTTATGTAGATATTTATTTATAGGTAGTAAGTAGTCTAATAGAGCATCGTTTTTCAACCTTTTGAGTATATACAGTTCACTTACATGAATTCAGAAGTAATTACTATTTATTTAATTTAAGGGAAATCGACATGAGTACGTATATTTTGTTGGTAATTTACCTTTACAATACAGCACTACAATACATGAGTGCAATAAAGATAAGATAAAGGAACCAACAATTGAAATTAACTAAAATAAAATGAAAAACCTGGCCTTTGAATAGACAGTTAACCATGGGTTATTTTATAAAGCATAATTATTATTAAAATTAGAAACGCAGTTCGTTTACATTTGATTTCAATATTGGCGCCTACATTATCAACCGTACACTTTTCGTAAATGGATTATTTGATGCAACCTTTATAATGCCTTCATACAAAAATGTAAATGGTCATATGTTGAAAATATTTTCAGACCCCTGGCCTTCGTGACAAGTTGAGTATCAATCCAGAAGACAGACTGAGTACCGGCGACACGCCACAACAAGTGAATCATTTGCAGAAACAGGTAACTCATGTTTATATTAAGTCTTTTCCGATTCTATTGTTCTAATGTTTTCATCTGAAACATAGACAGTATATAATATTAGTAACAAGATTAAACAATTGCTTATGTATATAATATATACCTATGTAATATATATTTATATGTAGTTATAATATCGTATTATTTATAAGTAGGCATATATTTGTTACTAACTGTTGCCCGCGACTTCGTCCGCGTGGACTTTAGTTTATAAACACCGTCTTTATTCGACGTGATTCTTTAAAGTGATATATCTTTTTTATTTATGAACTGATTGAAATAAAACAAACACTAAATTTTAAGTGAAACTTACAACAATACATTAGTGAGAACCGCACCCAAATCGGTTAAGCCGTTTCTAAGATTAGCGCGCACAAACGCACAGACAAACGGACAAAAATTCTAACAATCATTGTTTTGGGTTCTATTGCGTTGACAAAGGTCCCCAATAATAGTTTTTCTCATATATCTTCCATGTACAGACAGCGATCGCTTATATTTTTATTATATGTATAGATAAGTATTTATGTAAAATAATTACATAAAGATTTTTAAATAAAAATAAATAATAAATCGGCAGCTAAAGGCGTCGGTGCGCAACGCCCTACAATCCCTGCCGGCGCCGCGCAACGATTACGAAATCGTGGTGCCGGAGCAAGAGGGCCATGACGTCACAGAGGTAGCCACTGCGGACAACATTATCGAAGACCAGGCCGACGCTGACGCCAGGTACTTGAAGGAGCAGGAAGAGAAACGTGAGTGCAATTATAATACGTCTTTTTTTTATATAGAAAAAAGGCCCCTGACGAGCATACAGCCCACCTGATGGTAAGTCGATACTGTCGTCCATAGACATCCGCGATACATGCCAACATCAGTCCACAATGACAAACGTTGGCACTCCCCCAGATGCGTCGCCTACCTTTGCAAATTAAGGAATGGATTGGGAAAATGGGGAGGGAGAACATGGGATGGGAATGGGCTCTGGTATATCTCACTCTCTACCGAAACACATTGGGTAGATACATTGGGGGAAATACGATAAAGTAGGAAATGCAGTACATTTTAAGGTAGTCAGTCTTCTGTGAGAGAGGGGTAACGTGGGCAGTCGAGTGCGCCCAGCGGCTGTGGGAATGCAGCATCCACTCTCCCCCTACCAAATTATTTATAATTATTTGTATTTTAGTATGTGTGCGCTTGCGTATGTGCTTGTATACAGGTAACTTTTTCTGAAGTCTGAATTCTGAGTTGACATGAAAATTATGAGAATCTTTTTTGCAAAAAAAAAAATTTTTTTTTTAGTTTTTATATTACCAAATTACTCAAATTCTAACTCAAAACTCCACTCACATTTGTGTGGTCGTAAGTTCAAATCCTCGACCCGTACAGTGGTACAGTCTTACTTAATTAAGTACGGATTTTTTAAAATTGTCACTAGCTCGGCGTTGAGGGAAATCGGAAGGAAATTCGCGTGCTCCAGAAAAAAAAATGTATTTGATCCACCAATCCGTACTGGGCCCGCGTGGTGGATTACGCCCCGAAACCCCCAAGTGATTTACTAGGGGAGGCCTGTGCCCTGCAGTAGGACGTTATAGGTACAACAATGTATGGACAGTAAACAATATACAGTATGAAGACCTTAACATAAGGTACAGTTAGATTTATGATATTATGGTATGTTATGATCCCATTATGAGCAATTGAGAGTGTGACAGATAGACCAAGGTTTATTGAAACTTATCTTACACATTACCGAAGTATGTATATAATAAGCAATTTCGTTACATTTATTTACTTTTTATGCACTATATTGTACAGAGGTGGACTTAATGCCTTAAAGCATTCTCTATTAACTCTGTGAATTACGGAGGTAGTGTTCCCAAAGCTTCCTCTTGAGGCTGTTTTTATAAGTAGCCTTCCTTATTTAAGTTAAGGGGAGCGAGTTCCAAAGTCTTACTGCCCGAGCAGCGATAGCCGCACGACGCAGAGGAGAGTTTTGATCAATGCGTCAGTGGTTACGCGTCATGCGATACTCGCTTGTGGCCAGTTTTTCATGTACTACAAAGGGTGGTTTAATGCCTATAAATATTCAAAATATACGTTCTGTCATATTTTATGTTTGAATTTTTGTAATTTTAATTTGCGCTGTCGCGGATACAGATATCCAGCAACCAAATTAATCAAATTTACAGATCTTGAGACAAAAATTCCTCCATATTGACTGTTTTCAACAAAAAACAGTATTCAATATAAGCCACATGAATCGGAAGTCTAACTTTATATTTTTTTTGGCACTACGAGTGATTCATATTTATACTTTGCTAAATGAAAGCTCAAAAATTGATATGTAATATTATATGTTAATGTACATTATATTATAGTCAATATCAAACGGATGCTCCAAAGACACCTCTTTAGCATTTGTTGAAAGATATTTATCATTCGAGCTATCCTGACGTCACTGGTCATGTCTACATGTCAGGCGCGGCAGCTCTAGCGAAGCGCTCGACGGCAGTACAACGCGGCGCAGCGCGGCCCGCGGACGTGAACGCAAGCGTAATTCGCGGCGGCCGCGGCTCCGGTCCGCTCACACACCTGCAGCGCGCCGAGGAGCTGCTTAAGGCCGAGATGGTCACCATGTTGCACTTTGACGCTCTACACGACCCGTCCTCAGGTAGATACTTTACAAACAGACTCTAGATTACAGATCCACTCTTTTGTGTTTACGTGGTAGCTCTAGCGAAGCGGTCAACGGCGAGGCTGAGATAATCACTATCATTTTGATACTAGATACTTTACATTCCTTTTTTGTGTGTACATGGTAGCTCTAAAGAAGTGGTCGACGGTCATTGAACGCGCCAAGGAACTGCTTAACCAGAGATGGTCACCATAGTACAATATGACCGTGCAGATTCTAAGGTCCAATGTGTCAGAATGTCTACTGTACCATAATGACCAAATCACTAAATAGTCCAGTCTCGAAATGTCTTAAAATGTCTAGTATTTTAATGGACAATGGAATAAATACTTAACTGATTGAGAGAAACGAAATTACAGGTCGTAATTCATTCCTCTCAATGAGTCGAAATATCGTTCTTAAAAAGAATGATTTCTATTAATCTGAACTTCACAATAAACAGATCATAATTATTAAGTATAATTAAATAACTTTAAGGAAAGATTTTTTATTATTATGAGTGATAATTGTATCTTCAGTTCGAAATTCATTTTTTCTTTATTTAATATATATTATCATTATTTTTTGTTAATAATTAGACTAGAGTACAGCATCGGACCCTGATAAGTAGTCTATGGAACCACTCTGGAAGCATACTCTTTTGAATAAAAAAATAATTATTAATATCGGTTTAGAAATGAGGAACACCAAACGTCGGAAACTCCTCCCTTTTTGTGTTTGAGTTGTCAAGTTTCTTTTGTTTGTGGTCGGATAAAAACGACAAATACCCAGAACATACGATTTTTTAAAGTAAATATTCACATATCAACTAGTTAATCGAAACCTTTTTCAAGACTGGACTTTTAGGACACTAGACATTACGGAAATTTAACTATTTGATACAAGATTTTAAACTTCTGTTATCATGGTTGAACATAATAATAGTTATGTAAACGGGGTTACTCACGATTTATTATTTATTTTGTATACGCGATATTTCGGTCCGGTTACATGAACCCGGAGCCGTGGTCGCGGCGAGACTGCGGCCTCGAAGTGTTGTTGCTATTGACAGACTGCTATTGTTCGTTTCTGATTCTCCCGCCCACACTGAACCCGTCTACCAATGATTAAACACGGTAACAAAAGTTGAAAATCTTATATAATTGACATATTCCTTCCTATCAAGATATAATGACATTATTTGTGGCATTATTTATTTATCTATTTTGCATATAATTTGCTCATTTTTTCAGGTGTGGACAAAAAGCGCGCGATCCAACTGCAAGCATCCCACTTGGCGTACCTGGAACATCATCCATACGAGGAGTTTTCAACGGAGGAGTTGAACGCAGCCAAAAGGGAGTTGCAGAAGGAGATGGAAGTAGTGAAGGCTGGGATGGGACACGGGGAGCTCGGTATAGATGCCTACACGCAGGTGTGGGAGGAGTGCTTGGCCCAGGTGAGTTTCAAAGTCTAAAATGTATCGTGTCAATGTCCAGTCCCGTCAAAGTAAGTCAGGAGTTGCTCAGTAAAGTGATAATAGGTATACTGAGGACAGCAGAGGACTCCTTGGAAGCACACGAAAAAACGCAGTCCTATTATTTTATCACAAACATTACACATAAAAAGCACTAAAGTTTAATAAACTATCACTATTAAACTACAAAACACACAATTTTTATATTAATCAAACAAAAACTCAACTTAACTTCTCGAGTTCCCGCCAACAAATCCAGATGTGTTAAGTACGAGCCAACGAGTGATGACACATATGACAGGTGGCAATTAGTGCTTAGAACACGTTATAAATTTTATCGATAAAATTACGGTCAAGTGTGAGCTGTGTGTTCTTAAATGTTCAAAAGATAACCTTAAAATGACTATAATTACGTTTATATTTATGTGTTTATGTACAAATATGTGTCCTATTCCTTATTATATGTTGTAACCTGGGTTATTCTAACGTTGACTGAAAGAGTTTCGTTCTGCCTTTGTATTTATGATAATATCGCAATGTCTTATTGTAACAATTCATTATTATAAGTATAATAAAGAGTCATTATGTCGTGTGATGTCGGTCGATTATAGAATAGCACCCACCCCATCTCTCCCCGCCAGTGTGGTAAAAGGCGACTAATAGGTAACAAAGCGGCTACCACAAGCCCTGAGGAACTACACCACCTCTTAAAAGAGTGGAGTCGCAAACTCTCTTGGCCAGCATGATGTTTTTAGGCTGTACATCTCTCGTGCGCATGAGGAGGCCCGTGTTCAGCAGTGGATACGGAAAGGGCTGGTTGCATTGCATAAATTACAAAATATGTTGTTTCCAGGTACTGTTCCTTCCTGGCCAGAACAGATACACGCGCGCTAATTTGGCCAGTAAGAAGGACAGATTAGAGTCCGCTGAAAAGAGGTTGGAGCAGAACAGAAACCACATGGCGAAAGAAGCAAAGAAATGCTCCAAAATGGAGAAGAAACTTAGGGTGCTTACAGGTAAGCGACTGCATTTATAAGTAGAGATGTAACGAAAGTTCTCACGAAGGCGGGTTAGCCTTGTTTGTAATAGAGCAACGTAAATATACACGTGCACGTTTGCGTGGAATGCCACTAGCGTTAGCAAACTTAGCTTAAGAATGTTTTTTTTAATTTTAATTTTACTAAAATAAACATAAATCGATAATACAGTAAATGTTGCGTCATCAACTCATCACAGGGTTTATGTTTGTTAAAATAAGTGTGTACATGTATGTATATTTTATTATTTATAAATGTACATTTCTATAGTGCTAATATACAAGGTGCCACTGACAACGCTAAGGTTGTTCCGTATCGAGAGTAAAATCGATTTTACCAGTTTTTACAATAGGTTTTTTCTTTCGTGATTTATAGTATAATTCTAGTACATATATCATTTATTCTACGCGTGTCGACCGTGCCGTCGCGCGCGGTTCTGGCGCCCGGTCTGAGTAAAAAGCGCTACGAACGTTTTAGACAGGACATCAAAACCTTATATGTTTGTAACTTTTAATTTATTCTTTATAATAATGTTACTTCTCGCCAGAACGGTTATATTATAATAAATTGGTTGTCATTTTTTTGGGTTTTGCGTTATTCTGCTGACACGTTGTGTATGAGGTACAAAATTAGTGTGAAATATTACTTATTTCTATTATAAACTGTTACATACATTGTTCATACAAGCCCTTGGCTTTCTACAATATTCCGACAGGTAAAGTATAAAATAAAAGACAAGGTACCAAAATCATCTTCGATTTGATTTGAAAAAACAAATCAAAGAAATTTCAATTAGGTAAGTGTGTAAAATGGTACATCGACGTAGATGTAGACCGGGGAGGAGAGTGTGGGACGACTTAGATACATACCACCGGACTTGGCGGAGCGTGGCGTTAATAATAATAATAATTTATTTTTTCTTTATGGGCGTAAGGAATTGACGACTCCATCGCCCGTAATGAGACAGCCGTGTGACATAACTGCCATCACGCAATCAGTCCCCCCTCTCTTCTCATGGGGTCAGGGAGTACTCACCCTGCAGGTGTGAGGTGTTGTGCCTGCAGGCGACCTTTATGAAAAAGAAATCGTATTGCGAGAGTTTTTCAATAATCTTTTTATTTTTAAATATATTTACAGAAACAAACCAATAGTTCATTTATTATATTGAAGGGGAATTGTTTTCTTCAACATTTCCATTATTAATGTTGTTTTTATCATCAGGCGGTTACCAAAGTCGTGCAGCGTCACTCGTAAAGCAGTTTCAGGAGCTACAAGACCAAATAGAACAGTCCAACTTGGAACTGTCCACCTTCAAGTTCTTAGCTGAACAAGAGAAATCTGCCATTCCACGTCGGATAGAGGTACGTTTCTAAATATCCACATTGATTTTATTACAAATGTAATGATCATCAAAAAAAAAATATTAAAATATACAATATATATTTTTAATATGTCTATAGAACGGTGGCAGAGAAGCAGATATGGACTGTGCGATACATACCAACATTAGTCTAGAATGACAAATCTTGGCACACCCCCGGATGCGCTGCCTACCTTTAGAGATTTAGGAATGTATTTGGAGAAAGGCATCGCATCGCGAAGGATGACGAATGGGCAATACCTGTAACTGGATCAAAATGAAAAATCCTATCCCTCATCCTAGGAGGATAATGCTAGTTATAACGTAAATTTTCCATTAGCTATTATTATGACAAATTGGCGATAAATTTTATGATAAATTAACGTTACTTAACATGAATCTCTTAAACTATCAAACTATCTATTTTGCCTTTGTACTTTGCAGTACTTGCCATTTATAGACATTTATTACAGTTACAGTTAGACATGGCATTTATAGTCTTAAATAAAATAATACCTTCACCCTCTTGATCCTGAATTTCTATCATTAAAACTAACAACCTTTGTTCTTTCCCGCCAAAAAAAAGTTGAACTTCTTAAATGGAGTCTTTAACTTTATTACTCTACTATTCACTGCTACTGGTGGCTACGCTGCACACTGTATTTATAAACAGCAGCAAATCGAACCGCTATTAGACACCTACATCTATGTACCTGTATCGTATCGGTGCGAATGCACGCGGTGCAAGAAAAGTAGTTAAGTTTTTACGAAATAAATTCAATGTTTAGAGGGTGCGGGTATGTTTTATTTAACCCTGTATCCTATATACATTTTCATTATTTAATGAACGATTACACGACTTCGCATCGCAGTATTTTTGACAACTTTGTATTTTTTCAGTCGTTAACGGAAGACGTGAGCCGTCAAACAGATCGTGAGAAACAACTTCAGAAGCGATACTCGGAACTACAAACCGAACTGGAAGAGTTACACAAAAAACGGCGCGCGATCGAAGCGGACACGAGCAAACCCGCCGACGAATAGTACAGAAGAATGGTTTCCACACCTCAATGGTTTTAATAGATTTTGGGATAGGGGCCTGCAACCGAAAGAAGTTTGGGAACCCCTGTTCTAACTGAATGAATAAGTTTGTTGTTACAACGGCATATTTATGGATGGCGAAACCTAGCTGCCTATTGAATATATTGATAATAAGCTGCAAACAAGTTTGTTTGATCGAACACTCGATTGGCTATAATAAACTTTATGACGTCATAATAATGATGATAATAAGTGACGTTTTTTGCATGTACGGCAGGAATAAATTGATAACTTGAATAGATAAAATTTTAAATAAAAAGTTTAAACGTTATATAATTATGGATTTATAATTTAAAAAAATCCTGCATTACTTCAGAGAAATGTCCACTAGGATCCACACGAATCCCCCAATGATACTGTTCGTTCTGATATCACTAGTTTCGGCCAATAAAATATTTGGAAGCGTGGAAAAGCTATGGATCTAACAAAAGTGAAATCGAATCGTATTATTATGTATTACGATAGTATCGGGCAGTAAACGCAGGTAACGCGGTACATAATAATAAAATTTGCATATCACTTCTATCATTTTAAGAACCATAGTTTTTCCACGCTTGCAAATGTTTTATTGAACGAAACTCCAGTGGTATCAGAACGAACAATACATTCGGGGATTCGTGTAAAGAAAAAATCTAAATGGATCTCATGTCAGGGGATCCTAGTGGACAGAGGCGAAAAAGTTAAAGTGATATCTCGATATTTAGAGCGAAAACAAACATTAAACTTTGCCCTTGAAAAACAGTCGATTTTGACTTATCAACTTATTCTCGTCATACACGGATTTGAGCAAAGGTTATTGTCGGTACTACGCAATAAGATTTAATTGGTTTGATTTTCAAATTTAAGATTTTGTTGTTTCAAGATTCTGTTTAAATAAAAATATGCTTTAAAATCGGACTACTAAGCTAAATAAAAATGTATTTTTTGTAAAATATCACCGAAGTCTCAATATCTGAGAAACTGGAACCGAAAATTAAGTCCATTTTCTCAAAATGTCACATATTTTAGTGATGCCGTGTGAAATTGTAATCGATAAATCACATAACTGCTATGCTTGTGCATTTATATTCCTTCGACAACTGAAACATCGAAGTGGAAACTTTGACAAATGAAAACATATTTTATTTTAGCCTACTGCTAGTATAGCTTCGTTACAATACAAAAGTGTCAATACATTAAAACGTCAATGTGTGTACTGTGTGTATATAATATTGAACTGTATTCCTTTACTTCTTAGGCAAATAAGACATTGTTTCTAGAATATAAGTAAAATATTGTACGTATTCGTTTGCTTACTAAGTAAACAAAAGTTACAGATATAACATTTCACTGAGCCTGATTTCAAGTGTTATGTAAAGTTCATGATTCAGTTTGATATGGACATTTTATTTATTTGGAAAAATTCCGTTTTTTTTGCCTAATTATTCCTTCATAGTCATTCGTAGTCTCACAGAACAGAAGAATACCGCGTTTCGGTAGTGAGTGAGATATGCCAACAGCTCATTCCCGACCCATCCCTTCTCAACCCTTTCTTAAATGTCTCATCCGGGGGCGTCCAACGTTTATCATTCAAGATTGACGTTGCCATGTGTCGGTCGCGGAAGTCCATCGGCGACGGTATCGCCTCACCACCAGGTGGATTGTCTGCCGTCTGCCTATTAAAAAAATGTGAATATTCGTTATATACGATATTTAATAAACAATGTTACACAATGTGAACGTGTTGTATAACGCGTTATGTAGTGTAGATATATCATAACATAACACATTTGGATATTATTTATTAATTTATGTTACAAGGTTGAAATTGAAATAAACAAATTAGGAACAAACTTTTGTTTTATTTGTCACAAATCCCTCTAGATACATCAGTTTAGGCGAAATTATTACTTCTAAAAATACTTCGAAAAATTTTGAAATTGTGAAGCCTAATAACTGTTAGTCTATGACTTAAAATTTAGCACTCTTTCACACAAACCCTCGCACTGATTTACATATAAGTTCGATTGGCAGCTATTTATGAATGCAGTGTAACGCACACTATTCGCTTGTTATCGCTTAGTAAGCGTTTGCGACGCGGGCGCAACCCCGTTATCGATAAAAACAAATGAGTAAGAATGATAATGATACCGAGGGCTTCACAGAGTGGTTCACTAGGTTGCTGCACAGTCTTGAAGAGCCATCCGTCATAGTGATGGCTAATGCAAGCTACCACTCCCAGCAAATAAATCATGCACCCACATCAGCTAGCAGAAAGAGCCAAATACAGGTATAATTTTATATTATTATTATTCAGTTGGGTAATAACATGCTAAATAAGTTTTATTTCAATTTAATGTGCCCGTATAGAAAAAACTCAATGTGTAATATTATTAATTCATAATTATTAAATAATACTCGTGTGTAACAAATAACTTGGAAATATTACTTAATATTTCCATAATTACTTTTTATTTATATCACGAACTTATATAACAACAACAAAATTAAATACTATCGATAGCAGTAATGCGCAGCACTGCGCCTGCCCATAGGACCCGTGAGTGGAAGTGAGAGGGAAACATTCGCTACACCGCTCCCATGATTTATGGCCCTGTGCAGCGTATTAATAAAGTATAGTAGCAGAGACTTCATTCGATTTTTTTTTCTTTTTCGAGTAGAATATCAAGTCCAGATAACAGTCCTATAACATTATTTCAATTTAATGATATAAATTCAGTGCTAAGAGGGTGCAGGTATTTGAGGTATTTCTTTAATTCTGTAGTAAAACAACCTTATGGATAATTAATTACTAATGTAGTAAAGCGCGCGCTCGAGCAGGAAGAATTGACATGAGGTGAGCCAAGACTGGACAGAAATTTGTATGAAATCGTCGCACACCGACCACCTTATTAGACCCGTCATTTTATTGAACCTTGATATTAGTAAAATGGTCTAGCGTCCAGTCTCGACTGACCTCACGTCAATGACCGGAACTCTTCCTGCTCGTGGCTCGCGCTTTAATATACGTTTTGATATACTACTACCAAAGTTTAATACCATTACACTTCGGTAGTAGTATAATGAAACGTTTTACTACCAATTTTATTATTACCGTGTTTTAATATATTATCACTATGATTATGTTGAGGTGTTTTCCTAAACAAAATAAACGTATAAGTTTAGAAATAACGTAGAAAGTATTTTCAAGATTAAGATTATAAGTTACTTATAAAAGAAAAACGTAGAAAATGTATAACTATAGAGACACCTATTTACAGCACAACTAATTAAATAACGCCGGTTGGTCATCAATTCAGTACAAAAACAAACTAACATTCAAACACATTTTCAGAGTTCATTACATTACCTTGTAACCACTCTATGTTATATACATCTCGGCGTTTGGTCACGGTCGGGAAAACGAAGATAGCCGACCGTTACAATTTAATTAGTAGTATTGTATAATATTTGAAATAGAAATTAAATTTACTAATCATAATTTATATCACAGTCTTAAATGGCTACTGACTACAAAACAGCAGTTACACTAACAACAGACAGTTGAGGTCATCAATATTAAAGAACTGTAAGATTTTAGCAAAAAAAAAGTGTAGATTACTAGTTACAATTACGGATTTTAAATTTTACACACAACTCCTCGTTATCAAAATATTTTTGAATCGCGTATTGATTGCTAAAAATTAAATAGAGCTTCCAAGCAAAAAGAAATCAAGGTGTGGGATTCTAATTATGGAGATATGCGCGTTGTTAAGTTGGAACACAAAATATGTCCCTTATTCTAGCAAATTAGTGATGGATTTAACACTAGAAAAGTGGTCAGGGGTCATTTGACCGAATTTAAACTTGCATCGTTGATTATTTTATTACTATTTGTTTATATAACTTTGTGCCTCGTGGCTTTTAACAGCATTAATTAAACATTAATTTCAAAAGAAGTCTTTACATAGTAATATGATCATCCAAATGAGTAAAAAATAGCGTTTACGGATAAAGACGGCTAGGGTCATTTGACCCGTTCAATAAATATATGAATTGTTATTGTGGGTAAGTATAAATATTTATTTTAATTTTATTGACCGATCCTTTTTACACGTACCTACCATACAAGTGTCTTTGTTTCATTACTCTAAGTGCTTTCATTGAGTCAACTTTATTATTTTTGGTTTGGTATTATCTAAAGTCTCGATTTATCCGGGACGAAAAAATTATTAGCATAGACATTTGCAATCTTTACCAGAAAATGTACAATTGCCACCACGTGTAGAAGACAGTGATTCATATATTCCTGAATGGAGTTCTAGTGACGATTCAGACGGTAACATACCATTAGCTACTATCCAACGTCAACAAGAAAATAGAGACAGACTGTCCCGAAGACGAGTACGTGGTGTTCATTCCGCGTCTTCTGGAAATACCGCCCATAGCAGTATGTTGTCACCGAGCGGAATACTGTGGAAAGTCATTCCTGGAAACGGCTCAGAGGTACCAGGTCGGCGAGGAAGTCATAGGATCTGGTAATTGTCAAGAAAAAACCACTAACAGTAATGTTTTACAACTCCACTAAATATGGTGTTGATGTGTGTGGTTAATCAAATGGCGAGAAGATGCAGCGTCAAAGCAGCATCTAGACGATGGCCGGTGCATTTTTTTAATAATGTTTTAGATTTAGCTGTGATAAATACCTGGGTATTGTACCAAGAAATACATAACAAAAAAGTGCGTAGAAGGGACTTTATTCTGCAACTGGCGCTCGAACTAAGTAACATTTCAGAAGAACCTACTCCTTCGTGCACCGTTACAACGTCCTATCTTGTTAGAAACTTCAGCTGCAGACTCAAAAAAGAGGCGTCATTGCTGTCACTGGTTGAAAAAAAAAAACGTGTGTGACTTTTGTAACAAACTAGTTGCAATCCATCAAAAAAGTTTATATCTCGTGACTGTAAATAGCAAATTTATTACACTGGAAATTTAAAATTATTTTTGCCCCTTTTATTCCTATAAATACGATAATTATTTACATACACATGCAAATGGAGACTAGATTATTGTATAGGGTCGAATGACCCCTGGCCGTCTTTGTAAGTTAGCGATTTTTCTCGTGTAGCTATGTGTTAAATTGACTACACAGATAAAAAACCCCTATAATTAGTCGCAAAAAAAAATTAGATCGCCGTATAAAGTTATAAATAAGGACGTACTGGTGATCTGCTAGAATAACCTTATTCTGACAGGGCGACCACGACACCCATCTAACTTTCAAACGGCGACCCGGTTAATTCTGCTTTTTTGCGACTACTTTCGACTAATTATCGACTTTTTACCTGTCTAGTCAAAATTCAAATCCATCACTATGTCCTAGCGAGAATAAGATAATAATATGACAATGACAGAATAAAAATGACAATGCGCTTCGCCTGGCCTCGCAAAATCTCTAATTGTCGTTTTAGCTCAAAAAATTTTAGACACAAAATTCAATAAAACAAGAAGCAAATAAGTATCTATCTAAATTAAGGACTTAACTTTATATACTATACTGTAGAGGTATCAATGTAAGTGTTAAATTCTAGTTTTTTATTTGGCAGCATTAAAACAGGCGGTAAGGGTAAGGGAAAAATCCCTGATTTTTTTTACAATTGCCATTTGTAACTTAAATATTGCTGTTTACACATGTTTGTTTCTATTCCCAATCGATGGACCCTTTTTGCTTGGAAATCCATATATGGATAGGGTCTATTTATTTTTAGTTCCAGCACTAAGTACTATAGAATAGCGTTCATTTGACTATTTAGGCAGGGCCGTCTTTACCAGGGGGTGCAAGGGGTGCGGTGCACCCCGGGCGCTCACCTTTTAAAGGTAATGAAAAAATATAACGCTATAGTAAACAATTACACAATAGGATATTTGACTGTCATAGGATACACAATAGGATATTTGACTGTCATAGGATACACAATAGGATATTTGACTGTCATAGGATACACAATAGGATGTTTGACTGTCTTAGGATACACTCCCGCACCCCGGCGCAGAATAGACTTAAGACGGCCCTGTATTTAGGCTTATTTATCTATTTAATTTATTCTTTATCGAACTTTGAATTTTAACTTTCTTCACACAATCGACTAATATTAACAAGCACGCGAGCACCATATTAGAGATTCACAAAAAATTACTAAGTGGCAGAAGATTTGGACACTTTCAGAGGGCGTGAGTCCTGTCAAACGTTAGCGCAGAACACTCGAAAAGTGCGATTCATTTGAATATTAACTACTATCATCCGAATCACTATGTATTAGTCTTTTAACGTTTCTTTTCCTTTGTCTAACGAGCGGACTGTCGTCGCCGTTGCTCAATGACGAATCGTTACTCATTTTTTTTCGTTTATTTTCCCTTCTTCTCTCTTCTAAAGCCATTTCAGCTAATTCCAACTCCGATATGTCATTGGCCTGCGTCAGACCTATGTGGGAGTCCACACAAAAGCTATCCTGAAAATTAGTTTATTTCCAATTAATAACACAAAACATATTTTAATAAGGCTTATAATAAACGATTATTTACGAGCAGTAAATATTAAATAGACCTTAAATCATGATTAACATGTGCCGTGTGGTGTCGACTGGCTATAGAACAGCACCACCTCATCTCCTCCCGCGGGTATCGTAAATGACGACTATAACAAAGCCGCCACCACAAGCGCTGAGGAACTACACCACCTCTAAAAGTGTGGACCCGCCAACCCGCTTGGCCAGCGTGGCGTCTTAAGGCCATTCATCCCTCATGCACAAGGCAATGTGCATGAGGAGGCCCACGTCTCCAGCAGTGGATACTGAAAGGGCTGATGGCATTACATGTTTAACAAAACACACTATTTTTAAATAACAGAAATAAATCATTTTAAATTATTAGGAATGTAATCAAGTCGATGGAGGACTCCGGAAGGGGGGCCAGTATTCAGTATTTTTTACCCGCTCATTTAATTATTTCTCTTTTAATAATTGTACTACATGATAACAAAATAGGGAATACGACAGTTTTTAAATATTACACCCCCGCACACCTGTATCGAGCCACCCTGCATTTTCAGTATTGATGGCCTAAAGCTTAAAAAAATGTTTGATTGATCAATTTTTTTTTTTCAGTTTTGAAACTGGCATGCTAACCATCATTTGAGTATGTCATTCTCCAAATTTGAATTAAGAGTACTGAAAATATTGAGTTTAAGTGTAACAAGTCGTGTGTCCGCCTTTCTCATGGGAAGGACTTGTATTGGATTTTAGGACAAAACATGGGCTCCCAAAAAAAATCGTTTATTCAGTAACTTGTATTGCCTCCAAGAGCGTTTATGATGGCCGTCATGCAGTTTGGCATGGAGGCAATCTACGTCGGTATGACGTGTTGTAGAATGTTCTCCCATTCTTTCTCGATGGCAGTTTTCAGCTCCTGCAAGGTCTGCGGAGCTGGGTGGTGAGCTCGAACACGCTTCTAGCTCATCCCATAAATGCTTCATGGGTTTCTTATCTCGGCTTCTTGCTGACCATTCCACGAGTGTGATAGCGATGTTATGAAGGTATTCCCTGACGATTCCTGCAGTGTGCGCTCTTGCATTATCGTGCATATAAATGAAATCTTGGCCAACAAACACAGCATATGGCATCACATGAGTGTCTAGGCATTGACGAATGTAACGGTCGCCATTTAGTGGCGGCAACCGTGGTCCCGTCGCAACCTGATGTGCAGTTTTTCCTTCCGCGGAAATTCCTCTCCAAACTGTCCAAGACTCCCCGTCATAACTCACCTTCTCTTCAATACAGAATTGCACAAGACGCTCTTCCTATCTTCGGTATACCTTCCTCCTTCTATCATTACCATACAGCATAATCTTGGATTCATCGGTGAAGAGTACCTGGGTCCATTGACGTTGAGTCCAATGCAAATCTTCGCGCGCAAACTGAAGGCGCGCCATTCGGTGTGTTCGTGTCAATTTGGGCCCATTGACTGGCTTATGTGGTTTTATATCACATTTTTCGAGTCTCCGAGTCTTCGAGAAGGGGTTCTAACAGTTTGAGCGCTAACAGCCACTCCATGAAAGTCTCAAAGCTGTTCTTGAATCTGTACTGAGGTCAGGTGACGATTTCGTAAGCTGGTCGTAAAGACCAGCTCGTCTTTCCGTCGTCACTCGGAATCGTGGTCCTCCTAGGCGGCGAACGAAGCTGCCAGTTTCTAGGTATCGATGGTACACTCTTTGAACTGCAGAACGGCTTAAATGAAGTGAATTTGCGAAATGTCCAGACTGCAGTCCAGACTGCATAAGTGCCACAGTTCGCGTGGCTACTTCAGACGCAAAATCCCTAATCATAAAGTCAAAATCGGTTCAAATCTCAGAAAAGCAATTTAATTATTTTTTTATTGAAAAACAATACCATTAAATCCAAAAAAAAAACTGCTCCAATTCAAACTTTCTGCTTCCTTATTTTTTTTAAAAACATCCTTATTTTTTTTTTTAAATCGACCTGGCTTTTCTTCTGTGATTCTTTGACGTAACATCATTTTTATGTTTCATACATAAAATGCATATCTATACATAAAAATGCAGGGTGGCTCGATTCAGACGTGCGGGAGTGAGTGTATTTTACTATATTTTTACTCCTGTCAGGAAATCATTTAGTTTCGTAGGTTTGAGAAATATTTTTAAACTTATATTATTATAAGTAATATCTAATGTTTTTTTATTTAATATTATTTAAATGCAATAATAAGATATTAGAATAAGATATAATATATTAGAAATCGATCCGTGAAATTGAAATGAAATTATATTGAAAAAACATTATAAGATAATTATAACATAACTAGCTGTGCCCGCGGCTTCGCCCGCGTGGACTTCGGTTATCACGGTAAATACCCTAAGTCCGTGCCTGAGAAAGTATCCTATGTCCGTCCCTGGGTTTCGATCTATCTCCGTACCAATTCATCCAAATCGGTTCAGTGGTTTAGCCGTGAAAAGGTAACAGACAGAGTTACTTTTTCGCATTTATAATATTAGCATAGATATATGATAATATATATTATATAGTATTGATGAACATCATATACATTATTGAAAAATCATTACAGACCGCACTACTGTTGATGACGTCACCAGCGTGAGGGACAGTATATCTCCCCACGTAGCTCCTCACATAGGTAGATAAATTAGATATTCAAGTTTTTAATCATTGGTTTATTTTCATTTCCATTAGTTCTTGCCCGAACTTCAACTAGGGCGCCCTCTATAGTTAATTTGGGTGTAAATCAAACAACTATGACTGCTTCAATTTCTAATTAAACGTAAAAATTGCTCAACTTGCTCATACATTCCGACGCTAACCAACGCTAGCATGTTTCCGCAAGGTACGGCGACATCTACCGTGGAATGGTGGTACTAAATTAACTTAATGCGCCTTGAACACCATTTGTCGAATAAGCTATTAAACATATCAATTGGAAGAACAATAGACTATAGTATTATCTAATTTACCATTTCGTAGTTATCTTCTTCGACGTACTGCGAAAGCACCTCTTCGTTCCTATACTTATTTGGTAATTGAGGTATTTTAAATACACCATTCACGGGGCTCCTGTAAAGTTGTAAATATAAAGTAACAGTTAAAAATAAATCAACAATTGATATTTAGCCTCACTTGCTTTTCTCAAAAGCTCGTATTTCTAGAGCTAAGATGAGAGTGAGATATGTCCTGAATGTAGGCATACTTAGGTACCAGTTTTTGTTTTTTTTTGGTATTGAAATAAAAACACAGAAATTAATAGAAAATGTTTCTTTCATGATAATACAAATTAATCTAATTTCCCTCATGATCTAGACTGCCATCAATCAGGAAGAGTAAATACTGCCGTTTTATGAAATTAAGGCTGTTTGAAGAAAAACAGCTGTTCAAGGGTCCTTTTAACATGGTTCACATATCTATGGGTAATTTTTCTTTAAAAAAAAATGTTCCAGTGACTGAAATAAATGGTAGTCGGCGCGTGCATGTTATGACGACCATTTAGCCCAGTTAGTATGACCCTGGCTGCTATGCAAAAGGTGCTGTGTACGATTCCCAGTCGGACAATCATTTATTTAAAAACAAATATTTGTTCGGGTCTGGGTGGTGTGTTCGTCTTTGTATGTCTCTGGACCCACGACACCCGGAATTTTAGTGTGGGGCTTTGGAGTGTGGAAGATATTTATTTTAAAAAGTCTGTTAAATAAGCAGTCTATGTTTAGGCCAGTCCCAGCCAACCTCGGAGATTTCTTTTGGAACATTTCCAGAAGGTTGCGAAGGAAACGTGAACAAAACAAGTACCGTCCATAACTTTTCTAGTGCTTAAACAAAAGTGATTAAAGGCGTAAAAGTAAAATATTATAAATAAAAATACACCATTTTTAGTAATTTTAGAAAATAATAATTACACATAAATAAATCACATTAATACGGAAGCGCTGTGAAGCTAGGATAGCACTCAAACTCTCCAAATAGGATGAACAAGTTATCAATAGGATTCTGCCACCTCATCTCTACAAATAAATAAGGCTCTTGACTTACTTGACGGATCTCATGTAGTGAGCCTGCATATCATCGCTCTGGTTGACTGTCTCATCGCATATGAAATCTATAATACTGCCCACACTCTCGTCGGACAGTTCGTCACCGCTGTCCTCTTCCTCCGACGACAATTCCGCTTCTAAATCTAGGAATGCATTGGCTTTCTCCTTTTTCTGAAAGAATGGAAGTTTACCTAAATGGCCATCGAGGAGCGATAAAAACAGTAAATAGTGTTTCAGGGATTCCAAACATTTCAAAGTGTTGAACGAATTTTATTTAACATCAATTAATATTTATTACTATGTAATTAATTGAACAGTTAAAAACAAGCTTTACAATGAAAGACAAGAAAATTCAACAAATGTGGTAGCAATATAAACGACACCCCGATAGCATGTTGATGACGCCACGTCCCGTACCACGAGAAGCGTATGAGTCACTTTATATGAAGAGTTCGTAGATTTTTGATTTCTTTTTCAAGAATTATGATTAATTATCGATTTTAAACAACCCCTTAAAAGGATATACGTTGATTTATGCAAAACCTTTTTATGTGTTGATTATATTAGTTTTACAAACATAATCTTTATAGAAAATTGATAGTTGATTGAAATGCGGAAAATATTTCAAAAAGTTATAATAGATATTGATGGGATAAGCCAAAGTGAAACATTGCTAAGGAATAATGTTTAAAACGCAAAAAAAAATCCAATCAAAAAACTCCTTGTTATGTAATATTAAAATTATAACTTACTTTCCGAACTATATGATTCGTTATCGGCATATTTCCATTGGTGTTACATGTAGGCTTCGGGTTTATATCTCTTTTGTCCTCTACAACGAAATCGTCATCGCTGTCATCAAACGTTAACTTCCGCTTTGGTGTCACTTGCGATATACTTTGGCTACCAAGTAATATATTTAATTTCCTTTCAGGACTATTCATTGTACTATCTCGTCTAAACATTTCCAAATTACTTTTCGGTTTGTATTCTAATGACTTTGTGTAATTTGCGTTTTCCGACATCTGTACGTTTATATTCTCTTTTTGGCTGAGAAATGGTGAACATGTAAAGAAGTTAACTGTACTGTCATCGTTAAAATAATTTTGATCACTTTTATTAGATGTTATGACAGCAAAAATTTTCTCTTGTAGTGTGAGTGGTTTGTTACTATTATTGTCTAATTTCGGCCTCTTGTTGAAATATGGCGATGCTGTCATGTCATTCTCATCTGCATCTAACTTCCTTTTGTTCTTTACCGGACTCAGAGGTTCCTTGTTTTGTTTTATGGGAGATTTAGGATTTTCCATAGTTGTATGCTTAGTTGTATCACCTTTTGTATTGTTCTTAGTTTCTGTATCATATACCAGTGTATCGTTAGAATCGCTATCACTATCTAATATGATTAGACTAGTTTGTGAACGTAAAGTTTTATTGCTAAATGAACTGTTCAGTGATTTATTTTTATCGGCTTGAGTTGAAATAATTGGCGATGTACATCTTTGGTTTTCTCTTAACTGATGATTGCTTATATCTTTGGAAGTATTTGATTTCGTTAGCGATTCTTCGTTAGATTTATTAATCATATCTACGAGTTGTGTTATTGTGAACATACTTTTATCTATTGTTGTTTCTTTAAAATGTGTTTTGTGTATATTTTTATTTTCACTACTAGGACACTCTTCTAGTTTCTTCATGAGGTTTATTGGTGTTGAGCTCTGGGGATGAGTTTTCTTTGTGGTTAGATTAAACTTCCTAACTTGACTGCTTAATATAGGAGATGTAGGCATCTTCGGAGCAGTTCTGCCCGATAAAATAGAAGGGCTGGTTGGATATTCACTGGACATGGGTACTTCTTTATTGTCTATCTCAATACTCGTTTTACTGACATTTGCAACATTATTTTCGAAACTAACTACAGCATCACAATTATTATTGTTATTGACAATATTTTCATGTGTGTTTTTCGCATCTTCAGGGCTTTCGTCGGAATCTGCGAATATATCATCGATGCTTTCCAAGCCAAAGAAATTTAAAGCTTGTTTAGGGTCGCTGGTATTTTTAATATCAGCTTCCACTTGTTTTGGGCTATTCATATTATTCTTAGAAGTTATTATTTCAAGACTTTTATCCACATCTTTCTCTATATGTTCAGGGCTGTCTGCAAAAATATCATCAATGTCCCCCAAATCGAAATTCTTGTCTTTATCTTTATTCGATGTGTTCTCACGGATCTCGACCTCATGTAGCGCATCTAAATCAAATTGTAAATCAAAATTACTGTTTATATTATTTTCATTATTTAAATTACAACTCTCAACATCTTCATACAGTTCCCGGTTTTCATTGTTTTTAATATAATTAAGTATAGTATCCGTGTCTATATCGTCAATTAAATCAATGTCTGGAAGTTTTGGCTCTTGAAATGTCATGAATGGTTTGATTGATTTCTTTCTACATGCCCTTATTTTTTTCAATAACTCACAATCACATATGCTCTCGCAAATATAACACATTTCAACTTTATTAGTAGTATTTAAGCTTAAATCAACGAATAGATCTACTAAACGTGTAGGTATAGAACCATCATTAACGCCTAAATCATTGATTGCTTTGGTATAATTCTTTGTGGATTTAGTTACTGTACTGAACAAGGCTCTAATGTCACCAGCGTTTTTGTTCGGAGATTTAATTGGAATTTTTGGTTTCCTTTTAGGGGGGTTTATTTTTGCTGGTGACTTCACGTGGTTTGATGTTAAACGCAGAATATTTTGCGTCGCTAAATCTTGAGTGTTGAAAGCTGCAAATATAATTAGAAAATTACAATTATCTATTTAATGAAATGTATAAGGTACGGGTCTTCGCTAGAATTCACGAGGAGATTTCGGGTCATAATCTATAATAAGAGTTCAATGCGTGCATTAATGGATATTGCACATATCAGAGATATTTTTTAAAATTCACCTCGCCTTACTATGTTGTCATTCAACATGGAGTTAGAAATAATTTGAAAAATCTAATAAGAAGAAACATAGAAGTTTAAGTAGCAACTTAATTTCAGGACCTCACAAATGTGATTCGAATAGATGTCCTAAAGCTATCACCACCCAATTGTCCATAATACAAGTTAATTTTGGGTTTTATTGCTTATTTATTATACTTATCACTTTGAGTTTGTTTTATTTTTAATAGTTGAACGGGTATTTTTTTCAATTTCATTTGTAAATCCTAATTCCTAAATTTTCGTGATGTCCGCATTGTAGATGTCAGACGGCTTTTCTAAAAAAAAAGGTATATTTTAGATTCATAATCCGTTCATTTTCACTCACTTGGGTTTTGAGTGGAAGGCGGCATATCGAATCTCTTCGCGTCTCCATACTGCAATAATGACGCCAATGTTTCTGTATCACTGGAGTGGCCAATATTCATTGTTCTGTGCAAATTTCTCTGCCATTCCAGCCAAGTGGATAACTTTAAGTTCTTTTCTTCGCCGTCGATAACCACTTCAAATGAATCTGTAAAATGTATGTTTGTATTAATAAATTCGTTAAATAAATCTATAAAGTCTTGAAGTTGTTGAGTAGAATAAATGAGCTATACAAAAACAATCGGAAATGCTACTTTGTAAAACAAACCTGTTCATTCAGTTAAACCAACGAATATGAACATTAAAGTCACCGTAATAACTCATATAAGAAAGCAAAAAAAAATGTAATTGTCCAAACGATTGGTTTGAAAATCTTACCTCTATTCATTGACCAAAATTCCTGTTGTACAGCTAAATGTGTGGTAGGTTGGAAGCCATTTGGGAATATTTCGTTAAACTTCTCTTCTGTGATTGGTCTAAATTCTCCTGTTTCTCTGCCTGTAGTGATATTATTGCTCGTAGATGCTCTCCCCAATAACATTGTGCGCAAATTTCTTTGGCCCTAAATATGAAAAAGATATGACTAACAAGATGATAGATGTAACTGGCCATAATGGATTAATTATCTAGTAGCAATAATATCTTTGTACCTAATTCCCGAAGCTAGTTGTGCTGCAAGAAGCTCTTATAAGAATAAAAAAATATGGAAATAAATATTTATTCACCATAATTATTTGCCATCATTGATTATCCAAAAAAAAATTTTTTTTATTTCTACACCTATATTTTTTTAACTATGTGATTTCAACAAAATACAAGTTCTGTATCCAATACGCAGTTGGATAGTGAAAATGTAAAAAGATAGGACGGATATCAAATAACTAATACTAAGGTCGGCAGAACATTTGTAGTTCTCTAGGGTCGCATATTTCTGCGACTATAAGTATTGCCAGTTATAGTGGCTTGTACAAGTAGGCCACCTGCCTTATTACCATCTATCTTAAACATATGTTAGTTACCTTTTTATATTTCTCTATAGTTTCCATATTTTTTTCCTTGACGTCTTTCTCCCGCTTCTGAACTGTAATGAACATTTTTTGACAGCGCGGCGTGAAGTCGTGCGGCATCATGCGCGGGTTCAACTTGTATAAGTTGTTTTGTACTTCCATCGACTGCATTATTTTCCTGTTGAGGCCGTCTCTTTGGTTCATGCAGTCTAACAATGTCTGGAAAAATCAGTTTCATTTTTTCCCATCCATATACCTAAAACGTCCCACTGCATGGTATAGGCCTGCAATTGTTATCAACGGTAGGATTTCGGGCGTTATCCCACCAAACTGGCCTAGTACAGATTGCCGGATATTACCTTACCATCAACCCATATCTCTGTATTTTCAGATATAGGCCTCTTCGTAGGCTCGCCATCACATCCAGTCACTATCGGCAAACTTCTTCAAGTGATCGGTTCACCTTGCAGGAGGTATTCCTAAGGTGGGCTTTCCGATACATGGTCTACATTCAAGGACTCGTCTACCCCATCGGTTGTTGGTCCTGTGGCAAATGTGGCCTGTCCATAAGTTTAAAGTTGCTCAGCGAGCTATGGAGAGAGCTATGCTTGAAGTTTCTTTGCGGGATAAGACCCAAAACGAAGAAGTCCGCCAAAGAACGAGGTACCGATAGAATTAGTAAGCTATTTTATTTTCTTTTATTAAAAATAAGCATTTATTTAAATTGCCAACCAACAAAAATTCAAATATTAAAAATCCAACAGAGACACGTTATTATATCTATGAAAATAGGGTGCCAATGCGTGGGCATAAAATGGTGGGTATTCGCAATATTAAATGAAATTAATAAATAAATAACAGTCCACAAAGGATCTCTTTGTAGTAGGTCCAGAGACAAATAAAGACAAAAATGTTGTCAGTAACTGACCTGATGTTCCCTGCCCTCGGTGACCAGAATGTACACGTGTCCCCCGCGCTCGCGGCCCGTGCGCCCGCATCTGTTGCAAATATAAAAAAAAACTATTAAAATTACTAAAACTCTTTGTATTCAAGAGTAAGGACGTTATTGCTCACTATACTAAACAATGTACCGTGTGGTGTCGGTCGGTTGTACAATATCGCCACACCATCTCTTCTCGTGGGTGTCGTAAAAGGCGACTAAGGGATAACAGAGCGGTTACAACACACGCTGAGGAACTACACCATCTCTAAAAGAGTAGACTCGCCAACTCGCTTGGTCAGCATGGCGTTTTACGACCATAATGCACGTGACAATTTGCTTGAGGAGGCGCGTGTGGGGCAGTGTATACTGAAAGGGCTGGTTGCATTGCACACCTCCTATTCCCCATCCTTCCCAATAGTATTTTTAAAAAAAAATATTTAATTTTATGTATTTAAAAAAAAAAACATAAATATGTAATTTTAATGGTTATTCTAGAAATCACTTTCAAATCTCCAGAAGTAAACGGCGTAACCAGAGATGTCCCAACGTTCATAATTTTGGATTGATATTGGTATGCACCGCGGTTGTCGCGGGGCGGCAGTACCGCGACTTACTATCTGGTGGACTATCTGCGGGCCAGCATTTCTTTTTATTACAAATTATTATAGTTGGAAGTAAACTATATCGAAGATGAACTACTAAGAATCACTAAGAAATAAATAAATCTACTAAGATATTAATAAATAAATTACGGAAATTTTGAAATCGGAAAAAATAGTTTTGAAATGGTAAATTTGTAAATAATGTTACATGGGTTAGAACTAAAAATGTGCGTGAATTTGTATCTACTGCAATCATTTAAATATTCTCGATTAAAAATTTATTTGACTTGTCGTTATCGTTTCAATCAACTTAAATCATTTAAATTTCAATAAAATGATGCGTATAACGTAAAATGGACCAAAAATGGTGTTTAAGTCAAATAGCCTTTTAAAATTCCACATAAAGAAAAATAATTCAAAATTATCAGTTAAGAGGTCTTCAAAATTAATATTCATTGTGGAATTGTTTTGGAAAAAAAGTTGCTAGTCGTGTAAGGGCCGGCGCAGACCTGGCGAAGCGCATCGCAGAGCATGCTCGCGTAGGCTCTTAGTCGGCGAGCACACTAGGTGACACACATCAGACCGCGTTACTTTATGCGCGACAATAAGTGGTTACAATAACTTCTTGCGTGTCCGCGGCCGAAAGCGGCGGCCGAAAGCGGCGGCTCGCGAAGTACACGTTGCACGTTCGCGCAGTCGCGCCCCTGCGCGCTTTCGCACTACAGCGCTGCGCCTAAGTCCGCTTTAACGCGTTCGAAGACTGATAGGTCCGTTGGTGAATTCTTAATCTTATTCCAACAAGGTTGATTGTTGTTTGATAATGAAAACCGCCCTGCGCTTCGCTAGATACGCGCCGGCCCTAAAGATGCGTACCTCTGCACGAGCCTGATGGGCGACTTATTGGAGATGTCGAAGCAGATGATGAGGTCGACGGAGCCCACGTCGAGTCCCTCCTCGGCGACGCATGTCGCTACTAGCGCGTTGCACGCCCCCGACCGGAAGTTACGCATCACGCGTAACTGATGCTTTTGAGACACTACCGTTTTGCCATCTTTACCTTAATAATACAAATATGTTGATGACGAAGTGAGTATGCATATATACATTGAAAGAAAACTGGTAGCATTGTTACTTGCTATATTCGGACCGCAATCCGATTATAAGCGTTCACATCCGATTTACAATATAAAATGTGTAAAAAACGCGAAAGTTTAAAAAGTTATAAAAAAGTGTTTACTTATGAATGCTATTATGACACAACTAATGCAGAGATGTATTATGTTTAAAACTTTACCATTTAAGACGAATTTTGTTTTTATAACGAGTTATTCATAACGATTCCAAGAAATGTTTTCGATTAACACTCCGTTGTGGTCTATAGTTGTTATCCCAGCGCTAGGCTCTGTGTGAGAGCTGCACTAACCTTGTTGTTGCAATGGAAATTTAATCTCTCTAATTTTACTGAGCAAATTATTAGCTGAAATGTATATTTGTAAGTTTTCTACAAGTTTCATTTGTAATTTGTTAACACGATATCGAATAAGAAAATTTTATATTGTAGCATGTCTTGAGAATATTAATTAATTTAATCACGGTGAAAGGTAATACAGTCATTTCTATTGAAAAAGCATAAATTGTCATAGGATTCATAAGATCGCAGCCCGAATATAAACAAAAATCAATGACACAAGTGGCAGCAAGCCTCACTTTAAAAAATATTTTTCTCTTTTATTTATATCTTTTTAAACTTCATTAACAGTATTCATACTATTTTCGTGAGCGTCTGGATTGATGATGTTAAAAAAGTCTTTGCACTTATTTAGTATTTGTGGTAAATTAGTAGGTTTTGTTGGATCAATTCTAGAATTTGTAGTTAAAAGTTTCAAAAGTAGTATGAATACAAAAGTGGCTCCTGAATCCCCAAATGTTTAAATTGAGGAGCCACCTTATAAGTCGGAAATTAGGTAATTGATGAATATGTTATGATTCGTACAAAAAAATCGCAAGCAACAATTCAAAAGTTATATTACTTTGATTGCGGCTCCTCAAACTATACTTACGAGATGTATTTTTTCGTAAAAGTAATGGGTCAATTAACATTATATTTTATTATCATTTATTCGTATGTGTTAAATTAGTGCAACAAAAATACAATAACAAAATTAAGCCCATTTCACGATAAGACACATTTTACCCGGCTCCTCAATCCTGTCACAAATATGAACAAATCTCCATAACTTCATATAGATACTCGTAATGTAATCACAAGCCAATGTCACTCAAGTTTAGTAGAAATTAGTATGTTCCTACTTTTACAATGCTCATTGATGTCTCGTCGTGTTGGGGGACTCCTCGTCTGTGGGTGCGTCCCCATACATATATAATAATATATTTACACTCAATACACAATATTTTTAATTAAATTGTTTTATAAGATATATTTAATTATTCATGCATTATAATATAATTATTGTTATGTAATTTGCACAATTTATATGAAGTGGTCCTGTATACATATTTGTATTTGGATATTTGTATTATAAAGAGTAGATATAGTGTATCGTCCTCGTCGACGTTGGCGCGTGTACTTTTACAATGAGATGCTGGCAGAATATAAGCACTGTGGTTGCAAATTTTGCTTCGCAGCATCATGCTGATGCAGTTAACTTTTTGTCGCCGAGACTCACGGTCAAGCGTTCACTAATAGTTCACTAGGTAGGAACTTTATGTCTGTGTGTTGTGTTGCGTCAAATAAACAGTTTCTTTCTTTAAATTGGTACTAAATATCTGTGGATTCAGACACTATACAAAATCTATTTATAACGAGATATGGTTATTTTTTAACATTCTTTACTAGTTTATTGTGTACGGTGTCCATATGTTAAAGATGTACGTATATTTGTTGATTTATTTAATTTGCAAGTTGTAGCACATAATACAATTAACGTCTAACAACACCCTGTTAGAGCAGAGTAAAAGTTACATATCTATTATTATTAATTATTACAAAATGATTAAAAATATTATGATTAGTTAATTATTAAGTCATTATTATTATTTAATTTATTGTATTCACTCTATACTCAGTGTGCATCACTGAGTGTAGAGTTATATAGACTCACTAGAAGCGCCTTGCCCGACGAACATCTGCGGCATAATTAATGGACGACACTGCAATAGCAAGCAATTAACTAGATTCACGCTCTCTCGATACTCGCAGAACACTGCAACAAAACGTTCATTTTATTAAGTTTTAAAAGCAAAAAATATAGGTAAATTTTATATCATTATTTATACATTTACATTTATTTAAAGCTTACACATACGTAGATTACAAATGACATTTAAAACAATGCGAATGCGCTTAAGTTTAAACAAAATATAAAGTTGAAAATCAATATAAAACGCACCAATAGCTTTCGTGTCTTGTCCATTTTGTTTTGCTCTATTGAAATGATCCAGCATTATTTCCTTGAGTTTGTAGAACTTTGGGTGACCAAAGAACAAGTTTGTTGGTATCTAAAAACAGTTTTAATTACTTTATATTACATTTCAATCTTCGACGCGTATATTACTTACTATATACGCGATTAAGCGTTAAGGCCGCCAATTGTGTCTTAAGTTACTTAAGTCTTAAGCCAATTGTGTATTTTGTTTTTGTTTGTTGTGTACGCAATAAAGAGAATTATTATTAAGATTTCTTGAAGGTATTTTGAAAAAAAAAACCACTATACAATGTTTGGAAATATGCACTATACTATTATCTAAAATCTAAATAATGCATGGTCCGTTATTCGGAGCGTGAACGAACGTTAGAAGACCGTATAGTTATATGTTATGAACACTCAGACAATTGACCTTTGTTGACATTTTATCGTTTTCTTTTGTTTAATGTTTCACTGGTGGCTACAAAACGACGAACGGATTAATAGAGTGGTTACAACGTAATGTAATAAACTATGAAAGTGTGTTCAAATGTTTGTTTCTTGTTTCACACAAATATTCTAAAATAATTGCGGAATACAAATATGGCCGACCGACATTATTTCATTAGTAGCACTTACCGTAATAATTACAAAATTTACGTTAAAATTATCCTAAAACACGTTTCATAGAAGAAACCACATACTTCAGGTATGGTTCCATCAGGCAAGACGCTTGTATTCAACGCTAAAGGGTTAATACCCAAGTCATCTCGGAGCCTCTCCAACAAGCCCATAAGTTGTTCATCCACTTGTATCCATGATTTCTCTGGATGCTCGTCGAAGAAGTTCAGAAACACCCTTGAGCCGTGTTTGAGCAGTAATTCTAAACCATGGTATAGAGTTATGAGGACTGTGAAGTCTTTCATTATGTGGTTGTGCTGAGGATGTCTGTAAGGTATTGGTTTTATTTAATTAGTAGAATAGGAACATTTTATTTTTTAAATTATATTTTCTATATCAACGGTTAAAAGGCTATTTTCAATATGCCATTTAGGTAGATGTTTAAAATCAACAACAAATGGCGTTTAAATTAAATAGCCTTTTAACTCCCGATATATATTCTAAATGGTAACTCGGTCTTGTATCTTTTATTTTTAATGTATTCGTAATAATCTTAGTATATTTATTTGTAAATTGCGGGTGTGCATTAGAGATGACAATAATGGTTGAAATTGGTTATTAGTTAATAGTTAATTGATAAAAAAAAATATCGATAATTTTATTGGTTGAAAATATTAGTTAATATTCTTATTCAAGTACCTAAAACATGTTGATGTTAATGATGATAAAGTCCAATATTCTACTTATGCATGTTAAATTCAATGAACTTTCCTTCATACTTGAACAGGCTTAGGACTGTCTAGCATTATCTTAGTTAGATATTTAAACATTTTAACACGTAAGAACAGCTAGGCGTATTTAAAGTTCATTGATTTTATGTACATTGTTTTAGTATTTACCTACACTTTTATTTTTTTTATGGTTTTTGTACATTTTTTTTGTGTTGTTCATTTTTTAGTTTTTTTTAGTTTAATTTTTTTTTGTTGGTCATTTGATTTTATTTACATTTAATAACATAATTTGGGCCACTCTTGTGATGTGGTGAGGCGGGTTCTTCTATCATTTACGATATATCCCGCCTTTGAAAATGCCCGCTCACGGGGCACCGATGATACCATTATATTACATTTGGTTTTGAAAATTTTGTATAGTACAGGATATATACATTTGTGTGTCCGCCACCATGTCAAGGGACAAAGTTTTCTGTTAATAACTGTCTCCTTTAAGAACAAGGTTCATTTAAGAACCTTTAAGAAGATAAGTCTTTTTTACAATACTTGCAAGTTGCGACTTTTTCTACTCCCACACACTTATTAAAATGGTTCCAAGTCTCATTATTCCGTCTCGGCATTTTGTAAAACAAACTTCACATTCAGGAGAAACACAACAACGACGACGCTACTTTGTTTTCAAGATACTTATTACAACTAACCAACCAATAAAAACAACAACGACTCGACTTTGTTTTTACTTAATAACACTGACCAACTAATAAAAATAACAACGACGCGCAACTAACCAACCAATAACCAATAACATTATCTACGTATTTGATAAAAATATCACATCACTTTGTTTAGAATAAAAATATCGACAACAGTAAATCAGTGAATAAATAAAAATAACGACGCGCAACTAACCAACCAATAACCAATAACATTACCTACGTATTTGATAAAAATATCACATCACTTTGTTTAGAATAAAAATATCGACAACAGTAAATCAGTGAATAAATAAAAAATGTGCTTTATTTTAAGGGCGATAGGCCATGCAATTGAATGCACTTAACTTTTTAAATATTCTTCACAACGGCTAACTTCAGTCCGGTCACCTGTACCTAATATCATGTCGGAAAAGGACGGAAGTAAAATATGTCAGCGTACAAAAATGTTCCATAACTATAAAACTTTAAAGTTGAAATTTAAATGCAGAGGCAGGCAAAGCGTGAGGTGAGGTCATCAACCCAGATTGAAGTTGATATTTTTATTCAATAACGTTAATTTTGTTTATTAAACAGAATGGTTGATTTTTAATATTAGTTAATTTTAATGGTTGATGGTTATATTTATCATCTCTAGTGTGCATAGTAATCAAAAACATAGTAATTACGAGGATATTGCTTTTCGTTATAGGTTTCTTTTACAATTGTATGATTACAATAGAGTAGTTGCTGTACTTGAAATTGATATTTCATAACTTATTCAACTATTTGAGGAAACAAACCCATACCAAAAGTTTTACTTTAAATTTATTGGAAATTGAAATAAATTAAATTAAATAAGTAGGAGCTTCGAAATATAAAAAAAGGGGAACAATCGCTATCTCTATAACTCATGCATTGTTTAATAGTAATACTGTTAGTGGCATCATTAAAACGGTCCTTTTCTAACTTGTGATATTCTGAATTTAATTTCATGGATTAATTTGCATTTAAAAATTATTTAAAAAAGCGATTATCGTAAAACGAGACCTAAACCTAAAACACTTCTGAAAAAAAAAAAACCATAAATATTTTGATGCAACACAATTTCATTTCAGTACCAGATCTTAAACTGGTTAAAAAGTGAAATAGAAAACAATCATTAAATTTAACTGTTTATGGATGAAAGCGTTAATATAGTTTAGTATTAGCATTGTAGAATTTTAAATTAATATCTAAAAACATTAAAAAAGCAGAACCTCACCTTGCACCCCTTTCTCTGTTCTGGAACTCTTTGTAGAGCATTACGATACGCCCCTTCGACAAGTTGCCCACGTTGTGAGGCAAAATGTTCATTTGTTTTAATCGACGCGCGTAACTATCTAAAATCTGTAACGATCATTCAAACACTGCATTAAAAAAATGCAAGGGAAAAGATCGCGAAAACATAAAACACTTTTATGCAAACATAATATGTTATATTTTTTATAGAATTATGACGGTTGACAAGCATTTGGAGAAAGGGTTGAGAAATTGGAGGGATGGGAATGGGGTTTGGCATATTTCATTTTCTACATCTTACTAGGTACTGAAATAGATACGTGATGTATGTGTATACTGGGAGAATAGGATAAAGTAGGATATGCAAAGCAGCTGCGGGATTACAGCGAATACTGGTCGTCCTCGGAAAAAATTAAAAAAAACTAAATAGAATTGAAAACATACTCACCTCAACATATTGGTGCCTTAACTGCGTGAGCTCAGGACCCAAATGAACAACAACTGTATTTATTTTTCGCACATGTTTGTATGGAGCTACGTCAATGCAATCTTCTGTTCTTAACTCCAAGTGGGCTATGTTTAGGTTACGCACCACCTGGAAATATAAATAGATTATTATTGCAATGATCATATCGAAAAGGAAAATTCTTATAATGAGATTACTACATCAACAGTTTTACAAAAAAAAACTTAGATCATAGATTCTCATCCTTATTTGGCCTACCACTCACTTTCAGAAAAAAAGCAATATACCTACTTAGTGTACCATTAGACTACTTTATTAATTAAGGAATGAAGGGAAAAATGTACATGTTAAGTATGTTAAATGTTCCTGAAGGTATTATAAGTGTAAGAACAGTGATTTCATTTAGTGAAGTTATTTTAATCTGGGGACCCCCAACAATATTTTTTTTGAAAAACAGTCTAAAGAAAAAGAACAGGTAAAAGAAAGTTGTTCTGATAGTCTTCATTGGTTGTATTACTTTCTTACACTAGTAATCCTAATTACATATTTGGAATCCTTTTAGTTTCACAAAAAGAAAAAATATAAGCTACTTAAGATGCTAAGCTATCTATCTATCTCTTAGACAGTGATACATTAATACTTTTTGTAGAGAAGTGTTTTACTTACATTAACAACATCGTCAACCTTACTTCCTGGTGTGGCAGACAGAGCCAGTACTCTATATGTCTTGTGCTCCATATCACTCAGAGCAGCCACTATTTGACAATATGCGTAATTTCCCCTCGCTCTATGAGCCTCATCCAATACCAAGCACCTGATCTTGTCGCCTGGACATATCCCAGACTTAATATCATTGTATATGACTTGTGGTGTAGCAAAAATCACCCTTTTACTTTGCCAATGCCCTTTTCGTGTGTTCACTTGCATATGTCCTACAAAATGGTAATAGAAATCTCGAATTCTGCCAGTATCAATGTATTTTATCTTTATGAAATATAATTAATTGAATTATATTAATATTTTGGCAAAAATTATACTTGGTTCATATTTTGTGTCCAGTTATTAAACAATAAAATATATATTTTGAACTTTTAACATGAAATAAAAGTTCAAGCTATGGGTTCATGCCATGCTTTCTTGAAACAAAGAAATTTAGAATTCAGTGTGGACACCCAATTAGGGTAGCCCACTATATAGATAAAATATAGAGTATTGCCAATTTGCCATTACCTATGACAGATTTTGTAAAAGTCAGTTACCCTTAGCACACACTTACCAGTTTACACACTTACCAGTCATTTCAATGGTGTCAGTGGGTGGTATGGCAATGATGTTATAGCAGGCATCTATCTGCTGGGCGACTAATGGTTTTGTTGGTGCCATAAACACTATTTTGCCAAGTGGATACCATCTGTAGAAATTGTACATAATAACAGCTGCTATGAATGTTTTACCCAAACCTGTTGGTAGGCTTACCTGTGAATAATAAAGTTGTATGTTTGATTTTTTGATAGGAATCTAGAATATGGATTCAAGGCATAAGAAATGGCAATCATAATTTTTTTACATTTTTAAATTATAATAATATGGAGAGAAATAAGTTAAATATTAGATAGTTTTATTTTTCTTCTCACAATGGCATATTTTAATGAAAATTGGCAATCATTATAGCTATTTGAAACTACAAAGTGGAATAGTGTCTGGGTGCTCTTGCCATACCACTGGCGTACATTATTTAGCCAGGATGTTCTTCACTTTTCAGGCCTCCTCCTGCCCTAGATCTTGTATAATAAGTTGGAAAAGCTCATATTTGTTGCTTTTCAAACTGACCAAAATACTGAAGTTTCCTTATCTTATGCCTTATACACAGGATACTATAAGTGCATAGCTGATATCAATGTGATTTTATAGGTAAGAACAAAAATGTAAATAAGTTCCACAATACTTACAAGTGTATTACTTAATAATGAAGCTTTAATAATATTAAACTGATAATCCCTGACTGGGTAATTAGTGGGGTATATCCATGTCTTTCCAGTCAATTTGTCATATCCACTTATTTCTTCATCACAACACAAAGCACTGAAAAGGTTTAAAGACAAAAAGCATTGGTGAACAAGATAACTTTCCCTACACAGGAAAGTATATACAATACAATAATTATACAACTATACATTTATATAATAATAAAATCGTAACAAACCCATATCAGTACATATACGTTGTTGCAGTTTGTTTGAGTGATAAAGAGCCCCAAGTCATTTTTCAAGCCTTTGGTTTTATGTAAATTATTTAAGAGCTAAATGTAGCAATAGCTGAGGAATTGATGCAAGAAATATAGAAGAAAGTGGAAAACGACAGTAAATGGGGCATTGGATTACATGAAGAAAATTGTCTAAAGGATCAAATTTACTCATGCAGGAACTGGTTTTAGAGGATTCAAAAGAACAAGAATCGCTGAATAAGAATGAACTGGTGCGTGTTGACCGATCACATTTGGATGATGTGCAGTAGGTGAGAATGCGAGAGTGGAGAAGGCGTAGCGGGGGCAAACGGGTCGCGCTTCCGCAAGGACTGAAGGGAGTACCATTAAGCAACTTGCACTTACACATTCACTAAGCAAAAAGTGTTGAAATGATGAAATTTGATGCACAGTAGTGCTTGCGCAAGCCACTGGGCATCATCTGCAACAGTCTACACCAGCCGTGGTCATGAGTCGACTGATGAAACCTTTCATTTAATGTGTCCAGACCAGATTTACAATATACAATTTTAGTCTGTCTGTCTGAACGCACATCACGCAAACACCACTGGGCGTATTTTAATGAAACTTGGCGTAGTTATAAATGCCGAGTTATTATTAGTTAAGTTATTATTTAGGGCACTTTTTTATCCAGATCAATTATAAAGTTCCCCCGGGAATCAAGTTAACCATACAGACTACGGTCTAATGAACGGTCTATGAGTAAGAAATCGCGAGCACTGCTAGTATATAACAATAAAAATAATTTTACCTTACGTTTAGAGCACTTTTATTAAGAGAATTATTTAAAATACTCTTAGAAGATCCCGCCGTTTCTTTGAAAGAGGAATTTTCAAAATTATCCAGGAATGTAGAGTCTTCAAAAATTTCATCGTCGTCGAAAGGTGTATCATTTTGATTTGACTTACTTGCAAAGTTATTCATAACAATTACAACACATGTTATTTGATAATTACAAAAAAAATATAAAAGAAGAACGAAACTTGTATATGAAGTGTCACTGTCAACTCAACAATGAAGAATTAAATGAATGTGACAATTTCAGGTCTGTTCAATAACCAAATGTATTGTGCCTAACCCACTGTGTTAATTATTTCAAAAGAGAAAACGAGACAAATAATTCTGTATGAAAACACTATTAGTATCCATTTTCATATATAATAATAATAGTTGATTAGATATGTAAAAATTAAATGTGTAGGTATTACTTAAATAATGTATTATCTTATTTTACACTCCAGTGTATATTCTTTGAATCGTGTAAAAAGATTTATCACTAGTGATGTAAGAATCATCTCTTTGAAAATTTATAAAGATAATTATTCGATCAACACTAGCTGATTCGAATACTTATTTAAAAAAATCCTGACTTTTTTTTATTCGAAATCACTTCACCAGCGATGATTCAATTAGATGATTTTATTAGCGATATTATAAAATCATATTTTAATCGAATGTTTCATATATATCATATATAATGTGTTATCGAAATAACGCAAAACTTAAAACATGTCAATTAATTTAAAATAAATAAAACCGATGGCGGTTTGAGAGAAAAATATTATTTTAGGGAATAAAATAACAACATGTAACAACATGTAATTTTGATTTTTTTAATTTTGTTGCTCTATCTGTGTACATTTATAGAGCTCATTATTATTCAGTATAAAAATGACAAGGAGCATCGCGGCAACTGGCGAGGCATATAGAATACAACTGTAATACTTGTAGAATCGATTTTATTCTCGATATTGGTTTCGATATACTGGATATTATTTTCAGCTTTTGAGTCAAAAGCTGAAAATAATATCCAATATATCGAATTTTGTATTAAGTAACATTATTTTTCTTTTCGCCTGTATAAATATTCACGTATTACTCTTATTAATACATTAGTTTGCTTAAGAAGATTTTTTTAATCTTATAAATAAGTGTTGATACTTAGTGTTACAGGGTTTTGATAATTTATGTTTAACCGAATCATTAAAATTTCGATATTATGATTAAAGTACGTCAACAACGCCGTGTGTTAAAGTTGAAAAAAAATATATTGATGAATTAAAAAGGGGGGCCCGTTAAGACTTTTGCGATGGCTTCCGAGTTTTCAGCCACGCCTCTGCTTTTAAGGTATTTCAGTAACACATATTCTTTTGTGAAAACCTAATCAATTATGGTATACGAAATTTATTACCTATATTTCAATCAAATTTTAAATAGTATGCTGTGTATTTGTTAATAATAGTATTAACTTTTACTAGCTTTCTATGACTGGAGTCCATTGCAATGAAAATTCGATTTCAACGAGTGCCTTAGAAAATCGAGTATGACAGCGAGTCTAATCGACTCCTTGCATCACTATTAACACCTGTTTTTGAATATTATTCTGAGCTTTCAAAAACACTTATAACCTTATTCTTTGACTTTCTGTACCATAATACCATTACCAGAACAAAACATTCTTTCAATTTATACATTCTAATTGTTTGCGCTAAAATACGTAAAATGGAATTAGAAGATGATTTTGATAATATACTTGCAGAGCTTAATCTACCAACGTCTCCAAAGAAATCTAAATTGGATAACTACTCTAAACCGGGTATTCCCACTACATTTTTTTTAACTCTTATCCGAACTGGCGACCTATCAGATGGCAAGTCTCTCTGGATCCAAATAAAACTCTACAGCCTGTGAGATTGGAATCTTCTTAAATTCAGACAGTATGTACTTAGACACAGTCAAATTAACCCAGCTGGTATTTTCGTGTAGAAGAACTAGCCCAAGAATGCAAGCGGTATCTAATTTGAACTTTATACAAAACCAACCACAAAGAAATGAAAAACTCCTTTGTTTTATTATTCAGTACTTTATTTAAATTTAGTAAATTTGCTAGTTAATATACTATTTTGTCCATAGCATTCTATTCCATTGAATAGCTTGATAGTTAAGCAGTCCACATAATAGTAATACCGTATCTGAATAAACACAGATGCAAGTCTAGGACTTTACGTTAAAGTGATGTCTCAATAATTATTGTACTACATTCTGAAATCCCTTACTCACATCATTTAGAATTCTCCACCCCCCAATTGATTAACAATGCATTTGCAAAATTAAGACTGCACACCCTACACCTTCCGATCCTGTCTGATCCAATCCTAATCATAAATATGAAGCACTCCACACTCTCCAATCAGTATTCCAGTTTATTAGACACAGCGGAAAGGCAATGCATTTGTGTTTTACTGTCATGTGCTTGATTTTGCTCACTTTAGTGACTTTTTTTATAATAGATATAATACAATTGATAATACAATCAAAAGGAGAAAAAATAATCACTATAATAAGCAGAAATCAGACTAAGAAGAAAATTTACACCTTTGAGAATGAGGATGGTGTTGAACTCTACGCATTTTCGAAGGTATTTAAGAATGAACCAAGAAAGTTTTTTAAAATTATTGAATATTGTGGGTCTATTTATTGAAAAGCAAGATACTGTAATACTCAAGAAATAATAAGAGTGCCCACAAGCAGGGCCGTCTTAAGTCTATTCTGCGCCGGGGTGCGGGAGTGTATCCTAAGACAGTCAAA
The DNA here is from genome assembly GCA_914767545.1 of Sesia apiformis. Classification (NCBI taxonomy): domain Eukaryota; kingdom Metazoa; phylum Arthropoda; class Insecta; order Lepidoptera; family Sesiidae; genus Sesia; species Sesia apiformis. The sequence continues at coordinate 15,427,939 of OU611953.1, forward strand.
CATCCTATTGTGTATCCTATGACAGTCAAATATCCTATTGTGTATCCTATGACAGTCAAATATCCTATTGTGTATCCTATGACAGTCAAATATCCTATTGTGTAATTGTTTACTATAGCGTTATATTTTTTCATTACCTTTAAAAGGTGAGCGCCCGGGGTGCACCGCACCCCTTGCACCCCCTGGTAAAGACGGCCCTGCCCACAAGCCCCCTGTTGTTGCAAGTGTCTCTGGGCGGCGGTGACCACTTACCATCATTTGGCCCGCTCTCTTGTCTGCTATCAATACTTCTAAAAAAAAAGTCATTAAAGCCAGTGAAATTGAGCATATGACATTAACACACAAATGCGTCTACTATCTCTGCGCTGTTTTATGTCTTTGTGTGTCTAATTAAATTAATGAGATTTAGGTAGGATCGGATCAGAAGGTGTAGGGGCGTGCTTTAATTTTTTTTTTCTTTTAAAAAAGTGTATTTTTTTATAGGAACCTCAAAGGAAAATGCTGAAAAACCAACTTCTTCTAAAACACATTGTGTATTGGTGAATCAAAAACAAGTATGTGTTATCAAACACTTTCTAAATTAAATAACTAAATTAAACTAAATTCTAAATTAATAAAATAACAACTTTCCTCTTTATAGGTTTTTGGTAATTTTTAGTAGAGATGCATTGGATATCCATTAACTATCTGATATCTGGTCTATCTGGCCAAATTTTCACTAATTGGTATCTGGCCTAATATCTCTAAGTGGTCTAATGTCTGGCTAATGCGGGATGGTTATATAAATAAAAAGACATTACATACTTAAATATATATTACTTAATAAACAAATAATGATTTACAAAAAAAAAGAGATATATAACTAGTAATTAGTACCCGAATTAAAACTTAAATTTTGAATATGTATCTTTTACACAGGTTTTGAATTAGTACTCTAGTAAATCAACTAATGGCAAATTGTGAATGGTGAATGAAGTCCAGCTTTACAGCATTAGTAAATGATTATGTTTAGTTTCACAATGCTAACGTCAGAAAAAAGCCTCACTGCATGAGTATGCTCCCTGTATATGTATGTGTACATGCTGCTGCAAAGACATGAAAGATAAATTTTGGCAAATTTTGTTAAAACAGGGTGTTCCGGCGCAAAACGCCTTATCTTTACCAATAGTAATTTCACTTCATTGCCATTACCTGACTACCAAGCGTAAGGATCATCATTTCGATCCATTCATTCATGTTTTAAATAATAGTCTCACTCTTGCGTCGGTTGTGATTGAATGGGTCATTTGATCAAAATTTATCTGACAATAACAATATTGGTCATTATGATATTTATTATTGGGTAATTTAAGGAAATATGACTATAATTTAATACATCTTTAAAACAACAAAATCAGTATTGTTAAAAAGAGAAATTATTTGGCCACAAGCTAGTATAATTGTCGAAATTATGGAAATCAAAAAATGAAAAATATTAGGAACAAAAATGCAAAATTATCAGACCGTGCCTGACATGTATGGAGGCACCCTGAGGTCGACAATAATGGTATTGCTTCTAATTTAATTTAAAATTACCTATTTGTATGAAAATGAGTTCATACAAATAATTTTAAATTAAATTAGGAATAAAATTTTAAGATAAAAAATAAGATTATGGTAAAAATAACAATTTTTGTAGGTGTTATTGGATAAAATGCTTTAGTCAATAGAGCAACATGCTTACATATATCATTCTCTTGTTCTCTGGTTTTTCTCCAGCAAAAAATTACACCGCGCGTAATTGTCAAACAATTACGCGTAATTGTAAAACAGTTACTTAATACAACAAAAATTACAACGAAAGCACGGGAAACCTTTTGACTTACACCTACGTCACGCGGTTGTCCGCAACGCACGGATCGCCGGTGGAGGAAGATTATTGCCTATTATTATACTATGATATTACGTACTTAGATGTCCTGTAACGTTATTGTTTTTTAGATATGAGTGGGCACGGTATTATCAACCGCGCGCAATTATCCAACTCTCCCCTAATATTGATAGTACCTATAAGTTACTATTACAAATAATAAAATTAATCAATTTTTTTAACAATTTGAGTTTGATTTCTTCCAGAGAGGCAACCCCTTACTGAAATTCATCACCAGTGTACCATGGGAATATGATGATATCATACCAGACTATGAAATAGGGAAAACAATATGCATATTATTTCTTTCCTTACGTTACCACAACATGAATCCCGATTACATGAACAACAGACTAAAGGAACTGGGCAGAAATTATGATCTGAGAGTACTTTTAGTACAGGTACGTACCCTGAGCTTTATAATACTCTTTTATACAATATATATTGCTACTATGAGTTTGTATGTATGTGAGGAAACAAACGTTAAAATATGGTACATCATAAAAGGAACCTAATATATCATATACTTACCAGTATATTATGTATATTTAAGATAAAAAAGTTATGTTAAATAAAAACAGTTTTTGTGACACTTAATTCACTTAATTCTAAAATACCCATTTAATTCATGATTATAATTTAATAGATACCTATTAATAGTCAATAGATACATTTTAAGAGTCTTTGGTAAAAACTCCAAATACATATATGAAAATATGATTACTAGAACTAGTCCCCAAGAGCTAAACTGAATCTAAAATTTAAAATCAAAAAGTACAGAATGACCTGCGTATGAACTTATTAATTTTGGTTAAGATTTTCTAACAGGGCGGAGGGTGCACGATACATTCTCACAGTCGCTCAACGCACTCGACTGGCCATGTTACCATGCACTCGAAGAACACTACTTTCAAACGTCCCACTTTATCCTAGTAAGATATGCCAGAGCTTATTCCCATCCTAACCTATCCATTTTCCCAACCCTTTCTGCAAAATCATCTCCAAAGGTAGGCCTGAGGATCCCATCCTGAGAATCTGAGGATGCCCAGCGTTTGTCATTCTGATATGATGTCAGTGGACATCCCGGATGTCTGTGGGTGACAGTATCCACTTACCACCAAGTTGGCTGTATGCTTGTCTGCCGCCTTATTTCTGTAAAAAGTCTTGAAAATTAGAACTGATAAAATAATTTTCTATGCAGGTAATCTTAGGTTCACCATTTTTTAGGTTGATTTAAAGGATCCATCTACTGCATTAAAAAATTTAACCAGGATATGCCTTCTGACAGATATGACTCTCATGCTGGCTTGGAGTCCTGAAGAAGCTGCTAAAATAATTGAGAATTACAAAATATATGAAAATAAACCACCAGACAAAATTATGGAAAAAATTGAAAATGATCCACATCAAAAGGTATCTTATACATTTTATAAACCTATTTGTACTTTATAAACCTTATATATAAAATCTGATTTTCTAATGTAATCTCTTGTACAAGTATTAGTGGCCCTGTTGAGCCAAGCCGTACTCGACTGTGAATAAAAAAAATCTTAGATATTATTGACAAACAACATAAGTGAGTCCTAACCTGCGCGGTTCCAGGGGCGGGGCAACGTGAGGATTGTACCGAGAGTGGGCGGCAGGTGCTGTGTACGTCGCTCTACATCGTTACCCTCCTCTCGCACCCCTGCAACCGTGCCGGCGAGGCCTCATCTTGTTTATCTATAGTGTGCCTTTATTGTATAAGTATTAACGTATTATTACTTATATGAAGAATAGATTGCAGACGAGCGGGCGGACTACATGATGGTAAGTGGTCATGGACACTTGCAACACCACGTGCTTGCTTGCTTGACTGGGCGGGCCGAAATGTACTGTCTTCAAATGTACTATCGTGTTTCGAGAGCGAGCAGTAGAGTCTATTAAAGCCCATTAGAAAATATTAGATAGAGCCTATTTCTCATCCCGGTGTATTCCATCGAATGGATAAGGGAAGTTTTTCATCCCATTAAATTCCTTATTCCCTATCCCACCACATCTCGTCGAGTGGAACGTGTAATGTGATAAAGAAAGACCTTCACTCCATCATAAGCCCATACTATCCAAAATCAAGGTTTGTAATAGAATATTCAAATTGGAAAATTTCTCGTCATTTTTTTATAAAAGGAAGGTAACAGACATTCTTCCCAATCCTTTTTCCAAATCTACTCCTAATCTTCCAAAGATAGACGGTGTATACGGTGGCGTGCCAACGTTTGTCAATCTTAGCTGTTGTTGGCATGTATCGCAAAAGTCCGTGGGCAACAGTATCCACTCACCCCCAGTTACCACACCCCACCACCTCCTCGTATGCTACCAATCTATAAACAAAATGAATAATTCGATTCAATACTGCAGTTTGTGATGGCTGTTTTACCACCATCTATCATGATACTTTGTATCTCTACATCACTAGTGTAGCGGATCGTGTAATTCCGGATATTTATCTTCGTTTGTAGATAATAAATGCCCTCACGTCAATAAAACCCGTAAACAAGACTGATGCAATGACACTGATCACAACGTTTGGCACATTAGAGAATATTATAAAAGCGACAGAGAGCAGACTGGCAGAATGCCCAGGTTTTGGCATCACAAAAGCAAAGAAACTTTACAAGGCGCTACATGAACCATTCCTCAAACAAAGTGTGAGTAAAGAAAAGACCAAAGATGATTTCGATGGAGAATTGAGTATAGAAGACATTGAAAAAGCTGAAACTGAAATCAAGGGCAATTAGTGTGCAAACTATTTTTGATAAATTACTGTAATTGTTAAGTACATTAAGTTTCATTTATTGTAATTATTATATAGGTAATATATTAAAATTTCAATTACATTATACTTGTGCGTTTTTCTATAAATTTGAAAAAATAGTATGTAGATTAGTATATTTAAAGTAATAAAATTCGACTAATCGTGACTAGATTGGTATATTTAAGTAGTAAAATTCTACAAACGTTGACTGAGAATGTCGCCCGCCCTTTGTATATTTCGTCTGTGCAATAAAGTTTAAATAAATAATATATTATTATACTAGAAATCCTGTCATGGGTACAGAAACATTTGTCTATGAAGGAATAGGTATTAAATATTTTTCCGACCGAGAATCAAACCAGCTACCGTTTAAAAAGGTAGATTTTTTAAGTCTTTCGGTAGGGCTGTATGAAAGTATTGTAATAAAAACAAGAGCGTTACGGCTACTTGAAAAAAAATCCACAAAAACTTCAATAACTCTAAAATCCTGTTCAACGGTGAAAAGGGAACGTTCTAAGTACGTGAGTCCCTTTTTTTGTAACGTCAGCGCAGCGTCCACTGGAGGCTACGTTGCGCGAGCCGAGTCGGGTTCAAAATAAAACAATAAACAGCGGCTAACCGGCTTCGCTCGCGGTTGGACGCGTGTATTGCCTTTGCTTATCGCTATAATAGAGTACGAGAAAATAGAAGAAGCATTTGGCGGGAAACTAGTTTATTCTTTTTAAATTTTCTTAGTGATTAAATAAACTTTTTTCATACAGCCTTACTACATATGTTCTTTGACTCGCGATTTATTAACGAATTTAAATTTATGATTTTGTGATTATTTGCATTGATTAGTATTGAAATATTAAGTCTTAATCCAAAACATTTAAGTGGACTGTGGCAGGAATAATAAATAACAGGTATAACAGTGAATATATTCGTGATTCGAACCTTGTGCTCTGGATTAAAGTGAGACTACAATAGGTGTGAAGAAAAGGTGTGAACGTCGGGAATTATAAAAGGAGCTCGTTCTCTGTAGTTTGCCTCATGTGGTAAGATATACTAATTATTTATTATAGTAGTAATTTCTCTCGTCTGAACTTATTTTATTCATGTGTAACGTAGTCATAAATAAGTAAATTTAATTGTGACATTTATCTGAATAAAAGGAGGATTAACAAAATATCATAATTTGTTTTTAACTTTTTTTATTTTAATCAGAACATAAAGTTTAAATCACAGTATAAATCAGATGTTGGGGCATACATACTTCTATTTATACACAATCTCGTAACAACGAAATTTTGAATTAGAAAATTTTAACCAAAGTTAATAAGTCACAATTTTTATTGTATAGAAGTGAATACTGTAGCCCCATGGCCATCCGCGATACATGCTAACATTAATCTTCTCACCGACTCGCGATCACGCGGTATCTCCCCAATGCAACGCTCTAAGCCGAGGTCCGTTCCTTCCACTGGTTTACCAGCGGGGGAGCCCTTAGGCTCGTTGCAATACACATTTGTTCCTGGCTGAGCGCCTTCTGCACACGCCCTAAATTAAACAAGACCGGTCTTGTTTAACTTAGTGCTCGTTACACCGTCAACACACACCGGCCCTCAGCCAACACTTTTACCAGGTATCGGCACGTGCCTGGGCGCTTCTCACCGACTTGCGATCCCGCGGTATACCCCTAATGCAACGCACTAAGCCGAGGCCCGTTCCTTCCGCCGGTTTACCGACGATTCATGCCGCCCTTAGGCTCGTTGCAACACACATTTTGTTCCTGGCCTTCTGCGCTCGCCCTAAATTAAACACGACCGGTGACTCTTTAAAGGCCACTAGGGCCACAAGAATTTAGCCATTCCGAAAAAAAAAAGAAAAAGTCAACATTAGTCCAAACTGACTAAACGTTGGCACACCCCCGGATGCGCTGCCGTCCTTTGGAGATAGAGGAATGGATTTGGAGAAAGGGTTCGAAAAATGGGGAGGGATAGTATAGAATGGGCTCTGGTACATTTCCCTCACTACCGAAACACGTACGTACATTGGGGATAAAGGATAAAGTAGGAAATGCAGTACATTTCAAGTTTGTCTTCTATGAGAGAGAGGTAACATGGCCAGTCGAGTGCGCCCAACGGCTGTAGGATTGCGACGTGTACTCTCCCTTCAAAATTAAGTTTTATAGTTAGCAGTCGCACATCTCATACAAGTTCTGTTATATTACTCCAACTGTTATTTATTTACGCCAAACCTACGCTAACGTTGGCAAATCATGGACGGTCGCTAGTGTTGTCATCGCTCCTCACATTTTCCAGTCGATTAAAAATAATCTTTATCTTTTTACCTGCATACAAATAGTCGATATGCACCTCCTACATAGGTCCATAATAAAAAACCTTGACATTTAGAGAGAACGATACTATCAAATGTTATAAAAATTAGCAATAAAACTCCAATCGTTTCATGAAATGGCTGTTTTAACGACCATTTCTCTCGAAACTCGCAATGAGGATGAACATAGAATTCGTCCCACGATCTTATACCGCCTGCGTGTTGTTGTAAAAGCTACGATTTTTGAAATTTGAACAATTATATGACACCTACGCTACATTACAATCGAATTAAAATCAATAAAAGAGAAAAAGGTATCGTCTGCTTCTGGTCTGGTCTATCATCTGTCAATAAAGAACGAAATTCAATTCATATGAAAACACCAAAAAAATGCGACCGATTTTGGCAGAAACTAGTTTTAGAAAATGTTGGGTGGTATAACAGTTGACTCATTTGTATAAATATTTTTTTTTAATTTAAAACAAATCGCGCGCATAACATATGTTAATACTTGTCGTGAACAGAAAATGTGTTGTGTCATCTTGTAAGTGACCAAGTGACGATGAAATGACTGCAGTGCTTGACATGAAGTCGCAGGATAGAACCGGGTAAATCATTTTCTACCAAGGTACTTACTATAAAATTGTCTATTTTTACTGTATGATACAAATGTATGAGCAGGTATACTATAGAATTCCTAGAGAAATTGTTATAAAGAATGTACGCATTGGTTTTTATAACTGTAATGTACTTTCTGTTATGTTCAAATAAACAAATAATAGCTGATCCGCTTCTGTACTTAAGACGGAATATATCGTCCGATAAAATAGAACCATATCAACTATACCATCAACCTATGTCTGTCCACTGCTGTATATAGGCCTCTCCAAGGCTCGCCACCACACCCGATCTTCGGCTTTTCTCAACCGGCCACCACCTGCAAACTTTAAACCTCTTATGTCAAAGCAAAATGAAACACATTCTGATATTTGCTAACGACCATTCTCAATATTTTATAAAAACGATGCGGCGTAAAATAAAGAAAAAAACTTCCGTTTTTTGAAATTCTCTAAAAAAACGCACTAAAAGGACAACCAGATAGGACATAAAACACCCATTGATCGTATTTTGACACGTAGACGTAGACAGGTATATTTTTTTTTAAATAAGTACACCCAACCATAATTACCTGTAGTAATCTATACGACAGCTGTATATGATAGACAAACGTATGGTTAGATGGGAATCCATCACAAAAGGTGTTTTTCGCTAAGTTCAGTTGTTTACTTCAGTTGAGCAGTGGGGAATAAGCGATTTTTTATATTGAAAATTAACACAGATGAAGTTTCAATTTGCGTAAATTGATAAATCTACGCTCGTAATTAGTTATCATCTTTAAATAATGATTCTGTTTACCAACTTACGCGTTGACATGATTTGAAACAGTCAAACGCGCGGAACGGGGGCTAGCTCGAAGTATATTATTAAAGTAATTACCATCGAGTGATAACTGGGTCTATGAAGCTGCAGTCATTTAAACTCGGACACAAAAAAATAATGGCATGTTTCTTATAGTTAGCGTTGCGGGTCCAAGACGGGTACTTATTTAAAAATTGCTTTAAAGAACAGGTGAATGTGGCACGTGCCAACAGCCAGGTGGGACGGACACTTTTTATATCCACGAACATTAATTCAACCGGTCTATGTAGATAAATGGACATGACATTGTGCACGGGTAACTAAAAGGTTTTAAGGTGTTGAAAAATATGGTTAACAAGCTTAACAAGTAGGCCTTTGCATGTGTTGATGGTTTCTGAAGTGACTACATCTTTTAAAAGATGTCATATTGTTTATTTTAAATTTAAATAATTCCTAACCACGCTACTACTTTTAGAAAGGGGAGAGTACACGCTTCTATTCCTGAGGCGCTGATTGCGCCCGACTGGCCAAGTTACTCCTCTTCATAGAAGACTGTCATAGAATGGATCTCCAAAGGTAGTCAGCGCATCGGAGGACGAGCCAACGTTCGTCATTCTGAACGTGTCGACAACGACGTTTTTAGACTTTTATATTTAAATTCTATTTTTAATAAGCCACAAACTGTTGTTGGCATGTATCGTAGGTGTCGATGAGCAACAGTAACCACTTCTACCAGGTGAGCTGTCTGCTCGTGTGTCACCTTCAAGGTTGTAACCATTTACCTATCAGTGAATATTTTAAGTTTAGATAATTTCTGAGGGTCTTCCCTCCAGGAATCTTTTATTTAACCCATGCGTAACTTATTTGGATTTTTAATACTACTCGTCGTATATGCATAATTACATGGTGGGTAAAGCTGTATGCCATAAAAAAGAAATATTTAGCTTAATTTGAAATCTCACTCTACATCTAACAACAAGTTTGTTCAATTAATAAATTGTACTATCGATTCCAGTCGTGCCGGCCGGCGCGGGCGCACCCCACTCGGCGGACGCGTTACCGTTATCTACACTAATAAATGTGGATAATTGATACTGCCATAGTTTACCTATCAATTTAGAACAGTAACTTTGGTCACACAGTCTTATTAGTTCATGCATACCATGACATGTGCTCGATTTAATTAGCAATCACATACAGCCACTCTTTCCCTAACTTTCTAGCTTGTGGATAGGGTACAATATTTTTATTCAAGACATCCGCCAAATTTACTTTCGTCAGATTAATTTTTTCCCGCATTGTATCTGTCAGAATTACTTGACGAAAGAATTGATTTTTAATTACTTCTAAAATTATTTAAATATATAATATTTACTATAGAATAGCTCTAACTTCGTCTTAACTCATTTCTACTTTCGGCTTTATTTAAGTTCCTACGATATGGGAATATTTTATGGCAAAACCATCGACTTTGTCAAAGTTAGACTAACTAATCTTTCACAGAGCAAAGGTCGACGATATGGGTTATCGCAATGCTATATAGATGCGACGCTCTTTGAAAATGCGCCATATTTTATTTTATATTGTAGTATGCGGTGTTTCGTTTCAACTTGCCGATTTTGCTTGCTTTGTTGTGCTGTTGAAAGCCTGTTCAGTAGATCTTCGTTGTTGACTTCTTTAGAAATTGGTAAACAAAAAAATGTTTAAAAATATTTTTCAACCTTATCAGACATGTAGAAATGTGACGTGTGGTTTTGGCCGGCTTTACAATAGTTCCACCCTATCTATCCCCGTGGGTGTCGTAAAGGCGACTAAGGGATAACAAAGTGGCTACCACAAGCCTCGAGGAGCTACACCGCCTCTAAAAGAGTGGACTCGCCAACTCGCTTGGTCAGTGTGGCGTTTTAAGACCATACATCCCTCATGCACAAGACAATATGCATGAGGAGGCCTGTAGGGACACAGTGTGCGCAGAACGCGCACAGTATTTTACGTTGTCAACAATTTACGGCATAGTGTCACTGTCCACACTGTTCTCGCCACTCTTCTCCCGCATACTTTCAATTAATCCTTGTGATCATTTAATAAAATAGTATGGAGGACAATGAAAGTAATTTATCGCACCTTCTGAAGCTACATCTCACGCCACAATACACCCTAAATTCTGACCTCCACGAGTTCATGTACAGCAGTAGATACTAAAAGAGCTGGTTACTTACTCGGAGAAGTAATAAATTGTTTGATATGTTGATACATTGATTGATATATTATGCTATTCGAAATAAGCTTTTGAAACAGTGTGGTCGCAAGGGAGTCATGCAAGATCTTAGATCAAACCAAATTTGGTTTTATCTAAGTGGAAGATGAATTATTGTGCCCGAAATTACCATTACGCTTACGTTCATAAAGTTATGTAAACAACTCTCAATAAGCTCTAATATCTGCTGGTTCTCTCTTTTGTTACTTGTGATAGTTTGTAGACATATAGATCGTTCGTGCGACCAACACTGTCCCTGGCGGTGATCGTGATGCTTTCATCGCGATACGGTCTACATCACGACCGACTAATCTTAGTCAATCTACCATTGAACGTTTGTGCGAGAAACAATGGACCGCGGGAACTATGACATTGGCGAAACGCAACATATCACGAGACGTATGCGAACAAACATTACTTACAGAGTTATAAAACAAAATAATAGTTGTCATTTACAGATCATCAAACTTAGCAAAAATATTAGATCTGTGATCAGACCAAATCAATGGACAGACCAATCGATTATGACAGTTTCATTGAGTTCAGTTAAATTTATACTCAAAAACTATCCCACTTTCTAAAGATTAATTTTGAATCCCAAGAACTGTTTGGAAAGGGATTCAAATTGTTGTGGTGAAGGAATATGAAGACTTTCCTTATGATCTTTTATTTTTGATTGTCTGAAAGTATTGCTTCATGACCTTTAATGGTAAAGCTTTGTAGTGGACTGTCCGTGGACAGCCTTTGTATACCATGACATTGACAGATGAGACTCATTAATGAGAAGTGGACTGGTCACACTGCCTGTCACCATGCTTAAGTTAAAAAAAGGTATTATATATTTTAAGTGTAGCGTTCAAATCTATCCGCTAGTTAGGCATGGTTATTTAGGCATGGTGAATATTTCTCAATGCCTGAGATTAATGTACAAGTAAATTGTCGTTGCTGGTTGAGTTCGATTAAACTACTCTTTGATTGCAAGGACTTAAAAATAAGAATTTGGATGTTAGGGTCTAGGTAAAAAATGATGAAACAGAACGTTTATTGTAAAAGTCATGCATATATCTGACAATAAACAACGTTTTTCGAATTTGTATTTGTGATTGCAAATTTAAATACATAAATTTGACGTGATATCCTAGAAATAGATATTCTTGACTCTCATTCGTGAAGTCGTAAGTTTAGATCCTCGGACAGTACCACTAAGTTATACGAATTCTTAAAATTAAATCTAGCTCAGCGGTGCAGGAAAACATCATGAGGAAACCCGCATGCTCAAGAATAAAAAATCTGGTACCACCCAACCGCACCCCGTGGTGAACTATGTCCCGGAACCTCTTGATTTGCTAGAGGACACCTATGTCTTGTAGTGTTACGTTATAGGATGATATCGTAAATCATTATTTAATAATGTGTCTCTTCATAATATTAATTATATAATACAGAACATTTACGACTTCAACAATAATACAACACTATAGATATGTATACACAGTATAATGGTATTATGCGAGACGCCATGGTTGACTCGTGCTATCTCGCGGGTCGGCGCACGCGCAGCCTCCGCTTTTGCTCCTTTTATGTCACGTATAATCAACTACCTCGTGTTTCCATGTGTGCGTACTTGTTCACCAGCATAATATTCACGTCAACACTTTACAGAACAAACGATTATAACTTTTATTATAACACCAATAAAGCTTATAAAAATGTCAGCTAACTGTTAGAATAATTGTGCAAGACATCACACGCATGTTGGCTGTATGTGTGTATTTACGTACGTATAAACTTTGTACATTTTGTACGTAGCGTCATGTTACTGGAACTATTTAAAAATAGAAGTAAACGTATTTGCTTCATAGAGGTGACTTTGGTTCGAGAAACTAAACTGTTTTCGATCGATTTGGAATAAAGCGAGATCAGCGAGTTAGATCATTAGTTAGACGATATATGTCTACTCTTAATTATACATAATAACTTGTAAACTAAATTCTAATTTCATTTTAGCTAATTTCTTATCTATTTTTTTTTTTGTTAATTTGACATATCATCAACGAATACGTCATTGATTACCTTGTCTTCAAGGAAGTCATCGCTCACAAACATCATTTGAAAATTAATTAATATTATAATCGACAGTTCAATTAAAGTATAGAGCGGGCGTACTGAGAGGAGTTTAATTTTTTGCTACTCTCTTTTAGCTTTAAGGCTTCCATGACCGCAATCTGATATAATAATAATCTTAGTGAATGTAATTCTTCGTAGCCCCAATCACCTTAGAATTATAGTCTGTAGATGCTACAAAAAGTTCAGATTAATTTTGCTCACTTAATCTTTAAGTTTCTAAGAATCTCTGTTTGTCTGGTTGTTTGTGTTCGCTTGTCATTATCCCCCCTCATTTACAGCTATATTTATAATTACGTAATATTTAAGTGGGAATATCATATATTAAAGCCTTATGCTATCACTCTACTGTTGACTATTCGATTTGCTATCCTGAGTGTTAACAGAGGAGTTTGAGAGTTAGTATTTTGAGGGGAAGAGTGCACGCTGCAATCCAACAACCGCTGGGCGCGCAAGACTGGCCACGTTACCCCTCTCTCACAGAAGACTACCTTGAAATGTACTGCATCTCTCACTTTATCTTATTTCCCCAATGTACGTAAGTGTTTCGGTAGTGAGTGAGATGTGCCAGAGCCCATTCCCATCCTATCCCTCCCCATTTTTCCAATCCTTTCTCCAAATCCATTCCTATATCTCCAAAGGTAGGCAGCGCATCCGGGGGCGTGCCAACGTTTGTCATTCTGGACTGATGTTGGCATGTATCGCGGATGTCTATGGGCGACAGTATCCACTTACCATCAGGTGGACTGTATGCTCGTCTGCCGCCTTCGTACATAAAAAAAAAACAACAGTAGACCACTTCCTTCATTCAACCCAACACACCTTGCACTCTTCATACAGCTACTGTTGATTCACACCATTTTTAATCACACTATGATTCACATCTATTCATATATTAAATGTAGAAGAAACTGTTGATACACCTACAGTAAAATAATAATAAATATTCGTGTAAGGATAATGAAACTTCTGTGGAATATAAGTATCATTGCATCGCCTTGAACTTTAAGTTCAAAAGGCACTTGAGACGTCGCGACGGGAAAGCTTTTAAGGTTATCGAAATTATTTATTACTAATGGAGCTCTTGAAGCGGCCCCATTTTTTATTTCAGTTTTTACATTGAAAAATTACACTTTAATTCTTTTCTCAGAGAAATATGGTATCTATCACTTGAGTTTTGTGTTTTTTGCTGTGGGATTTATTGCTATTAAGAAAAAACTGTGAAAGAATTGAGAGGTTATCTTCAAAACGGAAACTGGCAATAGTAGTTAAGTATACGGAACAGATGTGCGATGTGGCGCCTTAATCAAAAAGTGTTTTATGAAAAGTCATGTAACCTAATAAAATTGTGCTGTACCTGTAACTAGTAATTTACTAAATAAAAATAAACACAGAGTTTTATTGTAACCTTCCATTAACTATGTGGAACAACTGTTTACTCTCATTGAGTCGTAAAAGGAGCGTGACTTGGCATTAAATCATCTTCAGTCGATTATTGTCCACATAACAAACATGCTATTAAGCTTTCAAAGAACATTTAGTGACAAAAACAACGTGACGTCATCGATTTTTTAATCTTTATAATTTCTTTCCGATTAAGCCATCAACATGTTTTATCTTCAGACGTGCTGTCATAGTTTATTATGAAAAATACATTTTAAATTGATGGCTAATTGTATACCGTGGAGTTCATCCAGGCGCTCCTGAGTCGTGACATTATAAATTTATTTTTTGAAGGTGTGTAATATCTCGATTGTATATTTTTGATTTTTGATTCAAAATATATCATTTTTTTATCTGAACAAAATTTTAGACGATATTAGCCATTTTATACAATACTTTATGTCAATTAGGCTCTGCAGGCGGAAACATTATATGTAGTTAAAAATTACCTCGATTAATTTAATGTCAAAATATCCCCTAATTTCAACCATGTTTTCACCTATTACTTGTCAAATTTAAGTATATCAAGTAAAATGTTTTAACAAAAGGGCTCTAGAACAGTTTTCTAAAATAGGGACTAATTTCTGATGTTACAAAGAAACATCTACCTACACTTGGCGCGGGGTAGACATTTTCTATATTTTTTTGCAGACATTTTACTGACCTTTAATTCTAAAATGTAACGGTAACTGGTAGTAAGCTATTATTAAAAATTGCATAAGAAGTATTGATTCTCAGATCATTTGCCATCCCCATTTAATATCTCGTAAATAAGATAAAATGATTTCTACAAAAAGTAATTAAATATATAATGAAATTTTCACAGACATTAGCCAATAAAGTGCAATTGTTAGTTGGAGAATAGAACTTTAGTTGGAGAATTCTTGATTCTTGGAATAATTTCTACATACGTTACCTACTGAAACTAACGGAAACAAAGGAGCTCCTGTTTCAAATTCGTTATACTTAGTTATGCTTTAAACTAAGGAACTACTATAAAATAGGGGACCTTCACACGGACAAAAATAAAACACAAGCGTATCAAACGAAGGAATGTGGATTGCGGTCGCTGGATACTTTCGGTGATTATCATCATTAGTAGTTATTACGTGAATGCGTCCATCCATCACGCTAGCACTCCCTTATTATTTTGATGACATCGAAAGAAACGCTGCTTTTTATGTTAGCAGAGTCAGATAATTGTATTTCATAAACAAACCCGCGAAATGTTTGTTTACATAATATGAACGTTGTCAAAAATACATGCAATACTGTGCATTTGTTAACAATACCTACGGATAAATAAAAGTTTTACACTATACATACAAAACACTAAATATACATATAGGTATGCCATTTATATATCAAAAGACATTTAATTATATACTCGTTATATACCTTTATGGCCGATCTAGGCATTAAAGTCTACTTGCTCTTTCTGCATTATGTAGATAAGCAGACGCTTCCCTTATATCTTATGAGAAAAAAAAAAACGTATGCGGTCAGGGGACCGTCAGGAACAAAGATCTTCACGCATTTTTTTTTAAACTCCGAATGTAATTCGAAATAAAATCTGTATAGTACATGTATTTTTTTTTATTTTGTATCATATTTTCAATGCAAATAATTTAAAATAAGGAATCAAATAAAAAATTTAGATTATACAACCGGCCACGCACTAGTCTGCACGTCTGTTATTCTGCTTGAGTCTCGCTCTCGATACTCGCACGCACACACACACACAGAGAAAGAGAAAGGCGTATGGAGAGGGTAAAAATCTTACGTGACGTTATATTTTCTCTCGAATCAGTACTTCGCGTAAAGGAACTTCGTTCCAAAAAACATAATACTATACCATAATAATTATATAATGCCGTCACAAAATCCCTCCACTGCTAGGTTTTTGTGAAACTCGTTTATGTATTCAGACATAAGTATATGGACTTCGTCTAAGGCCAAAGATCTTTCTTCTTCTACATAAGATCTTTCTTCTTCGGCTCTTCTTCCTATAACTTTCTTCATATCGTCGTTCCAAATGTCCAATAATATTTATCCAAAATATCATTTGTTCATTTGGACAAAACAATTCTGCCCCTAGGTTTTCAATTTGAATTATGTCTTTGCTGATAACTAAAAATATTTTCTTGATTTGCGTGGGCGCTCTGTTCTAAACGAAGCGTTTTCTATAAATTAACTAATGTATTTTGGGAATACATTTACATATTGTATTCCTCGTTTTAAATTTACGATAGGAATGTCAAAGGTTATTCGTGACTTATTACAATTCTAGTCACTTGATCAATGGCGCATTTAATCAATATGACTTTCTGACTTAATTTCAAATATTCTAATTAAATATACGGATTAAATATTTTGTTACTATACATCTATCATTTTTAAGGGTACCTATATGCTGTTATTTCATAGTTTTGTGGAATAATTATCCAAACTTTAAACGTAGGTACCTATTAACAAATTTAACAATACCTATCGCGGTGCGTAGTCACGAGATTACAAAAAAACTAATCGTAGGTGAAACTTTTTATATTTCCTAACTTCCGATCAGATCTCATTATTTATGATCATCTTATTATAACACCCCTTTCGCAAAAATCGCAAATATACGCAAATATATCAAGAAAATGGTGCCCATGGAAACTTATGGATTTATGATATTAATTATCTACCCACTGATGTTGACGGAGTTTTTCTAGTTAATCAAAACAACGAGTTACATTCCTCGGTATTGTTACATACTCCCGAGTAGGATGCCTGGAATACCTATTAGAACTTTTTATGCAATCTAAATTATTGTCTTTGTTAGTCTACAGTTTACAATTAATAAATTAACTCCCCGTTTCTTAACAAACAAACTGGTTTTAAAGACACCACACAACAATTTTGTTTCCTCAGATTAAGTATGGTAGGTAGATGATGGGGTTATTAACCCCTGTCTTTATAATGAACCTATGTTTATAAGTTTTATCGCCCACAATGAGTCGATTGTGTAATTGGATATGATTACATAATGAACAACTTATTATGGTGTTATTAATAAAAAATAAGGTAAGCATTTTAGGAAAACTAAATTACCTAATTCTACATTAGGTAGGTACTGACCATTATCAACTCATAGAGCTTACGAGTGTATCATTTCACAGACAATATTGAAGCACTTAATTAACAAAATTAAATTTTATGAAAACTATCATATCTAATAAAACTAATTAAACGACTAAAAATATGCTCTCTCTAGAAAAATATCCTGCCCAATGGTAAAAACCGTTACAAACTATCGTAGAATCTTCGGATGAGATTAGTCCAAACAAACCCACTAACGTTGTACCTACTTCATCCATGTACTTCTGAGATGCTTTTTTACTAGTGCTTAGCGCTGAATCACTGTTTGATTACATTTCTTACATAATTACCTATGATGTATGTATGAGTCATATTAAATATGAACACAGTGTGTATAAAATAATAACTTTTAACCCTGACACAAAGTATATATGTAGTAGGTATATATTTATATGTAGATTGTGTTTGAAATTGAGCAAAATTCGCTAAATTTGACCCAATTCGCTATTTTTTGCACTTATCTTAGGAAGGTAACAAAAGATGCACCGAATATAGCGAATTTCGCGTGTTTTAGAACGCTACCGTGTTTTAGAACCGAGTGACCTATGGCAAATAAAATGGATATGCCTATGAATGAAATTGGAATATGGAAAGCCTTTATGTACAACAATGAGATATATCGAAAAATTTACAGTATCTTTTTTTTAAACTACGCTCCCCTTAAAATCTGCAGGCTGAACAAACATGTATTCGTTTGTTTAATTTGGGGGTAAAGGTTTCCAAAACCCTGCAGATTTTGTTCCGAAAAGAATGAAACACCAAAGTACCTTAGATGCTTCCGAACATTGAATTAAGTGACCAATGCTTCCAAACATATTATTTTAAAGTCCAACGTATTTTAATATTTTATTAATAAAGTATTTTAAGAGGATGTACCTATGTTTTTCGTTTGCTATCCACATGGCCAGTTACCCGATTGCTCTTTATACATACATTTGCTCGATTCCGTAATCTCGGTTACAGTAGAGCATCAGCAAATATAAATAAATCCAGAATAATTTGTGTTGTGAAAGTGTTAGTCAGGAATTAACCCGATTTTTGTTCAGATCGATCGTGATCGTGATAGATCGGAAGCGATGACCGGCACTGGAGCTCGAAATAACTTCACTGCTTGTACAATCGCGCACGAAATGTATTGCAGTTTTCAGCAGTCTAAGTGTAAGTTTTTTCATTTGTAAACGCAACTATCGAAGTTGCTACCGATGTTTTTTCTGTATACTTAGAGAATTAAGCAGCGCCCCTAGTGGCCGAATCAAGAAACTTAAAATCTTCATACAGAAAATATCTTTACTTCATACATACAAGAGAACGTAACGTTATAATAGAAAGTTACAGTCGAGGCACTGTTTGTTTAAACTTTAAAGTAAATACATACGAATCACAATATCATGGTTAGTGTTAAAAGATATTAGGTAATCAATCGCTCGGTACGATCGATTCTAACAGTTTTATTTAAAGATGAGGTTATCATCTACTTTTTGAAAAAGCTAGATTTTACAGTATTTAACA
Source organism: Sesia apiformis (assembly GCA_914767545.1). Classification (NCBI taxonomy): domain Eukaryota; kingdom Metazoa; phylum Arthropoda; class Insecta; order Lepidoptera; family Sesiidae; genus Sesia; species Sesia apiformis. The sequence continues at coordinate 15,446,854 of OU611953.1, forward strand.
TTTATTTATAATTATCACCTCCAAGGTTACTAATATTTGTGCAGTGTGCAGTTGAGCTGAAGAATAAAAAACAACCTTTATCAGATGAAATTTAAAGTAACATATCTTGTATAGGGGTTTATTTGTATAGAGTTTCTTTCTCTTATAGAGATTTCTTTTGAAAAGTTAAAGAAATTTTTATACAAGAAATATTACTATAGATTCCGTTACATAAATGTGTTTTTTTAATTATTTAGCTAAATAGCACAAATATAATTAACTTATTAAACTATATGTCCCTTGACCTTCAATTGTTTATTTCTTATTAGTGGCACTATTGGGCCAATCCGCAATTGACTGATGAAATATATTTTGTATAAGGAATGTGTTGAAAATGTAATATTTCCGTTCAGGGCTGTACCGCCTACAGCCAGTAATTGGAAAATATCGCGTTTAGCACGTTTGTATGCATTAGCATTACGAATATAAACCGTTTAAGCTGTTTGAGATTTAGCGTCCTGTCGATAACCATTTAGCATAGGCTGGCATTTACTTTGAAATTATCTTCTGCGTAAAACGTTTAGTAGTTGTAATTACTATTATAATATTTTTAACAGTATTTTTTACACACTCGGAGTTCGTAGCACCATGATTTTAATATTAAGAAGGCAACACCCTTCGCTTAACGTAATCTTGTTCAAATCCTACCGAAGCAGCTTTTCTTGAAACAGTTTTTCTACGTGCATTTTAAATGAAATTACTATGTAGCAACGAGTTCTGCTATTTTATAGCGTAATAAATAAAATAATAAATTATATAAAATACGAAAGCTATTAAGTGTGCCCACAAGTATTACATCTGCAGGATTTTAAGCAACATACTGATAAATATTGCGTTTGCAGAATATGTCTGCCTCAAGAGGTCTTTTCAATATGGAGTTCTTCAAGAACGCTGTGAGTAGGATATTGCAAGGTCGGCGGCGCACCCGCATACCCCCTGGTGTTACAGGTGTCTATGGGCGACGGTAACACTTACCATCACGTGGGACCGCTTGCTCGTCCGCCCACTTGTCTATAAAAAAAACAATGGCAAACAGAATTGACTAGAGCGCATGAAGAGATGTCTACACTTAATTTGGAAATTCAAGATTTAAAACGAACGTTACTAAATAGAAATAAGACTATTGATTCCCTAAAGTCAATTAGTAGTGATTTCTCTCCTAATGCGACAAGATGCTTGTTAAAGACGAAACTGCTATTAATCTCACCAGCCTATAGGAGTATCCGCACTAAGTCAGTCCAAGAATAGTATTAAAAGCTAATGAAAACTGTAAACCAATTTTATTGGGAGAATGTAGTAGACAGGAACCAATGTTTTCAACTATGTAATATCAAATTAAAGAACTAATTGTAAAAACTAAGAAATAAACTAGTGTATGTAAAGACCGCAAACTCATCATATTATGAGACGAACCTAATCCACATCGATGACGAAACCGTATGCAACAGCAAAGAAAGATATAAATAAAAATCGAAATATTGTGTCATATACTTTAGAAGATCTCACTAAAATCTAATGGATACAATTTTCAAGCTTCTGGTGGATCACGTTTCCCATGATTCCCAGAATATGCGTCTACTATCAATATTGTTCAGTTAATTGTGGAATGTAATCATTACGTTATCACTAATCAATCATTAGGTGTAATTGAGTAATCATTTATCTATCATCTTCATCTATTCTCGATTCCCATTCGTAAGCACGTAAGTTGAAACCCCGGCCTGCACCAATGAGTTTATATTTAAGTACATTTTTAAAAAAAATCTCTAAATGGAAACAGCTAGTAAAGAAAAACATCGCAAGGAAACTCAAATGGTCGAATATTAAAAAATATCTCGGGCATATTATGTATCAACTAATCCGCACTGGGCTCTTTTGAGATTAGTGATTAATAAGGGAGAAGCAATGTCTTAATTACTCGCCAGCACGACACAATTACCGTGAGTGAGTACTGTTGTTTTTGTAAAGGATGAAACGAGACTTTAAGAATGTTTGTCATGTATTTGTGCATCTCTTTATGGGCAGAAAAACAAAGAACTCTGCTCCGGTATATTTTTTCATATTTGACATAAGATGACTAACTCCATTATATCCCGTTAAAAAGTTGCACCTAGACAATAGACATAATGGATAACAAAAAAACAGACAGATAGACCATTGTAAACCAAATCATTCACTTTAGTATTAATATTTAGACGATGTATGTATGACGACTTTAGTTTATAGTTCATTTATAAACTTTTGTATCTGCTATTCATAAAGTCTTTAGTTATAGGTATGTTGTATGAAATCTAGTCCAAGTTTATTTACAATATCAAGATTCTATATTTCCTGTAAATTACGTTAATCATAAATCATGTTGTTTGAAATATCTGTTTTAGTACTGTGCGTTCGTGGAAGTTGGTTGCTGCACATGCGTGCGCATAATTTGGTCAATTCAGGAACCGTCATGAGTTAATGACATGTCGCAATGTTTTTTATTACGAGTATTTTATTTAGTTTTTAAACAACGATGGATATGTGGTGTACGTCGTACACGCACTAGGTGTATGCAGATTCTGCAATATTTAATTAATATCAAGAAATATTTTTTCTGTTATTTTGACGTGTCTCTATCGTTTCAAATATTTTTGTAATGTTTCGGAAATAATTTCCATTTTCGCGAAGTAAATAATACATTATTATGAAGTAATAATACATATATAATGTACATAAAAACCTGCATTTTACAATTACCTCAGTAAGTTTCGTTCCGAAGATTAATGAACACAGGAAAAGACTGTTTTAACGAATTCCTAAACATAAATTTCGATTTTTACAAGTATAGAAATTAAAACAAATTATAAGAGGTAACTAAAAACTAAATTAGAAATAAAATTATAACAGACTTAAGTCTGTTAATAAAATGTACCTGAGAATCATCTCATCAGGAACTACCGATTGCTTCTAGGTTGTAGTTATTAAATGCAAGCGGTAATACAAAAATGGCATACTTGGTCCATGTTTAATGGTCATTTTTGCTCCACATCAGCCTTCCGTGTGCATTCCTGCAACTTTAAATAACTGTCATTGCAACACACGTAACATATTTTATTTTTTCATAAGAAATACTTCTTGGATTGCCTTTAATAAAATAACACTTATTTTTTTTCTATTGACTTTTGAAATTATAAAGTAGATGTGCAAGAAGTAGAAAACAAAAAAACTATTTCGATATTGTTGACTCAAACAACCGTAACATAGCCGGAACATTAGGGTATGAATAATAAAGCAGTAGAAATTTAACGCCATTCTTTAAAAAAGTTACGAATTTCTGTGGCGTTACGCGATCTATCAATCGCAATGATTAGCATGCTCGGTTCATACCACCGGTTGCCTAAGAATAACTGAACAAAGGTTCCTGAGACTAAACAAAACAGCTCATTGTTGTCGCTTGTCGCAGTCTTTCATTACAATGCTCGCAACTGCAACAGTGAAAGGAATCCGCTAATGTTTCATTGTGTAATTAATATGAAAATGCGCCTTGTTAACCCCAATGTAAACAATAATATTAATGAGAAACGAGAACTCTACTCCGGTTGCGATTGTGTGTAGTATGTGAACACTGCCACCTTATTCTCTGACTTACATATCGACCATACCTTTTCTTATCGCGATCGCTTTGACCTTTATTATTATAAGTTAATCGATACTATTATTTTCAGATGCTGCACTGCAAGATACGGCGTGAATAAGAAAATGCCGAGTGGATAATTTGTAATGGCCGCCACAATGGCAACTCCCGCTCACGACCTTTACCTGCGGGACGGCGAACTTCGACCCCAGCATTCTAGGGACAATTCGAGGGACTCCGGGATATTTCACACCACAAAAGGGCTTTGGAACGCGCCCGGACAGAACAACTGTTTTTTAAACAGCGCCGTGCAGGTAAGGTTACGATAACGTTTGCACTTTTTATGACTTAATGCTAAAAACGTGAATTGTTTATTTTACTCGCTGGATTCTGAGAAGGTGTTGGTCAATATCGCGTTCACGTAAAAGGAAATTTGCAAATAGTATCATATGTCTGTAGAATATTTACGAATCGTTGTGGGTGGCGAGGCTCATGAAACTCGGAGTTTTAAAGTTTATTTTTTTTTTAACACTGATGTTAGTATTCGTTTGTAATGAGATTATTTTACATAGATATCATTTTATTATACGTTATGTTTCTTATACGTTTACATATTTATTGTTATTTCTTGATATCTATATTAGCCTATATCATCCCATTTCAGGGCACTGGCTTTCCCTAGGAACTAATCAAGAGGAGTTTTAGAGCTATAATTCACCACGAGAGATTGGTGGATACAAATGCCCTTGACTTTTTAAATATTAAATATGCTGGTTTCCTCGGGATGATAATTCAGAAATAGTACTCTAAGCAGAAACTGTTGTACTACCCGAATTTCGAACTCACGGCCTTACAAATATAAGTCAAGAATATATTTCTTCGGCTATCATCCACATTACATTATAATATGTATATATTTTATTTGTATAATATTAATTATAAAGGTATATGTATTATATATGTATATAAATATATATCATTTGTTTCCCAGGTCTGCTGGAAGAATTTCCGCAGGAGATAATCTTGTTTTTTGTACATCTTTTCTTTTCTTCCTTTTTATTTATTTTATGCTATGTGTGTACAACAAATTATGAAATACCTAAATTAATTAATATTATAAATCAGAAAGTGTGTTTGTGTATCTGTTTATTTGATACGACTTACTGAAGCGATTCCAATGAAATTTGGAAAATTGAAATCCAGAGAACGATACAAGGTACTTTTTATTCCGGAAAATGTATTAATTTTTCCAGAGGACTTAATTACACAAAATCTACGCAGGCAAAGTCGCGGGGAAAAGTTAGTCTCACTCATATATTTATTTCATTATTTCTTTAAGCATAAAAATTCAAACTAGTTCCAAGAAATACAAAAGAGATCTACCAGGAAAATATAAGCTGTCTGAGTCATACATTACAGGGAACGTGTTCATCGGTCTTCTATTATAATGAACACAAATACTAGTGACTATAAACGAAATGTGTCTTGAGAACATCGTTTGTAAACCTCTTAAAATTAATGATTAAAAAAATATGTAGAGCCATAAAGAAGGTTTTAAAAGCAGCGCCTTGTTTGATATATTACGTCGTAACCTCTCTCGTCAGCTGGACTTAAAAGATTTCGATAATCCATTGGTAAGTTGACGTAAATAATATCTGAAGATAAATCCGAGGATGAACGAGTAGCAAGTCGTCCGTCGACGTTGCGCCCGCGACCATTATTCAAATTTCATCGAGTAAACCGGGTGCTTAATCTGTAACCATCTTGAATATTTAACAAATTATTAATAAGGAGTAGTTTCGGTTGGAGCTGATAAGATTATATCTAGGGACGAATGGGAAATATTTAAAAGGTGTGCCCTACTTAAAACACCAGTAGATACTCGTAAGTGACAGAGAATATAAAAAAGCATCTGCGTTTTTGATGTATTTACCCTTGAAAATGATATTTGACTTTAGTCGAATAAAAGGTTGTTGTTCCTTTTCTCATAAGGCAATTGCGCAATTAGCACATTGTACCAGTGTCCACTTTTCTGTGTAATTAACAATTTTGAAGTCGAAACACATGTCGTCAATATCCAGTCCAGTTTAAGTAAGTTAGCGAATCACTATAAAGTTATAGTAAGTTTACTGCGGACAGAATAGTGGATTGCTTGGAGTACACGAAAAATCACAAACATTACGGATAATAAGCACGTTAATGTTTAATATATTATTATCACACAATTTTTATAATAAATCAAACAAACACCCGACTTCGAGTTCCAGCCAAAAAGTCCAGATGGGGTTGTTTCATTAAGGTATCTTTCTGCCTATCAATACCGGGGTATAAAAATGACAGTTATATCATAATAATTGTTTTTTTTTGTACAAAATAACCAAGTTGAGTAACCCATGTTTCGGTCACAATGTTCAACGCTTCCAATTATAACCAACTCGCGAAAGGACCATCGAATTTGTGACAACACTTTCTTTATGGTCAAAGGCAAATATTTAGTGGTCAAGCCATAAGTAGACAATATGGTGACACACGTATCTGTATAACGGCACGTACTCATTTTCAACCTTACAGCGGACATTAAAAAAGGGACTTTATTGGGTAGTTGTAAAGTTGATTTTTGATTATTCCCCTGTGATGACACTGTCGTCGCGCCATAGGGGTCGTGTGTTAACGTGACTCCTGTAGTAATCAAATGGACCCGTTTGCCTACTTCCAAAGTGGTTGTCTATGCTGTTCACAATTTTCTTTCACAGGTTCTTAGACACGTACTCTTTTTTACGTTACATACTCTTATACTTAGACAGTTAGTGAAATATTTAACATTAGAAGTGTCTTCAGGAGTTGTTTTTAGACCTACGTTTTGCGCTATAACAAGGTAGTTACAGAAATAAGTGAAATAAACAAAATTGAGGAAAATATGGAATTACCAATAAATACAATGTAGCAGTTATTAAATTAGATGCTTACGTTCTGACAGTCAATCTAGGTCTTGAAACTAGTTTATTTGATATCACTCTACTAGACAGCGATCAAATAACTGCACGTGCATAAAAGTGACCTTATTACTATATATAACTGAACTAGCTAGAGAATATATGTATTTTAAACTCACGTCAAGATCACGAAAACCGCATGAAAACAATCGTATTCTTAATAACTTTATTTTCATTGTTTCATTGTGACCTGTATTTTAAAATGATTATCATTTTGAATTTGAAATGTGTATTCGGTTTAATGAAACTTTTAATTAAATATTCATATCAAAATCTTCTATTCGTTTCGTTCCTATTGTTTCAAGAGTTTCAATTATAATTAACTGCTAACAACGTACAAACACAAATTTATTATCGTTTACGAGCTGTAAAATGTTTATGACATAACAAAAACATTTAATTGAAAAGTTGCATCACGCACACACGTGATTTACATTCCATCGTACTCGTTGCATGTTAATAAATCTGATCCCATTTATATGAGGTAATTACGACACGGAAAAATCTGGTCTCGTCGGATAAAAAATAGCGGGTCCATTCGTCTGAGCTTCCATAATGACGTCTACGTCGACCTTGAATATTGGGTGCATCATACCCTCATTAAAATACCTTAAGCTAGGAGCTTAAAAAAATAGATTAGTCATATTCAAAGGAAAATAATATTCTAGTTTTATACAGGCTTAAAGAGTTTTAAGTAAAATAGTTGTCTTGCAATTAATTAATACTGACATATTTATAGCGTCTTTTTACGTACAGTTTATGCGATAAAACTTTCAAGATTTCCCATTACCTTGGGACGTAATTTTACGTTACAATGAACTTTTGAAGCTTTGACGCAAAATATATCAAGGTTCCGCCAGAAAGTTAAATTTGCTTGAAACAACAATTTGCTTTGATTCACCTTATGATACCTTCGTAGTCACACTGCTATTACGATCATAAAAGTATGTGAATAGATGGCACGAGTCGGGAATGTAAGAAAAAGTCAAATGTAAAGTCGCTAACAAACGACTTGCGAGCGACGACACATTGACTAAGCCTTGGGGAAGATTACTGCGTCCACCATGATGGATTACCATGTCTCCATCTATGCAAGAAGTATAAAATGATGACTACAGCAGGCTCCTCAGCAATTTGCCTGCACTTAGAAACCTATTTGTCGTCAACTTTTACATATCATTTCATCATTTGCATGTTGACGTTCATACAGAAATGCAAATAAATTCTTCCAAGGTTGTAATTGTAATTTAGTAGTATTATGTGAGCTTATTGTAATTTCAATTCTCGATTTTTCTTTTATATTGCATACCTATAGGGTATGTAGGGTACCCTATAGGGTATGTACCTATCAATGAAATAATATGTAGGGTCTCCGTAAATTAGTGGATGTCCCATTATTGTGTGATTTGCAATCTGAAATTGTAAATCACACAGTAGAGTAACAATCGGAACTTGAAAAAGCGAAAAAGTATTCGATTTTTTTGTATAGAAAATCGATTTTTTCTTGATATTATTAAGTTAATATTATTAATATCTTAATCTTTTAATATCATTGATGAAACGATTTACTGATATTCGTATCGTTGAAGATCAAGAATAAAACAAACAGAGTTAGATATAGTACAGATTAATATTAATGCAAGGTATTTAATAAAGCAAACAACAAGCGTGTGAACAATACAAAGCCCAAAAGATATTTTTCAACTGTTCGGTGTTTAATGGTGCTCAGGCTCCCATAAAAGTCAAATCTAATTGGGGCACGCGATTGCCCTATCAATCTTTCTTCGTAATAGAATTAAAAATTACTCATTGTTTTAACATTATCCAGTCTTAATTGAATCTAACTTATACGGTTAATGAACCTCTTGACTTTTAAAATAAAAATAGACTAGTAATTACTGATACTTATGCAGTTAGCTTTGCATCCGGGAATTTTCAGGGCTAATTTCCTCGTAGTTTTAAATTAAAGAGCTTGTCTGCATCACGAAAGTTGCACCTGCAAAGCTAAATTGCAAGCATTACGTTATTTTACGAAAGTAATTTTGTAATAAGACCTATTTATGGAATATAAAGTTCATAGCACTTGTTTGTTCACCTGTGCTCCTGGAAGCGTTTACGAGCCTTTGTTTACTGTCCTCTTATCTCTTCCTGACGCTTGTACAATGTAATTATAAGAGTATCATTCTACTATGATGGCACTTGTCGTCTTATAAGCCGATGATAATTAGAGTTAATGACATACTCGCAGCTATTAGTGATTTCTAGATATGGGTTTCATTTTATTATTTTATATGGTAGGTCTTAAAAGTTAATGCTAATTGAACTATCAAGTTAATTATAAAATCTATAATTATCACAGTTGGATATAGATATTAATTACTATCTAATAATTAAAGTCCTTAATATAGACGAACAGTGTCTTTAGTCGTGTTGTAAAGTAAAATTATTTCTTTAGCACTAAAATATCCAATTGAAATTGCTGTGTAATTGAAAAGGTATTTCTTAATGTGCATTTCTGTTTACGAGTACGACTAAAGCATTATTGACACGGTTCAAGATCCTACAAAACACTGTCTACCGCGGGACGTATTGAATAGTGTTGGGTTAACGGATTTTCACTACAGCCGTAAAAGCGCCGCGCTACCTCCCAACACCAAACTGTTAATACTTTGTCGTACGTTATTTTATAAATCAGTTTAATCTTACATAACGTTTGATTCATCGAGCAATTCAGCTTGATGCTTTGTAGTATGATTCTACAAACACATTTACTAAACTATTTTTCTAAAAAGTAAATAAAATTATAATAAAATCTAATTGACTGTCACTGTCACCCAAATACAAGTTATTGTTATCGTTGGTATTTCGTTTCCTATACAAAGACCAACAAATAGTAATCAAAGCTGAAGTACATAATGCATTAACTGTTTGTAATCGGTAATTCGTTACGCAAAATGGACTAGTTTTAGATCATACACTTTAAGGGTGTAGATCGTGAAAATCACCGAAAAGAGTGTTACGATTTTTCATATTTAACCTATTTACATATGATTGATATCAATGATAATTTGTATATATTACAATCAAAGACCAATAAGTATGTTCATGCTTATATTAAACTCTTAAACCTAATAGTTGTTATATAATAAACGTCAACAAACGCACAAAATTGAGTAAAAATGCAAAAACATGACTTCGTATTTTTCAGATTTAACCCCATAAATCAACACAAATTGATAAAAAGAAACACTTTTTGAACACTGAAGAAACCAATAAGTATAGCTGTATACTTCTTTTTATACCTTTACAAACAAAGACTTCCTCTTTTAAAGCCCTAAAATCTAGATATATTTTAAGGTAAATTTTTCATACACAAATGTATGGGATAAAACGTTCGTTTCATTCGTGCAATCTCGGTGGTCTGCAGCGGCAGTTCCTTTCTGTAAGTGAACGCGACACCACGCTTGTCGGCTGCAGACAGCAGAATTACGTATTGTGAATTTGTGTTTTTTGTAAAAAACTGTAAGTATAACATTTTTATAATTAATTTATTTTCAGTTAGTAGAAAGTATCGATATAATGAATGTCTGAAAGAAAACCATGATGGAACTAGATATAAATCGTAAAAAATACAATATCTACACTAATAGGTATTATAAAGAGGAAAGATTTGGATTTTTGTATGTAACGAATAAACTCAAAAAGTACTGGACTGATTTTAATAATTCTTTTATCATTCGAAAGCTACATTATCACTGAGTAACATAGGCTATTTTTTTCGCAGGACTGATTGAATTTGAGTGGCTTGCCAGGGAAAAGAAAGTTTTGTACGCATTATAAAAATATGAAAGCCAAAAGATCTCGGAATAAAATGTAAGTTCCTCCCTACTTATTTATTATCGCATTTGAACAGGGTACATTACAAAGCTAATACAATATGTCATATGATTTAGATCGCCCGATTCAGACATATATACCTACAATAACATGTAAATATTGGTTTGTATTATCTATATCTATACTGATAAATAAAATTGAAGTATCTGTATGTAATATCAAAATAATAGGATTTTTAAAAAAAAAAAAGGCGATACGGAGTTCGCCGGGTCGGCTAGTATTGTCTAAATATCAAATTGTGGAAGTAGGTAGGCGACAGCGCAACTTTGTCGACATACCTATACCGCCAAACAGACGCGAGGCGCCTAGCGTCTGGCTTAGGGTTGTACAAAATAAATAAAAAGTGGATAATATTGATGAATAATATTTCCAGTATTGAAAATAAAGAAAACCTTGGGGCCGAGACTCTGAGCAACAATGCTACGCGCTGTATAGAGGTAAGTTGTTATACGTAATTCTTGTAGACTTGTTACATAAATAAACAAACTACTTAGTTAGTGATGGGCGAAGACAAAATCTCAATACCTACCTATAGATTTTTCTTGCAATATTTATTATTTTCATCGAGAGACAAACACCTTAGTACCGAAATACTTCTCAATTACTTTCTCAAAAGAAAATTTACGTTCAAATAGGTGACGTCATAAAAAAACAATACCTAATGCGTAAAGAAATTATAATTTCTATTCATCAGGAACCTAATATTGTATTAATTCTTTTGCATTTTTTTAAATTTTTAATTATTTTTTATAAAAAAAATCAAGCCATTATCTTTCTTTACAGGAACTAGTTATTGAAAACGACCAAGAGGGAAAGGTGGATGAAATGGAAGTTGGGCGTAGAGTTGTAGACGTTTCTTTTTTTTTTAAAGCTCTTCAGGCCATAGGGGACCACGGTCCAATGGATTGTAAGTTAAGTTACCTCAGTATAATAGGTGAAGTAAAAGTTGGTCTGGACTCAAAACTCATCATGAAATGTAGTATGTGTAGTATGAAATTTACTGTGTGTTTGATTGAAAAGAAAGAAGATAGAATGGAAGTGAATCATCAAATTGTATCTGGTATCATATCATCTGGTGGGAGCTACTATCAGTTAAAAACATTAACTGCCGCAGTAGCCCTACCAATCATGTCACCTTCATTATACAATGAAATTAATAATACGGTTTGCGATTGGTGGGAAAAGACAGCAGCACATTCCATGGCAGAAGCTGTCAAGGAAGAAGAGGAGTACGCAGTGTCTATAGGTAGTGTTGATAAAAATGGTACACCATTAATATCTGTTGCTGTTGACGGTTGTTGGAGCAAGAGATCTTATGGTAAGAATTTTTCCGCCTTGTCCGGCGCAGCTGCGATAATTGGCATTAAAACTAATAAAGTATTGTTTTTTGGAGTTAAAAATAAATACTGCGTAGTTTGTGCACGAGCCGCAAAGAACGACAGTCAGCCCTCGGAACACCGTTGTTTCAAGAATTATTCGGGATCATCTACCGGTATGGAATCGACCATAATAGTTGAGGGGTTTAAACGTTCCATTGTTGATCACGGTGTAATTTATAATAAATTTGTAGCAGACGGCGATTCCAGTACTTATAAAAAAATATTAGATTCGCGACCGTACGGTAATTTAACAGTAGAGAAAATTGAATGCAAAAATCATCTTTTACGAAACTACTGCAATAGCTTGGAGAAACTGTCGAAAGACACTAAGTATCCTTGCGAATTGCGGAAATTCCTAAAAGAAAGGTATTTGCGTTTAAGAACGGGTGTAAAATGCGCTATTAAATATTGGGGCGATCAAAATCAGTCACTCGAAGAAAAAATAAAAAATCTTAGTGAAGATATCCTAAATGGTCCACAACACGTATTTGGTAATCACCAATATTGCAAGGAGTATTTCTGTAGACCTGATACTCGTCGAATAGAACCTGTTGGGTTGCTTCCAGCAATTGTTGGATGCGGATTAATGGACGCGGTACACATTTTAAGTAAAAGACTGTCATATCATTCTAGAAGTTTAATTCATAATTGTACAAGTAATATAGTTGAAAGTTTTAACGCAGTGATTGCCAAATTAGTAGGGGGTAAGCGTGTAAATTATTCTTCCCGTGGTTCTTATGCGGGCCGATGCGCAGCTGCTGTTGTGTCTTTTAATACAGGATCGATTCATAGTAAAACTCATGAAGTAATATTTAAATCTAGTCCTAATCCTTTGATCGCGAAAGTGGAAAATTGTAATCGTAGAATCCGTTTAATTGCTAAACCTAAATTAAGATTGAAAAAGAGCCACAGCGCTGTATCGAAAGACGCTCACTATGGACCAAACTGCGAAAAACCTGATCTGAGTCCAGAATTATATGAGAAAGCCAAGTCATCTTTTTTAGCCGATTTAAAGTTGTCTTGTGCTGAAAGAGAGGAGCTTGAAAGGTCGACCCATTTGCAAAGAAGTAGTTCTGAGTGGATGAGTACAAGGAGAAAATTACTAACCTCATCATCGTTCGGGGAAGTTTGTAAAAAACGAGAGAGCACAAGTTGTGCTGTTCTTGTTCGTAAAATCGTTTATGGTAGTAATATCTCCAGTTTGCCTGCTGTACGGTACGGTATCGAAAACGAAGAAACCGCAATTAAACAGTTAGAAATTCAAGAGAATATTAGTATACAAGGTTGCGGTTTGTTCGTCGACGATCAATATGAATTTCTTGGTACTACACCAGATGGCATTTATGCAAACGGTTTAATTGAAATTAAGTGCCCACATTCTTTAGCTGGCATGACTCTTGATGAAGCAATGGCCAAACATACCTTTTGGGTTAAGGACAAGGCTTCCAAGGGTTATGTCATAAATAAAAATCATAACTGGTATTTCCAAATTCAGGGACAGGTACATATTACTAAAAGAAACGTTTGCATGCTTGGCATCTGGTTTGGTGCTACTGTACCTATGAAAGTTTATATTATAGAAAAGGACGACAAATTTTGGGAGGAGAAAATGGAGATGAAATTAGTTAGGTTTTATTACGATTGCCTACTTCCAGAATTAGTTGATCCTCGGCAGTCACGAAGCATGCCCATTCGTGACGCGCCCAGTATCATAGAGGCTATGAAAGAGAGGAAAGAAAGAGCTTTACGTGTTATGAAAGAGAAGAACGCCTAATGATTTTGAAAGATACAGGTAACTTAACTACCCAGCCAGTCGATTCACGTAAACACGCCAGTCCAAAAGTCGTTTTAACTTAGGAACTTAGAAATCGCCTTTTGGTTTTCTGTTTTAAACGCACTTACTTATCTAGTCTTGGATTGTCATAAATCTTCCAATAGCTCAATTACTATACAATTTCTGAGTTACCTGGTGTAAAGAATCATAAAAATTGGTTCAAAAATACAGCGAATTGAGAATTCTCCTTTTTTTAAGTCGGTTAAAAGGGCTAAATTTGCAAAAAACGAAGTGACGTCACTGCGCTACGGTTTTTATTACTTACGTGAATCGGGCAGCTGGTAACGTTTTCATTCTGATAGGTTTTGTGATAGCCATTGATTTTATCATCAAATTAGCAGAAATCAGAACTTGATCCGTAATCGAATGAAAAACCATTAGAATTTTGAACTCATATTTCGTTATTGTTTAATTACATACTTTTAATTAGTATATTAATAATTTACAAACTTCTGTTAAAATTAGTAAATAAATGAATTATTTACTAATTTTTGTACAACCCTAGCACGCTTTTGAGATAGCGAGTAATGGCGACTCATATTTGTTATTGTGTAGTAAATAAATCATTTTTATACTTGTGTTTCATTTATTGACATTTTTTTTAAAACCCTAGGATTTTTTTTAGATATCGACGAGGTGATCGTAAACAAAAAGTAAGTATTTGAGTTTACGCAATAGGCACATTTCCTTGCGTAGAGATAAACACACTTCCTACTGAGTTTGCAATTATTTTATTGAATGAATATTTTACGAATTAGAATAAATTTTGGTAGTGAAATTACAAATAAATAAATAGTTGGAATTTTAGGTAAGTAGAATACAAAAATGTCAGATGTCAAATGATAGAAAAACATAAAAATTGTGTCTCAACTACTCTTATTAATCTATTAAAAAGAATCAACAGCTAGTTTCCAAAAATTCAACGTTATTGTTATGCTGTAAATATTCAAGTTCAATAACAATTTCTCAACGTGGAACGTTTGTTGCAAAACATTTTGAAAATCGCGCTCTCTAGGTCATTCATCCGCCCCGTCGGATGTTACATTAAACTTTGGCGCTGCGGTCGCTCGAAATCGAGATCTCAGGCCAACAATCTACACCCTTAAGGTGAAGCAACAAACATTTGTTTAGTAAACTTTCTAAATGTCGCTATTTACACGTGTAGCGTGAAGCTCGCTTGATCTGCTACATCCTCTGTTTTTGTCTTCATTTTGTTATGACAATGTGCCATCAGTGGACTGTATAGGACGCCGTTCGTATAAACGTTGGGAGAATGTTTGACCAGGTATATTTCATGTCATTACGACTATTATTGATACCAATTTTAAACAATCTGTAAAAGATTATAGGGAGCGATTATGTCATGTTTCAGTAATTCAGAATAACTTTGCTGAAATATCTTTTGATGTAGATAGTATATAACACCTCAATGTAGGCACAGGCTATGTCACCCCTTTATCACTCAGGGCCAGTGCGAATTCTCGAACAGGCTCGAAGTCTATATCTATGTAATATTTGTTACTTTGTTCAAATTTTAGTTTGCTTGGTGTGCTTAATGATCCTTTAGGCGATGTGAAAATAATATGACAACTCTGTAAATTTTGTTATAAAAATGTAAGTGATTTGTTATTGTCCTTTGTTTTAATAAACAGATCGATCGATCGACTAAAGAAACAAATCAAGTCAATTGAATACAATATCGGTACCTGTAACGTCCCACAGAAGGGTATACATAGGTTCCCCTTGCGGTCGCTAGGGAGTTTTTGAGCCGTAAACCAAATCGCGGGATCAGTGCGGATTTGTTAATGTCCTGCCCGATATATTTTCTTTATTTTTTTAATTAATGTGAATCTTTCATTTTTAAATGTAAATACTACATATGTAATAAGAAGTTGTAGCGTCGGTAACGCTCTTCGATATGTAATACGCCCGCACCGTGTCCTTCCACTAAACAATACTCTTTGAACAGGTGCACGTGTGCTTACGAAAGTTACGAGTATTTTACTAACTATCCACTATTCGACTCACGTTCGTCTGTCCCTTGTTTACATAATGCTGGGAGGTTCCAACGAGCGGTAAGAAATGTTTTTGAATGCTCGATGGACGATAATTTATTTTTTTATGGCTTTATAATACGTAAAGTAAGTCAATTCATTTACCATTAAAAGTTAAATGTACTATGCCTATAAAATATATAGGTAGCTCTTTATCTGCATTAAATTTTTATACGTGCGTCCATATTTCTATATCCTCTGTATGGAAGAGATGGCAGACGGGTGGGCGATCTACTAGATGACAGTAAGTGGCCACTGCCGCCAATGGACACCGAGAACGCCGTCAACCTATAGCTTACTTGAAAACCCCATGTCGTAACTCAGTGGTAAAACCTTAGTTGGCAGTTCATTTCACAACTTTCAGGGTCTTTTTAATACTCTAAACAGTAATGTCATCATTATGCTAATATATTATATCTAGACGTTTACCATATTTATTTTAAAGACATGTTTGTGCGTGGCTCTTTCCATTTAACAAAGAAAAAAGTTGAAAAACCATTTCAAATAATACTTGAAATTGACGGACATGACCGTTGCATAACAAAAGTAATTTTAAAAAACAATATCAACGTGATAAATGTATGCTCGTTACATTGATTGGTGGAGCTCGCGATTGCGCATTCCGTCTCGCGTTAGATTAATGTCTCATCAACCTCTGCAGTAGTCATACTATGTAATGTATATTCCTTCCTATGCCTTTTGTTTAGAGATCAACAACTTCAAATACTTTTAATATTTTATTCAGCTAAGGCTATCAAACTTTTAACAAGAATAAGGGCTTTTCTCACCACGTCCTGATACTTTTTCAGAAGGTATCAGAAAGTCAGTTATATTTTATCAGAAAGTCAATATCAGCTAGATTTTATTGACAGATAAACCAATCAGATAATTTGTCTATCAGATTGTTAACGGTGACTTTGTTACGTGGTAACGTGACAAACAATGTTTTTAAAAAAAACTATTTATATTGAATATTATGTTACACGACTTTGGTTTGGGAACGAATTGAATTAGGGGGGATAGAACAGGAATATTTAAAGGGTCGGAGGTTCGGTGGGTATAATAAGAACAATTATCATTTACTTAAATACAATATAGATGTAAAGACACAAACATGGTAAAGGAGTACTAACTATCCTAATTACATTAAGCTAGGGCAGAGGTCATTATCTAACAACTTTGGTTAACAGTAGGAGGTTTTAAGAAAAGCCCTTATCTTATATTTATGAAACTTTTTTTTAAGTAAGTATATTTTTTTTATTATATTAGTAAGTAAGTATATTTTTATATACTCGTAGACATTTTATTTTAATGAATTACCTACTCATAATTAGAATTGTATAGATAGATATACTTTAATATACACCAAAATCATACAGAGAAATACAAAATACAGAGTAATTAGAATTTAGAAGTACAACCGGCGGCCTTATAGCTAAAGCGATTTCTTCCTGGCCTTTGGGTGGTAAGGAGAAGCCAGTGGACGAAATAGAGGTAGATTGCGCAATAAAGAAGTAATGTCTGTGCATACATTCAGAAATATAAAGATACTGAAAAAATATATGTTCTGCATGATTATACCTAAAGGTGTGAATTTACAAACGTATAAATGTTTTATAAAATATGTATGTTACTAGATAAGTTTGTAAATCTGTTGTTGTACTTAATAAATAAATACCTACTGGCATATATGTATATATACATAGGTATATATTATACATTCAGAAAGATCTAAGGAATTAAAAAAGATAAAGAAATAAATAATGAAAAGAATTTGGTTGTAAGGAAACTCATCAGTCATCTGCGAGGTAGTGTTCTTTCACGAGTCTTTTAAAACTTGCCAGAGATTGAGCGCGCTTTATAGTTATATTATATTATATATAAATTATTATATTTTATTATATTTTCAATGTTTTTTCTGGTTCGCAAATAAAATCAGAATACTAACCCGATGAGATAGTAATGTGAAACATTATTGATTTCCTTACTATTTCATCGAACGTGCGATTTTGGATCAACTTATCGCGTAGTGATAGTTAATAATATAAAGGAACTATTAACGTGTGTAACACGTATGTGCAATAAATGCCCTTTAATAAAAGTTGTCACTGTTTCTGTAACTCGTATGTGCCCTTTAACAAAAGTTATCTTTTTTACAAGCTCTTATTTAACTTCACCTGTTAGTATGTTTGAAACAAATCTTGCAAGCCAAATTTGAACCTAACTTTAAACTTATGACTTTGAAATATGGCATGCTTGTTCAGTTCTGATGACAATACGCTAAAATGATAGAAATAACCTTATCCTGAAGCCAGGATGGTCTCCTCATGAGGGCACTCCTCAAAGATTAGTAGCAGAGATACGTAACTTTGCATGTAGGTTTAATTTTGTTAGCTAAACGTGATTTACACCATGAACTGTTGCTGCAGCCAGGATTGTCTCCTCATGAGGGTACTCCTCAACGGTTAGTAGCATGCACATGAAACTTTGCAAAACAAAACATGACTTTCTACCGTAATGATGCGTTACTTGAAATGGATAGATTGAGAATTTTTTCTAACTAAAAAGGTGTAAATAAAATAATATACAGGAAATTAATATAAAAAAAAGTTTTTTTTTATATTATTTTCCTGTCTACGGTAACATAGACACTACCCAGTAATTGACACTAGAGAAATCTTAAAAACGATGTATTTTTATACTGCTTATCTCAAAATTCAGATTTTATAGCATGTACTTGTTTAAACAGAACTTGAAATAATGAGATCTTAAGTTAGAAAATCTTAACTCTAGAAAGTCAATAAATCAAAACCGACAATAAGGTTCCTCTGCTCAGATAAAGTCACGTATGTACTAAAAACAAACAAAAAGTTTAATCTTAATCTATATCGACGACACTTCTACGAGTATCTACAATTATAGCAACTTATTTTCCCAAATCTATTTCTAAATTTCCGAAGGTAGGAAGCGTATCCGGGGGTTGACTGATGTTGGCATGTATCGTGGATGCCCATGGGTGTCGTCAGTATCCACTTACCACCAGGGAGGGGTACTGTGCCCGACTGCAACCTTCTTTCTATAAAGAAAAAGGAAATCACCTATGTGATTTCCTTTTTCTCCTTTTATATTTAATTTTCACCTTTTTAAAGAAATGTAGTTGTAATCGTCGTGAGGGACTGCCTCAGCAGTGTAACTACTGATGAATACGTAATGCAACCCATGTGCCTCATAATAATACGGCGTGATGTGTTTATGCAGTTTATTGGTGAGAATAAACTTGGTACGTGGAACAAGAGGGACATTTGTATGTGTGAAGTGATGTAGCTCCATTTGCACCTAAACATTTTACAATACGATTCAGCAATAATGTTTCTTGTACTTACGTTTTAAGTATTATATTATTTTTGTTGTCGAGCTCTTTTAATATTATTTATGTAAATAATTTTTGTGTTCATGTGCCTTAATGTTCTTTGATTGCTTCTCTTATAAACCGCATTGCGAAATATTTTATTATCAGAGATATTTTTTTTATAGAAATAAGACGGCAGACGAGCATATATTTCATATGATGGTAAGTGGATACTGTCGCCCATAGACATTCGCGATACACGCCAACATCAGTCCAGAATGACAAAGGATCGCACGTTGCGCTGCCTACCTTTCGAGATACATTAATAGATTTGGAGAAAGGGTTGGGAAAATAGGGAAGGATAGGAGAGGACAGGAATGGGCTCTGACATATCTCACTCACTACCGAAAGATATACTTGCATTGAGGAAATAGGATAAAGTAGTAAATGCAGTACATTTCGTGGTAGTTTTCTGTAAGCGAGGGGTAACGTGGCCAGTCGAGCGTGCCCAACGGCTGCGGGAATGCCGCGTGCATTCTCCCCCTCCAAATATTGCAGAAAATCCATAAATGTAGATATGTGTCAATATTATTGCTAAACATCTCATATGCTTGTAAAGAGAATGAAAGGAGTTTGAGTGTCTTTCGTAATTTCATTTAAGGTATGAATTAGACTCATATTCATATGAAGATATTCATATGATATTGAGAAAAGTGACAAGAGGTTATGCTTCATATGAAGAATTAACCTCTTGTCGTGGCAAAGCACGCGCTATAGATATGATTCTTATCGTAAATAAGGTTTCGAGATAAATGTTCGAACAAACAATAATTTTTGAACTCGATAATCAATGGTTTTTTCATAATTATATCCTGTTTTATTTATATCCACATCTGTTCTGTAAACAGCTGTCGACATCAGTACAATAACTCACACAAGTTGTCCGCAAACACTATTAGTGAGTCTATACATTAAATTGTAATTAAATGTCAACGTATAATTAACATTCATAACGCTATGCCTGAAAGGTGCTTCCTTCGTAATGGTGACTAAAAATAACTACAAACGAAGCGTGACAGCTCAAAAAAGTAAAGCAAAACTTGGTCAATTGACCAAGTTTTAACGCTTGAACCAATAAACAAAGGACAACGTTGACGTACCAATGTGCTTATCCACTTTTTCTCAATATTTTTACGTCAAATTTCCCGCTGTGTGTTAAAAATGTCAAAATATAGGGATAAAAGTTTGACTAAGCAGAAGGCGTAACTTACTAGGCGATAATTTAAATTATTAATTTAGTCTTTACAAAAGTCGAAAATGAGGCTTGAACATGCAAATGATTCTAGTAAAACTAGAACAAAATACTTTTAATTCATTGTGCCGTTATAATTACTAAACTAAAAATTATATTAGCCATAAAATTTTGCTTTGAAGTATAAAAAAGAACGCTTAGATAATGAATCAGAAATTTAAATTGAATATGTCTGACATAAGACTAACCTGTATTTATGGGTAAGTCGATATTTCAATGTAATTTCATAAAAAGTCTACAAAAGATAAAATACATAATGAAATGCATTATCTATCTTACTTCCGGACAACGGTTCTTTACATTGACCTAAGCCAAAAATGTTTCTTTGATCAATTGTTAGTTTTTATCGGGCGCACCTGCGCGTGCGACGGCATTCCGTCGTGTGCCAAAGGATGGCGAACTTTTCCAACACACGCAACTTTTTCTAGATCCTTCCTCTTATAAATGAATATTTATACTGAGTCGTGTGTTTGGCTTATGTCACTGTTATTTATTGACTATATATTTTATTATCTTCACTTATACGATATATAAGAGTACTTTAGGTTTAAGCTTTATTATCCTTTATTATTATAATTATCTCTTTTGTTTCTAAGAAACTTAGATGGTGAAGTTGCAGCCGCCTTCATATTTTTGGAAGATGAGTGGAGGCGGGAGATATTGGAATTTTGGAAAAATTTTAAAGATTTTTTCATTCAGTACTAACATATAATATTAATGAAGCATAGATAAAGATGGTAGGTATGGCAGTATATCATGGCGGTAAGCAATAATAATGAACAGAGATCGGAATAGGTAGAGCTATTTTGGGTCAATGACCTAAAACGTTAAGTTAGTATGGACATGACTCCGGGATTCCAGGATTTGGAATGCATGTTTTTAAATTTGTATATGTATAGTTAGGGCGTCACGCGGATCGTTTACTAAACGCGAGGGACAGATAAATGACGACATTTTTTTCCTATGGACTTCGAGCCTAAGACTTGTAGTTTTGAAAATATACGTTTTTAATTCGTAACATTCTTGTTTTTCGTGACACTGATTTCTACCAATGATTTCATTGAATTTTATCCACAGGTGATAAACAGAACAGGATGCGGCCGCTGTTAAATATTTTCTGCCAGTAATATGAAATTGTTTAATCAATAAATAGAAGAAACGGCTTCCATTTGGAATGTTATTTATTCAATTTTATTTATTATATTCGCCTAAACTTGTACTTCTACCACTCCATTATGCAGCTGTGGTTCTTGGAACAATATACTGCGTTGTCAGACCATTGCAAGTGAACAATAGGTGTGGAAGAGACAAAATATAGTTATTTTTCTTTCTTGCATTTATTGTTGTCTCTCTCTGTCTCCGATATTCAATGTATTAGCTATTTCGCGCCGTGACAAAATATGTGGCTCACTGAGTGGCTCGGCTGCTCACTCACTTGCTTTGGTTTGTTGAGTGCGCTTGTCTTGCAATTCGCGGAGTGCTTGTTTATTGGTTTTTGGAATTTTCTTTACACTATTACTTTGGTTTGAATTTACGAACTTCTGATTTGTTGCTGTGCGGACTGAACATATTTGAACCTATTTTAACCACTACTTGGATAAATTCATTTTTTTTTCTTTTTTTGCAAGAACATAGTTTAGTTTTTCAATCCTGTTCATATTCGTATTATTTTCTAATTCGAAGTCTACATTTGTAAATTTTTTAAGTGTCCATTTGTACGAACCGACTGCTCGATGTTCGTTACGCCTCGACAAAAATTCAATGTCGTTGAGAGCCCTGTCCTGCTCGGCTAAATACACCTACTCATTTTACTATTGTTTTAGGTGAGGTTTCGCTTATCCATACACCTCCAGAAACGATTGAAGCTCTGACATGGCAAATCCTAAGCCTGAAACTGTACAGAAAATTGTTATTGTTCTATTTTAATTACATTTTAATTTGAAAAATAAAAATTATATATTTAATATAAATGAATTTTATTTATATTCGGTCTTTTCAATAAAATAATAAAAGTCTGTATCCACACAAATATAACGTTCAGGTTCAAATAAATAAATCAAAATTGCATAAATAATAAAAAAAAAACCGGAAGTCCCGAATTTTTTTAGTTATAAAAGTCATATCCATATTACGACCGCATGGCGCAAGTACCAAAAATAGCTCTACCTATTCCGATCTCTGATAATGAAGCTTAAGTAATATTGCCAATACAGATAACATAAACTGCAAAGTGTGTCATACAACATCACATAAACTGTTCATGTCACTAAAAAAATTACGCGTTTAACCACAAACCGATTTAAGTAATTAATGCACAATAGTGCTAAATATAGCCTGAATTATTTCAAACCCGAAGTATTTTGAACCTGAAACTGAAATATTTTGAAACCTAAACGCAATATTTTGAAGCAGAGAAAACTTTAGTAGAAACAATGATCCAAATCAGTAAGAACCTTATCGTACTATAATTTTCAAGTCTTCAGCAATTCGAAAGATGTTTTCTACCGACCTGTGGACATGGATTGGAGGATATTTTTTATAAATGCTGCAATGCTCTGTTACGTCATCTAACCGTGCATCCGGCGGTAATCCTGTACCGATAATTGAACTAATTCATCCATAATTACCTCCTGCGTTGATTCCTTCTCCGTATAACTAGACAGAAAAAACACTAATCATAGTTTTTCTGATTCTTTCCTGTATATAAAATATGTCCTATATACGCAAAAAAGAATAATCTTATAAGCGTTCTTACAAACAAAAATAATAAAAATAACAAAAATAATACTGAAGCGACTTTTTTTAATACAACAGGATAACAATCACCTGCGGAAGATATCTTTCGCTTTAATGTCTATTGTGGAGTGTGCTCCAGTTATAGCTTGATATATTTATTTATTAAAAATATTTATTGCACTTAATCGTACAAAAGGCGAGCTTAATGCCTGGAGGCATTCTCTACTAGCCTTTGGGTTGAACAGGGAAGCACATTGAGAGGTGCAATGACATGTATAAAATAATTATAACTTACAAGATGATTAGTATTAACTTACAACATAAGCGATAATCGATAATCGATAAGCAATTTAAACAAAATGTGCCTATACTACATTCCACCTAACGATTGAATTGTTTAAAAACTATCAAGCGCAAACTACCAATTAACCGGTTTGAGAAATACTAGTTTAATTACAATTTCGTTCTTCATATCTGCTCTAATTTATAATTGTAACTCCAATAACGGTTGTTCAAGAGGTCGACCTAAAGCCACCATCACATCACCTCACCTTAGCTGGTTAGCATCTTGGGTAACAATGGGAGGCGCGAGGTGGGCGCCCAAGACGGTAGCGTCATGGGTCGCCGCCTCCGGAAGGAACTATAGCGTGGGAACAGCGAAATAAAGACTGCATACACACCTGCATATGTTGTACCTTTCTTTGTTAATAGTAATGATACACATTTAGATTATAGATATTTGTACTTAGTCACTTGGGAATTGAGATCTATAAATTATAACGAGGTCGTTGAGGGCCTATAGTATATTCAATATGTAATATTGTTAGATTCGAGTTCCTCGGTGATTTTTATTTCGGTTTTCTATGAAATGGAGTTTGGATGTGAACTAAAAAACGTCTATACCATTACCGTTGTCGGATATAAGCCTCTACCGAGGCTTGCTACCACAAACAATCATTTGCTCTTCTCATCCAACCCCTACCAGCGATCTTCTTTAAGTCGTAGCCAGTAACAGTAGAGAGGCCGACTGGACTGGAGGACGTCTGTGTTTTATTTTCCCATTGAAGGCGTTTAAGCACTACACTGGCTACTACGAGTACACGAATTAAACTTTTTTTTGTTTTTTTTTGGCGTCATGTCTTGTAGTAGTCGCTTTGACAAGTCAGTAGTCGGGCTGTCGCATGTCGTCTCCCGACATTCGTCGTTATGTTTCACCACTGAATATATGAATTAATAAGGAAATCCCAGTTCTTTGAACATCGCCTAGGCGATACGTGTAAAGATAATTGGCATAGAACACACCCTTCCTAGTTATTATTACAGTATGTTGATAAAATGTTCAAAGAATTAAAATTATTATTGACGATTGGCAATGTACTTGCAATAAATGATATAAAATTTTGTCCATGAAATATTTATGATTATTTAGTAAACATTAGTGATATTATAGTGAAGTGTAGGCTTTCTCGGAAGATTCAATTAATATTAGTGATATTGTTTGTCATTTATTTGTTTCCATTTATAACAATAGAATGCAACGACAATTAAATGTAATTAGAATTACATAGCACCAAACAAATATTAAGTTTATACAACAACAACAAAACTAATTCACCGTTCATGTCTGTAGGTACGAGTATATCACCTGCCGAGGTTGTAATTTATTACACAAGATGTTATGTCCTTATTACTTAGATTATTAAAATTGGTGAATTGATTACTACTGGAACTATTTTGGTACTAATAAAAGGTTGCATTATTTATTAGAGGCCATTCTATGGTTCTGGTTAATAACAAAGTGTAATATTGATACTTTCTCTACTATGTCTGAAACTCTTTAATTTTAAAATCTAACTACGGTGCATTTTTTCCATCTTCATGATATAGAAAGACACTCAGCGTGCGTTAATTGCATCTAACAGCGGATTTCGCGCATTTTGGAACAGATCCCTCGGATTACATGCTTCAAAGGAATGCGAATAACATAAAAATGTCATAAACTTATCAAGTGAATCGTTTGCTTCACAGTCTGATATTCCATAAATAATTTTAATCGCAGGTTTTTTCATTAACCACAAATATTTGTCCTAATCCAATTCTGAAGTTAGTGGAACTAATAAATATAGCGTATCTAATGAATACTGTTAACATTGGCCGCCCAAGTAACGCAGATGGCTGACACGGCACCTGCAAGGAACATCTTGTTAATTAATTATTTAAGTATTTAGTTTTTAGCTCGTGTAAGTCTATGTAAATGCCTGTAATGCCTTGGTCATCACATGCAAGTACGATAGCTCCTATTATGAACCCTTTGGTAAAAGTAGTAGTTGTAATGTAAAAGGCAAGAAGACTGGCAGAAAACTCGTTAATTATATTATTTTTTTATTTAGAAAAAAAGGCGACAGACGAGCATACAGTCCACCTGATAGTACACTGATAGTAAGTGGACACCGTAGCCCATGGACATCCGCGATACATGCTAACATCAGTTCAGAATGACAAATGTTGGCACGCTCCCGGATGCACTGCCTATCTTTGCCTAAGGAATGGCTTGGGGGAAAGATTTGGGAAAATGGGGAGGAATAGGATGGGATGGGAATGGGCTCTGGCATATCTCACTCACTACCGACGCACGTACGTACATTGGGGAAATACGATAAAGTAGGAAATGCAGTACATTTTAAGGTAGTCTTCTGTGAATGAGGGGTAACGTGGCCAGTCTAGTCTAGGTGGTTTTGGTCGAGTGCGCCCAGCGGCTGTAAACTACACTACTGTGACTGTACTACTGTACTGTGACTGTAGTAACCACACAGAAAAAGTATACTGTATACTAAACTACACAAAAAAAGTATACTACACAGAAACAGTCTATATACGAGTAGTAAGTACCTATACAGAAACAGTCTACGAGATAGTAACTACACAGAAACAGTTATACAGACTGTCATATAGAACAGTCATATGTCAGTAACTTTCCATAGTATGTAACTTTCCATGTATACTAAAATATTATTGTAACATATAATATATTTACCTGTGGCCGCAACGGAACTAAAAAGCGAACTAAAATAGTCTTTGGTCTAGTATTACCCTCATACAAAGTAATTTGAATAACAAACAAAAAAACAAACTTTCCAATTCATATCTTAGTATGATTGAAGCCTTTTACATGTTCTTCATTAGTCTCACACTCGTTTGCGTCCAATTTATAATGATCTTATTCAATTCCAATTGCAGTCCGATTAGAAATCTGTCTACCTAGAATTAATACATTATCCAATTCTAATTTGGGATGCGAGAGGACGAATCTAAATTAGCCCGCAATATTTTAGTCTTATGTCCAGGTACTTTTCCAATTTTAGCTTTGAAGTGATTTCTTGGCTTACTTTTGGTTTGAGATGAAATTTCCCACGCAGAAATTGCTATTCTAAGGTTTGTAGATCATTTTATTAATTTTAATAAGCATTTCCATGCACACCCGTCATGGTTCACGGTTTAATTGTCTTAAGCAAGTCGAAACCCCTTAGGCCGATTTCACATTAGGTTACCTTTAATATTTCTTAATCGTTACTTCATCAAACATGATACAAACGTGTCATGTTTGATGAAGTAACTATTGACAGATAATTCAATAAACCCATTTATATACATAGCTATGTATGCTATATATTTTGTGTACTCGTCGTACATAAAATTTGATGTGTTTTTGCTATTAACTTTGTCGTTAGTTATTCATATCATAATAATGATAAGTAAAATCTATCAAGTTGTTTGATGATGTGTCGTTGTTCACGGCAAAGATTACATAACAATAAAAAGTAAACAAAATTATAAACTGAACTACACGTAAATTGCGTCATCCCATTGATGTTGTATTTTTTCTTAAATTCTTCGTGTGTGTCCGGAAGAGTGTTATCATGTCCACAGTAATGCTTCATTTCCTATCATTTTCCATTTTTTAATCTACAAAAGTCTAATGTTTAAATAATTAGACCATTTCAACGTAACTATTACATTGCATCCATAAAACATGAATTATGAGAAAGTTTCTATGTCAATCGTAATTATCATTTCATTTGGCAATAGAGATGAAGAAGGTCTGTATTAAGAATTATTTTTTTGTTAATAAATTGTTAATCATTGCAATATAAAAATACTACTTTGATTTGTTATTAGTGATTTTGTTCTTATGTACTTGTATCTGGTCGTATTTTTAAGCAATTATCTTGTCACTGTACACCCAGTGGATGGATACCAATACCTACTAGTATTTATACATTTATACATATGATTTTGTTTAGCTTTTGGCAATTATAACTTTTTTTGCACGATTTTTAAAACTAATATCATTTGCGTTTTCCTATACCTACGCCTGTACTTGTATCTCTGTCTTGGTTGGCTAAAAGAGATTCCGCTTAAGATTAAGTCCGCCTCTGCAAGTATCGTATCATATTTTTACTTTGCTATCTTTTTCATTTATTTTTGACCAAGAATTGTAAATAAAGAAAAAAAAAACATATTAATCACGCTCTAATATGAATTCTACTATTTACTACGGCTTATTGATGTTGTTAGAATGTAATGTACCCTGTCGACCCCTACTGGCCCCTGTTTAGACCACATTACTCGGTCTGTTGCTCGCTTGGACACACTAGCGACTCAATAGGTTGGCTTACGACTGCACGCTTCATCAGATATTCACTTTTTACTTATTTTTCTTTTTATATGATCTGAATCGTAGTATATTTTTTATATGGTGTTGAGAGAGTCGGTTAACTTAATAAATTAGGTATGTAACTGTACAAAGTATACCTTTGTTTATTACATGCGTTAACAAAATACAAATTAAACTCAATATGGAGATTGACAATAGTCTAGTTAGACAATAATGTAATATTTGAGAAAGGATAAATCAAGTAGTTATTTTTATAAGAGTTATTTTAAGGCCAAGATTATTGAGTATTTTAAATAGTACTACTAACAAACAATAAATTAACATACAGTGCACATTGTGATCGGACCAACAGTCAGACTAATTTTAATTAATGATAAGGAGATACCCAGGGCGGCAGAGTGGGCGATAAGTTAAAGTCTCGAGTTAACTAACGTGAGCAACGTCTGTTGGCACACTTGCCCATTGTGTTCTTTGAACCACGACCCGCCGTTTCTGATGAGTCACCCATCCTGACCGCCTTCAAGGATTCGGGGTTAGTCACAACCACGGAAAAAATCATCCATTGTTCAACAATTCGTTGTGAACATCGTCGTAATTTGTCCTGCAATTCTGCTGACTTTTATTATCTTAAATTTTACGAAGACTTCAACATTGTGGTGGGGAACAACTATGTTTAACATTGTACGTGGTGTGGTTTTGTTATTTACATTATTTACTTTGTTATTTTTACCTGCCGTTAAAAGAGTGTGTTACGAGATGGGAAAATTATAGTTTTTAAGACAGCGCTACTTTAACAATTTTATTTTACTCGTTACATTGTTACAATTGTAAAAGTTTAGGATTATTTTAATCGCTTAAATCTATACTTCTTCAATGACTTTATTTACTGTTACTAACACAAGAGCAACACCAAAAAATAATACAACTAAAAATAAATGCACGGTGTAAATTAGTAAAATTAGCTACAAGCTAACAAATTTGCATAAATGTTCTTATGGCGTAACTGAAAAAGCACAGTTTAATCTTATGATCAAGGAGGGTCTTGGCGCAAGATGTGTGGGAAAGCCAGCCAAGCAAGACCGCCGGGCCTTCGAGTAATGATCTAATTACTGTGTTACTACTCTACGACAGGTGGCCGGTCAAAGGTTGATCGCGTTATAACAATTGAACATTTCTATAACCTATAATGAGGAAAAGTGATAATGAGGCATAGCAGGAAAAGTGGACGCGTCCAGCATTGTCTGCATAATGTACAATTATTGTAAGTAGTAACAAAATTATCCAGGATAACAATTTACAATAGGCACGTATAAATAGTACCTACATAAGAGTTAATTAAGTAATTAAGGCAAAAAGTTAATTTAGTACAAGTATATGAATGGAAAATGGAACGATTGGAAGACGGTGTTTTGAAGATAAGAGTTCTGAAAAGTGATATTAAAATTTTGTTTGTAAAAATTTGGGGAATTCATCGTTCTATAACATGGTTTAAGTTCGTGAAACTTCATTTTACTCTTAAGTGTTAATCAATAGATTTTTGAATTTTCTTGAATAAGAAATGAAATTAGACGCTGCAGATGTAAGAAATGGGTATTGAAAAATTTGAAGACATTGAAGTACCTATTAAGAAAATTTAAATTTCAAATTTTTAAGTATTTGAAATTTCTGTTGAAAATAATTAAATAGATTAATTAAAAGTTAATTAAATCAATTAAATAAGTTAATTAGGATTAATTACTTTTTTTTAAAAGAATTCTATAGATTTTTTTAATTTTATTGAATAAGAAATGAAATTAGACGATGCAGATGATAGAAATGGATTTTTATTTCTGTTGAAAATAAATAATTAAAGTAAAATATATTTCTTAAAACAAAAAGGGGCGAACAGTTAATCTGAAATGAATCCTACCATGAACCAGAATGATTCATGTTAATGGGTACTTACCTCTGAATTATTACATAATAGTCTTAGACAAACGTTTAAACAAATATAGATATAGTATACAAATATAGTACTTCACACTGTATGCGGAAAAGATGATCAAATATATAAAATAATAGACAATTACATTTCTCATACAGTTTGAGATGGAATTGAAAAAGCAATTGTATCAATTGATCGCACCGCGATAACTGTGGGAGCGCGGTCGCTTCACGCTTCCCGCTTACGATATAATACTCGTATTTACTGCCCATAGGTTTTGCGGTTACCATACTCGAAATAGTACCATAACTGGAAATATGAACTATTCTATACATGACTTCATCTATATTTAAAGTGTTTTATTCCACACACGTATTCTTCTCTTTTTCATACCACTTCTATGCATCTACGAGTACGTATATGTACGTATCTATTGTTTATAAACTCTTGAAATGTTTACTAAATTAAGATTTGTATGATTGTTAAAATTGTTAGCTGTGAGAGATAACTGGTTGATATACTCCGAGGTTGCCCGCTCTAGTGTAGCGCCAAAGAGTAGAGTAAGAATTATAGTAAGGCTGAGAAATTATATCATGTATCCTTATGCTTGTTAGCAGTTGTGTGTATATACTTCAGATCTTATTAGTGACATCACTGACGTCACTGATTTAATTCATAATCAACCTAACTGTTTCTGCACACTGATGTGCATCAATATATTTATTTATTTCAGTATCTTCTGTTTTGTTTTTCATTTATCTTTAATAAATAATTACACTTCATTGTTCTGTTAATTTTAGTTTGTGTAGTTAGTCGCGGTTTCCCTACTCCTAATACGTTTCTAAACTAAACTTCTAAATTATTCGGCTGTTTTGCAATACACGAAGGGGAACATCCGCTAACATCTTAATACATTTATAATAATGAGTATCAGGTCGTCTCCCACGAGTGCGGCGCCTCTTGCCGGACACACGATGCGCGATCACCGTGAGAAGTTACGTAAGACTGACTCGCTTCATAGACTTCTTATTAACATAATAATATAAATGTATTGTAAAAATCAGTTTATGTATCATTGTCATTAACATTGTCTAATCATAAATAAATATGGAAAGTAATAAATAACACTACACTCAATGGCCCTATGTCCTGAGTTCAGTTAAAACGAAGAGAAACTTCCCAGAACCACTTCGACCGGGAATCAAAACTGGGATAGAGGCAGCGGTACTAGCGACTGAACTACGGTGAACTACTCGGTCACCGTCCTGGCTTTATTATAGCCTTGTTACCACAGTAATTGCAATTTGCTTGAAAGTGTAATTTCGATATGAGAACAGTAACTCTACGCGACGCAAAGGTTTCGTAAGAATCCTACAAAGGCACTTTCGGAGATTTTATAAAAACATATTTCGTAGAAATTGTATTTAGAATTACGAAAAAGTCATAGAATAGTAATAAAAAGATAGAATCATAGGCTTAAAGTCGGATTTTTTATTCGAGTCAGGAATATGACATGTAGAACTGTCAATAAAGTGTCATCTCCGTACTTTCACTGTATTTGACAGTTCTACATGTCATATCCCTGACTTCAATAAAAAATCCGACTTTACATAAAATTATCATTGTTTTTAGAACAGATACGGACCCATATCTGAATTACTACATAGGTTACAGAGATGAGTTGATTACTCAAAATCTCATAATTACTTATTTGTACACGTTAAATGTCAAGTAATTTTCACCTAAACATAACTGTAGCACAGATTTAAGAAATGGGTAGATAGTATCTGCATCAAGTTAAACATTCCTCCACGGACACTCTTCAATCGAAGTAACGAATGCTTTTTAAACGATTTTTTGATTGTAATAAAAACAGGGATTACATTTACCAATAAATATTGTAATTATTTGGTACCTATAAAAACGTGATAATAGTTGAGGGAGATATAATGTACTTTGAAACTATTATATACATGTTCTTTATGTTGACATGTCATGTTGACCCGATAACATGTTGATTAAATCTATATTACTATTATAAATAGAGTTTTTTTTTTTTGGTTTTTCACAAGGATTGGGTAAACTAATAACTACAGGACGGATTTTAAAAATTCTTTCACTATTAGGAAACTTGGGAAGCTAGGAAATCATGCCACCTAACCGAAACTAAGACAAGTTATGAGTACCTATATTATAGTTCATACTCTTTCCTCAGTATAAATACGGAAGGTAATGAGATGGGATAAACTTGTTCCCATTCTTGACGTAGCTATCTGACACCCCGAGGAGTAGGGCTGTGACCCTGAATGATTTGCCCACCTCCAGTGAGAGCATTGCTGTCCGCTATTGCTGACAGGTCCCTGGGGGACTCCCTGCTGGGGGCTTCAATGTTCTTCAAAGCACCCGCGCAACCAAGTCCACCGAATACTTTTCCAAACCCAGTTCTAAATCTCCAAAGATAGGTGGCGTAACCTGAGGCGTACTAATATTTTGTCGTTTTTTATCGATGTTGGCGTGTATCGCGGATGTCCACGGTCGACAGTATCCGTACCACCGTATGGACCTGTCATCTCGTCTGCTACATATTGTCTACAAAAAAAATCCTCATTGCATTTCGTTCAATACATAGGAACTATAATTAAGTACAACGTACAAGAATTACAAGTATAAGGAGATTATTAATCGAAATCTGAATACCATAAAGATTAATTATGCTATTTAATAACCGAATACGTTGTGGGAACGTATAACTTTTATATTTAAGACTATTATCAACAACCGTTAGTTCGTCGTTTTGAACTTGCGTGTCATTTCAACAGTTATTTTAAACGAACCCAGTAGTTTAATCCCGCTGTCGTCTCTGCCTTATAAAAATAAACCTCGAATAAACCAAAAGTAACTGGATGCTAGTTTATTGTATTGTAACAACTTATATGTAACGTTTCAATGCAGGGCACATATTATCTCCCTTTTTTAGTTACAAACGGTTTTTGGCCTAAGTTGGCGACGCAATCCCAGGGCGGATTGGTGAAGCAGTACATGGATTTTACCGCAGCGGGCAGCGGCGCCTCGAATTGATAATAATGAAAAAGACGCTGGCAGGCGCCAGTTGAAGGGGAGAATTCACTATTTTCCGTACTTTTTTTTATGGACGGAGGCGGCAGACGAGCATACAGTTCACCTGATGGTAAGTGGATGCTCTAGCCCATAGACATCCGTGATACATGCCAACATTACTCCAAAATGACAAACGTTGGCACGCCCGATATAGGAATGGATTTGGAAACAGGGTTGGGGAAATGTGGGAGGGATAGGATGGGAATGGGCTCTGGCACATCTCACTCACTACCGAAACACGTACCGTACATTAGGGAATTAAGATAAAGTACATGAGAGATGCAGTACATTTCGAGGTAGTCTTCTGTGAGAGGGGGGTAACGTGGCCAGTCGAGTGCGCCCAGTGGCTGTTGGATTGCAACGTGCAACGTTTTAGAAAAAACAGTGTTTACCAGTAGTAGAGCTTTACGAGGCCTATCCAACGACATATAGTATGTATAAACACTGATTTGTTAAATTAAAAAAAAAATACACCTTCGTAATTTTGGAACTACTGAGCCGATTTGGTTTATATACGAATTTAATCGAGATATAGACACATCTTCAGATATAGTCATGATCTCCACCATATATGTATATATTTCTTCGAAATTTTCTTTAAAGTTTCTATATACACTCCCTTTGAGCCTCGGTAACAAAAAACAAATATTAACAGTAAATAGTAAAACAACTATTAAAAAGTAAATACGAAAAACAAATAGTATGCGACTATGGACAAAGATTTAAATTTGAAGCTTCAGTTTTGTAAGTCAAGGTAGTTGACCACCACAGTTGGACCAATAAATAGAATGCAAATCAGCTATTTCGACGACAATCGTTGGGCGTTAAACCTGTCCACGCTTGACCATAAAACGGAGATCAACACTCGTAAATTGGTCTAAAGTTGGAAAACCAATTTAACCTGCCAGTTTCAGTGGTCGTTTAACTGGGCTTATCTCTTCGGGGAAAGAACTACCTCTACATACGTATTAGTTGGTTACGTTTCAAAGCCTGTCCACATAGAACAGAATCCAATGTAAAAGGAGTTTTTGTTTGCAACAAATATTTATTTATTTATTTATTTATTTATTTATGTAATCTACAGCCTTTTATGTAACTTATGTTGTTTAACAATTATGTTGCCAATGCTAATGGCCAATACAGATTACACTGACATTAAGTACAGTATTTAGTAGATTGTGGGCAAGTAAAGGATGATTCTTTATTATTAATAATGTTTGCGTTGGTGTGTCCGTTTGTGTGTGTTGTGTGTGAGTTTGTACCCAGTGTGAGGGTGTGTAGTGTGTGGTGTAAATAGGACAGTTTAGGTATTTAAGTATATGTAATTCGTTTATAAAATATGTTTTGTACGATTTTGTCATTTAAATTCACAGGAAAATGAAACAGAAGTAATATTAGTTTATGCACTGTACGCTTATTATTACACCTGTATATCTGGATCAGTCGGAAAATAATTTAAATATGGTCGATTAACCGAGAACAGTTAGTGTATGACAGAATGAAACTGTAACCCACTGCTGTGTGAAGACACCTTTAAACGGTTGATGGAACCATAAGGCACGGCCCGAAACTGGTTTAAGAATTTGGAGAAATCTCGTGCGATATTACTTTCGGACCAGTTCCTCTATCATCATTTGTGTAAATGGCCCATGGGCTCGCCAAACATGGTTTTTGTTTTTTTTATCTACGCATTTTAAAGACGGTAACGTTTACACGATAAAATACGACACACAAATAGATGGATAGATAGATAGATAAAACTCTTTATTGCACACCAAATCAAAACAATACACTAACAGACATTGTAACATATAAAATGCACATAAAGCGGTCTTGTCGCTAATAGCGTTCTCTGTCAGACAACCTTTGAGTAAGTGGAATGGAAGATCTAGTTTGAACGAAATTGGTAATTAATTTTCTGAGCTAAACCTGAACCTGGCAGAGCAGATGCAATGTTAAACTAACAGATGACAACCAAAGAAACCGTGGAGCATAAGTTATATATATATATATATATATATATATATATATATATATCGTCTATATGGTTAGATAATAAACCGTAACCTTTGAGTATTCACTGCTAGACATGGGCCACGCTGGCCAAGCGGCCAAGTTCTGTCTTTTCGAGGCGGTGCAGTTCCCGTGAGCTTGTGGTAGCCGCTTTGTCATCCTGTAGTCGCCATATACGACATCCACGGCAAGAGATCACGTTATATAATATATTTAAACTAAATTATGATTTTAAACAGCTTTCTAAAATGTCTTATGGTACATTAACGATACAACAAAGTAGATATTACATTCTGTACATTATATTTTCATATGTCTATTACATTTCAATATGAATTCTCTCTCTGTGTGTGAATGTGTACCTACAATAGTGTTCGAGCTACCGTGCAACGAAATAATAAGACATTCTTAATTTATAGCCAGTACTGGACCTCCTGCGGAGTCACTACTAGTGTTATTACCATTTTGATTGACACCAAAATTACTGGGAATTTATTTTGATTCTATTACCGCTCTAAATTCTTACGCATAGTACCATCAGATAACAATTTTATTTTAATAGTTGGTTCATTGTTAGCATTACTTTCATTTGATTTAAGAGTTTTTAAAATGATGAGGTTTGTCTAATACTCAATTTAAAAAATAAATAATCTAAATTTACAAAAATTCATTATTTGCTAGTTTTCTAGTTTTTCTAAATTTTGTAATAAGAATATCAACAGCGTATCTTTTCTCCATATCCCGGTATCCCGATAGTTAGAAGTACCTACATTTGCAAAACGTGGGTTTACATATCTTGCACCAAACCTTTACAATAAATTATAAGACATAAAAATGGACAACTATTACAAAATTAAAACAAAAATCAATGACTGGCTTCATAGATTTGATTATGACGGCACAGAACTATTGTTGGGGTGTTTCTTGAATAAAAACATATATACCTTTTATACCTATTACAAATTACATCATTACATCATTACATTCATTACACACACACTCATACCTGGCAGAGGTTAGGTATCTGTAAACATGCAAACACGCACACACGCCCTCTCACACACACCCATTTATATAAAATATATAAGGATTGCATGTTTAAACAAAAACTTAATTTGTATTTTTTTATTTATACACACATAAAATAATCATACATAATGAATGTTGCTTCGTGTCATATAAACCATAGAGGTTTAGATCTTGGCACTGCACATTCGCAAACAACTATGTATACATATAATTAATTGACCTGTATAATATAATACATATAATTAATTAACTTATTTTTATTAGCCTCTGTATGTGTCCCACTGTTGAATAAAGGCCTCCCCCCTTTTACGCCAAACCGCTTTAATTAATTACATATAATTAATTAAATTAATAGGACATTTATTTTCGGGAGGTACGAGTACCTACTGGCTCCCAAGAAACACATTTTTTCTAGTTTGGGAGTCAGGGCACATTACAATTTGTAACATGCATGTTTATTGACAATGTATGACATGTATGACAATTGGAATTTATTTATTATATTATTCCTAATATCTTAGGTATATTCTTTACTTTAATCGTGGGTTGACTAGTAGATAAATACTGTAAGACCATAAGTATGCCTTTTTGTCTATTAGTGCAATAAGATTAAATGAATAAAATGAAAATGTTGGACTGTACCTACCGTTCTTGGGTAGATTTTTGTTTTTGTAAGTTCCTGGAGTTTTTGTAAGTTAGTTTATACGTAGGTATTTGTGTTCCTAAAAACTCTCCAATTATCCTGTTTTTAGGGATATTTGAACAGCGCAACGCGGAACACATTACACGACAATTTACGTTACACGTTTAATTGTCGGCTACAGACTGACAAATTGCATCCTACCTACGATACATTTTATATGAAATAGTAGCAGTATCTAAATTAGCGTATATATTAGCGTATAACTACCAATATATTGTTAGTAATTTATAACTATAAATTATCTTGTAGTAGTGCATACCTATAAATTCCTGAGAATGTCTGAGTCAACAAATATATTTTTAATTAATAAAATGTAGTGTTTACAGCGTGTCGTCGCGTAGCAAAGTTCATTCTCTCAAGTAGTTACGTTAAGAGTTGCGGGTTTTGTGAATGGTTGTGTCGTGGGAATCGCGTGCTGTTTTCACTTACCCGCATGCTCTCTCGGTGTTTATCACAAGTCTAGAAAGTTTACTAATCTCGAGTATCATTATCGTGGAACAATGGGGTGTAAGTGAGAATTATTATTGGAAACGGTTATAACATCCTTTAGGGCTCAAATTTTAGTGACAAACTTTGTATTAAAATTTGTTATCGAACAGTTTAGTCCACGAACGACTTTATGGTACATGTCTAAATGTTGCGATATCATCATAAAGTCGAGTTATATTATAGCTAAACTAAAAAGTGTTGTTCCAATTGTTTATAGTTATACCTTTATCAGCAGGTAGTAGAGGTACACATCTAGATATATATCACCTAATGTGGAAACAGCATAAAATTTATTGAAACTCGAATGAACTATATATATATATATTTAATTTTATCTATTTTCTAATGCCTCTAAGTTTGTCGAATCAAATGACACAATTTGAGCAGTTCCTTATAAAACGACAGAGCATTAATGACAAACGTTCCACGTCTTTGCTCACTCTATTCTAGTAGGCGCTTGTTTTTTTTTATTAGGAACGTTCTCCGTCTCGTGTTGTCGGCAGTCGTAATAGTATTAACTAAATGTGTCATGGACTTTTATAAAACGTTATATAATTGTTTTTCTCTTTTTTATGAACTTAAAATAACAATGAACTAAATGACATATAAAAGCATGTACCTATACCACTTATACCTACCTATTTATCTTTATGATCACTAAAGTTTACAAATTTAGCGCTATTAATAACAATACACATTTAAACATTGTACATGTGTAACCTTCATGATCATTGACTTTATTTTTCGTCAATTGCAACAATATACAAAGTATCTAATCGTAAGTATTTTATTCAATATACTTATTTGCTTAGTACTCAGCAATAACAGTAATTTTAAAGGGGTTAAACGACATTTCTAAGTACCTAATTACTTATTATGCGTCGCTTGTAAATTCAAATGTTTGCTATGTATGCTATATTTGGTCTTTTCTTTAACGGTAAATGACTTTTTGAGTGAACTTAGCACTTCCTCTTAGCACAAAACCAGTTTCGTTTTACTACGAGTTACTACAACTTACCAGTACATTATAATACAATTTTTATTAGAAACTACGTCTTAAACTCTAAAATATAAGGTTCAATATAGTTTGTTCGCTCGTGATAGAGCTTTCGTGACAAGGACAGTTTGGTTTGTATGAGTGAGACGAATAATAAAACCGGTCAGAGGTGTTGTTTGTGAAGATAGATTAATATAAAAAAGACTAGAGATTGTAACATCAGAAAAAATATTATTGATGAGAGATATTATTAACATTTTTAAACGACATGCACTACGGTATATTTAGATTTTACATGAAGTATTATATTTAATAATAGAAATAATGAGGAAATTAAAACTGAAGATTAGATTCGAACAGAAGCAAGAATTTTCTATATATCCAAAAAGTTTGACCATTTTAAAGACTGCAAAGAAATAGCAAGGACAATTGTTAAATTTTTTAAAGTTAAATTGTTTAGGTTTTTAAATCTATTTACCTATATCTGTTTTTTTATATAGAAAAGAGGCGGCAGACGAACATACAGTCCACCTCATGGTAAGTGGATACCTACTGTCGTCCATGGACATCCGCGATATATGCTAACATCGGTCCAGAATGACAAACGTTGGCACGCCCCCGGATGCGCTGCCGACCTTTGCGGATTAAGGAATGGATTGGGAAAATGGGGAGGATGGGATGAGAATGAGCTCTAGCATATCGCACTCACTACCGACACATGTACGTACATTGGGGAAAGACGATAAAGTAGGAAATGCAGTACATTTGAAGGTAGTCTTCTGTGAGAGAGGGGTAACGTGGTTAGTCGAGTGCGCCCAGCGGCTGTGGGAATGCAGCATGCACTCTCCCCCTACCAACCATCTCTCTACCCCTGTTTTCAATATACCTACCTCAAGAAAATATTCGCATAATAATCGTCGTAAAGTCATTATGAATGAATGGTTTATTTGTCATTATATGTCATTATATACACACTTGAAAATTTGGTTTGCACTAACAAAAAAAATAGTAATGCGCCCACACTGCCCGAGACGCTAAAATTTTCATGCGCTTACAAAGAGTAACAAAATGATAAAAGTATGAAATTATGTGTGTCGCAATAACAAAGTGGTTACCTGGCTCAGCATATTGTTGGTCTTCAGCTCTTCTCATCCAGCCACTGCCGGCGACTTTTTTCAAGTCGTCAGTCCACCTGGCCGAAGGGCGTCCCACGTTACGTTTCCCGGTACATGGTCTCCATTCCAGGACTCGCCTTCCCCATCGGTTATCGGACCTGCGGTGTATATGGACTGCCCACTGCTGAACACATTGCACATAGTGCAGTGCCAGCAGTGACCACACTGCTGGTGTGCTGAACAGAGCGAAGCGGTACTTCACTCCTGGGCAACTCCTAATTCTTTACAAAGGTCACGTTAGGCTCCATATGGAGTACTGCTCACATCTCTGAGCCAGCGCACCGAAATATCAATTGGACCCATTTGACTCTATCCAACGACGTGCTGTTCGTATTGTCGACGATCCCATTCTCACGGGAGGTTTAGAACCCCTTAGCATTCGAAGAGACGATGCGTCTCTCTACCGCGGTCTGTTCTATCGCCTGTACAATGGGGAATGCTCTGAAGAATTGTTCAACCGCACCTCCCATCACAAAAGTGCGGTCCATCAGCATTTCCACGACACGGAGGTGTCGCGTACTGTTCGGTCCAAAAATCATTTTATACCGCGTACCCGTAGGCTGTGGAACGAACTGCCTCAAGAGGTCTTTCCATTAAGCTACGATATGGGATTCTTCAAGAAAGCTGTGAATATGATTTTGCAAGGTCGGCGGCGCACCCGCATACCCCTCGGTGTTGCAGGTGTCCATGGGCGGCGGTAACATTTACCATCACGTGGGACCGCTTGCTCGTCCGCCCACTTCTCTATAAAAAAAAACTTCAACTTGCTGATTCTTTGAGCTAGTTATTCGTCTAATACTAGAATACTAGATGCGACACGTATCGAGACGGCAAAATACTAGAATGTAAATACAATTTGTATATTTGTACTGTTATTGGTATATCCGTACTTGCATAAGCAATGCTGAAGGAGTCACTTTAATCTTTTTTAAAACTTTCATTGGTATTTATCCCAGAATATATTAAACTTTTTGTTATAAACACTATTATCCTTATTTTAAAATACGTCAGTCAGCCCTGACCGAGGTAAGCCTATTAAAAAACAATTACTTTTTGTTAAAAAAAATCTGTAAGGGTTGAAAGGGGAAACGTGAAA
Organism: Sesia apiformis; assembly: GCA_914767545.1. NCBI lineage: Eukaryota > Metazoa > Arthropoda > Insecta > Lepidoptera > Sesiidae > Sesia > Sesia apiformis. Next base: position 15,487,278 of record OU611953.1, read on the forward strand.
TGCCAGATCGTGTAAGAATAGTAAATGATTTTGGAAAATAAAGAATAGTTTCTCGTGACCGTGATTTATATGTATATTTTGTACCGTTTTATATCAAAGTAAATGCAGTTTAAGTTACACACATTCGTATATTTGTAATGGTAATGATACATGTGATATGTGATTGATTGATTTGATTGCCTTGTATGACTAATGTTTCTTTAAATTGTAAATATTGTGATAGGTATAAATACATTTGTAACCAAATTTTAATACGAATTACGAGTAGTATTCATATGTATACGATTTAGTAAAATTTTCTAGTATGATTTGAGAAATGTTTAGGATACATAATTGATTATCGATTCTTTACAATTAGCTGTCACAGCTATAATTATTATAATTAATATTACTCAAGCATAATGAATGATGTAAAAGACTCACCTTTTTCTGACTACATTAATTCAACATTCTTTTAGATAGATAAATAAAACTCCTTATTGTATAATTGTTACATTGTGACGAAAATAAGGACCAATGTTAGAAGAGAATACAATCAGGTGTCTTATTGCGTTTTAGCAATTTCTTCCAGATTTAGAACAAAAATATACATGTTATAATATAGTTCCATTTATTTTTTTATTTTTTTTCTTATACGTAAATTCTTACTACGATTTTTTCCCTCAAATAATTTTCGAATGCTTTTTATTCCTGCTTGTAGCTACCTACAACACGATGATATACGAGTATTATAGGGCTATTGAAACTGGCAATTAACATATTGTTTTAATTACACACTCGAGTGGCTGTATACGCCTTACCCATACCTCTTTACTGCTGGCTGTCAGCATCTCTGGTCTTGGCTTTTTTATTAGGACAATCTCTTCTGCATTCCTTCACATGTGGAATGAACACTGTGGAATATGTAAGGCTTCTTGAAGTTAAGATGACTCATACATAACAAAGGTAGATATGAGAAGGTATTATGAATGTTATGATATTATAAAAGGAACGTTATTGTTATGGCATAAATCGGGTGTTTCATGTAGAGAATGTTTCCATTAATTTTCTGTACGTTTGGTTGAACTAGTTACAATACATTTCTATTTATTTCATTTCGAATATTTCTCGTACGATTGGAACTTTTGTCTTTTTATATACTATATGCACATTTGGTTTTGATGTGTTATAGAATGTACATACATATTTTATTAGCATTTGTCTATAATTTTTCAACAACATTATATGGCAGAGAGGTGGCATATTTCGTAATTAATTAAGTAAGGACTACTATTACTTGGATTACTACCTCAAAATATTTAGTTGTATCTACTAGTGTTAGTTAACTTGCCTTTTAACTACTATTTATCTACGCTAACGTAAGTAAGTGAATTGCGGCCGATTGCCAGTGCTGTTACTGCTCCTGGCATTTTACAGTCCGTTAAATACAAGTTTTTGGTGCCTACATATCGTCTTTACTGTTTAAATAAATAGATAAAATCGAGTAAAACTCTTCATTGCACATCAAAACAAAACAATAACAAACGTTGTTGACACAAACTGCACAAAAGGCAGTTTTATCGCTAACAGCGATCTCTGCCACACAACCTTTTGGGACCTAGTTTACTCAGTTTGATAAACTTTTCTTACCTAATTTTTTGCTGTTTTTCCTTCTTGTTCTGTATCTTGTTTTTGTGTTTTTCCTTTCATTGAATCGTACCATTCAACTATTACGCATGCTTTAGTTACAAATATACTTTACCATTATATTACGATAATTCCGTTTCCCAATTAACTAGACGGCGGCGTATAATTGGGCCAACACAACCTACACAATTACTATGGAATGAAAATAATACTCGTAGACCAGTCCAACAGCTTACCGGGTGGAACAATCTGTTCGGACCTCGGAACATTTTTATCTTTTATTTTTAAAAAGGCTACAGGCGTGAAATTAAATTATATTCTTATACGGGATTAACCATAAGCAATCCCTTTAACTGTTTTATTCATCCTATCTTGTACAGACTGCTATTTTAGATAGATTAGGTCTAACTATATCTATGGGCACCTTAATCCTCCAGTAATAAGATAGAGAATGGCATAATTATGATTTTGTCCCATTCGGTGTCGAGACCCTTGGTCCGTGGGGTCCTAGCGCTATAAGGCTTTTTAAGGAAATAGCAAAAAGGTTAGTCGACATCACAGGAGTCCGAAGAGCTGGCAGCGGAATCTTCGGAACCTTGCCTAAAGGGACTACTTTTAATAATATATTTTAGTTATTATATTATGACTTGAGTTTTGCTTACATGACTTATAATTGAAGCGAATATGATGACTATTTCTACGATAAGTTACATTATTAAGATCTTTGAGTATATTAGCATGTTTTCGATTTTATATGTAGTTGATTGAATCAATAATAAAAAAAATAAAGACTATTTTTTTTGTTTATAGAAAGAATGTGGCAGATTACTATTTTTCTCATATTTTGTTAAGTTCTTTCAAATACTAACGTCTCTACGAATTTATCTAGTTTTAGTTATGCATTTCCATTCGTCCCCTTTGAATGTATAAAATCAAAAATTTTGAAGTAAGAATAACCATTATATATGGTTTTAGAAACCATTATATTTAGATTGGTAGAAATAATTGTTTGTGGTAGAAACGTTATTGTATCGTATTTTTATGCAAATTAAATAGAGTCCAGGTGACGCCCATGACACATACAAGATTTTTCTACGAGATGTACAGTCCTACCATTGTGTATGTCGTGTGAGATAGATTCCGCACGTGCGCCGAGACAAAGGCAACCAGAAACCTTATACTATGAATATGATGTGCATAGATATTGTCAGTTGCGACACGATGCCGCATTATGTATGGAGTTACAATCGACTTTACACGATATCTGTGAAAGTATTATTATGCACTTTAAAATGCCGAATAGTCAAATCGATGTGAGCATGCCCTTCAATAAAGATGGATGTTGTGAAATCATTTGTTTTAACAATTGTGACTAAAAAATGATGAGCGATTCTTCGTCATTCCCTTTCTTCCCTTTTATGTAATAAATAGGTATTAATAAAATACATGTAACACAAATAATGAATATACAATAACATTAAAAATCTTATAGTTCAAAGAATAGTGTTTAAAAAACTGCAAGGTGTTTAAAAACGATAAGCCTGATGCGATATGTTCTAAACTCAATACATCAGATGTCCTGTTGTTCACATCGTCTCCCCTCGCGTGTATTGACGAACTTTTTTCTCCAATCCACCTGCTCCAAAAAAAAGCTACGATCTATACAGGTAAAGCGGATTATTATTAATTCCAAACTCTATCTTATAATCTTTTGGGGTACACGACATAGGTACATTATATACATCACCACTATCTTTATTAAACATATTATTTAATTTCAATAGGTAACACACAGTTGTTTATTTAATTATATATAAAACACAGTTAACTGTTGAACAACAAAAACGTAGAGCAGTGCACACGTCACTTAAATAGATGAATATCGGTGTAGTGTAATCGGTGTAGGGCGGCCGCCCTTATAGACCGAGGTCTGTGCAATGACTTACTATTATGTGAAATTATAAGTACAATAATAACTAAAAACTTCCACAAGCTAACGAGTCATTAGCATTATGTACCCATTAATAAAAAAAATCTGAAATATTTTTTCTTTTCTTAGGTTTTCGCGATTACTATACATTGCAATTAAACAACTTTTAACGGTTTAAATCGCGTATATTTGACATGATTTATATCCCGACGTTTCGAACACTTTGCAGTGTAGTCACCCCGTGACCACGTCCACTGCAAAGTGTTCGAAACGTCGGGATATAAATCATGTCAAATATACGCGATTTAAACCGTTAAAAGTTATTTTTTCTTTTCTTAGAATCCACACAATTCCTTTGACATGCGGTAATCACCATCATTACATTTTGCTGGGAACCTACCATCGTTCCTGTGCTCCCACAAGGGTCCCTCGGGCGATTCGCGTCCACTACAAAACAAAATGGCGGCAAATTAACGTAAGGCTTGAGTGGTTCGTAGAGTGTAGTTCCGCTGTGTAGCCACGCGAGTCGCTAGTGTGCCGTAGTTCTGGACTACGTCGCGCGGCGTCACCGGCGTACGCGCATCGCTACACTCCTACGAACGATCTCCTATTGTAAACACAACTTTACGCCCGCGTGCGATCTTACACATTTTCTCATGGACATAAAGGGATTGTCAACAAGATGAAAGTGGCAATGGAAGTGTTGGGACGAGAACTGTGCTATAAGTGAAAATCGAACGGATTGCTGGGACTGAAAATGACTAAAACCAAGATAACTCGGAGTAGTGCGCTCTACCACAGCGCTAAGGTGAGCCCTATACCTTTTATAACGCAGTACTTTTAGGTTTCATGAATAAAACTCATATTAATTACATTCATTACTGCTACTAAAACTAAATTTAAAGAGTTTATTCTTTATTTTGGGACATTTTGGACTGAAAATTAGTGACAGTATAATTTATGTTAATAGATTAAGGTTATGTGGGTAAACATTAATTTATGCTATGTAAACAGTAAAAATGTCGGTACTTTCTTTAACCAAACTCCAAAAATACATTTAACATTTCTCTTGTTAAAGTAGTCCGTAGAGGTAATCCGAACGGGCCGGTCCGCATCGAAGCCTTCGTCGTGAATCTTGATCCCTCCTCTCCCGCTCTCCAGTGCCTTCCCGCCTATAATTCGAAAGAAACTGACTGCTTTCACAGTATTTTCGAAGGAAACACATCCACGTGATCTTAAATAATAAATATGAATAATTTCAATTACTTACTCTTTGTCATCTAAAGTAATTTCAATAAAATTCGTTTAGCCGTTTTCTAGGTTTAAGCAAGCAGGCAGGTATTCTCACTATTAAAGGTAGTATTAAAATTAGTAATTTGTATTTACCAGATTCTGTTATATATATCAATATCTATCTAATTATATACTTTGATTTTCGTACTTTATACTAAACCTCCGAAGCTTAGAGCAAAAGACATCAACGCGTTTGAGCAAACGAGAGAGAGCACTCCTCTTTTACTGTTTTGTCTGCGGAAGCGAGACGGATGTCACTAGTTGTTTTGTTTATGTTCTATGTAATTATGGAACTGGGATTTCGTATACAGGTAGTTGTACAGGTAGGGCATTGCACGGATGGACGCTCTCCCTATTTAAAAGGGATGTGTTATAGGGCAGTTTTTGACAGAACGTTGGTACCCTCTTGAAAAGGGCTAGTTCGTTTCGGACGGTGAGTACTAATGATGCATGAATGCAACTTCTTTAGTGAGTCTTTTATTTTTAACAGATTTTTACTGGCGATATCTGTACATATTTGCGTTATATTATGAAACTTGTATTTAGAGACGAAACTAGTCAAAACCTTATACCGGACACTAACTGTATACTCAATATTGTTATGATCATAAATTTCAAACTTAATACACGTGTATTACAAAAATAAGATATGTGGGCGCTAGTATGGAGTTTTATATGTTAGTCAAAGTAAGTAGGTACTCGAATTTTAATATACTGTACGATAATCACCAGTTTTCGTCTTTTCACTGATGAATAAATAGGCTTTTTTAATTCTTTCCGTTGCGTATGATTTTTGCTCTTGTCATCCAGTAAAGATGTATGTATAATATATTTTAATAGCTTCCAAACGCAAAGTCTAAGTTCTCATTGTCTTTGGTCATGATAGATATAGTATAATTATTATATTAAAATATCGTTAAAATCGCATTTCTCACTTACTCCAAACTACTCACTTTAATTATATATTAATTATATTGAACATTAATCATCAATTAAATACTAATTAGAAGACCTATTGTTCTAATTGAGCATTAGGTCTTAATAATACAGATAGGTGGCGCATTAAAAAGCAATTCAACTCTGAGACTTCTCAGAAATCAACACACCCAATCTACTGACCGGTTCTTCCGTACGGTCATTCGCTTGTCCAGCAAGGTTTATACACGTATATTATACATACTAACATATTATATATACGGTTGTTTCCATTCGAACAGCGATTGAAGGAATGAATCAGGGCATAATGAACATAATATCTTCGAAAAAATCTAACCAAATCAAGGAGTAAGAGTTTTTAATATTTGTTTGCGAATAAATTTGGAAATTTGCTTAATTAAAGATACTTTATTCCTTTGTAAAGAGCACGACTATCTCGTATTTATTGTGAAAAAAATTAGGGCACGTGTAATATTCACTAATCCACACTAAAGTATTGGCGTTCGTACGATTATTTTACGTCCACGTGGCGAATTACGATCCGAAACTCCCTTGTAATTACAAGGGGTAGCGTGTACACTGCAGTGGAAAATTATAGACTGATATGTATACCTATCAAATCTATCAAAATGATGCTCACCCCTGATATTATATCAAAGTGACGTCCTAACGCAGGTTTTCTGTGAGAAATAGAACATTTTTTTACCTTTACCCAAATAATGGATATATTTAGATAATATGTTATAAAGACAAGTATTGAATGAGATGCGCCAGAATTAAGTTACTAATTCATTAAATGCTTAACATGAGTTATCGTAATAAACGAACATGACACTAAAACGAACACATTGCTACCATGAAATTTTAGTCATACATACTTTTTTTATAAAATGAAGGTGGCAAACGAGAGTACAGTCCACCGTGCATGCCAACATCAGTTCAGAATGTCAAACGTTGGCACGCCTCCGGATGCGCTGCCTACCTTTGTTGATGTAGTAATAGATTTGGAGAAAGGGTTGAGAAAATAGGAAGGGATAGGATAGCATGGGATGGAAATAGAGCTCTGGCATATCAAACTCACTACCGAAACATATACGTACATTGGGGAATACGATAAAGTGGGAAACGCAGTACATTTTAAGGTAGTATTCTGTGAGAGAGGGGGTTAGGGTTATAATACTTACATCCAGTCGACTTTAGTGGTATTATTTACCCATGTATGTTTCCTGTTCTTTAAAAAAAGGCGATTAATTTAAAAGGAGAGTTAATTACGCTGCCAGAAAGATTTAATGACTGCTTCGATAAATGGTTAAGAAACGCTTTTAAAATTAAGAAAATCGAATTTAAAATTCAGTGCTTTGAGAAACTGGATTTAAAACTTTGTAGCCGATAAAATTAATGGTTGTACTGAAAAGGTACTCGTTAAGATGTGTTTAAAATGCACCGTAAGTAGAAAATACATACCTTAACTTTATACCACATAAAACATAAAGAAATAAGTAGTAATACAAAGGACATAAACCTTTGCCACAACAATAAAAGTTGTGTGGTAGTTAGCTGTACAAAAGAATAGTTGCCGACATTTTCTTAAAATTTATGTTCTAAAATCTGAAAGAGATTACAACTTAACCATCTTGTAAAGCAGTAGTATACTCGTAAATTGATATACTTTGTTTTTTGAAAAAAATATCTCATTTAGCAAATAGTTGAAGAAATATAGAGAAGATAAATTGGAAATAATTTTCAAAGTCCGGAACTTTGCTATAAAGTCCGTGCCCAATTAATTTAGTATCATAAACAGAATCCATTGTTCAAGTTTTGCATCTAGAAATACATATATAGGGAATACATTTTCTGGACTTTTTGATACTAGTCATTTTAGGGCACTGAGCATTACGGGAAATGAATTATTTGATACTAGTAGCTTTGGGATACTAGACATTTTGGGACTGGACGATTTAGTGAATTGGTCATTGTGGTACAGTGGACGTTCTGACACATTGGACCTTATGAAACTGAGCCGTTGAAATATCCTATATAAGGATTTTATATTTGTGCTGTTTATCTGTCTCTTCGTTCGGGTTAATATTTCGAGAACTAGGAGTCCCCGATTCTGTTGCGGTTTCCTCTTAATGTGAAGTTTTATTAATGAAGATTTTTTAACTAAATCGATTTCGTAGTTATAAAAATATATAAGGTTTCGTAAAGCAATGTATTCAAACACCAATTGAATAATAATTTATACACCATACCATCAGCCTATGCCAATCTATTTGCCTAGCCAATAATATTGGTCTCTCTCAAGGCTCGCCACCACACACGATTTTGGCCTCTTAGTCAGCCATTACAGACGAACTTCTTCAATTTGTCGATCGACCTAACCGGAGGGTGTCCCTTATTGAGCTGTCCGGTACGTGGCCCTCCATTTGAGGACGCCTCTCGTCAACTTTGAGGGAATAAACCCGAAACCAAAAACTAAAGTCACGGATGTAACATCAACATGCTATAGTGGCTGGCAATGAGCAGGTCATATTTACCGCGGGGCTGATAAATTATACACATTTTATCTTAATCCGAGCTTGATCCTATGAAATCCCTTTATGAAAGCATAATATTTTAGAGCTACTGTAATCATATAAGAATATAATGTATTTTTTCTTGCAATTGACCGCAAAACCGCCTATTAATGTCATCGTAATCTTCTCGCGTACGAATATAATACATCGATTAATCATGATTATCTTTAATTACGCTAGTTCCTTTGCAATTGATGTGTGTATGGAAGACGTGTTGTAGACCACATGAGAAAGTATGTCGTTCATCAAAGTACCGATGATTAATCATTTTTGCATCGTTACGTTTCTCGTTATTTTTATTACATAAAAATATAATTTCACTATACCATAAATATGTTTTGATTCAAATTCAGTTTTGATACAATAATTGATTCAGCATATCGACATCACATTATGTCGTATACATTGATATACTATTTTGCCGTATATGTATCTTCATATTAGTTATATTACATATATTAGTTATATTATTATAAATTTATATAATTTATATAACTATAAATTTACATACTTGTAAATTGTAATTTTCCCAATCCTTTCTCCAAATCCATTCCTACATCTGGGTCATCTGGGGGCGTGCCAATGTGTGTCATTCTAGACTGAAATTGGCATGTGCCGTGGATGTCCATGGGCGACATTTCCATTTAACACCAGGTGGACTGTACTTTCGTCTGCCCCCTTGTTGCTATAAAAAATAAAAATATTTTTTGAACATGAACTTTTTATGAATTTTCTTTGTAAATATTTTTTATAACATGCGTGTATAATAAAGTATACAAATAAATAAATGAACAGTATGTATTATATTGTCATTGTCTTCTATTATTAATTTATGAATAATAAACCTTAATAGTTTTCATTATTGTTGTGCTTTAGTTATTTTAGATCCATAGCATTCCATATTTCCCAGTTTGTTGATTGTCAAAACGTAATTTATATGTAACATACGAGTAGGTATGTTATAAACTATTTGACCTCTTTTTAGTAGTGTAATTAAATAAGTTACAATACTAGAAGCTGATCTATAAAATCAAAATTAAAATATTTTAGAAAGGGTTTAGAAGTCGTGAGTTAGAGAAAGATCGCATTACTATTTTAATGACGTATCTAATACAATAGTGTCCACTCGTAAGTGGCAGAGATAGTGGCAGCTTCCCGCCTCAAAATATTCTCAAGCTCAATCCACATAATTTTATGTTTTTTTTATTACATATTTATTATTTTTTTAATGAATTTTCTAATGAATGTTTATTAATTCTCGAATGAATTTGGAAAAAATATTTTTAATGTGAGTTTGTTTTGTTCTCTAGTTGTTGAATGAGCCATAAAACATATCAATTTCAAGTATAGTCAACTACACCATGCATAGAGTTATGGAATATCTAACTGTAGTAAGTGGAGTGTAGCCGTGCCGTTTCCGTAGGGGAAGTGCACCGGCTATAACTCGATTGAAATTTGTTTCCGTCTAATTCAAATATTTGATTGGTGTAGGTTTATACAGACGCAGAATAAAACATAAGATATCTATGTTGAAACTTTTCCTAATATTAGCATAGAAATCGCGTACTATATACTTATTAAATTTAGGATTTTTTTCCTTTCAATTTAATAAACATAGTATTTTAATTTTATCGTTGAATTTCTACTACATCCTCTACTTCATTTAAATTCCATACAATATAATACAAAAAGATTAAATATATAAAAATCATTGTGCTAACATTTCATTACTTTTAATTAAGATCTTAATAAGGTTTTTAAACAGTATTTTCACGCTGTTTGTCAGCAAATGACGAGATCCTGAAGACAACTCCATGCTTTCTTTAAAAATTGTTATCACCTTTAAAAAAAAAATTGGTAAGTGGTATCACCTCTTATTTTGATCATACTAATGCCTGAAGAAGTATACCAATAGAAAGACCAGTATCAGCGGGATTAGGACTACTGTTCGTGGAAGTTATCGAAGTCCCTTTCACGAATACAGCTACTTAAATAAGTATAAGTTACTAAATAAATACGAATTACTCATCTATTTTCTGTACGAATAACGTATATTCACAGACATAACAAATAAAGAGACATGCAACTACTAAAGAATTACTTCGTGATTAAGACCACAATAAATCTATCCAGTTGTTTATTTCCCACGCGAGCTACGAGCCGTCAAATCATGGTTATTACTTCACATAGATTATAAATTCATATATCCAACGCTTCACTGCTCTCCCTCCTTTGAAGGCACAAAAACGTGTGTAAAGTGACCCATCCATTTGTTTTACAATTCTAAACTCGCGGATTTCTTTATTAAACAATCATTTCTCTTTATTGTTAATTAGTACTTTGCAAATTAATTTTCTTCGGTCATTTTCACAATACACAATAGTCATGGCCATAGCAGTTAATTGAGGTGTTCGACCAACATAAGTTACGTTGCTTATAAATTAATTTTCTGACGTGAAATAGTAATTTATAATTTGCAATTAACCTGGTTATTTATTGGTTATTTTAATTTTGACTTAAATACATTTATTTATTAGTTTGATCTATTTATTTCATATTTTTATTTTCAATATTTGTTCAATATAATTCCCACTTCGAGTTTTTACAACCGCACCTCCCGTCACAGAAGTGCGATCCATCCGCATTTCCTCGAAACGGAGATGTCGCGTACTGTTCGGTCCAAAAATCATTTTATACCGTGAACCCGTAGGCTGTGGAACGAACTGCCTCAAGAGGTCTTTCTATTAAGCTACGATATGGGGTACTTCAAGAAAGCTGTGAATAGGATTTTGCAAGGTCGGCGACGCACCGGCATACCCCCTGGTATGGCAAGTGTCCATGGGCGGCGGTAACATTTACCATCATGTGGGACTGCTTGCTCGCCCGCCTGAAGACACACATAACATGAAATAAATAAAATAAGAAGAAGAAGAAAAGATGTACTTTTAAAAGGCAAGCGTATCTCCTTCGGAGACTTCTTCCAGCAGATCTGGATAAGTGCAATATAAGTCTCGACATAAAGGCTGGCGTAGTGCATACGGAAAATATGTATATATATGTATTTATACATAAATAGATATTTAATTACAATTTCAACTAAGTACTATTTTTAATTTAATTTCAGTATTTTGAATTCAATTCACACACCTACACACCTATTCCCTATAATAAAATAGAGACACTTATCCAGTGGTTGAGCGTCCCGTTATACGTCTAGAGTAGAGATGGCAATAATGGTTGAAATTGGTTATTAGTTAATAGTTAATTGATAAAAAAAAATATCGATAATTTTATTGGTTGAAAATATTAGTTAATATTCTTATTCAAGTACCCCTAAAACATGTTGATGTTAATGATGATAAAGTCGAATATTCTACTTATGCATGTTAAATTCAATGAACTTTCCTTCATACTTGAACAGGCTTAGGACTGTCTAGCATTATCTTAGTTAGATATTTAAACATTTTAACACGTAAGAACAGCTAGGCGTATTTAAAGTTCATTGATTTTATGTACATTGTTTTAGTATTTACCTACACTTTTATTTTTTTTATGGATTTTGTACATTTTTTTTGTGTTGTTCATTTTTTAGTTTTTTTTAGTTTAATTTTTTTTTGTTGATCATTTGATTTTATTTACATTTAATAACATAATTTGGGCCACTCTTGTGATGTGGTGAGGCGGGTTCTTCTATCATTTACGATATATCCCGCCTTTGAAAATGCCCGCTCACGGGGCACCGATGATACCATTATATTACATTTGGTTTTGAAAATTTTGTATAGTACAGGATATATACATTTGTGTGTCCGCCACCATGTCAAGGGACAAAGTTTTCTGTTAATAACTGTCTCCTTTAAGAACAAGGTTCATTTAAGAACCTTTAAGAAGATAAGTCTTTTTTACAATACTTGCAAGTTGCGACTTTTTCTACTCCCACACACTTATCAAAATGGTTCCAAGTCTCATTATTCCGTCTCGGCATTTTGTAAAACAAACTTCACATTCAGGAGAAACACAACAACGACGACGCTACTTTGTTTTCAAGATACTTATTACAACTAACCAACCAATAAAAACAACAACGACTCGACTTTGTTTTTACTTAATAACACTGACCAACTAATAAAAATAACAACGACGCGCAACTAACCAACCAATAACCAATAACATTACCTACGTATTTGATAAAAATATCACATCACTTTGTTTAGAATAAAAATATCGACAACAGTAAATCAATGAATAAATAAAAATAACAACGACGCGCAACTAACCAACCAATAACCAATAACATTACCTACGTATTTGATAAAAATATCACATCACTTTGTTTAGAATAAAAATATCGACAACAGTAAATCAGTGAATAAATAAAAAATGTGCTTTATTTTAAGGGCGATAGGCCATGCAATTGAATGCACTTAACTTTTTAAATATTCTTCACAACGGCTAACTTCAGTCCGGTCACCTGTACCTACTATCATGTCGGAAAAGGACGGAAGTAAAATATGTCAGCGTACAAAAATGTTCCATAACTATAAAACTTTAAAGTTGAAATTTAAATGCAGAGGCAGGCAAAGCGTGAGGTGAGGTCATCAACCCAGATTGAAGTTGATATTTTTATTCAATAACGTTAATTTTGTTTATTAAACAGAATGGTTGATTTTTAATATTAGTTAATTTTAATGGTTGATGGTTATATTTATCATCTCTAGTCTAGAGGCAACTAGTTATGGGCGAATGTAAACAAACTTCTGACGTAGAGTAGGCATCGCTACGCACGTTTGTTTATCTTATCTTATTTTTGTTATTATTATTACTGATTTACGGAAAATGTCTTTTGACTTTATTGAAATGCTTTATTTTAAAGTTTATTACAACAAAAACCCTTACAAATACTTCCACCTACTTAATTTTCTAGTAACCATATAGAACTTTGCTTTAGAAATGTCTAAGTAATTATGAAGAATACGTTATATAAATAATTCATATATTTTATTATTAAATATTTCCCATTTAAACATCATTTGTACTATTTATTTACACTTTATTGTTTTAACAAAAAGCGGACTTAATACTGTAAATCCTTTTCTCCCAGCCAACCTTGGGGCTATATAGTCATAGTATGGTAGGTGCAAGTTAAACATTATATAAAATGAAATTTATATTAACTAAAATATATAAATATATACTTAATATATATATATATATATATATATATCTACACACATACATGTCAAACAAAATTAAATATTATATATATTCAAATAAATAATATATGTAATAAATAGTAAAATGTATGTATATGTACTAACAGTTCCAAATGAAAAATTCCAAGTTTACTTTTTATCTTTTACCCGTAAAAAATTTAATCAATTTTAACCAACCTATTGCGTATGCCAATTAATTTGGACCTAATTAAAAGGATAAATTCCAAATGTTTCTTAAATAAATATTTGCAGTAGTTAAAACCAATAGGCGATTAAATACATTCCTTTGAGCTTTAAATGATCCATAACAATTTTTATACCTTTCAAGATTCACCTGTAAATACGTACTTAAGATTTAATCTTATCAAAACAAATATTGACTAAAAGCATTGTCCCAGAAATAGGGACATTTTGTAATCTTTATCTGAGGACAGTTCGTCCCAACTTCCATTAGCTTTAAATTTTATCTGTTTGTCACGCGCCTAACCAAATAAGGCTCTACATACATTGAAAGTCTGTCAAACACTTAACATGTTTTCAACGGAGAATAACGACACAGTGGTATACAATATAGCAAGTGTGAACTGGCCTTTAGAATCTTAGTTTGCTGAGAGAAGATAGAGAATTATTTTTATGTTTGAGATACTTTTTGAAATTCCTGTGTATGTTATTTTGAAAATTAGTTGTGCAAACAATTCAGATCTTTTGTGGTAATCTTTTTATGTATCCAAAGAGTTTTATAGAATATTTTTATTTACGGAACCGCAGTCTGTATTTGAGCGGTGAGAGCCTAGCCCAGCCCAGGGGTATCTGTCTATACTCGACTCACAGTCGTGTGATCGTAAGTTGAAATCCTCGATCCGTAACACTGAGATACTATTTATTACACTTTATTACGGATTTTATAAAAAAATAATGAGAAAAATAAAAGCTCGCTAAATGATGAAAAATCTCGCGTATTCCGCACTTAAAATCTCCATCATTCCGCACTGGGCCCGCGTGCTGGACTACGGCCCGAAACCTTCCAGTAATTTATTAGGGAAGGCCTGTGCCCTGAAGTGTGTCGTTATAGGCTGATATCAAATATATGTATATTAAAACAGAGTCTAAGAAACACTGTACAAAATCCATTCGCACCTTTTCCATTCTCTTTAAGTAAAACTCTAAGTTCTCATGCCAAAAAACACCACTTTTTTGGCTTCCGTATTCATCTCTCTGATCTTATTCAACTCCACACAGCTAGTAACAGAGAAGTACCACTACTCTAATGCACATGCATGTAAATAGAAGCGGACTTAACTGTATCCTTGTTACGTGCTCGCGGTAAAAATGTGCGTTTATCTCATACTGTGTTCGCGGAAAACGCCTATAATGGCTACCGGCTCGGCGCATTCGCTCCTGTCGCACATCTGTCGTCCTTCCGCCTTGTAACTTGTAACTTTGCACACGGATTGTGATGCGCGGTTAAGGAACTTGCTATACTTATGGCGCATCCTGAGTCTTGATTTACTTAGGTTGATGTAAGCTAGTAAAATGTGTGGTTTGTGAAAGTTCCATGTTAATAATAATGATAATAAATAACGTCACGCTCAATGGCCTACACTAGGATTACCTGTGTCGTGGGTTCAGACACACATACAGAGACGAATACAACATGTGTAACACCCAGTTCCGAACAAACACCTGTCTTTAAACAAATGATTGTCCGTCCGGGAATCGAACCCGGGTCCTATAACACAGCAATCAGGAGCACTACCAACTGGCTCATTTGTTTATACACAAATGTTTGTTCAGGTGTGTGTGTGTGTGTCTCTGAACCCACGACACTGGGAATCCCGGTGTGAGCCCTTGAGTGTGGCGTTATTAATATTTCAATTTCGGTGCCCTTTCGATGGGATATGGGATGGAGAGTAAATAATCTAATGGGGAGAGGTCTTCTCTTATCCTATTTACTCTATTTCATTGGATAAGGTGGTATTTCACAGGACCAGCACTGTATATACTATTAATTCACTATCAGCAAAGTTAGTTAGGAGTGCCTAAAAGAAATTCTTTTGAGAAATGGATTGTTAATTCTGTTTTTTTTTAAAAAGAACATTCAAAGCGAGAAAGTAGAACTAAAAAACCGAGAACTAATTCTGTGAAGTCACGATAATGAAGATGTTTCGCCAATTATCGAGTAACAAATTAGATGCGTAGCGATAGAACGTACTAATTATACTACAAATGCACGCGTTATAGTTGCTTGTAGATGTGAATGTCCGTTCAAGTAAAAAGAGGCCGTATATGCTTCAGGATATATCGTTAAATACATTGTCGCGAAAGTTATTTTTCGCGTATACTCGTACAAACAAGGTGTACGTACAACAACGCGCGCTCATAAATTGGAAGAACTATAACTTTGTATGCAGTCATGGATGAACCTAAATATAGCACACGATCTTCGTACAGCATCATTATTGTTCGCGCATCTGCCGACCCGGCTTGGTTTCACCTGCCCGCCACACCGAAAACAATCGCGAAAAAGCGATCTTCGCCAACAGGTGGCGAGGATAATAATACACTGAAGTGAATAATACATTTTTGGCCAAAGAAACAATGTGAAGAGATTTATAGAACGTGATACGAATACGTTATGGTGAAGTTGAGAATTTAAAACACTTCTCAGAATACTTTTAGTAGGTAGTACTCGTATATCTTTGGATTGTGTTGTAGGGTTTAGATATATTTTAGTAATCTTGTCAAAATTCCCTTCATTTATTGTCAAAACATAATTTTACGATTCATTCATGCCACAATAATAATAAAGTTAGAATCCAACAGTAAAAATAATGTTCTAATTTCTAAAAATAAAATTAAAAAATCGTTATGCAATTCCTATATATCAAGCCATTTATTGACTTTTTATTGCCTTTTTTAATATCGGTGGTCCTATTTGGCCTAGAGTTGTTTGACTTGTCAATATATTTATAGAAACCATTTAAGATATTTTTCTTAAAAACTTTTAAATCCCACTTGGCCCATTTCATTTAAACAATTAATGACTATAGGACTATAGGACAATTAATGATTATGTTAATAAGTTTGCAAATTTCTGGAACCTAGATCCTATGTGACATATGTGACATTGATATATGCTAAATCGAAGCTTTGCTAATATTTATTTCGTGCTACACGATTCCATCAATCGATGCAGGAAATATCAAGAAAAGATGAAAGGCGCAACGTAGTCGCAACATATCTGATTGCGAATATCTTCTTATTGAGCTTGTCTGCTCTCAAATAGGCTACTGCCATCACATGATAGGTAGCTAACAGCTCCGCTCTACCAAATAGAATAATCGGTAGCACCTGATTATCATATAATGCAACCAAGTGTTATCCCATATAATAAGACTCAGATTTAACCAGTTTACTTCGGATCTATTGAACTCCACGACGAATCGAGATAGAATAATTCTAGAGGACTCTATCGTTTGGAGTTTTAAGGCCATAATCGATTATTTTATTACTCTTCCATGTCTTATCTTTCTTTCTGTTATTTAATATGGGCGGGCAGAGGTTCTTTTTGAATTGGCCTTTGACTACTTTCATATTATGATTCTGTAATGGGTTGTAGGTGATGATGTGATGTAATGAGTGGGTGACTTAAAGGGAAGTGCGTTGGCGTTTTTTGGTCTTTACTTTTTGTGTAACTGATAGGTGCTTCACCTTCATCTGAAGTGTACATGTCTAATATTCTTATTGTACATTGAGTTTTGTAATAATACTCGTAACTTCAATGTGGATTTAAAAATGTTGAGGTCATCTCTCTATCTCGTATCATTGTTATATCTAGATTATGTTTAAGATTCCGATGACTTGAATCTAATGTATTCCATTACATTTACCTATCAAAATTGTAAATTCAGATACCAATACGACTGTATTTCAAATTATTTTATGCAAATGAGTGAATAAAATAAAAGACTACAATATACAAATTGGCGACAGACCTTAATACGGACAAGTACTGGAGATTATAGATAGATGGAGAACTCTCCAGAGACAGATGTTTAAAAACCAATTAAATAGTTTACAATAGGTTCCAACTAGCGCTGACAACATATATATTTATCTATGAATAAAGGCTGCTACTGAACATGCAAGCTGATGTATATGTATATATAGATTGCAATTATGAAATTGCTGCACAAAACTAAGTGTCCTTCTGATATTATCTTAGACAATATTTCATATAGATAGTGCAAGAATAGTTTTACTAGCTGTTCAACATGTAAATATAGTTTGTAATACAGTTTGTTTAAATCACATTTTCTGTCTCTTCACATACAATACTCGTACTTTTCAGTTATTATGTGTACCTGTACCTGGCACCTGGCATCGGTACCTAC
The DNA here is from genome assembly GCA_914767545.1 of Sesia apiformis. NCBI lineage: Eukaryota > Metazoa > Arthropoda > Insecta > Lepidoptera > Sesiidae > Sesia > Sesia apiformis. The sequence continues at coordinate 15,505,246 of OU611953.1, forward strand.
ACAATACAGCATTAAAATATTAGCCCACCGAGCGTTCAAACAATTACAAATCCCTTTGCAAATCCTTATTAATTTATTCAAAAGGCGGTTATGTCACGCCAACCGCAAAAATAGTTGTAATTGTTTGAATAGTTAATTGTGCGCATTCTTTACGTATGCTATCTACGTATCTACGAAAACAACAAAGAAAGCTCTCTCTTTTGGGGACGACACCCTAAGTAGTTTCCATATTTGTTTTTTTATCATCACATGTTGCCGCACCTGACATGCGACACGTGCACCTTAATCACAAAACCGCAACATATTGTGACAAAAATTTATCTTTGCTTAATCTTTTATGTTTTTTTATCGTTACCAAAAATTATGCAGACTACCCTCTTGCATAACTTTTATTTTATTCTGGCACGTGGGCGGTTTTAAATGGGAATTTTTATTATATTTTTGAAGCGACATGTGGCAAACATATTTTAGGCGGACTAGTTTGAAATATACTTAATATACATAGCATAAATACGTAGAAAACATATAGAAACTACGATATTATTGAGTTAGAAAATAAAATAAATGAGCCACGCCCACAACTGCAGATTATTTATGTCATTTGATGTTAGGGATTTATCTATTTTCATTTTGGCATAAAAATATTTTGCTTTAATCCAGTTTTTACGTTAGAATAGTTAAACAGTTACATTACTCTGGTCCTTCAAACTAAATACATATATAGTTATACCAGATATTTGAGTTATTATACTGAATGTCGAAGGCAAATGCTATTGCAGAGCACGGGGTAGAGTTCCTCTTATTATCGCTCTACTCCTTACACTAGGAACTTTAAATAAGAACAATTGTACATTTTATATGGTATGGTACGTATTTGAAAATGTATTGGCATGTGCACACGATCATCTCATTACCGCAGTTAAATTGCATGCTACGTATAAATAGGATACAGTTTAACAATAATACCAGAGTAGTAACTGCACCTGCTTTAGCATGAGCTATAATCTTAAGTAATCCTGGAAGTAGCATTTATCTGTCTGCGAAATGTGAATTTAGACATAATTTTTTTAATTGAGTACACCTTCCTACAGCCGTATCTTCATTTCTTATTTAACTACTATTTATAACAATACTGTTAACGATGTTATACTCGTACTAATAGTGTCATTTGTTCACAAACGAATCATTTTAATTTTTCATTTGTGTACCTACCTACATACAAAAGTGATATGGGTTAGTAAAATAAGTTGAAAGTTCCAGTATGTATGAGTTTGTTACTCAATCAAGTCGAAACGGCTGAACCGAATTCGTTGAAACTTGGCAAATAGCTGGATTATAATCCTAGTTAATACATAGGCTACTTACTATTCCGGTATACCATGTGGATGAAGTTTCGGGTAAAAACTAGTGTATAATAAATAAAGTTTTCATTTGACATGAATCACATGATACACATTATTTTTTTTAGATTGTCTAAATAAATACATAAGTACACTTGTATATAAGTGCTTAAGGCTTCTATATATGCAGTATACATGTGTAACATGTAAAAATAACGATTCGGTATTTCATTCCACTTCCAGAGTACGAAAGTTACGCTGCGTTTCTGGAACATTTAACTTATATAATTATCATACTGAAGAATTTAACTATCAAATTTCTGTCTCTTCAACTCATTACATTATACAACACGTCCAGCTGTCAACATTGTCAACACCAAACTGTCTGTCTGTCGCAGGTGCTGTGGCATCTGGACATTTTCCGGCGCAGCTTCCGCGAGCTCACCGGCCACGCTTGTCTCGGCCCATCCTGCATTTTTTGCGCCCTAAAGGTAAGCTTAATTACTGTTTCATTAAAATATGTTTTTTTTCTGGATATTTCTCGCGTGCTGCAAAATAAAATAAAAATTACCTTTATTTAACTACTTTTAAATTTACAATGAAAAAAAATGAATATCGTTAATTTTTTTATCATATTGATTTTTCGTTAGCTCGGTATTGAGCAAAGGCCTCCCCCAACTGTCCGTATTACTTTTATTTTCTTCCCCACGTGGGACCTTCTGTTTTCTTTATATCGTCCATCCACCTCCTCTTTGGTTTGCCTCTTGATCTTTTATCCTGTTTGTCCATCTGTTGTAATTCATCCACATTATGTGTCCAGCCCATCTCCATTAATTCATAAATTAAAATGGCTAAAGGTAAATTCACAAATTGAGCCTCTAGATAATTCTACGCTGCCTAACTTAGATCATGACCACAATATTGTTTCTTTAAACACTTTACCGTACCGACGCAAGATCCAAGTCTCGAAGTTGTTCAATGCAACTTCAGATCTATACGATTTCCGAAAAATCATTCATATTTGGATGTTGAATTTTACCAAGGCGACATCCAGATCGTAATTTTGTCCAATACAATATTTCAATCTCGATGTTATTCGACGCAACATACAGATCTGGGGGCCTATTGTGATCTTTTAAAAAAACATTAAAGTTCCAAGCTAATCAATTTACAGCTTATAATCTTCCTTGCTTTTTATAGGATTATGAGTAAATACCTAGCTGCTCGAATGATTATTTGACGTTGTCTTTATATTGCGCCGGTAAAACTGGTCGTAAATGAAACCATAATTAAGACAGAAAGTGTTGGTTAGTGGAAACGTACGTTCATCGAAATATTTACCAGGCGAGCAATGAAACTTGAACGAATGTCAAATGATCACCGTCAATGATCATGGAATGATCATGACCACAGTCATGCTAAGACTTCTCGTTTTAGTATGAATATGTTTAAAACAATACGATAATGCAAAAATCTGCTAAAATTTATGAAGTTATAAACCAAATATTTTTGCATATTAAAAATACAATCAGCATTAGAAACAAAAAATATTTATCTGTTTGCCTTTTAGCTTTGCCGAAGCGCTACGAATCGCTTAATACCTTCATTAAGGCATAAATGTTGCTACGACGCAGGTGCATCGTAGCACCTTCTTGACTACCTAAAAAAATTCATGAACTAGTAAAATAAGTACTTAAAACTCTCTTTTAAACAATACCTCCATAAGAAATCTGTACAGATAAGATACCATTTGAAACTGAGTCAGCTAGAGCAATCTTGTACTTTCATATACAAGTAAGCAGTTCTAAGTGAAAGGAATTGTAAATAAAATAATCGAAGCGAGATTGCAACACGATCCAATGTCCAGTAAGAACAGCACGAACAGGGAACCGCACAATGCGAGCAGGCGTACCAGCGAGTGACCTCGCTCGTTGCCCGACAGACGTGACCTTTCCGAACAATAGAACTCTGTTCAGGCCTCAAATCTCAAGCTTTCGACACGTCTTTATAAATAAGCTTTATAGCATTATCTATATCTAATCTATTCAATTTAAGATAGTACCTATGAAATTAATTAGCAAAATAGTGGTGCTAATTACCGCGAAGGTGTTTGTTCGATGCCGATTTTGTTAAAATCTGTGTATTTTATAAGAAGTAAATTATAATTAATATTTTAGAAGTAAATTTTAATTAATATATTAGAAGTAAATTTTAATTAATATATTAGAAGTAAATTTTAATTTTCTATTTAATTATATTTTGTATAATAAGCATTTTTAATTTTTATAAGTTAAATTAAGTTATTTTACAAATGAGTTTAGATTAGTTTTTAGATTTAAGTATTTTCTTTTCTTTGTACCATTTGTCATTTCTTTATTTCAATAAAATCTATTAGAGAATTACACAGCAAGTTTTTTGTGAAACTGTGATTACACTGTTTGAAGATATAAAAGGGTAACGATAAGGTAAATAATCAACTAGATGTAAGCCAAATTCTTAGATGTCTGTATATTTAAATTCGACCGATTGAGTCCTAGTGATGTAATTGTTAATTTTAATTAAAAAAAATAAACCTTAGTGTATTTTACATATTAGTATTCTAAACTTGCAAACTAGCACTGGAATTTTAAATGAATTTCGAATGACGCAAGAAAATTAGTGTTAAATACCAATTAAACGTGTGCGAATATTTAGAAAAGGCAAAAACTTTGACAACCACTTCGCAGAAATGATTACTAGGAACGTATAGGGGTCTAAAAATAACTTTTTTATTACGCAAGGGGATTAAGCACCTCGGGGCATGAGGCTTAATCTCAACTGGTTCTTGTAGGACACATTGTGTATCCCAGGTCGTGATTCAAAAGACAGAATAGTATAGTGGTTTGACTCGATAGTTTACGAGCCTTTGTCTATTCTGTTCAAGGTCTGCGAATTTATTAGCAATCAACTTTAAATATATATCAGGCCATTAAATAATCAAGTATGTATGTAAATATAATACATGCGTAGGACATAGATAAAAACATGGGTGTACTTAAAAAACTTAAAGAGCCTTGCATAAAAACATCCTTGGTTTCATTTTGATACTTTAGCAGAGCAACCACACAACCACCAAGGGCGCAACGAAAACATTTCCTACCTGCTTTAAAATTGGCCCACTTTTTGAGCAATGGGGTGCGCGCATAAGTTCGTGGAACTTTTAGCCTCGACTGTGATTGGCCAGCCTATTGCATTTGCATATGCGGTATTTTTTAAGAATTTTTATAGTTTCTAGATCTAATTCTAACGGTTAGTCAATAAAAGAGTGCCTCAATTTAATAGTGATGGAACAACTATTCATTTTATTAACCTGACTGTTTTATGCCCGAGATTGCGTTCGCGTTAACTTTAGTAGCTCAGAATAGATTCGTCCCATGATTAAGCATCCAACATAAATACTTCATTGTCAGTTTGGATAAAAAGTAGCCTATGTCCTTTTCTTTCACCTAATTCCCTCATGCAAAATTCAATTACGATCCATTACTTGGTTGAGACATGATTGAGTAAAAACAAAAAAACAAACCGACATTGTTAACTGTTGCAATCGACTTCGCTCGAGTAGCATTAGGATTAAAAACTATTCTATGCCATATGTTAATTCTATCCTACTTTATGTGTTATGTCGTCCCACGAACTGAACATCATTTGGTAGCAATTCCATGATTTATTGCAAACTTATTAGATAAAGTAACAAACAACATTCGCGTTTATTGTACTCGTATTTATTAATAACTTTGTTATTTATTAAAACCTCTTGAACCGCTATTACATTTTGTATTTAATAGATGCCACGGTTGTACTAAACTTTATTACATCTTTTATTCAATTCATTAAAATACTAAATTGCCAATAAAACCCAAATCTACAGTTAATTAACAACTGTTTCTCAACTTGACGTCCGCTAGTCGCCCACTTTTGTTTTACGAGGCTGCAGCTGTGGGTGACGATGATGTCTAAGAAGTCTTAATTCCACATCTCCATATATTATTTATTCTTATAATTTTCTTTATATTCGTGATAATGGTTTAGAGTTAGTATTAGAATGGTGTAGAACATGTGGGTTAGTGATTATTACACCCTCAAAAACATCAAAAGATTACCTAACAGAACATTCGTATCATTTATTATTATTTACAATATTACTAGGTATGAAGTCTCAACATCTTAAATGTTTTTTTTTATTTTTTTATACACTTTATACTGTATAATGAAATAGACTAACGAAATGTTATGAAGACGTATTTAATAAAAAAATGTTAATAAAACTGACCACAAATTGTCACTTTTTTACCGTTCGGATGTAATGCACTGCCGTTTAAAATTGAATTTGTTTTGCGGAACCACAGAGGTGCATCGGACCTTAACAGTGTCCACCTAATTCAGACCAGTTCATCTTGAGCCCTAACTTGTCTTGAACCACATATAATTCTTCGTTTTATTTACTAGATGGAGAAGATAAAAGGGATCTTCAAATTTTGGAAGCAAATGTGCGCAAAGTTCCGGAACAGCGGAGTACAAATTGAGTGAATCGCCAAGAAATACTGAGGCATTGAGCGATTACGGAGTTAACGTTTTAATTCATTTTATTGAAACAAATAGACCGACAAAACTGTTTATTAATAATAGGCCACTGATTAATAGTCACCTCGATCATTTTTATGCTCATTTTGTCCGATTATCTCCGGCTTATAAATAAGTAGAAACAGACTTTTTTCAGAGAGTTGAGCAAAATACGTTGCGTTTTTTAATTATTCTTGCTTGTGTACAAACTCAATGAGTCGTGAAGATTAAATAATGAAATACTTTGGAATCAGATTGTACTCTTTCGTGGGAAGGTTTTATTCCATCACCTCTTCTTCTATTACCTACATACCTATATTTAGACGTTTTCATAATGTGAAAGAGATATAATTTTGAAGAAATGAACTTATGTTACAAAATAATTATAAATTACTTGTATAATGTAACTAAGAAATTCTACTTTATAATGGTAGACAAAGAGTGAGTAGGCGCTCTCTGATTTAATCAAGTAATTAAAACTTTTACTTTGATGCCACTTTCTTGTAACGGTAGTCACATGCAAATCAAATTAGCGCGCTCAGAATTTGCACAAATCAAGTTGTCTTATCTAATTTTTTATTCTGACAAAAATATTTATTAAAAAACAATGATATGGGCACTTTAAAAGTTTAATTTTACCCATTTTTAGTAAACCATTCTTCACTTAATTTTCTATTTAATCACATCCCTCAGCATCTGCCCCAACAAAAGTTCCAACTTTTGTTGGATTCAGATCCTTTTGAAGCCCACCATCAAATATTATATGAAGACCAACCTTCATACACGGTGATGTTAATGCCTACATTGTTGACAATTGGTATGAGTCATTGTTTGACAAATCTACCGTGGATACGATATTTGTAAGTACGATAATTGCTGTAATATATAATTACCATCATGTGTGCTATTAATAGTTATTACGTAATCCATCCCCGGCTTCGTTATTACGGTAATTATAGCTAAATATTATACAGTATTATGTGAGTACTAAAGTATTTGTCCGTGATCTAGGCACGTTCATCGGAGCCGTGTTGCGGCGTACGGTCGCGTACGTGCCTCCAGCTCCATACAAACTGGGGCAGCCAATTACGGCTCTGTCGTTTCACCACTATAACCACTATTCCACTGTTTGTACGTACTAATATAGTTTTAACTGGGTACTAACATTTCTCAAGATATAGTACTACTGGTGCCGTATAAGGTGTCTGGTGTGAAGGATTAACCTTTCTAGTTTCAATATACATGTTGACGGTTACAGTAGACTTTGGTTTAGTCTACTTAGATATGAATGAATGTAAAACTTTCCTTGGCGGTTTCATTCTGTTCTTGTTCACTAGGATGCCTCGATTTCCCGCATCCCGCAAAGCGTGTCGGCGGGGTACAATTTATACTTCTGCAAAGTTTTGTTCATTTTCCGTTTTTTCGGACAACGTAAAACTTAAGATACTTTTGTTTTAAATTATCGATAATAATAAGTCAGAAGTAATCTTTATTACCTTTATTATCTTTACTATCTTTATCTTGGGTAATACTAAAACTCATCAATTAATTATTATATTGATTCGTATACATAGGAAGACTTAAATACTGGAGTATTGATACTGAATACATTTTTATCCTATTCGGTATCGAAACTCTGGGCCTATAGGGTCCTAGTGCTCACTCCCTATTTAAGGACCTATCAAGTCGCTTTTTTAATATTACAAGCAATCCCAAGGCCGGCAAGTACCTCGCACAACGCATCGGTATGGCATTACCGCCAGCTTAGTAGGTACCTACTGCCACAAGGACCAAAGTATAAAGTTTTCAATATGTAGGAATTTTTAACATACACTGAAAACGTGGTATAATTTATTTCAATTTTAGATGATTCTTGTATATAGACTTTAGTATAATCTTATTTATAATTTTAATATTTAAGTATGTTAAGCATATTATTCTTCTAATATGAATAAATAAATTTAGTATAAAGAAAAGAGTAATCTTCCTTAGGGAGACCTGCTATGGTCGCGTCCGCATTGTTTTTATTGCGTATATAACCCAAAGAAATGCATTTAATATTGTAATGAACTTTACAAACATACAGTATTATTTGCCTATGAACATTTGGTCGTCACCTTCCACAATTACTTCTATGAACATATTGTTAGGATATTTCTATCTTTAATATTTGTAATGTATTCACTGTACTGTATGTAATAGATGTCTATCCAGGTATCTTCTTACAGTATTTTTGCAATATATTTTCTTACAAAATACTTACAAACCGATTGAAACTTGTATGTTTGTAATTATTAATTCACTGTCAATTATATCTTCTAATAAATACACTTCTTTTAATTTTATGGCATATCAAATGACTCAAGTAACCACTGATTAGATTAACACTGTATAAATTAGATAAATGGCATACGTTGAAATGTTGAGCCGACCGCGACCGTATAAAATCCACTATCGCTTACATAGTTAATGTTCAGTGATTGTATTAGCAATCTATGCGTAATTAACAAAATTTGTCAAGCGAAGTACTCTAAGTACTCTATTATACTTAAAAGTTTTTTTATTCAGTTTATCATTTGCACGTCGAAAAATATTTTACATCAGATATACTTACCTACACCTAATTAAAATAAATTCAAAAAACGTGTCATTGCGTATTTAATTTAGTTATAATTATTACATCGAAAACCAGCAGCTTAAAAGTAATTCTTATAAATAATATTTAACGAACTCAACATTTATAAAGCTATTTATAGATTTTCACATACAATACTCTTAAAGAAAAGTTATCACATACTTTATATACATACATACATAGGGGATAGGTTGAATGAAGAGTATAAGGCAATTAAAGAAACTCCTTATTCCATTATACTCTTGATTACCCATTCCACCTTTATTATTGGGAGGTGTAATAGGATGAGGAAAGCTGCTCGCCCTGTTATACTTCATATTTCCCAATTTCCCAAGCCTTGTCCAAATCCATTCTGAAATGTCCAAAAGCGCATGCGGGAGTATGGCAGCGTTTGTCATTCTGGACTGAAGTTAGCATGTATCGCGGACGTTACACGGCGACACTATTCACTTACCATCGGGTGGGTCTCGTCCATCTTCATTCTATAAAAAATCATCATACAACTAAAATGATGACGTAAATCTATTCGATCCAGCGCCCGCCAGCTAGACTACTCGTACACTGTAATACAATTCCTTTGTGTGCCTTCTTTGTACATTGATATTTATATTTCAAGTTTGATTCTTAGAACTAACTATTTTCTAGATGCAGAACAACTAACAAACACCTATTATCTACACTTTTGGAAACATTTTATCACAATAATTTCATTCTTTTAAAATTTTAATGTGTTTTTATATTTCTGAATTTTGGTATGTTGTTTTCATTTTTCGGACAGGGAATCAAAGACGATCCAAGATCCAAAACACATTCACTTAGAGGTGAAAGTTTCCACTTTCGGATCCAAACCGATAATGTTTCAGATAATGTCACTGTGCGACACATTTTGATTCGATTTATATCAAATTTCTTTTTATTTTGTTTTGGACGTCAATTCAAATTTATACTGCACCATTTAATTTGTCATGGGAAAACCACAATTCAAATATACATAATATACGCGTGTCAAGGAAGTAAACTCATAATAAGATTTTTCTTTAACAATACTGAAATTAATTCCATTAAACTATTCATCAGTGAAGCCAACGAAATCACATTCTATGCCTATAATTGACGACCGATTAGCGTCGTTGATAGTGTCCGCTGTTGTGCACAAGGTTCCCCCGGTTCGATTCCTGGTCGGATATTAATTTGCTTATAAGCAAATGTTTGTTGGGGTCTCGGTGGTGTGTTCGTCTTTATATGTATCTGTGAATTAATGATCCTAGCGTGGGCCGATGATTGTGGCGTTATTTAATTGTTTAATATTCACAATAATGAATATGCTGGAAATTGTATTCGTAATTCGTTAAGCAGTTCCAAGATGCATCATTTAAAATTAGTAATGGATTTAATTTATAGATTTAACATGTGCATTGTGTATGGAGCGATATAGAGCAATAATAAAGCTTTAACACGTTGCCAAAATAATAAAGGAATGACATAATAATTGCTATTCAGTAAGTAACTGATAATATGTATTTAGAGAATTATTTCATTTACGTGAACTTAAAATAAACCGTGGAGAAATTATCTATTAGCATCAGTTAACATATTACAGTAGACAAAAAGCTATTTAACAGCACATAACCAGCGTAACATATGGCAATAAAACTCTTAACATTGCGTTTAAACTACATGCTTAACTATCCGTCTATCGAGTTTGTTAGTCAATTTGGTATTAGAGAAGATCCAATAGATCGTGATACGGATTTGATTGACCACACATTTATGGTGGTAAATCACGCGAGAGCGTGCCGCGAGCTTCGGGCATAAATACTCGTAAGGTCTGAACTACATGCATGCCCGGATAGTAGATATTCGATTTAGTACTCGCAGTGTGACTGTTCCAAGAAAATACGTCTACAAAATTGCATCAAATCTACTATTTTTAAGAAACTATATGAAGTAATCCAGTCATATGTAATTTATTATCTTCGTTACCTAGCAGTTTTTATCCGGATGTTATGATATTGCGTTATAGCATAAATAATAATGAACTATTTATCATCAATAGACATATACAATAAGAAGCGCAAAGAACTTTAACTAATGAATCTTTATAAACTTTGATCATTTCATCGGTGTATATACTAGATATGTGTCATTCCCAAAGCCCCCAACCACAGCCAGTCTTTCGCTATTTGTAGACGGTCACAGTCGACGACTTTCTTAAGAGGCCTCCGGAGGATGAGTTGCCCATACAAACGCAATACCAAAATAATTTATAATTAGTACATTATTCCACCATATTATGATATTATTCGGATTCGGATAGCATTTATCTAGGTTCCTGCTTCTTTTTTGATTCAAAATACTTACCTAAAACGAAATGTAAGCGAATTGCATTTTGCATGTTTTTACGGCGTAAATGACATGTTTTCTTCTTATTTGTTTCGTATTAAAAACATTAATATTTATAAAATGGTTCAAGCTATAACATAGCATATATTGTCAAATTACGGATTACCAAATAAAAATTTAAATAACATTAAATTTTCATTCATCATTCTTGGTATTACGGAACACGTCCAAATTTATAACAAATTCTGAACGACTGTAGTGCTATCGCGTCAAGCACGGGGCCTGAGCGGTCAGTCAAACAGAGATAGCAATACTATGCCGATTTTTGCACTCGCTTCGAATTGTAGTTGTGGGCTTCGTACGCCGGCCTCTTAATAGGCAAAAATTGCTTAATTAATTAAGTATGGTGTCGGCCACATATTGGCATTAAGCTAAACGAACTTAGAAAATAGTAAATAGTCAAATTCCTGCCGAAGAACAAATGAGATATTATAGACTATCGCATCCGCTTTCACAATTGTCACAAACATATTTCGAACTGACATAAATCTGTTGCTTGTAGTCCAAGCCTAAACTGTGGTCATGATAGCATCATGGTAATTCTATATGGGATAGATATATCTTGATGGTTATGTATAGTGGGCACGCGCAGCTGCAGGACCGGTTTGGCTTCTCGTTTACACCGGGTATCTGCCGTGTCACTACGAATACGAGTGTACTATAGGTACCGTGTGCCGTCAGATATTTGAGGTTCTTGGTGTTATGCCGCGTTTTTTGCTCATACGATTTGGTAAGCTAAAACACAATACGATCGAATGAACAGAGGGGGAGGTTTTTGTGCAATACTTACAAGGATAAAATTAAAGCTCTACATATTCTTGTAGAGCCACAGAGCTTCTACTTTAGTACGGATTTCTAAAAAAATGTCACTAGTACGGTGGTGAAGGAAAACGTCGTGAGAAATAAAAATAAAACTATATTATGTGTATCCACCAATCCGCACTGGGCCTGCGTGGTGCTTAGTGATTTGTCCTGCATTGGGACATTATATACTCGTATAGACTGGTATATATCTGCGGTTTTGATTGGACTAATACATAATATACATATTTTAGTTAGTCAGCAGAATATTCGTAGCGTTTTGGGGTTGCGTGGGCACATAGGCACCTCTAACAATTAAAAATTGCAAAAACATTAAGTCAGCCATTTACTGCGATATTAATTCGATACCTTTGTGCCACCTATTCCATAAAAAGTAATGTGTCGTATTCCTACATAGCAGAGTACAGTTTATAATTTGCTCTAGAAAAAAGTTATTGGCTGTTACATCATCGTGTATTTGCAGTTTCTATGCAGCTTAAATAGCTTGTTACTGCAAAAAAGGCGCATTTACCTGCATTGCGAACAACAACATCCTGTGCATTTTGCTTCAGTTCGACAATGGACGTTTGGATTTGATGCATTCGTTGACGAAAATGTATTTGATGTCCTTTTGAAGTACCTGTTGTTATGCAGTCTAGCAATTTATAAATCTTTAAACTACTGTGACCGAAGTATTATTGCATTTGATTCGATAATAGTTTTGTACGATAATTAGATGAATAATTATAATCAATGAAAGTTAAAGTGATCAAGAAAACCAAGAGCACAATCGATGTAGGTGTTTATAAGTAACTAGTTTAGTAATAAATATTGTCTAAAAATATGTATGAAATAATGTCGACCACAGAGAAAACAAAACCCAACACATTATTATATTATTTTATCGATCAATATTTATAACCATGTTTCATGTGAATTAATAATAAATAAATAACAAATTAAAGGTGTATTAAAATATAACGTCTCTACATCTAAAAGCATCTACTATTTATTTAAAAATTACACCATAGGAATTTTTACTAATATATATCAATAAAAAGAGAACCAGCATAAGCTACCAGACTCCCACATACTCATTAACGATTAGGCCTGTCGCCCACCTCACAACAATTAGTTCGGCGACAATCGGTTAGAGAGATTTATCGCATTCGAGTTGCTTATAGAAGGGGTCAGACCACGTGCGCTGGCGCAAGCCTCCGGTCACGAACACGCAACACGACAACATGGCGCCCAGTCGCCCCCGCCGTTGCGCCGCGCCCGCCGCCGCGCTGCTGTTTCTAATCTCAGTAACTAAGCTTATGGTGGCAGTGGTCGCGAGACTGGGAGTGTTACCTTGCCACTGAGCATCGGGACCACTTGGACATTGGGAAACTCCCTCGTTTGACATAACACCATATCACATTTATCTATAAGGGATAAAGATGGGTTTTTAGCTTTTTAATGCCTTAATTGTTGAGTTGCTTTACTATAAATTTAATGTGATTTAGAGTAGAATAATGTACCAATTTTAAGGGACAATATCAAACATTCAAAAGAAGTAAAATTTGACAGAATTTTGACAATAAATCATTCATATAATTTTGAAAGTTTTGTTGAGTATTTTTTTATTAGAATGATTGCATTCGTTTGAGCGTTTGTCGATCGCGCTCTGCGCTCATTATAACTCGTACCTTACGTGCCCTTATAGCCAATAAATACAAAGAAAGCATTTGTATATAATGAGATATAACACAATTATAACAATTATATAATAACATTATAACGAGATATACAAAGATATAAATACATAATTATATCACAAATTTTGTATATCACATAACACTAATTTCCTTGATTTATGCCACAACAAATTGCTTCCCATGTTACTTGGGCGTCAAATGTTACTGTGTAGGTGAACTGTGGGCGGTGGATTTATTTTTTTGTGATAATGTTTCAAATCTGACAAAAATATCATACAAATTACAATATTACACAAACTAAAAAGTTTGCTTTCTAAAATCTTATCTTTCAGAACATCAATACACATTTCAATACTGAATATCAAAATTAAAAGACATTTAAAGTGTATTAGAGCCCTTTGCTTGTATTTCTACACCAGTATAATACTCTCTTTGTAGTTTGGGTCAGTATTCTATTGACCAATTATTATTAGCAACTCTACTCGTAGCAAGCGAAGGGTCTGGTCCAATCCAGATTTCTTTGTAACCTCAAATTAGATACATGCACCCATTAAGAATTCTTTGTAACGTTCTCATCTGTTCGAAGTAAGAAAAGAAAATTGCAAGAAAAGGACGAGAGATTTTAAGCAATCGTTAAATTTAAATAGCGATTATGAGTAAAGCTACTTTTGTGGCTAGCTTAAATAGGTAACGTTTTATCGTTATTATTATTTGCATTGAAATGACACTTAGTCAGTGTAGGTACGCGCATTCTTTAACGTTGCATAAAGCGTGTGTCAATCATCGATGCACATGTCATTGCCTCTTGACATCGAACATTGTCGAAGGATTCTGCGGTTATAGCTAATGAATACCTTTTCATAGTACAAGCTTGATACGTCACGGTTACACTTAATTCTGTTTTTGTTGTTCTACTAACATTGACCCTCAACTGACCCTTCTGTCATCTACGAGCTCGTTGAGCTATCGTCACATTTTCTTAAAGACATGCAGTTTTTCAAAACTCACGTATGCAATTTTACTTTTATCTTCTGTGTCTTCTTTTTATTCAGTCCTGTCTATCATTTTATCTGTTAGAGATTCCAGTTAGGAAGTTGCTGACCTTTTTGAAAATTGAATATCATACACTGATAAATATCTTATAAAGAAAAATTTTTTTAATCATGTTCCAACTCTATGACAATTTGAACATCACTCTTAATGACATCTTCATTAAGTTTGTTTATGATCCCGTTCCAGTCTCTATATGCTTGTAATAATTGTACGAGTATATCACCTGTTATACCTACGTAAGTAGCGTCCGTATGTGCATCATTAAGATGGGCTTTTCCTTACAAAAGAACGTATGAATTTATGTATAATACCTACTTCTATCTCGTAACGAATGTATTATGGCATTTATTGAAGGACGACGAGTCACATTTACAAGTTTTAGCTTGGGTTTATTGTTTTACTCTAGCGATTATCATTGAAGTTATAAACATATAAACTTAGACAGCTATTAATCGAGATATTTTTGCAAATATGTATATAACACAAAATTTTTCACGGTGTAAAGTGTATTTTGATGAATACAGATATATGATTCTCACAAGGAATATTGTACTTATGATGGAGTGGAGTCCCACTGTTGGGCAAAGGCCTCCCTTCTTTTATGCCAGACCGTGTTGTTAATGGTATAGGACCGTCCTATTATTGTGTTTTGCCAAGTTTTGTTATATGCATTTAAGTCGTCCCGCCATCTTAAACTTATTCAATTTTTAAAAGGACTTTCGGTTTATTCCATAGACATATCCATAGACAGTCCCTTAGTTAACCTATGCTAACTAAATTGTACGTGTAACGTTATCGTAATTGACAAAACTAATAAATAACACAAACCTAAATATTTGCATCACGAACAATCGTAATGGAAGGCCACAGCAAAATCGACATACAGGTAAAAATGTATGAAGCATGTCTATCTGTATGAAGATGCAATTTGTTATGGCTTACTAAACAAAAATGTTATGTTTGCTGACATTGCAAATGTGAGAAACAATGAAAGGACATGTTGCATCAAGTGACCGTTAACCTTCAACTCGTGGTAAGTGGCAAGCGGATTGAGGAATGCAAAATCAAGATCTATTATCTCGATGTTATCTACGGCAATTATGGAGGGATTGTTGTTTTGAATCGCTCCATTAGTTATAATTCTTACTATTTTATGCCAAAGAGTTTAAATAAACCACTTAATGGATTTCTTAATGATTATTAAAAATTACGTAAAAGGTTCAACAAACTGTATATCTTTAGGGCGGGTCTCAGCCGTACTTCCTGAATTTTAAATCTTACACTGTACTCGTAGTAAATCTATAGCCGTAACTAGCCCACTGCTGTACATAGTCTTCACGAGGATGTTGCCTGCACGAGAGATGTATGGCCTTTAAACACCACTCGCCAAGCGGGTTTTCGAGTCCAGTCTTATACAGGTGGTGTAGTTCCTCAGGACTCGTGGTAGCGGCTTCATTATCCTTTATTCGCCTTTTAGGAAACTCATTGGAAGAGATGGGATGGTGGTATTCTAAAGCCGGTCGACACCACACGGCGCTGACATGCAAATATAAATCTATAGCCTACAATAAAATAATTTGGTTTTATTTGATAAAATTAAGAATGGGTTCAGAACACGTAGGCCGTTCCCAGTCCGGTAGGACGTTCTCCAGTCAAGTAAAGTCAGATTGGGAAAAGCTGGAGACCGTTTCTTACCACCTTGGGAGTACCAGTTATATTTAGCTGTGGATTGAAATAGTCTATCTGATAATAATGTTGACAACATTGCCTACGTAACTAACGCCTACTAAAAACAATTAAACAACTCCAAAAAGTTACTCCAAATGATTTGCAAATTGGCTGAAATTATCACCGAGATTGAAACGGATATAGCTCAATTAGCATGTACCTAATTAACTTGTCTTTCAAATGGATCAATGATACGAATAAATAATACAGATTGGTGGGTGAACCGGTGTTTAGGCGTCAAACTGGTCGTAAGTGAAATGAACAAGTGTATGTATTGAAGTGGAACAACGACATACATACGGTAAACCAAGAGTGTAGTTCATCATACAAAGATGACGGCACCACAAAATTACTTGCCATGATCGAAACATTAAAAGCAATGCGTCGTAATATGTACATCCAATTTAATATGTGAGAATCGTAAGTAGGAGCGAATTGCAGAACTATTACTGACTTGTTGCGTCTTTACGATTGATTTTTTTATTGGTAAAATGTGAATTTGTATGGTCATTACACGTAATGTTTTATTTAACGAAAATATTGTCTGCCAACGTGAGCTCAAGTCCAGGATAACCTAGAACTACTAGAAGAACACAAGTTATTAACTAAATAATTTCGCATTCGTAATAATAATGAAATATTAGAATATTGTCAGTTTCTAAGTTTATTGGCTCTGTATTATTTACTATTGATTTAATAGTAATTAAAAATATTATGCTATTTTATAATAATATGCGACATCTATACAACATTGACTTGAATTATCATTTAATTCATTCTTTTTCATTCATTCATTCATATCAGGTTCATTAGCATGAACAGAAACAGCTTTGGAATAATCTTTGGGAATTTTGTAATAAATTTTATTAACAATACTCTACCATACCATAACCTGTACCATAGCAATTACCAATAGTGTGAACCCACATGACCTGAAATCCCCCCGTGAAAACTAGAGGATGCCCTAAAATGGAACATATTAGGCTGATATAAATACCAATCTATTGTTAAATATAGGCTTCTGGACAAGGCTCCCCATAATAAAAGATTTTCCGCTGTTCTCGGTAAGTTACTATCCGTATTTAAGGTAAGTGTCTTAGAGTACTTTAAAGAGATCTTAAAGTCATAAATATCTGTGTCCATTTAAAGTCATTATCGATCATCCTCGCTAAACTGACCGCCTGTTTGTATGTCATATTTTATTACCGTGTGAACTCCCACCAACGCAGGTGACTTCTTTGTTGATTCCGGTTAATGGTACTGCGTTGAAAGGACTGCGTTTTCAAACATTTGACAAAAGATTTCGTTCGATATACTCTGCGACTAAGAATTAACTTCGATTTTGAGGCACGTAGTGCCCGGTAAACTTTTGTAAAGAACAATTAGTTCCAAATGTAATCCATTATAGTAAGACTAATAAATTCATGTATTATTATTTGACGACCGAATAGCCCAGTCGGTATTGCCTCTGCAAAGATCCCGGATCCAATGCCTGGTCAGTTATTTAATTTAAAAAAAAGATTACGTATTTTCTTAAGCTTCGTGATTTAAAAATAAACAAGTGCTTATTAAGAAGATTTCGATGATATTTGGCAGAAAAATTGTATGAATCTACTATATTTTGGTTCCGTATTCTCTCTTGGGTGTCGTAAAAGGCGACTAAGGTATAAGAAAGCGGCTACCAAAAGCCTCGAGAAACTATACCACCTCTAAAAGAGTGGACTTGCCAACCCGCTTGGTCAGCATGGAGTTTACAGGCCTTACATCACTCATGCACGAATCAATGTCCATGAAGGAGCCTATGTCCAGCACTGGACACTGAAAGGACTGGTTGCATTGCATTGCATTGCATATTTAGGTTAAGTTCAAACATGAGCTAAATCGGTTCAGTTGTACCAAAATGACGACAGTGGAAATATGTCAGAAAATCTTAATAAAAGACAAAATTATGTACATACCAACTTTATATTGTTAGATAAGGCTCATCAAGCTCTACAGCATTTGTTTAAAAACTTTTTTCTAAAACTTACGGAAAAAAGCGAAAGCTCCTTTTGAACTGGCGCGTGACGGTGTCATCAGTCTTATTTTAATACCAACGCAGAATCAAGAATCTAATCTTACATTCTTTTAAAATGTTGTTAGTTTACATTAAAGCTTTGTAGCATTTAAGCCCGTTATAAAGTTTAACGTTATCTATAAGTCTGTTGCGATATCCGTGAGGTATCCAAGTAAACTTTTGACATTTGTATGAAGCGCGTTTAATCGAGCCTCTTGTGTGTAACCTCGATTTCATGAACATATGAATAGAAAGTATTGATCGTGCAAAAAATTTAATAAGCACCCATGGCGATGGGCGATATTTACATGACAATATCGACACTTCTCTCCAACATACATTTATAAGGTCATATAAAAGATAGTTTCTTTGTGTAATGTGCTTGTAAAAATAACCTGTAATTTTACTGCCTACATCTTCTTAATGAGGATGTAAAAATGTAACCTTAATGTTCTTAATGGATAATTAGCTGTAACCTAATGTTGAGTCAATATGACGTCACCAGCATCTATATATATAAAAGTGAATAATTCTTTGTGTCCCGTATGCGTTCCTATATCATTCATTCGATTGCGATAAATATTTGGTGAGTTGTTGTGCGCACTGAATGAAAGTTGTGCGCAGAAATGAGTGCGCGTGTTTCTGAATTAGTACTTGAAGACTACGCTAAAGAAGTCTGGGGGCAACAGCTATAAATTATAAAAACAAAATATATTATTTTTGTGTTAATATAAGCAAGTCTTTTTTCAATTATCACTAGCTCACCGATGAAGGATAAACATCATGACGAAATCTGGGCTATGTGTAATAAATATCCACCACCCGTTTGGGCAGCGTGACGTTTAAAGGCCATATATCCTGTGACCTTGAGGAGCTGTGGATTCAGTATCTTGTGTTCAGTACTCACAGCGGATACTGAAATTGGACCCATTGGACCCGCGTTGGTAAATTATGAGATCTAAGACCTGCAATGGGATGTTATAGACTCATAATGAAGCTAATCTCAAATTTTCATGTAAATTTTAGTCAATCGTAAAGTACTACAATAGCTTTAAATAAGAATTTCAAAATACGGTTTCTGGTTAAACTAATTTATCTTTAAATTAATTTAAATTACCTTTTAATGTGGAGGCGCTCTCGTATTTTATGTTGCTTTTTATTTTAAGTCAATAAAGCGATGAAGCCAAGCTCGCTTAATTGTTAATTCAATATTTGTTCCTTACTTTGTTTAACCCTTTTCTTGTAAACCGTGTCACTTCGTAATTATTTACCGTTAACGGAAGAAATGTATCAACAGCTTACGAGTACGATAACAATAACAGTGGTGTCTCAATTCGCTGACGCAGTTTCGTATTCAGTGTCATTGTTATCATTATTACGTGTGTAGACATCGTCTCGTCTTATACGAGTAGCATCCATTTTGCAGAAACCGGTACAAATTACTGTTACTGTTTTATCTGCACAGATTATACAATCCTAATCTGCAGTCAACGTTTTAGCAAATGGACTTTGACAAAACAATTTTTAACAGCGCTTTGGCTTGGCAGTTGTTGCTATAGAATTTGTCTTGAAATGTCTGTAAAACAACTCTTAGTGAACTATACCTAGGCATAATATTAGTTTATGATCAAGGAATAATTATGATTGTCTATACCATTGTTTCTCAACCATTTTCATGTCGCGAATTTTTAGTAAATAACCTAGTTTTTAGTAAATTTAGTAAAAATGAAGTAAATAACCCCACGACTCCCTATATTCCGACTATATTGAGCTTATAGGTACCTTTAAAAATATCATAAAGCATTTATAATATAAAAACAACAGTTTTTCATATCGTCGACGTTGCGGACTGAGACCAATGTACTGATAAAACAGTCCACTAACCGGCACAACCGCAATTCGCTTGTGTAAAATATAAAGTTGCATTACGTCTTAATTATGTTTTTTAGTTATTAACTTAATAAATTTAGTTTATTATTCTTTTGTCCATAAAGTTACAATTAAAACAAAAACATCAGAATATATCTCCTCTGTTGGATATAGGCCTCTCCCAGGCTCATTAAATATACAAAAAATGCTATGAAATTAAAAAAATATATATATAAAAAATCTTCTCCAGAATCTAATCACGATCTGAGTTGATCCAGTAAGCTTCCAGTATCTTACTTATTGCGTAAATAAGTAATAAGTAAACAGTACCTAATATGGTAAGTTAGTGCAGACGAGGACAACTATAAAAGGCAGCTCATAATTATGTAAGCATGACTAAAGTAGAATAGATGTGAATCTTCTGTACCAGTGTTTCAGGTCGATGATCTGGTCTAGTCCGCCGCGAGTCATGTTTAAAGTTAAGTCCACTCGGACTATTGCTTACGGTTCGCCGATCAACTCGGTCTCAAACTAAATATCGCTAGGAATAGATTCTCAGTAGGTAATTATTAAAATCGTGATCAGTTATAAAACTGAGAAGACTTGTGTGAATAATCGTCCATTGAAACTCACGGTGTTTGAAATATTGATGCTTTTGTCAATAGAGTTCATGGTAGAGCCTGTAGTGAATTCTTTTATACATATCTTTAACTTTTATATTACTAACTTTGCTTTGTTTCTCATTGGCAAAAACCTTCAAGTAAGTATTTTTAAAAGTTTCTTACCAGTTACTAAAATACAAATTACGCCATTAACGCAATAAGAAATCCATTAAGACGGTTTTTTCGTAAACTATCGTGACTTAAGTGGCAGATGCTTAATATTTATAAAGCTCCCACAAAGACTTAATCTATACCATAACAAGGTAGATACGTAACCGGACTCCCGCGCTAGCCTCCTGTCTGTCTCGCTCGCACTTGGATTATTATCATACTTGGCGCCAAAGCCTTCATCGTTTGTCTTTGTTGCGCACATGAGGCAAGAGGCCTGTCACTTGGTGCTTACTTTGCGTACACGCCGTCTCTCGACCGCTCTGTGTAGACGTCGCAAACGTAACATGGGCGAGTAACTGTTCGAATAATCTTTGCTAAAACGTTATTTACGTTGCGCGTGAAAGTTTACTAAACATACGTGGATACAATAGTGTTGTTCAGTGATAGTGTTTCGTTCTAAGTGTCAAAGGTTAACTCGTGTTCTAGTAAAGCGAACGGTTCTAGTATTTGTTTGTGTATTGGAAGTGAATTCAGTGAAGTGGTTACTCGTTAGCCTTGTGTGCGACAGCTCGCGACATAGCGAGCCGAATGTACTATTAATTTATTTAAATGTCTCTGCGATCGTATTGCAATAGGTAAATGCGAACCACGGTGTTCAGGGTCGAATTATTCAAATAAGAAATTATACAGCTGCTATAATAATACGTGGTATAACTGACATTTAATCAGACATATAACAATAGTGTTCGTGAGTATGGGTTGCCATTAATATTGTGTCAGTGCCACACTAACGGGCGTGAGCTGCTCAAAAACGATAGAACAGAATAAATAAGCCATATTTAATAGAATCACTAAATATGTAAAAGATAATGTATCTACTATTCATTATAAACCTTTAATTAATAAGACATATGTTAACATTTGTAACAATGGATCGTACGTAATTTGTTTCGCATTATGTATTATCATAGCATGTCGATGATTTTCCACAACGTCGCATGGAACAGTTGGTGTAATGCGTCACTAATTACCATTATTTGGTATTCATTGTCTTTTCACCCACACTGCGTGACATTTTCATACACTTGCGACTATGAATACAAATACAGTCACAAACAGATTTTGTAAATTAATAGACCTTAGATTCCAAGATTGTGTCTGTAACCAACGTTTCTTAAGATATTATTGTTCGGCGTCGCCAGAGCAAAGATATTTGTCAAAGAAACACTGGCATTTTGAAACAGAAAACAGTGTTAATTATGAAAAATCGTTTAGTTAAACTCATTTAAATAACTATTTGCCAAAAACCCAGCCCACGTAGAGGCATATGCTCTCATTGCCCTCGCAACTAATTGCGAATCCCTCCTACAGTTTTGCAAGTAGCTACATATGGTAAGGGCCGTGTTTTAAGTCACTGAGCAATAGCCATTAAACCGCGATAAGATTTAAAATACGATTTGTTGTGTAAAAGAGGAAAGAATTAGGAGAAAATAAAAAAATGTGAAATAAGGAAAATAAATTAGATAATCAACAATTGTTGATCGAAGCTTAAACAACAACGTGAAATTAAATGCGTATAATTTCTAATAAAGATCTGTATGAAGTATTCATTTTTACAAAAAAATACTGATTGCGTAATTGTAAGAAATCAAAAATACTATAATTATTGTCTCATAATACCATAAGCTTTATCTTAATACTTTACAGCAAAGTCATAATTTGATTACTGTGCGTAGAACAAATCGATTGTAATGCCGATAACGAGTGGAAATAATTGAAAGCAATGCATTACTAAAGTTCATCACACTGCTGATAACCATTGGTTACTTCTCATTAAGGAGTCACACTAACAGACCAGAAACGATAGTTTTATTTTTAAAACAATTGGGAACATCCGCTCTTATGACTCTTGAACCCTATTTCACTTATTGTTGACACATTACACAACTACCTTCTAATACATATTTTAAAGTAAATCGTATAAAATCAGATCACGATAAATCTTAGTAAATTATTTAAGCCTAAGCTGTTTAATTATTAGCCGTTCAAATCTTAATAATTTCATAAAGTGACCTTTACCTAAAAAGACTTCGAGATTTGTTAGCCAAATATCTAATTCTCTTGCGCTACAGCGTAATGATAGTGTATTATATCAATACGTATATCTCCAATCAAGTAGTTTCATACTGTTCACCTTGAACGACGTTGGTTACTGTTGCAATAAATTCAACAGAATTAAGGGTTCCGCTTAGTGGTGTAATGAATCTCATTGTTTGGAGTTGCACTCCGATTTACACTGAATAACGCAATAGGATCCTTTCAATGCCCTCGTACAATTGATTCCACGATTTCGTATGATTACGAGTCCGTAACAGGTACAAATTGGAATCAATGGCAATATATCAATACAAATCAATTGACTCGTGAGAAAATTACCTCGGCAGAAGTCATTGCTCTTTTAATGTAATAGTGGATTATTAATGTATAAAAAGTGTTAGTTTCGATGAAATTTAGCACAATAAAAGAGCGGGAAATAAAAAAAATCGTAGGTCCCTAGTCAGAATAAATTGAACTTGGTTATGTTATATTTTCTAATTCAATTTTTCTTATGTTGTTCCGTAAGTTTATACGTATGTAATTATATTCGTATAAGATTCATTATATATTAAGATTCGTATATTTATAAATCCAATCGATCAACAGATACAAATTAAATAATAATAAAAGTTTTCTCGTTTTTTACAAATATTTATTTATGTCATATTTAGGACTCGTTTCAATAAATAAATATCACCTTGTTTCGTTAACATGACTATAAGTCAAATAAGTTAAGAACTTCAATTTAATAGGCATAGTAAATTGCTTCTCAAGTAGTAAAAAGTGTAGTAAATGACAGTGATTTTCAAACCACTGTCATCCAAAGGCTAACCTTTGGATCTATTGGATAAGTTCGCGGCCTTTTTACAGTGAAAATAATAAAGACTTTTTTGTATTACATAAATATCTATAGAATGGAATAATGACCATTTAATTCGACTATCTTTCGCCATTTTTCTGGCTGAGCCATTATCCCATCGCCTTAAAATTTTTGGGGTTACTGAGCAAAAAACTGATTTAAATGGTTTATAAGGGCTTCTCTTGAATGTAGTTTTACTCTATTGAGAGAATATTGTAAATAGCGGAATAAATTATAATTCGAAGGTGCTGTGTCTGGAACAGTCCAGACACAGCACCTTCGAATTATCATTCATTCCGCTGAATCTATTAAAGGATGGAGGAGCATGAAGGATGCATTAAAACTTTTCAGCCAAGATCCACCAATTTTTGTTTAGTCATCAAATATGTATACGGTCGAGCATTGTCGTGATGGAGAACTACACCTTTTGTATTCATTAATTCTGGGCGTTTTTCTTCAAGTGCTTGTTTCAATTTTAATAATTGCTGACAGTAGACATCAGACATCATTAATCGTTTGGGCATATAACAAAAGCTCGTAACACACAATGCTTTTCCAGTCCCACCATACACAGAATATGACTTTGTTTGGAGTGAGGCCTGGCTTTGGGACTATTTGTGATAGCTCACCTCGCTTAGACCAAGATCGTTTTCGAACATTGTTATCGTAGGTGATCCACTTCTCATTAGCAACCTGTTATCAATCTCTTCAGAAATGGATCGATTTCATTTTCACCAAGTTTCTGTAATTTAAATCATACGGCACCCAACATCTAGCTTTTTACAAAATTCAGTTTGCGCAGGTGATCCAAAACTGTTGAACGGTGAATGCTAAGCTCTTCCGCAATTTGATGACTGTTATGTGTCGATCTGCTTCAATTTTTTCAATTATAACATCAACATTTACCTTAATAGGACGACCGCAGCGAGGAACATCATTCACATCAAAATTACCAGACCTGAATAAACTGAACCATTTTTTTGCAGTAGTTTTAGATGAAGCCTCTTCTCCGTAAACTCCACAAATCTCTTGTCAACCTAGCATTCATACCCTTGTCGAAAAAAAAATGTAAAACATATCTAATTTTCTCCTTATTAAGTTCCATTTTAAAATAGTTAAAAAATATGAAAAGATAAAACTTTTAACTTGTAATTTCAATTATAAAATTATGAAAATGTCAGCTGTCAAACGGAATTTCACTTTCCCGCCAGTAATCAGTGTTGCCAGAAATATAGCACGCTAAAGTCATACGTCCAAAAAGGTCCAACTTTTCCGACTACCTATTATTTAGTAAACTCATTCACTTCATTACACACAAAATTTGTATACAATTGTTTTATAATAGTAACTTTAATCATTATTTGATATTATTAATTAAGTTTAAATACTTATTATTCAAAACTTGAAATAAGACAGAATTACAGTGATACAAAATGTAAGCGGATGTTTATTTGTTTACTCTTTTTGCATTATATATATTGACTATAAAGTCTAATTAATGGCTTAATAGCCTTAAGGTTGCATTCTCTATTAGTCTACCAGTTGATGAAATGTGAAAAATTAAAGCATCGAGGCTGAATATATTGAATTACGGTATTGAAGTAGGGTAGGAAAATTATGCAGCATGTAAGTATTTTGTTAGGCAGTCACTCATGTCGATGGCAAGGTCTCTGTCGCAATATTCGGGTGACTAGCCGATTAGATTGTACGATATACAGAGATCCGCCTCTCCCACAATACATTTCCGAGAAGGAGTGTCGAAAATATTTGTAGAAGTAAGAGGAAAGTTCAGAATCAGTTCTTTGATCTTTTAGCTGTGCACTTTGTAACGCTTGCAGCGTATACTCGTATATTGTTAAAGTAAATTAAAGCTAGTAATTAGATTTAGTTATTAGAGTCCATTTTCTAGATTTAACACGTTTCTGGCCAGTTTACAAATCTTTTTTTCCTGTGGTATGATGTGGTACGATTTTCAATACATTTCTACTTCAGCTATAGCAATACTGTCACATAAAGCCTATAACACTCTATATAGGTAACATTCTATATAGGACTCTATATAGTACTGAAATAGCCGTACTACGGCTGTAGCAGTAATACCATGTAATATTATATATGCCAAGTACTTTGATTTATAATATGATAGTACCACATAGAAAATAAAATAAAATAATTGAAATGATAGCATATCACAATAATCTTTGTAACAGTCTTCGTCGCTCAAACTGGACCGATCTTTCAAATTTGCATTTAAACCATCCTTTCCATAGTCTTTGAACGGATCTTTTTCACTTAGATTACACGTTCTGCCTCCATAATTATTTTTTCCTGTAGCTTTATTCATACATGGATACAAAAACTGTGTCTGTATTCTAAATTCAATACCTACTTATTTATTTTTGATTACCTCATGTATGCCTACTTCAAATATCTAAATTCATCTTTTCTTTTCTTATATATTTGCACTTCTG
The DNA here is from genome assembly GCA_914767545.1 of Sesia apiformis. Taxonomy (NCBI): domain Eukaryota; kingdom Metazoa; phylum Arthropoda; class Insecta; order Lepidoptera; family Sesiidae; genus Sesia; species Sesia apiformis. Next base: position 15,531,630 of record OU611953.1, read on the forward strand.
TTGAAATTGTATCTTCGAGCTTTACACCTTTATTAAGGGAATTAATTAAGGGAACCTTTATTAAGTAGGGGAATCTGCTGTACCTGCGTAATTTTATTAATAATTTAATCATTTTTAATGATTTAAGTTTTTTATTTAATGATTTTTATAAAAATTGTGGATGAACTTATGCGTACCGAATTAATTGTATCGGTTAGACCTACCTAACTTCCTATTGGAACTATTGGATAATTATTGGGACTCTTCCTAAAAAAATACAAATATGAATTTTAAACTTTAATCTAAGTTTGGATCGTTTGAAAAAGAAGGAAATAGTGACCAAGGTATGTTACCTGGATATACCTACAGTAACGATGTACCTCGGCCAGCATCCTGTTTTGTATAAATGAAGAAAAATACGTTAACATTCAGAATTATCTACTTTGATATTTAGAAAATATTTAGATACATTATTACTAAGTTTAATAACAAGTTTATTAAAAAAGTTATATTATAGTGTTTATAAACAAAACAATTTCTTTGTCTTTGTTTGAGATCATTCCGACAACAATAATTATAACTTAAAACGTGACTCGAATACCTTTAGTGGACACGTGTTATATAAGTTTAGGTGTAGTGACATAACATTTCCATGTTCACTAATGTAATTAAGTATTAGTAAAACCTAATCAATGAAACATTACAGCAAAAACTTAAAAGTAACTTAAGCAGTCAAATTCTGTTAACTAATTATGTTAAATAAGTTGTAGGTAAATAAATATTTCGTTTCAACGAACATAAAATCTCACTTCTTTGGGATTTTAATCTGTAAAATTAAGCATTCCCTAATGCTTTCTTTAAATAAAGAAAAAAAAACAAAGACGCAAATTCTTATTATTTGTCCGGAAAATTTAAATATGTATTTTATCTAAAACAAATAATGTCCAATATTTATATTTACTTGAAAAAATTAGTAATTTGAATATAAAAAATGTTATTACGCACTCACGTCCCAGGTACAACGATTGTGATATACCCCTGTCACTGACCAAGGGACATCCAACTGGATATGATCAAGGTACAGCACATCTCCCAACTTAAATAGCAGCTTACAAAGTTTGAGGTTATAAAAAATCTCTATTTTTTACCTCTTAAAACTTTAATAACATAAAGTTTATTTGCGTCCCGTAGTTGATTAATACTTAAAGTTAATAATAAGCATGAAACCAGCGATAACAATTGAAAAAACTTACTTTTTTTGTTAGAAAATCTTTTGAATTCTTTCTCCTTAACACTTTACGATGACTGTTTGTACCTATCTTGACATCAGTCTTGCACAAATTTTAATGACGTTTTAAAAACCATAGACGAACGTATGAAAAACAGACGGGAACATATAAAAAAATATAATTGACCGAGTTACAACAAGGTCGAAAGTTCAACGGGTTCCCTCCCCTACATTTTAAGCTCCATTTAATGCACAGTAAATGATAAAAATTATAAGGTGAAGTACACGCCTGTCATCATATTCCTGTATGAAAAATTTCTACCTTAAATATTTTTTCCAGTTTCAAATTCTGTCTAGTAGTAAATATTAGTAGTAGGAACAATTGTAAGATATCATGATTACGGTTTTCTAATGTTGCGTTTAAACAACTTTGTTGTGTTCGTTCAATAAACGTGGAGTGCATTGCCGTTATATTTGCACTACAAGCTGTAATTAGAGCGCAGTATCACGTGAGAACCTCTCACGGAAACAGATTGATTGATAATAAAGTTACAGTTTTTATTTGTTTTCATCTTTATTAACTTTTTGTGTGATAATAGTAGGCCATGTCACATAAAAAGTTGTTTTTGTATTAGGTAAGTAAATAATAATCTTGATATGTAACTGTAGTTTCTAAAAACTTGTTTTCAATGTACCTACTAATCTGGATCACAATGTTAACATTAGATCATAAATCGTAGATCTAAAATTATTTTTACTCTAATATTCAAAGTATAAAATGTAATTATCCTTTTTTCCCATTACAAACTAAGTCGTCTAGTATCTAGGCTCATTTATTTTAAACGTCTTAAAGGAATTATATGTGAGAGTGATATCAGGCTGATCAACAGACTTCAATCAGCCTCCGATATATTCCTGTAGCCTCCTCTACCCCCTTGTAATCACGAGAGGGTTTTCTCACTGTTATCCAATGTTTCGCTGTGTAACAATGGACTCATAGTAATTAACTGCCTTGTAGGAGTAAAAATTAATAAAATAAGCTTATTTAATTTAATTCTACGTACAAGGTAAAAACCAATAAAACCATAAAACCAACTCTAGTGTTTTGAAACTTCGAGAGCCTTCATGGATAGCCACACAGATCTTCTGTATACACAGGTTGAAGTAAACGTTCATTGCAATCAAAGGCTCTATATATGCATACGTTCTTTGTGTTAAATATCAACAGATGACTGTTATAACAAAATCAGAGTTATCTGGTATAATAATCAAAGTTCTTAGATAATTTCAAAGGAAACAGTAGGTAGGTTTTCGCATCCGAACTACTTACGAATAATCATGCTACAATTTTAACAAAATATATAATATAACATAATTGATATCTCTTTTTATGATACCTGCGACACGCATTGAGATAATAGTAAAAACGAGTACGTTGATAGTTTTTCAGCGGAAAACTATTGACGGAAAAATGTTTAATGAACAAAACAGCTACTAAAGGTACACGAACTTCTGTCAAAAAACAAATGACAGTTTGATATTTATCTATTGTTTTATTTCAGTCACAGGAAAAGCTCAAGAACCTTGACCAATATGCGTAGGCGATTTTAATAAGTTTTCCTTAAAAGGTGATTGATCTAAATGCTGATGTAGAAGTGTTTCCAAGAAGGACTTAACCGCAGGCCTTATGAAATAAACTATCGGTTATGCCAAACGTGAATACGTAATCTGAATGAATCACGAACTTCTTTGTTTTAGTCGAGGTAAGAGAGAGATTCGTTTCGATAACAATTCTCATTTAAAAACGTCTAAAATAAAGTTTAACAATCAGTTTAGTTATCTTATAATACTTAAGCAAGAGTTTTAAGTAATTGAGAACTTTTTTTACCAACAAAGTTTCAAAACTCAAGAGACGGCTGAAGAAACGTCTAGTTCCTTATAAAAAAATACTATACTTCGTAATGTGGTTAGTATTGTTAAAAGCGTAAAAGGGGTACAGAAAATTGTAAATGTCTTGTACTTAAATTTTCTTTGACAGACTTAATACAAATTTGAAATCAATGAGACCAATTTACATGACGTGCTCTGAAAAGTATCACGACACGTTCTCGAGGAGGAAACTGACCAGATATTTTACAACTTCGACATACTTACACAGTGAGTCATTAACGAGAAAGTCCATTCATGTCAGTAAATAAAGTTTGAAGGGACCCGACAATTTAGTAGGTTCTTGTTCATTTTGTTTATACATATTGAACTATGATTAAGAACTTGAAAAGGCATCTGTCAGTAGCTCTGTATTAACGAGCTCCATACATCTTTTGAACATTCCTGAAATATTTGTATGAGTCACTGTTATGTGGTCTCTTAAAAAGGCCTCTCGTTTTTGATGAACTTAATTTCCAAATTAATAAAAACACATCAGTAAATCTAATGTGTTTTTTATTTTAAATTAATAACTTGAACCGAAATTGCATATTCAGTCCATAGCTGAACTGATCTTACTATATCTAATTGATGACATAATTTTTATATAGTTGTTTTAAGAATGAGTATCATTCTGTTAATAAAATTCTATTCAAGACCTAATGTTAGCAGAAAAACTGGTTTTGCACCTTAAATGCTGTACAAATTTGTATATTTTTCGTTGGGTCATTTAAATAGTTTTCTAATTTTATATTAACACAAATTGTTAGTAACAACACTGCAACAAAATAAAAAATTCCACCATCTGCTGACCATATTTTATACACATGTAGTTTGTCAACATTGTCTTCAGTTTTACAGCTTTTAGCCATTCTTTAAAACTTTACCTAACGCTGGAGAAACATAAACAAAGCGTTACGTCATCGCAAGATACTGAGACAGATTTATTGAGCTTTCTTACTAGCAAGAAAGAGATAGTGTTAATTGTAGTCGAACCCACGTGAGTAAAGTTAACAATGGACCACAAAAAAAGTTACCTGGAAGAGTCGTTCGGTTTTCCCGCCCCCGCGGCTCTACTTCCATAGTCTCAAGTCAGTCTACACGAAAGCCTTTGCGGAGTCGATCGTATATTTTATTTCGAGTAAATCTTTAAACTAACGCAAGGAATCTAAAGAAGTAATTAATTAATGAGTCGTAAATTGATTTGTGACAGCGACTCACTAGTGTTCTAATTGGTGTAGTGATGTTATACGACAGTTGTGTTAAGCCACCTGTCGTGGACATATACCTGCGCAACTGGTGTTTTTCCCGCCGAAACAACCTTTTTTTATTGACACTTAATAAAAATAGATGCGAATAAAACTTTACATATTCAAACTCACAAGTGTTTGTGTGGAATATAAATGAAAAGTTTATCTACGTGGTTCGCTTGCTTATTGCCATACACGGGTCGTGGACACTCAGTGACAGTTGTATATTTAGTGCGCGGCCATTGTCTTCACCATCGGAATGGAGATTGAATCCTAATGAAGTACTGAAGTGGCTCAGTTAATCGATCAAAGCTATGCGGACTAGTCGGTGAGATGATAAAGTTTCGGTACAAGCGTAAGGAAACCAGCGATGGCCTTTCTCCAGCCCACAAGAGTGGGACAGCGATCCAAAAGCAGAAGATCGAAGGTTTACGCGACAGGGAGTTGTTACCTCCTAAGGATATGCTGATGGTGTCATCTATAGCGGGCGTGAGACACAACACGCTTCCTCGCTCGCGCCCGCCATCTTCTGCGAGACGGGATCCCCCTGAGCAGTCACCTCTGCTCAGCCAGACCACATTGTCACTGTTTAGAGTAAGTTTCTAAAGTAATATAACTTTAAATTTAAAAGTGCAGTAGATAAGATAATCTTATTTATATTCGTTGCCTCGTCAGATTTTTGAACGACACTTCGAATTGTAACTCAGATTTTTGGCAGAGCAAAATTTTTATTCAGTATGTACTTTAAACCAAAGATTTAATCGATTTAAATCTTTGCTTTTAAACATTACCTACGTAATTGTTACGTAAGTACTGTCTAAAGTCATAAAAAAACTCACTTGACATATAGCGGTCGATTGGATTTAAATTGCTGACTATGCACGTTGATGGAAATAACTAATGGCCTAGCTCCAATCATCATAAATATAAAATACATCAAAGACGTAATACGCGAAGATTAACGCGAATCATTACTTCATTACACACAGTTCGCTCACTTGGTAATCAAATCACAGGACCCATTGGCTAATAAGTACTTATTTAAATGTATGTTTAATAAGTATTGATGAGAGAATAAACGAATGGTTTACGGCTAGTAGTCCTATTTATGGGCCATGATACATATTCTACATACACATACATATGTATGTATTGTACATATGCTCGACTCGCATTCGTGAGCTTGAATTCCAGTCCATAAGTAGAAACTTAGTGAAGTTTCGACATATGTATGGGGTTTTCAGCTACCACTAGCTCGGCGAAAAAGGAGAACATCTTGAATAAACCCTAAAATTACCACGGTGTGTTCATTTCATACATATAATGTCATTCTTTTAATGATCCTTTCTGACTTGACATAACCTTCATAAAGAATATTAACTCTTATATTTGTTTATGATTGTAGAACAATCAGTCAACTTCATATTCTATTATCAATAAAAGTATAAAATATTTCTTTGGCGAGTAGCTGTTTGTTAAGTTTCCTGCACGCTTATGCATTGTGATGCCAGTCCTGTGGCTGACCCCCCTAAAGGCTTTTGTGTCAGAGCCTTCAAAGGCAATTGTTGGGAATACTAAAATTGTTCAAGTCAGTTTACGTATGCGCAAACGCAGCTCGTCCCCCGGTTAAACACGCGTCTTGAATTGACTATTGTTCCTTACATAAGAAGAGTTTTTGAAGTGGTTAGCATTATTGTTTAAATTTATATTTATATTCATATTTAACTACGTGAAGGACATAAGCATAATAATTTTATTCTTATAAATATGAATTAATCAATTGGAAGGAAAATATTTAAGAATTAAGTAGTTTTTTTTTGGAAATAATCAAATGAGCAGCAGAAATACTGAAATTAGCAGGAAATTGATGGTATGGCAACAATGAAGGTATATTCCGACGACTTTGCGGGTCGTTGCCGCGCGCGCCGTGTCGTCGACTTTGTGTTGACATTCTTAGTAATTAAAAATTGGTTATTTCAGTTATTCAAAAATAGTTTGTTTTGTTGACCATGACTTGCTGCCTATTTACAATTCTTTTTGCTGCTACTTTAAATACTTCTACGTTTTCTTTCAATGATGGGTCGGTAACATTAGGCTCCCAGTCCAGCTATACTTACTGCCTATGCCCAGTTTACTGGATAAACTTCCTAATCACGCATTGTAAAATTTACTTCTCTCGTAAATTTCTTTGTCAATCGTAAAAGTCATTATCTGACGCTGCCGCTGGAGCGTTTTTTGTGTTCTAATACTGGAGTATCGGGCGCTCTGAAGGCGCAAGAAGCAGGCTCACAGCTACCTCTGGGAGCATTTACCACACCATTCTCACACAACAATGCGTCGATAACAGCCCAGGTTCTCATAACGCCTTGTGTACCACTAACGTCAACTTGTGTTTGATGCATTAGTTCCGTGTTTGTTCCTTTTACAAAATAAACATCTTTTTCTATGATTAATTTTAAATCATTATATTGATTGAACATTTGCTAAATGCGATTTCTTATATTGCCCTTATTTCTTTTCTTATTTCTTATTCACGCTGCAACGCATCTATCTATGTTTTTATCCTCTCTTTTACGTCGTTTATCGAATCTTGTTAAGGGTTCTCCCGATTATCTTCATCAATCAAATCTTGTTGGGACATTTTTTTTCCTGCTTTCTAAATTAAAGTTTTAATCAATTAAATCGCATGTTCCGTTCTTAGCCATTTATTTTTCTGCAACGATATTGCAGAATGACGTTTAAATAAATAATAATTGTCATTGTTTTCTCACGTAAAAGATGTGAATTTGCAAAATATGGATTGTAAAACGCAATCAATTAACGAAATAGAAAATATGAACGGGAGGCGCGATGGCGCCGACGACGTCTTTGTTTCATTCGTGACGTGGGGAGCGGAAGCACAGTAATTAATTAATTATATTTTCACAGAAATGCGAGGTGATGTGAAGTGTCATTGTTTTTAATATGAAAACTTTTTACAATAAATATATCTTTATGTATGTTGGCAGCGTCATTTATGTTTAAATCATATTTGTAAAAATTTAAGTTACAAATACGTAAAGAGAATCACGAATCACTATAAAATGTAATAAAACGAAATATTTTGTAAATATAATCGCGTTATAAAGACAATCTACAGGTTCTTTAATAAATTATACAAGTGATCAAGAATAATTTGCTTTTAAGTTGTTACGACAGAACATAAGTTAGTTTTTTTGTTATATTTTATACACCCCATCACGACCGCTCCACTACAACGTGAAACGGAAGGCACGGCGCAAGCTGCATCCGTTGATGCACTCGATAGAACAATTTTATAATTACTTTATCAATATATCATTTGAGATTTTCACGTTTTTCACACATATTTATCTATTTGAACGGGTCTCAATGCGTATGTTTACATTATGTATTTTACTCGACGTTTCGGTTGGGTTGCACCAACCATGGTCACGAGCTGACATACGCGTAAACATATTCGTATGGTTGAAACCCGTTTAAATTGAAAATATACCTTATCAATATCTATAAATATATATTAGATTTTGCACACTTCTAAGATTTAATTAATTTCGTAACTAATTACTCAAATGGATAGTTATGCAAACATTAGCTTCAGTTAACTTATTATTACTCATAGCACTTACAATAAATTTCAGCGTGATATTTAATAGTAAATCTAATGTATTTACATTTGTAAAACTTTTTCTTTAATATAAATCTAATTTATGACAACTGCCTTTTAATGAATGCGGTACATTTATATTTCTACGTAAAAGTTAAGAATCCGCCGTCCACTCCCAAGTTCTGACTATGTATATAGCCACAATGTAATTAGTATGTTTCAACATATATTCAGGTCTGGGCATAGTACAATAACGGCGTTTCTGAAAGTAACAGAGGACACTAGGTATGGCATGGAGGAGTTGCGGTTGACTATTCCAATATTGATTGATTTTTCTAGCGCATTTAATTCTGTTGACCACAACATTCTTCTTGCCATTCTCAAACATCTAAGATTCTCTTCATCGGCGCTGGATTGGTTCTCTTCCTATCTTCGTGGACGCATCGATGAATCATTCTCCAATTGGTGCGAATTATTTGCTGGGACCCTGGCGGTATTCTATCGCCTCTAATGTTTTCAATATTTATCAATTGCCTTACAACTAAACTTCAATGCTCTTACCATCTATACGCTGATGATCTACAATTATATGCTCAGAGTAGTGTGTGTGATCTGGACAAATTAATTTGTGAACTAAATGACAACCTCCGGCATATCTCTGAGTGGGGCAACGCATTTGGTGTGGTCGTCAATTCCTCCAAGTGTCAAGCGATGATCCTCGGAAGCCCCCGGCGCCTGGCTACGCTCGAGTAGAACTCAATTCAACCTTTAATTTATAACAATACAATCATTCCTTATCACCTTCGAGCTCGGTTTATTGATTGATAACACTCAGTTGGAATCCGCAGGTGGTTGAGGTATGTCGTTTCAAAAATTTCCTCCCGACCATTACTAAAGTTTTGCTTGTACAGATCCTTGTGTTGCCTATCCTTTATTACGCCGTTGTCATTCTACTGTGACATTAGCCAAACTCTTCTTAGCAAACTGGATCGTCTTTTTAATAATTGCATACCTTTCATCTATGGTCTTCGTAAGTATGACGATATTTCTTGTTATCGTTCTCGACTTAAACGGCTTTCAATCTGTCAGCGTAGGTATGTAAAAATACTATGCACTCATTTCTCTGTACTTCACGAGCCGTTTGCCCCTGAATACCTGAAATGCAAATTTCAGTTTCAGGGTAACACCCATAATTGCTATCTTCGCTCTGATGAGAATTTTTCCTTACATTTCCTGTCTTGCCGCACCGGCTTTATGACCAATTCTTTCGCAGCACAGGCCATCAAACTCTGGAACACTCTCCCCACTGACATTAGGAAGCCCCTTCTAAATTTTCATTTAAAAAGTTGCTTCGGCGATATTATCTTTCTATGTAACTAAGTAAATATAGTTACTCAGTTTCTTTTTCTTTCTCTGAAACAGCTACCCCGTGCCAATATGGCTTATATTACATTTTAAGTAATTAAATTTATAGTGATAATTTATTGTTGTATATATTTATATGGGTATATATATGTTATGTATTAGTGTACCTAGGTATTATACGCATGCATGTGTTGTATTATATGTACTTTTAGTAGTCATTTTTAATGATTGCACGATGCGCCGCCCTTCGTGTTTCTGTTTAACCAAACGTTGACTGGCAGAGAATGGCACTAGACATTAAGTCCGCCTTTTATACAATGTTTCTTTGTGCACTAAAGTTTAAATAAATAATAAAAAAATATAGAGTTAATCGAATATAAAATCTGTCTGGTTGTAATGTTCATATGTTACGTCTCTAAAAGCAACAGCCCCATGTCCACGGGGCCCATGTACGTACAACAGTGGTTATTAAAAGGGCTAGTTGCACTAATAATTTCGAAATAATCTCTTCCTTAAATACACTATCAAATGATACTTTCAAAAAGCGTTTATTAAAACAGTTATTATTTACGCTTCAATTGTTTCGAAAGCAACACCTTTCTCATGACCGCTACTTAAACAATTACGAAAGTTAAAAACACACGAAGGTACGATTGTACGTCAGAGATCATCTTGTCTGGGTCACAGCGTGCTTATGACCCCTAACATCTCATAGGTACTGTGCGATACCGGTTTTATTCAACGCCCATCTTCACATTTCAATCATATTAGTTCTTATTCATAACGCTGTAGAAATCAAATTTGAATGAATAGCAGAGTGGTCAGGAGTTGCCATCAACCAATAATTGACGCTCCCAGCTTTTGATTGGTGAAAGCATTCGTCGAATTGACATTGTTTCCTGTCCTAGATGTTTTTTTAATCTTGATAATTTGATGACGTTAATTTCTAATTACATACATCTAAACCTTCGAAGTATAATTTTTTTAAATTTAAATAAAATTTTAATAATTCACAGAAAGACCACTCTTCCAGAAGACTCACCTTATAATACCTCGCTGCTATCTACATCGTTTATATGTCATTTTTACGATAACTAAGCAAACTAAGCAATTATAATTGACTTAATAAAGATCACTCCAATTTATAAGTTTTCTCTTTGTTTACAGGAACTATTCACCCAGTTACAATGGTCGTCGGAACGCGCCCCAGCAGCCGATGGTCTTCGTCGCGCCCTCGGCGGTGGCGGAGCACGCTTTCAGTTAGGTTGCATGGCTGACGCTAGCGAGTGCTTCGAACATCTTCTGTTACGAGTCCATGCCCACGTAGCAGCTGGTACAGGGGATAGAAGAGAAGATGATGCATGCAGGGCACCTCATTGTGTGCCACACAGAAAATTTGCCATGATGCTGGTCGAACAGTCGGTGTGCGGCGCTTGCCAAGCGACGTCAGAACCACTGCCATTTACTCAGGTAGGTTAAATAAACAAGTCACAATTTGATAAGTATTGTGATAGTAGTCGTGACCAGAGCGACCACTGTTTATACTCGTATGTATCTTGAAATAGTCTGACCCTTTTAGACTCTTTCCTTCTAAGTTCTAAAAACGGACACAAAAATATCTTTGCGGTTTTCAATTTTTGTTGGCATTATCTGTTGACTAATGATTAATCTGTACGCTAATAACTTAACAATTACATGTTACAGATGGTGCATTATGTATCAGCAACTGCTTTGACCGCACAAGCAGCGAATGGCGACCACGGTGACAGCTTCGGCTTGTTGCTGAGAAAGGCTGGCGGTATGGGAGACATCAGGGATTGTCCTGTAAGTTTATGCAGTTTTTGGTTATGAACCTTTATTTATTACATAAATTACATTAATAAAATACGGTAAAGTTGAATAATAAAGAAATTGTAGTTTTAATAATTGTAATTACTCTTTTGTGGTAAGAATTTTTAAAAATCTCCCTAATTAGATTCTAGCAGTGCCTTAATATGATATGTTTGTTAATACATGGATTTTAATAAAACTTGGTATGGTTATAGCTTATGTGCCGGATTAACATTTGGGTTAACTTTTTATCCAGATAAATTATATAGTTCTTACAAGTTCACATGAATGAAGTCACAGACACCGCTAGTTACATTACATATTACAAAATAATAATATAAATAAGTAATTATTGAGAAAATGCCTTTATTCTTCACAGAACGCCTGCGGCGCCAAAATACAAATCTGCAGAACGCTGATGAACCGCCCCGAAATAGTATCCATCGGCATGGTGTGGGACTCGGAACGTCCCGCCGCAGAACACGTGGCCGCCGTCTACGCGGCGCTCGGCACAGAGCTCCGACCCACTGACGCCTTCCATGCCTGCGTCGATAGGGCCTGGGCAGCAAGGGCCACACACCGACTGGTAGGCCTCGTCACTTACTACGGAAAACACTACTCAACCTTCTTCTTCCATAGCAAACTGCGTCTGTGGATATACTTCGACGATGCCGACGTTAAAGAAGTAGGACCTGAATGGTCTCACGTTGTCGAAAAATGCCGCAGAGGTAGATTCCAACCTTTGCTACTCCTTTATGCAGCTGTAGACGGCACTCCATGCGATACGCGCCTCGCCCCGAAAGATATCGTGCCATTCCCTGCGCCAGAACCAAGAAGAGCCGTAACTCCTGCACCAGAACGACCCGTAGCTGGTTTCGCGAGACGTGCTGTTACACCCGGCCCTGATAACGAGAATGATTACGTCAGTAGAAAGGCCGTAGAAAATATGTTGGAAGTCCAAGCCAATCGAAGAGCGCAACTGGCACGTAGCTTAAGTACAGGTTCCGCAACAGATTCACAAGAAAGACCTAGAGCGCGAAGAGACTCGGGAAATTGGAGTGGTGATCGTAACAGCGCGTCATCAGCCTCGTCTTCTACAGTTGAAAGTCCATACATGTACCCACGAGGCCGAGGACCTGGCAGTGTGCCTAGCAGTCCGACACGCAAGGGAGAATTATCGAGCGGAGGATCCTGTGATGCAGGGTACGATTCTTACTCTTTGTCATCAACAGATAGTTTGCCACTTCAGCAAGGTCTTCGCCATAATTTACAACTCGCACAGATACCAGAGTTGACGACGCGTGGTGATTGTGAGGCACTGTGCTTAGAGGCCGATAGATTACTCGAAAAGTCGCGTCACGCAGAAGACGCTGCTGATTACGAAACAGCTCTCGTATTGTGTGATGCTGCCGCATCTAAAGCTCGAGCGGCAATGGATGCGCCGTACAACAATCCTCACACGATGACATTCGCTCGAATGAAACACAACACTTGCGTAATGCGTGCCCGCAGCCTTCAAAGACGAATGGGCGGGATGAACAGAGTAACGGAAGTTCCACAGGTTGTTCCCATCCGAAACACAAAGGGCGGACTCGAGAGCTCACCCACGACTATCGAGATATACGCCACTTTACCTAAAAAGAAAGGATCCTCGAAGAAATCTCCCAAGAATATTGACGATGACATTGATAATCCACCACGCGAGCGCCCGCCCAGACACAAATCGAGAGAGGAAGAAAAGGTTAGAGAAAAACGATCGCGAAGCGAGGACCGCGGTCGAGCACGAAAGGAAATAACAGTAGCTACGGAGAAAAAAGAGGAACCCTCTGAAGACAAGAAGGCAAACAAGAAACAGCACAAGATACGCAGAAAATTATTGATGGGCGGTTTGATTAGAAGGAAGAATCGATCGATGCCAGATCTGACCGAAGGAGCAGATGGCAACGAAACGACCGGCAAGGAAAAACGTGTGTCATCAATCGATGACACCGATGTTGGAAGAAAAAAGATGGACGACAAATCGAATATAAGTGGTTACTTATCCGAAGGTCACTTGGAATACTCCACGGCAAGTGGAACGAACCCTAACTTGGAGAGGAGCAAGCTGATGAGAAAGAGTTTTCACGGTAGCGCTGGCAAGATTCTAACTGCGGCAAAAGTGCCCCCGCCGCCGCCGCTGCGAACCACTTCCCAGCTTAGCGGGACTAAGTTTGAACCAGAAGTGTCGGAGCACGGTATACAGACGCGTCCACCACAGCCCTTGCCGACGACGAATCGCGGAGAATATAAATACTCGCAAGATGTTGAAGAGGATGGAGGATTCTCAGAACAGTACTGCGATGAGCCTCAATCTTTGCCCTTCTTACCTTCGTATGATGGAAATCCTAACCATTATAACAGATTGGAGGATTCTCCGTCCCAAAACTTCCATACTGTGGTGACTAAAGCCATGATTCATCAGGAGCAGAGCCCAGTCAAAAGAGACGCAATGCCACACATTCAACCTACTCACAATAACATTCAGAATCTCACCAATACTTTCGACAACGGGGTAGATGTAGTTGACTGTGCGTTCCCAATGAGAAAATCTCCGCAAATATTTGAACTGCCACCATACCCTAGTCCGATGAATTCCGTAAACCATTCAAGACAACCTAGTGAGGAGTTTCCTCCACCACCTCCACCTATTGACTTAACGCCGCTTCAAGAGGAATTGGACAAAATACAAACCGTTGATCACAGGATGGACTCGTCAAATAACAGACAATCAGAGATACCAAAAGACTCTCTTCTTGCACAACTACAAGAGAAAAGAAATCAAATTCTAAGAAAGGAAGAGAATATATCCAAGTTAATTCATTTAGCCAAAAATAATAATCCTGAAGGTAAATGGCTCAAAGAGTTGAAGGCTAAGCAAGCCGTTCTTAAGGTACAAATATCTGGAACCATTGAAGGCCATCCTACGAATCCAACTGAAAGTAACTCGCAAAAAGCTTTGGAGGGTACCAATAACGTGAGAAACATCGCGTCTAGATTTGAAAATAACGCACAAAACTCGTCTTCGGATGGCGAGAGATCTCATATAGGCTTCGTCAGCTTGAGTGCAAACAGAGATGTCATCAACTGCTCTAATCAGTCAAACGCGGGGATGTACAACCGTAGAGCGTCATCCTCCTCTATCGATCCTAAACAGATCGAGGATGAATATAGTGAGCAGAAGAATGCCACGAACTCCCAATATGGCGACCGCTCCAAGCCGAAAAAAAAATCTGTCTCTTTCTGCGATCAAGTCATATTAGTTGCTACAGCGGAAGACCAGGAAGACGACAGTTACATCCCTAATCCGATCCTAGAGCGTGTGTTGAAATCAGCAATGAATAAACCAGAGTTAACCACGATGCCATTACAGTCTGAAAAGCCGTCGCTTCAGCGACAAGATTCCTTCGACAGTCAGTCCTCACGATCGACGATATCGTCATTGTCTCAAAATACTTTCGTGTCAAATGACAACGCACATGCTGATTACGTACGAGTCCAAAATTCTTACCCAACATACCAGATGGCACAAACGCGCCCTCAACAGCAGTACAATGCGCAGAAGAGCATCACAGTATACGGCAGCAGCCCACCTGTGCAGCCTCAAAATCAAAGTGCGGTTGGCAATAATCAGATATACCAGCCTTTGCCTACCGGCTCGCAGAACACCACTCCCATTCCGTACAACCAACCGCCGGCCGCTTATCCGAATCACAGCACCGCTAGCCCACCGAACTTTAGTCAAAATCCTGCAAACAGAATGACGCCTACATCACATAATCCCGCTTTCATGACGAAGCATACTACTACCAATCTACAACGACCAGTTCCTAATACGTACCCGCACCCACCGAACACATTTCATGCAATGAACCAAACGCCTAACAACGCCTATTACCATAGACTGCCGCCACATTCTACAGCACCTACGTTAAATAACAACAGTCATAGTACAAATAGACAGTTCAGTCAAAGTATACAGGGCAATTCCTCGCCGTACCAAAGTGTGCCCACCAATTCGCCAGCCTACCAGAGCTACCACAACCCACCGACAAGTTACGCTAGCTCCGAGTATTCTAGTCGATATCCTCAGAACAGTACAAATCACTACAGCGCCCAGTCACCGTATCAGAGAGTGCCGCCGCCACACGGCGACGTACCGGTCGATACTTACAACAACAACACTTATCAGAAAATGCCCCATAATTACTATCTCGACAACAACACGCAACAATTAGAGACGGAAGGCAGACATTACGCCAACTCCCAGCAGCAACGCCCGGTCTACAATCAAAATATGGACAATTCTGCTAGCAGTGAGCAGGTAAGTCAATACCATTACGTACAAAACGGCTACAATCCGTATCAACATTTACCACCGCCAAAGCAAATTCAAAAGAAATCTGTTTCTTTCGAGCCCGGCACGAAAGGCGGAACCGAATCTCCAATACCACCTCAAATGGGTGGGATAGCGTATTCTAACGGCGACGCTCATAGTAATGTCGTTTTGGCTGGGCAGAAGTCGCCGTGTAGTTTGTGCCGTAAAAAGACCGTTAATCCTCCGGCAATGTACTGCCCTGACTGCGACTTCTACATGTCAAGATTCAAACCTCGTTCATAGCCTTAACCTGTATAATGACAAACAATGGAGTAATACTTGTAAAATAATAAAATAGTAATTATAATTAAAAATACTTAAGAGTTATAAGCGTGTAAATTGTTGGAATGCTAATAATAATTGTAATATAATAAAACTTGACTGATCTCATTTGAGAATACGAATGGCTTACCCAATTTTAATTAGGTATTATTTAGACTTATTAAATCTTATTATAAATGATACACTTTTATCCCTACCCGTACTATTTTAGGAATAAAAATATAAAATATTTTTGTACTTTTGTTACTACAAAAGATATTGACTCAAATAAACAATTTAATTGTATTTTGCCTTTTATTTATTCTATCCTTTCTACATGTATCATCTACAGTCAAACCAACCCTCTCCTTAGAAAAAGGCACAAGTGCAGTTTGACGACATTCGAGAGAAATGCAAAAAAAATGGTAAAATTTTCATTAATTTAAAATCCACCTAGAAACTTGGAGTTTTGGATAGAACATAAAAAAATAACCATTGTTTATTCTCTTTGTTTCTTTTTATTTTTTTCCGCTTGGAGGGCAGAATTTCACATCCTATGGTCGACGACAGTACGTCAAGGTAAGCACGGAAATAACATATCTTCGAACAAATATCCTACAAATTCCTTTGCTCATTAGTAACATATCAACTGTGTGGCGTATGTGGCGTCCACTGCAAATTTTATACATCCAGTGGCGTAGCGCAAACTGCTGCAGTTTCTTATTTTCACATATCCAGGTTTCAAGTGAGTTAAAAATCTAAATATCTGATAAATTGCGTTTTGATTTATGTATAGTTATACATAGTGTATACATATATGTCAGTGAGGCGAAAGTACCCATATAATCGGTACTCAGTATAATGTCTAAAGTTACTTTCCCAGTCTAGTCATAAATATTGTTATAAAGAAAACATTGATTTTTTTTTTTATAGATTATCATTTTATAAGAAGAATATGTGTTATTATAGAAATAAATAGGTAGGCATTTTAAAAATATAACGTTTATTCGAAATGGTCACCATTTGCTTTCATACAATCTTTCAAAAGCTGTGGCCAGTTTGAACATTGAATGCCGATTGAAACATGCACCCTTACCATGGGATAATTGACAACGCCACCCTTATGAAATGTTTTTGGGATTCAATATTATCATGACGTTTAGAGCATGCCCTGCTCTCTAAAACAGACTATAAATCATAATGGAGCGGATTGAGATTGGGACTAGATGACGGCCAGTATTCAGCTCTAATGAAGTCGGAAATAATCCTTTCTAGCCATGCCTGTGTTGAGCGAGCCTTATGATTTGGTGCTGACTCTTGCTGAAAGGACCATTCTTGGTTATGGAACAGGGTGTTATTTTTTTCTAAAATGTAACATATTGTATGTTTTATCCGCGATACGCGGAGTCAAAGTTCAAAAAAGGAATTCAAAAGTTCTGACCTTGTAACCTCCTGTAACAGGAGTCCTGTTCACTCACTCTCGATCTTCCTGGGGGCCCCCGGAACTGATGAACAGGGATGCGCTTAATAGCGCCGTTGCAAGGTCGTCGATCACTGTTTTCACTGTTTCACATCACTGCATAATACACCGAACACTTATTATCCAACTATGGCCACTCACGTGCCCCAAGGTCTCCCAAAATGTGCAGCCTACTTGCACCACAACAATTGCGATCGTATCGTACCGAGCCGCCGAAGGGTCAAAAACTAACTAATGGGCGATCCGCGCCCGCGCAGCACGTGAATTCACCCCTCATCCCGCAATACCCGAACAATACCGAACAAACCCCCGTCCCATGCAGAAGAAGTCTACATGCTACTCCACGGGGAGGCGGGAGAGAGATGTGACCGCTCTTTTCAGTATTGAGCCACCCACAAGGACCTCCGCAACCCGGGGTATTCCATCCGCTCCGCGAAACAAATTAACAATGCGGCCCCGGCGCCAAAACAACGGCGGTAAATTAGCGTCCTTGATTAAAACCAGGTCACCGATGCCTGGTGGGTGGGTCTTATCAGTCCACTTAACGCGCTGTTGCAAAATGTGCAAATACTCCAGGGACCAACGTTTCCAAAAACTCTGGGACAATTGTTGCAACAATTCAAAGTGCGACAAACGATTAGAAGCCACCCCTGTAAAGGGGTACTCCGGCAGGGCGTTAAGTGGCTGTCCTATCAAGAAATGACCTGGAGTTAGAGCCTCTAAGTCATTAGGATCTGCCGAGAGCGGACAGAAAGGGCGCGAGTTGAGGACGGCCTCAATTTTACAAAATACCGTTACAAGTTCCTCAAACGTTAATATCGTTTCTCCGATAACGCGCCTTAGGTGAGTTTTGGCTGATTTCACGGCTGCTTCAAAGATACCTCCCCAATGGGGGCAGCTAGGAGGACTAAACTGCCAGGTGATGCCCCGACAAGATAGGGACATTCCAAGGTCTACCTGGTTAGACTCTAAAAACTTATATAAATCCTTAAGGTAGTGGTCAGTACCCCGATAGTTGGTTCCGCAATCAGATCGAATTAACGCTGGAAGTCCGCGGCGGCTAACAAATCTACTAAATGTGGCAACAAACGCCTCCGTACTAAGAGCCGAAACTACTTCCAGGTGAACAGCCTTGGTTGACAGACACACAAAGACGCACAAATACGCTTTCTCTATCTTCGCATTTCGAAGTCGCGACGTCTTGACCATGAACGGCCCGGCAAAATCGGTGCCAACTCCGGCAAAGGGTCTGGTCCCCGTGACCCGGTCTGCAGGCAAGTTTCCCATCATGGGCTGCAGCGTCGCTGCCTTCAATCGATAGCAAGGCAGGCAACGAAAAATAATGCCACGGACGGTCCGTCTGGCTGACAAAATCCAAAATTCACGCTGCAAGATGGCTAACAGAGCATTGTAGCCAGCGTGAGAATTTGCTATATGCCGGTCAGTCACCAACAAACGCACTAAGGGTCCATCCTTGGGCAACAACAATGGGTGACGAACCCCAAAAGACAAATTGGCGTGACATAATCTACCACCAACACGGATATATCCCTCAGCGTCAATAAAGGGGTTGAGCCTTGTAACGGCTCCCTTGAGTTTAGGTCGGCCACTCCGGAGCGTCTCAAGTTCTAAGGCGAAATGTTTCGTCTGCACTACGCGAATCCAATGCAGAAGGGCCATTTGGCGCTCTTCTGGCGTGAGAACAGGAGACAACCGTTTTTCCCCCGGATGCCGAGCGTTATGGACGAACCGCTGTATCCAGGCAGTCACGCCAAGTAATTTGGACAAGGAACTGTAGCGATCGAGCAGAAAATCGGTGCCTTCAAGTGGCTCAGTCAAGACACTGGATGTGAGCAAACCAATGAGGGGAGGAGTAACCAAGCACTGGTAACGTGGCCAATCCACTTCAGGATGTAATAACCACTGGGGCCCCCACCACAAATGGTGGTGAACCAGATCCGGCGCATCTAAGCCACGAGAAGCACAATCAGCCGGATTCAACTCCCCTGGGACATGTCTCCAAATTAAAACCGTCTCCGAAGCTTGGATTTGTGATACTCGATTAGCTATAAAGGTTTCTAACGTGTGCACCGAAGTTTTCAACCAACACAGAACGATCTGACTGTCAGTCCAGGCGAAAACTGTTCCAATGTCCACACTACGCCCGAGCGTAGAGCACACGTGATTCAATAAGCGGGCAAGAGCGTCGCACCACATAATTCCAACTTCGGAATTGTATGTCGAGTTTGAATGAAGTCGGGACAGCGACTAAACCATCTCGCTGTAAAACCCGCTTAGGTCCACACAATAATTTTCCAAGGACATCCGCTCCAATCAGGAGATCAATCGGGCCTGGGGTGTGGAAGCCAGGGTCTGCTAAGTCCAAACCCGTCACCAAACTCAACACAGCAGACGGTAATTCTTGCTGTGGCAAATCACCAATCATCTCATCCAACACAATTGCCGGAGCCTCAATCTCCGGGTGAGACGAGGTGGCAGGTGTACAATTGAATTTTGTGTGACCGATCACACGCACCTGCACCTTACCAATCCCTCGCACATTGTAGATACCGGTGTGAACGCGTAAGCCTAACTGTCTCGCCAACCAAGATGACACAATGCAGCCTTGGGCCCCCGAATCTAATAGAGCACGAATCCTCATGTGTCCCTTGGGTCCCCATACCATAGCCGAAATAGTTGGCATGAGTACGTAAACTGACTGAACGGCTGCAGTTGGCGAGTGGGTAGGTAATTCCTATAACTGGGGCCAATTAACCCCGGAGCGCTCCACATGCGCTAACGGGTCCCAGTTATGGTATGTTGGTCGGCGATCCACCTGAGTTATCTCAGGGGTAATGTTGCCCTGCAAGCGTTGGGAACGCGGTTGACGTCGCTCCAAGCGCGGCCGTTCCGCTAAAGGGGGATAATCTGTAGGAGCACTGCTCCTTCGGGGCGGTAAAGATCTCCCGGCGATCACAGCATAATCGCGGCGGCCGCCATCATTAACTCTTCGAGGGGGAGTTACCCGGCCCCCGCCCCTAGGGGAAGTGGAGCCCCCGCCCGTACGGGGGGGAGATCGACGGCCTTCAAACCGAGGAGGGGTCCGTGACCCTATTCTGGGTGCAACCACCCGGCCGCGACTAGCCTCCTCGCCATTACCGTCACGACTATCCCTATGGTTGACGCCGTTCCGATTGGCGCATAGCAGGGGGTGATGTCGGCCTAAACATTGCTGACATATACGCGATCCAGCAGGGCACTGCTGAATCAAGTGCTCTCCCAAACAACCATAGCACCAGCGGCGCTGGAATGCTATGTTCCGCCTACCTCGTACAGCCAGGCCCTCAAACCTCCTACACGAGACCACCTTGTGGCCTTCCGCCTTGCAATATAGGCATCTGGGTGAGGTGCTGCCAGTGGCGACAGCATACCGTGGTCTGGGGACCCGATTGTTCCGCATAGACCATTCCCGTCTAGGGGGTGCTTGGGAAGTGGACGGGATGGCCGCATCCGAATTATCCGCCAATCTACACTCGTCCTCCAAGAATTTTAATAAATCCACGAATTTGGGCAAATATGTTGCGCTGTCACCGCCGTACTTATATTCAAACCGGGCCCTTAGCTCCGGAGACAGCTTACCCAACACAATGTGGACTAAAAGAAATGACCAACTATCTACTGGCAAATCAAGTTTACTTAAGGTATTCACCGCCCCCAACAACGGGTTTAACAATTCTAACCTTAATGAGGAAACCCGGGTGACCTTAGGTAGTGCCAGGATCAGTGCCACATGTGTGTCCGCCAAACGTCTCACGTTCTGATAACGTCGGAACAACAGCGTGCGTGCTGTGTCATAATTTTCATTGTTAACATCCAAATGTTGGATGAGGCTGCTGGGTTCTCCCCGAAGAATGGAGCGTAGATAAGCCATCTTTTGGCTATTAGTTAAATCCTCCCTGGAGTCTACCAGGCTATCGAACAGATTTACGAAGCCGATCCACTGTTCGAGTCTTCCGTCAAAATGCGGGAGATCCAAATTGGGAAGCCTGCTCAACAACGCCGGAGGGGTTGCCTTCCCCTGCCCAGAACTCGACGGCAGACCTTCAGTCTCGTCCGAAAGGGAGACTGCCCTTTCAGTGATCGAATCAGCTAACTCATAGCACTGGTTCACGTCAGCCTCGATCCTATCAACAACCTCAGGGTCCAGATCCGGCGAAAGCTCGGTAAATTTAGCGTAATGTTGGCCTAACTTATCTATCCGAGCCGGTAAATCCTGATACCTTTTTATTAGGGCTCCATGACGATCGGGTCTGTCAATCAAAGTAGCCGCCGAAGCCAACCATCGGAGTATCGCCTTAATATTTCCACTAATGGACAATGCTGACATGATTGCGTCCCTAAATGTAATAACAGGTGTACAACAAACAAATAAAAATAATATATAATATTCAGTTTAAAGGTAGTGGCCTAACAAACAAACAGGCCTCACCTACAAATTCAATTATTATTAATTACCGAGAGCAACAATTATCGATAATACAAGAAAAAAATAATATATTATATGGGTACTAATTGCCTAACTAATAGACGGATGAACTACCAACGCGTCTTAGTAAATAGTAGCAAATAATAATAGTCATAATATTATAAATGACTGTACGGTTACTAACAATTCATAGGTATACAGACGGAAAACATATAAGTACAACACTCGTCTGAGTACCGTTTTAGTATTTCTACAAAAAAAAAAAAAATTTATTGTGGGCACAAAATAAGTAAATAGAAAATAATGTGCAATACAATATTCCAATACGTAACAGGCACACCAAAATCGACACAAATACGCGAGAAGAATTAAAGATAATCAAAACAAAATTCCATTTCAAATACTACGTGGTCTATACCTATCCGTCTCAGGTAACCCAAATAGACAACAAAACACGTAAACTAAATGTTTAAATCACAACTCAATTGATAACATAAATAATTATGAATTTGAAGGTAGACCCGCACAATAGGTAAAGGCCAGTCACTAACAAAGGAATGTGAACCAAAATTACCCACCACAAAAATGTTACAACATTAATTTGTTTTTTAAGTTTAATATTTCGAATATTTCACAATAACAAAGGAGTTTAAGATTAAACTCTTAAAAAACGGGTAGACCTTGGAATATGATGCTATTAACAAAATAATAATTTAACTTATGCTTATGTTTCACTTTTAATATAAGGTCCATATGGCCTAACCACGCTCTGCTACCAATGTTTTCGATGTAGCAGGAGCGTGGACCCAATATACGCAAGGCCCTCAACACGTGAAGTTACAATTATTACGAACAAATATTGAATAATGACAAAACAAAAAAAAAGGAATGGTTGATGACGGTATCAACCACGCTCTGCTACCAATGTTTTATCAGCGATACGCGGAGTCAAAGTTCAAAAAAGGAATTCAAAAGTTCTGGTCTTGTAACCTCCTGTAACAGGAGTCCTGTTCACTCACTCTCGATCTTCCTGGGGGCCCCCGGAACTGATGAACAGGGATGCGCTTAATAGCGCCGTTGCAAGGTCGTCGATCACTGTTTTCACTGTTTCACATCACTGCATAATACACCGAACACTTATTATCCAACTATGGCCACTCACGTGCCCCAAGGTCTCCCAAAATGTGCAGCCTACTTGCACCACAACAATTGCGATCGTATCGTACCGAGCCGCCGAAGGGTCAAAAACTAACTAATGGGCGATCCGCGCCCGCGCAGCACGTGAATTCACCCCTCATCCCGCAATACCCGAACAATACCGAACATTGTATTTATTTAATCAAAATATTTACCCTCATTATCTATACATTGTTGCCATCTAATCGGAAGTTCATTTATGCCTTTGCGATAGAACTCTGGGGATGTAGATTCGACAAACTGTGTGAAAGCATTTTGTACTGCCTCTTGGGAAGTAAATTTTTTACCACGTAGAAAATTGTCCAAATCACGAAAAAAATGGTAGTCCGTTGGAGCAAGGTCTGGCGAGTACGGAGAATGACGTATGGTTTCTAACTGCAGCTCCTGTAGAGTTACAACGGTTTCTCGTGCAGTGTGAGGTCTTGCGTTAACATGGAGCAATAATGGTGAAGATCGATTCACGAGTCGGGGCTGTTTCACTGCTAGTTTCGCCATCATTGTTCGAAGTTCGGCACAGTAAACATCTGCTGTTATTGCTTGACCAGAGCTGAGAAAGCTATAGTAAATAACACCATGAATAGACCACCAAACAGTTACCTTTTCTTCTTTAAATACCGTTAGTTATGGCTAGACTAAATAAATTTACAATTGGTGCAGTGTGCTTGGTCAACCTTAAAGCTCCTCCCATGCAAAATTATAATTTAGTTTCGCGGGTCTTTTTTTGCACCAGAGCTCTTGGCCACGTCGTTGAAACACTGAATACAACAGTTTCATTCAATCAAAGCAACGAAAACGACCATTTAAAATAATTTTAAATGAAGAGTGAGTGGTGTAGAATCAAAAATAGTTAAAAGCCATACTATGAATGTCATACTAATCAACATGCAATTTGCAATCTGTTCAGGACACATGTTTTTCCTGTACTCTATGTCATGTCGATTAAAACAATATACAGACTTTCTGCAGCCAAATTAATTAAAGAAATTGAAACATTTATTAAGTTACCGGGAACATTCTTCGTGGATATAATTGATTCTATACCCCTCTAACTATCTGTTGCCCTTTGTCTTATATATATATACAACAGAAGATATGAACAGTCAAAAGTGTTCAGATAAGTCATAGATACAAGTAATTTAATATAATCAAAATTCACGTTTCCTGACGACTCTTCTATCAAATGGATTTGTCAACTTAACAGTGACACCTATTGACATTTTTATGATACTAAATTCAGTGTGATTGTACTACATTCCAACTTACTGTTGTGGTGTTAAATGTATTCATTAGATGGCGCCATCATCATTATTACACACTGATTTCATTGCCATTTTTAGAAATAATGTGATTTATCCTATTTTAGTAATTTTTGTATGCCCTACCAATAATAAAACAATGATTTTATGTATCTATTTCTTCATTCATTATAACAATAAAAATACATAAATATATAAATAAATACCTACGTATCATATGACAACAGAAAATTAAATGTGCAGTCAGGAGATCCCCGTCAGGAACAAAGATTCTCACGCATTTTTTTTTAAACTCCGAATGTAATTAGAAATAAAATCTGTATAGTTCATGTATTTTTTTTTATGTTTGTATCATATTTTCAATGCCAATAATTTAAAATAAGGAATCATATCAAAAATTTAGGTTATACAACCGGTCACGCACTAGTCTGCACTTCTGTTATTCTGTTTGAGTCTCTCGATACTCGCACACACACACACACACACAGAGAGAGAAAGAGAAAAGCGTATGGAGGGGGTAAAATTCTTACTTGAAAATGTATTTTCTCTCGAATCACACCTACCGCAATCCTCGTAAAGGAACTTCGTTCCAATAAATCTACATAATATGTGTATTCAATAAAAAGAGAGACCAGTGAGTGACATTTGAGTTTTTTTTATACTTTGATCAACGTTATAAAATAGTAGGTTCAGTAATTTTTGACTTTATCTCAAAGAAGTATATAAACATTCCCTTTTATAATATTGAGCTACCATTATTACAACATAACTTAAGCTTTATACGCATTTGTGGGTAACTAACTGCCTTTACGGCCAGCCGCTACCCACATATAATAATTTATATTTTATATGATACCACGTATCGTATGCTCTAACATGCAGCTGAAGGCCCTTTGTTCGCTATTGAGGCTGGCTTCAGAGGCGGTTAGCCACATATAAATATATTTATATTGATAAATTAAATATATTGATATTGATAAAGGCCACAACAAAACTATATTTACTGATTTGACAACCAACAACTTGACAGGTGACAATCTGCAATATACTCAGGCACGCTTCGCACGCGAAACTATTACATTACAACATCTTACTATTAGAATTCTAACTATTAATTATAGTGGCGCAAATCAAAATGTTACCAAATAACGAACTTTTCATATCACACTTGAAACAAATCGGAGACAGACATATAACTCAAATTTGTTTAAATATATCAGTTAGAAAATACGATATGTACAACATCAATTGTTTTGCCTTTTATCTTTTATACATAATAGGTACTCAAAGAGTAATGGTGAATACAGTAGTTAATTTTTTTAAATTGTTTTTCTTGGTGTGTGTGTAGTCAGGATACATTCAATTTTATTATGAAACTTTAAATTGATGATTTAGGGAATTTAACAAAACGCTTCGCAGGTTTTTTGTTGATCATATATAATTCTGCGTTAATCATTTAGTGCTTGGTATTAATATTGTATTAATATTATATTAAAATTATAATTAGCAAATGTCTCATAAATCATGGGGACACTCTGAAATTTCATAAAGTTCAATTTTTCGCTGCCGGATCCCATAAGATATGGTAGAATTTCTGTCTGAAGTGGTAACTCGATTAAAAACTGCAACGTCAAGTCGGTTACAGTTCTTTAATGGCGACCACTAGTGACGGTTCGTCTGTCCTAACCGAGTTGATATTATTTATATAGAATATTAAGTGCTCTGTTTACGTAAACATGACGGGAATTTTGCCATCATACCAACGGTTCGTAAATGGAGTTCCCGTGCCGTCCATAACTCGGCGGTCGTTCCGTCTACGGGAGAAATATTTGATTGTTTCAGTACTTTTGACATTCGGGATCGTGTGGTTAGGGGCACTATTCTACCTGCCAGAATTTAAGAACTCGAATAGTGTGAACGATAGTGTGTACAATGTGTATAAAAGAATCCAGAAAGCTGGTCCGGAGCTACTCATGCCGCCGCCTCTGGCTCAAAACGAGCTGGGCGATTTCCCCGTGGTCAATATCAAACGTCATGGTGAGGATGGAGATGACCCTCACATAGTGGAGGATAGAAATCGTCTCCGAGCAAAAATTGAGGAAGACATGGGTATGAAAGTACTTGAAAGGCCGCAGTTTGACGTAGCACCATCGATTTCTTCGTCAAAGAGCCCCAGTAAGCCTCCTGTGGATGCTATTGAGGAGCCAGCCGTGAATTCAGGCGGTAGAGGTGCATCACCACCAGGTCCGAAGGCAGAGAGTCCTGGTGAAGATCCTGATGTCAAACACAAGCGAGAAACTGTTAAAGAGGTAAGTCTGTACCTGCTTAGTTCAAAACTGTTATTTTTATCTTTGATCAAAGACTAGATCAAAGATTCTTTTGAGATATGAAAACCCGTGGTATATAAAAATATCTCTGATTAGCTTGATGTTTTCCTGAATTACTTTTATTTCCAAAGTGTAAAAGTGATTGTATTGTTTATTACTTTCACTTATACATACTTTGTGTTCTGATGGTAAACAGAACAGATTTTATGTTGCCATTGATGTACCTAAAGTGAAAGTAGTATAGTGGTGTGAATTCTATGAGAGCCTTTTGTTGTCCTTGAAGCAAGGAAGCTCTATAATTGACACTTAGCGGAGTGATTTGACTGATTAATAATATTGAAATTACTTGGGAAATAAGTAAATATAAAATATAATACACCCTCATAATTTCAGTCTTGGGTTTGTTTCTGTTACTGGCAATTAATATGTATATAATATATATGTACCTATACCAGAGATATATACCTAGTTTCATTTTATAATAATATAGAGATTAATGCAATGCATCAATGTTCAGATGTGATTATGTCATTCAACAGCTCCATACTTCCCTAATTATATACATAACTCAGACTCAGTAATCTCATTTTATTCAATTTGATTTAAATTCAACTGTGACATACCAATGGACAAACAATTAATGATTCCAAAGGTACTGAAGTTTTTTCCTTTTAAGTAATCTATGAAACTGGAAAATGTTTAAAATAACTTGGTAAAATGCAATAAATAAATGGTAAAATAAATGGTAAAAATAAGTAATTAACAGATAAAATTTGACAATGAATTTACATGATCAAATAATGTAGTGATAAGAAAATATAAGGTAAAATTTTTATTTAACTGGACAGTATAAAAACATTCTTCCCCAAAATTGATTCTAAACTAATAATTTAAAACACTTTCAACCAAAACTTTCGTTTCAATTCAATGTTCAAAATGTTCAAATTCCACTACGAAATAAAAAAAATATTTCTCCAAGACCTAACCACTCACTTCTAGCAGTCTCTTCTTAGTAATCCTTGGTCATTTTATATAAAAGGGAGCGGTTTGTTTGTGGGTCTATAGCTCTTGCTTTATATTTTTGTAACAGATGGCCAAATTTTCAAACACTTTTTTTTATAGAAAACTGTTATTTTATGGGAAATGTTTTTATATATTATATAAATTATTCCACTACATCTTCAGGGTGTAAAATGGTAATTGAAAACTTCCACAAACTAACAGAATATTGTGAAATTTTAATGACATTTCAAGGTCTATTATGCATAATGATGTGCATTGGTTTAGTTAGAGTCTAGATAAGTACCTGTATACAATTTGTTTTTAATTGAGTGTAAAATTCCAGAAACAATACCTGTGATCTGTGTGATAACAATACCAGAACATTTTCTAAACCCATATGAATGTTGCTACTCTTACAGGGGCATTATGATTAGGTTAATTTGAATATTTATATTCCAGTTCTAAAGGTCTAATGTATCTAATCTAACTTTAGTAGTCGTTAAATATTAGGTAGTGGGATAAGTTCCATGCCTTTTTATAGTGTAAATAATAAAGACTTTTTTTGTATTACATAAATATTTTTAAAACAGAAATATTGTCATTTGGTTCCACTATCTTTCTCACCATTTTTCTGGCAGAGCCATTATCCCATCGCTATAAAATTTATGGGGTTTCTGAGCAAACAACTGATTTAAATGGTGTATGCAGACTCTTGAATATAATTTTACTCCATTTAGAGAATTTTATAAAGAGCAGAATAAATGATAATCCGAAGGTGCTATGTCTGGACTGTATGGGGGATGCATTAAAACTTTCCAGCTAAGGTCCACCAATTTTAGTTTTTAGTCATCAAAGATGTATGCGGTTGAGTATTGTCATGATGGAAAACTACACCTTTTCTATTCATTAATTCTGGGCGTTTTTCTTCCAGTGCTTGTTTCAATTTTACTAATTGCTGACAGTAGACATTTGAATTAATCTTTGGGTCATGTGGCAAAATCTCGTAATACACAATGCCTTTCCAGTCCCACCATACACATAACATGACTTTGTTCAGAGTGAGACCTAGCTTTGGGACAATTTGTAATGGCTCACCTTGCTTAGACTAAGATTGGTTTCGAACATTGCTATCGTAGGTGACCCACTTCTCATCCCCTGTTACCAATATCTTCAAAAATGGATCAATTTCAATTCGTTTTAGCAACATCTTACATATGGAAATTCTATTCACAAAGTTTCTCTCATTTAAATCATGTGGCACCCAAAAGTGGTCTATCTTTTTTACAAAATTCTGTTGAGTGGTGAATGCTAAGCTCTTCCGCAATTTGATGACCGCTTATGTGTCGATCTGCTTCAATTTTTCAATGATACCATCAACATTTACCTTAACAGGACGACCACAGCGAGGAACATCATTCACATCACAATTACCAGACCTGATTCGACTGAACTATTTTTTTGCAGTAGTTTTTGATAAAGTATCTTCTCGATAAAGACCACAAATCTCTTTTCGAGCACTAGAAACATTCATTCCCGTGTCGAAATAGTTATGTATCTAATTTTCTATTTATAACTTCCATTTTAAAATTGTTAAAAAATATGAAAAGATAAAACTCTTAACTTGTAATTTCAATTTGCCGCCCACAAAAAATTCAGCTGTGAAACGGTACATCACTTTCCCGCTAGTGATCAGTGTTGCCAGAAATATAGCACGCAAAATTCATACGTTCAAAATGGCCGCGAACTTTTCCGACTACCTATTAGTAATCTCTGCTTATCCTATCCGGTTGTCTGAGATGCACACTATTGATTAGGAATAGATGTCATAATTTGTCTTGATTTCATGAGTAACTATTTATTTTATGTTTTATAGTAATTTTCAATTTAAATAATCTTGTAATCATTTTTTCTCTCTACTACAAATAATAAAAAATCAAGTGAAATGCGTTTATCAATAGCCTTAAACTGTAATGTACTCCTTTTATTAAATATTTTTTTAATTACAGTTAAAAATGTCTTATAAAATATTTTTTACAACAACCTTTATCGCTCAATTGTTATCAATAACAATATTTTGTAATTGTGTGTGGGAAAAGGCAGTTTTATTACTTGTTTTATGACTTTTTGCAAACCAGTTTCGGTATTACATAAAATACTCATTTCTGCAGCTAACCTGCTATACTAACTAAAACGTGTTGATATGAAATTATTATAGCTCTAACCTCTAATTCGTCAACAACCATGTAACTATAGACATAAATTTAGTAATAATTCAATCAAATAAATAATAAATAAATAAACATCTTAGAAACTTTATCTTGTTTAATTGCATGTTGAAGTAGATTTTAACCCCTTTTATCGTAGCAGCTCGCTTTCAGAGCATACCTCTTAAGATCTCGGAGAGTATCGGGATCCTTGGTGTCCACATTTCCAGCAAAGTCGAATTTAGGGATCATGTGGAAAATAAAGCCAAAATGGCCTCCAAAAAGCTTAGTGTGTTGAACAGAGCGAAGCAGTACTTCACCCCTGGGCAACTTCTAATGCTTTACAAAGCTCAGGTTAGGCCTCATATGCAGTACTGCTCACATATCTGGGCCAACGCACCAAAATATCAATTGGACCCATTTGACTCCATCTTATGACGTGCTGTTCGTATTGTCGACGATCCCACTCTCACGGGCGGTTTAGAACCCCTCAGCATTCGGAGAGACATTGCATCTCTCTGTGTGTTCTACCGCCTGTACAATGGGGAATGCTCTGAAAAATTGTTCAATATAATTCCCACCTCGGGTTTCTACAACCGCACCTCCCGTCACAGAAGTGCGATCCATCCGCATTTCCTCGATACGGAAGAGTCGCGTACTGTTCGGTCTAAAATCATTTTCTACCGCGAACCCGTAGGCTGTAGAACGAACTGCCTCAAGAGGTCTTTCCATTAAGCTACGATACGGGGTTCTTCGAGAAAGCTGTGAATAGGATTTTGCAAGGTCGGCGGCGCACCCGCATGCCCCTTGGTGTTACAGGTGTCCATAGCCGGCGGTAACACTTACCATTACGTGGGACCGCTTGCTCGTCCGCCCACTTCTCTATAAAAAATAAATAAAAGAAAACTGTATAATGCACTCTATAAGTACGTAAATTATAATAACAATACCTATCAGTAATTAATTCACATTATGATGACAACTCAGCATTTGGTAGCATCCCAGCCAGCAATGCAATAGGTCCCAGGTTCAATTCCCAGTCGGACACTCATTAATTTAAAGACAAATGTTTATTCATATCTTATCATCTATCCCAGTGTAGGTCAAAGAGTGTGACGTTATTTATTTATTATTTAAATATTACAATCCGAACAATTGCTTATAAAATCAAAGGATTTTGAAGATCAACATGAAATATACAGTCTTTATAAAATACATAAAGCTTCTAGCCACTACACTCCAGTTCTTTTTATTAAAGTGTACACAGCATGTTTAATTTTTATGAAAGTTAAAAAACATTATTCTTCCAATTAACATAATAACCAGATCAGATCAAATATCTAATCTTTAGAGAGCTCATTATTTTTTTTTTTAAAAGCAGCCTTAAATCTTGTATATGTTATAATATGTATATGTTATATTATATATGTATATGTATGTTATCACCACGTAGGTATAGAGGATACAACGTAGGAAGAAATCATTTATTTGTTTAATTAAATTGTAACATATGGTCCTATTTCTCGCTCAGCATGCCTTCAAAGTTTTGGCGGCTCTACAATCACATCGTAAAGCCCCGCGAACAGCCGTGAACGCTAGTGTGGCTGGTTTTCGCAGATTTCGCGTAGAGGGGCGTTCTCAGGGCGCGCAGTTCATGGCATGAATTTTCGCCGCGACTTCACGGCGTGAGTCTAGAGCCGCCTTGTTAGATGTGATCAACCGGTTTACAAGTCTCTGAATTATTGACAATTTGCATTCGAGAATCAAGACGCAGAGTAGTGAACTAAACTAACGAGTAATTCCTACTATAAAGAAAACATATAGGTTCATTATCACAATAATTATTCCTTTTCTATTATTTTTCTGGAGATTACTCAAGATTAGCAGTGAAGAACTACGGCTAACTAGAAGAAAACAGGCCATAAAAGACAAGATCACTGACATG
Organism: Sesia apiformis; assembly: GCA_914767545.1. NCBI lineage: Eukaryota > Metazoa > Arthropoda > Insecta > Lepidoptera > Sesiidae > Sesia > Sesia apiformis. The sequence continues at coordinate 15,563,405 of OU611953.1, forward strand.
ATATCATTTTACATGATATATAGTGGGTTAGTTACTTTTTTAAGGCGGATCGCAATAAATAGCTATACTGTTTTCAAAATTTCTTTTTTTTTTACTTAGGCATGGCCCTCTTTTATGCCAGACCGTCCTGAATACCGTAATTTGACAAGTTTTGACATTTCTCTTATGATTCAGAGATTATGATGGAAATTGACACTTACTTAATGTAAAGCTGGCTACGAATCAATTTAAATACATTCAAGATAAAAGACTGGTTCTCATCATTGGTAATATTTTTATTTTACATTTAAGGTGGATCGAATTACCTACTCTGTTACTTAAACTCTGAATTAGCTCAAGAAAAACCTATACTTGTTCAATTATTAAAATTTCTAATCCGCCTGAATAAACCAGCTCAATTAAAATTTACAGTCTTTAGGTGGAATCATAAATTAATTGCAGACGTGTGTGTTTTTTTCTTTAATATTTGATTTAATAGTAGATTAATTTGAGCTTAATAAAAAGCAATGTTAAACATTAAAAGCTCATTTACACACGGAGTTTCTCGAACCGAATATAACGAAGTGATAACGAAAACCGTATTGCTGTAATTGCATTGCACAAAGTAGGCATGGAGCCAAATGCAATTTTTAAAACTCCATTTAGCCGGTATGAGCCGAATGTTTGTGTAGCGGGCTATTGGTAGATACATTGAAACGTCCTCTGTTTGTGACAGAAAAAGGTCTGGCTGTCCACACACTATTCTTACTAAACAGATGATTGAAACTGTGAAGGAGAGAATCCGAAGAAATCCCATCCCGTCCGGAAGCAAAAGATTTCATCCAGAGAGATGAATATAGCACCCAGAACCATGCCACGTATTTTAAACAACACAACACAACACTCGCTCAACACGGGCGTGGCTAGAGAGGGATATTCCCGACTTCATTAGAGCTGAATACTGGCCGTTATCTAGTCCAGATCTCAATCCGCTCGATTATGATTTATGGTCTGTTTTAGAGAGCATGGCATGCTCTAAACGCCATGATAATATTGAATCTCTAAAACATTCTATAAGTTGCCAATTTTCTCATGGAAAGGATGCATGTTTCAATCGCAAGCTGGCCACAACCTTTGAATGATTGCATATAAGCAAATGGTGACCATTTCGAATAAACGTTATTTTTAAAAAATGCTGACCTATTTATTTCTGAAATAACACAAATTCTTCTAATAAAATGATAATTTACAAAAATATAAATATTTTTGGCTAGACTAGGTATATGGCGCTTCGGAGTGATATCGGCCTATAATTCTTCAGTACACTCCACTCACATTTCACACTCCTGTTCCACGCTTCAAGTGTGATGCCATTGTGGAGAACGGCATCGAAAAGTCGATGTAACTCCTTCAGAACGGGAGCCGCTTCAGCTCTCAGGAGCTCTGCCGTAACACCATCATCACCTGATGCTTTACCATTCGTAAGCTGTCCTAAGGCAATCCTAATCTTGTCCGGGTTGATATCTGGGATGTCGTCGGTGTAGTGGCGGGTTCGTCTCGCTCGACGATCGGTACAGGCGCAGGCGCGTGTGCCCCATAGAGATCTCCATAAAATCTCTCGATTTCGGCGAGAATCTCTGCCCTCGAGGACAAAATTTGGCCGCTATCGCTTTTAAGCATCATCGGATGACCATGTCCAGGAGGCTGAGTAAACACTTTGGACCCTCTGTGTTTTTCTCTCTTCAGTTTGTTTTGTATTAAAGCGGCGCAGGTCTGTACGTATAAGCCTCCTAATTTTCTTGTTAATTTGGTCTTCCGACGATGTAATTAGCGCGGCACTCTGACGTCTCTGTTCCATGAAGTCCAGAGTTCGCTCGAGAGCTTAGACTTGTTGTCTTTACGCTGCTGATTAAAATGCCTGCAGCCTACATCCCTGATCACCCTCGTCAATTCTCCCATCTCGTCGATGTTATTTGTGGTTTCCAATATGGCGAATCGATTATGGAGTTCTAAATGAAACTCATTGGTACCTAACACGGTTTGAGCTAGTGTGGGACGAATATTAGCATCAATAAAAACACCTTCCTAGCTTGAAATTAATATTTAGAGTACCACGTACAAGTCGGTGATCAGGTGATCACTGATCACTTCTGGTCTAAACCCCCATTGATCACGGTGACATCTCTAAATATGCGCTTTCTTAATTTACTAAAGATTGTATTGTACTGATAGAATCTGACTCTACTGTACGCGCTAGACTGTACTAATGATCAATTTTAGAATGATAAATTCTCAAAAACCTTAAAAAGCATGTCAGGAATTTAGCAAATAAAACAAGTAATGATTTGAGACTTTCTCGGCGAACTTTCCACGTGGGCGGTATGACACTAATGTATATCGTTGTGGTCGATGACCCAACGGCGCCGGCGACATCGCAACATGCCGGTCCATCGTGCATGCATACCATGCGGAAGCACTTAGCGATTTCGCTTACCAAGTTTCTTTTTAACATACGTGCGTTATCATTTGTATCAGTGGGGCACTTGTCTTTATTATCTATAGAGAAACAATCCTTCTTAAGTCTTTAGTTAACAACATTTAATCCAATTTTCTTTGGAACAAATCTACAAATGTTAAACAAATGTTAACTACATGTTTGTCCATGTAACCGAATCGTTATAACCATAATAATCTGCGTTGTAAAATGGGGCCACAAAAATTACAATATATTGAAACACACTGAATTGTAACATCTGTGATACGAACGATTCTTTAATTTTCCCATTGCAAATTATATTTACCTTCTTACTTTCAAATTGTTTCTTTTTTACTTTCTTTCTTGTTTCAAATCGATTATCAAAAATCATTATAAAACAATTTATTAAATGTTAATTAATTTAACCTTCATATCATAACGATTATCGATGCGATACACTAAAATACGAGTTTGTCATTTGCATTATTTTATTGCAAATAATGTAATACTGGACTATACGTATTAAATTAACTACGTAGGTACTAAACGCACATAACTATAGGAATGCGAGTCCTGGACAATGAACGCGGAGCATAGTAAACCTATAGAAGCGTTCGAAATGTGGGCGTACACACGTATGCCGGCCATCAGTTGGACGCAGAAGGTCACCAGTCCTGCGGAACTGAAGAAGTCCTGCGATGAGCAGATCGGAAACGCGAACTCTTGCAGACCGTCGAGAGCAGAAAAGTTGCATATCTCGATCACGTGCTAAGGCATGAAATATACGAAGTATTGCAACTGATTTTGATGGGCAAGATTGCCGGAAAGAGGCGTATTGGTCGCGGGGAAGTCATGGTCGCTTATCATACGGGAGTGGGCTGGCATCGCGAGTGGCGCCGCGAACTGTTTCGCCTCGCGAAAGACACGCGAAAGTAACCTCCGGTTACTATAGATAGATAGTTATAGATCCAATAGATCACTATACTATAGATACTATACTGATTACTATAGATCCAATCGAATAGGTTACTTATGTATCTATTGTTTTAAATTGTTTCTTCTTCTTGTGGTGCCTCTCCAACTGGAAGAAGAAGAAATAGTTTAAAACAATAGATACATAAGTAACCTATTCGATTAAAAATTAATTTAATAAAATACTAGTATAAAATTGTATGTTGTTTGCGCTCTAAAGGTTCGCACGCGATGATCGTCGCGATAAGTTGTTGTTACGCACAGAGGAAACTTTAATAATACAATTTTATTTACTTTGCCCATTTTAATATTGTACCATTAAAAATAAACTTTAATGTTATCCATACACGTAATAAGTATATATTGTCATTACAGATTACAGTTATTTCAGTTTCTTTATATTCTATTAATAAAAAAAGTATTATGATTCATCCGAGTTAGAAGGTATAGCTGAATTGGCGAGATGAATTCAGCTAGATGTTTGGGTAGATGAATCTTCGAAAAAATTGCTAGCTAAAAGATTGCGGAAAGGCCAGCATGGCATTTAAACAAAATTACCGGTATTGACTGGATCAGACGTGGATCGTGTCCAGTGATGAGGTTTAAGATAGGTCTATATCCAGTAATAGAGAAACATATGCTGACAGTATGGTATGGCAACATTCGGCAACATGGTGCTGTCAACATATAAGTACTGTACAAATAATATCCAATCCTTTCGGTATTATTTCGGGGCACATAGGCTTTTGTGTAAATATTTGATCAATGACAAACATGACAAAGCCTGACGTCAAACACGCATGACGTTCTATAAATAAACGTTTCGTATTTTGACATATCCAGGTTTCAAATAAATTAAAAGTCTAAACATGTGATAAATTGCATTTTGATACTCGTATCAAAAGTAGCTCGGCGCTCAGTATAATGTCTAGAGTTACTTATATTGGTTTAAAAATACTAATTAATTATTTTTAGACCTTTTTTGATCCAGCTTTTGGATTAAAAATATAAGGACTCAAGGCGAAGAATATATATATTTCCTGAATATATCAAACTTTTGTTATAATTCCTTGTTTTTTATTTCAAGTTGAAACTTTGCATGTGGCTACTTATAATGACTTTTTGGGGTAGACATCTTTGTTATCCTGCACCATTCACCTGTGTCTCTTTACTATTAAGTATAGAAACGAAGCTAGGTATAGGATAGGATAGGTATAGGTTGGCCCAATATGCTTCCCCATTCACAGCCAACTATTACCAGCATTTTTACAAGGTTGCCGTTTAAAATACCTAGTCAATGAAGCAACATTTTGATTCAGACCCACTGCACATTGTCCGGAGTTCGTAGACCTAGTTGTAAATGTAACGGCATTCCGCCGGTGTCTCTAAGTTGTGACCCCGCGACATAGATTCCTCGCAAAAACTCCGACTGTGTCACAGCGTTCACTGCTGTAACTGCTATTAGTAGGACTGTGACATCTTTTACGAGATTGTTCTGGCGTCGAAACTAGCGATGTTACCTGAATACGAAATGAAACGGCGTTTAAACTTCACGAGAGATTTTCCCGCCCTTTGGTCTTCTTTAACGTTCAGTGTCCAGTAATAATTCTCTGACTATTGGTTACCGTTCGCCGCTGTAACCATGTAGTATTAGCACAGCTGTGACGTCTTTTACGAGACGTTGTTATGGCGTCAAAATTACCTTTCAGAACGACATTTCCGCCCTTAGGTTCTCTTTAACGTTCAATGCTCGGTAGATTTTTAGTGATAATTCTCTGACTTACTATTTACCGTTCACTCTGTAACTATGTTGCATTGGCACAGCTGTGACGGCTTTTACGAGACTTTCTTACGGCTTCTACGACATAAACGTGAAGTGTTTGTGACTGGCTGTTTTACACGTGGCTAATTTTCTGGTAACTACTCCGTGTATGTCTCATTTATTCTCTAAGCTTTCCGCTACGTTAAGAATTTGATGCAGTTTTTTATATTGCGGGAAACAGGGCTTGATATTAACGCTTATGTACCCGTTGATAAAGAAATTTAATGTTGTATGTTGATAAAGAATCTATAGCTTTTACAATGGTGTACCTACATTGGTTTTGAAACTTGATAAACTGTAATGACCGTATTCAGATATCTATACAAAAATTGTTTTTAATCGATTGGAAAATGTGAGGAGCACTAGCAACACCAGCCATCGTCCGTGACTTCGCACACGCTAGCATAGGTTTAGTGTGGATTAACATTAAAAGTTAGTTAATTAAAAGCTCTGCTTATTTGTTTATATGATATGCACGCCCATGAGTGCGGACAGTTGACCTACCTGACAGTTGACGAGTTTTTAGGTGACAAATTAAATATAAATTGAATGTATTAATTATATTTTTTATGGACGGAGGCGGCAGACAAGCAGACAGTCCACCTGATGGTAAGTGGATACTGTCACCCATAGACATCCGCTATACATGCCAACATTAGTCCAAAATGACAAACGTGGGAACGCCCCCGGATGCGCTGTCTATCTTTGGAGATATAGGAATGGATTTGGAGAATGGGTTGGGAAAATGAGTAGGAATAGGATGAAAATGGGCTCTGGCACATCTCACTCACTACTGAAACACGCATGTACAAGGAAATAAGATAAAGTGGGAAATGCAGTACATTTCAAAATAGTCTTCTGTGAGAGAGGGGTAACGTGGCCAGTCGAGCGCTCCCAGCAGCTGTTGGATTGCAGCGTGCACTCTCCCCCTCAAAAAAAATCATAATTGAATATTATCGTTTTTGACATTATACTTATTAGCTACTGACATTTTGATTATTTTATGAAATATTTATAAATAAAGAGCATGTTATTAAATTCATTCTAATTTTCACACCGACTTGAGCGGTAGAATATGCTGGATTATTATTTACTTTAAGTTCTGTAGCATATTCTGGAGAAATAAGATTTTAAATAAAGTTAAAAATGACCAATCGAGCGTTTGCAGCTCATTATCAACATATTCAATAAGCGGTTAGGTAGCAATCGCAAATATAACGTTGTAGAACAAACCTGTTCTGAATTCAGTTAGAGCACCGACCGAATATGGACCTAAAAACCACAATAATAACTCGTTTACGAACGCAAAAAGTTTGCTAATCCTTCGAACGCTTAGTGGGTTAATAATTTAGTAGCCGGATTCCAGGACATACATACTTTAAGGGAACATTATTTGGTTTACAAATAATACTCGAAAAGGATCTGTTCGCGTTACAATGTTACGCAAGATAAGGAGTGTGCAAGTGTAAACACAGTAATCTCTTTGTACAATTTCGGCTACTGTACAGGCATTTGTGCTTACGCGACGACCTACTCTTAGTTATGGCCGAACGCACGTTTTTTTATATTAACATTAATTTAAACTGAGTAGGAAAACAACTGTATAATAAGTAAGACGCACTGACGAAGACTTGCCAACAATAAATTTATTACTAGCTTTTGCCCGCATCTTCGTTCGCGTGGTCTACATAACTTACGTAGCCTATGTGTTCCAATCTACCTATTTGTCAAGTTTAAACGAAATTGGTTCATCCGTTTTGATGCAATTGAGTAACTAACATCCAAACATCTAAATATTGAAGCTTTCGCATTTATTCATTAAACAGCTTTAACTAACTTCAGCGATCTTTCTTAAAAACTACTGGTACCATCATCATCGTGTATCAAGTATACGGCAACAAACCGTTCACTCTTATTGAACTGACTGCGCTACCAAGCAATTTGCCGTGGATACTGTCGCCCATGGACATTCGCGATCCATTAGTTAGTCAATAATGGCAAATGTTGGCACGCCGCGCGCCGTCGGATGCGTCGCGGATATTTAGGAAAAAAATATTGGAAGTATTGGAATGGAGATCAAGGAGTCCAACGGGATGAGGAGTTTCTTTGATTCCGTTACACTCCTTATACTTGGAGAGGATGGTATGGAATCGGGAGTAGGAATGAGAGGGATGTTTGGAATAACAGTTGGCAGTGCAACCGCATTCTCTACCTGGGAGACCCATTAACAAGGGTCTCCTAGAGAATAGTTGCCACTTACCTTTATGAGGGCAGTCTACTACAATATTTCTCGTAAGATAACCAGCAAAATTAAATATGACGTCATCTGCGCAAAGGCTTTTGTTTTCCGATATAGTTTGGTTAAGATTAGTGAAGAAATATTGTTTCAATATTCCTACTCGTGCCCTAACGTCTACTTAAGCTCTAGCAAAAAAAATATTTTATTTTTTTATGATCTCAGTAGTCTTTTTATATAGGAAACTAGAACCGACAATAAGGTCCCTTTTCTCAGATATTTTTTTTTTTATGGACGAAGGTGGCAGACGAGCATACAGTCCACCTGATGGTAAGTGGGTACTGTAACCCATAGACATCCGGGATACATGCCAACATTAATCCAAAATGACAAACGTTGGCACGTTCCCGGATGCGCTGCTTACCTTTGGATATAGGACTGGATTTGGAGAAAGAATTGGGGAAATGGAGAGGGATAGGATGGGAATGGGCTCTGGCACATCTCACTCACTACCGAAACACGTACGTCACAGATAGTGTCATCGACAATAAAAGTTAGTGGGTAAAACAAACAGTGTTGTTCTCTATGACGAAGTTATGTTTGCTGAACTACCTAACTAGGACAAATCTTCCTCAATTCTGCGACTTTGGCTCCCCTTGGAAAAACTAATATTTTTTTGGAATAAAAATTATCCAATGTTTTCGGGGATTTCACTGTTAACAGTTAACACATGTCACTGTTAACAGCGTGCAATAATTATAATATAAACGTAAATATCTCGATTAACAGTCCGAATTATATAATGCATCAATTGTTACATCAATAATTAAAATGTCGAATAGGAATTATGTAATTTTTCAATTTCCATTCAAGATTTCTGTTACTGTATAAAACTTGTATCAATTATCATAGTCAGTTAACATATTGTATATTGTTTTTTCTTAAACAGTCATATGGGAAATTGTTTTATATTGTCGGAATTTTATTTATTATATATGTATACGATTCATCATTTTGTAACAATTTCTATCATACAGAGCAGTTTTGCATAAGGATAAGATTAACTTATTTTCATTCCTAGTAGGTACTAATTTTAATTACATCACTGGTCGCTCTACATCAGTGGTTCTTACCCTCAAAGGATCTCAAAGGAACCATTTGACCCATTTTTATTCTCATTATGGACCGTATGGTTTCGCGAGGAAGATGTAAAACTTACTACTGATAAATTCAAAAGTTCTAAGTTTTAATAAGTAGTAAGTTATAAAGTAAATTGAGTCTTTTGTTAATTACACAAATACAGATATGGGATACAACAAGCTGAAATATATCTAATATATTTGGTCTTGTATCCTTAACAACAATTACATCGATGAAATTTTTTAGCTTGCAGCTTACTCTAACTGCTTTCATGCTGGTATCAATTTGCAAACATGCCATTTATTAAATAATTTTCTTGATCTAATACATATTTGTGATTAAGTGACTTAATAACTCGCGTTACGGATCACTCCCAGAGACCCGACGGACTACCAGTGGTCCGCGGGCCACCAATTAAGAACCACTGCACTAAATATACAATGGTTATTGTTCACGGCTACTTCATATATGTACATATTTTTTTTTATTTATGGAAAGTAGGCGCCAGAGGAGCTGACAGTCCACCTAATGGTAAGTGGATACTGTCGCCCATGAACATCCGTGATACATGCCGACATCAGTCCAGACTGACATACACGATAACGATAGTAATAATTTAAGTTTTTCAAACAACGACCGACATGTTAGCATTAGCGGCAAAAACATCATATTCTTTATCGAAAGTCTAACAAAAACTTTAAAGTGCACTTTCATTGTTTCCTTTTCTAAATACTCATAAATGAAGTAGGCAGTTAACGATAATTACCAACAATTATAATTATCGATTGCCGTAAAATCACTACACGACAAAATTAAATGAATGGGGGAATTAGTAGTAAAGAAGATAAAATATTCATAGGAAAATTAAATTACATACATTAAGGTTTATCATTTGTATTCCAAATACGAGTAATATGTTATACTAATAGGCTATGTTGTCCGTCGTTACAATAGCTCGGTTGTATAACAAAATGATAACATTTTTTATTAACTAAAAATTTTGATTACTGTAATGTAGAATGAATTAGAGATATGTCAATTTGATCTGTCTGTTTTTGACAAGTGCGCTCTCAATCTTGTTCATTGTTTCATTATTATATTCCAGTTAAATATATCATTATGTGATATGTTGATAATATTACAGGAGTGTATCATTTTACTATAATGTTATTACATTACACATCGTGTACGTTTAATATTAATTACAATTTTTAATCAATCTATAACCATTATAAAAATATATTAGTTAATAAAAGACACAAAGGAAAGCGCGAATAAAAAGACGAAAATGCCAGTTTTTAATACATTAAATCACAAAAGCTATGACACAATATAAACAATACCCCTTACTTTGGTGTAAGTTCGTGTTCGTCAGCTCAATGATTGCCCAGTTTTTCATTAGGTCAGGTCCACTTCAGTCCGCCATTGTCCATTGTTTTTCTCAATATGTCGTTGTTCCAACCGGCTTTTAACAATTCAGACGCTATACTTTATAAGTAGTTAATTAAGTAATTAACAGCATTCAGACTTTTTTCGATCTTTTGTGCAATTCACAATAGGTAGGTAGATACTAGCTGTCCGAATGATATTTTTATTTAGATGCGCTTAACGGTAGACTGAACAACGACTGAGGTCGTCATGTGTGCGATTATGTCATAAATACGCTTATGTATCGTATGTTATTTTATATTTTGATCTACACTTATTAGACACTACAAAAGTACTCCAGTACACTTAAAAAGTTTAGTGATCATTCAGTGGCCCATCCTTTAAGTTCCACATTTCAAGTGAACTTTTGCAACATCAGAGGGATGCATAGTAACATCGACGCCGTCCACCACCACCTTGAGACAGCAAAGCCGGCCTTACTTTTCTTGACGGAGACACAGATACCCTGCCCGGCCGATACATCGTATCTTCATTACCCCGGTTACAAACTGAAGCACTGTTTTGTGCGACTTGCTGGGATATGCATGTACGTCCGGGAGGATATTTGTTGCCTTCGCCTCAGCCATTTTGAAGACGGGGACCTGTCGATTCTCTGGGCGCGTATTGACTACGAAGGTTCCACTAAAGTCTACGCTTGCCTTTACAGGTCCCACAGCGGTGATATGGAGACGACTCGCTTTTTTGAGCACCTACAAGAGACGACTGATAGAGTGCTCGAGCAGTTTCCTTGCACGGAAGTGGTGGTCCTCGGTGATTTCAACGCTCACCACGAAGAGTGGTTGGGATCCCGAACTACCGACCGCGCAGGGAGAGCAGCCTACAACTTTGCCCTAGCCTATGGTTTCTCGCAGTTGGTGTCCTCACCCACGAGGATACCTGATATCGCGAGCCATACTCCCTCCTTACTGGACCTCCTGCTGACTACTCGGCCGAATGACTACAATGTTGTTGTTGATGCTCCGTTAGGATCATCCGACCATTGTTCGAACTGCTGTGCCAGCTAAGCAATCCGTGCCGACTCATTCACAGGGAACGCGCAACGTCTAGCACTACAAGTCTGCAGATTGGGATGAGTTACGCGAATGTTACTCTTCTTATCCCTGGGGGCAGCTCTCTTTCTCGACGGAAGATCCGGATTCCTGTGCATACTCCGTTACTGACGTGGTGTTGCAGGGCATGGAATGTTATATTCCTTGTTCCATGATACTCGTAGGCGGACGGAGCCAACCTTGGTTTAATCAGTCCTGCAGAGAGGCCCGTCGTAATAAACGGGCAGCATGAAGGGCCTGGGCCAAAGCGCAGATGTCCGAAGATCCGAATATCACTGACTTGAGGAAGAAATATAACGCTACCTCGAGGTTCAGTAAGAAGATCATTGTCAGAGCAAGGAATGAGCACATCCGTAGAATTGGCGATCGACTAGCTAGCTGTCCTTCTGGAAGCCAAGCTTTCTGGTCGCTTGCCAAGGCTGCTGAAGGTAACTTCTGTCAGTCGTCACTGCCACTACTGCGGAAATTCGATGGGGTACTGGCCCATGGGGCGAAGGAGAAAGCCGATCTCCTGGGCTATCTCTTTGCCTCAAACTCGACTCTGGACGATAGAGGTGCCTCACCACCGCCTATCTCGAGGTGCACAAGCTCCACGCCGGAAATCTGTTTCACCCAGCGTGAAGTCCAGCGAGCTCTAGCATCTCTTGATATCCGAAAGCTACTTCACTTCTTACTCCATCCAACGACGTGCTGTTCGTATTGTCGACGATCCCACTTTCACGGGCGGTTTAGAATCCCTCAGCATTCGGAGAGACGTTGCGTCTCTCTGTGTGTTCTACCGCCTGTACAATGGAGAATGCTCTGAAGAATTGTTTAATATAATTCCCACCTCGGGTTTCTACAACCGCACCTCCCGTCACAGAAGTGCGGTCCATCCGCATTTCCTCGATACGGAGGTGTCGCGCACTGTTCGGTCTAAAATCATTTTATACCGCGAACCCGTAGGCTGTGGAACGAACTGCCTCAAGGGGGCTTTCCATTATGCTACGATATGGGGTTCTTCAAGAGAGCTGTAAATTGGATTTTGCAAGATCGGCGTTGCGCCCGCATACCCATTGGTGTTGCAGGTGTCCATGGGTGGCGGTAACACTTACCATCACTTGGGACCGCTTGTTCGTCCGCCCACTAGTCTATAAAAGAAAAAAAACTTATAGCTCATTTATAGAAAGAGAGTTTCTCGAACATCGGTTAAACGCTAGTATCAAAAGCTTTTTGTCTTTTAGTGTAGTGGTGTTATTCTCTGTATTATCCACGGAAATTTGCCGAAATGTCGCTCGTAATTCCAGATAAATATCAACACATTCTTCGTATTATGAATATATTTATGTATATTGATGGTAAAGGGAAGGTAATATTTGCCATGACAGCTATTAAAGGAGTTGGACTTACAGATATTCCAATATTGTGCTAAAGAAGGCCGACATTGATCTCGACAAACGTGTTGGTGAATGCACAGAGGAAGAGGTTGAAAAAATCATTACCATCATGTCGAACCCCAGGCAATACAAAATCCCCGATTGGCCACTACTGGGGCCTGCGTGTGCGCGGTCAACACCAAGACCACTGGCAGGAGAGGAAGAACTGTTGGCGCGTCTAAGAAGAATTAATATGTTGTAATTAAAAAAATAACTGTTATCATCGTGTGATAACAGTTATCCCTGTTACGAAATGATTATTGTCTAAATGAGCCTTTACTTAGCAGAATAGTTACTGCAAATAATTATACCAGTGTCAAAATATTTTCTTGCAGCATAGCATAACAAATAGTTTTGTACGCTGCAATCTTACAGCCGCTGGCTGTCTCCGACTGGCCAAGTTACCCCTTTGTTTCACAGAACATTGAAATATAATATACCAAGTACATGTATCGAAAGTGAGTGAGATATCCCAGAGACCATTAGGAAATGGACACCTATTTCCCATTTGGGTGGGTCACCCATCCCATCCTATTTCCTCCTGTTTCATCGAGTGAGAGTATGGGATAAAAGAAACTCTTTATTCCATTATATTCTACTTCCCTTTCCACTCCACCTCCAAGGAAAGACGGGGAGTGTAATGAGATGTGGAAAACTTTTCCCATTATACATTCTCCATCCTTAGCAATTATTTTTCGAAATACACCGAGGGTAGGCGGCGTATCTGGGAACATACCAATATTTGACACTAAACTAATGTTGGCATGTATGGGGGATGTCCATGGTCCACAGTATTTATTTACCACCAAGTGGACGAGTAGACATACGCGTCCGTTAACATTAAGAGAATCTCAGAGAGAGATAAAGAGAGAATTGCAGGAGGGGCGTAGATGAGAACAGTACAGAACCCAGCAGAGTGGAACCACCTAGTGGAGTTTTTCTGCTAACTACATATATTATCACTGTCCTCTTTAGATAAAAGAGGCTCAACGGCATTTTGATAATATTCAAGAAAAATGCATAATTTTTTAAATTTTCATTAATTTATAATCAAGACTTGGAGTTTTGTATAAAATAACGGTTACTTAACCGTTGTTAATTCTATTTTTTATATCCCAATATAATGTCACTTATTGCTTTCGTTAAAAATGTTTCAATCCCTTTTCTTCTTAGCAGGGCAGAACAATACGCGAAAATACAAAGCAAATTACACTGAACATAAACGAATTACATATCTATACTGATATAATAAAGAGAGAGTGCGGATTTTGTGAGTTTGTGTGTATGTGGAGGGTAATCTCCGGAACCACTGCACCTATTTGAAAAAATCTTTCACCATTTGAAAGATACATTATTCCAGATGAACATATAATATGGGGAATAAAAACAAAAAAAAGATTTTTCTATGAACCTTCCTTTTGTAGTTCTAAACAATATCCCAAAAGTCCCCACCGATACATGTTTATAATCATTATATAACCATTTTATAATAATTGTTGTTATTAAAATAAACATTTATTAAACAAGAAAAAAATTGTAATAATAATGATAGAAAAAAAAATAATAACAAAAATAATTGAATGATTTTTGTTTTTATTATTTTATAATTGATTTTATATTTTTTTTATAAATAATCCTTTTTAAATAAAAATAAATTAACATACCTTAACATTTTTCAATCACAAATAGACATGGATTATGCCTATTGGGGACAACACTTAAAAAAACGCATCTTGTACTCTATCTCAAAGGTGGTGTGGAAAGGAGTGCACGTATCATGAGAAACAAACGTTACAACTTTTTGAATCGAATTTTCTCGAAAACCGACGAAAAAAAAGTAATATTATGTTTTTTGTAGGCAATTTTATAAGCTACAAATTTGGTAACTACTATTTTTTCGATAAAAGTGACCGTAAACGAGAGTTTCGCGTAAACCCGTTTTTTTTGTGAACTTTGACCCCGAGTAGCATTTTTAGCGGCACATGTATCGGTGGGGACTTTTGGGATGTTGTTTAGAACCACAAAAGGAAGGTTCATGCATACCCCCTGGTGTTGCAGGTGTCCATGGGCGGCGGTAACACTTACCATCACGTGGGACCGCTTGCTCGTCCGCCCACTAGTCTATAAGAGAAAAAAATCCAGCTTTCCGCTATTTATTCTACTCTGCAATGTCTCTATTTCCTGTACTAATAGGCTATATATTATGTGCAAAAAAAATTGCCGGACATGCAACGCATAAACGTGTTTTCAATACACACTTCAAGCAACGAAGAACACTTGAAGAAGATAAATACCTTAGTACTAAATAACGTAGTACTACTAAATACTAAGCTATTTAGTAGTACTAAGTTATTTATCTGAATTATTCTTCGTTGTTATCTTATATTGGTTCATCCGTTATCTGAAAAGAAAACGGAACGATGTTTATCGACTGACGGCTGAAAGAAAAGAGAAACAAATATGAAATATTTTGATAAAACGTAACGCAATAACGCCTTACCTATTTATTTACTTATACAGCGTCAGTATGTTCAGGTGACGTGCCCAATACAGAGGTTACATCTTACATGTAAATAGGATTACTTATCTGTAGTGTATGTCGATGTATAATTAAACATTTTTCACTCCACCGTTACATATACGAGTAGATGTTAGATATTGTTAATAATAATAATAATACTCTTTATTTCATACAAATATTTATTACATGTGCACAAATAATAAATGACAGAACACAATAGGCGACCTCATCGCTAAGGCGATCTCTTCCAGCCAACCTTACGATAGAGAAAAATAAAAGGAATACATATAGGTATTTATATATGTATATAGGTAGTGCCGCGATAGAAATTTACAGAATGAATTATGTTCAATATATACCTACCGACTATATCGTTAATAAATATAATATAATACATACTTATAATAATAAACAACCTAATATCTTTTGTGATTATATTTTCATAATAAAAAAATATTAAAAACTAATAATAAAATGTTAATATTGGGTAATCGGATAACATAGGCCACGGCCTTTTTATAGACTTTTTTGTATTACATAAATATTTATTGAACGAAATGTTGTCCATTTAATTCGACTATCTTTCGCCATTTTTCTGGCAGAGTCATTATCCCATCGCTATAATTTTTTTGGGGTTTTTGAACGAAAAACTGCTTTAAGGGTGTAGATCGTGAAAATCACCGAAAAGAGTGTTACGATTTTTCATATTTAACCTATTTACATATGATTGATATCAATGATAATTTGTATATATTACAATCAAAGACCAATAAGTATGTTCATGCTTATATTAAACTCTTAAACCTAATAGTTGTTATATAATAAACGTCAACAAACGCACAAAATTGAGTAAAAATGCAAAAACATGACTTCGTATTTTTCAGATTTAACCCCATAAATCAACACAAATTGATAAAAAGAAACACTTTTTGAACACTGAAGAAACCAATAAGTATAGCTGTATACTTCTTTTTATACCTTTACAAACAAAGACTTCCTCTTTTAAAGCCCTAAAATCTAGATATATTTTAAGGTAAATTTTTCATACACAAATGTATGGGATAAAACGTTCGTTTCATTCGTGCAATCTCGGTGGTCTGCAGCGGCAGTTCCTTTCTGTAAGTGAACGCGACACCACGCTTGTCGGCTGCAGACAGCAGAATTACGTATTGTGAATTTGTGTTTTTTGTAAAAAACTGTAAGTATAACATTTTTATAATTAATTTATTTTCAGTTAGTAGAAAGTATCGATATAATGAATGTCTGAAAGAAAACCATGATGGAACTAGATATAAATCGTAAAAAATACAATATCTACACTAATAGGTATTATAAAGAGGAAAGATTTGGATTTTTGTATGTAACGAATAAACTCAAAAAGTACTGGACTGATTTTAATAATTCTTTTATCATTCGAAAGCTACATTATCACTGAGTAACATAGGCTATTTTTTTCGCAGGACTGATTGAATTTGAGTGGCATGCCAGGGAAAAGAAAGTTTTTTACGCATTATAAAAATATGAAAGCCAAAAGATCTCGGAATAAAATGTAAGTTCCTCCCTACTTATTTATTATCGCATTTGAACAGGGTACATTACAAAGCTAATACAATATGTCATATGATTTAGATCGCCCGATTCAGACATATACCTACAATAACATGTAAATATTGGTTTGTATTATCTATATCTATACTGATAAATAAAATTGAAGTATCTGTATGTAATATCAAAATAATAGGATTTTTAAAAAAAAAAAAAGGCGATACGGAGTTCGCCGGGTCGGCTAGTATTGTCTAAATATCAAATTGTGGAAGTAGGTAGGCGACAGCGCAACTTTGTCGACATACCTATACCGCCAAACAGACGCGAGGCGCCTAGCGTCTGGCTGGCTTAGGGTTGTACAAAATAAATAAAAAGTGGATAATATTGATGAATAATATTTCCAGTATTGAAAATAAAGAAAACCTTGGGGCCGAGACTCTGAGCAACAATGCTACGCGCTGTATAGAGGTAAGTTGTTATACGTAATTCTTGTAGACTTGTTACATAAATAAACAAACTACTTAGTTAGTGATGGGCGAAGACAAAATCTCAATACCTACCTATAGATTTTTCTTGCAATATTTATTATTTTCATCGAGAGACAAACACCTTAGTACCGAAATACTTCTCAATTACTTTCTCAAAAGAAAATTTACGTTCAAATAGGTGACGTCATAAAAAAACAATACCTAATGCGTAAAGAAATTATAATTTCTATTCATCAGGAACCTAATATTGTATTAATTCTTTTGCATTTTTGTAAATTTTTAATTATTTTTTATAAAAAAAATCAAGCCATTATCTTTCTTTACAGGAACTAGTTATTGAAAACGACCAAGAGGGAAAGGTGGATGAAATGGAAGTTGGGCGTAGAGTTGTAGACGTTTCTTTTTTTTTTAAAGCTCTTCAGGCCATAGGGGACCACGGTCCAATGGATTGTAAGTTAAGTTACCTCAGTATAATAGGTGAAGTAAAAGTTGGTCTGGACTCAAAACTCATCATGAAATGTAGTATGTGTAGTATGAAATTTACTGTGTGTTTGATTGAAAAGAAAGAAGATAGAATGGAAGTGAATCATCAAATTGTATCTGGTATCATATCATCTGGTGGGAGCTACTATCAGTTAAAAACATTAACTGCCGCAGTAGCCCTACCAATCATGTCACCTTCATTATACAATGAAATTAATAATACGGTTTGCGATTGGTGGGAAAAGACAGCAGCACATTCCATGGCAGAAGCTGTCAAGGAAGAAGCGGAGTACGCAGTGTCTATAGGTAGTGTTGATAAAAATGGTACACCATTAATATCTGTTGCTGTTGACGGTTGTTGGAGCAAGAGATCTTATGGTAAGAATTTTTCCGCCTTGTCCGGCGCAGCTGCGATAATTGGCATTAAAACTAATAAAGTATTGTTTTTTGGAGTTAAAAATAAATACTGCGTAGTTTGTGCACGAGCCGCAAAGAACGACAGTCAGCCCTCGGAACACCGTTGTTTCAAGAATTATTCGGGATCATCTACCGGTATGGAATCGACCATAATAGTTGAGGGGTTTAAACGTTCCATTGTTGATCACGGTGTAATTTATAATAAATTTGTAGCAGACGGCGATTCCAGTACTTATAAAAAAATATTAGATTCGCGACCGTACGGTAATTTAACAGTAGAGAAAATTGAATGCAAAAATCATCTTTTACGAAACTACTGCAATAGCTTGGAGAAACTGTCGAAAGACACTAAGTATCCTTGCGAATTGCGGAAATTCCTAAAAGAAAGGTATTTGCGTTTAAGAACGGGTGTAAAATGCGCTATTAAATATTGGGGCGATCAAAATCAGTCACTCGAAGAAAAAATAAAAAATCTTAGTGAAGATATCCTAAATGGTCCACAACACGTATTTGGTAATCACCAATATTGCAAGGAGTATTTCTGTAGACCTGATACTCGTCGAATAGAACCTGTTGGGTTGCTTCCAGCAATTGTTGGATGCGGATTAATGGACGCGGTACACATTTTAAGTAAAAGACTGTCATATCATTCTAGAAGTTTAATTCATAATTGTACAAGTAATATAGTTGAAAGTTTTAACGCAGTGATTGCCAAATTAGTAGGTTCTTATGCGGGCCGATGCGCAGCTGCTGTTGTGTCTTTTAATACAGGATCGATTCATAGTAAAACTCATGAAGTAATATTTAAATCTAGTCCTAATCCTTTAATCGCGAAAGTGGAAAATTGTAATCGTAGAATCCGTTTAATTGCTAAACCTAAATTAAGATTGAAAAAGAGCCACAGCGCTGTATCGAAAGACGCTCACTATGGACCAAACTGCGAAAAACCTGATCTGAGTCCAGAATTATATGAGAAAGCCAAGTCATCTTTTTTAGCCGATTTAAAGTTGTCTTGTGCTGAAAGAGAGGAGCTTGAAAGGTCGACCCATTTGCAAAGAAGTAGTTCTGAGTGGATGAGTACAAGGAGAAAATTACTAACCTCATCATCGTTCGGGGAAGTTTGTAAAAAACGAGAGAGCACAAGTTGTGCTGTTCTTGTTCGTAAAATCGTTTATGGTAGTAATATCTCCAGTTTGCCTGCTGTACGGTACGGTATCGAAAACGAAGAAACCGCAATTAAACAGTTAGAAATTCAAGAGAATATTAGTATACAAGGTTGCGGTTTGTTCGTCGACGATCAATATGAATTTCTTGGTACTACACCAGATGGCATTTATGCAAACGGTTTAATTGAAATTAAGTGCCCACATTCTTTAGCTGGCATGACTCTTGATGAAGCAATGGCCAAACATACCTTTTGGGTTAAGGACAAGGCTTCCAAGGGTTATGTCATAAATAAAAATCATAACTGGTATTTCCAAATTCAGGGACAGGTACATATTACTAAAAGAAACATTTGCATGCTTGGCATCTGGTTTGGTGCTACTGTACCTATGAAAGTTTATATTATAGAAAAGGACGACAAATTTTGGGAGGAGAAAATGGAGATGAAATTAGTTAGGTTTTATTACGATTGCCTACTTCCAGAATTAGTTGATCCTCGGCAGTCACGAAGCATGCCCATTCGTGACGCGCCCAGTATCATAGAGGCTATGAAAGAGAGGAAAGAAAGAGCTTTACGTGTTATGAAAGAGAAGAACGCCTAATGATTTTGAAAGATACAGGTAACTTAACTACCCAGCCAGTCGATTCACGTAAACACGCCAGTCCAAAAGTCGTTTTAACTTAGGAACTTAGAAATCGCCTTTTGGTTTTCTGTTTTAAACGCACTTACTTATCTAGTCTTGGATTGTCATAAATCTTCCAATAGCTCAATTACTATACAATTTCTGAGTTACCTGGTGTAAAGAATCATAAAAATTGGTTCAAAAATACAGCGAATTGAGAATTCTCCTTTTTTTAAGTCGGTTAAAAGGGCTAAATTTGCAAAAAACGAAGTGACGTCACTGCGCTACGGTTTTTATTACTTACGTGAATCGGGCAGCTGGTAACGTTTTCATTCTGATAGGTTTTGTGATAGCCATTGATTTTATCATCAAATTAGCAGAAATCAGAACTTGATCCGTAATCGAATGAAAAACCATTAGAATTTTGAACTCATATTTCGTTATTGTTTAATTACATACTTTTAATTAGTATATTAATAATTTACAAACTTCTGTTAAAATTAGTAAATAAATGAATTATTTACTAATTTTTGTACAACCCTAGCACGCTTTTGAGATAGCGAGTAATGGCGACTCATATTTGTTATTGTGTAGTAAATAAATCATTTTTATACTTGTGTTTCATTTATTGACATTTTTTTTAAAACCCTAGGATTTTTTTTAGATATCGACGAGGTGATCGTAAACAAAAAGTAAGTATTTGAGTTTACGCAATAGGCACATTTCCTTGCGTAGAGATAAACACACTTCCTACTGAATTTGCAATTATTTTATTGAATGAATATTTTACGAATTAGAATAAATTTTGGTAGTGAAATTACAAATAAATAAATAGTTGGAATTTTAGGTAAGTAGAATACAAAAATGTCAGATGTCAAATGATAGAAAAACATAAAAATTGTGTCTCAACTACTCTTATTAATCTATTAAAAAGAATCAACAGCTAGTTTCCAAAAATTCAACGTTATTGTTATGCTGTAAATATTCAAGTTCAATAACAATTTCTCAACGTGGAACGTTTGTTGCAAAACATTTTGAAAATCGCGCTCTCTAGGTCATTCATCCGCCCCGTCGGATGTTACATTAAACTTTGGCGCTGCGGTCGCTCGAAATCGAGATCTCAGGCCAACAATCTACACCCTTAAATGGTTTATACATGCTTCTCTTGAATGTAATTTTACTCCATTTAGAGAATTTTGTAAAGAGCAGAATAAATGATAATCCGAAGGTACTATGTCTGGACTGTATGGGGGATGCATTAAAATTTTCCAGCCAAGGTCCTTCAATTTTTGTTTAGTCATCAAAGATGTATGCGGTCGAGCATTATCGTGATGGAAAACTACACCTTTTCTATTCATTAACTCTGGGCGTTTTTCTTCAATTGCTTGTTTCAATTTTAATTGCTGACAGTAGATATGAGATTTAATCATTTGGCCATGTGGTAATAATTGGTAATACACAATGCCTTTCCAATCCCACCATACACATAACCTGACTTTGTTCGGAGTGAGGCCTGGCGTTGGGACTATTTGTCATGGCTCACCATGAGTCGATGACGACTGAATCATTTTTTGCAATAGTTTTAGATGAAGCATCTTCTCCGTAAACACAACAAATCTCTTTTCGAGCACTAGAATCATTCATACCCTTATGGAAATAAAATTGTAAAACAATTAATTTTCTTTTTAAAAATTGTTATAACATATGAAAAAATAAAACTTTTATGAACAGTCACCCATCAAACGGTATATCACTTTCCCGCCAGTGATCAGTGTTGCCAGAAATATAACACGCTGAAGTCATACGTTCAAAAAGGCCGCGAACTTTTCCGACTACCTATTATTTTAAGTAGATAGTTTGTTACGCAATTTATTAAATGTTACTAAAAGTTTGTGATATTATTTGTTCAATAAAGGATTCTATGATGAATGACAGTGTCTAATTCGATTACCTGAGATCACTCATCCTTATAATACAAAAAATACAGACAATAGGAGACCAAACACTATTGACAATTACTCGTAAATTGTAATATAATAACAAAGAACACACGGAGAGATTGCGACACTCAATTAAATTATTGATGATGAATTATGATGACAGAACGCAAAGATCTGAAATAACATTTCAAGTTTGAATAACAAACTTCTGAGTATTTTTTTATTCTTCATATTGTAATTTGGATCATCTTAGGCGCATATACAGAGTACGATATTGTACAGTGCTAGATCCTTTTTATTCGATATTTTCTGAATCTTTATTATTACTCAAATTATAATTTATACTATACCATCAGCATGTCTGCATTTATGTAGGCCTCTCCCAAAATTAGACCCAAGCCAAATGTTTGGAATTGGCGCGAGCATCTTTGCATACCCGCATACCTTGATTATTTGAAGCAACATTTTTTTGTCCCCGCCATATTGAAGGCGGTTTGAGAATTTGATATTTTTGAGTAGTAACACGCGCTCGGCGGCGAGCAGAGTTAAATTGAGATAAATTCACACCGCGGGCTCGGACAGTTGATTTTGGGATTCGCGCCTAGTAATAGGTCTTGTTCGAGGATATCCTGTGCCACGCGAGTGTTTTGGTTGGATTTGCTGTGATTGTGCTTGTATTGGAAGTGATATCTTGAGGTGATTTTGCTGCCGTGTGTGAGTTGCCAAACTGTAGCGGCCACCGGCTCACCACGGAACGAGACTTGGATTACTACACAAGTATCTATTGGGAATGTATGTATTTATTCAATCACACTAAGATAGGTCACGTCTAGTAGGGACTAGCGTAGGTACACTCTCCAGATTTGTGCGTGGGCAAAACCACCTGGGGTAAGTGAGGCCTGTATATCTTTATTGTGCTTACCCACCTCTGGTGGATATATTGAGTAAGTTTACTACATTTGGGCCCGAGTGCACATTCCTCGGGCTGCTTTCGCGTAACGCGAGGCAGGTGCGCGCCTAGTGTACGCATCGTAAACATCTGGTAGCAGAGCGTGGTTTGGTTGATACCGTTGTCAACCATTCTTTTTTTTTTTTTGTTTTGTCATTATTCATCAACTTGATAATTGTAACTTCCCGTGGTAAGGGCCTCGCGTATATTGGGTCCACGCTCCTGCTACATCGTAAACAACTGGTAGCAGAGCGTGGTTTGATACCGTTCCTTGATATTGATGATATTGATAATACCGTTAGGTAGTTAATATTGAAGACCTTTTGTCTTGTTTGTATATTGGTAATTTGGTTTAAATATTTGGTTTTATTTTACGTTCACGATTTGAAGGCTAGGCCCTACGTATATTTTGTATTCTGGGTATATTTTGAATCCACGCGTGCGACGTTTAGTAGCTGGCTAGTTACCCACACGCGTTAATAATTTTTTTGGATAACGCTTCACGTTTTTTTTTGATAGGTGGACATTGTGGTTTTATTGAGTCCACGCTCGTGTACATTTTTGGTTGCGTTTATTTTAATTTGATAATTTAATTTGTTTTTTTTTTTTTGCTGTTGTTTTGTCAGGTAGTCTTAATTAATATTTTGGATGGTTATACCTTCTTGAAGACACATACGCACCCCTTTTGTTTTTTATTGTGCCTCCACTGCATTTTTTGTTTTTTTTTATTTTGTTATTTTTTTGTTATTGTTGTTTTTTTTTTTTACTTTTATTTTTGTTTTTATTTTTGGTTTTTGTTTTGTATTGCGTGCGTCCTGAGGTGTAGACATGTCTGTCAAGGTGACCTTTTCCACACATCAGTCCGCAATGACTGCGCGATGGTTTTCTTCTGCGGTTGCAATGGTCAACCGCCCGGACCGGAAGCACGCCTTACTCGCCCGGGCGAGTGAAATGCCAGCCCGTTTGGTGGCGTTAGATAGGAGTTATGCTGAGGGCTTGACATTTATGGCGAATTTGGAAACGCCTGTACCGGACGAGCAGAAGCAGCGTTATGAAGCGGACTTTGGCCAGATTTACGATTTTGTGGACGCAATTAATGAGGCGGTCTCCCACATCTCAGCTCCCTCTGGTGGGGATTCACTTGTTGCACCCCACGCCTTGTTGGGTCGTCTCCCCACGCTCAACCTTCCCACCTTTGACGGTGATTTGGACCAGTGGTTGAGCTACTATGGGATGTTCAACAGTTTGGTGGACTCCCATACCGACCTGTCAGCTGCTCAAAAAATGGCGTACCTGTTGGCCTCCTTACAGGGAGAGGCTCTAGGCCTGGTACAGCACCTGAAGGTCGATGACAGCACCTACTCGACAGCCATGGATTTGTTGAAGCGCCGTTACCACAACGTGCGACTTTTGGCTGACACCCATGTGGGGCAAATTTTGAACCTGCCTAAGGTTGCCTGTGCGTCAGCCTTACGGACAGTAATTGTTAACCCGGTTTTGGTGGCTGTTAACGCCTTAAGGCGATTGGATTTACCTGTGGACCAGTGGTCCTTTTTGCTGCTCCATATTGTGTTGGCGAAACTGCCTTTGGAGTTGCGGCTGCGCTTTGAGCGACAGTATGGTGGGGACAGCTCCACTCACCTGCCTTCCTATGAGGATCTCGAAAGGTTCCTGGAAGACGAGTGTCGCAGGGTGGATACCGTGGAGGGTTCCACTCCCTTGATGCCGCAGACTAGTGTTCGCCGAGAGCCACCACTGGCCCGACCGCAGGGTCCGCCGGGTTTCAAGCAGTCAAGGCCGAGATATGGGGTCTCCCAAGAGGAGTCCGTGGCTTGCAGATACTGCAAGCGCTCCGGCCACCGGATGACTGCTTGCCACAAATTTGTGGCCTTGCGCGTAGCAGCGCGTCGACATATCGCCAAAGAGAGGCGATTGTGTTACCATTGCCTGGAGGGTCACTTCCAGCGAGAGTGTCCTCAGCCTCGTCCATGTGGACAATGTGGTGGTGCTCACCACGTCATTTTGTGTGCGAACCGCAACCAGGAGGGTGCTGGTGTTCGCGATGCTGAGCGACATTCGGGTGCTCACGCTGGTGGTGACAGTCCTGCCAGGTCCAGCGCCCAGGATCGAGCCCTTACGGGCGGGGGTAGGCGTTCGCCACCCCCTAGAGGCGCTGTTGGGTTTGTGGAGTACTCACCAGTCTACCGCAACCGGAGATTCTCCCCCCCGCTGTTGGAGCGACCGAGGTTGGAACAGCGTCCACCCCGCCTAGGAAGGCAGGCTGCAGCCCCCCTCATCCGCACATGTTGTGCAGGGTCGTCGCGGTGAGGGCAGGGTAGACAGTTATCGTCCCCTGCCGCACTCGGGGAGGGAGCCCTCACTCCGTAACTTCTCCCGCTAGGGACTCGCAGCTCACCACGCTGAGAACCCAGAGACAATCCTCTTGCCTACGGTCTCTGTGCGGGTATGGGACCCGAAGGGCAACTCGATTGTTGTTCGTGCCCTTTTGGACTCGGGTGCCCAGGGTTGTATAGTCTCAGCTTGGTTGGTGAGCCAATTGGACCTCTGTGTCGGTCCTTCTCCTTTCCCAGTCTACGGAGTAGGAAACGTTAAGGTGACCAATAGAGTTGGTCACACCTTTGTGGAATTTTCTCCAGTACCACTTGGAACCAGGAAAACCAAGATTCCGGTTATTGTGCTGGAGAATATTTTGAGTAACCACCCGCGCATAAAGCTTCCTCCACCTGTCATAGCTTTGACAAAGGGTTTGGTTTTAGCTGACCCCATGTTTCATACTCCAGGTCCTGTTGACCTATTGTTGGGGAGTAATATTTTGGGACAGGTTTGTTCGGGGAATTGGAGAGCTTTGCAGCCTGGTGGTTTGGTAGTGGTCCCCACGATTTTTGGTTCGGCATTGTTGGGCCCTATCCTTCCGGTTTCGACCGTGTTTCTTGCTGAGGATGGGCTACGTGTGGGATCCACGCTTTCTGACGCCGTTCAGAAGTTTTGGGAAGTGGAGGAACCTCCCTCTATGCCTAGATTGTGTCCAGAGGACGAAGAGTGTGAAAGCTTCTACCAGAGCAACACAGGTCGCCTCGCCTCTGGTCAGCTTGTCACCCGTCTTCCCTTTTTGGCGAATAGGCCTCCGCTTGGCGAGTCTCGGCAGTTGGCTGAACGAAGATTGGTCTCCATGGAACGTCGCATGAAGCGGGATCCGGAGCTTCGCCGGAAATATATTGAGTTCATGCGAGAATATGAGGATTTGGGACACATGTCTGTGTCGAATATTGATTGGCGCTCAGTGGAGCATTACTTCCTTCCTCATCATGCCGTTTTGAAGACGCCAGGTGGCAATATACGTGTAGTTTTGATGGGTCAGCGCCTACTACTTCTGGTGTGTCTTTGAATCAGTGTCTCCATGCCGGACCTAAGCTACATCGAGACATTGGAGATATCCTCACTGGGTTTCGTCGTCATGCAATTGTGTTCGTCGCTGACATACGTCAGATGTTTAGACAGACGGTAATTCATCGCGATGACCGGCGATTCCAGCTGATTTTGTGGCGAGAGCATCCTGACGATCCCATGGTTGTCTATGAACTTCGTGTCAACACCTATGGTTTGCGTTCTAGTCCCTTCATTGCGATCCGCTCGCTCTTGGAGCTAGCTGAACGAGAGCGGATAAGGTTTCCTCGCGCGGCTACCATTTTGAAAGAGGATATTTATGTTGACGACTGCTGTAGTGGGGCAGCAACTGTAGAAGAGGCTCTCGTCTTGCGGGACGAATTGATTGACCTCATGAAAGCTGGTGGCTATGAATTGCGAAAGTGGCTGTCGAATTCACCTCGGCTCCTTGCCGATTTGCCGGAGGAGCACCAGCAGAATCCCCACATCTTCCAGAATGTAGACAATCCTGACATGTTGGCTGTCCTTGGTGTCCAGTATAGACCAGTCCAGGATGTCTTCACTTATCATGTGGACCTACAGTCCCCGAAGACTTGGTCGAAGCGATCAGTGTTGTCCACTGTCGCTCGGACTTATGATCCGAATGGTTGGATCAGTCCAGTCATTTTTTGGGCGAAATGTTTTTTGCAGAAATTATGGGCTGCTGAATTGTCGTGGGATGAGCCTCTTCATGGAGAGTTATTATTGGAATGGCTAGAGTTTGTGTCATCCCTCCCAGCTCTTAATCGGGTTTCCTTGCCCAGACGTTTCCTTCCGTCTGGAAAATATCGAGCTAGCCTTCATGGCTTTTGTGATGCTTCCGAGCGAGGATATGCAGCGGTTGTTTATCTACGCACAGTGGATGCTGCTGGACATGTTTTGGTCTCGCCGGTTCTAGCAAAGAGCAAGGTTGCGCCTATTCGCTCGCGTATGACAATACCGAAGCTAGAATTGTCAGGCGCCACTCTCTTGACTCGTCTCTTGAATCATGTCGTCGCTACTCTAGGGCGTTCCGTAGAGTTAGTAGACGTCTTTGCATGGACAGACAGTCAAATTGTGCTTTGTTGGTTGCGAGCTTCTGTTCACACCTTGGAGGTGTTTGTGGCGAACCGTGTTTCTCAGATCCAGGCGTCGCAAGCTAAATTGATTTGGCGACATGTCCCTGGCGATATAAACCCAGCTGATTGTGCCTCACGTGGATGCTCAGCCCTAGAGATTATTGGACATCCGTTGTGGTGGGGTCCGGACTGGCTGAAGGGACCAGTGTCAATTTGGCCGGCCTCACGGATCACTCTAGTTCAGCCTGCGATAGGCTTTGTAAGTTTACCAGTGGCCGATGGTGCCGGGAGCAGCGAAGCAGCGGAATCATCATGTGATCCCGATGTTTTGCTAGCCAGGTACAGCTCACTGGATAAACTTTTGAATGTGACATCTTGGGTTAGACGTTGGCGTCACAATGTTAAAAACCCACAGAATAAATTGTTGTCAGCCTTCATCTCGTCTGAGGAACGACATGAAGCGCTATTGAGTTGGATTCGCGTAGTACAGTCTGTTAGCTTCGCTTCAGAGTTAAAATCTATGAAGGAAGGTCCCGCTAAATTGAAAGGCGCTATTGTGCGATTGAATCCCTTTGTGGATCCTTCGGGTCTACTGCGCGTGGGAGGTCGGCTTAGACATGCCAATTTGCCTCATGGTGTCCGCCATCCTCTTCTCTTGCCGAAAGATGGACATTTGGTGCGGTTGCTGGCGATTGATCGACACATCAAGAACTCCCATGCAGGCTGTAACGCACTGTTGGCGATTTTGCAACGCGAATTTTGGATTTTGTCGGCTAGACGACTCGTCCGGGGAGTCATTTTTCGTTGCATGTCTTGTTACCGAACTAAAGCTTCTACCATGCAACCCCAGATGGGCGATTTGCCCGCGGACCGAGTCTCTGAGTCTAGACCCTTTGCCACAGTTGGTACGGATTTTGCTGGTCCTTTTTTGGTGAAGTCATCTCAGCTTCGTAATGCCAAATCCGTAAAGGCATATTTGTGTGTTTTTGTGTGCCTGTCTACTAAGGCCACACACTTGGAAGTTGTGTCTGCTCTCTCCACAGAAGCCTTCGTAGCGGCCCTCAGCCGATTTGTATCTCGTAGGGGACTCCCTACCTTGATTAGGTCCGACAACGGAACTAATTTTCATGGGGCCAATAACTACTTAAGGGATGTGTATGAGTTTCTTGAAGAGCAGAAAATGAATTTGGGTCGTGAGATGGCCCTCCGTGGGATAACCTGGCGCTTCGATCCGCCAGTTTGTCCGCACTGGGGTGGAATTTTTGAGGCCGTAGTTAAATCGGCAAAGACCCATTTGAGGCGCGTTATTGGTGAGACGATTCTCACATTTGAGGAACTCGCGACCGTGTTTGCGAAAGTTGAGGCCGTCCTCAACTCTCGACCGCTATGCCCACTTTCGTCGGATCCGAATGATTTGGAAGCCCTAACGCCGGGCCATTTTTTGATTGGTCAGCCACTCGTCGCTCTGCCAGAGTACCCTTGGACTGATGTGCCCAGTTCTCGTTTGTCGCATTTTCAATTGCTCCAGCAGCTCACTCAGAGTTTCTGGAAACGCTGGCACCTTGAATATTTGCACACTCTGCAGCAGCGCGTCAAGTGGACGGACAAAACGAATCCGCCGAAGGTTGGGGACCTCGTGTTGGTTAAAGATGCTAACCTACCGCCCTTGTGTTGGCGCCGGGGGCGCATTGTTAACCTTTTTCCGGGCTCTGATGGTGTTCCCAGGTTAGCCGAGATCTTGGTGGGCGATTCTATTTTGAAGCGGGCCGTCGCGACATTATCCCGCTTACCCATTGATTAGCGACCCGAATACTTAGGCTCGGGACGGGGGATTGTTTGGAATTGGCGCGAGCATCTTTGCATACCCGCATACCTTGATTATTTGAAGCAACATTTTTTTGTCCCCGCCATATTGAAGGCGGTTTGAGAATTTGATATTTTTGAGTAGTAACACGCGCTCGGCGGCGAGCAGAGTTAAATTGAGATAAATTCACACCGCGGGCTCGGACAGTTGATTTTGGGATTCGCGCCTAGTAATAGGTCTTGTTCGAGGATATCCTGTGCCACGCGAGTGTTTTGGTTGGATTTGCTGTGATTGTGCTTGTATTGGAAGTGATATCTTGAGGTGATTTTGCTGCCGTGTGTGAGTTGCCAAACTGTAGCGGCCACCGGCTCACCACGGAACGAGACTTGGATTACTACACAAGTATCTATTGGGAATGTATGTATTTATTCAATCACACTAAGATAGGTCACGTCTAGTAGGGACTAGCGTAGGTACACTCTCCAGATTTGTGCGTGGGCAAAACCACCTGGGGTAAGTGAGGCCTGTATATCTTTATTGTGCTTACCCACCTCTGGTGGATATATTGAGTAAGTTTACTACATTTGGGCCCGAGTGCACATTCCTCGGGCTGCTTTCGCGTAACGCGAGGCAGGTGCGCGCCTAGTGTACGCATCGTAAACGATTATCTATTACTGAGCGTGTCCGTTTATTGTTTTCAATTATCCAGCTTTCGCAATTCGCATTTTTTTGCAATAAAGATTAAACGATGTAATCGTATGAAAGGCGCCGTTCCGCACTAATGTGCTCAATAATTAGTACACAGGACGCCCGCACGGAACTCTTTTATAGCGCTTAATGTCACCTAAACTGCTCGCCGAGTCCTCGTCATCTCCCGACCACCCCGGATGGCCTCGTAAAAATGTTAATTTGATGTCAGACGACATTGCCCCGACACAATACTTAAATACTCATCAAAATATTGTAGACGGCCAGGTTGACACTGGTGAATATTTTTGTAACTTCATCGCAAGCCTTTTAAAAATTCATTATATCGAATTTGTTATCTTACGTTTGAGTTTATAGTATCATCGTCGTCGGTGTTGTTCGCTTCTGGATATACATCCTTTCGTTAGCTCATGGGTCTTTTAATAAATTATACATGGAAGATATCTATTGTAACTGTTATATACATATTTTGTCATACCTATGTCAAAATAAATGATATTTCCGCAACAGCCAGCTGACCTTGAGCCATGAACGGATACGAACAATCCTTAACTGTTCTTATATCCTTGTTATTGTATGGTTAAAATAAACTATTGTCAACTATATAACAATTAAATAATTGTTGGGAGGATGGTGTACGTACACATGCATTGAATTAACATATTGTGTAATGCGAATGAAGTGCTCAACCCGCATTCACCGCCTGCCTGAGTGCCGCCATCGCGTAGTTTTATACTAATGTGTCATCTCCATACTTGTGTAACTGTAAACGAAGTTTTCACTTGTGCATATATTATAATTTCCATATGTCGTATCTAGTCCGCAAATATATCCGCATAAAAAACGGCGAGTTTTAAAGTGATCAGTTTTAAAGACAATGCTGATTGGTAGGATATCTCATAATGAGTACTGTCCGCCCGTGACCGCAGTGTTAGACCCTTTGTGGAATGGCTCATTCGATCTCCGTCCATGTCAACGAACTCGCTTTACAGTACAGATACCTTTAAGAAGCCCGGGCACACAAAACAAATTTGTATCGTATAAAATACAATCTTGAGATATAAACCAACAATATTGATATTATAACTTGACAATATTGAGAACGCAGATATAAACCCGGATGACTTGCATATACCTTTAAAATAATAACAACATAAAGAATAGTTGCACTAAGCTGGTAATGATAAACTTAACAATGGTACATCCATCTCAGCCATTGTTCCGACATAGTGCTTTATGGTTGTCTTAGAGCGGGCTATTACTGACGGGGGTTCATCCATCACTGAGATACCGGCGTATTACCCTTGCTGATCGCCTCTTTTGATGTTCGGCTAATGCGCGATAATGGGAGGCGTGAAGAGGGGAGGACTGTAATGACAGTAGGAGAGCAGGCGCTCACTAGCGACTTGTCACCGTGATATTTTCTTCGTCACTTTTAAAAGAACCTTCTAACATACGCTTAATACGAGTGACGTGAAGCCAGCGAAAAGTGACGACAGTGGCTGTGACATTGCATTATAGGGATTGGCACATCGCTTGCCCTGCTGCGTTTGCACTTGTTCAGCGGTACGTTCTCGTACAAATCAATCATGACTTGATATTGTATTTTATCATGTATGTATGTATATCTATTTTTTTTATATTATTAAGTTCGCCAACGACACACCATACATTTTCATCATTCTATATAAACATGATAAATATTATAATACACACACATGGTATCTTCTTACAGGAGAACACAGCATTCGTATTGTAACGTGTTCAGTGATCGAAATAGAACCGATAAGCCAGAGTGCGTGACAAAATCACTCCAAATGATTAAATTTAACTATTTAATGTTTCATATTACCATATTTAAGATTTTAACAGTTAAGATATTCAAATCAAAGAATAAAACCAATTTATATTATTAAGTTCGCCAACGACAAATCATACATTTCTATTCTACACAAACATGATACGGGTGGGGTGTAAGAGGCTCACCTACAATCTACGGAGCCTAAGCCAACCTCACCCGCTCGTGGTGCACCCTACTGTTAACTAACTAGGCAAAGGCGTTCCCCTTTTGCGGTGGAAAGTTTGTCCGTAGGCATACCTTCCGTCGCAGTCCGCCGCCATAATGGTGCCGTATTAGCCGCGAGGCCCGCATTGTGTTCCGGCGGTGCTGTCGGTCCGCAAGGATCCGTGCTATCCCCAACTCTTCTTCATATCAACGATCTGTTGCAAATTTACGTTGCTATCGGTAACATACAATAACATTTACGCCTTATACGCCTGGGGACGCCTTATACAGGGGTCGCGCCAACATCCCTCGGGTCGAAGTGGAAGAGAGTCACGTCAGACTTGTGTCTGAAATCGAAGACGCTTTAGAACAAGTCTCGATTTTGGGTTCGCTAAACCTAGTGGATTTCAACCCCAGAAAACGTAAGTCTGTGCATTCACTGCTAAAAAGCCCCTTTTGTCGTAGCACCTCGCTTTCAGAGCATACCTCTTAAGATCTTGGAGAGTATCGGGATCCTTGGTGTCCACATTTCCAGCAAAGTCGAATTTAGGGGTCATCTGCAAAATAAGGTCAAAATGGCCTCCAAAAAGGTCGCTGTGCTGAACAGAGCGAAGCGGTACTTCACTCCTGGGCAACTCCTAACGCTCTACAAAGCTCAGGTTAGGCCCATATGGAGTACTGCTCATATCTCTGGGCCAGCGTACCGAAATATCAATTGGACCCATTTGACTCCATCCAACGACGTGCTGTACGAATTGTCGACGATCCCACTCTCTCGGGCGGTATAGAATCCCTCGGCATTCGAAGAGACGTTGCGTCTCTCTGTGTGTTCTACCACCTGTACAATAGGGAATGCTCTGAAGAATTGTTCAATATAATTCCCACCTCAGGTTTCTACAACCGCACCTCCCGTCATATAAGAGGTGAGGTGTTGCGTACTGTTCGGTCCAAAAATCATAACCTAACTCCAAACCAAATGTCAGGATAACACCTGGATAATAATTGGTAACAGCAGGCAAAATAATTTGACGACTTAAGCCTACATTCAGCGCAGGCCAACAATGGAGTCAAATTGACAAAAACTATGTTATAATTTCATAAGTGAATGCTTCTTATAAAATGTTGTAATCCAGTTATTTCTGTATCCAATATCTAGCTATCTAGCATGTTACCCAAAAAGGGTTGATTTTCCACGTTTCATTGCCTAATGAATATTTATGGTTTAGTTTGCCATGGTGTCTATAAAGAAACTACGGGCAGCCAGTCACGTTTATATCGTTAATGACGATAACTCGTTGAAACAATCCGAGTTTAAATTCTGCGGAGGAAACCAATTTGTGAAATTGTCTTGGACGACACAACGGGCTGAAATAAAAGGATCCCTGTACAATGCATCTTCCTCACACTTCCCCATTAGGGGATGAGAACTAAATTGGAGATAAAGTGACTAAGGCTAAGTCTCATATGCTGTGTGACGAATAAGGTAATGTGTTATGGAGATTTAAAGGCGTACTTATGCGAAGTCTTTAAACTCGGCTAGCGATGCTTGGTAAGGGTGTTTCTACACCAAGGTCAATGTTGGTTCATATCTTCGGTGTCTGTTTTGGTGACCTTCGTGCACGATGCGGCCTTACTATTTATTACTAAATATGTTAATTAATAGTGTGAAGCAAAAACATCAATCGACAATAATTGATCCAATATTACTTTAAGTCCAGCTTTTTGTTCGTTCATTGATTAATGGACAGGTGGTTAGGATCTAATTAAACGAGTAACAATTAATTACACCTTCAACGGTCTTCAATTGATGGAAAATCTACAATAGAATTCATTTGTTGACGCGTCGATGCGCGACACTCATAAATAAATCAAACGACCTGTATTGTCAGCCATAATATCTTTAAAGTCGATCGAACCTAGTGTGACAACGTCTTAATACAGTGCAGTACCGCCTTATCTAGCTCGTTTGTCCTCGGGGAAGCTCTTTAGCTCGATATGGGGAGGGTCCTCTAACCGCCTTCATCGACACCGCCTTAAAAATCTCACTATATGGGGAAAATGTTCCTTTTTGTACTAAAATATTCATGTATTCATTCGGACTGTTCGTACTCTAACATTTTCGTCTGGGGATCAATGTTCTAAAGGTCATTGTGCTCGAATTTAAATGTATAGATTGTGGTGTTGTTTTACCGCCAACTGTAGGTATTATGCTGAGTAAATCAATACAGATGATAATGTCGTAATAAGGTAATTAAATATTGAAGTCTATGTCGTAAAATAATTCATAAATCTCAATTTGTTTCATAACGCGATCATATTGTGCATTTATTGGCCTGTAAAATTAACCAAACTTTAAACTTCGAATCTTTGTGGTAAACTTGCCGGGAATTATATTACAATGGACTCACGCCTAGAGCCTAGTAAAGGCGCTTTACCAATGGCATCATTTTAAACAACCTAATGTCCTGTCATAAAATGAGCTCAATTGATAATCGTAAAGAGTATTAATGGGTATGGAAGACAGAGAAACGGGTTTTTCCCCATGTCTAGACAAAGCAGTTTTAAAAATCTTAATCCTCACGATTTAATTTTTTTAAGTCTTTTTCAAACAACTTGAGACTTAAGATTACACTTAAGTATCGCTGGTCTAAATTAGTGATGTAAAAACATAGGTATAAGACAAGTACTTACACAAAGAACACAAGCGTCATATACGGTGGTTTATTCGTATGCAGTTGTTACCGGAACATGACTGCACAGAAAGAATATAATAACTGCGGACATGTTTACAGATAGCGTGCAATTAGCTACGCACGACGGTTTACCTACACAATGGTTGTGTATCATCAGCTGTTCAGAAAATTGCAAATTTACAGTAATATACGTGACTATTTCAAACTTAGTCAATTTGTAATATTCACGTATAAATTCACAGAATTTTCACATTAGTCAAACTTTCTCTTTGCCCTCTTTAAAATATTTATGTAGAAATTACTGATATATAATTTGTTTTGTTTGTTTGTTACAGGTAAGTCGCCGTTATTGCCAACCCAACAGCGGTTTCAGTGACCATTAGGAAAGTTGTAAAACAGTTGTAAATTGTTTCACGCCCTGCCTTATTTTTCAACGCTGTGTACAATGTAATTGAGCCACTTTCCGATTCGCACGCTTCCGGCAGGATTTTCGTATGCT
Source organism: Sesia apiformis (assembly GCA_914767545.1). NCBI lineage: Eukaryota > Metazoa > Arthropoda > Insecta > Lepidoptera > Sesiidae > Sesia > Sesia apiformis. Next base: position 15,598,284 of record OU611953.1, read on the forward strand.
CCTTTTTACGAGCAACATAAAAAACAACTCAGCGAACGGTTGTACTTCAGACAAATCTGGCGTACAAGGGTGGGCGGCGCGTGGCGGCCGGCCCCGCTTGAAATATGAAACGCCTAATTCCTTCGGCCATTTTCCGAATGGAAAAATTCACTCAGTTACCAGCCGCAAGCGATTACTCCTCTTTACGCAGCGACACGCGGAAGAGGAAAGGGTCGACGTGGCCCCGAGGAGTTAGTCCACATAAATAATCGAGAGCTTACAAATTCGCCCGCCCGGAATACGTCAAGAAAACGCTGAAGCAAATTGATCGCGAAATGTAACCCTCTAATGGTGCGTAGGGCTGATAATAGCGGACAGTTTGAATGTGGCACGCCATCTACTCCGCCGCTTTACGGTCATCGATCTCTCAAACATTTGAGTGACTAAAGTTTTGGTTTCCTTGAATTTTGTCTCGGCTTCCAAATAGAACTCGATAATGTAACAATAAGGGAGAATACGTAAATATGGAATTGATTTTGAGAACTTACTGAGCGGCGAGGCGATAAATTTTTCCTTTGCGAATCCCGGGAGCATAAATCGACAATTGTTCTGTCGGCGTGTGGGCGCCCGGCCGCCACAGCCGCTGCCGAAACGGGTGATTTCAACAACACCGCACACCAAACCAACAACAACATATCATTAAATGATGTAGTGGTTTTACGCAACAATTTGCAAATTGTGAAATTATTATAAGCAAATGAAAGTCCAAAGTTATTGGTACTTGCTTTAAATTAGCTTTATTTTTTTTATTTTAAGTACTTGTATTTATAACTGAAAGGGTAACAATTGATCTTGCAGGTCACAGTGACGCAGTGGGACTCATGGACCAAGAAATAATATAACTCAAAATATGTTGCAAAAATATTACAGAAAAGAGACTACTTTTTCCAAAGGTTCGCGTAATGTAACTAAATGGTAGGTAATAGCAAGCGACTTTGAATTTTTGATATTTGCACGGAAACATCACATCTTCGCAATAGTCGTCGCGAGGTTGTTTGCTTTCTCGGTACGACAAACAAGAATATGTGGGAGCAAACAGAAGCGGTCCCGCCTCCGGAAGCAAACAAATACAGCCAGTCCGGCTTAACCTCTAATAATACTCGTATAGTCTACATTACAGCTTACGAACTATAAACTTGAGGATGTTTAAATCATAACCGTTAGCCGCCAAACGAAACTTGCTTGTAAAATTGACATATTCTCGTCACAGCCGGAGACAAATTTGCTTTGTGCCCTGTCGCGCCTCCCTTGTCGCCTAGCCGCTTCGGCATCTAATTTCATTTCGTCGGTAGGTTGATTGTAACTAAATTGTACGCCTCCTCGTATTGTCGTGTTTACGACGCGAACGTCTTCGAAAACATGTACCTATTTGCGCTCCGTTGAATTTACTTACTCCGCTCCGTTTAAGTTATTCACAAACTTGGAGGTTTCGTTTCAGTTTGAAAACGTTGCCGTGAACATCGCGATAAGCATCTGCGGGTACATACGACTGCGGGAACGATTCAACGTAACGTTCTGAGAAATCCCGATCTCGTTACGATAGTTCTCATGTTCAGCACCCGAGGCTGGTCCGAAACTTATCGCAGAAGATACCCGTCCGATGCCACCTCCGTGCGATGAATTAATTTGCCTCCCGCTATTATACAAACTAGATCGTAATAAAGATATCCTTGGATCCGTTTTCACTATAATGTGACGTAGCTGTTGAGGGCGGTACCTGCTAATTTTCGGTTAGTTTAAAATAACGTCATGCAAATTTCTCGATCGCTGATATTTCGCTGGATATACATTTAAGTATTGTACGCGTCGCACTGTTACCTTTGATGGCAATAACTTTGATATACTGCTCGTAGCGTAGTAAGAAATGTGTTGTACTCCCTCAAAACGGCGACTCGATAACAAAGAGAAATTGTTCATGATAGACTCAGTTGGATGTTCAATGAGAAGCAGAACTTGGAGGATAACACTGTGAAATACAAAAGGGGTATTAAATAACAGTGCATCTAATCGTAATGCAATTAGTCATACAATGAATAATGAAAAAGTCATAAGGAATATTACGCACAATCAAATAAATATTATTGTTGGAAGCGAATCGAGAGTATCGAGACTGAGAACCGTGTTATATAAATAATATTTTTAAGGACCTGTTTTTGCTACTCAACGACCACGTAAACCTTATGACCTAACTGTCATTGTCTGAATCATTTATTCTTGAGTACTTGTTGTACGGAATGTGAAGCAAAAACAAAAAGCTGTATGTTCGGCCGATTGTGTCCCGAACTTATTGCATGAGAGAGTAACGACGTGTCGCACTGCCATAAGGCTCGCGAACTTTTTATACCCTACAGGACTTTTATGTTAACAAATTGTAAACGCATTGAGCATTCGCAATACGTTCCTTATTCCTTATAACTAACGAGTGAAAGTATAATTTCAGCCATAAGTACTAACGAGGAACATTTACAATATCTTTGTTACAAGACTGTTACACGGTTACCATTATTCCAGTAAAAGCTGTTTAACATTTGTTTCCCCCACTGTTAAAGATTAACAACGACGTTATTGCGTTAAAACGTTATGTTGCTAATTTGCGCCGTTACTCTGACGATTGTGACTGATGGTGTAACATGAGAGCGTCATGTCACAGCCCACACAGAGTACGCTTTCTGACAATGTTGTGCGTGCCGAAACAGATTGCAAAACGAAAGGACGGAAGAAAATAATAGAACGTTGTATATTATTTCGATATTATTGTATGGTTATGTTCATTGCAATGATGTAATTAATCGAGATACGTCGATGGAAATAGAAGGTGCTGTTTCTGTTACTATGCCATAAGCTGTGCTCCACTTTAGAATAGTCTTCTTTCCGTGGGTATGCACACAACAGAATCCATTTATTAATTAATCAATACAATAAGACGTTTTTATCTCTGTTACTAACAGTTATGCTTGATGCAGTGTTCTAGTGCTTATTTGTTCTAGTTCTAGTCATTTGTGTTAGTACTTGTCAAAGAGCGGTTTTCGCACATTTTGCAACTTAACGTATTGGTTCAGTTCCGTGCGTTTTATGATGTTAGTAGAATACGGTTTTAAATGAAAGTCGTACGTTGACTAGAACTGAAAGTCCACCGAATCAAACGGTGCGTATTAGTAGAATTCTCCCCTCGAACACATTCACCATCAGTCGGGTTCGGCACTACAGATACTACTACCGCACCGCTTCTGGTGTTCTTTTATAAAATAAATGTTATGTAAAAAGCGGGCGTAATATACATATGTGGTTTGTGTTGAGCATATGTCGGCGGGCACTCTAGCGAGGCCCACTCGTGTGTGATGGATGCGGGCCGCGGGCAGCGATACGTCATCGGCTCGGATGCCGCACCGACGGATGCTTCGCCCGCTTTTTGCGGACATTTCGCTGTACATCAGACGAGCGAACAGATAAATCTCTACATACTTAACAATACATTTCGGCGAACGCGTAGAAAATATTAACTTTTTTTTTTCAAACTCTTCGGTTACAATTTTTCTCTGCTATCTCGAGATCTGCAATCTGTGTTTTACATTTATTATTAGAATCATATTTTGTCGGTCCTTAATGGATATTCATGTGTTCCATCCATACATCATTCATTAAATTTGTTTCGTGAGAATTTATTGTAGTCGGGCCATTAGTGTTTACAGCAAGAACTCTCCGAGTAATGCGTGGCGCATTGTGCAGGCATTACATTAAACATTAGGTGGTTGAATTGCGAATGTGTCCGGTACCTGAATAAGAGAATTCATGAATTCAATACAATCTACGAGTATGTTTGGCATGTGTCCGTCTCACGCTTATAAATTTTAAGTTGGGAAACTGACACGTTCGAAAAGCACGTAAATCTTATATGTAACTATAGGAACAAAAGGAATTGATTTAACATGTTCTAAAGCTGGAAATGTACCGAGCTGACGTGACGCGTCGTAACGTGAAATATAAGATTATTTCTAAACAGCCATTTAAAATGTAAGGAGACTGATGCGTTTTGAGGTTTGAATGTTACTTACTTATCGCATGAAGTGGTTTTTTTTCTATATATTTTAAACCTTTCAATCCCCTCTCTTGACAATTAAAAATCTCTTGACGCGACGATAGTTACGTTTACAAACGAACTTACACTAGGGCTACAGATCGCCGTCGCGTATTGTACGTATCGTCATGTAAATATAATCTGTTTTCGGCTTTAAACATTTTAAGTTTTTGCAAGGAGGTCATGAGCATCAAGAAATTGTAATTTGGCTTGTCATTTTTTTTTTGATAAAACCCCCCACGGTTAAAAGACTTATTATCTCCGAATAAGTTAAAATAAAAACCAGTCTCGTGGACAATCTGCAATAGTTTAATACAACCTGTCACCGTCGTCGTGCGTAATGAAAGTATATCGATTGTAATATAAAGAAAATGCATGGCAACATGATCGATCATTCTATATTCTAACTTTGTTTTAAACACGTATAATAAAGATATTTGTTTACCCTTTATTCCTACTCGATGTTTCGCCGCGGGTTACACCACCCGTGGTCACGAGTTGACTGAAAAGGTGGGTAGTCCAGGATGGGAGCTGCGAGCAGTTTTGTCAATTACTTACATTTGATCTTCACATTCGGAATGGCTGCGACACACTACACTCACAATGTCCGCGGACGTATTCGACAGTAAATCCGATTTAAATTTGTTAATCACTGGATTCCACGTCGACGATAGTTTATATCCAGCATGATCATTCGTTACGCACGACGACGGTGACGGGTTGAATTAAACTGTTGCAGATTGTCCACGAGACTGATTGTTCTTATTTTAACCCTTTCAAAGGTAATGAGGGTTAAATTATCTTAAATTCATATAAGTACAACCATCATCAGAACAAACTTTCTCTAAGAGGAAAGAGCCAAGTGCATTGAAAAGAGAATGGGGAATAGGGTACATCAAATTAATATGATTCGCCTCGCTTTCCTCAACCCATCGGATAAGAGAAACGAGAAAAAAAAGGCACACGGGCTTTGACAACTTTTACTCACTTCCAAAACACATTTGTACACAGCGGCCTCTGTGAGAATGAGAAATCTTCTCCAGTCAGACACGCCCAGTCAGCTGTAGAATATAGCATCGCCCTCCTCTATATATTAGAACTGTTAGTTCTAATATTAGTTAGTTGTAATATTAGTTAGTTCTAATATTAGTTAGTTCTACCAAACACGTTAATTCTATCGTTAAGTTTCTAGGAGTTCTCGTATCCACCTTAGGCTCCAGTATCAGACGCTGCCGGTTATATCATCTTGGTACACGGCAGTCTTCTGTGAGAATGAGATAAGACGACCAGTCGGACGCACCCAATCGACTGTGGGCTACAGCATCATTTTCCTCTATGTATTAGAACCAAACAACTCTAAAAAATGAGTCCAAACACCATGGTTATACTGTCAAAATTTAAGGAATTCCTTTACCCACCGTCGGCTTCAGCATCAGATGCTGACGGTTTTGTGTTAAATATATGACTCCTTAACTATTCACTACAGAAAGACGCATTCGTATAAGTAGATTTGTTTAGAAATTATAAAGCATTGCAACTTTTAACTTGATACAGCAGCATCCCCTGTTGAGTTAGAATGAGTGAGAATGAGGATGGGTGTAACTCATCAAGGGTAACTCAGGTGAGTTACCCTTGATGAGTTACACCCATCCTTTCAACATGCTACGATACGATACGAGATACGATAAAACATAAAAAAAAAATCTTTAAAATCAGTCCAGCCGCTCCTGAGAAAGTGGTAACATACATTCATACATTCTCTTACCCCAAACTCCGTTCCGTCGTGGGTAAAAATAATTACAATCAGTTTTGTAGTTCAAACTTTTTTGTAACTCTGTTTAACAATTCCAATTCAATTTATACACAAAATTTCTTACTTAACCGATTATTTATTAAAATTCAATTAATTAAATTAATCAAAACCGAATTTCTAATTCGCGTTTACCTTTGCGGCTGTTTTTCCGCTGTCAATGTGGACGGTGCGGATAGAATTTGTCGCGAGCGTTTTTGTGGCGTCCTAAAACGGCTTGGTTTTCCGCGCATTGTTAAATAAATCATACTTGGAGCAGAGCATTAATCATGTTGAATTTTGCTCGGTGGCCGATAGCGGCACAGCGGTAAAGAGATGAAGGGCGGTGCGCAACTCGCCGGCGGTTTTTGTCCGCCACCACTTACCGCTTGATCTCATTGTCCCTCCAGGAGGCATATTACTCCTGACATTCAATATACACATCACTTTTCATGAATTAGAGTTGATTTACATTAAATTACTTTGCAAGGCAACTGGTTCGGTAACAGTTGCACTACATTATCCTTTTCGGGCGAGAGACGATTTGATACGTCGATATCATCAATTTACATTATTTATAAGTCTTACTGTTTTTGCCAATATAATTAAATTTGTTATTCTTTGTTTTCAACGTATTACTTATTTGTTAAGGATTGCATTTAAACGAGCACCAAAAATACTAAATGAGCAGCAATCGTGATGCTGCTCAAATCAATCTATTTGTGAGTAACTGAAGAAAATAATATTAAATGACCCATACTGTCACCAAGTCAAGGATTCCTATTTTTGATCGTCACCAAGGAACTAAACCGAACCCACCTGTAAATTTGCTTTTTCTGTTTTTCCTGTTGCTCATTTAATTATTTCTTATTTATAAATACTTATTCCTAATAAGATTTCATTTCAATTAGTATAAATTATTCCGTTAAGTGGCATTCTGTATAGTATAGTCACTGTATAGTATATTTCTATATTTATATGTATATAAATGTATTTATATGTATGTATATATTTATATCTATATGTATATTTCTGTATAGTCACTAAAAACTCTTGACGTTATTAGGTAATGCGCTTATGGCTATTACCTGTGTTATAATCTGTTACGTCACAAATTATACTACAAGTTAATGCGACTAGAAAATGACTGATTGATTACATAAGGTAGAGGAACCACATTTATGTACCAATAGCCGTAAAGACGGAGATCGTTACCTCACCGATGCTGATGCTCCCGGGAATATCAGGAAATTGGATTTTACATTGTCTGTGCCACACCGGAAATTTTTGTGTTTGAACTCGTCACAAAAATTCTACCCATATCCGTCAACAGTCGTAAAACTTTATTTTTATTTCGATACATTGATATCGTACGGGAGTTATAGGAATCTGTTTTATATGCGGTTTTGTCTTTACTCATTATTGTTTTCTTTATTTCGCTGTGAAATAAACATTTTTATGATATATTCGTATTACAATTTTTAGCAAAATCGATCATTATCTTTGAATCATTTATCTCCCAGTCTATCTTTAGGTTATGCAGCAGTGCGGTAGGTGTAATAACAGCTAAAAATTAAGAAAAAAAAAAAGGTGAATGACGCGAATGTTCGCGTCATTCACCATTATCATTTAATTACATAATATAAATAAATACACAGATACATACAAACATACGAAATACTTCCAGTCACCTTATGATATCAATATTTTCCACTTTTGGTAAATAACTCCAAGCCTTTTCTTAAAACTAGCACGTCCCATTGCAAGGCACAGAAAATCCTTTCATCACTAGGGGGACTTCGGGGCATAATGCGCCACACCGGCTCAGTATGGATATTAACATGTTCCACATTTACAATTCTCGGACACGTGAGTTATTTAGCTTTTTTTCAGTGTTAAACTAATGATAATTAATCGGCACAGGACCACCATACAGTCACCGTAAGCTTCTTTTGACCGAGTTTACGTATGGAACATTGTTTGACTGTGTCTTCTGGGTTCAACCATTGTGACGAACTTTTACGATTATCATACAGGATCCAATTCTCATCACAAGTCATAAGGCAAAGTAAGGCAAGCTTCGACGCGTGTTTGCAGCTGACTTTCATTAAGCTCATTCGGTACCCACTTTCCGAGCTTCTTCACTTTCCCGATTTAACGCAAATGAATATTGCTTTGTCACTTACGCCGAAGGCTGATGCTAACTTAGTCGTCGTTTGAGTTGTCCGCTTCCACTATTGCTTTCAATTCGTCATTATCGACTTTAGTCTCTGGTCATCCACGGTGCTTGTTCCTAAAGTCGAAATTTCCAGAAAGTCGTTCGACGGAAAAACAAATGGATAACTTATTTTGAAAAAGAATGAATGTCATAGCTTTAAATTGAAATGAATTTGGAATTCCAAGCCAAACGCAAGCTAAGTTCAAAGTGGCAACTATGAACAAACAGCAATTTCATAGGTAAGGCCCTAAAATTATTAAATTATCTATTTTGAATCATGCGTAAGAGCGAAGGGCGATGCGTCTACAGGGGACCAACTCTCGACTCTCATTTGTGAGGCCGTGAATTCAAATCCCGGTTCGAAACAATCAGCTCATACTTACCTAAGTACAGGTTTTTAAAATTATTATTAGTAACTAAGTGATGAAGGAAATATCGGCGAAAATCCGCATGTCCGAGAATTAAAAACATTGTAGAGCAAGTTAGTATTCATAAATACTGGGCCGGCGTGATGTATTATGGCCCGAAATCCCGTTGCAAGTGCAGGCCCGTGCCCTGTATTAAGGTTTTATAGGATGATATCGATCGAATGAGCAACTAGATTCTACAGTAAGGTCTTATAGGTTGATATCGATCGAATGAGTAACTAAATTCTGCAGTAAGGTCTTACAGGATGAGATCGGTCGAATGAGTAACTAAATTATGCAGTAAGGTCTTAAGGGTTGATATCGATCCAACGAGTAACTAAATTCTGCAGTAAGATCTTACAGAATGATATCGATCGACTAAGTAACTAAATTCTACAGTAAGGTCTTAAGGGTTGATATCGATCCAAAGAGTAACTAAATTCTGCAGTAAGGTCTTAAGGGTTGATATCGACCGAATGAGTAACGAAATTCGATTACATTGATTTCGATTACATTACTAAATTCAATTAATTTGATATGAGTTTAAAATTACGAAATAAGATTAAAAATTACATATTAGATCCCTCTTTTCAGATAACATTGTATATTATTTTGTTCAATTTAGCATTATAAAATGTACATGTATTAGTATAATTATATTGGTAGTCCCATTAATCAAACGAATACTAAAAAGCAACAACAATGTGTACAATACTAAGATAAACACATTATGACACTACTTAATTACGTACATATATAACCACAACTTCCATCTGCACTTTAAACCCTTATATTTCAGTCGCTGTTTGCTCTACTCACATGATATTTGACAGTCGCTATTCCTCGTATGGTGGATGGTAGTCGTTCCTAAAATTTCGTTTTATGACTTATTGGATAATTATAAATGGAAACGGACCGATATTAAAAAATACTCCTAATTCATTAGTAAAACTGAGAAAATGTACAGTGGGGACGTGGTGGTGTAACAATACTTTTTCGAGTATGTATTGTCTTTTACCGATCTTCTTGCTGTTAATCCTAGAAACTGGCCGCTAATGAAAAACCAAATTCAAATTTACTTCAAACTGACTCGATTGCTTTTTGATTCATTCTGCTGTCCAATTTTCGATCTGAAAAGACGTCCCTATTTACACTTCGGTGAAGCCTACCGTATCTGTATGTTTGTGAATATCTCATAAAGCGCTTGTAATTGCGCATATTACTGCAGTTCTGCTGTATAACAATACATTTGTAAAAAACACCTTTAGATGTTTTTTTAATACTTTTACTACTTTTACTAATAAATTGCTGGAGTGAAGACTGGGTGTCATTTCCTAAGAACCCTGCTACCGTTTGAGTAAACGTAGCAGTGGGAGGCTATTTTCGTCGCTATTACAAAACCTCGTTATAATGGCAATATAAAAAAATTACGCCATTGTTCTACATTTCAGTCCTTTTCTTATCTTGGGACTTCTAAACCGTTTAAACTTTCATTTTTCAAGGGCTTATATTTAAACGAGCAGCAAAAAATACTCATTGGATAGCAAATAATTATCAACAAAACAAACTATTTTTCAATAAATAAATAAGTTACTCACAATATCACCACTAAGTTTTCGGAAGCGGAACTCTTTATTTTCACCGGAGAATCTAAACCTAACCCACCTTTATATTTGCCGCCATCAATTTACTCACCATTCAGTATTTTCTGATGCTCATATAATTATATCTCTTTTTCAAAATATTTGTTTTTAACTTTAAAGATATATTTCTAATATTTTAAGTCACCTTTAATTACATAATTTTCTCAAAATAGTTAACTACATTTCCAGTTGCATGAAAATGAGTTGCGAGCATTGTGACATCGGCCGCTCGCTTTCGGCTCAGTGATTACTGCACCAGATATGTTGATGACTCAATTTTATTAATGAGCGTCGGCCGGCGGCGTATGCACCAGTCCGATTGAATTCTTGGCAAACAAACAGCTGCTCTCAACCCCTATTTGGTACTGACGCTGCTCGACAACCATTTAATGCACTTAAGTTGCCTTAAACATTTTTTTTTAATTTGAAGCACTTCATCGTGTATTTCAGTTTTGGAATTCAGAAGTTTGTGGATGCAATTTAGCCAACTACAAGCACAGAATAAATAAAATTACTTACATTATCTATTCGAATTCAAAACTTTGTATATCAATGCCCATTCCAGACTAAAATATTTCTAAAACAGATAAAACTCAATAACCAAACAGTGAAAAGACTTCCAAGGACGTTTTCATACTTTTAAATTAAAGTTATGTAATGAGAAATTATTAAATGAGTAGCAAAAAATACGAACAGGAAGCAGATTGAAGGCAGCAAATTTAAAGGTGGCTTAGGTGTTCTGGTGACAATAAAGATGTAGAAGCGGCACACCGTTCACTTGGTGATGACATTCTTAGCAATTTAAAATTGGGTTAGGTGGTTTTTTGATCATGATTTGTATTTCAACAAATACAAGTCTAATGTAATGTAACTGCGTTTATAAGAATATTAAGATACAAACAGAGAAAAGTTGCCTTTTGTAAATCTCAGAGCGCGCGGCGAGCCGGCGCGGCGCGGGCGCGGCGCGGGCGCGAGACGACTAAGTTTATTGACCATCGCCAACTTAGCTCCCACCCATGTAAGTACCTACGCCACTTTGAGTAGGTAACTCTAACTTGGTAAAAGCTATGGGCCGGAAAGCTTCTTTTCTCCTTTTATTAGTAAAGTTCTTTCATACGTGTTCAAAATAAAGGAGGGCTTGCAAAAAAAGTTTTTTTTTTTCATACTTGATTGCGTCGTTAGTTCGGGCTTCGAAATACCACGAAGAAAAGTACAGTGAAAATCTTTAGCATCTTCATTTAAATTTTCAAGTACGGAGGAAAATTATGTTAGAGAGTGGAGCGTGGCATTCGTTGGCAGTGTGCCTGCTCCATAGAATTGTTTGCTCCCGGCGCGACCCCGCCCGCTGCGACAACATCTGTACGGGAATCTCGCCTCAGCCGTTGTTCAAGAGTTATTTAATCTCTGCCGTTGCTAGGAAGAAATAAGCCCTAAATATAAATAAAGAAATCCTAACTCCGTATTTAAATCTTATTCTCAAGTAAAATTATCGTTAGTACAAAAGCTACCACTTGCAGCTACCATTAACTATTTGAAAGCAAAGATGACAACCGCATGCATTCATTACCAATTTGAGTTAGTTTCTAATTTGCCCATAATTAATAATGGATTTTAACAAAAGTACAATTTGAAATTATTTAAAAACCTAATACGGAGGTCAAGTAGATTGGTCTTAATATTGCGTGAAAAAACGTACAGAATAACCTTTGACAATAATTACAATAATATTGTCAACATTGAATGAAACCGGTAGACGTAACAATATTGTTTATACGAGTATGTATAATTACTGATACAGAAAGCATTATTTATCAGCTTTATTGATATAATCTTAATGTATGTAACAAATTAAGGTATTACACATCACACATATTATTGAGTTTCATTCAACAAAATAATTACGGTTTTTTTTTATATACACCGTCAGAAATTGATCTGTATATATATGAATTACTTTGGACATTTCAACGTTGGATTGCAATAAAAAGATCCAGATGCATTGTCCCGTGAAATATTAAACTTTTCCATACATTTTTTATGAGTACAAATGTCCGATGTGGTTGTCAGGCGTGCAGCATTTTTATTATGCAGGCTGGCGCGCCCGCCCTTCTTCACGCTCATCCTGAAACTTTAACGAGGAACACACCACTTCACACCCGCTTTTGTGTTATTCACTATTACAACGCATTTAACTGTTTAAAACAGTTTTTGGCTATCGATATCGCTACAGAAAATAGGCACCAATAAGTTTTCTTAAAGAAATTACGGAGATTTGTTTTAAGACTAAATGTGACATTGTTTTTGAAAATGGACCATATTTTCGGTTCTAATTTCTCAATGAGACTTTAGAGCGGTTCATCTGCACTAGGGAAGATATGGTGCAGTCTTCAAGACACTTTATACCGCGATCCCGAAAGTTCTGCAACGAACTTCTTATTAAAGTTCTTTACTTTTATGAGTCTCTTCGATCGCACTGTGAATAGGATTCTGTAAGGACGGCAGCGCACCCGTGTGTCCCCTCGTGTTGCAGATGTCCATGCACGACGGTGGACACTTACTTACCATCAAGTGGACCACTCGCTCGTCTACCATCTCTTCTATAAAAAGATCTTAAATTTTTTTTTATATCGTTTCCCCCTTTTCAATCAGATGTTAGAACACGTTTTTATTTAAACAGAATCTTAAAACAAGGAAAACTTAAGTTAACCAAACGAGAAGTGCAGGCCGCCACAATTATCTTAAGTGCTAAGTTTTAGAAATATATATATCTACCAATATTGGCAATGCTCTAATATACGCTTATTGAAAACATACACAATACCTACTATCTGTTTTTTATAGTAAAAAGGCGGCAGACGAACATACAGTTCACCTGGTGGTAAGTGGATATTGTCGCCCCACCCGCGTCGACACCCGCTGTACATGCTAATATTAGTCCAGAATGATAAACGTTGGCACGCCCCCGGATGCGCTGCCTACCTTTAGAGATGTAGGAATGGAGTTGGAACGGGCTTTGGCATATCTCACTCACTACCGAAACACGTACGTACTGTGAGGAATAGGATAACGTGGGAAATGCAGTACACTTCAAGGTAGTCTTGAAAATAGAGGGGTAGCGAGGCCAGTCTAGTACACTCAGTGGCTGTTGGTTTGCAGCGTGCACCCCTCCTCCTCCAATTATTATCTGGTAGATGGAAATATCGGTATTAATCAATCGTACTTGTGGTAATTTCCTTGTAACCTTAAAATTCTTAAAGGAATTTCAAAGAACAATATAAAATCAAGTTATTTAACTAACTTTGTTACTTTGATAATAATTGTCCAATAAGGGAATTGCGAATGGGACAATCTGCCCACCATACTCGTATAGGACGCGAATGCCTTCAAGTTAATATATTTACCGCATGTCGCTAAAGGTAACTAACTATTCAAGGAACGTGGAACTCACGCGGGAGTTATTACGTGCTCGCATGCACTGCCTCGGGCTTCGACACTCCCTATACCTTTAAAGACTTGCCGTATCCTTCCCAACCAAATATGGATCACAAGGCTTTGATGAGTTTCCTTCCAGACTAATACAAGTTCCGCAAACAAAGGAATGCTGTGACCAATTTTGAAGTTGGCGATAAAATTGCACGGTACCCAAAACTACAATAGTTAACGCGATTTTATTGTTCCGCTACATTTCTAGCACGCTCATCGAGCTTCTGGAGTAATGGAGTTAAAATAATATCTTTCATTTGGAAAAATATACTATATGAAAATCGTAAATATATAATTAAATGCTACTTTTCTTTTCTAAGACTTAGTAAACGTTTTCACTATACTTACATAGTTTGGTTGAGATCCATATCGAAATGACTGAATTCACATGCTCCATTTTCTGCAAAGTGCTGATAGACGAAAAACTATAACGATGAGGCCATCGCGGTACATCAAGGGAACGCTGACAACGACATGTTCTAATAGAAAATTTTCATATTCATAAGAACGTGAAAGATTTGCATATAAAACGAACGAACCTGCCTCCCGACCCCACGGTTCGCTCAAGCACCCTGCTTTTCATTCTATCTCCTTGTAAGAAGTCAGAAAGTCTTTGCATTTAACAAGTCCACGAGTTCTCTTTATATGAGCATTCCAGTTTCCAAGTTTCAATTTGGATATACCTACTTACTGATTACCTGCTTACGCATTCTCTGATTAAATTGTCGACCGCCATAATCGAGAGATTCCGAAAGTATAAAGTATAAACTCAGAATAATGGCTCTAAATAAAGAGATTAAAGAATAATTTATTTACACAAGAAGAGTTTCTCGAACGATTCACGCGAGAATATTGTATACGATTCTCGTATGAGACAAAACTTCATACGATTCTCGCGTGCAACTATTCACACAGTTTTTTTTATATTAGGCAAGCATATTCTTGACCGTTTTGCTCTCCTGCACTCGTTCGAAAATCTTGCCTTGTGTTCACGAGTCTTAAAACTGAAACACTGAAAGATGACTCAAGAAAACACTGAAATGTTTTACAGCATCTACTCTATCAAGAAAATTGCTACTAAAATTTCAATTTTCACAAATTTTCGCAAGGTTGCTTTTTGTAGTTTCATCAGATATTATCAAATTTATAAAATTTTTAACAGTCTCAATGACCGCGCAAAAATTAAGCAAACGGACAAATTTAATAGAGCAGTGAAAGCGTTTAACCATTCTGCCCCCGGCATGCGCGATGCGTAAATCCTTTTTATTTTATCAAAATTTTGTAACAAATCCATTGTTTTTACACAATGATTTTCCCATGCGGAAATTTCGTTCACAGTCTTTTGCAACTGATTCGCCTCTGAACATTTCGAAAAGCGTTAATTTTAACAAATTCTTCAAAAGTAACTCAGCCCTCATTCTTGTGTGTGGCGGGCAAACTTTTGATGGTTTAATTTTGAACTTTAATTTTATTTCGAAGTCTCCGTCTAATTTTCCTTGTCGGCCAATAAATTGCAAGTGCGAGCTCGCTAATAAATCTAATTCGATCGTTTCAACAAGTTTTTCTCGGCGGGACATAATTGCCACTTGCTACGACGAGAAAACCTTATAAAGGAATATTTCTTTCAAAATAGATTTTAACAGGAATTTTATGAGTGGGACGATTTCGAAAATATATTGTAGAATCAATAGGGTTACACTGAAGATTAAACTTCTTATTGTATCATTTTATGGATCTTATTTTACACAATAACATTCATCTTCTCTAAATTAGCATTAGTTATACCTTATACATTGTTTGTAGTACCTTATATCGAGACTTTTGGAATTTCACTAGAACTCGGACTTCCTACCCCTAATTTACGTCTTTTCAGCATCAGGTACAAAAAAATGTAAATTTTATAACTAGCTTCTTTATTACGGATATTCTAAACTTCATTAAATCTCACTCGTGTAGATGTAGATTATGTAGATGATAATATCTTTATAATTAAAGTTGTGCATTATTTAATGTGCTTTGACTACTAAGCAATGTCGTTTGAAGATGGTGTCGATTATTATTTCATATTTATTTGTATTTTTTTTATTGTATGACTAGAAACCAGTAACGGTATCATATCAAAAAAGTACTTCTTATTTAACTAGTAATTTAACTACAAAATGTTAAATCAAAGTGGCGAAAATGACATTTGCATTTACAAATTAAAAAGTTGACAGGGATATAAATTCTAGGTAGGTAGTTACAGAGACAGTGACCGCTGATGTCGCGGCCGGGCGCACTCTGAGTGAAATTGAAATGCATTGTTTGCTCTCACAAGCCGGCTACAGGATGTGTGGTTTGCTAACACGAACCACACGTAAATTGGATCTCGAATGAGACGTATTTTTCCGAATCGGCTGCAAATGCCGGCTCATTCGTGACATTTGTACCTGCAACCACTAACGGATGTTTGTAAACACTTTGAACGCTTCAAAATTTAAAGTTTAAATTTAAATTTCTGTGTAAAGAAAAATGGGACATCTATCATTCTTCCCGTTTGCTATCAACATTTGAAGTGAAATGTAGATAAATGTAAGCTTCGTCAAACGGAGTCGCTCATTGAACCGATCTAATTGTATGATAAGAGAAATTTATCTCCAAGACAGATGTAGTAATGTTGCTGAATTCACGGCTATACAATTTTGTTCAGTATGTTTACTATAGTGTTCGAAATTATCTATATAAATACGCCTCGTGATAATTATCTGACAAATATGTAACAACCGATCTTTACTTTGCTGATAATTTCCATCAACTTTTACGCTAGAACTAGCGTAGTAATAAAATATACACATTTAATAATTATTCTTTTATTTATTTTTTGGGCATAATTTCTCAATTAGTTAAAATACCTACAAATAAAATTAGGAAAAATCAACAAACTACGTACTAATTAAATTAAAAGTGGGAGGGATATCATCTTCATCCTCCTCAACTGCATCAACTGGATGTCAATTGTCTGTATCTGAAGATTCCGAATTAAAAATCTAACTTAAATCCGATTTTAGACTCTCCGTTTGCTCATTAAAGTATTTAAAAGCGGAAGTCAATTCTGTTGCTTTCATAGATTCATAGGTCATCAGATTGATAGATACTCAAGGGCTATATAAAACACGGGGCGGGAAACTATTTGTAGTTGTAAATTTAGCAATTTATTATGCAGGAAAATATACTTAGAAATTATATTATTATCTGTTATGTAATGTATTATATCATCATCATCATCATCTCAGCCTTTGGACGTCCACTGCTGGACATAGGCCTCCCCCATTGTCCGCCATTTAGACCTATCGGCAGCGACCTGCATCCAGCGGGTGCCCGCAACCTTTATGAGGTCGTCTGTCCATCTAGCAGATGGACGTCCTCGGCTTCGTCCGCCGGTACGTGGTCTCCATTCGAGAACCCCTCTGCCCCATCGGCCATCGGTTCTTCGTTCTATTATATATGTACCTGTATATGTATTATATATATCTGTATCATTGCTAGTACTGTATTGTACTTAAATTTAGAAATATGGAGCAAGAAGTTACGAGAGTAACGATAATTTGCCCTCCCGTTTTACTGCAGACAATGGATTGTTGCAAGAGAGATCAAATATGTCAGCGATTGCTGTCTCTAATGCTTTATCCACATCAAGATAGAATTAGAGAAATATGCATTTGTGATATCGATGCATGCACGCGCGAAGGTCGTGTGAAAATTTTATTGCATAACTACAATACTGCTCGTGACTCCCAATGCGATATTGCCATCAGATTAATACGCTGACATAAATTCTCTCGTATTTATTATATCGATACAAATATCGAATCTACACTGAACCCTTATTTATGTAAGTCAAACTAAGAAATACAGTCTTTGATTATCTTGCATGTTTCAGATCGAAAATTCAGGATCCTTGTTTACATAAGAAAGTAACTATACGCAATTTTCTATGGATGGAGGCTCAGAGATTGTAAGCATGAAGTCAGCGTAATACCGAAATAACACTAATTTACTATTTGAATAAAACACTGCATATCTAGCAATTAATAAGTTTTAAGCAGATAAAGGGAACAAAAACATTTGTCATGTAATAGTATGCAAAATCCACAGGACAGGACGAGGGCCTAGTGGAGCATCCTTGAGTGGTCGTTCCTCATCGTTGCTGAAGTCTGAATGGATTACGTACGTGCCAAACTCTAACTTTGCCAATCGAACCTACTGCGCCGCGTCTGTTGCGGGACCCTATTAGCTGCTGAGTCTGCTCATTAATATAAACAAAAGTAAAACTAAATCATGACCCATCCTTTCTTTGTGAACGTTAATGTAGGAACGTTTCTCTGAGACATTCGCTTTAATTAACTACGACACTGAAGGTTACTAAACGACACGGCTTTTAATTGTCGAAGATTGAAATATTTTGTAGTAAAAACGTCTTAACACTCGCCTTTAAAGCATACCTACAGGCCATTTTGCACGTTGACAATACGAATTGGTGGAGCCGGGCTCTTTGTCAAGCTCTGAACAAGCAATTAGTTTTTTCTGTGCACCATGGAAGAATCATCGAAACGTGTCCCGGTGTATTAAGGTTGTTCTTAATTTTTATTGTCTCTCAAATATTTTGTAAGGGCTTGTTCGGAGTTTGCCAGCGGGGGTGTAAAAAAAGTATAGACGACTAAACAAAGTGTCATTTGATCGTATCAGAGTAATCACCAATTTCTTTGAGTGTCGCAAAGACGCATTAACTTGTAAGCCGCCAGCCGGTCGACAACCGAACTCTACGACTTTGAACTAACATTGTCTTCATCTTCTGAAAAGCATTTTCAGTGTTATTTTTTTCTTCGCACGATTTTGCCTAAGAGTGTTAAAACAACTGTTAAACTGTTAAATACAACAAGTGTTAATACAACTGTTAAAAGCTTTGATCTGCCTTAATACATTTACATATTTTATCTACCTTGATACCTTATTAGTTTTTTTGTTTTTCCGTTAATAGCTTAATTATATTAACCTAAACTTGTCAAAAAAGTTTGATTTCGCTTTGAGTCCCATTTTCTATAAGTACGCAGAAAGTAGTAACTGCCAAAATTCAACAAGTCGTCTGGACCCGCATTAATGTGGCTTCTCTTGGGTAGATTTTAGACCTGTATTTGTTTTCGCATGTGGCATTATTTTACTTGATTAAGAGCGTGTTATTTGATGTTTATTGGAATCCACGAGATCATTTGTGTAAATAAAAACGATATGTATAAATATTATCTACGGCAATGTCGCAATGATAAAACACAATGAAGAGTACAAACAATTGCTTCGCTAAAAGAAATTGTTTAAAAGTAAAACTCAGATTGTAATAACATTGACGTATTACGACGGTCCAAAGTTTTGAATGAAGTTAATAAGCATTTAGGAAGTTGCGCCGCTATGGTGTATCAAATAAAGCGGATTCTGAGATGTTTCGATTCGGCCTACGGAGTCGCGTGAGGCATTCGGTGAAAGCGCACACGCAGGATTCATTGCCTTTTACTAGGAGAAACAAAACTGGGCGAGATGGCTGCAATATTATTCCGTGATTTTGAGAATTCAAAACCCACAGCTCACAATTTCGCCTAGTTCGAAAGACGTGAAATTGTTGATGTTGGATTTTTAAAAGGGTCTTGTTTAGACTGTCGTATTCAGCAATCTTCATGCAATTGAATTGAACGTGCTAAATTCGAAGCCAATACATAACGTTCACAATTTCGCCCCGTTCAGAATCGTTTCTCGCTGTAGTTTCTTCGGATTTTTAAAAGGGTCAACAGTTTCTATGATGGCAAAAGTTAAGATGATTTTTGCGGGCACTCGTCTTTATCCCGCCTTTTCCATGTAGCGAGGCTATTGCGCCCATCATCGAGCGAGCCTCTCGTTAAATCTGGCCACTGGAGTAAATCGAGTTTCCACTGCCTATACTGATTGTCATTCGGTTAGACGACTCGCAATTTTCAACTGTTTTACTCAAACCGTTGATATCACATTTTCGAGCTTCCTTTTCGTAATATGTACCAAATTTGTCGGATTGTTTTGATGACTCTTTATTCTTATATTAATTTTCTTCTTTCTTGAATGACATAAAACATTGTTTATGTTTAATTTTATTTTAGTCTCGTAATTATAATCCCTGAAATATAAGTATAGTCGCATAGTAATCAGAATAACGTTTATCATAAGATACATTCATCCGATTCATAGTCGTCCCATGAGAAGACCTTATTTATGAGCAAAAGGCCTGGTAATGATTATGATGACTATATTGATCAACACTGAAAATTTTGTAGTTTTCCTCTAATTGAGCGGAACGTTATCGCATCTATTTTCCGCTCCAAATTTTTGATACAGGGACAAATTTCAAATATTTAATTAGTTTAAATAACAACAACGACAACAATTTGTATGTTTAACAAAAGATTTGCTATTGTTAGACGGAACTTTTGATAGCATTGGAATAGAACGGGTCTGCCAAGAAGCCCTTCAAACTTTGGCAATATCTCCTGCTATTGACAGCCCGTGATTTTAGCTCGGACTCCGCCAGACTACCAGATATCTTATCGATAAACATCTGTCTGTAACTACACCCTAAGGCACTTGTCCGACTTATGGCGAGTAACCGATGGGCGATTAACTATTTTCTAGCTCGAGAAGACAGCAAATGTCATACAATCTCAGTGTAAAGGAAAAAGATGCATATAAAAATAGTTGATAGTTAACTGTTCACACTGCAGGCGAGGACTCGCTCAGTAGTTCTGTCACTGCTATAAATTGCTCACTCGCTTGGCGATGAAAAAATACTCCCGGAACTGATTGTCAGTGTCTAGTCGTGTTTATAATTTATTTTAATGCGAAAGCATAATGGATTTTGATTTACAGCAAACATTATTACTTAGTTCTGAAGACGATGACGAAATATTTTATAAGAAAACTTAGAAAACTTAGAACTTAGAAAACTTTTATAAGAAAAAAGAAAGAAACATTTAAAGCGAAAACGATGAAGGTATTGGATACTTAATATAGGGAAATTATTTTCGTCAAAAATACAGTGTGTTTCGGTTATTCTACGATCTACCAAATCATGAATTTCGTGCATATTACAGGGTGACAAGAAATGAATTTGTTTTTTTATATTCCTTTATAGAAAAGAGTTTCCGCATGGCAGATAACTACAGTCAACAACAAAGTTGCTTGCTGATCACATTTTTTTTTTAAAAATGACTACTCTATCTTTTCATACATCGGTTTATTGAACCGCACCTATAAAAAAGAGAATCATCTTTCATATCATATGTCGCTGAACAGGGTCGACAACGTATGTCACAAATGACACATCACTGACGTCATGCATAAAATGACAAACACAGCAATAGTAGACTAGTCGGTAATTTCCGTGTCTTGTCCACTAACTTTGACAATGACAAGGAATACACTGTTTTGCTCAGCAACTTCTGGATTTATTGAAGATCATCTACCGATGTAGTCACCATAGTGTTCAGCGACTTTTGTAATCCTCTGATGTTAATATTGTTTTGTACATAACTCTGCTAAGAATTTTATGGAAAGTTATCGTGCATAGGTGATTTGGAATTTTAGATCTGTTCAGCGACTTTCGTTGCTGCCCACTGATTTATAATATCATAAGATCTACGTGGATGGATCTCTTTAACCGGGCGACCGAAGCGACTACTCGCTCATCGCATCGCCCAGCAACAGAACTATGCTTCTCGCCGACTCGTTACTAGTTGCTCGCTCAACTCGCTACTCGCCGTATGTGAGACAAGTGCCTAAATAACACGAGAGAAACTTTATGTTATTATTGCAATGAAACTAGGAACTCCTGAATCTGTGGTGGTTTTCATCACTACCACAATTTAGTGATTGTCACTAGGATTCCCTGTATCAAAGTCACTCAGATCTTGATCGAACATTTTTCTTTATACAATTGTTTGTCTAATCGTAACTCGAACTGTGAACTTGTTACGCAGTAGACAGGTACTACTACCTACTGACTAGGCCTAATGAGTGGTCGATTGCTAAATTATCTAGATATATATTAATTAGGCTAAGGCTCTGCTCTTGTAACGGCTTTCACAAAAATTGATCCCATTTTATGCGCAGGTGTATAAGCAAGTTTATTGCGATGGTCCTGTATTGAAATGCGCCCCATTTGGTTGGGATCTCGTCGCACGGTGATTTTACAACTTACATAACATTTTTATTACAATTTACACACACAAGTGTAATGCTGACATGAAACTGTCTGTTTTATTTTAATATTGATTGTAAATTTGTTCTCTTATTGATTATACCCGACGCTTCTCTCACAGACAGTTATATTCAACTGCTCCTCGGGTCTGTCCTCAGGTACACGGGACGTTTTATTTATTGCTTCACTGTGCTTTAATTACATACTTAAGTACAAGCATGCATGTAATGCTTACTTATCACACTTATTAGTCGCGTAGAAATAATGAGTGCAGCGAGAATGATTCACTCTTAGTAAAGGGTAAATAATATTCCTACCAGAGTTTATTCAGGTTTTTTTTTTAATATTACAAACAACACTCCGTGGAACAATGGTGAACAAACACGTGTAGAATCAATGCAGATTCCGCTATCGCGGCTTGATTAAAAACTTGTACGCGGGCAGCGCCGCGCAGCGCTGCATTTAAATATTTGTCTGAGAGCGTCGGAACGCTGCCTGCACTGTTGCGACAGTGCACATGCGGTTTTTTAAAGCAATTGTGTGTGGAAGAAGTTAATATAATTTATACTACATATCGCACATTGCAAATGATACTATAACCACATACAAGAAAATTACAGGTCCAGTGTCCATGCTCCCCCTCCAAGGAGAAAAAGCATTAGTAATCTTTTTATCGAAAGCATATTAAGTAACATTATATATGAAAATAAAAAATATACTAAAAGACGAAATAGTGGTCATTCTTTTTTATTTTATCCAGAACTCAGTTTTTAGTTTGATTTTAAATTAATGAAAATATTAACTTTTTTTTTTTGTATTTTACTCGAATGTCATCAAAATGCACTTGCGCCTTTTTTCTAAAGCGAGCACCACGGAGGTAAACGAGTTTTCAAAGCTTCGTGTTTTCGTAGCGAGAAACATAGCTTGGGACACGTTCCAGGCCAGGTGAACCGATAACTTAAAGAAATTCATCGGTAGGCTAAATGAGAAGAGTGGAAGACTGAGTGTAATTGTGGAAATTGGGCGAGGCCTATGTTCAATAGTATGTAAATCAATAAATATGTAGATATAGGATAAATAGTTTGATATATAAAGACTACATAGTGAACTAAAATAAGTTATTTTTGTCACTTGTTCTTAATGTACGATACATAAGTTTTCTTCCCGACTTGTCTTCTTGTCGACTTGACGACTTTTCGATTACGCCGATTTTATAGAAAGAAGATGAGCAAACGAGCCATTATTAGGTTTTCCGCATATTTTGGTACATTTTGCACATTACCAATGTTGACCAATGTGTGCAGAATTTGTTTCGAATATTTATCTACTTAATTTTCCTTTTATAATGTGTCCTGTTTTGTCCCTTTGTTTACCGTAGCACTACTGCTTAGCACTACCAGTACCTAGAGTGATTCCTATATCTTTTCTTTCTAATTATATGGACGTGATTGAAGTATTTTCATATGACGCTACACGCGAGCTCAGGCTAGATTTTACGATAACGAACTTTAACATAATATACATACTAAGGTAGTATAATTCCGGATTTAATGACTTCACTTAGATGCATCATGTAAAACGAATCCAAACGAATTTTCTCAAACATTTAAGTTTGAAGGCTCGTTAAAACAGTTATCGAAGTGTTGCAAACAGAAACGTAACGCCATTTCCACTGCTTTTCCGAAGAGCAATCCTTGTGAATAAAAATATATAGCTCCGTCCGCAGGCTCTATATAGTGCAAGTAGCATGCACTTATTGCAGTGGAAAGCCTTTCAAAAGAGCACATCTACACTACGCAGTAAGCCTTAAAGCTGGCTTAGAGAAGCCGAATGAAAGTTTACACAAAAGATAAACTCCTTCGCTTCGACGCCTACTACTTTACAGATTAGCTTTCCTATTTTCCGCTGTGATGAAGGATGTTAGATGTCAGCATAGATGTATTTTTAATAACCGTTTATATTTATTTTTAAAAGGATTTATTGCCATTATACGGCGAGTTTAATGCCTTAAGACCATAGGAAATATAAATATTATTTAGATTTCTATGCTTAAGACATTTTCTACCAGTCAAACTTTGGATTGAACAAAAAAGTATCTCTTTCATAGTTGATATACCATATATCTCTCCAATCACCACTATTAAAGGTTATGTTAGCTTTCATACCGGTCTGTAGCAAGCTAGTGAGTACAAAACTAATTGTTACTCTTTTTATATACTCGTACCTACTTCTCTTAATTTTAACGGAGAGAAACTAAATCTTATCCATTCTTGCATAATCTTGTATTACTTTATATATTTTTTTTCAGATTTCAAGCCAATTAAAATTATTTAAAAGCCAATTTAATGCAACTTTATAAACAAACTCACTGCCTATTTTTAAGCAAAGTTTAGTTAAAAAAGTACGAGTTATAGTCCAGCCAATTTATACATCGTACAATGCAAAAGGGTCGTATAGTTTTGATTTTTGGCATATTATACGTACCGAGGCCCTATTTAAAAATCCAAGTTTTCAAACCTTGGCAGACAGCCGCCGGTACTGCCACCTTTAAAAAACCGCGAAATTTTCGACAATGTTACGATTTTTGCGAAATATCTCTTAAACACTGCGTTTGAGAGCAAATCATTTTGAGATTTTGCAAATCATACGTTCATTATTTATACTAGAATAAATTTCCTTTAAAGAGAGTTACAGTGTGATTTCCATACATCATATAGTTCCCAAGATACGAATTTTCGTAAGTCGAAATTTGTTGCCAAGAAATTTTAAAATTTCAATTTTTTAATTCCGGTTAGTTTTTGCAAAATAACTTCATTGCTAAAAATTGCTAAATGGTCGGTTCCACGGTAAAAACCGTCATAGATGACTTTAAAGAGGAAGACATTTTCTGAACCCGCATGCTCCAGAAATAAAAAAAAATCTGCAGTACGTGATCGACCAATCCTCACTGGGCCCACGTGGTGGATTCACGTCTCAGTTACTTAATTATAAAAGTACAATTAGTTAAAACGAATGGAATACCCTATTTCAAAAAAATAGTTTACCTTTAATTTCGTTCAAAAATTACGAAAATTGTAATAAATCATAACAGATGTAACATACTAACGATGCTGGCAGAAGCCGTTGTCCGGTCGTTTCTAAGGTTACTCGTACTTTAGGTTCACCTAGTCCGGCCAGTCCCTGCCAACAATTTACGAGTCGTGCAGGTGTCGCATAGTAAATAACAAGAGGAAAGTGGCCAGATCCCAACACTATAACTTACCCTACAATAGGTCACATGTACTGGAAAAGCCGACAACGCCCTTTCGGGGTTCCGTAGCGACCGAAAACCTCTGCTAGTTCGGCAACCTGTCGCAGGCCCATAACTCCTATAATTTATGATTTATGACCTTACATATTTTGATGGCGTTTCATATATTTAAAAGTAAAACATGGAAAAATAGTTACATCAGGGTGGTTCATGTTTGCATCAGAATACCTAGACGCTGTATCCCTGGGCTCTTGCTAAAATAATCCTTAGTCGCCAATAATAAAGATGGATTTTATTGACTAATATAAAAATCTTTCATTCATTCAATTCTATTTGCAATATAATATTCTCATTAAATATTTTATTGATTACTGATTTATTATAAATATTAAAGTGAGAACTGATGTCAATACAGTTGCCGCTAAAGATGTATATGAATAAGTTTAAAGTAATTAAAAAGCAATTACAACAGCCACGGAACCGTAGTTTAAACGTTATCATTTTCTTAATTTAACTTAAATGATACTTTACTATTTTATTTAAATAAAAACCCTATTTTATTAAAAGAAAACCCCTCTTTCGATTTTAGTTGACCGCTAGTTAGCGAGTAAGATAGTTATAATG
This sequence comes from Sesia apiformis, assembly GCA_914767545.1. Classification (NCBI taxonomy): domain Eukaryota; kingdom Metazoa; phylum Arthropoda; class Insecta; order Lepidoptera; family Sesiidae; genus Sesia; species Sesia apiformis. Next base: position 15,624,063 of record OU611953.1, read on the forward strand.
AGTTTGCTCGATACGATTGATGTTCAAGGGGACTCTAATAAGCTTTAGAGTTCAGACTTAATTGGTATAATGAGGAAAGTTGTTTTATGCTAGTGGTGATTGGATTATTAGAGCCCTCAGGGCCTCGGGGTCTCTGTTAGTTTTGAGTTGACGTTTAGTCACAAACTATGCAAAGGCGACCCTCATTACAGATAAATGGGTTCGTCAAATGTTTGTCCGGCTTCCGTAGTCTTTTAATCAATTAAGTGAATAAAATCAATTTATAATAATAAGAAGACGAAAAAGACGAACGAATTTATCCTATTTTTCTTTTTATATCATTTCAACAGTAAATCAGTAGTAGATTTTTTATGAGTCTCTGAAAGCTGAAAGACTATGAATATTTCATAAATAGTCATTCCTTCCTATTTATGAAAATTGATGAATGTTTAGATTCGCAAGTTTGTTTTTCGTGAAATTAAAGATCGCCTGATAAATAAGATCATGCCGCGTTTTGCTATCAGAGCTAAAACAAGACTAAATAGTAATTATAATTGTAAATAACATAGTATAGTATACATAAATAACATAACATATTACACAGTTTATTGAGTTAGTGCGCAGTGCATCGGCGCGCCGGAAACTTGCCAGTGTTTGCAATCCGCACCTACACGAACTTCCGTCTACGCTGTCCTGAACAAATAGAGCGGTGCAGGCTGAATGGGCGTTACACTGCCTGCGCTTCGCATGCAACCATTTATACATTCAAATGAACGGCGGCACAATGCGACCGGTGCAGAGCCTCGTTACCGCAGACCGCGATGGTAAACTATCACATGTCATAAATCACGACTAGAAATAGAGCGGAAAATATCACGGTGACTCATTTCTGTTATTTTGCGTGTTGATTTTCTGTATTAAGGACCGATTGCTGCTTGTAGCCGGCCGGCACTCGCACTTCATCGTGTCAGTTCATTTGTAATATTTTTGACCGAGTAAGCACTCAGTAATCAAAGTATTACTATTAGGCGCGGTAATGAAACATGATATTGTCAGAAGAAATCTATTTAGGAGCAAAATGGTCAATTCTCTAAATGGCAAATGAGTCTAAAACTGGCAAATTCTCAAAATAGCTTGTTCACAACTTGAAACGTAACGATCGTAGTTATGGTACATTACAAGTTAAACTATGGCCTCAGTTTCTACATTGTTAAATTTAAGTATTTTCCTAACTCGCTACCCAATATCGATCTGCCACTTTTCACAACCCGCGCTCTTATACTTTAGCGAACTTTGTTTTGAGTTTTGCTTGTATCTGGCAAAGAGACCTCGCTCGCGCTCTCTAGTATGTTACTGTCATCATAAGAGATACCTCTCGGCACTGTGGGAGTAGATACATCTTACTTCTCTGCCCCATTTCAACAGTTGACATCAGATTTAAGACTTGCTTAGAATGGGACGTTATAACAACTTATTGTGAACTTTGAATTTGAACTCAATAAATAAATAAGGAAAGTTATTAATTAAATTGCACACTATTCTTGATGCTACAAATAGCCTTACTTATTATAGCACTAATTGTTACAGTTTTTTTATAAATCCAATTGATGAGTAATGCAAAACAACACCGGCGAAACTTAGGAAAGTCCTATGTATATGTCACCATTGGTGATATTCTTGCTGATGATATTGTATGGTATGGTGTAATAGCCAATAATTTTTATCCAACCAAAATTACTGAAAATATATCTTACGAGGGACGACACAAAAATGTTCGGACGATATTAAATTGTAATCCCACGTGTACTGTTTGTTCCGGTGCCGTATTCAGTGTCCTCACAAAATTGATGAACGGCACCGTCTCTAGCGATTTGTCTTAAAAAAAGAATTGTCCAGTTTGTTTGTTTTGCTAAAATTTATCATGTAACCTTTTTTCGGTTGTCGGTGCCGAGCTCCAAATCTGAAGGACCGTGAAAATATATCCGTGCACACCTGCCGGCTCACACTATTTACCTCGATGCCCTCCGGAAGCATTTCCCTCTTTACTGTTACATTTCCCCTGTATTATTTTATTGCTCTTTTATCTACAAATAGCGAGACCGTTCACAGTTCACAGTTCACTCCTTCTCTTTTATGTGTCCTCAAGTACGGTCGTGCTAGACGCGTTAAAATTTATTTCCAGTTTACTTATTTTAAGTAGGCAATAAATAACAAACGTTATTAAGGAAAATTGCTGTAAATCATTCTATTGTAACTTCGTTTCAGACATATTATATTACTGTATGATTTTATTATAATATATGAAATATATATTTAACATAACATTCGTTGAACGTATAAAACTACAAATGTCCGCCGCAGGCGTCTACTCGAGCCCTTGCCCCAAGCTCGATAGGCCTTTTGATTGCTTTCAACACAACGATGAAAATCTATTTCATTTACGAGTATTTATGTGTAACACGCCGAATTTACAAAATCCACTTCGATAAACATTTTATTTGATGGAACGTTATAATAGCATTCCATTGTCAGCGATATTAATAATAATTATATAATTTGGATACAAAAGCTTTGGTAAGCAGTAGACACCGAAAGCATATTTCGGACAGCATTTTTTTGATTTAACAGAGCAAAGGTGCGGCGACCCGCCATGGCGCGTCGACGTGATAATGATAAATGTTTGCCCCGCTACCCTCTATCAAATTAAATACTTTTCCGATTCCGCCGACGCCCCGGCCCACGCTCGCAAATTCAAAAAAGGGATTCTCATTGTTCCTTTCATAAAAGGAGCACAATATGATAACCCAGATTTTTCTGGAATTCTTTTGGGTGAAGTTTTGGTGTGCATGCATATTTACATTGATTAATTAATTGCTCCTGCCCCGTCACCTCTTTTAATGTTTCTTTCTAACGTGATGATTTAGTTTAGCCCTGTCATGTAAAGTTGCGCACCGGACACGAGATAGATATAAACCATTTTTGTTTAACGCTATATCTCGTCGCGCATCTTGGACATGAAACACGAATGCGCTGAAGGGCCCCCCATTATTGAATATCGCTTACAAGGGGTCCCGTGTTTGTCGTCGAGACAGGCACCGTCGATCGTTCGTTTTATCCCTGTGAAAGGAAGTTAAGTCACAAAGGGCGCCCACTTGTGAGCTCACTTTGCAAAAGAAGATCGACAAAAACTGTCGTGTTCCGTCGCCGAGTAAATAGCAGCGGTCCATTAGAGGGTGCGGCGGAGGCGACGCGGGCGCGGGTCGCGGATAACGTGTTCCGAACAAATCGAATCACGAGGGGAGCGGCCCATTATGCAGATTTTCCATTAGTGAAAAACTCAAACAGTGCGACGTCTTACTTTACCGCTTCTCGTCGAAACGTCGGCATCGCGAGTCTCTGCTTGCTGTCTGCTTTGCTACGGGCGACACTAATCAGAATTCACAGAATTAGTTATAACATTATTACAGTATTGGTTGCTCGTGTTCCACTGATATAAGGTGTGTAAAAACCGTCTCCGAAGGATGATTCATTTTATGATCCTAAACATCACTAGGCTTACAATTTTCCTAAATTGAATATTACTTTATTTTAACATGTTATATACATAGCTGAGGTGCTTACAACTAAAGTTGCTATATGTATTCTGTATAGTCATATTAAAAAGACAAATTACTTTTCATTACAGAAATGCTTCCACACAGAAGCCTTCAGTTATATGATTGTTTAACTATTCCACAAAGGTTGTGCCCTTTATTGCTGCGATAAGATAGTGAGCATGTTTAACCCAAAATAAAATATTTTTGTAATGAATACCTGTTTTCGAATGTTTCGATCTGAAACAAGCACAGCCCTTTCGTAAAAATCGAGTTAAGCCGAGAAGATGGAAAAACGTCACCTAATCGATGTCCTTTCTTCTTTACTCTGATTTTTCTATCCTTATCTTCATAAATTTTAATTTTACGCTTTGCTAGTTCGCATTTCGTGTCTCGTCCTAATCAAGATAAACGTGTGTTTGTGGGTAAACGTGTGTGTAAGTGAAATGGGCGACCGTTGTTTCGGGACGTGGGACAATCTATCAATGACATAGCGTCAATTTGACACCACAGACGCATGTGTTGGGTTCTCGAGCGGACAAAGTTATATTTGTGGAGAGTGAATTGCTAGTTAATAGATTCTATAAACGACCATCTTAATAAATTATTAAATAATCATCAATATAATTGACAATTTATTAACATTATTTGCACTGCGACTGCACACAGTCGGAGCCTAGCGTTTTTACTACAAATATTATGTCGAATTTATTATTATTTTCAATGCGGATTCTATTTTTTTTTTAATCAAACATCACGAACCACCTCGCGCGTATTACATTAAATTACAGGCACAGATAAAGTTAACTGTAGATACAATGCTCGTTGGACATAACACAACGGCCTGCCTGAAATTCACAAGATAAATTGGGTGGACGCGTTGTCGTGACGCCATTCTATCGACATTTCGTAGTAAACGCCGTGTCTTATTATTATGCTGACTAATGCCTATAAATGTTAAATGGCGATTTATTTAAGGCCATCTATTGCATTTATTAATGCTCTTTATTAATTTATACTCGTTATTAAATGATTGTTTCTGTTATAGTTCGTGTTTTAACCCCGAAGACAAAGTTGACAAGTAAAAATGACAAACTTGAAAGTGAAGTTTTGCTAATTAATCTGCACAGTGTGGGGTCCTTTTGGTTACCTTATGGTTTCCGTTATTTAAATCATAAAATTTTAAATGTGTTTTTTTTTTGTATATGACGTGTATTGAGGGCATTAGTTAATTAATTTGTTACATTAAATATATTCGAAGATAAACTATTACTTATCAATTATCATACTTACGATATTTTCACCATATTAATATTTAAAATTCACCCTTTTGCCATGTGGTTATTTTTAATTGTAATGAATTTTTTTTTTTTTTTTTTTATCGATTCCCACAATTATGATCCAACACTACGCGATTTTGCAGAAAAGCCTTTTCTAAAAAATATCAAATATCGTTTTACGATTAGTTTAGATTGCTGGACATCACTATTCTAAAAAGGCCAAAAACTAGCAACACATGAAATGCTACTTTAATCTCCGGGATTAAAAAGCGAACTATAGTAGTTCGTAGAATATTTTGGATTATAAGTATATTTCAAATCAAATGATTATAAGGTCGATTATTTTCTTTTCAAAAGGATTGTCAAATGAAACAAACTTATGTGGTGTCGCTTCGATATACAACGAAACGACATATAAAGTTTATTCTTCAATCCTTTTTAACATCTATTATTTATCCTTACAATACTCTTATTTATGTTTACCTACAATTTGACAGTCAGCACGATTCTCTTCACTTGACGCCTACACTTTACCGACACTATGATAGTTGTACCGACATCGCGGAGCGCGGCAAAATTCAGATGAAAGAAATATATTTTCTTTACATGATTATGAGGAGTTACGTAAACCTAAATCATCAATCCTATGTTAAATATGTAAATAAATAAATATTTATTTCTCGGGACTTTTTTTCCTTAGTGGTATCACACGTAATGTTGTAACATTACAATATCGTAACGACACCACTGAATTGTATCTCTCGACACTTTAACAGCTAGAAGCGTTATAAGTGATAGTTAAGAAGACCACGCTCGTGATAAGTCATTGTGAGGATGTGTGGAGGAAGGCGTTATGGCCGCTGTACGGGCTATAACAGTAAATCCACGAGGAGGCTCGGATTTACGCCTCAGACTGCACTCAGCGTACCCCACATCACCTCGTAACACCCCGTAGCGCCCCGTACTTAATTACTGCCCGCCGAGATTGGATCCCACATCCTCACATATTGCCTCCGAGTCAACACTCATCTTTCACCCTCAAACGAGGCGATCTCTAGATGATTTTATTTGCTCGATTGAATCATTTCTTCCCGTTAAAAGATTAAATAACTGTAGGATTAAATTCCAAAGAGTCACGGTGGACCTGTTTATTTTACCGCGCGACTGCTTTTCAACGGAAGCTATCTCATTTCGAATCGTGTTTAAGAAATGCCAAATGGTTTATTTCCTTACAATTTATTAGATTTCGAGGAGCAATTTCCGAAATCGCGAAATAAAAATGATATAGAGGAGTATTGCGGAAATAATATAACATGATAAGCGATGTTGTCAGTTGATGTAATCACAGATTAGTTAATAGTGTTGTAATCAGGTTATAATTGTGAGCATTGAGTATATTATCGCTTATCATTATATTTCTGACTAGTTAGCTTTGAGATTTAGTCAAGATATCGTTTTATGTAGGAAAAGTGAATTGCTGAAGAAGCGAACTTAACCCACACAAACATACATGATGTTTGAATGGGGTCAGTTCGGGACGAAAGGGAGCCATCGAACGGACCACCGGAGGCTCTAATTTTAAAGACTCTATGTATCAAACCTTTACACACCTGGGAGTCTACTCTGAAAACACAAAAAACGTAGTTTCGGCAAAAAACGATATTGCGGTAAATTCCGACTACGAAAACATTTACTACGATATATCGGCCCGAACGAAGTTCATTTGATAGTACTCCGATCGCACGAGACCACGATCGAAATATAGATTTTGATAAGATATAATTGGAGATCAAACGATAACAATATCTCACCTTTTAAATAATCATAGATACCCGTTATATAGAGCTCCGAACGAAGAAAAGTCAGAGTAGGGCTATGGCACTTCGTTCGTTCGAAGTTCGGAAGTGTAAAAACAGAGTAGACCCCCTGTCACTTTTATGTCGTTGAAACAGTGTGTATAATATTGCTAGACATCGTATTCGCATTCGCATCGTAATCGTATTCGTATCGTACAAGTAAAGGAAGGCGGGTAAACGCCCCACGTAAATACCTACCGCCCGCATGGCCTGCCACACCAGGGCTTATGCGGGTGAGCCGCCGACCTTGCAAAATCCTATTCACAGTTTTCTGCCTCTTGTTGCTTATCGCCAATAGCTGACATAAGCAAATCTACGATGAGGCTTCTATCGCAAAGATTGAAAAAAAATTCCGCGTTGTATTCCTTATACGGGAAATAGCGTCAGCGAAATTCATGCTTTTACTCCCTAGCCAATGTGTTAATTTTTGTGCCCGTGCGAATGAAACCTCAGCACGCAAGAAAGAACGAAACATTTGGTCGTCATGTAACGAAAGAAACAAATATTCGAAATATGAGAATTTCGAATATGAGTCATCGTCATCAATTTGTTTATATACTGTCGGTACAATACGTTTATATACGAAGGATGCTCGTGTATCGTGTCTCATGTGCATGAGGAGCCTCCTCATGCACATGAGACACGAGGGTTATCGTCCACTGCTGGACATAAGCCTCCACATTGTCTCGTGCACGAAGGATATATGGCCTCAAAACGCCTCGCTGGCCAAGCGGGTTGGCGAGTCCACTCTTAGAAGTGGTGTAGTTCCTCTGACTCGTAGTAGCTTACCACACCCGCGGGAACAAACAAGGCGGTGCTACTCTAATGCCGGCCGACACCACGCGGCCAATATGTTTATTTTAGCTTGTGCATCATACTCGTACATAACATAAGCTAAAATAATCAAAGCTATTGAGGCAACTAGTATTTTGAAAGAGCATAAAATCATACGTTGCTCCATTTATATCACTTTACGCACTGACTGTGGTACTTATATCTAACCATTTCGTAGCAATTAAACCGCCTGGCTGCCGGCCAACTGTTTCATTATGATAGATTAATGCACCAATCAGTAGCGCGCAAACATCAGGATTAATATTTTTATTATAATTTATCACATGACTTTTATCATCAGTGTAATTTGAAGTTCGAAATTTAAAATTATGATGTCATACAAGAAATAAAACCCAAGTCGTAATGGATCACTACTATTTCCGTCCACGGAGAAATTGATTCGAAATAATGATGTAAAATTTAAATGATCCCTTTTATCGGCGTCATTCCTTATTTTGCTGACATAAGACGTATTTGGTGCCATTAATTCAGTTCTTCGAATTATCCGGGACAGATCCCACTTTATCTCTGATTTAAATGTATTATTTCTTCTTGCTAAGCCGAAATGAGAAATAATTACTGGAATTTTATTTACTTATTATTTAATTAAAATTACGCACTCGTAGCTTGGATATTCATTATCATTAATGTATTCTCGTATATTCGTCAAATTAGGGTTTTCATAATTCTTGCCTACTATAATCATAAATTTAATTAATAGTTATAATAATAGGCCTTTATTTATGAAATAGTCGTTTTGTCGTCCCCGATACTTGTAATTTAATTACCTATTCATATTTTTCGTTAGACTTGGAATTAATGAAAACACATTTTATATCTCATAGCGAGATTGTTGGTATGTCAATGTTTTATTATAATTAATGACGCAATATTTTCCTTTTTTCAAAATAAAAAACCATTTTAATTGATTTGCTCCAGTGCACCCCCTTTTCGATCACATTTAATTGACTGATATTTTTTGTTATGCTTTTTACATAAAATAACTTCTTAGGTAAAAAACTTAATGTTAAACATTGTTCGCCTGTCTGTAATTTTTGTTAAAAGCACTTCGTCCTACAAACTACGTATGCCAACCGTAGCGTTCGTTAATTTGTTTCAGAATTATTGTGTTAAATAACAAACAAACTTCGTATTTATGATATTAGTATGAAAGTAAGCACTTAGTTTTAACCTACATTTTTTTTATAATTGAAGATTACAACATTTTACAGGGAGTATCATCATCGGGGTATTATGGTCAAAGGTTATCTATACTCTTATGAAATGTCTTTATTAATATTTGTACAAAATAAACTTTATTAATTTACTAGGTTATCTTTTAAACAATGAATTAAACTAGGTAGGGATATAAGAACATTTTTTTTGTTGTGCAAATAACTATATTTAGTTACACATTAAATATATTACTGGCCTTAATGCACTTGCAATTAGGACATTTTTATCAAACTAATTAATGTGCCACGATATATGTATTATATATATCTTACATAAGTAGAATTATCTTACCCTTATCGCAGTTTTATTTATCTACTTACATACTTACGGATTTTCCAAGGGTCTTTTTATAATTATTAAAGGATTTTAAAAGGTATACTCATCAAAGGGCAAGACATTAGATAAAATTAGATAAAAAATTTACTTTAAAAGAGTTGTTCTACAATGTGTATTAATTATGGTAAGAGTCCAGTAAACAAAAAAGAAACTGAACGTTCACTAGTTTCTCCGCTAAAAACACATGAATACAAAAGTATTTCCTGGCAATATGTAAAAACAGTTTCTCCATATCTTAATACCTGATTTTTGCGTTCATAGTCCCACAACAACAACAAAAATCGGTTACCTACCTACCATAAATAGTAGAAACTAAGTGCAAATTTTGGTGGATGTTACCTCACATTCCTCATTAGCTCCCTTTGATGCAATATATGTACTAGTCCCGGAATGAGCTAAATGCGCGCGCAGTGTGAGGTGTGGGGACACGAGCACACCCCCCTCCCAGCCGTCTCGCCGCACTTGTGCCGGCTAGTTAAGTGATGCGCTTGCTCGCTTTCTATTGTTTCTCTTGCGTCATCGATATAACACGTGTTGGGTAGTTTTTTACTATACTTACTTGTTAAAATGAGCGACCAAACCTGATTCTGACTTGTCTGCATCAGGTGTTACAAGTGATGATTGTAGTGACTAATATTCATTCAAAACAATATGATAGTCTTTTGTGTCTTTTAGTACTTTTAAGTTATTTTTTATTATTATTAATAATGTAATGCGTAGTAGATTTTTGTTGTTATAATATTGTTTTTTTTATATTTCTCTCAATTAGTAATTTTTGTATTTTTTTCTTTTTGTTTTTTAGCAACTTTATTTTTCATAACTAAATATTAAATACCTATTTACAGCTAAAAAATATGTATACCTACTTACTATATTATCTAATGTGTGATAAATAGTGAATAAAAAAGTAAATAAAAATAGTAAAAAATAAGTGATGTTTTTTATAATTACATAGTCGTGTGTTTTATTTTTGACCGCGATATTTAAATTAAAAATATCGACTTTTACCAATATCGATATACCTATCTTTCATTAAGATCATTGTAGTACAACACTAAAAACAAGTGACATAAAACGGTCACATTCCTTCCGCGCGCTTTCAACTCGTTCCGGGACTAGTAACTCTAATTATATTAATAACTCTAGTAGTAATCCGGGATATTAGTAACTCTAATTGCCATGAACCTTGCCACGAATGAACACATTTACACTAATTATTGAGTACCCTAGAATTCTAAGAATTAAAAAAATATATATTAAAAACATGTACATAACGAGAGAAGAAGTGTGATACAACTTCATAAATACAAAATATTTTAATATGAATTGCTTTGTATAGTTTCCATGTTAGTTTTATAGATGAAATTTTGTTAAAATTCATTTTATTCGAAATATGTTTCCGTACTGGGTTTTTATACGGGGCAACCGTAGTAGGACGTTTTAAAATACATACAGATCACACTAAAACCAATAGCTAACACAGTCATTTTAAGGAAATCTCAGATATTTGTAAACGTCTGTGTTGAGATCATGAGTGTTTGTATACGTAATTGGAATGTCCATTGATAACAATATCAGGACCATTATATTATTGGCTTACTATATAATTGATAGGATGAGTTCAAATCAGCGAAAGGTTTGTACGCGTTACAATTTAAACATAGCTTATTAATTTTATAAACATTATTATCATTAATAATTGTGGTAACTTCTTCTTATTGTAATGTCTTTTGTCTATGTGTTTACAGTTTTAATATGCATAAACTGTGTAAATTGTTTTCGTAACGTAGTTGACTTTTCAAACGTTTATTTTAGTTTAAAAATTCGCCGTTTACTATTAATTTTTTTTAAAGTTTTAATTAAAAATCCAGACTTTAACAGTAAACGTAGTCGTGAATGGAAACAAATCAAGACCGACAGTGTCGGCGACAATGTTTTGTCGACTATAATTACGCCGTCGAAAATCTACCGATTTGACAGTTCATGAAAAGTTGGGATAACTTTGAAGTGGCGTACAAATTACGACAAAAATATTTATGTCCTTAAACCTTACGTCCTTATGTCCTTACGCGCTCTCAAAACAAATTTCACGCGAAAATGACAGAAGTAGGCAATTTTACACTAAACGTAATTTGGAGGCCTTAATATTCTTTAATAACTAAGAAAACTATTATTTTTTCAATCCGTGACGCGCTGTTACAATGTTACGTCGGTTGTCACTTTTTGTTTTTTAAAGAGAGTAATGTAGTTCAACATACCGATATCGATACCGATATATTTGTAGAGTAATCTGAGTAAAATGTTGGAAGTGTATGAATTTACTATTGCGATTATTTTTGTGTGATTTAATTAAATCTAATATTAAGCTGTGATAGAACGAGTAGGGTAATTTACGATTAAGATCCTTAATTAAGACTTTTAAAAATTATATAACGATAATTAAATCACTGCATTTTTTAATATCGGTAAAAATGGTATCACTGGCCTAACAATCGTCACCGCAACCAGCACTAGCGCCGCCATTTTGAGTCTGCAAAGTAGTCAGTCAATCAGTCGTTCGTCATTCGTATTCTTGGCGCACAGACTACGTAAATATTTGCTGTTGTGTGGTGTTTTTTTTGTGACCCGCCTATCTTCTGTTTGTTGTTCCTGCTTATTACGTTGACCTTGATGCAAAATTGGATTTTGATTTTGCTTTGTACTTTGGACGTGTTGTTTTAGTGCATAAAAATGCCGAATCGTAGACAAACTTTAAATAGCCAATGCCGCGAGCTTATAATTAAATTACAGGACTATTTCGAGCGTGAGTCGCAAAATGGCGGAACTGTGGTGCCTGTTGATTCCATAATTGACAATGAATTACTTATTCAAGTAACTAATAGCGACGACGATAACACTTAATTCTGATTTAGAATAGTGTAAAATACTCAATAAAACATATTTTAACCACAGTGACATTTTTTTTATTTCGATATTCCTTGTTCTATCACATCAACGAAAGTATTATCATTATCTGTTATAATAATAAAAGTATTTAATGCTACTGTTACGATTGTCTATAGTCACATCACTAGTCTATAGTCACATCTACATTAATCTGACATGTGTCAAATCTGTAATCTGTCGACGGCGTAACTATAGTGTACAACAGTTTACAACGGTACACTGGAATTAACGGAGGACAAACAATAAGATAGAGACGTGATCCTGTGTGCACAGGCCTTTATGCCGGTCACAATCGCGATGTGGCTCTGAATCAACTTTCAGAACGCGTTCACGTCTTGACTAGCACGCAAGTGTGCACATAGCAATTGTTTGATAGATACATTAAATACAATATAATATTATTGATAAAATATGTAGTCCTATTTAAACAGCGTTTAAACGCGTAAAATAATTTATGTGAATTTATGTTGTGATTTTAAGAACAAAAATTGCAGCTTTGTTATTGTACACAACAATAAAGGCATTAATTAGAACGTTTTATTACTAATTTACAATTGTAACAATACAAAACACGCGTAACGATTGTAGAGAAACGAGAATAATGCTAATTTCTAACAGTTTAACAAAATTTAACGGTTGTACTCATTGATAGTGTTTGTGATATTTTGCGAACAATCGTTATCGTAAAGTGTTGTAAAATAGTGAAAAATGCGGATGTTACTGCGTTTTGTCACGGCCTCTGTAACGTTCTTGTTGATGCTGATTGTGCTAGGAAGTGTGTCTAGAGTGGGTCCCGGGTACAAGTCGCCGCTGCATCCGGCCGACCGCGTCGCCAGGGAGGCAAGATGGGAAATATCCTCTTCGACTCCCTTGGACACCACACATAATCCTCTCGCACCAGCTGTCATTGATAATAACAGCACGTTGGCGAAACGAATTCACATAGTCCAGGTATCTCGTGAAAACAAAAGTAATCTTTTTTCGTGTTACTTTACATAATTATTACATTTAAATATTTGTTTACGATCTACTTACTACAAAAGTAATGAACGAATTAATTTCTTTTTAATAAGTGCTTTATTCTATAAAAACACTTCTATAAAAAATAAATTTTGCATCGAGTGTAAAATACGAGTATAAATTATTTTCCCTCTTTATTTCATCAATCCAGTTAACTAATGTAAATCAACTTTCCTCGTTCCATTTAAACTGTAATTGGTAAAGTCTCCAGTTTTTCCAAGTCATTGACGACCTTCTCGTAAAGTTGTCGGTCGGTGCCTAATAATAATTAATGGCCACGACGAAAGTCCGATATCCTTTCATTAGTGTTCCGTCGTTCGCGGAGACCTGAGATTAAAACTTGCTCCTTGAGACTGCTAGCGCACTTTAAAAACACTCCCGTCACGTATCGTCTTTGAAATGTGACTGCTGCCTGCGGGAATATTTGCTTACAGCGCGTCAAGAAAAGGTAGTGCTGGTAAAAATGACCGCCTCTAAAAAAAAGCTCTTACTTCTAATTACGCTCTGATTCATTGCAAATTGAAATACATCGGTACACCGTGAAAACGACATAACTAGCGTGAAATTATGATTAGCGTAAAATTGAATGTTGTAACTGTCTGTGTTGTTCACACAAGGAAATTATAATCTTATCTAATCACCGTGAAATGTAACATGCTAATTACAATTATCAATTTGTATTTTTTAAACGGTTGCTAATTTTATTACACATTGTTGCAGATGATGCGTCACGCATGGAACAACTACAAGCTGTACGCGTGGGGCAAAAACGAGTTGAAACCGATGTCGAAACGAGCCCACTTGTCGAGTGTATTCGGTGGTGGAGAACTAGGGGCAACCATCGTTGATGGTTTAGACACACTCTACCTCATGGGGCTCATGGACGAGTTCAGAGAAGGCCGCGATTGGGTAGCCGAACATCTACATATTAACGACGTCGTAAGTTGAATTTTCCGTTTTATCGATCCTTTCCGATCTTTGTTGCGATATTCTACGAGGAGTACTTACGATAATAAATAAGTAACAATAATAAGTTCATTTACCTAAATAAAACAAATAGCACCATGATTGTTGTTAAGTGATCCGTATATGATAATATAGCACTCTCCACTGTCTTATCACCTCCCATTATTTTTTCACACGTTTTTTCCCACGTGTCAAAACACGTCGACAGAAAAAAAATACCCATCTTAAGTACAATATCTTCATTGTATGAGTACTTACTTACATAAATAATTTGCATCAAACTGACTTCGTGCATCAAACTGATTCATGACTTCATTGGAAACATTGATTTCTCTACGAATTCTTCTGAGAAAAGGAGGAAAGTGTAAACATCTTCAGTTCATTAAAAATAAGAGGAAAACATCTCAAAAATCTCAAGAATGGTTTGCATCGATCTATAATTCCCTTTTTTGCATCGATATCAGCCTATATTGTCTCCCTACAGGGCACGGACCTCCCATAAAAAAAACCCTAGGAGATTTTGGACATTGGAGTAGTGTGTCCACCACACAGACCTAGTGCAGACTGGTGGATCCAAATGCTCCGTATTTTTTTTAATTCTCGCGCATGCCGCTTCCCTCACGACGGTCTTCTTCACCGCCGATTAGTGATAATGTTAAAAGTCTGCATTTAGAAAACGCAATGGTACTACTAGTCAAGGATTTGAACTCACCACTCACGCACGAATGAGAGTCAAGAATAGATACCCCTAGGCTATCGCATAATTTCTTTAGTTGACAACACTTATTTCATGGCTATTGTATGGTCACTGATGTAAACAAAATGCTGACTTAGTTTTCCTCGCGCGACCTAGCATGGTTTAATGAGTGATCTACACTGACACAAATTTGAAGTTTAATGTAATCATTGTCTACATTGTTTTTCAATATTACCAGTGCTATTATTGAATTAGAAATTACGCAATGTGATAAATTTATAGCAATATATTTTAAACCACTTGTGCTATCTTCAAGAAGTCATTAGGCCTGTAATCGTATAATACTTTCATAGAAGCCCATTCATATTTCTAGATATCACTAGATAGTTGACATTTCTTTCGTCAATCTAAATTCTATAGATAGATGCAGTCTTAAAAAACGCTTGAATGCACATAAAAATCATCTGTGTTTAGAAAGTTCTATGTTTGCTTACGTTTCGATAGAACGTTGAAAAATGCGAATTCATACGAATACTGTCAATTCATCGACCTCGATAACTACGAAACATAAGACTCATAATAATATTAGTAATGATCTAAATAACTTTATTCACGTATGTATTCAATTGAGAGCAACGCACGTGACGTAAACGTGTTAGTGACGGTTAAAACTTTACGAGCATTCGCATTTTGTTGATACCGCACAAATGTGGAGCACGTAATGACCATTGATGACCATTGACTGTTCGGTTAGAAGTTCCAATATTGAGATATGTACGCGTATTTAAGCTTTTCCTACTTGTATTTTATGTTCATCGTAGCCTTATTCTGCTCATACGACGATTTTATAATTAAAATGCTTCTTAGAAAGTTCATCGCCATCTCCGTTTATAAGTAGCGGTGAACATCCCCTGTAAAGCTGGCTTGACTATCCGCTGACATAAAGAATACGATTTTTAATAGATCTCATAATTTTAAACATTATCGCTTAGTCTTAGAATATGATTGACTACGGGGATGCGCGAGCGATTGATATACAAGGCAACATAAAGAAACCGTTAACTTGGACGATCTGTTAACGTTCAGTTCAAATCCATATTTCAAAGCAAACCAAATTTCTAACGCCACATGCATGCGTGGCATATTTCACTAAAAAAATTGTCTTATATCAATGATTACCACCCATGCTTGAGAAGATTTCTCACGTATGTTCTGATCTTTTTGCAGGACTCCGAACTATCTGTGTTCGAGACGACCATCCGCTTCGTGGGCGGCCTTTTGTCGTGTTACGCGCTCACGGGCGACTCGGTTTTCAAGGATAAGGCGGGCGAGGTGGCTGACGCGCTACTGCCTGCCTTTGACACACCCACCGGCTTGCCGTATTCTCTCATCAATCCTTCTACTAAGGTAAGCCAATTGTGTAAAAGTTGATGTTGATTTTGGGAGGTGCTACTTCTTTCACTGAAGACTTAGGCTAAAATAAATAGACATTCTTGTTTTTTTAGGGAACTTATGCAGCCTGTGAAAAGCTTAGTATCTACACGCGCGGCATAAAAAAATAGGTCTGATACATTCCTGTCAGCTTTTAACAGTCTCACTGGCTTGCGATACTCTCTCCTTAGTTCTTCGACTAAACTATGATATAGACATATTATTTTTTAAAAGACTTGACATAACGGTTTTTTAATAGTCGAAACTGTAATTTACATAGACTATTTGGCTATTTGTTACTATCTCTGCTATTGACTAGGTTACTAGGTGACTTCTAGGCAAGACAGTCGAGCTGACCGAGTTTTGTGTGCAGTTTGCTCGAGTAACTAACAAAAACTGTCTACAGAATCCATAGTCTATAGTCATAACTGTCCATACCTGTGGTTGTATACATATCTACATCGAATTTATTTTCGGACTTTATACAAAAAATATTGTAAGTTTTTAAATTAAAAATTTTTACTTAGTATAATAAAGAGAGAGTGCGAATTTTGTGAGTTTATGTGTATGTGGAGGGTAATCCCCGGAACCACTGCACCTATTTGAAAAATTCTTCCACCATTTGAAAGGTACATTATTCCAGATGGACATAGGCTATATTATATTATGTACAAAAAAATTGACGGGCATGCAACGCATGCCGGGCACGGCTAGTATTAAATAAATGTGGTTAACAATACATTCAGAGAATCTTTATGATCTTCGTCCTAATAACATTCGTCTTTTACACATGTAAAAGATTAATTAATTCGATTAATCTACATAGATTAATCGAATTATTCTTCCTATAATCAATCAAATTGGAATCTTAGGTACTGCTAGTCTGCTACTGACGTAATTGATTCTTGAACTGCCTCATCTTTTAAATTATTTTTAATTTAATAATACATTCGGAGTTCGATGGTGTGGAATCTGAAGGAAACATTGAAAGGAAAACCACAAACTGACGAATTCAGAGTGCATTTTTTGTTGACTCCTATGTCATCTCCTTTGTCTTCCGTTGTGCATTTTGTAGTAGTCATCCTTAAAAAACTCGTTCAATATCCGATTGGAACTTTTTTGGTAAAAAAGGCAATTTGTGGCTTCCTTTCCTGTCCGACCACAAACGTTGTTATATTGTAAGTCATCTGAATGATCGTTTGGATGCAAAGCGCGATTCAATAACATTGTGCAATGACATTATTGTACATTATTATTGTAGGTCTAAGGGCCACCTTAGGTATCATGCAACCAGCTCTTTCAGTAGGTATCCACTGCCGGACATGGGCCTGCTCGTGCACATCGTCTTGTGCATGACGGCCTTTAAACGCCACCAAACGGATTGGTGGATTGGCGACGCTCTTTTA
Source organism: Sesia apiformis (assembly GCA_914767545.1). NCBI lineage: Eukaryota > Metazoa > Arthropoda > Insecta > Lepidoptera > Sesiidae > Sesia > Sesia apiformis. Next base: position 15,641,643 of record OU611953.1, read on the forward strand.
GAGGTGGTATAGTTACTCGGGGCTTGCGGTAGCCACTTCGTTATCCCTGTTTCCTTTTACGCCATCCGCTGAAGGAGATTGGGTGGGTGGTGCTACTCTATAGCCGACCGACACCACACGCCACTTAGGTATCATAATAATTTGTTGAAGTCTGTGCGATATTTCAATGAAATACCTGCATCATTTTCATACGAATATTAGAAAATGCCACGAAATAAAGCCCCCCCCATGTATAAAAACATACTCTGGAATCTTTGACAGGTTTCTATTATCACATTTAAGGAGAAAAGTTAGGTAGTGAGCAAGCTGTCTCTAGCACTACTTGTGTAAGCACGCATAAGGGGTTGCACTTTATGCGCCGAATGAGACAGACGAGTGGAAATTACTTAGGGGAGTTTGGTTTGAAGTTCGAGTGAAATTTTATAAGAGCACATCGCTTTGCCGCTGGAGTGAATTGTATTTTTTTGAATTTTCGAGTTATATTATTAACAAAGCTGGGCAAAACATTCCATTACAATATTGCTTTGTGGTTCCTTTTTTAGCAAAATCCCTTATTAACAGATCTTAGAAATTATACAGCATAGACTTAAGTTCCCTTGTTAACGACACGGTTTTCGACACGGCTAATTCGCTACGCCATAGAGAAATCGTCTATGCTTGTTCACGATACGGCGAACCGCCGCGGTGGAGGCATGCCTAGCGTACTCGTATTTTAAGGTGCGGACTTAATTTTTGAGTGCTAAGCTAAGAAAACATAATTAAAGTAACACAAAACTCGAATGAGCACAGGCAAACCGGTCTCGAAAACTTCCGGTGTTGTTAACAAATTTCCATAGTGTCATACAAGTTTCAAGTATCGTACAACACTGCTCGATATGCGGCGTCAGTTTTCATGGTGCATACTGCGAGCGCGCCACGCCGTGTGTATTAACAAACTGATGACCGTATGTTTTCACGACGGAAAACCTGGACTGCTAAGTTGACAAACAATAGTGTTAGACACGTTTTGCAGGCTGTTAGTGCTGTTAGTCCATAGTAATTTAAGGTCAAATAAACACTTAACTAAAGCTAGCCACAACTTATTTGGTACCACATTAAAATAGTATTACACATACATGGGCGTAGCCGCGGTAGCGCAGGTTAGGGCGCAACACACCTGACATAGGGAATTATACGTAACAGACCTCTATTTAATTTATAAAAAAATTGTTAGGTTTGGCCCACCCTGGATAAAATCCTGACTACGCCCTTGATAAGTACTACATTATGTGATATCGTCTCCATTGTAGGCTTACACGATGCACGATCTTCCCCTCTTTTCAAGCAAATACAAACCGGCAATTTTAAGTCGTGAGTTTCCTGAGTTTATCCACACTATGGGTCTAGGAATAATTTACCTATCATATTGTTAACGGTTACTTTATCAGAAGGTGGTGAAAAAGGCCCTAAAAGTTTATTAGGAATTTGTATTATGCATTGCTTATGCATTTTGTTTTTCGTGTTTCAGGCAAGCCGACAGTACCAGTGGGCCGGACCGAATAGTATTTTATCAGAAATAGGCACGTTGCATATGGAGTTCACATACCTCAGTGACGTCACAGGGCGCGATGGTAATGTCTTTTTTATATGAAGATAGTTACAATTAAAACGATTGCATGTTCGTTTAAATCCACGTAAACGCATGTGAGATATATTTTCTCAGCTTTGGCTAATATTTTAGTTTTATTAATTTTCATTAAAAATATACTAAAACCCTCCAAAACATGTTTCTTTATTATTTTTAATGAAAATAATAAAGAAAATGGTGAAAAAATACATTTTATAAATGGTTATACTATAAGCTTTAGTCTTTATTAGGCTGTAACTGGAATTAGCTTCGTAAAGCACATTTCAAGCTAATGAATGTCTGTGTAGTGTAATTTCAATTCTAATGAATTGTCCGTTTTTTTTACAGTGTACAAAAAGAAAGTGGATCGCATCCGCGACGTCCTGCGCAATATAGAGAAGCCGGGAGGTCTCTACCCGAACTTCATCAACCCACGCACCGGACAGTGGGGGCAGAGTGAGTATTAACACTTTCAAAAAATTCCCCTAGTAAATCACTAGGGGCTTCCGAACCACAAAGTTTTACACTATGTAGTTAACAATTTGTGGCGTCTGTGGTTGTGTATGCAATAACAAGTACCACACTTGTAAGATTGAAAACAAAAACGAACATTGTATAACAAGGATTTGCACGCAAACGAGGCCAAGTATGTAGGACTAAATTAAAATGTATAACATCTATTGTAACCCCGTACGCTAGCAAATAAATCATTTGAATCTGACTTCACCACGCGGGCCCATAGCCGGCTGATGGATACACATGTGGATTTCCTCACGATGTGTTCCTTCACCGCTAAACTAGTGATATTTCTTTCATAATTCATCCTTTATAAACTAACTGGTACAGGCTAAAGATTTCGAGTCACGACGACGTCACGGGTGAGAGTCGACAATAGACACCTCTAGGCTATATATCGCTCACATTAATTCAAGTGCACATTAAAGTATTTATAAATCTAATTTATACACAGGCACATACAAAATTTGTTGCAAAATTCCCAAGCCTTTGGGTCGGACTGTCGCCGCGCGACATTCTGATCCTTATGTTGTCACCCATTTAGCCCCACCCCTAGGGTAGGCATTAGCAATGTCCCGAATATTCGTATTCATTTTGTTGAATATTCGCATATTCGCCAATTTTCAAGTATCCGTATTCGTACTCGTATTCGCATATGGTACATTTTCTAAACGAATACCTCGCAAGTCGAATATACTAATCGAATAGTAAAAGCCCAACGTGAATAGTAAATGAAAGAGGATTTTTATAAAAAGAAATACTTGTAAGTGAAAACGTTTATTTGAATATCAGTTAAGTAACTGGTTTGTTAGCTTAATTAGTAAATGACTATTGATATTGTACTAAGACTTATTGATTGAACTAAAAAAAATGCTTATAGCACTAATATTAAATTGGACTAAAATTAACAAACTAATTGGACTTACTAATTTTACAAGTGCTTGCGCAGTACATTATGTACTATTCGTAATCCTGTTCCCGAATAGTGAAGCAAATTATTTGTATTCGGGAATAGTGCTTTTTTGCTATTCGAAACATCCCTTCTGGCAACACGTGTACGGTGCTGGGAGGTGAACCCCTATGGACGCGAACAACAGTTAATACCGTAACCAGCCCCTGTATCGTCTACTATAGCGCCTTGTAGCGCCCGTATAAGTCCATGCATTTTGACTTTCTCTACCTCCGACGTGGGACCATCTCAAAAATCTTAAAACCACTCATTTGTTATCCACCAACGTTGCATATACAAAACATGAGTATTGTTCTTGATTACTGTATGCACAGCCGTTTATTCGACTTTCCACCAACGTTGCATATACAAAACTTGAGTATTGTTCTTGATTACAGCAGTTTATTCGACTTAACCGTGACATTTGCACAACTGTCCTTTACCATTGAAAACACTCTTTTTAGCACACAGATGCACAAAGGAAACCGTATAAATCATATGTATGTGTGTGTTCGTGCGAAAATACATATGAGCGTGATTACACGTTGCGGATTTAGTTCGTAATTTCCGCACAATTTAACAACCAGATTTAGTCGCGATGTTAAATCGAGTCGGGCGCCTACAGCTCCGTCACCATGTATAAATTCATTAATTTGTTAAGGATGTAGGCAGTTTGAATTGTTCGTTGTAAGTGTCTCTAAACCTTTGACACAGGCAACCCAAGTATCAACCTAAATTATGGATCCAATCCATAGGATATGAAATTATTTTTTATGTATTTTAAATACTTCAGTAAGTACATGTTATGAGAGGGGTAAAATTCTAGAGATATTTATTCTCTCATTCAGGAGAGTTAAGAATCTATGAGTTCAAATTCCGACCCATACCAATAGGTTTCTAAGTGCGGATTTTCAATTATCTTTTATTTAACTCGAGAATTAAAAACAGACTTGAGCACGAGTATTTATCAATCTACACTAATCCGCGTGGTGCATTATGCCCCGAAACCCCTTCGTGATTACTAATGAACGTTATTAATAACACTAGACTAGGGCCATATATTAGTTGGTACTTTTACACACCTTAATCTAAAAATACCGTGTTTATCGTTTACCACGAATTCTTTTACCACAAAAACCGCTGATTTTAGAGTTATCATGAGTGTCCCAAATACCACAGAATTATTTACGGCATGTATTTAAACGTGCAGTAAAAATACCAAATCGATTAGAAAATCATGGTCAACAAAACAACCCATTTTTGAATAAATAAAGTAAATAATGTCAAATTACTATGAATATAATTACCAAGTCGCCATAGACTCTTGTGCCTTTATTGTCACCGGAGAACCTAAACCTGACCCACCTTTCAATTTGCTGTCCATTCCGTTTTTCAGTCTGTTTTAGTTCAGTTCTGCTGCTCATTCAGTTATCTCTCATTATTTACTTTCAGGGTACATGTCTCTCGGTGCCCTCGGCGATTCCTTCTACGAGTACCTACTGAAAGCGTGGCTGGTGTCCGGCATGGAGGACTCGCAAGCCCGTGTGATGTTCGACGAAGCGATGGAGCCAGCACTAGACAAGATGTTGCGCGTCTCGCCCTCGGGAATGTCTTACTTGGCCGAGATGAAGTATGGACGGATATTTGAGGAAAAGATGGACCACTTGTCGTGCTTTGCTGGTGAGTATATTATATTTTAGCTAAACTTCAAAGAATACCTATTGCGTGTCTAGTGGTGTGCCTTGGGAGAGCCTTGTTCATCTATCTAGCAGCGGATAGGTATTCTGATGGTATATTACTTAAAAGTCACGATTCTAGAACTACATTCCCAACGGTGACAAATTAACCCAAAAACTCGCTTCCGAAAAAACATTAATTTAATCGATACAAACTATTTGTTTGGATATGACTTATATTTTTTTTTTCTAAAACGTACATAAACTTGTGGGTACCATTCGGGTTGGTATTTCTATTTATAGAGAAAAGGGTCAAACACGCAAACACTCCAAATGTAAGATTATAACCACAATCACTGTCACACATGTATAGTTGTGATCAGTGCCGTAACTAGGGCGGTGCCAGCAGTGCCCGGGCACAAGGCGCAGAATTGACCAGACATTGTCCATTTTATTGTCAGAGCCGGGTAAAATTAGAAAATTTTCCAAGGGCGTAGTTATAGAAGCTCGCACCGGGCGCATAAAAGGCTGGTTGTGATGATACTATTTAAGAAGAACGTCATTGTTCAGTATTGCAGTATTTTTGAAACTTGTGGCTTCTTATGTATTATGTCTCAATTGACAAGATATTTTGGGTTTTCAGATTGGTTTCGATTATCTAGTTAAAGTTATGTATATTTTACAAAAACCGTGTTACCGCAAAACATTGTAAAAAACATTGATAAACCTCTACGGATTTGTGAGAACTATAAATCTAAGTAATTCTAAAGTTTTTAAGTTAAATTTTAAAGCACTGCCGTATTTTACTTTTATTATAATTTTATATTTACCTAAAGTAAACTTAAATAAGACTAGCTCGCTATATTTAGAGTTACAGGATTCACAAGCTCGAGAAATGAAAGAATTTTTTGAATAATTTTGTATTCATATTTATTTTCTAAAATTAGTCAATAACCCGATTATTCCTTACAAAAAAAATCGTTACAGTAACTACAAATTTTCTTGCTGTTCCTTGTAGGCGGCATGTTCGCGCTAGCGGCTACAACTCTGGACAACACTCTCTCGGGGCGGTACATGGACGTGGCGGCGAAACTCACACACACCTGCCACGAGAGCTACGTGCGATCGGAGACTAAACTCGGACCCGAGGCGTTTAGGTAAATATTAATGATGCAACGGATAGTGGATATCCAGCCTACTGCTTGGTCGGATATTCGGCATACGCGGCATATGATCATTATTGCTAAAAAAGAAAAAAATCGACTGCAAGCGAGCGAGACTATTATTTAAAAACTGTTCAAATTGGTCGAAATTCCGTTCTTTACGCTTGGTAGTCAGCCAATGTCAATCTGTACCCGGTTTAAAAAAATACCAAAATTTATCTTTCATCGCCTTGCAGCAACATATACAGTGAGTGACTTTTTTCTGAGACTAGCATCATTAACGAAGTTTGTCTTGGTTCACCATTAATTAAAAAAATGCAATTTAATTAAAAATGCAAGTTTTACTTCGGATACTAATTACTAGTTAAGTACACTAGAATTATCTAAAGAATTCTCATCGGCATAACTCGGTTTTAGTCGATAAAGCTCGTTTTTACACATAAAATTATTAAAACTACTAGACTTCACTTATATGAAGATGCAAGTTTACATATTGTGTGACCGTAAGTGTTTAAATTTTCTGAACTGCCCCGATAAAATTCGAAATATGCCGAGTGGACTCCTTTAGATAATTGTATTCCAATTACCTTCTTTTGTAAAGCATTAAAGTTTGTGTTTAATTAAGTAAGTGAGTAATTGTGTTTAATTAAGTAAGTAATGTCGTTTTTTATGTATATAACTATGCGGTATTAAGTGGATAGTGAAAAATTGGCCTTGATTGGCGAGTTACATCTCTAATAAATATATACCTTATATTTAAGTGCTCTAGGTACATGTTTAAATGACAGGCACTTGAATTATCGAAGCAGACCTTTTTCTTTTTAAACTTTATTACCAATTATGATTAATGCTTAATGCGAGCTATTAAGTTATTAGCGAACTATTAAGGGATTATTACCCTTAAGGCATTCTCTACCAGCTAACGTTGGGGTTGATCAGAGAATGAAAATTTCTAATAACGAGAGCTGTGCGTAGTTGAGTAGAGTTCAAACCGGAGGCGATATAGTGAAATTAGTAGAGACTTCTCTTCTTATACCATTATACTCACTTGATGGGATGGAAGGGGTAGGGGGTTATGGGCTCGGGCATTTTCCAATCAATATTGAAACACGTTCGTAGTATATTTGAATAACACTTTGTTTCTTGAAATGAACTGTATAATTTTGCGAAAACTGCAAATATATTGGGTATCAGTGAACCAAACCATTTGTTTTATCTTTAGAGCGCCATCTGGTGACCAGTTTTGGAACATCTTGTTTTTTTTATTTATATGGCCCTATTTTTTTATATTACTATATAGTCACCTTCGGAAACCCTCAAGGATTATATGTCGTTCTTATTACATACATTTGGGAAGGAATATTTAAAAATACCATAATTTTTTATTTTTATCTGCGCTAGTGTTATAGGCTCTGGAATTCAGTTGGCAGTTCATTAAGTAGCCTATTTTTTTTTGTTTATTTAATAATTTATTGTACACACATAACATGAAATAAAAAGGAAGAAAAAGAAAAGACAAGCAAAATAAGCAACACAGTACAAAAAGCAAGCTTAACTCCTTATAGCTCAAGACAGAAAGGCATAGTGCATACGGAAAAATTGTATGTATATAAATATAAAAATATATAAATACTAAGATATTTATATACCTACATATATAATACATATACCGTAATAATGAATATTATACATATAATATGTATACATATATATATTTAATTAATATATATTATATACAATACGGACTATTTTTAAGAAATTGATAAAATTTTGTTCTTTTAAAAGTTTTTTTAAAAATGAAAGAGGTGTATCTCGTATCTTATTTAATTATACAAATAATGACAGTGAGGATAACTCGGGCCTATCGGGTACAAACCAGCAGCTGTAGCATTACAGCATGTGCCAATCCCTCGGAAATATATATATATCCCCCTCGACCTACTGATAAAAAGAAAATAAAAATTTTAGGTTTTCGGGAGCAGTCGAAGCGCGCGCGCAGAAGAGCAACGAAAAGGTATTCCTACTTCGTCCGGAAACGTTCGAGAGCTACTTCATCATGTGGCGACTCACCAAGGAGCAGAAGTACCGCGACTGGGGCTGGGAGGCTGTACAGGTATACTAATAGAACTATGGTCCTGGATAGAATGATCGTACAATTATAGCTATTGAGTGGTGATAGCCTAGGGGTATCTATACTCAGCTCACATTCGTGTGATCGTGAGTTCAAATCCTCGGCCCGTACTGATGAGTCTTCTACTAGGGTACGAATTTTTAAAATTGTCCCTAACTCGGCAGTGAGAGGAAAACATCTCGAAACCCGCACGCTCGTGAAATAAAAGAAACAAATCTGTAGTATGTGTATCCACCAATCCCACACGGACCTCGTTTTACTGCGGATAGACTACAGATAGACTCGTATAGACTGCGGATATTACATATGTCTTAGATCTTTTTAATTTCCGGTCATGCAGAACATTGCGTAATAGGGTAAACGCTTCCGTATCGGATGGCCTAAGTAGCAAAATGTCCAAATAAATTTCATAATCTCTTTCTCTTTTTGTCGTTCCCTCACTAATGAGGATCGTGACCATATGTGATTTGTCTCCATTTGCTTCTGTCCCGCGCCAGTTCAATAGATCGTTGTAGAGTTTCTCCTGTTGCCTCTACAATACTTTTACACCATCGTGTTGGAATTCGGCCCCTGGATCGCTTCCCCTGCATCTGTCCCACGATCAACTGCTTCTCCAACTCATGCATATGTGATCGCATTATATGTCCAAAGAAGCTTTGTTGACGTTCTCTGCATAGAGAGGTGAGTCGTTTTTTGATGTGAAGCTCTTGTAAAATCGATTCGTTTGTCCTCATGGCTGTCCATGGTATCTTTAGCATTCGTCTCCAGCACCACATTTCAAAAGCGCTTATTTTGCTTATGTCTCGACAATATCAAACCTCTAAATAGCAAACTGTCGAAAATGTCAGGAGTCTTAAAAGCTGATCGTCATTTTACATTTTGGACATTTTACTAATTGGATGTTTAACTTCACACATCTTGCTATTTGCATATTCCGCAGTTTTGCAATTGACTACAATTACCTACGATATGAACTTTCTACGTTTTAGACGTTTTGATTTATTGGATTGTTAGCTACAATAGGACCGACTTTGGGCATTGGCCTGCTGGGCCGGGGTCCAGAGCCCTAAGGTTGAACATGAATCAGGGATGAAAAAAAAATTGAAATACATATCTGGTCTGCTTTTTGAGCTCGAATTATTTAATGCTAACAGAATAAAATGTTTGACAATAATAAAATAATTTGATATTGTGGATAATTACAAAGGCCCCGACTTTATTCCTGGCCCAGTCTCGAAATCCTCAAAGACGCCTACATAGATATTCGATACGAAAACAGGTAACAGTCCTTCATCACCGAACTATTGATAATAATTAAGAAAGTGGTGCGGTTCAGTGCCTGTGGGATTTCAGCATACACCTTCCCAAATGCTCAAATAAAAAATGTTTGTCGACCAATTGGGTATTTGAAAAAAAAAAATTTTTATCATTAATGGAAAGATCATATACACATTTTATAACAAAACTACTTTTAGTTTTTTTTTTCGCTTTAATTAAAAAGTTATATTTAATTACAAATAAATTTTTGAATCCAGTACCGAAAACACGCGGACAGTTCCCGAACAAACCCGAGCGCGTGTGACGTCACAATGTTAATTTCTACATTTTGACTATTAATCGATTAAATCTTGTTATTATCGTCAATATATTAATAAATATATCGAAAATGTCTAACCTTAAAAGTTATCGTGCTTGCTTCGTACCATTATGTACGAATACTACAAAAACAACTCCTGAAAAAATGTTTTTAAATGTTCCACAAAATTTTAAACGTCGAAATAAATGGTTCCAAGCAGTGCGACGACCTAATTCCAAAACAACATCAAATTTTTTTTGGTGTGAAGATCATTTTGATGTAAGTATTTTATAATAATATAGTAATTAAAAAATATTTATGTAAACGTATAAATGAAATAAATAGCATTCGCAAAATATTTTTTTTTAACTGAACTCCAAATAATAACTTTTAAAAATTACAACAAAATTATAGCATTGAAAAAAGTTTTATGAATAATTTAAAACTATTAAATAATAAATTTGTATACAGTTATTGAATGACTTAAGTTTAACTTAGTATTTTTATATTATATATTATAATATATTATATATTATATTTTTATATCTGTTATCATAAATATATCCACATCAGGTATATTATCGGAATTATCCTTTATAAATCCTTTATCACACATAACTAAATAAAAGTAGTTAATATAAATAATTTTTTAAACTAAATGTCGGATATTTGTCGTCAATTTACATGTAGAAGCCTGTGATACTGTACTATCGAGAAATCCTTTTAACATTATGACGTCACAATCATGGCGACCAATCGTAGCGCGTTTGTAGTCACGTGATTCTTTTTAAAATTTTATCAATTTTAAATTGTTTATAATAAATTAAATAAACATTTTTTAAGAGTATTTCGCATCGATTATTAATATAATTTATGATAAAGTTTTAAAATACATAAAAAAAATTGATAATTTTTTTTTCACAAACCCAATTAGCCTAGTTGATAGTGACTCTGCCCGCTGTGCAGTGGGTCCCGGGTTCGATTCCTGGTCGGACAAACATTGTTTAAATGTGTGAGCGTTGCATGTGTTGTGTTCGTCTTTGAACACAGGGAATCCTAGTGTGGTCCATTGAATGTGGTGTTATTATGATATTAATGTGTTGTCGATCAGGCGCTGGAGAAGCATTGCCGCGTGGAGGGCGGCTACACGGGGCTGATCAACGTGTACCATGCGCAGCCGCAGGGTGACGACGTCCAGCAGAGCTACTTCCTCGCTGAGACGCTCAAGGTACTAACAACACTCTTTCTTACATATGAAATAGGACTATGTTATATCTCGCACTAAAATTCGTGCCATTTAGCATGGCTATAGCGAGCATTCACACCTCTCTACAAATGTACTCGTGTTTCCGATAGCGACATTTGCCAATGTAATGAACGAAAATAGCTATCGCCAGCGTATCGTGGAAGTTCGAACCACGTTCGAACGTGACTACCATTAATTCGGGGTGATAGTCGAGGCAGTGACCGCTATTGCCATGCTAAATGACACGGAGTATATACTACGTGTAACTGAATTACGCAAAAGGTGAACATAGGTTGTTTAGTGGCGAGAGTAGAATCCATTCTACCAGTTTTTACAATAGGCTATTTTTTTCATGATTTATAGTACAATTCTAGTTCTAGTACCTATATCTTTTATTTTACGCGTGTCGCCCGTGCCGCGTCGCGCGCGCCCTCTAGCCGCCCAGTCTGAGTAATGAGCGCTACGAACGTTTTAGACAGGACTACAAAACCTTTTCTTTCGCTAGTTTTTTATGTATTTTAAATTAGTTCGACATATTTCAGGTTTTGCGTTATATTGATGATACGTATATGTTGAAAATTACAGAAAGAGACAACTATTGGGTGTAAACTAGATTCTAAAATTTGTATTATATTTGTTGTAGAAAACAATTTATACATAACTTAGATAGTAAAAATAATCTGTAACCAGCCCTATTTATCGTCCGCTGTTTAACACGGGCCTCCTCATCCACACCGTCTGGTGCATGACACACGGCACCCTGGCCAAGTGGGTTGGCGAGTCCACTAATTTAGAGGTGGTGTAGTTCCTCAACACTTGTGGTAGCGGCTTTGTTATCCTCTAGTCGCCTTTTACGACACCCACGAGAAGAGGTGGGGTGGTGCTATTTTATAGTCGGCCAACACCACATCTCAACAGGTTAGAATCTGGTTTTAGACATACTAAAGAAGTGTCGATAGGCCTTCTTTTAAGTTATTTAAAAAAATATGGAATCCCCAAAATTTTATAAAAATGTACAGATGGCAAGCAGGATTTAATAATTTTCATTATAAATTGTTTAACAAAATGGTTATCAGATTGCAATAGTTACTAAATGTTTTGAACCTTTTTTTAACTGTGACCTAATTTGTTGAACATAGCAAATAGAAATAAACCAACCAAAAAAGGGGACCGTTATTTTGTCCCGAGTATTATGATTTTTTTTTTTAAATTCCGTTTAGTATGACACCAGTTACCATTTTGAAGAAAAGAAGTAGACAACTGTTTTTAATATTTTTTTTCTAATTATCTCCTCAAGTATTCATTTAATCTTTAATGAGTACAGTAATTCCTTAAGATATTTATTAAGATAAGATATTTCTTAACTATTTATAATTCTCCAAGCTTTGATATTAACCATACATTTATTTTCTAGTACTTATACCTCCTGTTCGCGGACGATAGTGTCGCTCCCCTCTCAGAGTGGGTGTTCAACACAGAAGCGCATCCGTTTCCCATCAAAGGGAAGAACCCACTGTACCGAGAGGCAGAACAACCGGCAGTCGACGGGAAGGGGAATGAAGACAATCGCGTCTAAAGTAGGACAATTGTTTATTTTTGATTGAAATTTATCATTTATTACAGGTTGATGAAACGAAATTTGAACTTGCTCCTGTCTTAGAGTTGAGCTTATAAAAGTAACCATCTTAGAATTTGCAAATACTATTGTCCGTCGATTGCACGCACGATTACAAACTTTTGTTGGGTTTGTGAACCAGTTATTTTAGTGACTTTAAACCTTAATATTTGTTGTTCTAATTTAAAGAATAGACTTGTTCTGCAACGTTCTATTTCCGATTGATGCCACCTAGCCGCTTATTGAATATGTAAACAATGGGCCGCAGAAGAATTTGTATTTGCTCTAACGCCCAATTAGCCATATACGATGTCATCATACGTAATAATACGTTCTAACGTTCATACGTTTTGTTAGGTATCGAGCTGTTTCATGAGGTATGAGTAATATAACGTCCCTTATTACCAAATAATATATATGATTGGAAGAGGTAAAATGGATGTTATGAAAAAAACAGCCATTTTTGAAATACGTCTTAATTTTCATGCTAGTAACAATGCATACATTCCGGACTTCCATGCGAATTAAAATGTGAATATCCGCCACAGATTGTACTACGTTAATTAAACTGTTATTTGTTACAAAATAGACATACTTAGTTTTACTTTCGCAATAGTAACGGGCGCATCACTTCACTATTAATTGGTTACATTGCTAGGTTGATTACGTTATTAGCACGTGCGCGGGTCCATCGTAGGAAAAGTGGAAACGAGGGAAAGCGGTGACACGCAACCAGAATGCTGGTTACCACCCCCCCCCCCCCCCACCCCCCGTCACCTAAAATTATGTGAAAATTAATTATATTCCGCTTTAAGGTCTATTGGGAATACTGTGCGCATAATGTTCAAAATTGTATCCACCAATAATATCACTGCATTTTCCGCATGCCCTTACAGAATTTACATATTCTTCACAAACTTGACACATTTCTATGTGCATGTGCAGCATTATTTATTCGCAAAGTATTCGGTGCCGAAGTGAATCTAACAACTGACAAATTTTTTTTTTGTCTCGTGTTAAGTAATGTTACTAATGACAAGAAATCTTAGCACCTTGCAATGTTGAGGGGGTTTCGGATCATAATCCACCACTCAGTTCCAATGCGTAAAAGAACATACATTACATATTATTGCGCAGTAATTTTTCTTATTATAATTATTGTTCATTGCGCGGGCATAATTTTCCGATAAACTTAATAAAATCGATGAAAAACGTTTACGTATGGTCTTATTCAAGATCATTTAGATCCTATATATATATATATAAATTTTTGTGTTAACGAGGCGTTTTGTATTAACGAGAATAAAAAGTTAACCATTAAATTTGAAACGTTTTTCTGTTCACAGAAATGTTAGCTAAATAACTAATTCAAGTTTATGTTTTTAAGTTTTTTAAACCCTTAATATTTTTATCCATTAACTAAAGTAACATTATTTGAAAAGGACAGCTATTTTTAAATGAAGTAATGATAATCACATATGATAATACGATTTCTTTTTTTATTAATCAACGACTAGGCATTCATAATCGACTAAATCGACCGACTTGTTGATATTAAATTTAGAAAGTAATAAAATAAAACAAATTTATTCGTTTCTTTTATTCTCTTTCTTTCGTTTTCGTTCTTGTCTCGACTTAACTATGAGACATCTCTACACTCCATCAATTTAATTTTCTGTCTTGAAATAACTACCCTTTTCTCTAGAGTCTAGCTAGAGCATTGAGCAGGGTTCGGCAATTGTCCGGATCCGGACCACGGAGGGTATAACACTGGACCTTCTACCATTCTATTTCTATCCATTTCTATTGTACAACCTGCGTAATGTGATGCATTTTCAATATTATTTTCGCGCCATTTTTAAAGTGTTAGCGCGAGAGCTAATTATTATAGATAGTTTTTATTGACCACGTTCCTCTTTTAGCATACAAAGTTTCTTTTAATTTTTTTGTTCTGGACTCTCGATTGAAACATTTTAATCATCTGGACCCCACTTAAAATTAATTGCCGACCCCTGGTCTAGAATATGCTTTTGCTAACAGTGCTCAAAAGTGGACGACTAGAAGTTTACGATTTATATTGAAAAAAAAATTGTTATTAATTATTTATTCCTTTCAAAATTAAATGCATTTAGTCTTTTTAGTGTTATGCCCACTATAACTAGACCACTATTCTTATGAACCTATATCTAACCCTTAATTATTATTATACAATATCAACTCTTTCAGTAGACTAGCGAATTTAAACTAAGTGTAGGTAGATATGTGTGTGTTCCTGTAAAGGTGGGTTGCATATGAAAACTTTCAAGTCCTAACATTTAATTACATAAACATATATGCAATGCGTACATACTATACAATGTGTCGCGTGTTTTATTACACTTTTTATTGTAAATTCGGTGATCATATGAAAGAAAAAGTCAGGAAAATTGGCAAAATTAGTTATTTTTAATAAAATGGAGCCCGTTAAAATCGTGGTCGAAAATTATGGCTATACACCCTTTTTTAACCATAATATGTAAAAACAAGTATAACTATAATTTGGGCTCATTTGATGCTACGAATCTTTTTTCTGGAACTGTTTAATCAAATTTATATCTGAAATGTATGGAAAATAAATATATCATTTATCTTATCACCAACTTAATGTAGCTGTCAAAAAAGTGAGTAATGTGTAACCCGCCTAAACAAACTTTTATAAAATTATACGTCGTCAACGATATAGCGTGTGGTAATGTAACAATAGGGCCAAAGGTATGAATGCTGTTCCGTAGTAGGTACGTGGTGTTGCTCAAGTCAATTAGAAAAATACCTAAAGTAGATCGAAAATATATAACGGTATATTGCAGAGGGACTACTTCTGGAAAGCATCTCCTATTAAGTATGTTATTATGCTTATAGTTACGAAGGTGTTTGGCAAAAATCAATCGAAAAAATATCTAAAGTTACATGAAGCAATTACAAAAAAAAACTATTTAAATTTCACGTCAATACATCGTCGTTTTAATTTCGTTTTCAAACATAGCAACATAACTCCTTACGTGTCATATCAGCGTGTAAGCAACCTATAACCATTTTCTTTCTATTTCGTATCTTTTCATTTCTAACTGGAAACATTTGTGATAGAGACAAGTTCAAAGTTGTAATGTACGATTTTTCTTTAATATTTTTATAAGCCTGTGTAACAAATCAATCCATTTACAATTGCTTGATTACAAATAGTTGTAATGAATTGATATTTCTCAGTGTTTCCAGATAGAAACCATATTGTGTGGCGAACAGAAACGTCCAATTTTATGCATTTTATGCTCCCCTATTAGTGTAGAAGAAATGTTTGTCCAGTATTAGGACGTTATATTATAACAATAAATGTAAAGCATTGGCCAACCAAGCATTTGTGCGATTTCAAATTTGTTTTTTCTTTCGTAAACCAGTTATTGTAATTTAACGTTCATATTCGTTGTTTTTACTCAAAGAACAGGTTTGTTCTACAACGTTCTATTTGCGGTTGGCTCCACCTTAGCCGCCTATTGAATATCTTTGATTATGAGCTGCAAATAAGTTTGTATTTGTTCTAATGCTCGATTGGCTAATAGTTGTATGTTGGCTCAGTACTAATGTGACCATTGTAGTATAATTACGGGCATTAGTAACATTATTATCATTGTTAGATTAAGAAAAATGTGAATGGTGCAAAGTAAATACTTTCGTTTGGTGATGAGTTGATGACAAGGTTCGCATCGGATGTGCAATGTATACATTTTTCTACCGTCTACATTTTTCTCAGTCTTCATTATTATTATATGGCACAAATATACTCGTACTTTTGTTTGTGTGATTTTGACAACTTTTTGTAATCGAGGTAAGGGTTAACGAATATTTAAATATATGAGATAGGTACGAAAAATCTTAACAGTAACTTAGAAATAATTATTGTAATATCTACTTAATTTTTACTAGGCAATTTGTTTTGTATTTATTTTTTTCCAATCAGATCTCGTATTTGTAAACATTGAGATTGTTGAATCGTGTTAATGAATTATTTTGAATTTTGTAAAACATTTTGTCTCATAGCGAACATATCTATAAATCATCTCGTCACGTTATAATATAGAAAAGTAAATTTTAGACAGACACAAAATTTAAAAACCAAGTCCACGATTTTTGTACATTTCATTGATAGTAAAATTAATCAGACTGCAGTTTAACGTGAGTCGAACTCAATTATAATATAAATTATTATTGTAATACATAGTGTTGTGTGATTATTATTAGGGGCCTAGTACACTTGCGCGAATATCGCTAAAATTATAAATGCGACTGAACAATTCTTTCAAAAATACTTTTCACAAAATTAATAATAATTCACTTTGAAAGGTTCGCGTCAGTTTGCGGGAGTACCTAACCGACTTGCTTTAATATGTTTGTGATTTAAATACAATATGCAAAGTTACATATATTTATTATAATTTCCTGCACCTGTTAATAAAGCATATGAAATAGATATTTTCTTTGTGTTAATTCTTTGTAAATTATATATCACAGATTTATTAGTCACAGGTACCCGTATATATGTATAAAATTACAGTAATCGGTAACGTCTGATGATACTCCCTCACTCACTCACTTTAGACGTAAATAGGTATGTCTGTACATTATGTATATAATAGTTATAGAGAATATAGTTGTAGGGTATTGGTGTGTAGAGGTATATTGTTATTTTTTAAAGTGAAAGGAGAGTGGGTCTGTTGATGTATGTTTTATTTATATAATTTATGTAATTATTACCCTATGCAATACTGCCACCTTACTATAAAGTCGGTATGATGAAAATAAATAGCTTTGATGTTGCCCTGACGACACTTAATCAATTACTGGCCAGCAATTATTGTATTTATCGTTAAATATTTCCTTTATTAGCTCATATTTAAAAGCGCTGTCATTTTTTTTCTCATTTTTAATTGTAATTATACATTATCCTCATAATAATGCAACAAAGGTATGTGATCAAATTCACATGCCTATTGTTTGATTTACTTCTCCCTTGTGTTAGAGATTACGGTGTTGGCCAATGATTGATACAACTAATTAATGTCATAATATTTGCATAATATTATATTCCCATTGCGTAAATATTTATTCCAAACACCCATTTCACACGCACACTCAGGCGACATACCTATAGAACTAAACAATTTTTTCGCCAAGTTCACGTTATAAATTGATGAAAGTTAGGTTATGTTATTGTGTAATACATTTTCACGAAAGACAAAATAGACAAAATTGACAAAATAGTAATACGAGTAACTCATCGATAAATGGAAATATGTATTTAGTTTTTACAACATAGTGAGTGTGTATGTGTGTGAGTGTGTATGTAACATGGGTATGTATAAAATGCTGAACTAATTGTATTGGAGTTGTTTACTGGATTGAGTCTATGTACTGCCTGTTATCGTGTAATTTATGTGTGACGTTGTAGCATTTTAAATTAATATTGTACATTTTCGGTTATTAATAAAAAAACATGTTTACAAAAATATCTTGTCTCTTTTATGAACAATTTCTAAAATTAAGGTGAACGTTTCCAAAATATTAACCGACTAGACGTGTTTGACGACATGTCCACTAGGATAATTGTCTAGTACATAATTACGTCCAAAACGTCAATTGATTCTTGTCCAAACTGAATACTGTCCCAACTGAAAATTATCAAAATTGAATATTGAGGTTTTTTTTTAATGGACGAAGACGGCAAACGAGCATACAGTCCACCTGATGGTAAGTGGATACTGTCGTCCATAGAATAGACAACCGCGATAGATGCCAACTTTAGTCTACAAAATGGCAAATGTTGGCACGCTCCCGGATGCGCTGCCTACCTTTAGATATATAGGAATGGATTTGGAGAAGGGGAGGGATAGGACGGAGTGGGAATGGCCACTGACATATCTCATTCTCTACCGAACACGTACGTACATCGGGTAAATAGGATAAAGTGGGAAATTCAGTACATTTCAAGGTAGTCTCCTGTGAAGTTATCATCGATTTCTGAATCACCTTTAATATTTATTGCGTCTTAGAATCAAATTCTTTCGCTAACATTAAAGCAAGTCACTTAGCTCAAATGTTATGTATTTAAACTGCAGTTGCTTTTTTCACCACCACCAGCTATTATCCAGAGTTGAAGGGGAAGTCACTCTCACCCAACGCTGTTTTATGATTTACAATACTTTTTGTAATCAGATTATTTTATTAATTTGAATCGACATGCATAAATACTATTTCACTTCGTAAATCAATGTTCCTTTGTATCCGACATCTAGGGTGATTCCGATGTCTATGGTTTGCATATACGACACCTAGAAACAAAACCATAGGGACTTGGACACCACCAGTGTGCAGTGGTGTGGCTCAGTGGTGGTATTGGTAATAAATAATAGAAGCAATTTCTTAAGTCTTGGACATATAATCTAACAAAATAATATTACACCCTCCTCGACGCAAAGGACGGCGGGACATTGCATTGATAAAACGCACTTTCTCGTAATAAAATGCGTATCTACTGTTTACGGGATACTCTATCAAATCTCACTTTCTATTTATTATGCACGTTGCAAATATAAATTTTCATTATCTTTCGTGTGAGTTTTCATTACGCTAATCGAATTAATCCACTTTTACTATCCCTATATATTGCACAAGAAAAGCTTTATTCTACTCGAATAAAGAAGAGAATATTCAACTAAAAGCATCATCAGTTTATTATTCGCCCATTCGTCGCGACGGCCTATAAACGGGGGTGTACCCCCTTTATAAAAGGTAACGAAGCTCGTAAGCGGGTAAATGTCGCGGGCTGATTGTCTCTTCGCTAACATTTGCAGCCATCCAATTAGAGTATAGACGTGTTTGTGTTTGTATAGTTGTAGCCAACGACTTTAACCTTGTACTGTACATGTTGCTAAGGCCAAGTAAACTTTAGTGTAGTAAGCGAGTACCTAACAGTGCGTTAATAAATAAGGTAAACATTCACGTTGAGACCCGTTTAAATAGATAAATGAGTGTTAATGACGTCAAGAATCAACAAAAAGACATACCACACGTTTGTAGGTACAGAGCAACCAACATCTCTTTCGTTAAAACTTTCATTAGTACCTACTTAGCTAATGATAATGTACAAGTTTTCAACATCATTCTGAGATCTTGTGGGAGTAGCAGGCAACGAAGAAAGATGATAAAGCCGAGACAAACATGTAACTGAACCTTAAAGCCTATTGAACATCTAAAATCTTATCTGTAATTATTAACCTACGATACACACAATAGTACGTAGACTAATGAAACACACGGCGTGTCAAAGTCGCTGATCGTAGCAACAAGACGTCGTGTGTGCTCCTTCTAAATTAACACAATAAGTGAGTCTTGTTTTCCCCGTACAACTTGATGCAAATCAACTAATTTCACACATCGAGCATCTATCGAAACGATTGGTTTATACTCGTGTCTGAGCGCATTTCACGGAGCCCCTGGATGTCTCCAATTGTTATACCTAGTAACTCATGTATTAAATGTTATATGTACAATCATACTGCGTAATAATGCAATTAATATATTACTAGCGTAAATATAAGTAAATATGCTGAGCCAGAAGTGACTGATAATTATGGTGTCGTACCACTTCCCAGCCGCATATCCTCAAACTTGGATATTATAATCTAAATGGGTCACAATATGGTGTTAACGAGTTTTTATGACCAATAACTGGACCAATGAAGTTGTAAGTTTAGAATTAGTGAAGGTAATGGAGGTAATAAGTGCCCATAATTCAGCTACCATAAAGATTTTTTTTCACTTGAATAAAACAAATCAACAACTGATAGGCTGCTCAGTGCTGCACATGCACAAAATCATCATATTATGTGGTAAACCGTGTTCCAGAACATTAAGCAGTATTTATATATCATTACCTAGTACTGATCTGTTTCCTTTGTCCTTGTTCCCGAAAATATGCGGATTAATATTTAAACGAAAATCATATTTCATTATCAACATGCACATTTGTTATTGTGTGTCAGGAAGTACGTAACTCAATAGTTTGATTAATGGTGCTTGCAACGAATTCTACCTGAACACCTAATTTACCTTTACGGGAAACAAATATTGCTTCAATTAGTGGAGGCAAGACAATTTTCTTTATGGGGCCGGGACGCTCCCTGTCCCCATTCTGCGGCGCACCACTACCAAAGGGTGGTGGGGTTGATGGGCGCACACTGAAATCTGTAGGGTGCCCTCAGGACAGCTGAAAGCGTTGTTCGACTCGCAAAGTGACGAGCGCCGCTCATCGCTGATATCCCGGGAACTTTTTGGAGTTTACTTTCGTAGTGATTTAAAATTTAGTGCCTCATTTTTTGTGTCGCTAAAGACACTGCCAAAGTCTTATTTTCAATTATTCATTTTAATTTTTTACGTTATCTTGTAACAATATTCGTTTTGTCACTTTGTTGTCGCTAAATTTATTCTAAATATGTAATTTTATTTTTCCATGACCGAAATTATGAACTTTGGTAAAATGACAGTCAAAAAATTGATTTAGAAGCAACACCGTGATTAAGTTTATTCAACGTGAACGCAAGAACTGTAGCAAAAAAGTGAATGCAAGAAGAACAGACATGATCCCGAAAACTAACCACTGTGCCATATTAGCGGTCTTCATTGCTGGTAAGTTATATTTATTAGTTCTTAAAATTTGTGTATCTATATTTAAGACGAAATAATAATTTTTGAGAAATACAGGGATTTTCCCCAGAAAAATCGTTAACTTTGAACACCTTTTCTATAGGTAGGTAGGTAGGTATATCAATTAGCTAATTGTGTTAGTGGTTTTAGATATTTTAGAATTATAATGCCTTTTTCAAAATTAGAAAATGAGACTGAAAATATTGTCTTACAAAATTGATGATCCACCTCCATTGAAGAATGAGGATGTCCGGACCTACTCCCTTTCCGCTCCCTTCGCGCGTTACACTTACACTTATCTAGGTATTAAGATCCAATGGAGAAAGTTCGATATATTGGAATAAGTATGACAAAGTTCTGCGTCATTTCTTGTGTGACATTCGCGAGTGAAATCTTTTTACATCTAAGTATTTATTTATACGAGCAATTTCAGATCCCTTCAAATTTCGTTATTACGAGGTGTCTCAAATAGAGTGTTACATTTCGGGATTCCGTGAAAATTTTCCTTCTCCACCCATCCACCCACATACACGCTGGTGGTAATAGTAAATCCTCGAAGATAAGCAGAGTATTTGCGAATGTATGGGATGTGTAATCGTGATGCGAACACTGGCCAATGCTTTACTAACGTTCCTCATTTGTCATTTTTACCTCTATGTATAGAAGATGGCCATGAGAGACAGTATCATCATATCATATCATACCGTTCGGCCTGTGTCTTCACACTACTAGATATAGGTATCTCCAACAGACCGCTACTATACACGCTCTTCTCATCCAGCCACTACCGGGGACTTTCTTCAAGACGTCGGACTACGTACATATCTATCATCTTGCTTCTATAAAAAATGTTTGTTGAAATAGGTATCATTGTTTAGTGTTTTCGATATTTGAATAAAGAAACAGGAATCAGTGATGTTACATCAAGAGCTGACAGAGCCTTACCTGGACGTATACCAAGACGCAGGCATAGCAGTTGATTCGTCGTAGTTCCTGAGGTGCACACCTTAGGAATTTGGATACATCAGATGTGAAACGCTGTACTAACATGCCAATTTTAATTATTATTACGAAAAGCGTCATTATGATGCGCTCGCGTTGGCCAACCTTATTTTCATAGTTATAACGTCTCCCTTTTTACGTTTTAATGTGACAAGTAGGCATACTTGATATTTTTCTGTTAAATATTAGGGGTTAAAGTATGAAATTGCTGATTTGTACTGAAAAATTAAAACTCGTTTTTTTCTGAAATGTAACATATTTATTTAATCAAAATATTTACCCTCCTTATCTATACATTGTTGCCATCTAATCGGAAGTTCATTTATGCCTTTGCGATAGAACTCTGGGCATATAGATTCGACAAACTGTGTGAAAGCATTTTGTACTGCCTCTTGGGAAGAAAATTTTTTATCACGTAGAAAATTGTCCAAATCACGAAAAACATGGTAGTCCGTTGGAGCAAGGTCTGGCGAGTACGGAGGATGACGTATGGTTTCTAACTGCAGCTCCTGTAGAGTTACAACGGTTTCTCGTGCAGTGTGAGGTCTTGCGTTATCATGGAGCAATAATGGTGTAGATCGATTCACGAGTCGGGGCTGTTTCACTGCTAGTTTCGCCATCATTGTTCGAAGTTCGTCACAGTAAACATCTGCTGTTATTGCTTGACCAGACCTGAGAAAGCTATAGTGAATAACACCATAAATAGACCACCAAACAGTTACCATTACCTTTTTATTGGTAAGCTTTGCCTTAGGCCACTGTTGTGGCGTTTGACAGCCAGCGGTCAGCCATTGCATTTTTCGCTTTCGGTTATCGTAAAGAATCCACTTTTCGTCACTGTCACAATTCGATCCAATATTCCTTCATTTCTGTACCGATTCAACAAGGCAATGCAAGTTTCATACACGCGTTTTTTGTTTCTGCAGATCAGTCAAATCATGAGGCACCCATTGTTCATATTTTTTTATCTTATTGATTTGATGCAAATGAGTCAATATTGTAGGTAAGGTAACGTTAAACCATGCCACTAATTCCTGGGTAGTTTGACTCGGATCGGCTTCCACCATCTCCTTCAATTCAGCGTTATTCACCTGTGTGGGCGGTCTTCCACGTGGTTCGTTCTTCAAGTCGAAATTTCCATTACGAAAGCGTTTAAACCAAAAACGCACGGTTCGTTCATTAGCAGTCTCCTCTCCAAACGCAGCATTGATATTGCGAGCCGTTTCTGCCGCGTTAGTTCCGCGTCGGAACTCGTATTCAAAGATTACTCGGATTTTTGAAGTATCCATCTTTCCCGTCTAAGCTAAATAAAAAAAACAATTGAAAGTCGAAAATCGAATGTTGCACATTTTTTAAAACAAGAACCTCATAGGTATCATTTGAAAAAAGTTTCACTCGAAAATCTCACACCATGAAGGTTTTATGTCAATTCAAAGTATCTATTACTATAAAACGGCAATTTCATACTTTAACCCCTATTATAACATTTAGAATAATAACTATCTGCAAATTTTACGTATAGTAAGTGCCAACTTTGATCGATTTTCGTCTACTCTAAACAATACTTTTGTGGCGTGAGCGGAAATCGGTTAAATAAAGCTTCGCTCGCGCCGCGCATGCTTTTGGGTCACTTCCGGCGACTTCCGGCTCACTCAAGTCCACACAGGACGTCGGCTCAGCTGCTCAATTACAAACTCAGGATGAAAATGAAAGAAAACTGCCATTATAGGTCTTACCTATGATCAAAATCAACAAAGCGGATCGAAATAAAAGTTGCTGACTCGTGGAACCATTTACAATCGATTTTGAGCCATTCCAAAGTTGCACATCTTAAAGTATTTAAATTTTCTCTTGATTTGTTGTGTAAATATAAACACCTATAAATACAAAAAATGGGTCTAGATTAGCTTAAAACGAAACTGTTTGTTACTAAATATAACATAGCAATTGGCTTTACTAATTTGGTATTGTAACGAACAAAAAATATTTAAGGATACGTTATTATAATATTGTAAGGCCGACATGAGGTTCTCACGATACAACCTGCAAGTGTAAAGAGCACATCCGAGGGAATGGAAAGAGACGGAGGGAGATCCTGGAGGTTCGCCGGGTGCGAGCGTGAGAAATATGGGATGCTGATATTCCTTTTTCATTAGGAATACATGAACGACCAGGAGATATACTAGGATTAAGGATATCGGCCTCGAAGGGTGCGTCTGTGGCCTTCATTAGCCAGCTCTTTCTGTTACAAGGAAAATGGAGCGAAAGATGCTCCATTGTTATTTTTTATAGTAGCAGAGCCTACAAGTCAATGACATTTAACAACTTATAATAGAATGAAACTTAAGTTTTTATATTCATTTGATTATTTTGTTTAGCTATTCATTTTAATTAAAGATAGATTTAATGCCGAGGCATTTTCTCCCAGCTATTACTACTATTCAGTGGTACGAAATTTCGTAAAGACATCATTAATACTGTTCGGTGGTGGACTTCAAAAATTATGCTATTCTCAAGGTTATTAGCTGCAATTTCATTTGGGTCGCCTACTTGCATGTCATTTAAGATCAATTGATTGTAAAATTTTATCGCCATTTTTGCCCTTTCTCAAAATATCTATTTTGAGAAAGGGCAAAAATGGCGAATAAATTTAATAATAATTTTAATATTATTAATAATAGGTATTTTTTAATAATAATTAGGTATATACTTAATATACTATAATTAACGACAACAGTGATATATCATGTCTTTAAGGCCGATACCAGCGCTCAATGGGGCTAAATTCCAAAACGTGTGAAAATTAATTAGAGTCGTGACTGCGCGATATAAAAAATTTGATGAATAAAATAAGGGAAACTGTTCCAGGGAATTACTACATAGCAACTCTCAGTCATTACGAAACGCGTTGGTACTGTTCACGGCATGTATTTATGGTTGGAGTAACTCGGCCAGTCCCATTGCGGTCGTGGATACAATATCGATAACTTTTCTGAGTAATATATGGGGAAGCCCAAAAGTTATTCAGAAAAGTGCAGTATAGTGGTTTCAACATAATCGCCTTTCCTCATAATTAATGCTTTCTATTAACACTTACAACATTGTGTAAGTTGTAAGGTTAGTCCCATAAACGCGGTTTACCTTATACCATCTTTATTACCTACTTACAATGTGCCCATAAAGCTAACTCATAACGCGCGGGCTCGGGGTGGAAGGCGCGGCGGCACTCCCTTGACATTTAACCGTAGCCCATAAAAAGAAATATCTACCAGGGTAGCAGCGCGGCGAAGGCTTACTTTAAAGGCCTCGCCGCGCCCTACGAGCCGCTCTTTTACGTTCCACTAACCTGTTTGGTATTCACCTCCTTGGCTAGGATTCCTGGATAGACTAAATTATGTATATACATAATATGATGAGAAAATGATTTAGTCTATCATCAAATGATAGACTAAATCAAAAGATTTATGTAGGTATAATATGTAAGTATGTAGATAATAATTATATATCTGGGTGTGTGGGTGTATACTGTATTACATTACATTACACTTATATTTTAATATTTATAAGCATTTTTCTATATTTGATACATTTGATTACGCTCTCTACCACTTCCTATTTTACAAAGTCCAAGGGTTGACCGGGAGATAATGCTGCAAAATAATAAAGGCCGCGTCTTTTTTCAAGATTTCACTAGTCTCAATATTTAGAACCGACAATTAGATCGCTTTTCTCAGATGTTTTATTTAAAGTTATACAATACTTTGTAACGCAACGAAAAGAAATCGATCTTTTTAAGATACGAAAACAAAATTAATAACCTTCATTTAAGCAAACTATGTAATTCTCAACAATTCACTTTCACTGCATGCCCTGTTAAGAACTAAACGTGAAATTGTTCTTATACTACCGCCAGAGGTTTTCTTAGTGCCTACTATCATATTCTATTCTAATTCTAATCAAGTCTGACGGAGAGACCGACGATGGATAGTTGGCTAGTCGTAAAGGTAACCGGGTCGCGTCCTCGAAACTATCACTATGAGGGCGGGGGAAGCGACTGCCCCGGCCAGTGACAAATGACCTCCGTTGTCTTTATTAGCGAAGGGTTGCTCAATTAGTACCGACAGCATTGAAAACTGGAGGCCATTTCGTGACCTATATAAACGTATTGGTGTCTCTGCTCGTTATGTACCTATTTAGTGATACACTGAGAAAAAGCCCAACCAAAATTCTTGTATCTAGGCCAACCAGAAAATGGTTATGTTAATGACAATCAGACTTCTCGTTAAAATTACAAAATTATCTTGATTCTTTCAAAATTGCATTATTAAAAGTTGCATTAAGTCGATTTGTATTTTAATATTGCTTTTATTTGTAGTAACATATATATTTTAATTTAAACTGAAAACCACTCTATAAGTCGAGTTTGTTACAAGCGCGACTCAAATTTTTCTCAATGGAATGAATGTCTGTAAAACAATTGCTTATTGACTAAAAAAATGAGTTTATTTATTTATGCCATCTTAGGCCCATCACACGCGGGATATTTTCAAGCGAGTCCAGTATTATATGTTATATGCTACGCGTCGCTTGTGAGTCGTCACTCTACAATTTCGCTAGGGTTCGTACACGACGCGACGCGTTTGACGACTCGTTTGACGTCAGCCGCGCGCTACTGGTCATGCTGGTCGCACCCTACTGAAATCGCATACGCATCTCATGTCGCCTTTAACAAAAGGCGTCAGAACAAGATTTTAATATAAAATTTGTTCTTGAAGTGGAAAAACATCCATGTTTATACAACTATAAACTACTAAATAAGATTCTTTTGACATTTTATAGGGAGTATGCAATTTCTTGTCATCATTCTCATGGAGTCCCTTGGCAGCGACGAATGCTCTACAGTTAATATTTCTTTCAATGTATCGGTGAACCCAAAATCTTCTTTTAGTTCGTCTATTCTTGGAATAAATATAAAGAAGAACATTGTCTTCATCGCTAGAGTCGCTCGACATCGAATAAACTACAAGGCTACACATGAAAGAATAATCAAATATGGTATAATTTGGGTAGCGCTGGTACGGAAATCAGTACGGAGTATACGACTTCTGGTTTGCGTCGCAGTCGCGTAGCTTGAAAATATCCCCTTATGATAGGCGTTAACTATAAAACTATGTCTACGACTGCTACGCCTGGCGACACGCGGCGCGCCGGTTCTACGTCCGGCCTACGCGCTACGCCTGGCGTAGGCGTAGTCCAACAATGTTTAACATTGGTGCAGCAGTTTCCTATTCCTAAATCTCCAAAAGAATGCAGCATATCTGAGGGCGTGCCAACGTTTGATATTCTGAACTGATGTTGGCATATGTATTGCGGATATCGCAGAGCGACAGTATCCACTTACCACCGGCTTTACTGTCTACTCGTCGGTCGCCCTCTTTCTCTATAAAAAAACAGCTTTAACATATTGGATCCCCTTTCACATATTACATACTGTAATATAAACGACAGTTGTTTAAAAAATGGAAGTGAACTTAATGCGTTTTAGTCAACCGATCGGTTAAATCTGACACATTAAGCGCGAAGGTGCTGTCCCTACGCGGCGACGAAGATAAACGCAGGCCGCGCCCGCTGCGGACTCATTACAGTAAAAATTAACATTATGTTATTTATGTTTTGTACATAATAATATGTTACATTTTGTACATTCTCCTGCTATATTTTAATGGTTATTTAGTTTTAGTAAAAAGTAATTGTTGCCGGTAACGTACTGCTCGGTATGTACTGCTCGCGTGATGCAATGTTCTCATTGTTTCTCTCCACCTGTTTAACACTAAATCTGTTTGGGTCTTTTTCACAAAGCCAAAGTTGACGACCCTAGGCCTAATTGGTAGTCCTGATTCACAAAGTCACTCAGCGAGCGATGCGAAAAGCTATGCTCAGAATCTCTTTGCTGGACAAAATCCGTATGAACCTACCTGAAACTGCAGAGGTAGTCGGTAGCGTAGTACTGGCTCGTGCATTGTCACTTGCTAGTCACAGACATGCCACCAAACAGTATGCCATAAAGGCATGCCATTTCATTTGCAAATGTATCATCAGTGTGCCATTTACCGGCATTTCTAGGATGCAAGCCATTTTCTAGCATGCAAGATACTTACCTGTTTTACTGACATGTGTATTCCCATTCCTTTAAATGTTCAATAGATAATAAATGATATATAATAAAAAAAAATGTGTCGTGGGTCCAGAAACACAAACACACCCAGACCCCGAACAAACATTTGTCTTTAAACGAATGAATTTCCGGGCGGTAATCTAACTCAGGACCTTTTGCTCAGCAGGAAGGTCCAACCTACCAACTACGCCAATCGGTCGTCAAAGCAAAAGGTCGTCAATAAGTAAATTATTTCACAATTATTCGCTCATCCAAAATTACGTGATATTATTCGGGAAAAATGTTCGTTGCTGTCTAAATCTCAACTTGATCTACAAAGGTTTCTGGATCTGAAGTTTCCGAAACATTTAGGATAGTATCTAATCTCTAAGTTACCTTTATTATCAACTAGACAGACTGGGAAAGGATAAGGCATAAGTCACTTCTGCCTCAGTCACTTTGGTACTTTATACTCAGTCACTTAAGATTTGCTGATGATATTGTAGTTTTGAGTGTAACAGCAGATGAATTGGAAAGTATGATAAAAG
This sequence comes from Sesia apiformis, assembly GCA_914767545.1. Classification (NCBI taxonomy): domain Eukaryota; kingdom Metazoa; phylum Arthropoda; class Insecta; order Lepidoptera; family Sesiidae; genus Sesia; species Sesia apiformis. The sequence continues at coordinate 15,670,558 of OU611953.1, forward strand.
AACTAAAAAATACAAGTGAACAATTACGATTAGAAATAAATGAAAATATAACAAAAATAATGACAAACGATAAAAAGATCCCTACTAAAATAGAAGAGAAAGAAATAGAATATGTTAGTGAATATATATCTATACTTAGGATAGACCTTATCATTTGAAGACAGAACATCAAAAGAGATTGAAAGGAGAATTACAAGGTCGTGGATACTGGAGTTTAAAGGAAAATTTGAAAAATAAAAATTAACAAATAGAACTTAAAACAGATAATTGTCGTCCTCCTTCCTTGTCTGACGTACTGATACCAAACATGGTCTCTCAATGCAAACCACGTAAAGAAATTAAAGGTCTGCCAAAGATCTATTGAGAGAAGCTTACTAAATATAAAATTACCGGACAAAATCAAATGTAAATGTAATCAAATGATATTAGAAAAAAAACAAAATAATAGACTGCATCCTGTTTATACAAGGACAAAAATGGAGATGAGCGGGACATATAATGAGGATGAAAGACGACAGGTGGACAAAAAGAGCAACTGAGTGGTATCCTAGAGAAAATAAAAGATCAAGAGGCAGATCAAGGAAGAGATGGATGGACAATATAAAGAAAACAGAAGGTACCGCGTGCTCAATACTGGACTACCAAAAAATAAACATTTGATAATATTTTTGTTAATTGTAGATCTAATAGTACCTACCTACCTACCTATGTCGGTAAAACAGAGATTATTTTTATTGTATTTTTGTATTTTTTAATTGTTCACTTCATCACTAGGCTCACGTATTTTACTAGCTGTAAATAAAATATAGATAGATAGATGGATAAAACTCTACATTGTACACCAAAAGCAAATCAAAAACGTTGTAGACACAAAATGCACAAAAGGGACAGTTTTATCGGTAAAAGCGATTTGCCAGATAACTTTTGGGTAGAGAAGAAATAAATATTTTGATCACAGGTAGATGGTGTACAGTATACATAGTTACGTAATATATAATATACGATATATATACACATAAATCTTTATAGAATATACAGAAAGTAGTTAGGTATACTTAATGTAAGCAGTTAGATAACGAGAAGAGACAAAGTGTAAATGCAAGTGATGATAGGAATGTCGCGAGATTTGTAATTTGAAATGATTGTATTTCTAATTAATTAAATTGGTTCGAAATTTAAGATACCATATAAGTATCGCGAGAAGCTTTTAAATCACATTAACATAATGGGGCTTAATTACATCAAATAATAGTAATGACTTCCATGTTCATTTTCTTCTTTTTAGTGCATTTTAATAAAAGCTTGTTTTTATAAAGGGTCTTTACATTTAATTTATTTAGGTACTCCTTTTTAGTGTTCTAAGTTGCAGAAACTTCTCAACCTATTCATTACAAGTAATGCAAATAATTAGTTTGATTTTGATTTTGGAGTTTTCCTTCTCCTAGACAGGTTACAGACCAATGCTAACGACGCCCATCTCGACGAACGAGACGGTCAAGCTCATGTCACTGACTTTTTGTCATCGAAATTGCGAACCCATCGAAACGAGCTCAAACACGACGTGTCGACTGTTCGCCGTTGAGGAATTCCACAGTGTGCTGGTGTTCCCAGCTGCAGTACCGGGTTAAGATCATGATACTAAGGTGTTGTCATTAAAACTGCAATCCAAACGAGCCCAAACACGATATGTTTACCCGTTCGCCGTTGAGGAGTTCCACAATGTTCCACATGTTCCACCTTCCTGGCTGCAGCAACAGGTCAAGGTCATTAGATTATTGTATTGTCATCGGTTTTATATATTTACATATGTAATATTTCAAGACAGTAGTACAAGTGGTCATTATAGTTAAATAAAACATGTAAAACTTGATCAGTTGCGATGGAATGGACATCTGCAATAGATGGATGAGAGATCCCAAAAGAAAAGGCCCAGAGATGTACCAGGCCCCGGTTGAGATCAAAAGTCATACAAAGAAACAAACTGAAAATACTATAGACTCGAACATATCTACATAAAACATATTAATACTAACATTTAACTTCTAATAAAATTACAGTGAAGAAAGATATTTTTTGCTAATAATAGCTTTCTATGTAATTTATGTGCCCATTTTAATGTCATGTGAGTTTATTTGTTTCATTTATTTTTACTACCAATTTAAAATTACTTGTCTTATCATGAGTTTTCGATATCTTGTCTCACTACTGAACGGTCCGGCGGCAAGCGTACGAACCAACCAACTGCAACGGATTGCATCGTGCGGGTGAATGCACTTGTGTCATTGCACTTGCACCGTTCAACTCTACACCGGTCTGCGCGCCTGGTGGCATGGCCGCGCGTGTTGGCTCGCCCCGTCGGCCACTTGGCAACCAAGCACACGAACAGACACGCCCCTGGCACACTTCTACTGGACACCAGCCGGACAACAGCTAAGATAATTATAGAGCCGATAAAATTGAACAAATCCGTGCTGAAATTTGCGGCATTGAATAACTGGAACGTTATTATAGAGAGCATTTAAATGTCTGACGATTTTACAACCAACCTCGTTCTGTCCATGTTAGTAGGAAACAAACCGAATGTATAGTTCGATATAAAAATTAAACGAGTTCATGACACGACCGAAACACCAAATAATTCCTAACGGAGCTATAGCTCGCTTCGTTAAGGCAAGTACATACTATCAGCATACATTCCTTACCTATGAATTACCCTTCTGTCGCCATTAATTAAAAACCAACATTACCTATTATTATGAGTTATGAAAATTAAAAATCCAATCGACATTTATTACAAACTGTCAATAAAATTCAACGTAATGTCATTTGAAAACGAAGCTATAAAACAAATTAACAAGACCAAGATTTGAACCCATTGACTGCCCGCAATAAATTCGCTCAAGTCTCTAACCGACATAACTATCTAGAACATTGATCTAATTAAAATAATATAAATCTAACCTAATTAGGTACGGCGCATAACATTACGTTTTTATCTAACCCTACTTACCCCCCCCCCCCCCCGGCCCCCCGACTGCACTCATCGAGATCCCCTCCCTTTTAAACCGAACACATCTTATAGTTTCTGCTGTCCCAGTGATTCGAATTCAACAAAGTTTAACCCTTTCCTCTCGACAGGTTCTGAGCTGCTTCTTCATATCATTCTTGGTGCGATAGAGACCAATACGCGAAGTACCGCTTCGTATTGGCCTCAAAAATAAAACAAAAGTAGTGAAATAGGCACGGAAGAGACCGCTTTCCCCTCTCGACTACCTTCTCGAGTTTATAATGCACCAGTAAGTGGGCAACGCCGTTTCCATAACAACACCCACGCGCGCGCATTTCTCCGCCTACCTTTGGGGAAGTCCATATCCAGGGCGTTCCCAACACTGTTCACGGTTTATGCTGCCCTGGTTGAGACAGATTGTAAGCTTTCAGGAAGGGAAATTCTACGCAATCCAAGTCGCATACTTGCCACATAGCAAACATTGCAAGTCAAGTGAGATGAGTCAGTCCTTCGCTTTCATCCTTACGAGGGTTAAGTACAACATTCCTCTCTGTAGTAATATGGTGCCCTAATACTTCTCTGGTGTATTTACGCATATCATTATTTCCTAGTCTTTTTAATCTTTTGATAAATGTTTGGTGTGTCAAATTGATTATTTCGTGTAGTTCCCAACCTCTTAGTATTTTAGCATCAATTTTAAACAGTGAACTATAAAGTTTGACTAAATTCACGAATTGAGTTTGACGAAGTTGATCGAGTGCAATACTTAGTATAAAAATTAATATAAGCTGTAAGTATTAATTACTATTTTTACATTAAACATTTATTATATGTAATTCTTCTTAATAATGTCACAGCAATGACTATCTATGCACAGACAGAACCTTGTGATTCCTGTGTCTTTAAAAATGTCTCGTGTAGCACGGCGCAGGCGTATTCTTAACATATAAAAATACCCGCCCATCTATAGCACTCATCCCATCTATAGTACTCGTACACCTATTCATCTGCTGCGGCCAATATACCATCCCTATAGCTTCGAAATCGTATTAATGGGATATCGATTTCTGGTCAAGCCAGCCCCTCTGCACCTATGCAGCCTTGGTGTTTTCCGAACGGTTCGACATTATCGACAATCGCCAATACACTTCCAATAACGAGTTAGGGAAGCAATATATCGACAACAGTTTATTTATTTAGTGAAGTGAATTAAAACTAGTTGCCTTTATTTATAAAACTACAGTTGATTCAATTGTCCATTGACGATGTAGTATTTTTTTTTAATAAAAATGATATAACAACACAATAATTATTAATATTATTAATTATTATTATTATTATTGAACCACAAAGGTAAAAATCGATTGGTACTTTTTTCTTTCATGCTTACCTCTTATCATTTCCCCGCCTCCAAACTTATCACGTGACTGATACGTGTACGATGAAACTTCCGGTCTACTAACTTCCGTCCCTGATATTGATTTTAAAGATACAACCTACAACCCACCTTCCTTGCTTTCCTGTTGTCCTAGCGTAAACTGAAAGTATTTCCGGTTTCATTCGGTTCCGTTTCCGGTTTTAGTGGAAACGGAAGTAGCTAAACAACTACCTACCTACAAATACCATATTTGTTCTCGAAAGACGTAACACATCAGAACAATTTTAATTATATGGTTCCGTACATTTTGATAATTATTATTTTATTAGCATTTACGATAAGTTCAAAATTACGAGTGCAAACAAAGTTCCACAAAATTTTCATTTTACCACTTCTGTGGTTGGGAATTGTCCGACTGCGGCACCATCTTGGTTGCGGCAACGCGGATATGCGCCGGCACTGTTCACGAATATACTAGGCGACCATAAGCCAATGAAAGTAACTCTCGGTTCTGATATACCTACTGCTGAATCTTGGCGAAGAAGCACCGAAGCTAAGCCTAGACCACTCCCACTTGGAAAATTACTTGCCTACATAAAACTCCTAGTAAAATTTTCACGAAAAATGCTACGAATATTAGTAGAGTGTTATTACTGTGGTAGAATGTACTCATAACTTCGATCGAAATTTTGTGGCATTTTCGTATATTTTTATATTTTATACATAATATATAACACATACTATTTATCTATCAATGATATTGATAGATAAATAGATAATAGATAATAAATAATCCACGCTTTGAATTATTTATAGATTATACAGTAATTAATCTAAATCTATTAAAAACTTTTGTACAAATCGATATACATATTTACGGAAGTCGTAGGCTGCTACGCGACGTCTCTACGATGTCGTAGAACACCCAAAAAATACAAGATGCTACGAATGCTACGATTTCATAGCGTTGAATTTAGATGTCAGAAAAATAAGAAGAAATAAATGCATAGAAAATGACTAACATGAGATTCCAGTAGGGCAAGCTTATATCAACATGACTCTTTTTAGATACATGACACGTCTCGGGTAGCAGCAAACTAATGATATTTCTTTTTAACAAATTTTAGTATTTTTTTCATTAGTAAACCCACGTCATTCCTTGATACTCAATCTCATCTCACCCAATTAAATTCCATTCAATCCCACTCCGTACTACTCTATCCTATCGAATAGGACGTACAGTGGTGGTCATATACCTACCTGATTAAATACACCAAAGAAAATTATGATTATGAAAATTAGGCTCTAAGTATTTTTTGTCTCATACGAGTATACAACAACATAGGTAGGTACTCCAGTAATAAATTCTCGTGTTTGTACGTAGAAATTAATGATAAGTGCACCAGACAGTGAAGTACCTACATATTAACTTAACTGTTAATATTACTTAACATATTACAAACAAAGTATCTGTACTTTTTTGGTGTACCTAATAAAAATAAAAATAAATCTAGTGAAGTTATTGTTAACATTAATCATATTTACATTTCTAAAAAAGATATAATAAAAACTTGAAAATCATTAGATCTAATATTTTCTTAGGTTTTCGCGATTACTATACATAGCAATTAAACAACTTTAACGGTTTAAATCGCGTATATTTGACATTATTTATATCCCGACGTTTAGTAGTAGACGGTAGTTCAAAAAATTTCAGACGGTAGTCCAAATAATTTCTTAATAACTCAAGTGACAAATAAAATCAATTAGTCACCCCGTGACCACGTCCACTGCAAAGTGTTCGAAACGTCGGGATATAAATAATGTCAAATATACGCGATTTAAACCGTTAAAGTTGTTTAATTGCTATCATTAGATCTAGTTGAGGGATTCCTCCTGTATCTTTTAAAAACTGTGCTACACAGTTAGCTATTTTTTAGTTTTAGCGATTTTTTGCGATACCTGGCGCAAGTTCGGGCGTAAAAGTAACCAAAAGTAAACCAAGTTGTAAGTAACGCGATCGCCGTAAATATCAACTGGGCGTACAAGACGTACTCGTACCTAAGTGTACGCACGCGCACACTTTTTTTTAGTTGTACCTTCATTTTCAAGGCACATTTTCAGTCGTGTTAAACTTGATATAATACTTAAAGGCAATTCATAACCATGTCCTTAGAACGTTGTAAGGGAAGTGCAATATTTCTGTACGACCAACTTTGTTGTAACAATTAAGAATATACAATTGGAGATACATCTCAATTTTTATTTTTACCCTTATTAATTAATGTTTATAAGAATGATGAATTTCACAACTAAAAACAACAAAACGGGGGGATATTTCTGTCAAAATGTTTATTTCTAGTTAAAGTGACGGTAAAATAATTAAAAAATAATAAAATAGTCTCTTTATAATTTTCAAAAATATAAATTTAAACTTTACTGTCTTTAATTAGTTGACCAGCTTTAATTAGTACATTCGACAAAACTTTTAAATAATTCAAAAAAGGATATTTTTTCAATAATAATAATTTTTATACAGACAAAATTGGTAGCAATCCAATGAAGAAAGGGTGCTTAGCAAGAAAAAATAACAAATAAATCAAATTAGAACCTAATCTAAATTTATATTTTTTTTAAATGTACAATATGAACTTTAAATTTAAATTACCTAAGGTGCCTTTAATTAGTTGACCACCACTGTATAATGGATAATAGTATAATCACACAGGAACTTGACGGTTCGGTTCGAAATAAAGTGTTTATTGATCCAGGACATAAACTACCATATAACTGTACTAAGGGGCATTAAAATTCGTTCGAGTAATTTGAATGTGACGACTGATGTTGCACGTGCGGATTTGATAATACAGGGAACCAAGTAGCGGATCTGGATAGAAAATATTGTAAATGTTAACCCATACATATGTATGCCATACGTCTATGGCAAGTTTCATTTAAATCCGTCAATTCAAGCAAAAATAAAAATTGTTTCGGGCTCATTCGTAATGAACTAGTGAAAGACAATGACTTTACAAAAAATATTCATGTAGGTATACGTGGGTGACACTGAAAGTTTTTAGAATCTGTACTGAAAGCTGTTTTATTGTTTTTCGAAGTAGGTATTCTCCGCGACAATCGAAACCATTGTGTGAAGCAATCAGCCCATCCATCTCTAGGCACGTCTTCAACAGCCGTTGGGAAGGCCGTTACTGCTCATTCTGCATTCATAAAACGTATTCCTCCGAGTTTATCCTTAATTTTGAGGAATAAATCAAATTCACAGGGCGCAAGTTCGGGACTATATGACGGATTATCCATTAACTCTACATTTACAGTAGGTAGGTACTCAAAAATTGCGTCGTTTGTCTAGCGGAGTGAGCTGGGGCATTGTCGGGATTGAGGATTATTCTGCTTCATGGGCGTCGTTCTTTAACTTTTTCCAAAATAGAAGGCAAGCAGCTGTTCACATACCAATCCACAGCTACTGTTCTTTTATTTTCTAAAGTTATAGTAGCAAAGTGGCCCGATCAGCCAAAGAAGGAGGCAATTATCTTCTTTTCAGCACTCCGTCCTTTCTTCACTTTCGTCGGAAACCCTTCGAAAGGAAAGAAGACCCGCTGCGCAGATTGCCTCTTAGTTTCGGGCTTATAGCAGTAGATCCAGCTTTCATCACCTGTTACTATTATATCAAAAACAGCATTTGATTGACCGCTGTCGAATTATTCATGCATTTGGAGACACCATTCCACGCAGCAGTGTTTTTGAGCTTCGCTCAAAGTGTGAGGAATCCATTTAGTACAAAGCTTCTTTACCCGTATTATAATAGTTTGAACTTGACTCATACCAATACCTAATAATGCCCGCATCTGCTGATATGTCGTTCGTTTGTCTGCTTCAATCATGAGCCGCACAGTTTTGATATTTTCACTGAACCAATTCACCAATTCACTGAACCATTTATGGCACTGGATAGGGCTTCATCACTAAATGTTAACTTAAGTCTTTCATAACTTTGTTTCTCTGGTTTAAACCGCAACGAAAATCATAAAAAAACATTGAACGAAAATGTTCTTTGGTTAAATTCATTTTTCCGCAAACACTTAATTTTAAAATTGTCGCCAGAAATAAAAAACAAATGACACGTTTGAAAATTTAATGGCGTTTAACAAGCAAAGAGTTTCGAAATCAAATTCGAATTTGTTTTTTTTCTATCGTATTGTACAGTAGTAGCCAGTTCCAAGAGCTTTTAGTTTGACCTATTGTATATAGAGACGAATTTGTTACTATTTTATATTATTAAATAAAGAACTAGCTAACACAAAAGTTAACACCAAAGAGCAAAGGGAAAAAGAACATACCTAAAGAACATAGGTTTTACGTTAGTACCTACCTATTATGTTATTTGTGCCAGGATATGATGTGATCTTGTCTTCCTATGTATTTATTAAAACGCCGTCTTATCTGCCACTTATAGCAATTGTATATATTTTTGTAGATAATCATAATTTTATTTCTCAAGTGCGTGCCGATACGCCAAGTTGCGTAAGATGCTCTCCTCTCATTGGCTACAGAAACCCCGCCCAGTGCGTAACTAAACCTTGAAATTCGACAGGCCCTTACGCGGCCCTTTTCCACTCCTCAAGTCTATGTCTTCCTGGTGATCAGTGTTATATTATAAATAATTTAAAAGGGCTCTCCGATATGATAATAAAATAAACAAACAAAATAAATTCGCAATATTCTTTCGGCTTTATTTCTTATTTCTTTCTTCGGTCTAGGTCCATTTTGTATGGGAATGCTTTCTTGTTTGTTATGTGCTGATTTAACTAGAGACTAAATAAGAAAAACCTTGCTATGAAACTAATTATCTTATTTATGGTAATTAAATATTCAAATTTCGATGCGCTCTTCGCTCTTAACAAGAAAGTGTAAATGAAAGAGAGCAAAGGGATCCTTTGTAACGAGAAATAATGGGCATGTCACTCCCAATGACTTTGTGTACCAGGAACTCAGAACTGTCAGAGAATTATCGAAGGGCTTTTTAACCTTATCGGAGGGTAACCGTAACCAGTTGTACGACGATCAGTAAGTCAAAATGGCGGCGCACGGCGCTTGGTGTAGTAAACATTATCTCGTTGGCGGTTAGACGTTTAACAAATATTTGAAGACATTTTTTTAAAAATAATTTGTTAAAACTGAAATATTGAAAACAAAAAAAAGGTAAATAAGTAAAAAGTTCAAAAACTAAAACCCGTCAAAAGCTGTCTTTACTTTTGATTCTTTAGCTTCGAACATATGACCTAATATTTTACTATAGGTATGTATTATAGGTATATCTATTGTACTTTAATATAGTATATAAAGTAAAATAAATATTTTCATTTAATATGTAAATACTTATATATAAAAATTACATAATTTATACAGTACATCGCATATTATTATGTTTAAAAATGGTCAAAATCGGGATAACTCACTTCTAGAATAGGTAATATAATTATTATATAATAAACATGATACTATTTTGTTAACTGTTATAATAATGAAATCCCAGTAAACGCTTATAAATTATTATACGATCATCTACATTGTTAACGTTAGTAGATTTTTATAATTTACTTATCTAAGCTTTAAAAGAGGTTGTAAAGAAAATTATTGTGTATTATTACGTTAGTATTATATCAGAAGGTTGATTAATTAAACTAGAAGTATCCTTTAACTTTTAATTTTTCATTTTTTGAATTAGGTATGTAGTTTTTTACGAATGTGTAGGGCCATGACAAACATCCTAGGTTTAAGGGCACTAAGTGTATATAATACCATGTATAAAAAAATATGTATAGCTATATAAAAATAAAACATATAAATACAGTTAAACTGAACAGAAGTGTTCCATTACCTCCCTTGTTAGATGTTAAGAGAACTGTTTGTTAATGTCACCTAACATTCACTGTTTGTTAATTTCAACTAACATTAGTGTGTGCGGCAGTCGTACTACGTCATACTCGTATATCTAAATCTAATCTTAGTGAAATCACCAAATGTTATTTTTTAAAATGATAATTTGAAATAATTGATTTAATTTGATAATTTAAAAATTTCTTTATTCTAGAATGTATGAGTCGCTATATACGAGCTCCATACTGGCCCATACTGCCGTGCGACGGGAAAGGCCGCATAAGTATAATATTTTAAAATATCAACCGTCATTTGTTTCTTTTAGTTCTACGACGCAATTAAATATAAACGACTCGAGTACGTACCACTCTACGAGAAACTACGTTTACCTAATATCATAAAAATCATCAACAGCCCGTGGTCCTAACAAGAAAATCGAGTACAAGAGGTATGTATATGGCACGTTAAACATCGTGAATGTCCCAAAAATGATCAGCAACCGGCAGTATTAGAGGTCCTCCCAATTTTTGATTTCTCTGCACAACTGAGGATACACGTTGTCGTGTTTTAGTTATTGTCAGATAACTATCACGTATCCTTACAGATAAATATACCTACTCTATGGTAGAATTAATCCGTAATCCTTTTAATATGTTCTCAATTAGCTTATGGAATGAATCTATTTATTTGTAAACATAGGTAGTTGACATGAGGATGTTAAAATACTCTTGGAATGTCCATGATTTGCCATTGAAGGTGTACAAATTCCCTACATAGCATGAGTTTGCTAGACATTTAGGTATATAGTAATTACCTACGAGTACCTACAATACAGAGCTTTCGTTTAGCACGCATTAATCATTAATATTTTACCATACATTAAAGCGTTGTTTTAAATACCGTTGTTAAAAAGGGAAGATTCCCCTTTTAATTACGGTTTTTGTGTTGACAGACACAAACAACGTTTCTGCGTATACACCACAGATCTAATATTTCTGTCTGTAGTATACGCACACATTCTTTGTTCTCTATTTCATTTATGATAATGAGTTATCGGAACTTCAATATTTATGTGATATACAAATTTCATTGGAAGGAGTTTCATTTATTGTTGTATGTTCACTTATTATATTCGTATGTATTAACACAATATTCATATTACGAAAATACAAAAATATAATAGATATTATAAACAGTAATTGTATAAATGGTGTGGTGGTGGCTTACAGTATGACAAAAAATAATTTCCGTGGATGGAATTCCATTTCATCTGCGCGAGTTTATGTTCGCCTGGTGAAATAGATTCAAGTGAGGCCATCTTTGTCAGAACAGGACTGATGGATTTTTTTTGCCTTGTCTTTCTTTCCCGCTTTGTAAAAATCATTTATTTAACATACCTTGGCAACGTTTTTGAAGCAGAGAACAAAAGAATTTAATCAACCAAAATGAATTTTGTATTTTGAATTTTGTTAAAAGTTTCCGTTCCACATTATAAAATCATGGGCAAATAAATCACGTTCAAATTTTAAAAAGGGCACATATCTAGCGTTCATTCCAAATCATTCAGTCGATATTTTTTTAATTAGTCACACAAGTACATTTTACTATTCCTTCCTATTCCTCCAGATATGCCCTAGGTTTTCTTGTTTATTTTATTTATTTGTAAATTATGCTTAAATGAATCATAGTTACCTAATTGAATGACTAGATGAATTACCAGTGAATTGAATTACCTAATTCAGGTCTCAACGATTATTTGCTTGGATTTTTTCTTTCTATAATTAGTGGGATTTACCTATTCCTAAAAATTTTACTTTCTGTTCAAACTTTGTATTGATTTGATCTTTCTCTATTAATTAACTAACATTTTTGGTCCACTCATTGATATTACACAATTGACTTCTTGCAAATTTAATGCAAAAAAGCTCACCTCAATGGTGAGCTATTTTGCAATTATTTCTTTAAAATTTTCCGTATTGATAATTTGCTCTCTAAAGAACAAAAAATATTTTATTTATTTAGTCACAAACCGTATTTTTTGAGATTTTTTGTGGAGCTGGAGTAGATCAATCGGCAGAACTAAGAGCAATCGGTTGTATTGAAGGAGAATGACATTTGCAGATGACCCTCTTCTGTGTAGTACCTACAAACGCATGTTAAGCACTTTCTACTGAATTCAAACCTGGGCGAGTATCTAAAAGTTTACGTTTCGTCAGTTTGCGACATCGGTCCTTACTCGTGAACCCACACATTATTCCTTAACGCACATACATACATAACCTTTTATACAGCCCTAACCCAACCCCGCCTCGGTTAGGGGAGCTCGGGGATCACATACAGACGCCACATATGTGACATTCGACCTCTACGCTCCCTCTGCTACCCTGGTACAAGTAGCCCACATGTGCAACCCTTTTCGACACGTGTCTAACAAAAACCGAGCCAGGTGCCGTATCTGAGTTTATTTAAACAAATATACAAATATACATGTTTATTGATCGTGCACAAACACACATACCTATGGTTAAATGGTTTCTATAAAAGAAAAGCTTTTGATTATTTACCAGTTTTATTTCATGAAATCTATAGCATAATTTATTGATTGATTGGATTGTTCGAAAGAGGTTGCATGCAATTTAAAGAAAAAAATTCGCACAAAAGACATCATCAATATTTATTACATAAGCAAGGTAGAGTAAGCCATTTGTATTTTTTCCATTTTTCACACTCACGTCACAGAATAAATAATGGTACTACGAAGTCATGTCATTCAATTTCTGTGTCATGCGGTGTAATGTCAACGACCGAGACGGCCCGCGCCGCCGCACACGCCCTACGACGCAGTGACATGCGTCAACACCGACCACTGCATTAGGGCACCAGCAGCGCCAAGAGCTGCATCGCCCCACTTGCGACCACGACCAACCTCGTTCTGACAACAACCAAACAACCAGACCTCTGACACTGTAGGCCATTCACTTCACATCTGCTGCATTCAACGTTAAACGATGCCAACACAAAGGAGATGGGGAAGTTCTGTTTATGATGGTGCAGTGTCATTGTATACCCGTGAGCATCGCTCTCTTTCTTTCACACCGCAGTTAGTAAATACACGTTTATCTTCATATCAGTCATATTTTAGTCTGACTCGTTTTATAAGTCCCGCTCGCACAACGAAATCTGATAGAATAGGTACACATGCACGTAAAACAATTGATATTAATTAATAATAAAGATGAGGGTTAATTTTTTTGTACTGTAGATGTTGCAGCATTAAGTGCCATCGTTGGGTATTTAATTTTATTTGTAAACGTTATAAAAATAAGTAGTTATTTCTTTTATACGAATATATTCGTGAAAAATATATCAGATATTTATAAAACTGCAGACACTACTTTGGGGTTGAGTTATATACCTTCTCATGTGCAATAGGCACCTAATACTTAGTTAGTTGATGGTGCAGCTCTTCAGTTCTGTGCTCGCCTGGTACATAGCGGATACATTACCGTTCAACTGAGATGCCACATGCACGCATGTTCACGCACACAGTTCTATAGCGAGCCAAAATGTGTATTGAGCCTGTTTCACATACGGTTTCCATCATACATTGATCGTAAAATCTCTGGCATTCCTTTCGCTTTCGTTTGGTTTTGTAATAGTAGTTGCAGTTACAGTTTTAGTAGTAATTTTTGCAGTTTAGCCGATAAGACTTACTTATTATGTCAAATTTGATGGGGCACAAAAAGTATTTTACATGTGAAGATACTTTTGTGTGTAATTTTGTGTTTTTGTAAGACTTGCCATAAAGTGCGTGATAGTCCCTACTAAAATATTGTAAATCAAGTGGCTTATGGTGTTTTAGTATGCGACAAATATAATTTCATATCGCAATCCCGTTCAAAAATCATTTTATCTGACCAGTCAATCACCGTTACAATCACAACAATTTACGCTGACGAGCAAGCGGTCCCACGTGACGGTAAGTGTTACCGCTGCCCATGGACACCTGCAACACCAGCAGGTATGCGGGTACGCTGCCGACCTTGCAAAATCCTATTCACAGCTTTCTTGAAGAACCTCGTATCGTAGCGTAATGGAAAGATCTCTTGAGGCAGTTCGTTCCATAGTCTACGGGTTCGCAGTATAAAATGGTTTTAGGACAGAACCGACACATATTCTGAGTTGGTGCTGATTGGCACAACAATTAATAATATTTTTTATCTTTTTACTTTACGCTCAATTTATTATGTCTACGAATATTGTTGTTGTCGATAAAATCATTTTCTTATTTTCTTTTAACGTAAGTTAAAACGAAAGTAATTGCTTGACAAGCTCACCTGCATATTCCCTGGCGTTGCAGGTGGCCATGGGGCACGGCAGCCACTTATCATCGTATAGGCTGTTTGCCTGTGTGCCTCCTCTCCCATAATAAAATATAAAAAACAGCGTTTTTCTGTTTGCTCGCTTTAATCTCTAGATGCCTCGGGTCTCAACCAAAGGAGACCTTTCAAGACCCTAGCTGTCTTCTTCAACGCAGCGAAGGCCTTTGATAAGGTCTGATACAACAGTTTAATCTATAAACTGTATCAACTGGAGGTGCTTGAAAGTCTCATTCACATCATTCGAGACTACCTTACCAATCGCATCTTTCACTACAGAGATGAAGGCACTCTGTCCAGTTCCCACCCAATCAGAGCTGAAGTCCCCCATGGCTCCGTTCTAGCACCCACGCTCTATCCCTCTACACCAATGACATCCCCCACTCGCCTGGAATAGAGCTTGCCCTTTTTGCGTGTGACACCGCCCTCTAAGCCTCAATTAGGAACCTACGACTTGTCTTTCTACGCCACCTACGCGCAATCACCGCCCTAGGCGAATGGTTTGTGAGGTGGAGTATAGAGGCCAACCCAGAGAAGCATGTGCAACCATGTGCTTCCCTTTTCTCACGGGTGGTACAGCTACTCCTACTGGCACCTCTAGGTCCCGTCGCTTACCACTCCCGATATCCCTTTTCTGTCAAACTATTGCTTGGGTTAAGAAGACCAAATATCTCGGAGTCGCTCTAGACCATCGACTGACCTTTCGAGAACACATAAAAACTGTCCGAAACCGAACCACCTCTGTACTCAGTCGCCTCAGCCGTCTCTTAAAGAAAGAAGTAAAATTTCACTTAGAAATAAGCTGACATACAAAACCTGCGTACGTCCCATAATGATCTTCGCTAGCGTTGTCTTTGCACATGCAGCCCCCTCCACCATTAAAATACTCCAAACCCTCCAAAATAGATTCGTACGTAGGGCCGTGGCTGTCCTATAGTACTCTCGCAATGTCGACCTCCATAAGGACTTGAAACTTCCCTCCATCGTCAAATACGTGAAAGGCGGAGTCTTTCACGACGCTACTACGACAGAGTCCTTCAACATCCCAACCCCCTAAATAGTTGCCAGCCTAACCTATGTCCCCGACAGAAATGCCCCTCCCTGTTACCGCGTTACTGTTACTGTCCCGAAAACTCCCGTGATTTACTAAGGGAGGTCTGTGCCCTGCAGTAGGACGTTATAGGCTGCTACAAGTAGGTATAAATGCGGTTATCATCACATCATATTTCACAGACACTTCTACGCCACGCTTACTGACGTTTAAAGAGGCTCTAAATAGTAGATACGTAGAATATTCATTAGGAACGATGCTCAAAAATAGAAGTGGTCACGGAAGTAGAAGACAGTTCTGGTCACAGAACACAGTTGTTCACAGTTCTGGTCAGAGTATTTTAATACCAGTTTATTAATAAATATTAATCCTCGTAGTAAATAATACAAATGAATGTTATATAATACCTACTTATACAGCACGGCCTTGATAGTCCGTACATAGCCTAATCCGAACTTCTCTATAAACCAAATTCTCCACCACCCACGACGCTAAGAAAACTATTCGCCATTTTTTTAGGAAAAGTATCGATACTTTCGACAGCTTGACCCTTGTAACGATATTTCCGATATTTAAGTTCTCGACAAGATTTTCGGTATTGTCTACATGCTATGTACCTATAATCCGAACGCTTCGTGAGTCCGAACAGGGTTTATTTTTAGTGTTCGGATTATTATCGAGGAGGTACTGTATATACGTATCTTCCTATTTTGTAGACAATTCTTAGTATGCACTTACATAGAAAATAGACACGCTGCGCGTCGTGGCTACGAAATCGTAGAGTCCTTAAATATTTATGATAAAACAGTGAAATACCCTAGAATGTAAATACAAATACAATTACGACTAACGACCGGTGACTCTTGAAAGGCCACTAGGGCCACAAGAATTTAGCCATTCCGAAAAAAAAACAATTAAGACGTCGCTCATAAGGTTTGTAAATGTTACTTCCAACATGAATTAAACTATTTAAATTCATTACAAATTACATTAAAGACACGTCACAGCCCCGGCATGCCCGCCACCGTATACGAGGAACCGCCCACTTTATGTTAGCCATCTCTCTATTACTAAAGGAGAAAGAAGAGGATGAAAATTTCATCCCTTAAATCGTACTACTAACATTCATAAAGTCCTGGTCAAAACTGACGTCACGTGACGCAACTTTGGAATATTTCATTCCTACAAGGGCTAGAGCAGCTTACTTTTTTACATATACGTATATATATATATATATATATATATATATATATATATATATATATATATATATTGCAATAATAAAAATTTGTATTTGTACCATTTAATCTCTTATTTAACTTCCTAGCGGTGCCAGAGACTTCGTTCGCGTGAACTTTAGAGTCATTCCCGTGGGAACCCTATAATGGATCTGCATGTATACCTGTATGGCCCTGTTACGATTTTATTATATGTTTCCCTTCTATTTGTGCATTTTCATCACAAATTCCTTTACAAATAACCAATAAATATCATTTAAAAAAGTTGGTAAAAAGCTCAGTGGAAACATTAATTAATACCATACCATCAGCCTATTATATACATATAATTATTTTGTTTGGATACTAGCGTAGCCATTGGTCCACACACAGCAAATAATAAAACATAATTGTTTTTATCTCGTCATTGTCCAGTCCCGTCGAAGTAGGGGTCGCTCAGTAAAGTGATAGTAGGCTTAGTGCGGACAGAGTTGTACTTGAAAGAATACGATAAACACAGTCTAACATTTTTATTTAATTACCACAAACATTATGCCCTAACCCTAGGCACTTTGAAGTTTAATAAACTATCACTATCAAACCACCAATCCCATAATCCACAATTTTTAGGACCATCAAACAATAACTCAACTTTATTTCTCGGATTCCCGCCAAAAAGTCATACTTTGAAAAGGCAATACCGAAAGGCGTTGGTCCTGTTTACTCACACTTGTCCAGGACGGATACCTACGTGTGCGGGTGCCCGCCCCCACTCTAAAATTATTATATAGTCCTCTCAAAAGCTTTATCTCCACGTGCACTATACAACCCTGGTATAAAAAGGGGGCAAACCATTGTTCTCACGCACACGCACTTTTTCAATTCCATTCATCGTCGCGATTGATTGCTCATAATGAGAGCAGAAAGTTTCCATATTCTCTAACAACCCTCCTTATTGGTTGCAACTGAACTAAAGTAAAAATAAGCAATTATTTCTGTAATTTGTAATAGTTATTTTCTATTTATTTGTCAATTCAACAAACCCAACTATCGTTAGACGCTACCTGCCCACTTACCCCATCATAATTGAATGTTAGTCAGTCCCTTTAGTGTAAAAGGGACATCAGTATTCATCAAACCGGTACAACATGTAACAAGATATCCGTAAGGTTATGTTATCCTAATAAAGAAGTTGGGTAACGTTACAAGGCGTTATTTGAAGCGTGTTCTTTTTTTATGAAGGAAAATTTCTACCTTCGCTGTGCAGGCAATGCCTTCAGTTCAGGGTACATTATGTACATTGAGGATGAGTTAAGAGTAAAGAAGTGTGCTATTTATCGATGGTATGACATCGAAAAAATGTTTATTTACATCGAAGACAAAAGCGTCAGGAGAAAGAAAAAATCGATTTTACCTTTCGGCCGTGTAAGTTAAAACCTAGTAAGGCAAAATATTTATTTTTTACATTTTCTGCAAGTTATACATACGCAAGAACTCAAACTCTTGCAGACCGTCAAGTGCAGAAAAGATATGATGGGCAAGATCACCGGAAAGAGGCGTATTGGTCGCAGGACAAAGTCATGACTGGATAACATACGGCAGTGGACTGGCAACGCGAGTGCCACCGAACTGTTTCGCTTCATTAGTTGGAGAGGCACCACAAGAAGAAAAATACGCAAGATATCATATCTATTTGGGTCACAAGCGGATTTCAATACCATGATTTCGTATCACACTGCTTAATTTCAATACCATGATTTCGTATCACACTGCTTAATTTCAATACCATGATTTCGTATCACACTGCTTAATTTCAATACCATGATTTCGTATCACACTGCTTAATTTCAATACCATGATTTCGTATCACACTGCTTAATTTCAATACCATGATTTCGTATCACACTGCTTAATTTTGCGAAAGGGCAAATCCAAACTTCTTCTGTTTTACTTCTCCTGTATTTACCTATTGGATTTTTAATTTCTACAACCGACTTTGACTTTTTTTTTATTATAATATATACCTTTTGGCCTCGTTAATTTATAAAAAACACTTTCGCCTGCGTAGTATATATAACGAAGTTTATGTCTTTCCACCGCTGGATCTATATCCAGGCCTCCCGACGTTTGCTACCACACAAGATCTTGCGCCCTTCTCATTCAGCCATTACCGACAAACATCTTCAAGTCGTCGGTCTACCAAGCCTGTGGTCGAACCAAACTGTCCATTGTCACTTCAGGTTGCTAGATCTGTGAACAATGCCACTGACTTTCTTTATCAAATTTCTTCATTTAGAATTTTATGCCATAGAATACGAGTAGATCAGGCCAAGGGTACAACTGGAAAAATACATCGATTGAAATACTTTTTGAATAATTAAAAATAATTATAATCATCGGTAAAAGTAAAACGGGAGTTCATTATAGGCAGACGTTGCATTTTACACCCACACCAGGAACAGGGCATCTGCCCTTCCCTCACAAAATTTGTACTGTCCTTTTTTTACCTACGATGGAACGGAGATGGTTTATGCATTTGGGTTAAGAGAATGTATGTATGTTTGTGTACCCCTTTGTTACAACTTTTCTCTGAAACGTCTGGACCAATTTTGAAGCGGTTTTTCTAACGTTTATACCTTGGAGCGTGTTTGAGGATGGGTGTTGTGGTTCTAACTCCCCAGGAGGTGCTGCTGTACAAACTTTCTGAAGTGAATAGTTAAAGAGGTGTATACACATAACCGTCAACATCTGATGCTGAAGCCGAAGGTGGGTAAGGGAACTTCGGCGGTACAGTGATGGTGGTTTTGGTGTTGTTTGGTACATTGAACAGTTCAAATACATAGAGGATGCGGTATCCCACAGCCGACTGGGTGCGTCTGATTGGTCGTGTTATCTCATTCCAGCAGAAGATCGATGTGTACAAACGTAATTATAATTTCTAAATGAATGCATTTATTCGAATGTGTATTTCTGTTGTTACTAGTTAAAGATGTACCTATACTTTACATATAACTGGGCCCTAAGGTGGATAAGGGAACTACTTGAAATTTGACAGTAGCACTATCAAGTTTGAACTTTTGTACACACTCAATTGTGCTTTGAGATGTTGATATCTTGCTTTGTGATGCAAAAATAAATAATTTTTTTTTTTTTTAATTTTGTTTATTTTTGCAAATATTAAAACATTTTTTACTAAATATTAGTGAAGGGTAATATTATAGTTTTTATAACGTAGCTTCTCTAATTCACAATGGCCTCAATATAACTTCAAAAAAGTTGTAAAATATTTTTATATTTTTTTGTGTTACAGTTGTGTTCCAACTGTAGTTGCACTGTTATGTTGCACTTTAGGTAAAAAGTTTCCACCAAATTTGTACTAAAAATCAGTACCGGTTGCATACTTCTATTTAATGTGGTTGCTGAGATCTCGGTAAATCTCCATTACGGTGTCCCTTACAAATTGTTATAATTTCCATTTACAATTTTTCTGGATTACTTTTACAAATTTTTTTTCAACGATGTTTTCAATTTTCCACATCTTCCACATCTAACACGTCTAAATCCTGACATCATTCGTTTATCGATATCCAGGTTTGGCCCACATGTATGTTTAACCTCAACAATAAGTAATTTCTCTAATTCCATTATACTCTTCATTTGATGGAATAGGATGAGACGGCAAATGTGCGTTGGTATATCCCTATTACCGAAATACGTATGTACATTGGAAGGAATAGGATTGGGACGGGAAATGTATATTTTACTGAAATGTATAGAAAGGGGTCAGCGAGTGTGAAATTGCAGCATGCACCCTCCCCACGTTAAATTAAAAAAAGAGTAGAAACACCAAGTATGCAACGCAATAAGCCCTTTCAGTATCCACTGCTGGAGATAAGCCTCCTCATACACAAGTCTTGTGCACGAGGGATGTATCTACCCTTGAAACGGCACGCTGGCCAAGCGGGTTGGTGAGTCCACTCTTTTAGAGGTGGTGTGGTTCCTCAGAGCTTGTGGTAGCTGCTTTGTTATCCAAGTATAAACCATGGTTATTTGCAACTTTTAAGATGTTTAAAAAAAATGTTATTCGGAGAAGTTCGATCGACATCTCCAGCAAAGTCGAATTTAAGGGTTCTGGAAAATAAAGCCAAAATAGCGTCCAAAAAGCTCGGTGTGCTGAACAGAGTGAAGCGGTACTTCACCCCTGGGCAACTCCTTATGCTTTACGAAGCTCAGGTGAGGCCCCATATGAGTACTGCTCTCATCTCTGGGCTGGCGCATTGAAATACCAATTGGAACCATTTGACTCCATCCAACGACGTGCTGTTCGTATTGTCGACGATCCTACTCTCACGGGCGGTTTATGGTAGAATCCCTCAGCATTCGGAGAGACGTTGCGTCTCTCTGTGTGTTCTACCGCCTGTACAATGGGGAATGCTCTGAAGAATTGTTCAATATAATTCCCACCTCGGGTTTCTACAACCACACCTCCAGTCACAGAAGTGCGGTCCATCCTCATTTCCTCGATACGGAAGTGTCGCGTACTGTTCGGTCCAAAAATCATTTTATACCGCGAACCCGTAGACTGTGGAACGAACTGCCTCAAGAGGTCTTTCCATTAAGCTACGATATGGGGTTCTTCAAGAAAGCTGTGAATAGGATTTTGCAAGGTCGGCGGCGCGCCCGCATACCCCCTGGAGTTGCAGGTGTCCATGGGCGGCGGTAACACTTATCATCACAGCCGCTTGCTCGTCCGCCCACTTCCATATAAAAAAAAAGTTAACTTGAAAGATAAAGTCGTCTTTTCCTTCTAAAAACATAATACGTACCTAGATTTTTTTTCTGGTGTAGTTAGTTATATAGTAGGTATGTGATTCCCATTTAAGTAAATTGCTCGCGTAAATGGGTTAAAGGTAAAGTGTTTATCTTGGTTTTTATCAATTTGTGCGAATGCACTCTCATTGCAATCGCTGCCAACTTGTATTGCACTGGGCGAGTGAACGGTCGCTGCACCGCTGCGTCACCGGTCGTTGCCTTATCCTTGAGTATCCTTGCGCAGGACGATACGTAATATTACAACTCCTAATTAATTATGCTCTCCTAGTACCTCGCAGGATATTTTGTCCCTTTGGGAATACACTTGTGGATCCTTAAGGGATTCCTTTGTTTGATTGGATGAAACTTGGAGTGTTGGATATAAAGCACCAGGCATTTATTTACTTACATACAGGGCGAGGTAGGGCTGGAATGATTTGTTTAGCAAATAAGAAAGAGATATAAATACTGTAGATACATAACATATAACATGTGTAGGCTATAGGGATTCTACAAAAACGTACATTCTGCAATAACATTTTTGTCTTTTTTGTGCGGTTACGAGTTCACCTCGATGTCGTCCTTGCTCAACACAATCTTATCCTTTAGTTGTCCCGCGGGATGTAAAAACACAATTCTCTGCGCATCCATGTTGTCCCGGTAAGTTGGGACGTCATTTCGGCCATTTCTGTGTAACAAATTGCTGCTATTTTCCAGAATTGCCCATTTTCGTCCGCCGCCATTACATTCTGCACACAAGTAGTTATACGTATGTTATATAAATAAAAGGGAAAGGTTAGTCAGGCCTCTCGCCACATCTGATGTCCTGCTACTTGTTGACGTCACTTTGATAGAATCCACATCCCTTGGGTACCTCCCGGTCGTTGACCTCAACGAGCTTGCGCAGATCACTCGTTAAAGTATGAGAGGGTAATGTTATTTCAATGTAAATAAGAGTTATAATAGACACAGGTTTCTTTGTGAAATATGTGGTTAGATTACGAAATACAGGTGCTATATTATGCACTTTCTTCATATGTAGATTAGGTACCCACCATATTACCATATTTATTACCCAGAATTTTGATATCTACGGAGATTAACGAATCTTTTTACCCAAGATGGTTAATCGTCCATCTTTAATAGGCACACATACACGCGCACGCCCCTCGTCGGCCCCATTCAAAACAATAAAGGGATCGGGTAGTCCGGGAGCTAAAGCGGGAGGGGTGACCAGGAGCCCTTTGTCGTCCTTCTCGCACCCGTGAGCTTTTGAAAAGCTTTCATCGTTCAACATCCTGACGCCATATGCTACCCTGGTATATTCCCGCGCCTTGAACGCCGCTGTCGCTAGCCGCTTTCTCCTTCTGATGAACTTTTTTAGCAGCAATGTTTGTTCTTGGAAAGAGACACAACGCAGATATGCATCTCGCTTCATCGCTTGAAAAAGAACAGAATGTGTATAATGGCCACCATTTATGACAGGGATTCACGACGTTACAATGTTTTACGACAGCAAAGAAATAAACTAATTTAATTTTTTATCCTCTTTGTACATATAAAGATGCTGAGGACATTTTTAAAGATTTATATAACAGATTACAATATACAGATATGATTAAATAAGCCACTAATCCGCATTGGCCGCGTGTGGTGGATTGTCGACGTAAACCCCCTCGGCATTGATAGATAACGAGGGTAGGTCTGTGCCCTGTAGGATGTTTGGAGGAATGCTCTCCAGTTAGAGGAAGCTCTCCTGTCAGGGGAAGCTCTCAATTTGGAGGAAGCTCTCCAGTTAGAGGAAGCTCTCCTGCTGCTCATCATCACGTCGGGGTCACCAATTTGGAGGAATGCTCTCCAATTATTTGTGCGTGAGTTTTACTGAGCTACCTTGAGAAGAAAGTAGGGTCTTCGGAATAAGAATATTTATTTAACCAACGCACAGTACAACAACGTTTGTAGCGTTAGGAATAAGCTTGATAAAAACAACATACATTAGAATTAAAACAGTGTATATTAATATGGTAAGAACTTCCTTCCAGTTAGTGACATGAGTATGTATAAAAAATTGTTGACAAGCTACATCAAAAATAACAAAAGTAAAACTTATAAAAAGAACACTCTTAAAAACAATTAAATAAATCAAATTAGGAACTCGACCAAAGAGGTCGGCTCTCGACGCCACATCACCCCCCTACGCAGAAGGAAAACCCCTCGAAGGACTAAGGAAATACGTTAAAATTTTTTACTATGAATCCAAAATGTCCCTAATCGTACCCTTCTACCGAATTTAGTTACTGTAGGAGCGGGCAAGGGCGAGGGCGAAGGCAAAGGCGATGGCGGTAATTCAGCCATCAGAACATGAAAACGGCGGACGACGAACGGTGTCGTTCCTCAACCATACATGCGATGCCGTCGCTAAGTAATTGACGGACGCGTATGACGCGAAGCAGAAACTGGACACAATGCATCCAAATGGCTTCTTGAATCGGTAACAAAATCTGCTACATAATTAGGGTTCCTCGAAATATCTGGAGCTGAAATTCTCCGGGTAAACGAAGTGATTCGTCATATAGAACCTCGGCAGAAAAAAGAAAGCTTTAATGTCACCTTACTACACAAGATCGCGACCATTTATGACAATCAGCATTAACGATAGGCCACATAAACCTCTCAGTCACCAAACGAACGGAAACCCGCGCGCCAGGGTGGCTGAGATTATGACATTGTTAAAACGCAGCTCGACCAAAAAAAGGACGAACTCGACCAGTTGGTGTATCACCATAGTCACATTCGTGCCAGGAATAAAACATCCTCTAACTTCAATGAAGAATTAACTCGAGCATGCGCCAACTCCTCTTCAAGGAAAATTGCCTCGACACGAGAAAGGGGCCTGCAACAACATTGTCAACAACTTTAATATGAACTATGTCCGTAGTAAATTGACTAATGAATGAAAGCTGAATTGATTAGGCCGCACGTGCTTGGTAGTACCTATGCTTCGGCTTCTGAATTGCGAATGAGGGCGCGTAATGGTGGAAAATTTTCTGTAGCGACGCAGCGTACTGTGAAACTGGAAAAGCTACAACCTTAACGCTAGGTTGGGTAGCAGGCTGGAGTTCCGCGAGGGATGACAGACCTGTCTTCCCGTCACGAAGTCTCCCTATCAGCTTAAACGCCGCTCGACGAAAAAGAGCTGTAAGAAAAGGACGAACTCGATCAGTTGGTGTATCACCATGGTCACATTCGTGTCAATAATATGTACTAGACTCAACGTTCGGCTACAACGAAATTCCACTTAAGATCGCGTTTCAAACCCAGATTCAAATTTAATGCAACTAAACCAAAAATTTTAATTTTTGAAACATTAGCTGCTACTAAATCGTTAAGATAATGAGTGATGGAGTTCGGCGGTTCGCCATTGCCCTGCCGCCTGGCACTTCTGCGAATTCAGCCTAGCTTTCGCTCATAATTACGCGTGGTGGTGTGGCACCGTAAAAACATCTAATAAAAAAAATCTTAATTTATATCTTATAAAAAAACAAAAGTTTTATGTAAAAAAGTAAATGACAAAACACAATCACACACCAAAAGAAAGAAAAAGTATATTGTTATTAATTATCACTCCATGTAAAAATGCGGCTAAATCTTCATCGGATGATTCTTGCAATAATTTGCAGTCACGAAATGTATTTAAATTCGATACCTTGGTAGAGCGCTAGAGAATAAAAAAGAATTCCCAGATATTCCGTAGTAGTGATCCTTCCAATTCCTCACAACTGCTCACATCACGATCACGTCGGGGTCACCAATTTGGAGGAAGCTCTCCAGTTAGAGGAAGCTCTCCTGCTGCTCATCATCACGTCGGGGTCACCAATTTGGAGGAATGCTCTCCCGACCAAAGAGGTCGGCTCTCGACCCCACAGATGTTATAGACTGATAACGAAAGTGGCTGCAGAGTGGTGTGGTATAGACCACTTGGTCGAGGCGAAGATTTGATATCTAATTCTGAATGCAGTAGGCATTACAAATACTTTTTTTTTTTATAGACTAGTGTTACCACTACCAGTGTTACCACCGCCCATGGACACCTGCAACACCAGGGGGTATGCGGGCGCGCCGCCGACCTTGCAAAATCCTATTCACAGCTCTTTTGAAGAACCCCATATCGTAGCTTAATGGAAAGACCTCTCGAGGCAGTTCGTTCCACAGCCTACGGGTTCGCGGTATAAAATAATTTTTGCCCCGAACAGTGCGCGACACCTCCGTATCGAGGAAATGCGGATGGACCGCACTTCTGTGACGGGAGGTGCGGTTGTAGAAACCCGAGGTGGGAATTATATTAAACAATTCTTCAGAGCATTCCCCATTGTACAGGCGGTAGAACACACAGAGAGACGCAACGTCTCTCCGAATGCTGAGGGATTCTACCATAAACCGCCCGTGAGAGTAGGATCGTCGACAATACGAACAGCACGTCGTTGGATGGAGTCAAATGGTTCCAATTGGTATTTCGATGCGCCGGCCCAGAGATGAGAGCAATACTCCATATGGGGCACCTGAGCTTTGTAAAGCATAAGGAGTTTCCCAGGGGTGAAGTACCGCTTCGCTCTGTTCAGTACACCGAGCTTTTTGGAGGCCATTTTAGCCTTATTTTCCAGATGACTCCTAAATTTGACTTTGCTGGAGATGTCGACACCAAGGATCCCGATACTCTCCGTGTCTCCACTCTTATTACTAGTTGTTATGTTTATCTTAGGCGGAAGTAGGTATCCGTCGGAAATATTAATTTGGTTAATCGTAAATAGTAAGAGCCTTAATACTAAACTCGATTCTCAGGTAAATACAACCTCATTATAAATCATCCTACAGCACAAATCCTACACGAGCATTAATAAATATACCTACTAGATTTACCTTCCTAGAAAAAAAATAGAAATAATTGAACTTTCTAATCAAAACTACGAGAATAAAATTAAAATAATTAAATTTTATCAGTACAACTTTTTCTTTACGAGTAAACTAAATTAAATTGTATGTTTAATCCTTCTTAAAAGTCAGATAATAAAATTAATATACTTTTACGTTTTTACAGCATGCCACGCAGCGACTCGAACTCAGCCAGTGGCGCAATCGTCGCCCGCACCACCGCTGACTGTACCCACTCTTGTGGTGTCCCGGGCAACCCCGACACCGCCCATGGTTCACGAACCAGCCTCTGCAACCCCACCGTCCTGCCCGGACGCCGCTAGTACCATCAACCCGCTTGGCAGACTTCGCAGAGCCATGAGAGACGCCAGTTACACGCAAATGAACACTTTCTTTGATGCGTTCCTCATTTTCTACAGTGATGAACATTTGGTAATTTCCTTTTTATAACTAACGATGATTTGTGAAATCATTCCAATAGTCAAGAGGTATAGAATTTACCACAATCGAAGTAATAATCTTGACATCTTTGTTCATTAGCTAGGTATAAAAATATCTAGGGAAATGATCTAAGGAATTGTTCGACATACCTAATTCCCATCTCGGGTTTCTACGAGGTGTCGCGTAGTGTGCGACCCAGAAACCGTTTTATACCACGAACTCGTAGGCTGTGGAACGAGAGTATCAGCTTTAAAACATGATCATTACACAATAAATCTTATTCCGTCAGATGTTGATAAAAATCCAAAACAGATGTCTATGTCACCTATTTCTTACTAATGTTGTAGGCTGCTTTTTAATATCATAACTACTCTCGGTTATTCTAAGAGTTTCTAGTGATTGGAAGAGATTCCTTCTAGGAATATGTCTGCCTTTGTAGTTATTGTATTATTGTAATGTACTCATATTATTGTAACAATTAATTTTAAAGACAATAAAAAGCAACATCAACAACATTAAAATCAAGTTAAAAAATGGTATTTATTTTCATCGAATTTTTGGATGCATCATCGTGCAGTGTACACCATTTTCGTTTGAACAAGGTTAGCAAGGATAGGTACCTACACTGTATAGGTATATATGATTTATAGGTATGACTATGACTAGCATGTTACATGTAAGAGATCACAAGTAAAAGAAACAAAAATCCTAAAAAATAAAAAGAATTAACAATTTTCATCAGAGTGAGGAACCAGCACCCGAGGAACGTCGTCTGGAGTACATCAGCGGCTGGGACGGCGCCGGTACCGCTGCAGTGTTGGCAGACGGAGGAGCAGCGGTGTGGGTGCCTTCTGATGATGTCAGACGAGCGCAGAGCGTTCTATCGTGTGCGTGGCTCATCCTGGACGGCGATGACCCTAGTCAACCCACTGTCGCTGAGTGGATAGCGGTAGGCAATTGTCATGTGTTTACATATTAGAAAACAAGAAACATATCAATAAAATGCAACACAGATAAATTAAAAGACTTTATAGCAATTAAACAACTTTGAACGGTTTAAACGGTTGGACGTGGTCACCCCGTGACCACGTCCACTGCAAAGTGTTCGAAACGTCGGGATATAAATAATGTCAAATATACGCGATTTAAACCGTTCAAAGTTGTTTAATTGCTATGTATAGTAATCGCGAAAACCTAAGAAAATATTAAAAGACTTTACTTAATATCTAATCTGGTGTGGCAGGAGCGGCTAAGTCGTAGCGGGCGAATTGGTGCGGACGCCCGCTTGACGTCAGTGAGCGAATGGCAAATGTTATCCACTTCTCTCCAGCGTGAGGGTCTACAGCTTATCCACATACCCACTTTACTGGACCAATTGTGGAACGAGGAAGCCGACCCGGCGAGACGAAGACCCGAGTTCTCGAGGATCGTTGCCAACTTGCATAATATGGAGTATACTGGTATAATATTTCACGTGTTAATAAAATTGACGCTTCAAAATTAGAGGTTGCTGGGTACTTTGACTACAAGTTTTGGGTAGGGGTTTTTACCATCGATTACGTAGGAATTTCGAGGTAATCATATTGGAACCGAATCCAGTGCGGATTAATGACTATTAAGTAGATACCTATATGTCCTAAGTTTTGTTTTAATTTTGGGACACGCGAAGTTCCTCACGATATTTTCCTTCACTGTCAAACTAATAATACCTACTCGTAATGCAAAAATCCGTACTTATCCGTACTCAGTGGCACAAGTTGAGGTTTGAAATTAAGCCACGAATGTGGGTCGCGTTGTCATGTAGGTAAGTACTCGTAAGTCGTGTTTCCTATTGAACAGTCTAATTAACCAAGAAATTTTCTATCTATATTAAACAAGCTTTTATCAAATCAAGCTCTGAAAACCCTACTACATTCAGACTATCCTTCTATTGACAGGTGTCAGTTGGCGCGACAAAGTAGTAGCTGTTCGCAACGAACTCCGAGCAGTGGGCGTCGATGCCATGGTAGTCACAGCCCTCGACGAGGTCGCATGGCTGCTAAACGTTCGCGGGAGGGATGTGCCCTATGCCCCGTTGTTGAAAGCTTTCGTGATTGTTAGCTTGAAAGATGTGAGGGTGTATGCGCCGCCAGGAAAGCTCTCTATGCCGGTCAGAGAAGCGCTGGCGGTGTACAACTGCTACACTAACAGCAATAATTGTACCAGGTTTGTTGAGAAAAATGTTTCAAATTACGCCAAGATGCTCCGAATATAAAGTTTCAGTTTTCGATCTGTTTAATTTTTTTCCGATATACAAAACCTCTGTCTGCAATATTTATTTTCTTTGAAACATATTTACCTACTGACATATTCGTTCGGAAATTATTCAAAGATATATTTACCTACCACATAAATTAATACCCTCCCCCTCCTCATATTAAGAGAACGCAACTGTATAAACAGTAATATTTTTCCTCCATTAACAGGGTAAACGAATACTCATCAATCTATGTGGACCTCCGACGAGCAACTGAAACTAAGATCCTTATTCCCTCCGGAGGCACCTTCCAGAGAGGCTCCTCCGCAGCTATCGCGCAAAGCGTGCCGCAGTCCAAGCGCCTGTATCAACCATCACCCATCATCTATCTGAAGGCACAGAAGAATGAGGCAGAGGTGAATGGCATGAGGAAAGCGCATCTACGAGATGCGGTCGCGATGTGCACGCTTTTGAGTTATATAGAGGGAATGGTAAGCGGCATTTGTGGGAGTATGAAGCTGAATTATTTATGTAATCACTAAGTATAGATACCTACGTAAAAACTTGTGATGTCCTTAATATTCATGTAACTGTCTATAACTTATTATAAGTTTTGCCACAAAATAAAATACCTAACTATTGACTATCTAGTGCAATGCGGATGAATTGTGTTTTCAACAATCAACAAACACAAATCACAAATTTAGAAATTACGCTGACAAGTAATTATGGTGCAAGCATCCCTAGCTAGAATTCCCAGAACAAATCTGTGTAGCGAAGACAAATACCTCAAAAAATTCTGCTAGGAATCTTTCTGCGAGTATACCAACTTGCGTACTCTGAATACTGGATTCTTGTACTGGAAACAAATTGCGCTGATCTTGTATAATAAGGGTGTTAAGTTAATATGAATTAATCCATTTTGCAGGTGAAAGCAGGTCTGACTGAGTTATCAGTGGCTATGAAGGTGGACATGACACGCGCGACTCAAGCTGGTTACGTGAGCACATCTATGAAGACGCGCATAGCGTTCGGTCCAAGCGCGGCCGAGCCCGATTACCGCGCCACCAAAGCAAGTAACCGTCAAGTGCTCAAGAATTCCACGCTGGTGATACGCTCCGGGGGACAGTATGATGGTAATTACAGATAATATAGGAGCTAGGAAGTTCACCGATGCACTGTCATTGCCTAAGAAGATCAAGATTTTCTCGTACAGTCGAGAACATATGGTTATGTCTCTCATCTGTTTCGCGTCTGCTGAATAATATTATTTGAAAACATGACATTATTTGAGTAGAGGTTATTTTAATAATTGTCCAATCACGATAATCAAAAAGTGACACCATCGTTCCAATGGGGCATCATAATGCCGTGTTACCAAGGAATGCGCCATGTCGCGTACCTACCGGTCATGTTGCGTATTGAGTTACTCTTCAGTAAAATGGCTGGATGTGACTAATAGTAAAGTTTGTGATAGTGATGAGTCATTATCAGTCACACACTTCAGATAACTTTGACAGAGTATTAATAAGTTGCATAAATTAGTCCTTCTGTTACGTAAGGGCTGTTAAGTGTGAAGCGACGGAATAATAAAAAATTCTATGTAGGCTCAATATTTTATGATACTTTGTATATCCACAGAGGGTACAACCGTAGTAACCCGCACACTCCACTACGGCATCGTGTCCAAAGAACATCGTGTAGCATATACCACCGTCCTCCGGTCTCTGGCCGCCCTAGCCACCCTGCAAATCCCGGCGACATTACCTGCGGCACACGCTGATCCCGTCGCCAGGGCGCCGTTGTGGTCCGCCAAGCAGGACTACCCGCACCCGACTGGGCACGGTGTCGGCGCGGCACTGAATAGACGGGAAGGTACCAATACCAGTGAGGTCCAAAAGTTTCTGGCCTGACATATTTCGAGATGTACAAAAAAATCAAATTATACGTCATTGTAATTGTTATTTATCCTGCGAATTCGTGTGTAATTTTTAGAGTTCAACTCTCGTTAGTTTTGATTCCTCAACTTGTAGAACAACAGGAAATTACAAATTCTTTAAACTGGTGCCCTATATCGTTCTGTGATTAAGTTCCTTACAAAGGAAGGTGTTAGCCCGACCGATATCAAACAAAGGTTGGATAATGTATTAGGTGCTTACCTATGAAATGACCGATTTGTATGAGAAACTGAAAAAAAATATTATGTTAGTCGAAATATTGATCCTTAGCATGTACACAATTTCGCCACGTCACCGGTAGTTCATTAATGCCACTCCTGTAAAAGTCTCGTGGACGTGTATCAATGAATTCGTCAAAAGCCCCAATCACAGCTACTTCAGAATCAAAAAAGTTGGAAAAAGTTGTTCAAATTTCGATCTTTGAGTACTCATACTTTGAGATGGATCTGCTTCCACTATAGCCTTTAATTCATCGTTATTAACCTTGGTCGTAGCTCGTCCGTGGCGCTCATCCGTAAGATCGAAATTTCCAGAACGGAAGCGTTCAAACGATCGACGCACGGTGTGATCGTTTGTGATGTTTAGCCCATACACACTGTTGATATTGTGAGCTGTCCCACTTGCGTTGATGACGCAACGAAACTCATATAAAAAATAGCACGAATTTACAATTTATCCATTTTATTTTCAAGATAATCACATGAACAAAATTTAGGTACAGAAATACAAATGAAATACTGATTTTGAAGTAAGAACATCGTAGCTATTAGATGAATTTTGTTTTATTTTGAAATTCTAATTATAACAGAAGATATCGAAATTCAAAGTGGCCAGTAATAAAATCGGTTATTTCATAAGTAAGCACTAATATACGGGAATTCTTCTCCATCATTTTCCACCGTCAAAGATATTCATGTTCATACGTTATTCATAGTTATTGAGTTTGTAAGCAATTTCGTTTAGGACAAGAATCCATCGACGACGAACCTCGTTCCGGTCGACCCGTTGAATCACTCACTCCAAACAACATCAAATTAGTGGAAGAAGTTCTGAGCGACCGACGGCTAAAAATGAAAGAAATAGCAGCAAGGACAGGGCTTTCAAAAACTACGGTTCTTAGGATTCTTCATGAACATCTTCATATGAATAAAGTCAGTGCGAGGTAGGTGCCAACGAAGTGAACGAGTAGCGTGCTTTAAGAAACTTTTGGAGGCCTTTTACAGAAACGGAAACCATTTTTTAGAGTCAATTGTTACTGAAGATGAAACTATGGTTCTTTACTATAATCCCCATTCCAGAAGGGAGTCGATGGAGTGGCGTCGTTCTGGTGAAGCACCGCCTAGAAAAGCAAAGGTGACTCATTCCACCAAAAAGATTATGGTTTCGATATTCTGAGATTGTCACGGAATATTGCTTATAGACATAAAAGACCGCAATACTACTGTGACTGGAATCTATTATGCTAACCTTATAGAGCAATTACGACAAGCAATCAAGCAGAAACGTCGTGGAAAACCAAGCAAAGGTGTGCAGCTTCTCCATGACAATACACCTGTCCACGCCGCCGCAGATGTGAAAGCTGCTGTTTCAAAGTGTGGCTTCACGGAAATTCGTCACCCACCCTATAGTTCTGACTTAGCTCCCAGTGATTACTATTTTAAAACTTAAGGCAGACGTAACGGGTAGAAGCTTTTCCACTGATGATTAAGTGACCGCTGCGGTTTTCGCCCATTTTGAAGACAAAAGTTCTGGCTATTTTTATACTGGGATAGAAATGCTAATTAAACAATTCTAAAAGTGTGTTCAAATAGACAGGAAGACTACATTGAAAAATAAAAATAGTTTCATGAACTTAAGTGTCCTTTTTCTTTGTTAGGCTGGAAACT
The DNA here is from genome assembly GCA_914767545.1 of Sesia apiformis. Lineage (NCBI taxonomy): Eukaryota > Metazoa > Arthropoda > Insecta > Lepidoptera > Sesiidae > Sesia > Sesia apiformis. The sequence goes on from OU611953.1 coordinate 15,703,750, forward strand.
TTTGGACCTCCTCTCGTACAATATAACAGTCGTCGTCCAACTTTTTTGGTCAAGCGCCAATAGAGACGATGAGGAACGGCACCTAGGGCCACACATAGGTCCCTCATGAAATTGTATATAGAGGAAGGACTCATAAACAAGAGAATTTTATAGGAGTAAAAGCTACAAAATAAAATCTGGAAAACGGTTGACCCTGTGAGCCATGCCCAAAACTTCCCGCTATTTTCGAGCTCAGACCGCTAGAAAATGTAATTGTACATACGTTATTGAGTTTGAACTCAAAAATATAAATGCCTATATTTTTCAAAAATATGTGTTCATACGCAGTGCTCCTAATATTTTAGAGCTCGGAGAGCTTAAAAACATTTTTGTTGGTTGTTTGGAACAAAAACACTTTTCATGCGTTGGTACAAACATTAATTGTAATTGAATTACAATTGACTAATCTATTCAATTTGTTAGATTTTAATTCTGCACAGTTGTCCATTGGGACTCGATAGATATTCCTATCAATAGGTATCGTACATTAGCTTATATTAGACAATGGCTCTAAATAACAATGAGGCTGGGATATAATTTTGAGTAAAATAAGATACAAAGAAAGAAAATGCGTTTCGACATAGATTTTTCGAGAGACGAGGAAATCCCCATGTCTAGTGACGTCAGTAACTTTTCGTCAAAATCCTAGTGGGTATTATACTTTACCCATTCGGAAAATTCCGAGTGGGTAGAGCCGTAGAGCTACCCACTATACCCACATTATCCGCCTGCCCTGCTATGCTATATGCAGTTTCTTTACAGTTCACCTTCAAGGTGAACATAGAAACGGCATAGCAAGTATACGGACTTCTCAATAGAGCAACTTATGTAAATTACGAAGTATGATGCTACTGCGCTTCTGCGCTGTCATCCGAACGGCTGGGTTTCAGTTGATGCAGCATCCGCCATATTCTTCGGACATAGCTCCTAGTGATTTTCACCTTTTTACCAATTTGAAAAACACTTACGTGGTAGAAAATTTCACGGAGATGATGAGGTAATGTGCGCTGTAAAGTCTTTTTTCGATACGCAGGATCGAGTGTTTTTTCCAAGGGAATTGAGCGACTTTCAAATCGTTATTCAAGGTGTATTATATAGATTAGAAGGTGATTACGTTGAAAAATAAATACAATTTAGATATACGTTTCCTGAAGTTTCAATACTTTTCCAAAAATATATTGATCAACCCAGTATAAATACGTTATTCTTTCATATTTAATCAGCAGTATTTTTTTCATATTTAATCAAATTAATTATGCACGATGATTACAAAAATATGATAATCTAATACTAGTTGAACACACACATCCAGATTTAGCAGATGATTTTAAGAAAGGAATGTTCAGTGTTAAGCGAACTGATAAAGGTCTTTCAAGGGTACCAGTTGATTTAACCTTAGAAGAAACCGTCAATGCCGATGCTGCTCGGAAACTCACGGGTATATCACATTTTACAAATTCCATTTTAGCGCGTTAGCAATGGTCTAATGCCATGAGATAAGATCAGCGATTATGTCTTATGTTTATTAAATATGTGGCCTGAAAAAAGCTCAAAACATCTGAGTTGGAAAAATATACAATAAAAAAGGTAATTTACAGTTAAACGCATTTATTGAAGTGTTAAGAAATAATATTAATCCATTTGATAGCAACAAACTAAATCATGATAAGTTATATAATATTAGCACGGGGCGTTGTGCCTCAGACATTGGCGCTGATTTCCTACTAAAAATTCGTTTCCTCGTTTTGTCTACTAGTAATTTATTTATAATTCATTAAAAGTTTAAATAATACAAAGACAAATTGCCAAAACTGCATAAAATTATTTTATATACAATAAAAAGAAGTGTTTTACCGCTTCAGCTACTTCTGGGGATATTATAATTTTTCATACACTTAGCCATCATTTTGCCTTCTGGCAATTGATATCCAGCTTTTTTAAGAGATAAATAATATAAAAACAAATTGCCAGAACCGCACCTTATTATTTAAACTTTAAAAAATTGCTTTTCGTTTTACCAACTTCTGGCGATATTATTATTTTTCATATACTTAGCCTTCATATTTCCTTCTGGCAATTAATATCCAACTTTTTTAAGCCATAAGTAATATAAAAATAAAATCGCCAGAACTGCACCTTGACATTAAAATTCAAACAATTTTTTTACAACTTTACAGACTTCTGGCAGCGTTTAAACCCCGACCCAGACTTCTGGCAATAATTTTACGCAATTTCTACAGTTAAAAACTATAATTATACAAAATTTCAGAGCTGCACTCAATGATTTTATTTTGATTAAAAATTAACGCGTTTGACCGTCCGCCCCCGCTTCCCTCCCCGGGAGCGACTTCTGGCTGCAGCGCTACGTGCTTGTCAGCTAGTAAGGAAGGTTTTGATATAAAAATTTTCACTGAACCTTATCATTTTTAATTTTTGTAGCCAGCTCTTTGACCAATACGTATTTTTAACACTGGCATGTTACTAGTAAATACATCTAGTTTGTTTTTATTTCCAGATCCAGTTGTCATTGATTACAGACAAGATACCAATCTGCACACATTCAGGGAGGGTTATTTTGTTACTAGTGGTAAGTGGAATATTATTGTCTTCTGATATATCGATTTGTCTATAATGTCCTACTGCAAGGCCTTCCTACCTTTCCTAGTAATCATGAGGGTGCTTTGGGCCATAATCCACCACACAGGCCCAGTGCAGTTTAGTAGATATATATGTAGATTTATGCCCCAGGATTCTTGTAATTTTATCGGGCACGCGGTTTTACTCCGCTGCGGAGATAAAGACAATTTAAAAATCCGTACTTGAGTAGAACCATTAACAGGTTCCATGGGTTGAACTCACGACTTTGCTAAAGACAGTCGAGAAAAAATACCCCTAAATTAAATATAGAGAAATATACCATACAAAAGATAATTAAACAGTGTCTGTTTTAAGGTGTTCTTTAAGTCGTCTTTTGAGAATACCTCGGGAAGATACCTTCATTATAAATTCTTCTTAATCACCTGAACTCATTTCCTCAGAACCAACGTGGTATGAACCAGGCAAGTTCGGCGTGCGACTGGGCAACGTAGTTGAAGTGGTTTCCAAGTCTAACGGGTACCTCGGGTTCCAGGAGGCCACGTTACTGCCTTACGAGCCTAAACTCATCGACAAGAGCATGCTTACAGATTATGAGGTAAGATCAAACTGAATTAAAATTACTTATATAATCATACATTACAGTACATACTAGTAATAAAATAATATCCCTCAGCCGTTTTCGTATTTCGAAAAAACGATGAGTAAAAAAAGAAAGTCAAATACACTTTCAGAGTTCATTGCGTTACGTCGTAACCGCTCTATGTTATATACATCTCTCAGAGTTCGTTCATGGTCGGAATACGAAGATTATTTAATTAATTAAGTACTTATGTGATTATACATATGACTTGTGCATACCATCACAAACTGGTACAATATCTGCAAAAACCACTGTATTGAACAGGTACTGGTGTTTTTTTTTTGTTGAACACATTTTTACATGGATAAATTTATAGCACAATTTAAAAAAATACTTTGTAACTACTACTTCTGAGACCCAAAGACCATAAGCCCAACTTTTGGCTTACTAACCTTTTGACCGCCACAATATACGAAATTTCGCCAAGGCACAGAATTGATGTTATATTTTTCATCTATTTTTTCTAGATAAACTGGCTAAACGCATACTATAATCGAATAAGGAAGATAGTGGGCCCAGAACTGAAGGACCAGGGCCTGACGGACGTGTACTACTGGATGATGAATAAGACTATCCACTTTGAGCCGCCTTCTAAAGTCAGGCGGACGGTCAATTCAGCGGAAAACATGCGACATGGCCAACAGATGGCGACTGTTATAGTTAGTGTTGTAATCACTTATGCTCTAGTACCTACGCGTATATAATATATACGCGTACCATTGATTCACAATTTGAAGTTGCACTTTATATAAATTTATTATTGAATAAGCTACCTTCGAATAAAAAATATTACTCATAGGTATTTATTATGGATTTGGAAGGTGTAAGTAGCAGTTTGTAGAAGTAGAAATAATAAATGTTCGAAGTAGTTAGGGACGATAGAAATGCATTGAAGTGTTTGTTTTAATTGCACGGTGATAAGAGAAACGATAACTCAAAATCGATAGTTTGTCAAAACAAAGCCACATATTGTTTGTATAGTTATATTCATCGTGGAATGATGACATATTCTCGAATTTCTCTGAAGTTATCGATTTAAATAATTTTTATGTATCCACGGCGAAACGGAGATGGTATATGCGTTTTTAGAAAGAGAATGTTTGTTTATGTACATTTTGTAACCACTTTTCGGTGTTAACCAACAAAACGGTTGCAACGATTTTGATGCGATTTTCATAAACGTTTTATCGTGTATTTTTACAGCTATTTTTAGTATTTTTTATAATAAATCCCTATGCTTAGAACAGTTTATAGTAGCTATTTTAATAGGTTTATTTTATATAGGTACCTACTTTAAAATTATAATTACAAAATATAGGTACTAACAAAAAATATTAAATACTTTACATATGAATGTGTTCAAAATCCCTATATTTATAAAAGAGCACCAAGCCGTTTCATAATAATACAATACACAATACATAACTTATTACGTTGCAGTACTTATTTCATATTTGTATGAAAGATATAAAGATATCCAAAATGGTGCCTTCATAGAATTCGTACATTTTATGTCCCTATTATTAGATATTAAAAGTGATAACATAATGTATTGCACCAATTTATAGAAATATGTATGTGTAATTGCCACTGGCGCCTACCAGTGCAGCGTCGTGTATTTGATATTTATTTTAATTGAAATGTGGTAAAAATTATGTTAAAAAATTATAAACTAATATAGCACCGAGTGCCTTATCAATCGTGTAGAATGTACAAATGCTTGAAATTAGTATAAAACATTATATGATAATTAAATTATGTAAATAAAATGAATGTGAAATCGTTAATTCTAACATCGAAACTATGTATGTATGGATGTATAAACCTGTGGCGGTGGAATGTAACTTGTGCAGCTATGATATAATGCGGCTATTGTGGCAATTGTGTCAAAATATATATTGTTAATTTGTATTAGAAATAGCTTAAATTATGAGATCAATTATGAAATCTTTAATAATTAATTTAGCGCACGTATAATTATGACACTATTATTGTAGACATGTAGTAACTTTTATCCATTGTGCCTTTGGGTGTAAGTGTATTAAGTACTAAATAAAGTACTAAGTGTATTAAATAAAATAACATATGAATTTTATAGAATTTTTATTCACATTGGTCCGTGTTAGTAATTACGTGATAATCACACAAGATTCTGATCTTATAAACTAGGAAATGCACACTATACGAGCCCAGACTCTCAAGAAAAATATAAACGGAACGCATTTACAAACGTGAAAGGATAAATATAATCATTCACAAAGCTAGATAAACCAAGGAATGTGTATTTACTCAATGAAAAGGACTTTTAAGACAAATAAGTGATAAAACTGATATTTCTTTTATGTTTTGCAACACGTTATATTTTTCTTATTACGAGTACATATCTAAGAATGTAAATTGCGCCATGCATGATTCAGAACACACAATTTTGTTTAAAAATACTATTAATTTTATCCAGCACTAAAATTGATTTAATTAGACATTTTTTCATATAAATTATATAATATACATTTTTATAATCATCGCAGTGTGCATCACTACATGAACTAAACGAGACGCCATTTTGTGGCGAGAAAATTTATCGATCATTCCTCGTGATCCGACAGGATAGTCCGACTAGCCGGATTACGCTTAGTTTATTTTCCACTTGGCCCAACTGATCTGATCGGGTGGAATTTACGATCATTTTGTATTGGTTCGTCTTGATTAGACTGCGAAAAAAAATGTACAGTCGTTAACAATAATGTTCTAATGAATGAAAAAAACTACGCGTAGTCCAAGTAGAGTCGGACAATTCTGTCTGTCGGCCCAAGAGGAGAGACCCATACTATCTCGTCCAATACTAACGGCTTCCATAAATCCAGCCAGATTCCTACTTTTGTTGGTTTGCAGGGTTAAGTATTCAAAGTAAAGTTTTGTCAAGTTTGCATTTTAAACCATGCATATTATAAGAAAATCACGTTTCAGAGTCCCATAAAGTTGCAATAAACTCGTATTCTATTCTAAATAGCAAGCGTGACATAAACGGCTCGGCATAAATCTATAGATTTATATAATAAACAAAAACAACTCTTTAACATTATGCATAATGACTATAATTGAGACATGTGTAAATAAAATAGTTTTATATCACATGAATCTTTAACAAAACAAAACATATAACTATACTCGTAGTTCAATATATTAACATCTTTATCTAAATCATTACAAACTTCAGTCTTCGGGTCGTGCCTCTCGTGCCTCTTACATATCACATTCGTAAAGTCACATTGACCCTATTTTCGTATACAGGGTGTAGCCGAATCTTTACCGAAGATTAGAATTAGAAGATTAGAAACCATAGATTTCGTTCATGATTCTCAATTCATTGATATTTATTTCCTCTCTGCCCAAAGGTTGACTGGTAGAGATTGCTGTTAGCGATAGGTCTTTCATATGTTTAATATGTCTGTCGCTGTTTTATTTTGTTTCGGTGTGCAATCGTTTTATCTATCCTATCTATGAAAATTTTGCACTTTTTTTTTGCATTTTTTGCAAAACTTTTTTTTTTATATTTAACAAACTTTTCATACACATTTACATTTAGTAGACTTTGGCAAATAAAAGTTGTAACCATTAAAAATAGTTTGAAAAATAATTTTGATACTTGAATTCAATACTAGGCTAATTTTATTATTGAATTCAATTATCAAAACTATTTTTACAACTATTTGTAGTGATAACCCAGTGATAGTGATAGTTGAATTATTGAATTCAATTGTAGTGATAACCTATTTGTAGTGATGCAGTGATTTTCCGTTTGCCAGACTTTAATTACAAAGCCTAAAAATACCCAGTTAAAAGATAAAAAAATATTTGGGAAAAGATTCGGTTCTATCTTGTATATATGAAGACGGGATGTATGTGATATTATGCCATACTGCGACTTATGAAGGGCGACAATAATAATTATTTGTATTGTTGTACTGCCCACCAAGCGACAGTGCGTCGCGACATCACACTGTCGCAATTGTAGTTTCTAACTCGTAGGTATACAAGTGAATGAATCGCATAATAGACTATTAATCTTGTTCTTTCTTCACATACACATAACACACACCTCACATTTAAGAGACACGCGAATTAAAGGAATATTTTACCCGCGAGTTGCAATTGAGAAATGTTTATATTTCTAGTTTGTTATTGAACGGCGTTTTAAATTCGCTTTGATTTATTGTTGTCGCACGAATTCACAGAAAAATGTGGGTAGATACCGTAATCAATAAAGACTATATTACTAAGATATGATACATATACCGTGCGGTATATGTACGGTCAGCATACGAATGTATTCGAAACCATTGAAAACTGAGTCATATTACGAGGGCGTTAAAGTATCCATAAAATATAAATAAATCTGTTGGTCAATGTAGGTAACTTTTAAAGTCTCTGTAGTCCTCGCAAAACTTCTTGGTCTTTGCCCTTGAATGGGCGTCAAGAGTCTGCGCATGTCCCCCCTCCCACAATTTCAAACAACACACAATAAGACGAGTGTGCGACTGGGAAGTTATTGTTTCGTCCCGCTCGAACTTGTTATTGTATTGTAAATACCCCCTCCGTCGCATTCCAGCCGGCACCACCACACGGACCGTAAAATAAGCTATTGCGCAGGTTTGTCAGGTGATATCGCCAGAGCCCAAGAAGTTTTGCGATACTTATATACGATTTGAACCTAAAATGAAACAGAATAATAATAGTTTTTTTTTGTAGCAATGTGCAGCGATGATATTGCTTTTGTTAATTTTAAATATACATCGGTTTTAGCTCGTAAAATACACAAGTATTTATTATGTATAAGTTTGTTTTTCAAGGATAATATAATTAAAACTAAACAGTGGACATTATCATTACTTTTTTTATTCTGTGATTCGTGCAAGTCGTTGACGTAAAGCGTGTAACAGCGCAGTGCAATCTACATTAATAATTAATTCTCCTTTAAAGCACTCCATACAATTAAAGTTACAATTAAGACTTAAATACAATTAAGACTGAACAATACTTCTCACAACAATACAGTTAGTCTTCTCCACATTCACTGAGTAATCATTTAAAGGACAATAGCCAAAAATGGTTCCGCCCAAAAACACGGCTTGTATTACAGTACTCGTATCATTAGGAAATAAATGACATCATTAAGTTTGAACCAAAAATTGAAAGTGCTGATATTCTGTTAAAACTTGTCAGTCTTTAAGCATTTTCTACTGCGACATCAAAGGTGAAGGACATTTCAAAATGGTATATCTTGTATAAATATATTTAACTGCAGATTTTTCCAACTCAAATAACAATACAAAGAATTGTCATTACAGTTACAATCATAGTAAGAAGTGCTTACTTAGACTAACAAGTTCTAATTCAATATATACATATTAATTGAATCTTCCGGGCTACTTGGCCGAGGTCTTCTGGATTCTCTTCTCTTTCTTCCAGGAAGAAAAGAGGAGAATATGAACACAGGCCGAGAAAGCCTACACTTCAATATATACAGCATTACTTGTATTTGAATGCCACTTTCAGTACTGGTGCACAATGTATGAAAACTGAATGATGTACCTACTTTTTTTGTTTTGTCTAAAATCAACCCATGCATTTACGACAAAAATGATTTAAAATGAGTAGGTAGAACCAAAGTATACATTTTTATACATCGTCCTCTTAACACGATTCTTACTATAATAAAACTTAGGAAGAGTTAAATAAACATTTCTATGTCTCAGACGGAGTTGATGGAAATTAAGCTCTATGTAGACAGCATAAGTTCCATAGTAGCTTAACAAGACTCTGTCGAAGTCAGAGAAAAGTTTATTTATCGGACCCTTAATAACAGTAAAAAGAAAGAGACACTATAACAAGATCTTTGAAAGATAACATATAAATAAACATCAATAATAAATAATTTATTAATCTATAATGAAAATATATATATACCTTCAGTGAATTTAAAAAAAAAATGTGCTTTCAAATGGTGTAATGTTTTTTAAGTACCAATTATGATTTATTCCTATTTATTTATTTTATTATATCGTTCACCAGATTCCACTTTTGCCAGAATTCCACATTCACGAGATATCAAAGAGGCAGAATCCAGTTTTGCCAGATTTTTTTTACTCAAGGTACTACACGTTTATATGCATGTATGAGTATTAACATCATGTACTTCTTTGATTCACTGGCTACTTAAAATGTTAATTTAATAATTGTAGTATTAAAATAATTAACCTTTCCCATCTTAATTTTTTTTCATTGTCAGATTTCCAAAAACAAATCAATGCAATTTAAAATAATAATATTTAATAATAATAAATGATACATTCGCTATAAGGTATATAAATCTTTTTCAACTAGCGTCACACTCCCGCTTTGCCAGATAAGCAATGATATTTATATGACATGAGTCGTGTCATATAAATGACACCTGTAATAATGACTGTAACAATTAGACAAATGTTCCGATTCATAAGTGTCTTAACTTTTTTGCTTGTGATATGAGTAAATATAAAAAGTAATATGATAATGAAGGAACTAACAAAAGATAGTGAAATATAAAGTAAATTTATACCTAGAGTCTGGAAAAAGAAACGTGGCAACGGTATATTCGATTTTTTTCACATGGCAACACTTTTCTGTATGCTAAATGGAATTTATAGTGTACCATACACATTTTAGTACTTGTATAGATTTGCGGATTCCATAGTAAACGTTGAATTTGATAAAATACTGATAAACTACAAAACAATTTAACAGGAACTTAAATTATAAAACTTAATTGTTTTAGAAAATAAAAAATAGAAACTGTTTTAAAAAACTAAAAACCGACTTCTAAACGAGCTAAAAAGTTTAAAATAACCATGCCATAAGATCTAGGTTTAAAATATCTCTTACTTTCTGCATTAATTTACGTTTTAGATTTGTAATACTTTTGGAACAGAAATTATAAAGAATCAAGTTCATTATTTTTGATTAAAATGAATAAGTATTAAGAGTTTAAAGATTTTTTAAATTTTCCGCTATCTGTTAGTGCCGTGGATCATTTGCCAGACCCAATTGTGAATAATATGAAATAGAAATGATGCTTAATTTCGTAAATTATTAAAACATGAAAAAACACACCAAAATCACTGTATTATCGTTACACTCTTATAAACATTTCATCCGAGCTATGTTCCGACTTCATAAGATTTGTTCAGACTAACTCCATAGTAAGGTCACTCGAATTAACGTAACAATAAAATATTTAAATGCAAGAGGAAGTTAGAGTGAATATCTGAACTGGCATCTGCAAAGATGCCATAGAATGGACCTATAGTTTTCTTTAAAAAGCTCACCTTCTGAGGTCCACCATTTCTACCGGCGCTGATTCGTCAAGACGTATGTGGGTTACGTCCTGAAAAGATATAAGACCGCTTATCTTGATTATCTTATCTTAAAAAAAACATTATCATTATCTTAAATTTTTGAGTTTGAGATTTTCACGTTTTGCACGCATATCTATTTCAGATATATTCTGTTATGGTATTTTTTGTAAATTAAACCTGTTTACACATTGTATAGGCAGGTGGACATTTAGGAAGTGGTCAAATCTAGAAATGGCCTTCCCGGGAAGTGGTCCTATCCAGCAGTAGACATTTTAAAAAGTGATCACTGACCGCTAAATCGATTCTGACCGGATAACAGGTTTATCACTGTAAAACACAAGACTTGATAGCGCGATTAACTGAAAAGGGCTAATATTATTGTTGTTTTTTTTTATAGACTAGTGGGCGGACGAGCAAGCGTTCCCACGTGATGGTAAGTGTTACCGCCGCCCATGGACACCTGCAACACCAGGGAGTATGCGGGCGCGCCGCCGACCTTGCAAAATAATATTCACAGCTAGGATTCCAAATGGCATGATTTGATATATAAGATACTTACATGAAACTGCTGAAAAATAGATGAAAATTAGATTAAAAATTAAAAGGGTGATATAGTAACAATAAAAATGGAATGGCTATGACGTGATTTGGGCGATACTTACGTGAAACAGCGGCGGGTCATTGGGATGCGGGTGGAAGCCGCTCTGTCGACAGTTGGCGATGTACTGCATGCCGTATTCTGGCGTCAACGCGAAGTAACCAGTTCTGAAACACAAACGATAATTTCCCTTCTTACCTGTGGTCATCGATCACCAAAATACAGAGATGTAGTTTTTTTTTATAGAATAGAAACTCTATACGAGCGGGTGGGCCACATGATGGTAAAAGGTTGGACACCTGCAACACCAGGGGGCTTGCGAGTACGCTGTTGCCGACCTTGCAGAATCCTGTACATAACACTCTTGAAAAGCCCCATGTCGTAGCGTAACGGAAATACCTCAGCTGGTAGTTCATTCCAAAACTTTCGGGTTCGCGGTATAAAGTGTCTTTTTGACCGCACTGTACGCAACGATTCTATGTCATGGAAGTGCGTATGAACCGCACGACGATGACGAGCGGTGCAATGGTAAAAACCCGAGGCATCAAATTGAACAGCTCTTCAGAACATTCCCCATTATAAAGGCGATAGAAAACGCAGAGAGATGCAACATCTCTACGGATGCTGAGCTTTTCTAGACCACCTGTGAGAGTGGGATTATCTACAATTCGGATAGCGCGTCGTTGGACGGAGTCAAAAGGGTCCAGCTGGTACTTCGGTACACCGCCCCAGAGGTGTAAGCAGTACTCCGCGGGGGTGTAACTTGGGCTTTATAAAGCAACAAGCGTTGCGCCGGAGAAAAGTACTGTTTTGCTCTATTCAGTATACAGAGCTTCTTTTTAATAGCAATTTTTGTCTTGCTCTCCAGATGACTCCAAAACTCGACTTTTCTCGAAATATCGAGGCCAAGGATCCAATGTACTAATACGGCACTATAAATGGAGCATTTTCCAGGGGGTCATTTTGACCGACTTTCAATTCAAACTGTCCTTGGTGGTAAAAAACTACCAGGAATGTATTTTATTCGTAGTTTTCCTTTTTTACAATAACTGCAATATTTTTGACGTAACGGTGTCATCAATGTACAAAAATATAAGAAACTAGCTGTGCCCGGCATGCGTTGCATGCCCGGCAATTTTTTTGCACATAATATATAGCCTATGTACATTTGGAATAAAATAATAAAATTTGGAATACATTTCAAATGGTAAAAAATTTTTTCAAATAGGTGCTGTGGTTCCGGAGATAACCCTCCACATACACACAAACTCACAAAATTCGCACTCTCTCTTTATTATATTAGTATAGATATAGATATGGAAATAATTGAAAAATAATACTTTTTATATATAAACAAAAAACAATATTAAATATTTCGCGATAAATATGTTTACGAAATCAAATTTTATGTAAAGAAATAAAGAAAAGACTCTTAAAAACGTAATTATCACACCTAGATTTTGGTAATGTAGTAACGAAACGTAGTTCCATTAACGCTCTCGACCTCTTTCGCTCGCTCTCAGCCGACACGACCGGACTGACTACATTGTTAAATAATTATAGAAATACCTCAGATTTAATCCAGACTGTAATTAATTAATTTACATGTCGTGGGCCACAAGTGAGTGTACCTATTCAATAAATATACAGGTCACGCGTTACAAGAGGTAATAAATAGAATTATTTTATTTATGTCACGTGTATCACTCGTGTCAATCACTTTCGTCATAAGGAATTATCCATTTCTGTATTTTGGTCGATTGAAGCCTGTGGTAATACCGGTTGTACTACACATGTAATTTTTTTCTGCCCGTATCAGTACTGACCAGCCTGCTAGTATCACGGGAGATTTATTTTAACCCGGTTACTACTGAAAAATTGCAAATTATTAAAAACTATTTGAACTGACTTATTTATAATTAGTTCACTGTTCACAGACAGGTTGACAGGTTATAATGTCTATGGATACTAATACTGCAAACTTGTATCTTAGACAAACCTTTATGATTTATTAGATACAATTATAATAATTTATGCTTTTTGTTTGTAAAGGACAATGCTCAAGTTTGTCTGTGCCGATGCCTAGCTATAATTTTTCACTTATATGAACGATTTTTGTTGTTTTGTGATCTTTGGTACCTTTGATACCTAATTTCAAAGCCATTGGTCCAATTTTAATGATTTTAGCACACAATTAGTTCAATTTTAGTATACAACGAACACGAAAATAATTAAAAGAGCTGCAAAAAGGACTCCATGCACGTCATTTGTCCACTGATAGAATAGTCATGAAAGCCTACTTAGGCTATATTTCAAAACGTGTCATATTTCGCTCTTTGACAATCTACATACGATGCATCCCTTTTTATCATAACATAATTAATAAGTAATAAATACCACAAAAGAGACGCAACATAATTTAGATCGTCAACGAGCGAATATAACAAGTTTTGCATTGATGCAAACACGCACTATACGTAAACATGCAAAATCGAAGAAAATGTATGTATATAACTTACTCGTTGTATTTGGGTGCACACACAATTGCGATAGCTTCAGGCATCATGAGCTGGTAGGAGCACTGCGTGTGGAGGTCCACAGACGATAAGAATGCTGTTTGCGTTGGATGGGTCTGTGGGTAGTGATCAAATTATACTTTGGCCTTTTCATACTTTTCATACATTCGTTCTGGATTGAACACTGCAAAACTAGATCTTAAAGTGCTCGTAAACGGGCTAGTTTTTTTTTGGCAATTTCTAGCTGCAATTGTGTAGCCGTCTATATCGTGCAACTCAACTCAGTGCAACACTTACTGCAATTTTGCAAGGTAGCCCGGCGATATTGCATTTATATTTGATCTAGCTGCATGCGTCCGATGTCTAGCCGCCTAGATTGCTAGTTATATTAAGCCGCTTTCACTATACTGCAATATCGCCGAGCTACCTTGCAAGATTGCAGCAAGCGTTACACTACACGGCTACCCATGTCCAACGGTGGACACGGATCCAAAGGGCTGGTTATAGTTAACTATAATAACAGGACTGTTAACTTTCAATAACATGGGTATAACACAACATTAGGGCGCTTTTCTTATCATGCGGGTTTAGCCCCGCATACGGATCTTTATGCTGATTTTTGTCTCGCGTGGTATCTGGAAGCGAGATGCGGGGCGGACTATACTGAATCACTTTTTACTATACTATATAAACTATTGTTATACTATATTGTTTTTGCTATACTAAATCGAATAGGTTCTGCTCCACACGTAGGGCTAAACCCGCATGGCAGGAAATACACCCTTATTGCAGTTCTTTAAAATCTCAACTTGACGTGTTGTTAACGATTTTTTTTAAATATAACAATGAAAAATGTTTAAAAATATTTTTTTAAACAGAAGCGTTTTTAAATACACGTATTAATCAGTAGACTAATGCACAGGCAAAAATTACTATAACTCACATGTATCCATCCAAGCGTTATAAGGTTGTGTTGGTCCTGATAATGAAAGATCTCCTCCTCATTGCTCGTGTTGCACGAGTCCGCTGTGCCAGTCTGCTTGGGGACTACTACATGAGTGATTTTCAGCTGGTCACGCTCCTACAATATAGTAACGTATTTGATTATTTTTACAAAATTATACAGAGTTAAATTACCATACAAAATTATACAGGTATTACCTGCGGCCTTTTAACATTGAATTTCTATTATTAAAATTAACAACTTTTGTTGACACGACTTTTTTCTGAACTTGATATTATTCTTTATAAAAACTTAAATATGAAGTCTCTGACTTTGTTACTCTGTAACGCACTCCATTCATATAATCAATGGCTACTATTACATACCCTATATTTAAGTAAATCGGTGCGAGTACACGTACGCGGTGCGATTGAGTATTCTTTTTTTTTATGTACATAGGCGGCAGACGAGCATACAGTCCACCTGATGGTAAGTGGATACTGTGGCCCATAGACATCCGCGATACATGCCAACATTAGTCCATAATGACAAACGTTGGCACGCCCTCGGATGCGCTGCCTACCTTTGGAGATATAGGAATGGATTTGGAGAAAGGGTTAGGAAAATGGGGAGGAATAGGATGGGAATGGACTCTGGCACATCTCACTCACTACAGAAACACGTACGTACATTTGTGTGAAATAAGTACTGGAAAAAGTCGTAGAACAAAAATTGATAGTTTTCACAAAAAAAAATTCAGTGTTGAGATGGTGCGGATAATTTTTATTTAACCCTATATTATATTTAATTGTGTAACTAAAAATATAATCAATTAAATGTATAAATTATACAACATAGTTTAATATACATTAAATAACAAAAGATAAGTATTTAAAAATAATATTTATGAAATAAAAATCCCTGTTGAAATAAATAGCTTAGAAGTCACAAGTTACGAAAAGACCGCAATAACAGTATTGCGGTCCTTGACCTCTAAACATACAATAACAATGAGATGCGATGCGAGGGATAGCTCCCAACTTCATTACCAAAGTGCAGCTCTTCTCTAACTTTGACTTGAATGAACTTCCGATGAACTTATTCTCCATAACGTCATTCTTCTAGATGTTTTGCTTTCGCAGATCAATTTCTAGTATCTTCAGTTATTTATTTATATATTTTATTCAAGAGTCAACTACGCTATTCCAAGTCATTTTCATATACTGACCAGTATCCCGGCAAGTATCCCACAGGTCTCCACATTGTGCGAAGTATTGTCATCCGCGAGTCGCAAGAACCGCTGTAACAAGGCGGCGGGAACCACTACAGTCCGCAAGTGACGGCCCGCGGACAGCGGCGGGAGGCTGTCGTATGTGTTATCGCTGCAAACATACAATATTGCAACATTAAATCAAATAAAATTTCAGTACTTTTAATTAAATAATGCCTATCGGCCATTTTAATATTCCGTCATCATTTCAGCAAGAATCAGTAAAAAAGAAACAAACACACAAATACATTTTTAGAGTTCATTATATTGCGTTATAATAACCACTCTATATAAATCTTTCTGGTTTCGGTCTCGGTCGCAAATACCAAGATGGCCGATCAACATTATTTAATTAATAACAGTACGCTTATTTGCATAAAGCACGTATTATTAAACTCATATTCGAATTACATGTTTGATTATTAATCCGTCCGTAGTTTTGTAGCCACCAGTGAAATTTTAAACAAAAGAAAACATAAGGTCTGAGTGGTTAATATCATTAACATTATATCTTGATTAACAATTTGTAAACAAATCTGTAAAATGTGTAATGTTAAGTCCACACAAGGGCACAAGTCGCGATTCATATCTTGTATGGTACTTGTATTCGGGGGCACATCTATCAGAAACATGAATTCTGCAAACAGGCATAAACCGCGATACATTGTCGCAATACACGTCCCGCAACCTTTACTCGCGACACGCACCTCCCCAGTATATAGGTTTTATATATATAGGAATATATAGCTATATAGACCAATGTGCCTGCAATTTGTTTATGCAGGCACAGGCACATTAGTCTGTATCACTAGCTAGCGAGGCACAAATACATGTATACATGTATCGGCATATATATTACTTGTCCTGAAACATGCGGCGACATGGTTGCAATACAATGCGCCACTACAAATGTGCCCAAGTGTAACAAGGCTCCCCTGTGGAGTTTCTGGTTTCCCATTGGGCGTGTCCCCAGATGATGGATAAGGGAACGCTGTTCAGGTGTGAGCGGTACTGGGGTAACAGGGGTGGAGTTTCTCTGCGTGTCTCTCTGAGTAGCAGAGGGTACAGTAGAGAAGCAAGGACAAGTTGCAAAGGCAAGGGAAGACTTCTTCTCCTTTGCCACCGCCGTATATCGTAATCCCGTCTGAAGACGGAACCGAGGGTCTTGGCTTAACCGCCCGGACCGCGAGGAAGGCAAAACCTCTATAAAAATCCTTCGGCGGAGCGGGCCACCAACAACTGGTGCCTAATACCACTACGATGCCGCCGATAACAAAAAAAGATGTGACAAGGTTTGTTATAACATAGCATAATAAGACCAATATCATATGTACCCACATTCTTAAGCACCTAAATAAATGAAGATGGATAAATTGTGCCTTATATGTTGTAACTCACGAGTGCGGTCGCGAGGGCGGTATGAGCGGCGGTACAGGCTGGTACTGGTGCTGGGGCGCGCGTGGCGGCTCGGCCGCAAAGTCGTCCGGGTACAACACGCCGTCCACGGGCGGCGCTGACGGCATCACCGCCCATTCTTCCTACAGTAGAAAATGAAAGATGTTGTCGCAGTGATTCAGGGACGGATAAAGGGCTGAGCAAGCTGGGCGTTCGCCCAGGTCGGCAGGTAATTAAGGTGCGCCGCGTCGCAAGTGGAAAATCTGATTTTTCATCTGATTTTATATGATTCATGTGAATTCATCTGATTGTTTCTTTGAAATTTACATTTATAAATAATTTGAGTGCATTTCTAAAATACACATTAAAATGTCAATCATTAAAAAATGTTCAATCTACTTTTTGCACGGGGCACTACAGATTTCTTGCTCCCCCAAGATGTAGATTTTCGGCCCAGGGCGCTAGACACGCTTGATCAAGCCCTGCAGAAATAAATATAAAACCTAATAAAACCTAATAAAAAATATAAAAGTAATATAAAATAACGTAGTAATATAAAATAAATAAGATAACGTAATATAAAAGCACAGGTGAGGAAGTTATACTCCTGTGTGTTTATGATCTCATTTGATAGAAGATACCCATTTTTACAGGTACACAATGAGAGCTATTTAGCCCTCCTTAGAAAAAAAGACACAAAATAATGCATTCAAGATAAATGCTAAAAAAATTGTTAAAATTTTCATTAATTTAAATCAAGGTAGAAACCTGGGAGTCTGGGATAAAAACAAAAAGAGTAACCATTCTTTATTAAAAGAATACCACTTTGTAGTTTCTTTCTTTATTTTCTTTAATTTCTGAATGTAGTGCCTTTTCTTTTTAGGAGGGCAGTACGAGGGCCACACCGAAAGTTTCCAGAATGAATAAGAAACAATTACAATGAATGGCCAAAAATCAATTTATTGTTGCTCAAAATATTCTCCGTGAGCGTCAATACACTTTTTCATACGAATAAACCAATTTCCATAACATTTATTCCACTCCTCTGTGGTGACATCGGAAACATGTTTTTCATACTCTTCTGGCGATGAAAATCGTTGACCGCGTAATTGGTTTTGGAAGCAAGAAGAAGTCACAAGGTGCCAAGTCAGGACTGTATGGAGGGTGGCTCATGAGTTCTACCCCATCCCATCCCAGACTACCGCCTCTTCACTAAACTCCTGATAACTAATGTAACTCGTGCGGAAACGTCGAGTAGGAACAAAAGGTAAACAAATAGCTTTATTATATGCGTTCAGACCCGATTTAGAATATAAAATGTGTACAAAACGCGAAAGTTTAAAAAGTTCTATAAAGGGGTTATTTGAGTTTCTTCAAATACATTTGTATTCATTCTTTACTATGGGTTATTTTGGTCATAAATAATCATAAAATTTTACCATAAATATTACACCATGAAGTTAAAATATTACCTCACATCAGAGTTGACCTCCAACGAGTATTAACATGGTAGCTCTCATTAGCACATATGTACTATTTTTTAATAAACATCATTAAAATATTGCATTAAAAACAACCATGAGATGAACAATCAATTGAAGAAGAAAACAAAATTCAATTATATTTATTTCCATCAACTGGTACCTAAGTTAAAGATGAATTTAGACAGCTGCTAGCTAATAAAAACGAGACAAAGTGATGTAATATTAATGTAATAATTCAATATGAGGCATTTGTTCAAAGTCTAACACCAAACAAACTCTAAAAACATGCAACATACAAAATTCTCATACATAAAGAACCATAATTCTGCAATGTTCTTTTTTTTATAGAAAATGCAGCAGACGAGCATACAGTCCACCTGATAGTAAGTGGATAGTGTCATCCATAGACATTCGCGATACATGGCAACATTAGTATAGAATGACAAACATTGGCACACCCCCAGATTTGCACCTTTGCAGCCCAACTTTGCAGATTAAGGAATGGATTGGGAAAAAGGGTTGAGAAAATGGGGAGGGATGGGATGGGAATGGGCTCTGGCATATCTCACTCACTACCGAAACACGGTATGTGCATTTGGGAAATACGATAAAGTAGGAAATGCAGTACATTTCAAGGTGGTCTTCTGTGAGAGAGGAGTAACATGGCTAGCCGAGTGAGCCCAGTGGCTGTGGGAATGCAGTGTGCAGTCTCCCCCTAAAAACTAAAAGTAAAGCATAACATAACTAAAACATGACAAACTAAAAGCATAACATACAGTGTGAGTGAGATGCGGTGTAGTGGTATGTGTGTCTTTCCTATTTTCATCTTCTTGAAGCCGCTCGGCTAGTTTAGCATCCTCCATCTCTTGTTTCCTTCTCTCTTGCTCTGCAATGCGTCTCTTCTCCTAAAAGTTACCATTAATTCTAGATCTCATTTTACTTTTTATTAATTTAATATTTAAAAAATTACCTTGTTCTGGGAAAAATAGTGCTTTTCAAATTCAGAGTATTATGGATGTTACTATTCAATATTTGTAGCATAATATTAAGAATTATTAGACTTCCTATGCTTTAAAAATTATATTTTATTTACACCCTTACTTGTAATTAAAATACAATCTTAAAACCATACTGAAATAAAAATAAAGTACACAATAATGTAACTACCTCATTTTCCAGATAATTCTTATATTCCTTAGCATACTGATCCATAAGCTTCTGTTTAAGTTTCTCTGCTTTTGGCATCACCTCCTTCAACTTGGCCTGGTTCACGGCCTTCACTTGTGCAGACACTGTGGAATATTCTGGATGTTTCCGGATCTTCTCCACAAATAACGTCATGAACTTCATGTACAATATGTACGCATTCTCTAAGCTACCCTCTGCAAGGTATACATTCGCCATTCTAACCATCTCCAAGCCTGAACGGTAATATCTGAAAAATGTTATCATACCTATAAAATTTGTGAAAGCAAAGGCAACTTATAGTGGAGTGTTGGCTTTCTCAACCGGTGTCCATATTAATTGAATCTTCCGGGTTACTTGGCCGAGGTCTTATGGAATCTCTTCTGGAATCTGGAAGAAAGAGAAGAGATTCCAGAAGACCTCGGCCAAGTAGCCCGGAAGATTCAATTAATAAAGGCAACTTATTCGTATTAGTAATTACCTATACCACGGGTCTCTAAATTTTATGGCCTGAGGGGCACACTGACTATTTCACAAAATCTCAAGGTCAAGACCTATTGACCTATTCTTATTGATTTGCATTGCAGCAATATTTTTAAAGAAAAATATCAATTCTCATCTTTAATAAGTCGTACTGGAATTTTATAAGTCTTCCACTCACACAGTTTGATTAGTTGTATAAATTTGCTTGTGGCTTTTTCTCACTTTCAGAATTACTTATCTGAAAGCATTCTCTAAAATGAAATACACAAAAAATGACCACAGATCCAAGTTAACTGATCACCATCTTAAGTTGCTTTTGATAATTGGCACTAGTAAACTGGATCCACAACTGCAAACAGCAGTTACATAAATCTCATTACAGATTACAGGTATTCACAGGCCAGCCTTGGCCAGCAGGGCGTAGTTTGGAGACCCCTGACCTATATTATAGTCTTCAGTGAATGTCAAAAATTTAGACTATGTTCAAAAATGTGTTAATGTGTGTAATGAATACTATTTTGTATCCTAATTCATAGTAGGTAATCTTTTTCCACCTTAATTAATAAAGGTTAAAAACGCAGCATGGGTCAATTGCGGGAAAATTCGAATTTCGCGAATTTTGGTACACAGCATAGCTGTGTTCTCATTGAATGTTTGTTTATAAAAAATTAAACAACTATTTTCTGCAAAAAGACATGCTGAGATTTTAAAACCGGCATGTGTTCTCAGAGGATAACCGAAGTGGCATTAACAATAATAAATAATTGATGTCAATTTTAATTGCATTAACAGGTATCTTCTGGTATGAATCATACGTAATGAATCGAAGAAAAATTTGCACCTCGTCATGAAGAAAATTTAATACTAATATACCTTCGTGGTGGAACGTTAGGGTCTACTTCCACCATGGCTCCATAATTTGCAAGTTGTTTGACCCTCACTGCAGGCTCTAATGATCCTAGGTCCACAGGTTTTGCTTTTTTTTCGTCGGATTGCATTCTTAACACTTAAATACCTTTAAAGTATGAATCCTTCAGAATTAAGAGAGTGACATAGAAATTTATAAATATTTACATAGGGAAAAAACAAAAGTAAAACAGATAAAAAGCAGAAAATGTTATTAATTCCCTTTTATAACAATATCATTAAAAGAGAACTGTCATTGTCTTTCATGACATCTGTCGTGTTGTTTCCATTATGTGTTTAGCAGTAAAAAGCGCTGGGAAACGAAATTATCCAATGCAGTATTATATTATCTGTGATCTGAGTCACAGACAGTGTGACTGTGTTTGATACGCAAACGTGTGCATATGTTTCTGTAGGTACGTGTAAGTAACAAATAATGTTGTGTTGTTCTTTTAACGAGTAATGTCGATAGTTACAAAATCACAACCTAAAGCTCATAGCTCCTATATAAAGACTTCTTGACAGGTGAAAGAAACAATATGCTGATTCGAATATCCACCTGGCCTGAAAATATATGTGAAATATTATGATTATGACTGCCAACTTCAGACACGTCAATTCTATATTACTCAGATTGTGATGAGTATGAAAGTTAATATAAAACTTGCTTTTTCATTTCTAGAAGAAATTAAATTAAATTAATACTAAACGAAAGAAAATTCAACCTTTATTCTAAATTTTCATAAATAAATTATTGATAAATAACTACAATTTCTTGTAGATACAATTTAATCAAGATTAGAAACATAATAGCTTCTGAATATATAAATAAACTGATCCGTCATTCGGATTTTGTCACATAAATTTTTGGAGGAATGTTCTCCAATTATTTGTGCGTGTGTTTTATTGAGCTACCTTGAGAAGAAACCAGGATCTTCGGAATAAGAATATTTATTTAACCAACGTACAGTACAACGTTTGTAGCGTTGGGAATAAGCTTGATAAAACAACATACATTAGAATTAAAACAGTGTAAATTAATATGGTAAGAACTTCCTTCTAGTCTAGTGTCATGAGTATGTAAAGAAAATTGTTGACAAGCTACATCAAAAATAACAAAAGCAAAACTTATAAAAAGAACACATTTAAAAAGTATTAAATAAATCAAATTAGGAGCTCGACCAAAGAGGTCGGCTCTCGACGCCACAAATTAAAGGATCGTGTTAGATGTGATATTTTAAATTTATAAATATTTTATCAGTTGAAATCTCTCTCAAAATACAAATAACATTTGTATTTTGAGTAAAAACGCGTGTAAAAACGCGATTATTGAGATTAAATTTAGTAATTGAGATTAAAGTTTAAAAATCTTTTGAATTTTTTTACACAATTCAAACAGAGATAAAACACGTCTTCTGAAGGGTACCTATACCAAAACCCTTCCCTCTCAGCAGAAAAGTCTTTCTTACGTAGTCTGCGTGGCCCATGCAGTGACTGCAACTTTCACAGTGCGGGCAGTTTTGGATTTTCTTAACCACAAATCCGGAAATCAATTCTACAAAGATGTCGTCAATATTATTAACAAATTCGAAATTAAACTCTTGTTGTGGTTCATCGTCAATTTTATCAACTATATTGTACACTTTTGTAATTTTATTGTACATTAATTAATGACGTATTTATCTGTTCAGTTGTTGACACCTTACTGTTGTATAGATAATAAGTATTTTTTTTCCAATTCAAGGCAGTTCTCACTTTCTATCAAATTAATTTCTGATGCAATAGCCTTTTGGAGGCTAATATAAAATTCCTTAAGGTAGGATTATTATAGAATCCTCCTCTGGATCGGATAGCACTAAAAAATGTTTCGACGTCGTCTTGAAATAATTTATACAAAGGTAAAAACTGCAATAGGTTATTCTCAATGTAACTCACATAGGTACAAACATTTTCATGACCTGATGTTAATTAAAAATCCGACTAAACCTAAGCAACGCGGTGAATCGCAAACATATCTGCCACCTTAAAAAGTAAACTTGCTAAAGTATTCATAAATTTTGTCCAAATTTTTACAGATTTCATCTTTGTTGTTGTTGTACATTGATTTCTTTAATCCAAACATTTAAAATGTCCTCGAATTAAAAATGACAAATACGTCATTAACATTTTCAATGAATTCAACAGTTGCAGATGAATTCTAGAATTCAAGCAAGTTAAATTTTGATTCGCAGTGTTTAAATAGCAACAGCAACTGATTTTGATAATTTTTTATTTTTACACATAAAATATGGAATATAAGGTTCTCTGGACAAATTGACACCGAGTAACATTGTAATAGTCAAGTTTGAAACTATACCGTCAAAAGCAATAGAAATGACTGTACCCACCACAATTTGACAACAGATCTAAACAAATTTTAAGCAGGTTTCCTTTCTGAGAAGCTGTAAAACCTCTTCTTGTGTAAAATCCTACAGGTAGTTTTCATCGACCATTTACAGCAACCACCCTAAAAATAAGTATTCCGTTCGCTATTTCAACGTCATCCCCTTGCAAATCGTTATCAATATCTACCCATTTTACATTAGCATGCAGTATTTTTAATTAAGGTACTTTCAATTAAAACCTATAGAAAAACAGTCATTTGAAATAAAAGAAAAGAAATTACTAAAGGAACACGATTACTAGAATTCTTTTTTTCGCTTTCTTAATAAAAACACAAGTATTGTAAATAAACATAAACGGTCTGTGATCTATACGAACAATACGTATACGAACAGTTTTTATGTCTAATATTAAATTAAAATTATGAGATCAAAAATTATCTACTCTTATATCAAATTGTTAAAAGGTATATGTTGTGTCTCTGTGTATGATGGTGTGTGTATGTGTTGGTGTGTATCTGTGTGTATGTGGATGTGGGTGTGCTGTGTTTAAGGGTGTGTTTCTGTGTGTGAGGGTGTGTGTGTCACTCTCATTTTACTAGAATGTAATAAAGTCTTCGTCACTATCATCATTATCCAAAGTTTGTTTGTCCTCTACTGAAATTTTTTTCATTTATTTATGATACGTTATGAACGTATAAATTTAACGAAAATAGACCTGTTTACACCTGGTTGACAAGGGGTTGCGGCCAAGTGAGAAACGGCAACCCAAACTTTTTAAGTTCTATACATATCTCTTTGAAATGGATTATATTTTATCTTGTAAACAAATGAACGAAATTGTTCGAAAAAAAAAATTAATTAAAAGTACTTGCGGCCATATTTTGATAGGCAACCTGGAAGAACCGTACCTATTTCTCTAATAAAAATTGTATTTTGATTAAATAACAGATGGAAAACTGCATTTATTTGGATTGTTACATCTTGTAACTTTGCAATCGTAAACAGCACACGATGTCATGATATTCCTGTGTTATTCCCTTGTACACTATAAGAATTGAGCACAAAATATTCAAAATAATTGTACCAATCAGTATTTTATCCAAGGTGGGTCAAAAGAAATCAATTTTATCCAGGGCGGGGCAAAGCAAACAATTTTCTTATAATTTAAATAGAGGTGATGCATAAAGTCTGTTATTTATTCTTCCCTATGCTAGGGGCAAGCATCCCAACCTGCCAGACTGTGGCTACGCTCATCCACCGAACGTTTAGGTATAGGTACCTACGTTTGGTGTATGGTTTATACGTTTTTGTTATCAAAATAAGGAGTTCCGATTTTAAAATTCAGATCTGTCTGTAAGTGTTCAAATTAGACCAGGAGATGTCACTCCGAACGAGTAGGACTGCCCTCCAACTTGGGTAGGTTCCTACTTACAGGAGCAAAATCTCCGAAGCATGTGTAATGAAAATAAATAGAAAAAAATACCAATTTATTAAGTAATTAATAAAAGTTAAACATCTATAACATACAAATCAGACAAAATATTTTATAAAGAACATAACAAGAACAGACTATTGGACTCCAGACACATATACAAAGACAACCTAGTAGCACATTAATTAAATTTTGACAGGACTTGCTTGTAATAACACAACAGGAATAGAAGTTCGGACAATTGTTGTATATATACTGAGAAAAACGGTTTGGTTTTTTTCTTAACGAAAAAAGAAAAGCATCTTTGCAAGGGTCCACTTTTGGTACCGCCTGTACATCATCGATCATTCGTTTAAGTCTTCGCACAGGATATGTAATGCATTTTATAAATCTTTGCTTACAAGATCTTTTAAAACACATGCAAGACGGTACCCTGTCCTGACACATTAAAATTGATGTCCTTTGCTTAGGGCATTTGCAGTTAAAGCGGCTAGACTGTATATCAGCACGTTTGAAAATACAACGAGGACGTCTCATTCCATAAGACGATATTTTCGCCGTTGCATGTTTATAATCTTTACTAAAACATTGATCTCCACAAAAATATGATTCAGGTGATTTTTTTAAAAAAAAATGTGATGTGTTATTTTCACAAACATCATGATTGTGTCTATTATCAAATCGAGTACGGATTGGTTTTATCAGCCATCCACGATTACCACTGTAAAAAAGTTTGTACTTTTTTTTAGGATTTGGACCTTCATTGAATTGAAGATTCCGATATGCTCTTGGTGTAGAAGTACGCGGAGGCGGCACTGGAGATGGTAATTGTGGGTACTCATTTGTCTTAGTTTTCTTTTCAGACAATACATAATACTGTGATCCTCTTTCATACGTACTTGAAAAACAATAACAACAACAAATTGAACCAAATAAAGATACGATGGCTCGCTTAGCATGTTTTGCTCTGTTTATGATATCAGTCCAAAAGTTATGTTTAGTGTAAGTACCTTTTGCATTATATTTCCTTTTAAAGGTGTTACGAGGAACGGTACCGTTTCTTTTATGTGCACAAAAACATTTACACTCATTTGGGCCATATAGCTCACTTGTATTATCTTTTTCCTTAAACCCATGTAATTTAAAAGGAGAAGTTACTAGCCACCACAAACTTATTGCTACAATACACGGTGACCAGGCAATTATAACAAGAACGAAAAGTATATATTTAAGATAATCCTTCATAAAAGTAAGATACTTTGATAAAATATGATAATATGGACATTCGCAAGAACTGATTCTTTGATTTACTTTTTTTTTATCGCCAGATTTTCTGTTCAATCCACGAAAAACTGATAAATTGTTGTGCGAGCAATCACATGGACTACTTTTATTGCTGATACGTTTACTTACGTTCTTCTGATCATATGATCCTTTTTTTGTAGTACGAAAAACTGGCAAATGGTGTCTACCTTTATAATTGCCACATTTATTTACTTTTTGAGCACCTAATTCTTTTTTCAATTTACGAAAAATTGATAAATTGTGCCGTGAGCATCGGCAGGAACTAATTTTGAAGCTGACACGGTTTCCTTGATCATCTGATCCTTTTTTCAAGACACGAAAAATTGAGGAACTGGTTCCAACTTGTTTATCTTTGCCGTGATCGGTAATTACATTTATTCGTTTTCCTGAATTCTTCTGATCGTCTGATGCATTACACATGCATTGATCAATAGGTAAATGTGCTTGTTTGCCAAATTTCTTCTGATTATTTGATTCTTTACGAGGTGTGGGAGAAACTGGGTTATCGGGGAATAGTTTATTTAAATTTTCCCGTTTTCGTGGCCTTTTCTGATCACCCGATTCTTTCGAATGTAAAGAAAAATTAGAGACAACGGGTTTTTCTTTACTGTTACACCAACAACGATTATCCGTAAATAAACTGCTACAATTACATAGCATCCTCAGATTGTCTGATAGTTTTCGATATGCAGAAAAACTTGATGAGCCAGGATTATATTGTTTAACTTTTTTAAAGGAATGATAGTCAAAATATACACCGCGTCTTCCTAGATTTTGTTGATCGCTCGGTGATATTAGTGTGGGTAAAACTGAGGAACTTGTAGATAAATTATCTGTTCTAAACATATTTATAGTTTTCTTCGATAAACCTCTATTAGGATAAACTGCCGATCCATAATTAGGGGCTGATTTAACTTTTAACAATTTGCGAGAAAGTTTAAATTTCAACCGACGACGTATAGTAAAAGAACTTTTTTTAGGTAACTTTTCATTAACACTGCCCTTTGAACAACGGCAGTTGTGTATATACGGGTTCAAATAACGGTAACTATTTTGAAAAATATTATTAGACGGCCTTGGGGCAACACGTCGTCTCCTAGATTTGCGATCTTGTTTTCGAACTTCTTTAATTAAGATAGATCTATCACGAGCAAATAGAACTTTAATGTCTTTATTTCTTTTGTGACGAGGTTTCTCCAGCTTCTTTCTTTTGTTAACCGCCATTTCGACTGCATTATCTTTATCTTTATTTAGTACTCGGTATAGAGCATTCAAAAATTGTTCGGAGTATTCATTACCCTTAAGAGAAATCAGTCTTTTAACATCATCAAAATTTAATTTATTTTCAATCATTTTTTTATTTTTCTTTCCCACTCGCATCTTTCCTGGAAATAAAAGTCTTAGTTGTAGACCGTTACTGAAATATTTATTTACAAAGGTATTATGCTTCTCAGGTTTTTTGCAAAATATACAAAAGACAGCGTAACAAGCGTAATCATGTTTGTTTCTATTCGGACAAATGGAACGTAACAAGACGTTATATCGTAGCTATCGTATGATGTAGCTATCATAGTACAAAGTGATGCGCAATGAACCTATTATAGGACTCAAAGCTCAGGGAGCCCTTGGCCAACCCTGAAGCTCCTCCCATGCAAAATAATAGTTTCAAGGGCCAAAAAGTTAAAAAAATGCTGCAAAAGCCTTGATACATAGGGTGACTAGGTAAAATTTGAGATTCTTAAATTTCAGAAAGTGAACTCATTTGAGCTGTGCCTGTACCGTTTTCAAAACATCATTTATTTAAAATTCGAAATACAAAAGCCATATAGTCAAAATGAAAAAAATAAAAATGTTGTATTCACCTTTTTTATTGCATTTCGTGCGATTTTCTTTGCACCAATGGAATTCGAACGGGAACATTTTCATGCAATGATATTACCTAACGATTTTAAAGTTGGTTTGAATGAGAGTGAGTGTAAAGATAGATTAGTTTCAGCTTTTGAAGACCTCGAGCTGTCCTGTGTAACAATTATTTTTAGATGGTTTTCTTAATTTAAACAAGAAAATTTCTCACAAAAGATCTGTAATGAATGAAAACATAGAGGCGGAAAAGAAAATATTACACAAAGACCCAAAAACTACCTACAAACAGATAGAGGAGACTTTTATGATTTCATCGCCGGTCATTCACGAAATTTTCCACCACCACCTCGAAGTCAAGAGTCTTTGTTCGCGTTGGGCTCCTCATTCACTGACTGCTAAACGAAATCAAGCTCGCATGACATGGTGCAGGAACATGATCTTGTAAAATTCGAAAATGGAATGGGACGGAATATATTTAATATTGTTACTGGAGATGAGAGTTGGATCTATCAGTACACCAACTGTATTCGATGTACAATATTAAATCAAAAACGTCCTAAAACAGGTTTGAGAAGGCTTTTCTTGTATCTAGAATTGTCTCTCACAAAGCAAAACTTAACCCAGAGTTTTAGAGACCACAGAGATCCAAGAATTGGACCACATTTCTTATAGCCCTGATTTAGCTCCATGTGACTTCTCTCCACCATTTCTCTTTCCAAAAGTGAAGCTTGGACTCCGTGACATTTATTTCGAGAGCACTGAGGACGCTCGGAATGCTTTTATGGCAGCTGTTGAGGACCTCGCTAAATAACTGTATCGCCAGTGCTTTAAATCTTGGTTTAGTTAGACGAATGAATTGCTGTACAGAGACTAATGGAGAATATTTTAAGAAGTTGTAATAAAAAATTGTGTTATAAGTCAAATATTTTTTTCTATCTCAAAATTTACCAAGTAACCCACGTAAATCCCACTCGTGACTAGAAGGTAAGCCTACAAGATGTCCAGTGGGACTTTTATGTTTTATATACATTAATCATAGGTAAGTACTATATACATTTCTTTTACATATTAATTTGACTAAAAATGCAATTCAGAATAGATACGTACTTTTTGTAGGAATTTTATATATCCCTTTATTGGAATTGTGATATACTTTTCCATGTTTACGTATTTTCAGAACTGCATCCCCTGCATTACAAACATTTACTGTTCTATGTTCTACGCTACCATGGGCAAAGACAGAACTTGATGGAGCTGTAAAATCTTCAGGTTCTTCCTTCAACGAATTAACAATTTTATCAGCAACATTCTTGAATTTCTTGGTATTATCTTTAACCAGAGGCTTTGGAGGTTTTTTTAAGTTTACATCATTAGCAATATAATTTCTGTTACTTAATTCGTCATCAAATTTTAAAACTCGCAGTCTGTGCAAATGGGAAATCGACATCTCCTTGATACTAATATTTTGTATTATGCTTCGTTTAGAATTGCATAAATGTATTAATTAATGTTAACTATAAATTATAATAACAAATATTAATAATAATTTATAAAAGACAGGTAATACAAAATGACAAAATATTATAACACAGACACAAATCATAGACACAAAATAACCTTTTAAAAAAATGACCAAACAATTAGGTAGGTACACGATCAATGAAGCAAGCAATGACGCAATAACACCTTTTTTCATGGTTTTAACTTTAAAATTACAATAAAAAAGGGCTTATGAAAAAAGGTGTTATTTAGCTTAATCTGAGTTACCGATACAATAGGCGTAGGTAAATAAAAATGGATACAGAACGAAATACAGCATTATACGTAGGTACATCCAAGTTTCTGCAACGGATATTTCGGATGGATAGCTAACTAGACCGTAAGACATGCGTAAGACGGACACTGTTCGTTTATATTGTGGATTTTATAGATGTGCCCAATGACTTCTATGTATTACTAGACAAGCAGTTCAAAAGAAAAACTTTGTCACAGCGCAGGTTGTAACGGCTGAGGTGTGGAGGCGGGAGGGGAGAATTTAATGCAGTCATTAACCGAATGCTCACCCAGATGCGACACGAAACAATTTGTCTATTTTCATTTTGTCTCTGAGATATAGTAACTATTTTTTTTTGATCTCGGAAGTTTGGGCATTTGTAGTGAAATGATATATGTAAATATTGTAATGTAAATTTAACCTATACCTAGATAATAATAGAGTGGATTTAAGTAAACTACTAATTATTATTTATACTATATAAAAATGGATGTTGGTATATCTGATGTTAATAGACTTCGACAACGTTTGACCGATCACCATGAAAGTTGGCACATATATGTATTTTTTCATGGAGAAGGTTTTTATGCTATCGACTTTGTTGTAACTGGCCACTAGATGGCGCTGCAGCACATTAACTTCTATACCGTTCAAACCGATCGCCATGAAAATTTGTATACATAGGTATTTGAGCACGGAGAATATTTTCGAGCTATCGACTCTGTTGTAACTCTGTGTAATGTTTGAATGTTTGAGTTGTGTAACTCTGTGGTTCTGTCTGTTGTAATCGACTCTGTAGATGGCGCTGCAGCACATCAATTTCTATGGCAGCACAACGTCTGCGGGGTTTTGCTAGTATAGTATAAATACATATCACTATTGTTTTTATATTATATAACATGCATGAGAAGTGATATTTAAAAGTAAGTAAATTATAGTACGTACTTATGAAATGCTATGCCCTCGGAAGACTTCTTTGTCGTTTGAGAATATTTTTTGCAATATCAAAGTAGGTACCTATGCAATTCGGCATTTTCATAAATATACCGTTTCCATTAATGAATATCTATACAAAAAAAAACAACTATCTGCAAACATTTATCTTCTACCTACTTCCATTGTAAGGAAATTGTCTTATCTATATGAGTATTTCTTCCTATTCTGTCAATGTGATTGGTGGTAATCGCTCTTGCGATTACCGATTGCGATTGAAAGCTCTTACATGATTAAAGTACAGAAGTAAGCAAGAAAGACATACTAAGATGGCTGGCGAATTTATTACAATTTATTATAAAAATATTACATATTATATTGTATTATTATTTAGAAACGCCAAGAACTGCGGGGTGGTTAACTGGAATACACCCCAAGTTATCCCAACCCTCCTGAGTAGACAGGAATGTAAACATAAAATGTTCCTCTTGACCCCACCAATAGTTATATTGATATTTTTGAAATAAAAATAAACCTATTTCATATAAACATATTTGTCATGCGGCCTACATAATCGTAAATGGTTATGATTGTCCATGGACACCAGCATACCAGTATCAATGCGAGTGCACTGCCGATATTTTCACCGATTTCCTTAAAAATCTTATATCATAACGTAATCCATTAAAGTCCTATGAGGTATCTACCTCAGGGCCGGATAAAGGGCTGGGCAAGCTGGGCGATCGCCCAGAGCGCGCCCGGGTGCCAGGTGATCCGGGGGCGTCGCGTCGCAAGCGGAAATCTGTTTACTGTGACAATATACTCGTATAAATAAGCTGAGTATGCTTCCAAAATATACATTTAATTCTCAGTCGTTAAAAAATATACGATCTACGTTTTATTTATTTGCCCTAAAATCGGCGCTGCAAATTTTTCGCCCAGGGCGGTAGACACGCTTGATCCGGGCATGCAGTACCTACCACAGAGGACAGTTTATTCTGCAACCTACGGGTTAGCGAAATAAAGCGATCTGTTACTATTCGCTCCCTTAGTCAAAGATTTTGCAATTTGCAGGTTAGATTGATGCATTTTATACCGATACTTTACCAGTCACATAAAAAATGTCTTATTAAATTACTAACCATTCATCCTCGAGAGATTAACATTAATGTATATTATGGTTGTCTATTTATTGATTGTTAGCTGCTAAAATGTTAACAATAACAATAGATAATATACATAATACGTTATTGTTTATTAGCAATCAGTGCAACAAGAACAAAAACGTCATTCAAAACGTTCTAAGCTAAATAAACAAGGCAAAGTAGGAATCCCATGAGAAGTAATAAAAAAGATCCACCATTTTTAAACAGTCCTTTTTCTTTAAAACACATGGGATTCGATATATGTCGATGCTGATGAACCCAAAATAAGGGTTTATTACCAAAAGAGGGCATAAAACAATCACCGGCAGCTACATTGTGACGACACAACCCGTCGAAAATACATCTGCAGTTTCTGAAATAAACTTCTTTATACTTATTGTGACATGTACATTGCAAGCATAACACCCTGGTAATGCAAGTCTGGCATGTTGCAAGAACATTTCTTCGTGTTTGCTTTCTACATTTTGGTTTGGAATTACAAGATCGAAATTTTGATAAATAACGTTGGATATTTCGATACGTTGTTCTCCGTTGCTCTCTCTTTACGCTTTTGACACAATATAGCTTAGCCGCATTTTTATGTTCACATTTCTTAAAAGTTTTTTCTGATTTACACTTTATTTTCTGGTTTCTACTTTTCTTGATACATCTGTATTTCCGGTCTTTGCCTTTAGAACTTTTGCGATATTTCTTTCGTGCTTTGAACATTAGGTTTGAAATGGAAAACTCACTAGCCCGGCGATCTTTTCTTGCTTTCAATACTTCATAAAAAGATATTGCTTTAGCCTGTTCCTTAAATTGATTTATTTCTCGTTGTAATAGTTTATGCTTCTTCAATAAATCCTTTTCTCTTTTTGTTAAAGCACGTTCCCTTTTCTTCAGATTGTTACAGTCTTCTATAAATACCTTTACATCCTCTCTTGAATTGGTACTATCATTGTACCCACGCATACTGTTGTTAACAAACAATTGTTGTAGTAAGTTAAATAGGGGAAGTTCTTATGTGGATACTCATACTTATAACAAGTAATATAACAATATTCCAGTTATAACCATAACTGATCGGTATATTTACAACGAAGCGTTTTTCTAAGTCTTACCAACTGCAGATATAGGTAGGTATACTCGTACGATGTCCGCATTTTTCTTCACAGAGGTATTCTATGTTTTAATTAATGTAATATAGAACGGCGTTCTGCGCGTGATTTCTCTACTCATTTAATTTTAATGTGTATCTCGGAGAATATTTCATTTTTTTTTCAACAACAGTTTTGCATTTTAACAATAACTAATAATATTTATTAACGTCTAAATATGTAATAGATACTAGACATAATAATACCTAGACATTTCTTTCACAGCATATCTACATTATTATTTTTACGGTTTGTATTTTTTTAATGTCTTTAGATAATTTTAACAATTGGATAACAAGTAGGTAATATTTGACAGTGACACATAAAAGACTACCAAGGAGTACACTTTTTAAACTTTTGACTTCAGTTTTTAAACTCCTTAGAAATTAGATATCGTATCATACGCTCATGTTGTAGAAAAACCTCACACTCAAATAGTTCTATGGTACAAAACATGTTTTAGAATACTTACTTTACACATAAATGAAATACCTTCACCTCGCTTTCAGAGCATACCTACCTCTTAAGATCTCGGAGTGTATCGGGATCCCTGGTGTCGACATTTCCAGAAAAGTCGATTTTAGGGGTCATCTGGAAAATAAAACCAAAATGGCCTCCAAAAAGCTCGATGTGCTGAACAGAGCGAAGCGGTACCTACTTCAACCTTGGGCAGCCCCTAATACTTTACAAAGCTCAGGTTAGGCCCCATATGGAGTACTGCTCACATCTCTGGGCCGGCGCACCGAAATATCAATTGGACCCATTTGACTCCATCCAACGATGTGTTGTTCGTATTGTCGACGATCCCACACTCACCGCCCGGTTTAAATCCCTCAGCATTCGGAGAGACGTTACGTCTCTCTGTGTTTTCTACCGCCTGTACAATGGGGAATGCTCTGAAGAATTGTTCAATATAATTCCCACCTCGAGTTTCTACAACCGCACCTCCAGTCTCAGAAGTGCGGTCCATCCGCATTTGCTCGATACGAAGGCGTCGCCTACTGTTCGATCCAAAAATCATTTCATTAGAATCGAAATCACCAGTTATAAATTTAACACGTACCTACTTCATCGAATGCTTTTTTGTAGTCGATAAAAGACACAAAAACGACTTTGTATAAAGTATGTTCCGACATATCCGTATCATCCAAACGATGCATGTTTTACCTAATCCATTGCTAAAGCCAAACTGCGAATCAGACAGCAAAGTTTTCAAGTAGGTAATGCTAGTTGTAGATACGTAACTTTACTTATAACGGGTTATATAAAATACGGAACAAGTTAGATATTCTCTTATAATGTATTTTGGTACCTAGCAGTAAGTTACAATTACTTCTATATCATAAGAGTGCTTTTTAAATAAATTAGCTGTTACGTGGGTAGTAATGTGGATGCTCTCATAATAATAAATGTAACATAATCATAATGTAAGTCACTTGTGGGTGTCAGTGGTCTATTGTGATGTGCCGCCTACGTGTATAACAGCATTTCGATATAGGATACAAACACGTAGCGGATTAGTGCCGCAAGGGGCGGAGTTCAACTC
This sequence comes from Sesia apiformis, assembly GCA_914767545.1. Classification (NCBI taxonomy): domain Eukaryota; kingdom Metazoa; phylum Arthropoda; class Insecta; order Lepidoptera; family Sesiidae; genus Sesia; species Sesia apiformis. Next base: position 15,738,740 of record OU611953.1, read on the forward strand.
CTGGGAGAGGTCACAATCCCCAAGGAGAATGAAAGTGACTCACAGCTTTAGCACACAATATGGCATTGTTTTGATGAAGTGAAATTAACGTAAGGTACTAACTATAATAGATAATTGCTTGAAAACCCGTTTAATTTACAAATTCTATTTCTCATTTTTTTTAGTAAAATTTCAATTTTTAGCAGAATTCAAGTAACGTAAAAAATATGGGTAAATGTGTGAGAATGTTATTAAATGAACATAATCCAAATATTGGTTAGGTACTACGATTACAGACGAGTTTTCTTAGGTCGCTGAGTAATGATTTTTACGTTACCCAGGCCCTGGGGTAAAACTAATAATGAACTCTCATTGAAATAGCCATTGGAATAAAATATATAACTAAATTAATAAGAACTTGTGATGGAACAAGAAATCAAACTTCACGGCTCTAGATGGTATTCCTACTCATAGCGATGTATGAAAAAAAAACAAGCTGTATGAAACAGTTGTGCGAGTATAACTAATGAATCTGAGATGATTCACCAGTTAGAATCCTCGGTAGCTTAATAAATACATATATTGGCTGGATATATTATCCCTTTAAAACATCAGGAAATTACTAAGTTATGATCTGCCAAGAACAATGGGTAAATTGCATGATATAGCGTTTCTTTCAGACGTTGAACTCCGCAAAAAGCTGTTCCGAGAAGATGTCGCATTCGATTCGCCAATGATGCCGCATCCAAACGTGATGGTTGACTTCCTGCATCAGTGAGGTCAGCGGCACCGACTCCCGCGCAGGGAGCACGCAAACCGCAGTCTGTCGGAATCGGCAGATTGCCGCACGACGTCGCTGCCACCACACGCGCAATTCGCGTCCCCGTGACAGCCTCAAATGTGATATAAACTAAGTGACAGAAACACAACCAGTGGACATAAAAGTGCAGTGTAGTCTTATCCCGGATCGGATCCCTCACGACAACTCGCAAGTATTTTTAGAGTCCTCGTTACAGAACTGGTTTCTTTAAATCGCGAAAGTGCTCGCCGCAAATGTCTACTAGACATACCGGTATGTAGATAATATTGTATTATATTGGGATTATTATATTGCATTATATATATTAATAATCAGCATGTATGTTTGTATACTTAACAGTCGAAATGTACGAATTATAAATAGAATGCTACTGAAAACATCAATAAGTCTATATTTACTAAACGCAATATATAAACAAATAGAAATCATGGTTATAGTTTCTTTTGCGGTTCCTCTTTTGTTTTAAAACTTTTTGTGTTAGTAATTTCAATGTATCATTTTTTCTTTCGACATACACAATATTCTGACATTACATTCTGATAAGTTTATCTAAAATACGTAAGTGTAATAAATTAATGTAAGTCAGCAGTATAGCTAACAGCTGTAAGTAGGTACTACCACACATTAGGTAGGCAGGTAAATATTTAAATAACTGTTTAGGTATCTACTTGAATTTCCCTTATCTTTTGTTTCAGAAACCATAAATCTTATGTAAAGATATGGCGCAGCGGCATCAGTTATTGTGTATTCTCATCGTGGCCGTTTTGGGTAAGGCATTTATTTACTTTCAGTGGGTAATAATGTTTATCAATCACCCTATGTCTCCATTACCTATGTAAAATTTTTGACTCTTAAATCAGGTCAACTAGGTAGCGTGACATGTACTTACCTAACATAAGTATTTTGATTGATCCTCGCCTCACGTAATAATCACGCTTCCATACACATTAAATCATTTCCAGATAATTCTTTAACCGTGTCAAACAGCACTCATTAATATGTACTTAAGAAGCCATCAGCGAAAGACGAAACCAAATTAACATTAGTGTAATTTTATTTATTTCAGACGACTAAGGCCCATACAATATATACCTTAACATAAAATACATATAATAGGTATAATAAACTTAACTGCTACTAGGTATTATTTTTGCTCGGTCTCGCTTCCCTAAAGCTAAAGTAATATGAACCTCCCTCTCAAACTCTACTCTGAATCCGCTGCTCGCATGAAAGCTGCAGATTCTGCTTGCTCAATGAGTCTAACGTGATAAACGCTGGAAACGTCCCTGGGGCTCTACTATGACTTTACGCTTCCGAAATTTCGGGCCCGACTGAAGTTCAAACGAACGAAGTACCCTACTCTGACTTTTCTTCCTTTGGAACTCTACGTGTCCGTTATCTCCGATTATTTAAAAGATATTGTGATCGTAAAATTTTACGTCCGATCCCCAGGTATCACTTGTCAAAATCTACATTTCAATCGTCTCGTACGATCGCAGTAGTTTCAATTAATTAATGTCAAATGAACCTCATTCGGGCCGATATATTGCAGTGAACGTTTTCGTGGTAGGAATCTACCGAAATATCAAACTGAAACTTAGTTTTTCGTGTTTTCGGAGTAGAACTCCAGGTTCACGAGCAGTAGGTATTGAAATCCATAAAATTATATTTGCAGAACTGAAAAGAAATTACGAGCAAGTATAAAAAACAAGTATAGCAATATATAAAGGAATAGATTTTATTTGTGACTCGTTTTAAAATTAAATTGATAAAATTAGGGAGCCATTACTTTAAGCTCGTTAAATTAAATTTAACACTTGAAATTAATAGGTACACTTCAAAAACGAATTTGTTAATAACACAGAAGATTCTTTAAAAAAAGGCAGATTGGTGTGTTAAAGTCGGACTGATTACACACAGATAGTTGAAGATATGTAATGCGAAGTTTGAAGTTTAATAAATACCTACATATATGTATATAACATTTTTTCCTTGTCGATATTTGTGGGTATAATTGTACAGTGAGGTATTTGCAAAATATCAGCACTGTGTTTACATCCAAGCACCCTTTTAGGTCACACAGTCACAATTTCGATTATTAATTGTATTAATTGTTAATTGTAATTATTGTATTGTATAATGTATTGTGACAAACAAAACCATCCTTTTCAAAGAAAAAGATCAATGTTCAATACTGTGCTTAGAGGATTTTCTCTAAAATATTGAGGGTCGATTAAAAATAAAATGACGCATTTATCGTATTATCGCCTGGATACTAATCGCTATTTAATTGTACGAAATAATGGTATTTTCTTGGAACCGAATGTCTCACGTAGGCGTGATTCATGAGTTCTTTCCGCAGCGTGTGTTTCCGATCACATTACTTAAAATCTAACAGTAAGAATGGAATATGTAAATAAGTGTGACAAGCTACCTGTCTGTGGTAAATAGAGTATCGAGAATGATTAATATAATGATTCATACGTGGTTCCGATTGAGATCTGGGTAACTACCTAATCTTATTTACCTTATTGTGACCTTTCTTTACTTGACGGAACTGAGATAGATCACTTTATGGGAAACGTGACCAAGCTCTGATGTGATAGGGACTTTGTAATACAGTCACATGCAACACATTGAATCATGTCGACCGCCTGCTGAGTCAATTGTTCAAACTAAATAACTAAAATCAGGCTACAATGTCCCACTTCAGGGCGCAGGCCTACCATATCAGTAAAGATCACGCGGGCCCAGTGGTGGATAAGAATATATTTTTTAATAAATTTAATAGAAATAATAGGAAATAATTTTAAGATTGTAAAAATTTGAACGCACATCTTGTAACTAGCGCGTTGCAGCTCTGATTCACCGGAGAATTAAAATTATTAACAAATTGCATCCTATGTGGATCAGAGCACTGAATATTTTACTGAATGAATATTCTAGTATTTAAATGTACCCTTTCCAAGTTTGCCCAAACAAATAGCTAGACTATAGTTGCCTTTTATTTTGTTAAGATTTATGGTTTGTAAATAGTCCATCACAGTAATGTAATTCACATCTGGGTGTCAGAATCATATGTAATGTAGACTTACAAAAAAAAGAAAATAAATTGAGTTAGAACCTTCGTAACAATACGGCACCCGGCTTACACCTCAGAAACTGTATACATATACAAGTACTTTCGATATCAAGTAAAGTTGTAATTATTTCAAGTTTGAGTTTATCGATGTCGATCAGTGAAAGACTAGTGAAATAAATCATGCATGTATGCGTAAGCGCATACTCCAATATAAATTGCCTTTCCCAAACGTCTACTGTGTCCCGCTTACACGAGAGAAAACGTGGTCGCTTTCAATATATCTACCCGCCTTAAACGGCTTTGAACACTAAATTAATCTACAATTAAGTTGTTAGTAAGTTCATAATGCTATATAAATTTGTCTATTAGTTGATAATTTTTAATTATTTAAGTACTGCCCATTACTGCCCTGCTCACCTTAAAATGCAATAATAAGAAAAAGGCGGTTTGGAGAAAAACGCGGCAAAAGGTTTTTTTTTATAGAGACAGGAATTGACAGGATCACTTGTAAATTGATTTATTTTAAATCAGAAATCTCAAAATCCCGATATTGAAACGAGATATGTCTTGTATACAAAAAAACACATTTTTTTTTCATGTTCCTCATATCGAATCGAATAGGTAATTCGATTCAAAAACAGTAAGATTCATATTATTGGGTTTAAGCTTAGCAGGTCGAAATACATTCAAACGATCAACAATAATAGCTACATCTGTTATTGTAGACCCAATGATTTGTAAATGATAAGATACATAACACTTTCGGTAGAAATGCATACCTAACATTTTCGAGTGAACTATGAAGTGCTGCAATTTACCATAGCTACTATTACCATTTACCGTAGTTCGTCTGCATTTAAACCCGTTAATAACTTGTTTCCTAAATGATTTTAGGTAGACCATTAAAACTATTTCGTGAGATAACTCATAGATCCATTTACAACGGGCAAAGGAAGATTTTTCGGAATGACTCATAGCGTTGTTAATACCCAAAAATAGTTGTATATTTTGTTGTAACTATGAACAGGAACAAAGGATATTAATCACCATTGTATTTATGTATTACCAATGCAGAGTAAAAAAAACAATGCTTTTGTAACTGTAGTTACTTAATTAAATGCATTTGTTTGTAATACCAGTTTGTAATCTGTGCAATACAAGTGAATGCACGCGGAAGCGTCCCTTCCGGCAGGTGGCGTGCGAATCGGAACACAATAATGCCTTTTACGTACATCTCTTGAAACAACAAACAAGTAAATAATCACATTTAATCACTTGGAAACCGCCGACAGGTTAATGGTGGTAGCTATTACGGATAAGATAACTCAACAGCTCGGTATTTCCAATTAAAACGAAGAACAAAAAATAACTTACAACTCATATTGCCTGTTTTCCTTGAACTGCTTCGTTATACTTTTTTTAGTAAAAAAAAGTTGACCTATGGCACCAAGCCGCTTTTTCAATTACAGAAACGTCGGTATTCTTAATTAGTTATTTTTTTCATGAAAATAATTTTGTCTTGATAGGTACTTAAAAAATTATATAGATAAATTCAAGAACTTCAAGAACGCTAAAAAATGCAGTTTTGCAGAGTTTTCGGAAGCGAACAATGATGATTAACTCTTCAAGGGCCAGGATCTTACAGACCCGTAAATTCCAAAGGTATACGAATAATAAAAAGGCCGATCGGAAAATTTCACTATATTCATTACCGTAAACGGTTTAGTTGCGGCAACTAGCCCCTTTATCGTGAACTACTGGACATGGGCCTCCTCATGCACATTGGTCTCGTTCATAAGAGATGTATGGCCTCAGAATGGCATGCTGGACAAGCGAATTAGCGCGTGCACTCTTTTAGAGAGGTGAAGTAATTCTTCATGCCTTTTGGTAGCGACTTTATCCGTTTAGTCTCCTTTTAACACAAAAGACCGTGTGTAAAGACCACCCTACTCTGGTGCCTGCAATTACAAATACAATAAATGTCTAGTCAAGTAATATAATATAATGTAATATAATATTACATATATAATGTCGAATGCCACGTTCGAATCACTCCATATCAATTCTTTCTCTACCCTTTCATCAAAACCGCCTACTTCTGTCATTTCGCCCGTAAATTCTTCGTCACAATGACCTTTATTAATGGCAACAATAAATACTATAAAAGAATTAATCAGACAATGTATAACTTTCACTAAAGTATGAGGTTATCAGATTGTCTCCGCACACCAATGGGCACGGTACGTTCATGAGTCATAGTCGCCTCCTGCATCGATCGGAATATTCATAAGCCTTCGTGAACTCTAGTCTCAAAGTATACTCAAAAACCGGATTGGGAACCCGTTAAGCACACATTAGCCTAAAATTGCGTCTGACCCACTAATTGAAGTCTGTATCAAGTATGTTTGCACTTCGATAAGTGGCCGGTGTTCACGACAAGGTTTTCGGTTCTGGAGTTATCTTAGTAAATACAATTTTTGGTGTAGTTAACGGTCAGTGTTTCGTAACTTTTATTTGAATAATGATTTTGTTTAAAGGTTAAAGTACGAGGTGCAGACACAAGTGTAGATACTACGAGTAATACTTTTTCATATTCATAATACTGATTGATTAGTCTATTATGGGCCTATTCTATAGGAAGCGAAGGAAAAGGAGACCAAACTAGATCATATTTTGTTATTTACACCCTGTCTTTTGTTCATCGTCCTTATTATCATTTGTCTCATAAATGCGTCGATCAACAACCTTATTCAATTTACTCTACTATAGTACGTATGTATTTCAAGTCAGAACTTCATACTTTTCCACGTGTATTATACTGAGCACAATAACACACACGGAACACACGGAAAAAGCGTGTAGGTGTAAATATTGATCGAAGTACTTTTGGTTTATCTAGCTGAGTGTGATGCTGAATTCAAGCCATCCTCGTTAACCTCGAATTGTATCAGAGCATTTCCTGTCCATACACAGAAATGAATTTATCCGAGTTTAAAACCAGTATTTTCGGAACAAAATTCCAAGTATTGGAGCTAGATAGAAGATATTTTAATGGTTGAGTCACTCGTTTCCAGATCAAAATTGCATTTCTTTTTTTAGGTGTGAAGTCATGTTACAGTCAAAGTTCGACAGCAAAAGAGGTAACGCAGGAGCCAGAGAGCGCACTACCCAATCTTATGAAGGAAGTTGAAGACAATAGCCGTTACAAAACATTGGAAGCTAACGCCACGCTATTGAAGTTGTTGGTGGACGACAAGGATGGCGTGAGCAGGTATGTACTGAGTCTGCTTCGGTTTTGCTTTGTTATTAGGTTATTACCAATCAGAACGTTCTTAGATTGTATTCATTTAAAGTACAAAATGCTAGATGTATCTATAGGTTCCACAGATAAGATACATCCCTGGTAAGTACCAGAGATACGAAAGTACAAAAATCTAGGACTGTACTTTAAAATAATGCAAATATACTTAGGTCGTTGCATTGTAAACACTTTAATTGGGCTCTAAAGAGGACGTGACAGAAGTCATTAAAGCATTTACGATACAATTACCTACCTACGTTGGTAATTAGATAACGGTTTAATTTGTTAACCTATGTTAAAAGCGCATGTGCCACTGCTACGATTTTATTTGCATGTGAATTTGATAAAATATTCTGTAGTTGCGTTATATTTTTAAGACTGTGTCCATAATTTCAAGATTTATGTGAATCTAAGTAACCACAAGAAAGAGTCGACGCAATCGCTAGCGCGATGTTTTAAGACTTTTACACCTCTTCGTGACTACCGGGGGAGACCTGTGCTCTGCAATGGGATATACAAGATCAGGAATAGTTCAGTTTCTAATATACTTTTATTTAATTAAATAATTTCTATCTATGTGGGCGCCTTATATACACCAAGGTTTTTTCCGCCTGCTGTTACAAAATAAAATAAGTGGAAGTAAAAAGTAATCTAGCATATGTGACTATTTACCCCAGTTTATATTTATTGTCTGTTAAACTGTATTTACGTAACAAAACACTTTTCCCCAGATCCGAAGTACTAGATATGTTACACTCACGCGATGACAATGATCAGCATATGGACCTACCAACGTTCCCAGAAGATGCGGAGGATTCTCGAGTAGAATTGCCTAGCGTGCCTGATTCACAAACAGAATTCTTGCAAGGTTAGTTTACTCGTTTCTAGATAGGGTCGACATTCTTCGAAAGTCGAAAATCTCATTGCTTCTACAATGAAAGAGTTAGGATTCTCAAATTGAGCCTTTTGGTATTACGAGTAAACATAAGATGTGCTTTTGACATTATATATGAAATGAGATGTTTTTTCGAAGTTCGGGAAATAATATTTGACCCCAACGAATAGCTAGCTTATTATACTTAGCTCACCAAAACGCAGCTCTAGAATCAGCAACGACAGTACTGCAGGTGTCTCTATAACACTCCACGGCGGACGATAAACTAGATATACATATAATCTAATGCCGACCTCATGCGGTTTGGTGAATACACATCGGAATTTTTCGCAGGTTTTCTCATGGTCTAATGGCATTTTCCTTAACCGTCAAGATAGTGATAATAAATATTTACATAAACGCTAAAGAAAACTGAATGAAACGAATTAAAACTGATGGATTTAAAATCACGACTTCACGTAATATGCAGTATATCAGAACTACCTAATATCAGACATGCACAGCCATATTTAGAAGATGAGTGTAGCACAGGTTAGTGCGTGTTATGATAACTTTATATTGTTACTGATTTATGAACGTATTGTGACTTAACTTTGTCCGATTTTGTTTCAAAGTACAAGACTTGTTAACAAGGCATTAGGTAAGTGGTTACGTGCAGTGTGCATGCATCTCGGTGGTGTCTTGACCTCGTTACAAGTCTAATGTTTCCTTTTACGTGTATTGAAGGATCAGGTATATGATATCTGTTCTATATATACCAATTTAATATCTGTATGTTCATCTATCTGTTTGTTTAAAGCGGCTGCATAAACTTTAAGAGTAGTTACTTACAAGAGTTTTTTGAGGAAGATTTTTACGTATGACATGAACCTTAATTTAATCTATGAAAAAGTGGTCTTTTTTAATACTTTTAGTAAAATCACATCTTAGAATTTGGATACGATATAGCAAAGATCGCATATTCAAATCGTTGCTTGACTTAGGTTTTTTTTCTTTTCATGTCGAAGAACGTCAATAACAAACGCAGACAGGGCCGTAGACAAAAACTACTTACTGTATAAGTATACAGCAGGGTATTGCAACAAGTATTGTATAATTTAAAATACAATACAATCTGCTCGAATGCGTTTCTCAACAAAACAATAGGCAATAAGTTCGCATCGTTAGTAAATGACCAAGACGTGCAAGGGGCTACTTATCTGATTATGATAATCCCTTGTTTTCAGTAGGTTAGTTGTTTCTGCATTACTATTGTTTCTAAGATTTTTCTTGGTGCAAAATTGCAAAGAGTTACTTCTACAATGATTTAGCTTTTGCTTAATGATAAGCCGCGTTAGGTAAATTGCCCAATCATCAGTTCTCGCTCTATGATATATATATATAAGGACCACGTTTACTGTGCGTACTGATTTTTACCCACACGTGAAGAAACTGAACAGATTTTTGATCAGTCATTGCAGTAGTTAATTTTCTTCCCCATCCACTTATATTTTCTGATTTAACCTCGGTTTGACCGGTAAAGAATACGCACTAGGCATAACTCCTTCAGTGCAATAAGCTTTAGCGTCTTACCAGCGAAGGATTAAAAGCCACAAAATAAAATATAAGGCTTTAAATTAGTAAAGTATAGGATTACATAACATTGTCACAATTTGGATGTAGTTCATGTTAAGGCCACTGGTATGCCCGAAATATATGTAATAAAATCTCTTAATTTTGCGAAACATCCACCAACTAATCGACACTGCATCAGAGTATATCTGGATATGATAAATTAGATGATTTAGGATTTTTAATAGCTCTCGTCTACCTTATGACTTTAAATCTAAACCAACAACTCCAAAATAAATATAAGTATACTGTTACAGCTCCGGGAACCTTGGTACTCAAGGACTCTGAACGGCAGCGCTACGTGGAGCCTCTAGGTGAGCCTCTCGGCGCAGCCGCCGGTATCATGATCATTGTCACATGTAGCATCGTGTGTCTCGCTTATGTGGTCTTCATTGTTTGGAGAAGGATATATATGTGAGTAGAAACATTTTATTCTTGTTATGACCGTGATCACAATTCGCCATTTTCCAAGAATAAAACTACACTAACAAAAACATTATAAAAAGGGAATAAGCCTTATTTGTATAAAACTATTAAGTAAAATATTATTGAAAAATGCTTCTTAGATCACTGGAAATATTTTGTTGGTGATACTGGTAGAAAACTTACTAGCTTAGGGAATGTTAAACAAAATGTGTGATGCCAAAAAATATGTTGTTTTCCTTTGCTTAATCTTAGATTACGGTTTTATTCTGTTATAAAATAAAAACTGCGGTAAATGTGATTTTTAACAATTTCCTAAGTGAGCGAATCGACGGGCACGCATATACATACTCACAGATGATTGTACATAAAAGTTAAACGTAATATAAAGGTATATTTGTGACTTCTGTTTATATGTAAGGCATTGTGGAAGTAAGTTGATACGTCCCTCGCTAGTGCGTAGGAAGCGGTCAACTGGCACAGAAATACAAGTAAAACGAGTATGAAGGACTGGGAGGGCAAACAAAGCCTTTATTATGCACCGAATTTCATATACATTATCCTTTTTTACGTTGCTCTTTTAAATTCTTGAATATAATATGGTCTCGTTACAGGAAAAGGAATGGCTTGAAACATGAGCTGTTAAGAAATGAGGAAAATGTTGCGGAAACCAGAATAGAAGTAAGTCAATTTTTACATGTTTAGGATTAAATTTCAAAGGGGGCGTAAATTCTACTGATTCTGTTGTAAGACTGATTCTGCCCTCATATGAAGAAAACACATTAGGAGCATTTTTAACAAAAGCAATAAGTGACATTATATTCGGAAATCTATATACTCTGTAAATACAATACATATAATAAAATCGTACAAAAGGTGTCTGCGCGTGATTTTTTTTTTTTGAAAAAGTTATTGAAATTTAAAATACAAATGATACAGAATCCAAAAACAACAATTTAGATTTTTTGTGTTTATAAACCCCTTATGTAGTCTGCATATGGTAGAAGCTAGTTTCCGACCACTCGGACTGCCTTTATCAGAAATAGGGGTAAAAAGTAATTTAGGTCTTTTATTTTAACTTCCGAGTGATCATAATCTAGGTATCTATTCTCAAATCACATTTTGAAGTCGTGTGTTCGAACTCCACCTGTACTTACTGTCTATCACTATCGAAGAAAAACATCGTAAGGAAACTCGCGTGGGCGAAAATTAAAATAAAATCTGAGACATATGTATTTAACATCCATCAATTCGCACTAGGCCTGCGTGATAGATTATCACCCGAACAGTCCGAAGGTCTGTGCGAGTCTGCAATGGGACATTAAGTAGATATCAAAATTGCGTAAAAAAATTAAAAGTTTAAAATGCAGTTTTTTTATACCGGATCTCATGTTGAATTATGGATTGATAATACTTTTTGAAAAACGTTTTTACGTATGTACTCGTATATTAATTATAATTTGTTTTTTCAGTTGTGAGGAAGCCAGTTATCCGTCTACAGGATACGCGTCGAATAATTTAAGACTGAATCTGATAGAATACTGTTTTAGGACCGGACAAATAAACGATTCTGTATTGGACTTTAAATTATGTTTTAGGACCTTATACATTCTGCATCAGGTAGTTTCCAAGCACTCAGTCAAGATACAGGTCTAAGGGCAGGATAAATATTGTAACTCCGTTTTAGAATTAATCTGTATCCTATTACGCCAAGAACGATCTTTGAAACATGTCTTTGTTAGACCAATGCGGTCGAATAGATGATTCCCGGACTTATACTCTGTTCAAGTGATGTCATTACTATCAGTCACGTGATTTCACCTATTGACCAATTACGAAAGGGAGCGTCGTTCCTTGATTGACCAATTAACGTCACCTTTTTCTTAATGTAAATAGAATACGTCTGAGTCGTGTTTCAAGTTTGTGTAAGTCTAAGAAACGTTGATTATCTCGGCCTAAATGTTATTCAACATTATTTGCCACAAATCTTGCAATGTATTAATGTAGTTCACTCTAGACAAATCATAGAGGTTAAAGTAAAATAAACACTGGAATAACCTTTTAATGATAGGTAGTTCAAATTTACGTAAATTGACGTAAGGAACAAACTGATGTTAGAACAGGCAAAAAGCAAACAATATAATAAAATATTTCAGAACTAATGCCTTAATCTTAGGACATTTAATGTAAAACAATGGCTGAGTGGTAGAGAATTTTCTATGAAAAAAGGTTTTCTGCTCGGATTACTTTTGCTTTGTTCATATAAATTTTTGCGTTTTTCAAATACTTATTTATCTATTAAACGGATCCTAATAGCTTATGTTTATATATTTTATGTTAGTTCAGCTGGATTGTACCGACCACGATGACCATGTAAGGTGTAACCCAGCTGTGAAGTTAAATAGATCAATATTTTTTTACTTGTCCTAGTTCTCTATAAGGTCAAAAATTATAGTCCGTCAACTTTATTGGCGGAAGTAAAGAATATAAAGAATTATTTGAACATGTAATTCTTTTAAGGCGAACTAAGACACCTTTAAAGAATAATGAAAGAGTTCCTTAAATAAAATATATAAATATCCTTTAAGATATATCTCGCATAAAGTTCATAGCTTCTTCCGAATATGAAGAGTAAAGATATATCTCGCATAAAGTTCATAGCTTCTTCCGAATATGAAGAGTACCACCTACGAAGTCGAGGGATAAACGGACTATAGAATTTAGCCCTCCGTTCACATAGAACCACAGTCAAGCTTCACGGGTGGAGTCATGGATAATTTTTCCTCCTCTTCGATCCACGAATTTAGGAATTCCTTAATTTTTTTTATGTCACTTCGATCTACCAATTTCGGGATCCAAATATAATTATATATTTCTAGGCCACGTCAATTCACACATTTGTAACGCGGCGAGAGTAATGATTAGAGGTAAATACAATAACTACCCATTTTATTTAAAACAACAAAAAATCATTACTAACAATCTGTGGATCAAAGAGAAAAAAGAATTATCCATGGGTCCACCTGTGAATCCAAGAGGAGGAAAATTTTTCCTGGGATTCACTGGCGGAGCCCGATTGTGGATCCATGTGAACGGAGGCGAATTTAGGGCTATAAATAGTATATAAAAACGCGCGAAACTTTCTATTTGACACAGTCAATATATGATGCATTTCTTTCTACAATATGAAGATTAATCATAATTATATTGATGAACCGTAATTATGTTGTCGAATGGCTAATTTCGTGTGTTTTCAAACACTCATCTTTATTGTCCGATGTTAATCGTTAGCTATAATCGGTTTAATTTGAATTCCGTCGTCATTTCACTTAGTAAACGCTTAAGTTAAAAAGTGAGTTTACTAAACAAGTTTACTAAACATGAATAAATAAAATAATATGTTAAGATCAACCACGGTACCAAATTTAATTAAACATATTAAAACTTTCTTATAAAAATAAATGCCCACTGATAAATGCATTATCAAAATCTTTGTGGCTACAGTAGATTTGTAAGTAGATAAACTGACAGGCAGACATTGTCTTAAGGTAGAAAAAATGGTATAAAAAACTATGCGATTATCTCTCATTTTATCTTAGAGACTATCGCAAGTTGTAGTAAAGCTAGATTTTAACAAATGTTTACAGGCAAAACGAAAATAGCTATTCAACGTGTAGATTTGCTTTCCGACTATTGTCAACTGTGAACTAAGCGTTGAGTTAACAACAAAAGTGGTACAAGGCTCAAGGCCAGTTAGTGTTAATGTGACTCAATAAGATATTAATGCTAAATGTAGCCTTTCACTGTTTGCATAATATCAAATATTTAGTATTAAAATGCTCATAAAAGGTAATTAATGCCCAATTTTTGTGCCATAACATACAATATTTGGCAAAATTATACGTATGTACCCTTAGATCAAAGCAAAAGGGGAAGATACGGTACGTTCTTACATTGCGTAGACTGAAAATAGGCTCGAATGCACAGAGTACAGCTATAATTGAAGTCACGTTGTATGACACCGAAACAGAGATAGAGCGATGAGATTGGACAGTAGCAAGAGCGAGACAAGCACTACTTTATCTCGTACTTTTTTATTTCGCTCACTCATTAACAGCTAAATGTAAACTAATAATTTTAAAAAACCTACAAATTATTACTTTTTGGTGTACTTACGCATGAAAAGTGATTTTATGTGTCTTGTTTTTGCTCCTTGAGTGATTTGTGAACTGAATAAATGAAAAGGAAGGCGTTTTTAAATGTATTTTCCACTACAAAACTATGTTCACCGTGTGAGCGTATCACTTGTAATCGGTAATCGCTGTTTTATCGGTGACTAAACGAAGCAGGTCCATTGGACTCTTGTTTTGTAGGACCACGCGTGGTAAGTAACGTATCATCCTCCTTTTGATTTGGTCTAAGTATGTAGCACTGTAAAATATATGTGTTTTTAGGAAATAAATCCTAATTTTTTTTTATTAAGTAGTGCATGTTTAAATGTGTGGATTTACGGAATGTTCAGTCATCAGTTTTATTTGTGTAATGTTAATTGGCGTGATGATATTATTTATTTGTAACTCAAGTCTATTTAATGTCTGTGATGTGATTAACATAAGAAATCTTTTGGAAGATTAAATTTTTTTTTAATATATGTCTATTATTTTTTTAAATTGTGGGTGTGTTTTCAATTGAGAAAAAAGAAAAGCTACTAGGGAGTGATAACAATTCAATGTATATTCTGTATTATTCATGTAAATCAATTACATAATCAAACTCTCAAAAAGGTAAGCATGTGAAACTTCACAAAAATAGTAAAATGCAAACAAAAATAGTAAAAAAATAAATCACATGATTTGCTTAAGTATAACATTGCGCTTATGTACTAGTTATTACTGTACTTTAGGTACTGAATATAAAGTTTGAATACTTAAATGTTATACAAATTTTGTTCCTAGCTTTCGTGATCACATTTTCTATCACCCGTGGTTGCATGTTTAAGCAACTTATTTACTTCTTCTCCTTGTGCTTCACAACGACGGGGCCGACGTTGTCGCCGGTGTCACGGTTGTGTTCACCGTGAGTTCCGTCACAGTACGGCATCTAGATAAACATGAATATTAGAGATCTCTTCTATAAAACAAAAATTAAAAGTAATACAAAAGGCTGCTATACTCGTTTTGTGTATATTTCAAAATATAGTTTTAATAAAATATTACTAACATTTTTGCTCCTCCAACATCTGCAAAGGGATGCCTTCTCAGTAATATCCTCAATGTCTATGAAGTCCACGACTTTGTTATTGTCCTTTCTGTAAGATGGGTTAATTTGCCCACTGCCTGCCAGTTGAGCCTTCTTTATTGTCTGATACGACACATAGGAAATGCCTCCGATAGCTAGTGTAGGAGGCAATAGCGACAGCCAGTCTCTCACTGAAATGAAAAATATGATCAGGTTATAAAATAGTGGCAGAAATATTGCCTGTCAGCTCATAGCCAGTTATGAAATGGATAAAAATAAAAAGTATAAAATGGAAATGGGCTGGTCACATGATATGGGGAAAGAACAAATAGAACAAAGAGGTAACTGAGTGACACCCCAGGGACAGTAAAAGGAGGAGGGGAAAGCAATACTGAAGATAGGAGAATAAAAGGCAGTGGCAGGGGCGATATAGACGAGAATGGCTCAGGACAAGAGACTGAAGAGGACTCTGGAAGACGCCTTTACCGAGAGGCAAACTGATCAGGACGGTGACACCCATGTCTGATGGAACTGTATTGGGCATGCATGAGTAAAGAGATTAGTAAAAGAAAGGCTTATATTATATTTAGTAGATAAATATGTGGGACAATGTGAAAATCTTAAAATTTATAAATGTCTGCCTATATGTGTCATTAGTCCTACACCTGTCGACACTACCCGATCTGATCCTAAATCGGAACCATTCTGTCCACACTTCCCAATCAGTATTTTGAGTGCTAAAGAATTTCACAAATTTTCACATGGAGGCAGCATGGTAAATTATAACCCAAAACCCCTAGAGATTGACTAAACAAGGCTTGTACCCTGCAGTGGGACAATATGCTTGCCCAATTTTTACAAACAATTTATCATTATTCAAGTGTAATAAAATTAAAGGTATAGGAGACCCACTTTCGTTTTGCCACACATAAGAGTCAGACCCTTTAAAATCAAGTGCAACCATAATTTTTTTATCTGTCAGTTATCAAAAGTTGACCTATGAATATCTCTATCAATTATTCTAATTAGCGCTCTGTTACAAAACATCAGAAACAGCCACTCAAGCCATTGTCCTATTTTGCAACATATGTCACTGCACAACTACAGCTAAGCCAGTTAGCTGTCTCCACGATCTACAGACTGTATCTGGACTGGTAACTTTGCACACAGACCACATTCAGGCCAATAAAGATGTACATATCTCCGAGTGAGTGACCTCTTTAAAGCAACAATATCATTAGGAAATTGTCACTTGATTCTTTGCAATATCCATATCATTGCATAAATATTATATTCACAAATCAGTTTGATTTCCGATTGAAAACTTTGAGTCAATATTTTTGCTCCTGAGTGTAAATTACAATTCACTTTAGTTATATTATGTATTTATATTTACTGAAATTCAATACTAAATATCTTATCACTTATCACAAAGTAAATACTCCTGTCTGATACATATCAAAAGACAAGACAAGGCCCAGATAAATTTCTGTGACACAAATATGGCAATAAAAAATTTGGTGACTCGACACATCAGTCATTACAAATCATACCATTTTGTACTGTATAATGCTCAAGATAAAATACTAAGTGTATAGATAGTTCAAACTATAGGCCAATCTAAGAGTTTGTGCTAGAAAAAGCTCCCGCCACTCCCCGCGCTTCCTCGCCGCCATGGTATACGCTGATTACTGCCCTACGAAAAAAGCTTTAAGACCGTTAATGCCGTGATGAGTAGGATACAAGGACGCGGTTCGTTATTGCGACGAGTTGTACAAACAAACATATATCACAAGGCAATATATATATTTAGCATTGTAAAGAAAAATGTAATTTTATATTGAATGTTTTTAATAATTATGAAAAGGAAAAGTGTTCGCACATCAATATGTATGTCACGTAGTACGGAACATTATTAGAGGTATCTATTGAATAGTGAACTGTTAAAAACTTTGACATGGAAAGCTTATCAAATTGATGGTCAAGCCATCCAAAAATAATAATAGCTGTCCGAAAATAATAACCTCATGTTTTTTCCTTACCTCCAAGACGAAACCAACCACCAATAGAATCAGGAATCGGCAGTCCAGCCAGGTAGTTAGGAATGGTAACTTTAACCAGAGTTGAAAAGGGATACATTTTAAGTGATAATTTATCCGTCGCTAAAAAACAGTAATCTTTGGATACTTTTGAGTTGGATTGAACTGTACTGTAGTTACACAATCACAATCATGGAAGCAAACACTAAAAAATAAGGAAGGAAAGATATTTCTTTCAGACAGACGTCACAAACAAACTCACACAACACCACGAATCTATATAATATATCTACAATCAACCAAATTACTAGTACATTGCTTCTTTTCACATTGTAACTTTTAAAATATATATATATTATATATCTATAATTTCAATGTATATTAATATGTCAATTACTACCATTTCAATGACAAAGTCTACGATTTCGTTGCCAATTGTTTTTTAAAAAATAATAGCATGGATGTAAGTTCTTCATGAGTTCTTCAATCATGCTCACACTAGAAATGTACATCAAGCTAAATAGGTACATACTTATTTTTTTATCATTCATTTATAATATAGAAACTGAATTTAAGTACTCAATAATTTTAGTATTCATTTATTTTAAAAAAAGATATATTTTATCTTTAATATAATGAGGGTTGACAACTAAAAATATGGTACTCTTTAATTGTGCCACTTTTCATTGCCCAGACTATATATGTTAGCAGTCCATTGGTTAGGGATTGTAGGTACATTCGAAAATCTAACTCCTAAATCAATTACCGTTGAAGTCAAGTAATAATAAACGATATATTTAGTTATTATAATGTAAATATATGAACTGTTTTCTGGTAGCTAAAAGTTTTGTTGTTATTGTTATAAAGAGTTTTCTTTTTATGTTGTCTTTTCTTGTATTAAATTGTTAAGCAAGTAAAACAGTGTCACACTTTTTAAATGTACTTTCCTTCCTTCATTTTATGGAATACCTACCTGTCTTCGCTTTGGTTCGGTGCGTTTGCTTTTATCGTACTTTGTAATAATAATGAAATATTTTCGGATTGATTGTTAAATCCCCTACGGTAGCATCCCATGTGATTCTAATAAGTGTTTCTAGTGAAATCCTTTGAAGGATGTTAATCAATGCTGCTGTGCACTGAATATGGCTGACGAAAGACTAGTGGTCCTGAATCGTAGTGATAATTTGGGATTCGGATTCTCTTTGCTTGGCGAAGCCGGTTTGCCACATATTATATATAAAATCGAAGAAAATTCTCCAGCTGCTCGCAGTGGTGAGGTAAGGAAACAATGTTATTTATCTCCAAGAAAGGGGTGTGTGAATATACATACGATGTAAATACAACTAAGTACCGATATAGTTGAAGCTTTTACTTTTACTTACATTCATCACGTTCAAAACGCTTCAGTATACTCGTTTTAGTAGATAGGTACTATAAACTAAAAGTTAGGTCCAGTTTGTTTGTACCTACTACCTGTACTCAGCTTGATGCTAATGACAAATGACTCATTTGAGAGTCACAATAAAACTGTTTTTAAGTAATTATACATATACATATAATTATTAAACTTTTACCTAAATATGTCAATTTCTATTGTATCAAACTTTTTAGTCTTATTACACCAACTTACAAATTGGTTTTCTTAAATCAATAATACCTATTTTGATTAGATAAATTCTCTGTATAAATAAACAAAGTTAAATATCTGTACATTGAAAATCAACTTTTATTTTAATACTTAGTATTTTAAGGCATTGCTAGTACCTTTTACTAGGTATTTGATTTCAAAATGTTTTAGAAATTGAATATTGAACAGTCAGTATCATAGAACATGCATCAATTGATTTTGGTTGATCACAAATCTCATTTGAATATTTATTTATGCATACATATGTAACTATGCATAAATTATGATACAAACATAGTCCTTGACCTGGTGAGTAGGAATTGTTATATTGGATTTTATGGAATGTAAAACTAGACTGTGATAGGTAATCAAAATCATAGTCATTGACATAAATTATTAACTCAGAGAAAAAATGTGTATAATATTTAATTTATTTTGTAGAACACTGAACAACACAATGAAACAAGAGTAAATACTAGCCTATTGGCTAAATGTTGCCATACTTTCAGTCAATTATATAATTAATAAATATATACTGCATTATAAATGTTCTATTGGAAATGGTGTCAATCATGTCTGGGTTTTATTTTTGTAGGACTGACAATGTGATAGGTATGTTCTTATTTACATTTATACTAGGTCATCTCTCTACTGATGGATACAGGTGTCTCCAAGTCACACTACTGCATAATACTCTGATAAAATTGTAAATTATTTATTGGGTGGCTGTCCATTCCTACAAATAGCAGATTTAATTAATTACTACATTGATTTAATTGACTAACTTACATAAACATTTCTACTAACATTTTATATATATAAAAGAACAAATAAAAATAAAATTATTATGTTTATAAATTACCTAATAACTGAAACAAGACATAAATAATATTGTCCTTTTCTATTCTATATTGAGAAGTGAAAAACATGAACAATAGAATTGTATACATAATGTGAGTAATTAGCTTAATAAATATGTGATAATTATGTTTCAGACAGTAGTCAAGCCATCAAGCCCTGTTGACTGCTGAGATAGCCTCAGCATTCAACAGGTCATTTCACTGAGTAATAACAATAACCTCTGACAGCTAATAGTTGAAAAAAGCACAGTGATGAGACTTTGTTAATCAATAGCCTAGATTGTAGATAATAGATTTTTTTTAATCATTAATTATAGCTATGAAATTCAAGGTTAATCGATTCTTGCTAAGGAACTTAACTTTTCTATTTGACTGTCTTTTCTATTCAATTTATTATTAAAATACAACCCAAATATAAACTAAAACTAGAATGTTAGAAATCAGGAAATATAAGTGTATATATTGATTTGCATGATTATATAAATACAATAAAATAGGATCAAAACATCAAAATAAATATGAACTGGACATTTTAATTAAAATACAATATTTTAATAAAATTATATAATTAATACTATATGTAATATTAATTATATTACTTTAAATAATCAATCATCAACAATCGAAAAAAAATTGCTTGTAAGCACTAGCACAATATACATCCTCTTTACAGGATGATTTGAATTTACATATTATTGTGGAAAATGGAATTATCTGTTGTATTGAATAAAATTATGTTAAAACATACATTAAAAAAACAATAAATACTTGAAATTTGATTATTATAATTTTGCGACTGGTATATGAGCATGGCCGCCAAAAATTGTACAATAACAGTCGTGAATTTGTAACACACGGTAACATACGTGAATGAAGGTAACACATGTGAACTTCATTAAGCATAGTGTACATATCTAAGAGAAATTCCTAATAATTTTTGGTATGATATTTTTTTTTTCAAAATAAAAGAATGGTCCAGGTATGCTTTAATGATATATTATATAACAATAATTATTAGTTTTTGGAAATTCTTTGTAACGTAAATTAACTTGGTAAATTACTTATAAAAAAATTACAATTAGTCTTGAGCTACCAGAATCGACAGTAAGAATAATTATCAAAAATAAAGAAATAAATTCTCGGAGCTGTGAAAAATGCACAATCCTTGAACTCAAGCATAATTCATAAGCGTCGGTCACACCTATCGCGTAACTTCAGGGTATTACTGTATTGTACAAAGCTAGCAGCTGATGTGCCTATATCTTATGCTGGTGTATGCATTAGTCTTGCGGAGCACTAATAATATTAGTAATCTCTAATGATTTCGCCCACGATAGAGTTAGTGTAGATAAGTATAGAGGCCTCTGCCCATTACACCGGACCATACTATGACCGTAACCGTATCGACACATGAAAAAATATATTCTTCATATGGACTATTATGAGACAATGCCCACTACAGTGTTCCATCGACGACCAACATTGGACCGCATGACCACCCCGACAACAAATTCACATTGAGATTATTTGCAGGCAGCAAACCGCATTGAGTCCGCATATATTCACCATTGTAAACGCATGGTTGCCATATTGACATTAGTTCAGTGTAGTCCGTAGTGTATATGATTGGAGGGAAATGAAACGTTTTTTATATGGTTACCGTCAGAAAAGAGCTCTACCAGCCATTGTTGTTTTTAGATAAACACTTTAATTGAATACTCGAAGCTACAGTTACTTTAAATCATGATAAAAATTAAGTGTTTTTTTTATATTTTAACCAATGATTTAAATCAAAGTTAAGAAGAAGGCAAAATTCACTGGATTACAATAAAAACATATACAAATAATATGAATTAAAAATAAAATAATTCTTTATTTTACGTTAATCAACTTAATTTATATATGCAAATATGATGTACAGTAATCCCCCCTATAACACGGTAGATTGATTCCGCGTTATAGGAAAACGTGTTGTAGGAGTATTCCCGTATAACGCGTTTTTACGACCCCGTATAACGCGTTACGTATAAATTATTCACGTTTAACTTTTCTCGCTAAAGGGGGTTTAAATCGAATATTAAGAAAAAACTATATTATCAACGAAATATGTACGTTTTATTAAAATCAAACTAAACTAAGAACATTTTAAATAAAAAACTTATGCATATGAACTAAAAAAACAGTTAGTTTCAAATAAATTACACTATCATTATAAATTTCACAGTACATACAGAAATATAATGTGGGAAATCCCCGCGTTATATGGGGGAATGCCCGTGTTATACGGGGGATTGAAATCGCGTAATATGAAAATGCGTTATAAGAGTACCGTGTTATAGGGGGGATTACTGTATATGTAAATATGATGTGTACTTATGTATATGCAAATATGATCCAAATCTCGTCTTACTTTCGTCCCGCAGACATTGTCACATCCAAAACTAGTTTTTATCTGTATTGTGTTTGTAAACAATCAAAAACAAAATGACAACATAATACACAGATTTTACTCTGCGAGAGTGGCCGTTATCGCGACACGACTCAGTGTTACCACCTGCCAAGCCTAAGTTACCCTTTTAAAGCAGAAATATTGACAATGTACGAAGATAAAAGATCATAATTTTTTAAATTAAAATAAAAAAAAAAACAAAAAATCTGATGAAAATAAAAAAAAAAACATGATTTTTATCAACCCTACTTTAAACATTTCCATGTAAAACGAAAACATTGAAAAAGGTGAACACTAGAATAGAGAGCATGTACTGAATCCGATAGAACTGGTATGGAACTGTCATCAAACGCAGTGAAGACGGGAATAGAACGGCGTTGATCTGTTGCAGTTGGTGTTGGTAGTGCTCGGCGCGTTTCTTTCGAGCTCTGTATTTTTTTTTTATTTTTTTTTTTTTAATAGACTAGTGGGCGGACGAGCAAGCGGTCCCACGTGATGGTAAGTGTTACCGCCGCCCATGGGCACCTGCAACACCAGGGGGCATGCGGGCACGCCGCCGACCTTGCAAAATCCTATTCACAGCTCTCTTGAAGAACCCCATATCGTAGCTCAATGGAAAGACCTCTTGAGGCAGTTCGTTCCACAGCCTAACCCATTCGCATAATCCCTCGGGTATCCCGAAAGATGGTAACTTGGAAAGCAGCGATTTGTGCCATACCCGGTCAAAAGCTTTCGCAATGTCTAGGCCTACAGCTAGAGCCTCGCCTCTACTCTCAATGGCGTCAGCCCAGCGATGTGTTAAATACGCTAAAAGATCACCAGCCGAGCGATTATGGCGAAATCCATATTGACGGTTGCTAATCAGCTGGTGATCCTCTAGGTACCCAAGGAGCTGTGTGTTTATGACACGCTCCATCAACTTGGAGAGGAGGGAGGTGATCGCTATTGGCCTGTAGTTGGCCGGGTCTGTGCGGTCACCCTTTTTAGGCAAAGGGTGAACATGAGCTACCTTCCATGTTGACGGGAAGCTTTTTGTAGAGTATGAGAGCCTAAAGAGTCGCGTAAGCACCGGGGACAACTCGGGAGCGCAAAATTTAAGCACCACTGCAGGAATACCATCTGGCCCACTCGACTTTCGGATATCAAGACATGCTAGAGCTCGCCGGACTTCACGCTGTGTGAAACAGATTTCCGGCATGGAGCTTGTACACCTTGAGATAGACGGTGGTGAGGCCAGATGGTGATGGTGATATCGTCCAGAGTCAAGTTTGAGGCAAAGAGATAGTCCAAGAGATCGGCTTTCTCCTTCGCCCCATGGGCCAGTGACCCATCGAGTTTCCGTAGTGGAGGGAGTGACGACTGACAGAAGGTACCTTCAGCAGCCTTAGCGAGCGACCAGAAAGCCCGGCTTCCAGAAGGACAGCTAGCTAGTCGGTTGCCAATTCTGCGGATGTGCTCATTCTTTGCTCTGACAATGATCTTCTTACTGCACCTCGAGGTAGCGTTAAATTTCTTCCTCAAATCGGAGGTATTCGGATCTTTGGACACCTGCGCTCTGACCCAGGTCCTGTATGCGGCCCGTTTATTATGACGGGCCTCTCTGCAGGACTGATTAAACCATGGTTGGCTCCGTCCGCCTACCGGTATCACGGTGCAAGGAATATAACATTTCATGCCCTGCAACACCACGTCGGCAACGGAGTCTGCACAGGTATCCGGATCTCCCGACGAGAAACAGAGCTGCCCCCAGGGATAAGAGGCGTAAAATTCGCGCAACCCATCCCAATCTGCTGACTTGTAGTGCCAGACTTTGCGCGTTCCCTGTGAATGGGTCGGCACGGATTGCTTAGCTGGCACAGCAGTTCGAATGACACAATGGTCGGATGATCCTAATGGGGCACCAACAACAACATTGTAGTCATTCGGCCGCGTAGTCAGCAGGAGGTCCAGTAAGGACGGAGTATGGCTCTCGATATCAGGTATCCTTGTAGGTGCTGACACCAACTGCGAGAAACCATAGGCCAGGGCAAAGTTATAGGCTGCTCTCCCTGCGCGATCGGTAGTTCGGGATCCCAACCACTCTTCGTGGTGAGCGTTGAAATCACCAAGGACCACCACTTCCGCGCAAGGGAACTGCTCGAGCACGCTGTCAGTCGTCTCTTGTAGACGCTCAAAAAAACGAGTCGTCTCCGTATCACCGCTGTGGGACCTGTAAAGGCAAGTGTAGACTTTAGTGGAACGTTCGTAGTCAATACGCGCCCAGGGAATCGACAGGTCCCCGTCTTCAAAATGGCTGAGGCGGCGGCAACAAATATCCTCCCGGACGTACATGCATACCCCAGCACGTCGCACAAAACAGTGCTCCAGTTTGTAACCGGGGTAATGAAGATATAATGTATCGGCCGGGCAGGAAATCTGTGTCTCCGTCAAGAAAAGTAAGGCCGACTTTGCCATCTCAAGGTGGTAGTGGTCGGCGTCGATGTTACTATGCATCCCTCTGATGTTGCAAAAGTCCACTTGTAGTGTGGAACTTACGGGATGGGCCGCTGAGTGAACATTATACTTTTTCTTTTTCTTGGCCATCATAGTGAGTGTGAATAGGGAAAAGAAGAAGAAGAAAAGGGGGGACGGAGAGAGAGATGGTTGCATGTGGATCAAAGGACAAAGCACGGAACAGAGAAAAACCAGGTCACAAAGGTTGTGTGATTTGTTGGCACGGGGTACGGAAGGGCCCCCGGTCCCCCCCTGGGGGCAGCAGTCGGGTTCCACTCCGGTCTCCTCCGGCACAACTGCTACCCCAAGGGATTTTTCGCGTGCGGCGGGGCAGCCTCCTGGGGTGGAGATTAAAGTAAGATCCCCGGGCTCGGGCCCCCAACAACCCGCGGGCGGTCAGCGGACAACCGTTTCACCGGGTCTCCCTGATCCCCGCGCCATCATGTCACGCCCATGCGCGTCTGTAATTCCCCGCAACCGCCGGTCCTCATTTCCACGCGCAACAATCTCTCTTTCGGGACGGCTTCTTTCGCTCACCGCCGGAACACGATGCGGGCCTCGCGGCTTATAAGGCACCATTATGGCGGCGGACTCCGACGAAAGGGATGATCCCAGTACGGTCATAGTATGGTCCTATACTATATAATTTTTTTTTATCGAAGATTCTTTATAACTTTATCACTGTATAACGTTAAAACACACTGTTACACACACACACATACACACCCTCACACTGGGTACACACCAACGCACAACACACACAAACGGACACACCAATGCAAACATAAATCAGCACACTTTATTAATAAAGAATCATCCTTTACTTGCCCACAATCTATTAAATACTGTATGTCAGTGTAATCTGTATTGGCCATTAGCACTAGCAACATATTTGTTAAACAAGTTACATGAAAGGCTGTAGATTACATAAATAAACAAAAAAAATAATATGTTGATCTTAAAGCTTTAAAGACCAAACATTACATCTAACACTGACAACGTTACAGAGGACTCTCTATAAAAAATAATTGTCCGCTTATCTTACTGAGTAGCAGTTTTTCCTTTATGTCAATTTTCATTGTCGATATTAAAAAATACAAAAATAACCATATTAATAAAACACACCCCAACCCATTGAATACAGAGTTTTGATGGAGGTAACTTATCTCTTTTACTATGACCAATCCCGCACACAGTATACTTTTAATAAGGAAGGTGTAACGAATATTGTAAGCAAAGGTCACAAGATAACGAGGATTAATTATATGTGAAAATTGATCTTTAATAAATAATGGTTCACCTGCACTAGTAATTAACAATGCCTGTTTCCAATTAATAAAGTATGCGGTGTGGTATGTCCTCTTTGTATGACAAGAAGATTGTATTAATTTTTCTTGTTTTTTTTTAATTATGCCATAGCCCTTTTATAAGAAGCATTATTCATTAATTAACACTTCACTAACACTTGAGATTATATCTCGAATGATCTAGATCAAATAATCATCAAATTCATAAGGTGTCACAGTCGATAATTTTTCCCTTTATCCTACTTTTCCCTCAAATTAGCCGCGTGTTATCGGCCGGCCGGCTTTAGAGCAGCACCACCCCATCTCTTCCCATTGCCCTCGTAAATTCCCATAATGTTACTTATGCTTTCGTTAAAATGTTACTAGTGCCTTTTCTTCTTAGGAAGCCAGTATATACCTCAAACTCAGCTAATGAGTTTCCGTTTTGTCGGAACCCTATTAAAAAGAATAATAATGAAATTATCACTGCAAAGAAATATGTCTTTTCTTATTTCAGAATTGATGCCCTCATTTCAGACGTGCATTGCCGCTTTTAACAATTTTTTGATTAAAACCCGAATATTTTTGGACTTTCGAGCTCAATTTACAACAATCTATATCTATACATATAATAAAGACGTCACATGATATATTTTTTCACAAAAGAATTCTAGTGTACACAATAAATTATACAGAGCCCAAAACAACAATTTTCAGAATGATTGTCTGTCTGTTTGAACGCACATCACGCAAAACCCACTGGACGGATTTTAATAAAACTTGACAATGATAATTTATGTCCTGGGTACGCTGTAAGTTCCTGCGCAAATCCTTGTAAAGTAACCACACGTACTGTAAAAATCACACGAACGAAGGCGCAGGTACTGCTATTTATTATATAATTTACTTATTCATTATTTACTTTATTGGTATAAATCTAATTAATTTTGTTTCATACGAATGATGCAATAACAATAATTACTACTCGAGTGATATGGTATTTCACTTATGCAGCCGTGCACGCGGTTCAACATGCTATTCATTATTCGCCTTTTTTGTAACCATGCCCTTTATGGAGTGCCTACTCGCTCCTGTTTACCGTGAAACAAAACCTGAAAATGTCAAGCGTTTTTCTACCTCTGTCCATTCCTTATGTCATCAGTATTGTATAATTGAACCCAAGGCGGGTACTCACGTAACTTGTATCTGCCTATAACGTCCCACTGCAAGGCACAGGCGTCCCCTAGTAAATCACTGGGGGATTTTCGGGCCGCGGGCCCAGTGGTCGATTACATACTCTATTTATTTTTATTTTTGAAGTATGCGGATTTCCTCACGATGTTTTCCCTCACCGCCGAGCTAGTGTCAATTTTTAAAAAATCGTATTTATGTAGAAACTCTGGTGCGGGCCGAGGATTTGAACTCACCCCTAGGCTTATCACCACTCTCCAACTCACGTTATACGTACTACTATCTATAATGTATATTAAAGGTACTTTTTCGATATATTTTACTTGACGCGTGCCAAACGAAAAGCCACGGTTACAACGCTCGTTTCTAGACAAATAAGTAGGTACCCTATTATCTAGGATAGCAGATATTTGAATATGTATATTAGGAAACATTTCTGAACCCAGTGCTGGACGGACGGAATGAATATTAGGGCCTTATCTGTGAAATTGCCGTTTGTTCATAGTGGCCACTTTGAACTTAATTATCTTGCGTTTGGCCTGGAATTTCAAATTACGAGGCGTATTCGAAAAGTAAGGGCCGTTTCGTCATAAAAAAATTATAATCATATGAAATAGGTTTTATTAGCACATTTAGTTTACTACAAATCTACTTCACTTTTCCACATAATCGCCGCTCACTTCCAAGAATTTTTCGTACCGCTGCACCAGCTTCCTTAACCCCTCTGCATAGAAGCTCACCGCCTGCGAGTTGAACCAGTTTTCAACGGCGTTCTTAATTTCCTTGTCGTTTTCAAAGCGTTGTCCACCGAGCCATTTTTTGAAATGTAAGAAAAGGAAGTAGTCACTGGGTGCAAGGTCGGGACTGTACGGTGGGTGGTTAAAAACTTCCCAACGTAAATCTTGAATTTTCTCTTGGGTCTTGGCTGCGGTGTGAGGACGCGCATTGTCATGAAGGAGAATTACACCGGATGACAGTTTACCACGTTGTCGATTTTGGATCGCACGTCTTAGCTTATTGAGCGTTTCACAATACACGTCAGCTGTAATTGTTGTCCCACGTTCCATAAAATCAACCAAAAGAACACCTTTTTCGTCCCAAAAAACGGTAGCCATCATTTTTCGACTCGTGTAAGGAGTTTGCTTAAATTTTGGTCCACCAGAGAAACAATATCATCGGTTTGCATACTGGGCCTACCACTCCGCTCTTCGTCATGAACATTTGTTCGTCCAGTTTTGAAATCACGACACCATTGTCTAACCTTTCCTTCATTCATTACAGTAGGTCCATAAACTAGGCATAACTCTCGATGAATTTCAGCAGCTGAAGATCCTTTTGCACACAAAAATCTTATTACAGCGCGAACTTCACAGCTGGCGGGAGCAACGATTATCGCGGACATTGTTTACTGTACGCACAGATAGGCAAATGACTACTGAATCAAAACAACACCTGAAATAGCTGCACGAATAGTGCACGTACAGATATGCACAAGTTTAAACGTGTTACGACTTGTCGATTTTGAAATATAAGCGAACGGCCCTTACTTTTCGAATACGCCTCGTAAAATTAATTTCAATTTAAAGCTATGACATTCATTTTCAAAATCAGTATTCATTTGTTTTTCCGTCTACCGACTTTCTGCTTAGATATCGTTGTGTTTGCGACCATGGAAAAGTAAAAAATTCGCGTTATTTTCGGATATAAGTTCCGCCGTGGCACCAACGCAGCACAGACGCCGCGCAATATGAAACCAAACACCACAAACTAACACACAGTGCGTTTTTGGTTTGATCGTCTCCGTTCTGGAAATTTCGACCCCAAGGATCAGCCCCGTGGACGACCTGAGACTAAAGTCGATACTGACGAAGATTCATTTCAAGCCACGTCTAAGTTAGCAGCAGCCTTCGACGCAAGTGACAAAACGATATTGCTTCATTTGTATCAAATTGGGAAGTGAAGAAGCTCGGAAAGTGGGTACCGTATGAGCTTAATGAAGTTTAAGTTTGCCTTACTTTGCGGAACCGACACAAAAATGAAGGGATTCTGAATCGTATTGTTACTTGTGATGAAAAGTGGATCCTGAATGATAATCGTAAACGTTCGTCACAATAGTTGAACCCAGGAGACAGCCAAACAATGTCCCAAATGTAAACTGAGTCCAACAAGTTGCTGTTCAGATCCTGTACTTTCTATTTGATATCTCCCAAAGATGTAGAGATGAAGACCCTAACATCCGTTTTATATGCCATTATTATTCCAAAGATTAAGTTATATGCACCTGTTTGATCGTAATGTGGCCTGAAGTAAAAAAAAAAAACAACGGATGTTTTAAGGGACAGAGAGAAGAGCTATAAATGGTAGTGGCTAATGTCTTAATGGAACGAGCCTATAATGTAACAGCACTTTGCAGTCGCGACGCCCCGATGACGTACCAGGGAAGGCGGCAGACCACCGGTAGAATTAAATTTACTCAAATTACGCCAAGGCCGTCCGATACACACTACTTAACAATTTAGCCTATTGATTTATGTGGTTACATCATCTATTTGTGAAGAACACTAATAATATCTGATATTATTATGAAATGAATCTTAGACAGCCGGCTGATAGATTTATTCATACTTGATGTCCAACATTCCCGCTTTGTTTAAATTCTAGTTACTATCAACGATTTCACTTTATTGCGGTGAATTTTAATTTATACTCAGTTTTTGGACTTCCCTACTTGTGTTGTTTGTCCTGGTTTTATATAAAACCATATCGACTAAATTGAATTTAACGAAGTTTGCAGTTTTTGGAGGGTTCTTGTGGTCTGCACGTTGTTTCATCTCCGGATCTTTTGAAGTCTTCGAATTGCGAATAGTTACATCAGACAGATGAGTAGTATAATCGAGTCTTGTGTAGCGAAGTATGTTTACGTTGGATAATAATATTTTGTGATGACCATTTATATTAAGTTAAAAATACCACAGATGAGCAATTTATATTCCGTGTAAAATATCTACCATCACAATTATTAATAGGCAATATAAAAATATATAGATAGAACATTTATTATAATGTAGAAATTTAAAATAAGATTTATTCGAAATTCGGACTATTAAATCGATTTACACTTAAATATCTAATAATTTCTAATGAGTTTCCATTTACGACAAATATTCCATAGAATGATAATTGATTACAAACAAAATTCTTGTAGTCTTAAGTGCAAAAACTTATTTTACAAGTTTTACATTATAATGGACTTCGCTGTTAAATATCTCACGTAAAAGTGTAATTAAAATTGTGGAGCTAAAATAGGTACGACTGATGTCTTCATTAGTGCGTGTGCACTGAGCGAACCCGTCGCGTCGTCAATACTTCGCTTGCTATTTAATGATCGGCCTAGATTGGAACACTTGCAGAGAAACACACTGCATAACTTTTAGAATGTCTAACGTATCACGGCGTATTGCTTACAAATCACCAACTAATCTCTGCAAAGATCTCCACATGTGGATTGCAATGTCTTTCTTTAAATGGCCATGCGACATGTAGGTAGGTACTGGGCGTGATTAATGAGATGTTTGCTTGTATTATAAAATGCAATCTCTGACAGTTTATGGTAAGCGTTAGTCAAAACCTCTGGTCGGGTTTTGGTAGTACTTTCATCAACAGGTAGCTCTTGTCGTTCATCAAAATTGATATCATGATTTTTATTAAAATCTGCTATCATTGAATTAATAAGTATGATTTAGTTTTAATCAAATGGTATGAGAATTCTGCGGCGATCTTTTAAAGAGAATTACGAGTATAATGTTTAGCAGTGGGGAAACATAGCCTTAGATTTCATTGAAAGAAAGTTTCCAAAATTAATGATCCGAAAAGTTTTTTCAAACAGCAATATCAGCCACAGTTATTCGTGCCGCCAGTTTAAAATTTCTTTAAATCTATCTAATCTAGCCTTGCCTAGAGAAGAATGTAAAAATAAACTCAACTTTAGTACAGTTTAATATTCCTCCGGTGGCTCAGAAGCGATTTAAGACAATGTCTGATCAGTGAGGTGTCTGATCAGTAAGTTAGTCGACACCCGCATTTACGAGACGAGGTTTTAATGATATACGTATCTGCTGTCTACGTTTTTCTCTCAAGTCACAAGTATATCTGAGATATGAACCTCACGCTTTCGATTTTCCAATTAATCATTAGCCTTGTCAATCATGCGAGACTGTTTTTTTAAGCATTTTTGATCCGTGTGGATTACTTCTTTACTTATGACGGTTACGATTCTGACTCGGTTAAATCTAAGCTTGCAATTTGAGTTTTTACTGTAATACCAATTTGAAAACTAAAGGGTTTATTAACAACACAATACGATTATGAGCTCTGTTATCTATATATAAATAAAAATTAAATGCTATTCGTTGGTAAGCGCATCACTTGAGAACGGCTGGACCGATTTGGCTATTTTTTTTTTAAATATGCGTTATAGTCCTAATAAGGTTTTTAAAGAAAGAAAAATTGGAAAATTCGGGAAAAACAGAAAGTGCTTTTTTCTATGGAATTTTTGTATTATTGAAATTTGGACAGGACAAATTCTGTCGGGTCAGCTAGTTATTATTAAATATATTTGCGAAAATAACTTGGGGTCACTTTGAGTTTTTTTGTTTATGTTTTGATTTTGGACGATCAGATATTTATTCGTCGCTCGAGTTTCTCAAGTAGGTGCAGGAAATTTAGTGAATATCGTCCTTGATTTTAGAGATTTTATAATCTCTAATAATCCTATAAGCAGATATTATTTACAAGAAATTTATACGTACGTAGACCACATATTTACTTCCTAGTAGATATTATGTTATGTTCTGATTATGACCTTAACTTAAGCCATACATATGTGTGTTTTATCGAAAGATAACATAATATTTTGCTGTACATACAGTTTTAGCCACAACTTACATTTATAATGAAATAGTTAATATTTATAATTAATAATTGGAGTTAAAACGTACTTCCTAATTTCTCTAAAATCCTGACTTTCTTACCTATACCATAAGAATTATTTATTTTTATGCATATACATATATGTATAGTATTTCGGAAGTAACATTTTCTAATCTATTAATAATTATTTTTATTCTAACGTATTCTTTTAATATATTTATATCGGAATTTTCTATCAGAAATTTCTGGAGGTTAAACTTCAAACTTCTTCCAGAAATTCTACATGTTATCTCAAAGACGACTAAAAACCTCGTCACCATCAATGCAGGATCCTGCGCGTACGAAGTTAATAGCCGTGGCCTGATATTTTGCATTCCTTTATACATTCGGTAGACATGGCTTGCACATGAGAATTGTGGCATTTCTGTTTTCATCCTGATTCAATACCTGGAGAGTCCAATCCAACTCCGTTGGTACAGCGAACCGCAAATATTATGAATTTGTAATATTAGGTAGTCGGATAAGTTCGCGGCCTTTTTATAGTGAAAATAATAAAGACTTTTTGTATTACATAAATATTTATTGAACTGCTCTGGCAGAAAAATGGTGAAAGATAGTCGAATGAAATGGAGAAAAAAATGGCGAAAGATAGTCGAATGAAATGAACAATGGAATATTTGGACAATATGGACATATGACAATATGGAATATATGGACAATGGAATGGAATATTCCATTTCATTCGACTATCTTTCGCCATTTTTCTGCCAGAGCCATTATCCCATCGCTATAAAATTTTTGGGGTTTCTGAGCTGATTTAACTGATTAAATCGTTTATACAGGCTTCTCTTGTATGTAATTTTACTCCATTTAGAGAATTTTGTAAAGAGCGGAATAAATGATAATCCGAAGGTGCTGTGTCTGGACTGTATGGAGGATGCATTAAAACTTCTCAGCCAAGGTCCATCAATATTTTTCGTTTTTCTGGGCGTTTTTATTCAAGTGCTTGTTTCAATATTACTAATTGCTGACAGTAGACAACAGAATTAATTGTTTGGCCATGTGGCAAAATCTCGTAATACACAATGCCTTTCGAGTCCCACCATTCATTTAACGTAATTTTGTTCAGAGTGAGGCCTGGCTTTGGGACTATTTGTGGTCGCTCACCTCGCTTAGACCAAGATAGTTTTCGAACATTGTTATCGTAGGTGATCCACTTTTCATCGCCTGTTACCAATCTCTTCAGAAATGGGTCGATTTCATTTCGTTTTAGCAACATCTCGTATATGAAAATTCTATTCACCAAGTTTCTGTCATTTAAATCATGCGGCATCCAAACATCTAACTTTTTTACAAAATTCAGTTTCTTCTGGTGATCCAAAACTGTTGAGTAGTGAATATTAAGCTCTTCCGCAATTTGATGACTACTTATGTGTCGATCTGCTTCAATTTTTTCAATGATAACATCAACATTTACCTTAATAGGACGACCACAGCGAGGAACATCATTCACATCAATATTACCAGACCTGAATCGACTGAACCATTTTTTGTATTAGTTTTACATAAAGCATCGTCTCCGTGAACACCACAAATCTCTTTTCGAGCACTCGAAGCATTTCTACTCTTGTCAAAAAATGTAAAACATATGAGGACCCCAGAGGTAAAGGGGTCTAAGTGACAAAATTTATGTTTTGAGATACGAGGGCGGAGTGATAAGTCTGGTAAAAATGAAAGAAGGAATCAACTTTATTTAAAAATTATGATTTATTTTTCAACGTAGTTTCCTTCTAACTCAATGCACTTCATCCAGCGTTTCTCTAGCTTTTTGATCCCTTCCATAAAATACGACTTAGGCAACCCTTTGAAATAGGCATTGGATTCGTGTATGATCTCCTCGTTGGAGCTAAATCTTTTCCCACCGAGCCATTTTTTTAAATTCGGAAACAGAAAATAGTCGCAAGGGGCTAAATCTGGCGAATATGGTGGGTGAGATAGCAACTCATATCGCAACTCATGGATTTTGGCCATGGCAATCGCGCAAGTGTGCACTCGTGCGTTGTCTTGGTGGAAGAGGATTTTCTTCTTAGCCAAATGCGGTCGTTTGTCAGGTAAAATTTTGTTAAATTGGTCCAATAAATTGGCATAATATTCGCCATTAATCGTTTTACCCTTCTCTAGGTAGTCAATATGGGTTACCCCACGTGCATCCCAAAATACTGTAGCCATCACTTTATTGGCCGATAAAACTGCTTTGGCCTTCTTCGGAGCTGGTTCGCCAGTAGCAATCCACTGTTTCGATTGTTGCTTGGTTTCTGGTGTATGGTGGTGGATCTATGTTTCGTCTACCGTTATGAAACGACGCAAAAATTCAGTTTTATCCCGTTGAAACAACGCCAAACCTGCCTCCGAAGTGGTAACTCGCATGCGTTTTTGATCAACAGTCAGTAAACGCGGCACCCATCGCACGGAGAGCTTCTTCATATCTAAATGTTGGTGTAAGATATTGCGCACACGTTCGTCTGAGATGCCAACTATCTCGACTATCTCGCTCACTTTTACTCTTCGGTCGTTCAACACTATATCATGGATTTTAGCGATCATCTCTGGAGTAGTGACCTCAACTGGGCGTCCTGGGCGTTCAGCATCACTTGTGCTTGTACGACCACACCGAAAACCTTAAACCATTTATGAATCATTTTAATCGACGGAGCAGAGTCCCCATAATATTTATCAAGTCTTTGTTTCGTTTCCGTAATAGATTTTTTGCGCAAAATATAATGTTTAATCAACACACGAAATTCACTTTTCTCCATCTTTGCGAAAATGCGTTTAATTGTTTTTATTTAATGGCTGTCAAAAAAAAACTAACCGGCGGTACTGGCTGAAAATTTTAATTTAGTCCTTCAAAAGAGTTGTGAACAAGGAGGTTTCATGCAATTTGCGATAATTTTATTCCAAGATAGATTTTTACCAGACTTATCACTCCGCCCTCGTAATTGAACCAAAAGTCAACAAAATTTTGTAAGAGGGAAAGTTATTTTTTTTGTTTTGACCATTTTAGGCCAACACTTTGGCCATTTGCTTCTAATTAGTACTAACAATAGATAGCTATTGTTAGTAGCTATCTATTGTATATTACTAGCTATCTATTGTTAGTAGCTATCTATTGTTTATTATAGTAGATACTAACAATAGCAGTGTTAGCATGCACTACTAGTGGTGAAGGGGCAACACACTAGGTAGCAGCACCTGTCAGGGAAATCACTTGGATCTCCTCGCCACTAAAAAGAATAGTATTTTAACAGTCTGTTACTGCATCTAACTCAATTCTTTCGAAAATGTCACTTAGACCCCTTGACCTCTGGGGTCCTCATATCTAATTTTCTCCTTATAAACGTCCATTTTAAAATTGTTAAAATATGAAAAGATAAAACCTGTAATTTCAATTTGCCGCCAATACAAAAAGTCAGGTGTCAAACGGTAGGTATATCACTTTCCCGCCAGTGATCAGTGTTGCCAGAAATATAGCACGGTAAAGTTATTGTTCAAAAAGGCCGCAAACTTTTCCGACTACCTATTTATTTTTTATTTTTTTTATCATAGTAAAGGGCTTTGTCGCACATGCGATTATGCCGCCCTGGTTAGGTAAACAATCAACTTAGGAGGCTACCTATTATAATTGAAAACTGAATGCTTCATACAGAACAGTCTTAAAATAGTGTTACTAATAACATAGTCAATAATTTACCTACATATTTACCGTGAAACCGCATGCACTTCGTGCGCGCATCCCTTGAAATAGTTACCTATTGGAAATCTTCTTCCGTCCTGAACACACTACGGAAGATTCATTTACGACCAAATTGATTTCCTCTTGAGTTGTTTCCCCTGTGCATAGGGTTTTACCTTCGTTACTTTATATACTGGCTTCTACAGATCTTGTTTTGTTTTTGTATTTACAAAAATATCGATGAATAGACTTCGGTTTAAACTTTGCTCATCTTCTAATTGTTTCGCAGTTTGCTTTTCATATTTATTGGCAGATATCGATTTTAGTATCGATATTGTCGACAACTGTGTGTAATAAAATAAAATTTGATGAAACATGTTTTATTACGACTGATGTATTGCAACGTCTCATATTGCGCGTACAAGGGCTGGGTTACATGCGCTACATGCGCATATAGTATTACATGCGTTGGTAGTAAACAGTAACCATAGCTGCGACCTTGGATAGGCCTAACAAAAAGTAGGCGAAAAAGAAAGCGTCACTACTTAACTCGTGTACCGTAGGTGTGGGCGTAGCGCCCATGTAGGCGGCGCGGCCGCTATACGCGATCACAATAATTTATCGCGCCCATTGCCTCTCCACTTCAAACATAGCGCGTCTTTAAATTATCCCCTTCTCTTGATTATGACATGTTATTGCTTCCTGAAGCAAATTACGAGCTCATGCTTACACATTTTCCTACGTAAAAGTCCTACGCAGACGAGACACAGTGTAGACATTCCAGACACCGACTGCATTAGAGTACTCATAGAAACGCAAGTGTAATACGTCGGTCGCATCTAGGGATTGCAATCCCGCATCATTTGAGTGTCTGCGAGATACCGCAACAAAGCACAAAGGACAGTTATTAAAGATGACAACAAAAATGTTGAAATTGCACTGGAGTTATTAAAACTGAAGCTAAATACATCCACCGTGGAAAATAACTAAGATTTTGTGCAAATCAATTTAACATTAAGAAAAGGAAGACTACAAACAGACAGAGACCAGAAAGGAGAAAGATTTTTGATAAATTATTAAAGAAGGAAACAACAGCCTATGTTTTTTTTTATATAGAGAAAATGGCGGACGAGCAAGCGGTCCCACGTGATGGTAAGTGTCACCGCCGCCCATGAACACCTGCAACACCAGGGGGTATGCGGGCGCGCCGCCGACCTTGCAAAATCCTATTCACAGCTTTGTGAAGGAGTGAGAGGAAAATTAATATCTTTGGATCATCATCATCATCTCAGCCCTTGGACGTCCACTGCTGAACATAGGCCTCCCCCATTGTCCGCCATTTAGACCTATCGGCAGCGACCTGCATCCAGCGGGTGCCCGCAACATTTATGAGGTCGTCTGTCCATCTAGCAGATGGACGTCCTCGGTTTCGTCCGCCGGTAAGTGGTCTCCATTCGAGAACCCCTCTGCCCCATCTCGGCCATCGGTTCTTCGAGCTATGTGCCCTGCCCACTGCCA
Source organism: Sesia apiformis (assembly GCA_914767545.1). Taxonomy (NCBI): domain Eukaryota; kingdom Metazoa; phylum Arthropoda; class Insecta; order Lepidoptera; family Sesiidae; genus Sesia; species Sesia apiformis. The sequence goes on from OU611953.1 coordinate 15,776,214, forward strand.
CTTCACTATCTTTGGATACTAGATGACAATTAAATCAACAAGCCTAGATGCAGACATGGCTTTTTCGGCCGCTTGATATACATCTATGACTATTAAATATTAGGTTGACGGACGAAACAATCGGTACTAAACATTGTTTCAAAAACAGAACTGATCGTTGATTTAATAATCAATCCATTTTTTGAAACAAACGAATTAACAGCTCAATGTCATCTACAATTATTGTTTGAAAATGAATTCGACTGCTAAGATATCTTAAGAGTACTTACAAACATAACATTACATACATATTTTTTTAAACCGAAAAATTGATCATTCAAAGTTTGGTTGATTGATGCAAACTAATGTGATTTATTATTGTATCAAATTTAATAACACAGTTCGTATGTGATAGATATCACATATGACCTGATGAAATCTAGTATGATTGATTGATTTGTTTTTATGATTACTTATCATTACATGATTGGGTTTAATTGAGATTTAGGTACAGAACTAAATAATTGATATTTAAAAGTTCATTTACACCAAATTATTTTTTAATGTATAAGAGATGTTAATGTACTCGTATTAGTTAATACTCTTAACATTTGATTTAAATTAATGTTGTTTTGTTAACAGAAATACTGTTGTCGAATTTTATTCAAAAAATTGAAGTTTGTTAAACAATTTACTAAATAAACGACTTTTTTTATTTAAAATCTTAAAATTTTAAAAACCTATATGGCGTTCCTGCGGAATTGAGAACACTAGGATTGCAATCCCTAGTCGCATCGCATGAAAACCTTTACCTTTACCCAGTTAGGGAATATTCAACTACAGCCTTACCTTACTATGGATTGTCATCCTTCTGAATTCCCATCCTTCGACCCAATGGGATCTTTACTGTTCTCCTGACCCTATATTCTAAAGAAGATATCGATGTATTGGAGGATAACCGTCATAGTCTATGACCTTATTGAAAGATTTTCTCCTTAGCAAAGTATCGATATAAATAATACAGGAATCTTAACCAACTTACGTATTTAAAACCTCGAAATTTTCCCACAGAAAAAGATTTGACGCGTGTAGGTACAATAGTGGCGACTGCAAACGAAAAAAAAATTCACCTGAAGTCTGATAGCATCAGACGTAGAAATTCTTTTCTAGGTCTCTGTTAACCACAAAAGTAGGAATGTATTGCGATGAATATAATCATATTAATTGAAATTGATGAGTTATATCATATTTTGTCAAAATATATATCAATCAAACTTTTTGAAACAGTATATTATCGTTTATGCAAAACAAGTCATAAATGCATTTGGAGACTAGATACGATCTTAGACAACGCACATTACCTGCTTTCAGATAGTGGACGCCGGATAATCGAAAGCAAAACCTGTTTTAGTTTATGTTTTTACCCAAATTAACCCAGTGTCTTGATGGTACGGGTTCTAGGTACTGATTTGCTTTTATCATCACCAATACGTATTTTCTTCACTTTTTAATACAAACACTTATGATGTTATTCTGTCAGCGCTAACATAAAAGCAGATAACCTGCGTTCTTTATGACACTCCAATTCCGCAGCAATATCTGCGAATACATAGCCGTGAGCTTACGCTTGTAAAGTGTAATCTTGCCGTTGTACTCGATTATTTCCTACTAGTCAGCGGTATCTCGAAAATATGGGACCTTATAAACATGCAATACCAGTGATGCCAATAGTATTTATCATAATATACTAATATTTAACATGATCAATATTTGCTATACAGCTGTTGTGTATTTGAATACGAGTAGAATACGTTGACCGCATTCGCTATTAAAATATTTCCCTGATTTATTCCCATAACACGTAAACACATCTAATTTTAGACCAAGGGAATCAAAGTTTATAATGTAATAACCTAATAACGCAACATTTCCTGGCCTACGTCCATTTCGCCAGCATTCCTGAAATATGAGGTTAACAACAAACAGTTTATTTTACTTAGTTCAGATTTTAAACTTTAAGAGTAATGAAACAATTAACGTGCCGCCCGGTGTTCCACGTTTAATGTAAAGAAGCGGTCGCTGCTGCCACTATGCCACCTAATTCGTTCTTCCGCTGCGCCCTTCTGCTGGAGTTTGATCTAATTTATCTTCTAAACTCAATCCATTAGGCGACCCTCCGGTGATAGCGACGCGTCGAGTTGACAGCGTCGGGCGCGGCGAACGCACGAGTCCGCACTGCGTCCCTGCCCTGCTCCCCAAAAGATAAACATTTTTGTTTCAACGTATGTCTCTCCGCAAACCCCGTCATTCACGATTGTACCGCATGTATGGACGAACAGTTGCCGATTCCCAGACAATCAACACGCACCAAAAATGATACAAGCATTCACAATTAGCTGGAACTTTTTAAAATAACTCTGATTAAAACTGTGTTTCAGTGATTCATGGGCAGTGCGCGGATGCAGTGATATGGTTAATCTGTCAATTGTTGTATAAACAGTGATAATTCCTATTACAATATTAAGTTTTATTTCATACGAGAGTGGTGTGTTTTTGGCATCAACCGGGGCACGTGTTCATGCGACATATTTATCTACTGTATTAAAAATTAAGGGTTTATGTTCACTGGCGGAGGGCCATTTTCGCGTAAAAATAGACTGCGACAGTGCTGTACGTACTCCACGTATTACATGTATATCTTATTCGTTACTATAATGGATACTTATTGATCATAATAATCGAAGCTGTTATATTGATACACCAGAAAGGTATTATCAGTGAAATAACCACATGTTTGTTCTTGTGAATACACAATACCTCGAGGTTTAGAAAAATCTTTAGACGCATATGACATATCTCACGTAGGAGTCTCTCCAAGGGTGTGATCGATCACGTAACGTTTGTTTATTCCGTAAGCAAATATACCTAACCAGAAATATAGATATATATGTGGATACTAACACCTGATTTACTGTTCATTCAACTTTTTATCTTCGTCAATCTTTGCTTTTCTCATTTTATTACGCATCTGTCATGAGAACCTGACATTTCTTGTTACAATAGTGTTTAAATACACGTTTTAAAATATTAAGCGTACGCTTGTGTCCAATTACAGGTCGAGGCGGGAGACGTATTGCTCAAGGTTAATGGTACTGATGTGAACCGGTTTAGTACCCGCGAAGGTAAGGAATTTGCCATTTTATCATGCACATGCCACTTATCTCCAATACATCCTACACACAAATGATATTAAAACATTATTAACACACACATGAAAATAAAACACAACAACTCTGATAAGCTCCAGTAACCCGTATGAAAATATGCTTGTACGTTATATAATTAATTACTTAAATATAACTTGTTTATTCACACGTGAAAGTGTGAATGTGCGCACGAGTATGTGTTGTTATTAAAATGTCACTGTTGGCACTATCCGTGAACTTATTAACACTAATTCAGTGGTCGTGTTATGGACATTTCGTGAGTGGCACGCAACCCTGTCATTCACGTTCATGTACCGCTTAACCCTAACGACCATTGAAGCCGACTAAGGCGACTAAACACAATTCAACACGCAGAACGTCAATGTCGGCTATTCGTTGTGCGGTATTATCGCGTCAGCCCGATCGGTATCCACCACTACTGGTTTCCAATGTTATATGGCTGACTTTAACGTTTTCCCACAAATAGGAATCTTTTTGAGTACATACATAAATAATTTTCTCCAAATCCAATCATACAAAATTTCTTAAAAAATACCTTATTTTTCACTGTATATTTGCATAACTTTTATATATATATATGAAAATCAATTTTATATTCATATCAATTTATGCAAATAAATTGATTGTTGCAGTTTTAAAATGCTTGCGACTATCGTCGGATCCCGTCACTCTAAGACTGAAAAAGGGTGAGTCTCTTCCAATATGCATTATGTACACTCACGCTGGGTTTTTTTAAAAGTATCAATACTAGATCCGCACACTAATCATTACCATGTATGTATGTACATATATGACATGGCTAAAACTTTTTCTTTAACACAACATACTCGTTTCAAACATACAACTTTTCTAATGCCCTAAGGCCTCGAAAGCTCATGTTATTATATTTTCATACGTAGATACTCTTGAGCCAACATTGTTTGAGCCCCGACTTCTATAAAGTAACGTATAATTCCAGCTGCAAGTAATAAAATATGTGTATCCTCGAATGGTTCGACCGAGTTTCCGAAGTAAGCCGCAACACATAAGAGTTGCGTTACCCGGAGTAGTTTAGACGACTCTCGGGATCTCTGCCGGAATAACCCACGTTCACATTGCCGCCATTCCTTTAATAATATAATATTTTCGAGGTGTCGACTATGTGCTGTATCCTTCTTTGTTACAACATAATGTTTATGATAGTACCTATCGGGAAGTCGCCAATAATCGGCGACGTGATCTACCTACTAATTTTACTAGGTGCGCCTATCATTATGGCGTTCTTGAATATCTGAAGACAACAAAATCTATCATTCAACCAAATAAATATATCAGAAGAGATTATTATGATTCCTATGGTAATTTGAGCAATGGTGGGTAATTTGACCATGAGTTATTATTATCAGTGATTTTTTTTTAACTGATCTTTGGTTGTTTTTTGTAAGCTTGGACTAAGTTAATGACTTTTTAAGCTTTTTCATGTGAATTCGCTTGTTGAATAATAAAAATTATGTCATAATGTGGGGGACGTCAGGATTTTTAGAGGTGCCTACGGTGAAGCTTGGCAAAGAAAGGTTGGGAACCACGGCTCTATATTCTAGATGTATTTCTTTCAGGCCATAGTGTAATAAATGATAAATTACTTACTATGACTTATAGACACCGTTCGAATCTTACGAATACCATAAATCTTTCTTGTGGGTAATTAATAATATACTAAGCTATTCCTTTCTTAGGATTTTATACTATATTCAGTGCCGCTGCATCCGCAGTACATGCCTCGAGCTTTTTTACTCCGTAACATGGCTAAATGACAAATGTTTCAGACCCACAGATCAAGGCGAGTGTCAGACGATACCTGTCTGCTGCGCCAGAGCGACGCTCTAGCGGAGTTCGGACTAATCACGATAAGTAAGAATATTATAATATCAATGTTATAGATAAGAAACGCTGTGATATAAAATCACTTATTAACCCTGCTTAGTGGATATGAATGACCACATTCCAAGATTAGTTGCTTATTTCCTGTTGTTAATTTTCGCCTTTCTTCACTTTATATTTAACCCCATTTGTGGAGTATGAAGGGGAAGCCACCCCCGACTGTTTGACAGCTGATTTCCGACGGCGATAAGTGATTACTGGTACCATATGTGTCGCGACACCCCGGGTCACCGCCGCCACCAACTTTTGACGCGTCACTCTGAACGGAGTCTGTACACATGCCATTGAAGTTAGTGACGTGCGATGCGACGTAACAACTGGATCGCTCGTGTGTACAAAATTTATAACGCATTGTTTAGGTACAGTTGTAGTTTAAGTTTCGCAACTTTCGTTTTACTTCCTACCTATTGTTTTATCAAATTTCTCGTGGCACCTACAACTTTTTAACCCAGACACCTAGAATGGCTTCGTTAACCGATAGTGTTTCACAAGTAATGTTACAAGGGATTAATTATTTTAATTCACGCGTTACGGTAATCTCGAACGTAATCGAATTACGTAAGGATCTTAAAAAATAATGGTACGACGTCACGCGAGTGGCGTGCCATTACCATATTGGAATAAAACTTTATTAATATTGCTTGCAATATAATATTATTTGGTGACATAATCTTCTTCATGTAATCCAATTTGCGTCATTGAAATTTAAAACCTAATATTAATTTATTAATAATAATATTAATTTACCTTTCAATGAACAGGAAAATAGAGTTCTATTAAGTTTATTTGGCCGCGTTTGAGAGTATTATTGCATAGTGAAAATAAAAAAAAACTACATTATACCTAGAATGTCTTGTATAAAACGAAAAAATAGTGATTGAAAATATATAGAAAAATGTATAACAAGGGATATTTCAATTCTTTTGTGTATTAAAATTTACCCAAACCTGCAAATCGAACTACAGTGATAAGTGACTGAACGCCGTGAAAACCAGACAAAGTTACTTGTATATACGATCACGACATATGATTATTTTGCTCAGGTCAAATTCCCCTCCGTCGAGCACCTCCAACTCAAACAGCAACTCGTCAAGTCACTCGTCTAGCAACGGGTCGGGTGTTCAGTCGGGTGAGAGTTGTGAAGCGCTCCTTACCGAGGACCGAGGGAGCGAGAGGAGGCCTCGCGCCAACCAGCCCAAATTCGAGGCGTATATGATGACGGGAGACCTCATGCTCAACCTCTCACGGGTGGAACATCCGCATCATAATCATCACGCGCCTACACATCGTACACATTATCACAGGTATACTCATTAAATCAGTCAACAGTCTGTCATTCACGATGACGATGAGTTGTTAAACAAAAACACTTTGAAAATACCAGACGAAATCATCTTTTTAGTATCTGACCGGCTTTAATCGGAAAGGATCCAACTCACATTCATGTAGTTTAAGATGCTGGAGAAATTTGCAAATTATAAAAATAAAAAATTGTGATAAAGTGCAATATAATTATGATTTCCAAGATGTTAATTTAGGTTTTAAAAGCGTTTTGATTGGAAAAATGTGCCCTATATTTTAGTTCTATGTCACAAAATGCTTTATTATGAAAACGTATGATTGTGGCTAGGTTCCATTCTGATTAAAGTCTGTCATTTGATCTTGAACAAAACATACTAAGTGATTTCTTACGTTGTGACTATAAACTAGAAGGCGTCTCTAAACAAGTTTCTATATTTCGATCATTTGTGTTGCGTGTTGATGTGTGGCTAAATAAGGATAAATGATTTTGGTATAATTCACTCATTGACTCATCATTGGATAAAGTTAAGAACTAGTTTCGATAATTACTATTTTGATAGGTTTTTCATAACATTGACGTGAATAATTTATGATCTAATGTTGTCAAACTTCACAAAGACTTTGATTTGGTCTTGAGGTAAGTTATTATGAGATTACTCGTCTAATTGGATAAAAACAACATATTGGATGTGGTTTAATTATTAAGTAGGTTATCGCCTGCTCTCCGTTCTCGAGTCCAACCTTACGAAATCCCCAAAAAAAATGACCACCCCGCTTTTTTTCTATAACAAATATGCATACTTGATGGCGACTAGAAATATGAGCATGTAGTACCTAGTGAAAAACAGAAAATTTTCAATATTATTACCATACTATTAGACTGTCTTCACTGCTGAATAGGCTTTTCCCGGGGCTTGCAACCACATACAATCTTCCGCTGTTCTCATCCACTCACTACCGACAAACTTTCTCAAGTGATCGATCCATGTGGCCAAAGCGCGTCCCACAGCCCGGTACGTGGCCTCCACTCGAGGACTCGTATACCCCATGTGTTCTCTGTCAGATATAACCTTTCTGCTTGTTAATACTGTAGGTTATCTAGCTGAGTTTAATTCTTTGTCGAATTTCTTCAATTCGGATTTATCTCGTGAAGAAACAGCGAGCTCCATAGCTCCGAACACATAACTGTCTCCATAGCTCACTTAACGACTTTATACTTTACATTGTATTTATCTTCTTAAGATGCCATCTTCATCGAACGTTGGCGATCATTTTGGCAATTGAATTTTGGACATAGCAACTTAACAATGAATGTCTGCTTTTTTAAACTATTGGCGAAGGTTTTTGACCCACGATGTTCTCCTCCGATTTTTTCCTTCCATGGATCTTCCCTTGGATGATAACTATCTATTAATTATTGTATTCATATGCAGGTACAATTCAACGCCCGCGTCACCTATCGAGACTCGTCTAGCCGGGCGACCAGAGTTCACGCAGCGGCACAACTCCTCGCCGGACACTGGTCTCGCGGGGGACCATACCAAACAGAACATGTAAGTACCTAAAAAATAATGAGTGGTAATACGCCGTGTGACAAATCGTATAGGACAGATTTAAGGAGATGATTGTTACAAAACAAAAATTTAATTATGACAAATGGCCTCTTCTACTGACAATTTACCATACATACTTTAATTTATGGTCATTTGAGATATTTTCTTAATACAAGAAATACTGTTAAAACGGCTTACTGCTAGTAGAAGAGCCCATTTGTCATAAATTTAATAACATACGCTGTAGTCACGCTGAGATTACCTACATTAAGTGGTTTTTTTAATAATTGTTTCTAAAGGCTTATGATTACTCAAACGTAACCATCTTATGTCCATAGATAGATATTATATTGATGAAACCAATTACAGTTGAATTACTGCCAATAGTTTCTTTTCGATTTATGCCCAACGTTGTTCAGTGGACTGAGAGTTCGGGCCGCATAGCCCACCGGTCAGCCCGCCTACAGTAGTCAAGCGCCCAACCTGTGCGAGCTGGCGTCCACTCACACGGTTACCTCTTCGATAGGCAACTAATAAGGCCATTAGCTACTTTCGCCTTAAAGTCATTGAACGCCTTATCATGCCCCCGTGACCACTCAAATTCACGATTTTTACGTAACAACTCACGAAGCAATGCCGAAATGTCTGCATAGTTAGGAATAAACCTAGCCAAGTAGTTAACGACACCCAAAAAACGTTCTAAATCTTTTTTATTGCTCGATGTGGGTATCTTAGTAATCACGCTAACTCGTTTAGGATCTGGGCGCATTCCGTCGACACTGAAAATGTGTCCCAAATATGACATTTCCCTACGTTTAAACAAACACATGGCAATGTTAAATTCAACGTTATGTAACTTTGCCTGTTGCATTACTACTTCCTTTAATCTCCTATCTTGTTCTTCCTCTGTACGCCCCCACACTTTCTATTTGTCTGTCTGATACAAAGTTCAGACATTTTGTCCTCTTTTATATTAATAGCCCCTTTGGCCCCAGTAACGCTTGTCAATTGATTAGTGATCGACGATTTCATACAAATCTCTTTCCAGCCTTGTCTGATCTCATGTCAATGACTGAAATTCTTCCTGCTCGTGGCGCGCGCTTTACAACAGACGACAGACTAGGGGGGCGAGACATATGATTGTAAATAGTCATTGCCGCCCATAAACACCTGCAACACCAAGGGGCCTCAGGACATATGATTGTAAATGGCCATTGCCGCCCATAAACACCTGCAACTCCAAGGGGCATGAGAGTGCGCTGCCGACCTCGCAGTATCCTGTTCACAGCTCTCTTGAAGAGCTCCATGTCGTAACATAACGGAAAAACCTTAGCTGGCAGTTTGTTCCACAACTTACAAATTAAAATTAAGTGTTTTCAATTCAACTACTCTGTTCTCAATGCCACTGGTCACTGTCGTAGCTTCAGTTCACAACCGGCATCCCCGGCGGGCGGTGCGGGCGAGCACGCGGCGCGCACCGCTCACGTGGTACGCACTTCACGCTCCGAGGACCATTTGCAGGTATACACTAACACACACCAGGGAGGCAACACACAGGGGACCTACACATCAGGAAACCTATACGTTAGTAGACCCCTGTCAAGTACATCAGGGGATCTACACATCACTAGACTTACACAGACATTAGAGTTTAAAGCTCGATCACACAAGGAGAGTTTCTCGAATGGTTCGGACGAGAATACTGTATACAATTTTCGTTTGCGACCAAACTACATACAATTTTCATCAGAACTGTTTACACGATGATAACAGGGATAACAATGATCTGATGATGATAAGTGATAACAGTTGGTTAACTTTTGACCGATGTTTGATCGAGAAACTCGCGTTCGAGAAGCTGTCCTTATTTAAATGAGCCATTACACATCAGGGAACCTTTTTTTTTTGTTTTTTTATAGAATAGTTGGCAGGCGAGCGGGCGAGGCACATGATGGTAAGTGATCACCGCCGCCCATGGTATTTTAATACATGGATATACATGGACTAACCCATGGAACCTATACATTAATAGGCCTTACACTCGAGGACATCAGGGGACCTAATCGGGGTCATTTACACTTTAGGGGATTTGATACACCAGGAGACCTACACTGAAGAAGTATTCACACCAGAGACAACAGATGAACTATACTTTAAGGGATCCTACACACCAAAGGGCATCACGGGACCTACACGTCTTCTATATTATATTAATGGTATTATTGGGACATAAATCGCTTAAATTGCAAATACAATAACTCATCTATTATCGACTCAATTCGTTAGTTTAAATATATGTTATTGAATTTAAATTTAAGTATGGATTTTCAAATTTCTACAGTATTGTTAAAATACGTAACCTTAAGTAGCTTTCAGTAACAGCCTATAACATCCCACTGCAAGTCTGTCCTCGTTGTAAACATGAAGAGATTTCAGAACATAACCGACCCCGCGAGTCCAATGAGAAATAAAAAGTAGTTTAAGTTCTCGGACATAATCAATCTGTCTCTATACATTAAATTTGTAGTGCAAAAAAAATAGTAAATAAATGTTTCCAAGATTTTTTTCGTTTACTATATATTTCGACGAAATATAGGAATTCGTCTATATTTCGTTTTACAGGCTTGACGAAATATAGATAACGTAAGTTCATGAAATTGTATAGAAACCAACGTCACGAGTATATGTTACTGATGGGAAACCACTCACCGATGAAACGAAACACCTCCGTTGACTTGGTTCACTACATTTGACAATTGATTATAGCCAATTAGGCATTTCTGTTTTTTGTAACAGTGACGATCAGCGCGAGAAGTAGGAACTTAACGCCATCGTGCAAAGCGACAGACAGCTTGCGTTTTAATATCTATAGGTACCTCTATATCTGTGCTTGTGACAGACATATAGAATCAATAATAGAATTCCCTTGGGATCGTTCCGGTTCTGGAGCCCTAAAAAATATATCAGTGCGAGTTTCAGAAGGAGTCATCTCTGAGTGCCGTGGCGGTGGACATGGAAGAGGACGTGACGTCATCACTGAACACGTTACTAGACGCACGGCCGGACTCCGCCACACCCGGACCACGCTCCGAGTCAGACAGGTAACATACATATAATAAGGTCATACATATAATAACAAAGTTATGTCTGTATGTATATTTAATATTTTTTACGTCTATACATAGAATAAATTAGATAACATAGAATAAACAAAGCCGCGTCTATACATATAAAAACTTGACGTAGTTTTAATTTATGTACCGGGTTAACATGTAAGGTACTTTTTATCCAAATCAATTAAAAAATTCCCACGGGAATCAAGCTACTACAAGCTAATACATACTCTAACATTTACTCGCACGAAGTCGCGAGCACTGCTAGTGAGATATAAATATCAGTACGATGACTGATTAGCAGATAGAACTATAACTAAATATGCTTCTGTGGAATTAAATTTAGTATGGATAACCTTATTTATTAATAAATCAAAATTACGGTTAACAAATTACAGTCAGAAAACATTAGGGGAAAAAATAAAAATAACATTAGTTAACTCAGATTGTCGTCAATTGTTATACAACACTTACTTAAGTAACAATTACTTAATTCCTCAGATAATGATGTGTTAATACTCATAAAAATTGCTTTGTAATTATTTACTTCAATTATGTGCTTGTTTACTATTTTTTACATTAATTCCTTAATTTCATTATATTTAGTAGAGTATTAATGATGTAAACAATTGAAGGTTTTAAATCAGTAAACAACATCATTAACAAATGTATTATGCACTCATCTACCTCTTTGGAAAGCTTGAACTTGATACTCAGTTTTCTTAGAGCTGCCTTCAAAGGTGTGTATGTATATGGAATATTTAAACAATATTGTGGTTAAAATACTGTATTATCATCACCAAAAATGCAAGAATTTATTTTAAAACTGTGTTTGAGTGTTGGTTTTTGCTGTGTTTGTATATTGAGATCAAGGTATCGCTTATTCGCCATGGCTTGTTTCAAAAGTAATTCGCTACCCCTGATAAAAGTATCCTACGTCTTTCAGAGTTTCAGAGCACCTCTCTGCCAAATTTCATTACAATCGGTTTAGTGATTTAAACGTGGAGACATAACAAGCAGACAGACAGAAAACCCATTTTCGGATTTATAATACTAAATAATAGTGTGTAAGTGTAGATGATCATATTGTGTTTGTGTTGGTCAGGATCGTGTGGACGTACAACGCGCCCGTTTCGTGCGCGTCCGAACGAACTCATTGTAACGGTTCTGCCGCGACGTCAACCTCTACGTCAATCTCTGACGGCATCTCACAGCGGTAGGCGAAACATTTAGCTTTTTAAACTTTGACATTTTATATTACTAATCGGGTCTGAACCCTTTTATTCTTACTCGACGTTTCGGCACGGGTTACACCAGCCGTGGTCATGAGTTGACTGAAGGGACGGGTCATCCAGGATGGGAGCTGCGAGCTGTTTTATTTCATTTTACGCGTTCAGACCCGATTTACAAAAAGGGAAACATATTTTATTTTGCTTGTTTTTATTGTTTTATATCTCCAAGTTTATGCCAGTTTTCTAAACTAGACTTTACACCTTCTTTACATAAAAAGTTACATTGTGCCATGACATTTTTAAGAAAATTAAAAACAGGGTATTATAATGACTTTACGTTCTTATGTTTTTTTTTTTAAAGAAAAAAGGTGGCAGACAAGCATACAGTCCACCTGATGGTAAGTGGATACTGTCGTCCATAGACATCCTCGATAAATGCCAACATCAGTCCAAAATGACAAACGTTGCCACGCCCCGGATGCGCTGCCTACCTTTGCAGATTAAGGAATGGATTGGGAAAACGGGGAAGGATAGGATAGGATGGGAATGGGCTCTGGGTTTACTCACTCACTCACTCACGGCTGTGGGAATGCAGTGTACACTTTCCCGCTACAAAAAAAACCCAAGAAAACAGAATGTATCTTACTTAATATTTCAGCCAGAAATCTGTATATTCTCATGTCTTATTTTGTTCTTTTAGCTTTTAACGCTTTTTTACTTCCATTCAAACCCCACCTCTGTGGCGTCTGAAGATACTACAGCCCCCCAGATGGTTCCAACGCCCCCTGGAAGACAGTATCGCTTATTTTGGTATACGCAGAATTACGCTAACTGACCTCACCTCAGCAATCAAATAACAGAATTTGTAAATTTCGACCCGAACGACCCGTTATAGTTAAGATCCATTAGAACATTATAGTAAAATGTATTAGCATAATATGTACTAGTGTTTATGGACAGGTTGTTAAAACGGGTCTTACTTAAAATCTAATTTGCAGGTCGTCATCGCCCGCTTCCCCCACGTCGGTGTCATCGTCAGTGATGTCGTCAAGAGCTACGCCCACACACAGAACACAGCAGCAGCTGTCTGCGACGCATCACCATAGAACACTCAATGGTAATCTATCATTGATTTATTTTCAAAATTTACATATCTAATGAATGACATACAACACCCTGCAAGGGGACAGCAATTCAAATATAAAAAATAAAAGTATGCTTTCTATTTGTCAACGAACATTTATACGATTACAATATTTATTTGAGTTTGTAAACGTGTTATTATGGTAACTTTAAAGTTAATATTCGTTGCCCTAACTGAATGAACAGGTTGTAGACAACTTTGTATTTGTGGCTGGCGCCACCTATGGCATATGGAATAAGTTGATAATGAGCTGTAAAAGAGTTTGTATTTGTTCAAAGGATTGATTAGTTAATGCTACAGATTTATTAATACAATAACTGGTAGACAGGTGAAAGAGTTACCCGTTAATAAATGGTAATAGTGTTACTATCTGAAACATACTACAAGACAACATTATGTTAAATTTGATATTAATACTTTTTGCAAAAAGCAAAAAGGTATGTCACGATATTTTTTTACTTTTCCATATTTTATTGTAATATGTTTGACATTACCTACTGAAACATAATATACTTCTTAATGTAAATATAATAAAGTTGGGAATAAAGGCCTCTCCAAAGAGGAACATGTTTTATTATTTGAAACTTTCTCGCTTATTGTCATTGTCCTATGTGAAAGGTCTTTTGTCTTTGTCCAATTATTATAAAATTAATTATTAGGCTAAAAAGAAATTGTAACAGTAAAAAAACTCATCAAAATTTAGACAAATATTACAAATAATGCCAAAGGCATTCCAAAGTATGTCACGATTTCCTCTGTATAAACTAGTTTTGTTATCATTTCAGGTGACATGAGTCTATCAGAAGCTGTCTCAAATATATCTAGTCCAGACTACCAAGATCAAGACGATATGTTCGAAACTGCGAGAGAATGCCCTAGAATGGAACTTTCTGACCCATCTGACTCAGATTCCACCATTTTAGTATCAGAGCCCTGCCATAAAAGGGCTAAATCGAACTCCACGTACTCAAACGAGCACGGAAGTGATGTCACGTTGAACGGAGACCACCCCAACGACTATAGAATAGTGATACAAGTGAAAGGACCCGATAAACTTAACGCTAATGCCAATAATGACAATGTAAATAATAACAATAATAATAACGCCAATTATACGCAAAATGGAAAGGAAAATGGACACAATTCACCAGAGAATCAGGGATATCAGGTGAGTTTTTTTGATTATTCAATTCACTTCCAATTTAAATCATTTTCCCCCCTAAGTCTCTAAAGATAAGCAGCCTGGAACATGCCAAAGTTTTTAATTTTTGACTCATGTTGACATGTATCTCAGATGTCAACAGTAACAGTATGTAGAATGGACAACAGTAGTGGCTACTGTTCTCACCAGATGATCTGCTCATTTGGTACATTCTTTCTAATAATAAAACATAATGTTTTAGTTTTAATATAATATTTTTTCATGTGTTACTTTTATCAGTCATTCACTTTATTTGTTATCTAAGTAAACTGATTGAGTTTTCAAATATTCCATAATACCATTTTCAATATAAATTATCTAATAACCATTGATAAAGTCAGTGATATCTTCGTGGCGTTATTTGCTTCACAAATGATTATCGAATTTCTTACTAAAAATGACGACAAATTCTATAAGGCAGAGAAATGTTTCTCTGCCTTTTTGTACAAATTCTAGCTATAACACGTTAATGATTAATTATGTAAGTGATGGTTTACAGTTTCTTATGCTTTTATCGATTAAACACGGTTTTTTATCTGAAGGATTGTGTCGTTTTTATGATACATCTTAGTGTCTAAAATAGGATTTGTGCAATTATTACCCCAAAATTAGTTACTGGTTTATGTTGTATTTATGTTGTATAAATTATGTATTATGTTGTTTATTTAATTGACTGTTCTGAGAATAAAAGATATGAGAATATTAGGCATGAGGACGCGATAGAAGCTATTGCTATCTCTCTCATTTAGAAGCATGACGTTATATTGCCGTCTTTTTCTCAACTTCTAAGCCGTTTATCTCAATCATTTTTCAAGACATTTTGATTTTTATGTCACATTGATTTTTGATATTTTAGATGACCTATTTAATTTCTTCATAATATTTTTTTTGTCCAGTGATTTCTGACATTTACATTAAATGATCAAATGATTATTTTTTGTAAATTAGTTTTTATATGTATTATGTACTAGGTGTGCCCGGCCACGCATTGCTGTGGCTGCCCAACAGATGGCGCTTACCCTGTTTTTACCCTGTGATAGGTATATAAAAACACGCGCGTATTCTAATGCAACGTTGTGTCAAAATTTCAAAGCAATCGGTGAAGAACTTTCGGAGATTTCAGATTTTGAACAAACGAACGTTTACATTTTTATTTATATAGATAAGTATTTATATATGTAAGTGATTATGTCGAAGGCAAGCAGTATTTTTTGTTGTTTTTAATAAACAACAAAAAATACTGCTTGCCAAATGTTAACATACCTATTCAATATTATGAACATGTTATAGCAATGGATCCTAGTAACCCTCAGTAGGCAACCCAGTAGCTGAGATCTACTATTTTAAATGAAGTGTGTTCACCATATACCAAATGACGTAACGATTTAGTTACGTACCTTAAATAAATCGTCCGTTTTCATATTGAAATTGAATTGGATAGTTTGAAATTCATGTTCCATACAAAATTCACATTTCACAGCCGATAAATAAAGTTCATTTTTCATTAACAGGAGCTAGGGAGCGGTTCTGATGGTGGTTCAGATGAGGGCTCAGACGGTGACTCGTTACATTCTTTCCACTACAGTCCAAAAGCCGTGGACATACCGTCCGCCGAGCGGCTCGCCAAGCGGTTATATCATTTAGATGGGTTCAAGAAGTCCGACGTCTCGAGGCATTTGAGTAAAAAGTTAGTATGAATTGGATACCTCAAGGATCAAGATACCTTAGGCGTCTTAGGGCCTTTCTCACCACCTCCTGAGACTTTATCAGAAGGTATCAGAAAGTCATTATTAGCTTGATTTAATTGGCTGATAATTTTATCAGTATAGCTGATATCAGATTGTTAACGGTTACTTTATCAGGTGGTAGGTGGTGAGAAAGGCCCTTAATATCTTAGTCGGAACAAAGTTCTTTAAGTCACTTTTAAAGTTCCTTGATCCTCTGGATTGACACTTGGAATTTTTTCTTCTTTTAAGAAGACACTTTACTAACTGGTATTATTTAATATTTTTTTAACCTGTAGTGAATTTCGGCCACATGAAATATGTCTATATTTTCTTAAACTTCTAAAATAATGCTGAAAATTAAGTAAGGCTATGACTACTATGACCGAACTCGGCTATGTACACTCGTAAAACATTATTGTATTGTAGAGTAATGAACTCTGAAAGTGCTTAAATGTTTGTTTCTTTTTTTATTTCAGTGACACGTTGTATATAAATTGCTTAAATATTTATCTTAACATAAGTAATTACGATAAAGATGTGAACTTTGTCTAATCATTTGCATGATTCCAAACTTTTTCCGATCATAAACGAGTTATTTTAACTGAACTGAACACTAACTGAATGCACAAATTTGTTTACAAAGTGGTATTTGCGGCTGCCGCCACCTAGCCGTGTATGAAATATGTAGATAATGAGCTGCAAAGATGTTTTGTATTTGGACTTGTATAAAAACGAACAAAAGTTCGTCTTGGTATGTGTCTCTGGACCCACGACACGGAATCCTAATGTGGGCCATTGAGTGTGGCGTTATTTCTTAAAATCTTATAATTCTATGATGACACCCAATTGTATTATTGATAGCAATAATACAGAAAAAAATCACACATTCCTTCCTGTTTGTTCGGAATACAAACACTGTATTTCTGTTCTGTATGTGTCCAGCAACGAGTTCTCCCGCGCGGTGGCGGAGGAGTATGTGAAGCACTTCAACTTCTCAGGCGCGACGTTGGACGCGGCGCTCCGAGTGTTCCTCGCGCGGTTTGCGCTCAGCGGCGAGACGCAGGAGCGCGAACGCGTTCTCGTGCACTTCTCGCGGCGATACCTCGACTGCAACCCGGGCGCGTTCAACTCGCAAGGTGAATACACTGCAAATCTGTCATCATCAGCCTAACATTCATCATCTATTTTTATCTCTCTGTATATCATCTATCCATCTGTCATCGTCTATCTATCTATTATCGTCTATCTTTATCGATCTATCTATTATCGTCTATTTAAACATCTATCGTCAGCTATTAGTTACTTTTGAGACACTGCTTTATCACCACTTTATCTTTCTCACAGATCAGCAACTTCAATAAGATTTGGCGTTAATAAGGAATAAATACAAATTTAGATAATAAGGGGTCCATTTGGGTTAGTAAAAGACTTAAATTTCTTTTGTAAAACGTACAAATACTCAATTGGATATACAATAATGAAATGCTCGATTTTTTAACGACAGAAAATTTATAGACGAGCAAAGGCACCTCAAGTGGATACTATTGTCCTACGTACACATGCCGACGTCAGTACAGAATAATAAATGTTATAGACGGTGGCAGGCTATATTGTTATGTATCCATTCTATTCCTGACCTATCGGGATTGGGATCGCATTTTATGTTTGTACCGTTTGTTCGTCAGACGCTGTACACACGCTAACGTGCGCTATAATGCTACTGAACACGGACCTGCACGGGTGCGGCGGCGGCGGCACGTTCCGGCGCATGTCGTGTGCGGAGTTCATAGAGAACCTTGCCGAGCTCAACGACGGGGAGAACTTCCCCCGCGACACACTCAAGCACCTCTACCACGCGATACGCACACAACCGCTGCAGTGGGCACTGTGAGTATACAACACACGACAAACAACACAACACGACACTATACCGATGACAGCAAAATAACAACAGACATGCACGTTAATGACATTGCTTTAGTTGTAGTTTGTATGCTTTAGTTTGTACAATTTTATTTCAAAGGTAATGGTCGTCTGTCTATTGTTCTTTTGTATGACGATTGACCGGTGTCGAGCGACCAACAGCTCGACACCGTGTGTTGCGACGCCTGAATCTGCTCATCGTTTACTCTTCCGTCCCTTAATTGGGGGATCTAACTTAGCATGCCTTTTATTACCCTATATCCTGCTAGGTGGCGCGAGGTACGTGTACGTGCGTACTTGTGCAATAGTGTTGCGGCGCGTGACGCACGTCCGTTTAAGACTTATTTCACCCCTTTCCTTTTTAAATATAAATACTTTAAGTAAATGTTTTCACTGAACAATGAAACGACAAAATTTATGTGTCATATTAAAATTCGAATAGCACTGACGGCAATCGCGCGTCCACGGCTCCCACGTAGGACAACACCCGACGCGACGCGTCGCAACGCCCTTCTAGCAGGACAAAGCTTTAATGTTGCCCACTCCAGTATTCAAGCAATTTATCTATTTGTTTAAGTAAGAACTATCGATTAGATTAGAAATTAGAAAAGGACAAATTACAGCAGTAGTAATAGGCCTGTCCCAAGGACCGTCAAGGAACGACATTGTGAAAGTAAGATCGTGGTCAAATCCTGATTGGCCATTTGTTTACAAATGTATGTTCCATTGCAGTGACACGGACAATGGTGGGGCGGGTGTCGGGGAAACAGGTGGAAGTGGGTCGGGTGGCGCGGCCGCTGTAGGCACTAACCCGTTCCTGGACGTACCCGACCAGAGTAGGGCCGTCGAGTACAAGAAGGGATACGTCATGAGGAAGTGCTGCGTAGACGCCAACGGCAAGAAGAGTATGTAGCGTACATTTTTATATGCTATTATTACTTTTATTAGGAAACGCGGTAGTGAGTCATGCATGAGAAAGTGCTGTGATGACGCTAACGACAAGAGTATGTAGCGTACACTTTTATATCTTATTGTTACTTTTATATAGGAAACACGCAGTAATGGGTAATGAGGAAGAGGTGCGTGTTTCAATCGAAAAAACTGACCACAATGTCTGATAGATTGTATAAATGCAAATGGTGACCATTTCGAGTAAACATTATATTTATAATAATAATAATAAAGAATTTATGTCAAGCATATGGCCCATATGGCATAGATATTTTAAAATCCTTACGTATTTATTTGTAAAATGACATAAATTCTTCTAATAAATTGATAATGTAAAAATAAAAATATCAATCTTTTCATATAACAATATTTATGGCTAGACTAGGTATACGTTTATTTCGTTTAGGCGCATAATGTGCAATAGTGGTACAGACCAAAAAATATTCTAAAAATAATTTATGCTTCATTTATTTTTTTATTTAATGTTAATTAAAGAGAAAAAATAAAGTCTTTAAAGTGAGATAAAAATGATTATACACTTTTGAATAATTACAGAACTGCTTCTGATTGTACGAAAATGTTTGCACTATTATCCGATTTTCCAGTCAGCTCAACCCATTTATTAACAAAATCTTTAAAATTAGATTTACAACAATTTGCATTTCGTTAGTTTTTTTATTTTCAGCTCCATTCGGTCGTCGCGGCTGGAAGATGTTCTACTGCACGCTCCGCGACTTAGTATTATATCTACACAAGGACGAACACGGGTTCAGACGGAGTCAAATGTCAGACAACTTGCATAATGCCATTAGGTAAACTTGATACAACAGTTTTTTTATATATATATTTTCACTACTTACTGCCAACTAAATGCTTCTGATTGACTAAGTTATCCCATTGTTATAGAAGACCACCACAAAACGTATCAACACGTCCCCAGACGTGTTGCTAATCCGTAAACATCCTAATGTTGCATTTGCATTAATTTGAGTCTCCACGTGAGCAAAAAGCCAGGGCTAGTTACTAGTGTTAAATATTTCTCATGAATAATAGTTTGTGATAGTATAATTCTGTTAAACTTTCGGGCGTCATTAGGATGCTTACAGACGAGCAAACAATAGAAAAGTAAAAAAGTCAAAGGTCAGGTGTTTGATTTATGGTAAAACTTAATATGTCTGAATTGTATAAAAAATCGACAATAAAAATACGAATATACTTTTTTTTACTCTTTCCTGAAAAAATACAAATTATGTACAATTACAAATTATGTACTGCAATTAATGTTAAAACGTAATGTTTTCAGTTTGATGTAATAAGGAATGTTTCAGGATACACCACGCGCTAGCAACAAAAGCGACAGACTATACGAAAAAACAACATGTGTTCAGATTGCAGACCGCAGACCAAGCCGAGTATTTATTTCAGACAAGGTAAATAAAGTGAACACACAACACACACACACACGGAGTGAGTGAGAGATTGGCTTATTCCGCATTTACACAAGGAGGTTTCTCGAACATCGGTAAAAAGTTAGTATAAACACCTGTTATCATCATCTGATCACTGTTATCCCTGTTATCATTGAGGTTTGTTATCGTGTGAATACAGAGTCTGGTCGCATACGAGAATCGTTTACAACTTTCTCGCCCGAACCGTTCGATAAACACTCCTTGTATAAACGAGCCTTTACACTAGTGTCCTGTGTTCCCTGAATCATGGGTCCAAAATATATACTAAGACGAATACAAATTATCCTGATCTAAACAAATAATAGACTATTCTTAGCACGTGCTTAGACTGAGTCTAATCTAAGCAACGTCTTAGCAACCTTTGTCATTGTATTAGACGGAAATGCCGTCTTAGATCGAGACCGTGCTTAGCTTAGCTCGAGTCATGATTTTCCTCCATTTAGTTCGTAGTACTTAGTTCGTCTTCTAACATGCGATTTGTTACTCTCCATGCGTCTCCATTAGTAGGAATTTTTGCGAACTTTTCTATGGATCCCCCATTAGATAGAACGTATAGTAAATAAATCACGGATACAGATCTTGAAAATTTTGTATGGATTTTTAAGAAAATAGATTGTTTCACGTGATTGCTCAAATAATATTTTTAAATTTGTTTAATACCAGTGCGTCATGTCAGTTCTGATGTTATGACGTGAGGTGCCGAAAAGTAGACTGATAGTTGGTTTGAGCCATAACTCGCTCAATGAGCTATGGTCGAAGTTTCCTTACGGAACAGAATCTGAAAGAAAAAATATTGGTCCAAACAACAAGTCAAGAAAAAGACAATTGGTCAATTGTCACTCCCACGCCTAACAATGCAAAATAAATTCATCCTAAGAATAGAAGCATTTATCTACTAGCCATGCATGAAGAGTCCAAGAGCCTAACAGAAGAGTTATAGCTTCGCAATCATTTAAAAGCAGTTTTTCATAACGAGTTTAGGTATGGGCATCACAAGCGATTTATGCGTTATTAAACGCCTATTCCTGTTATCTTGCTGCTCAAACTGTTCTATAATTTTCTTCACAAACTTATACATTTCAAAGATGTATAAGCCGAATGTTAAAATGAATTTTCATTACTCATACTCTGAAAGTAGGTCCGAAGTTGCCTGTGGAGCGAAGTGAAAATAGCCCAATACACCCTAGGGTGAGCGTTTTCAACTGACAGACAACTGAAAAATTAAGAAAAAAAAAAGAGCTATTTTCACATTTCTATGTAACCATGATCTAACTTCCTATACAGCCACACTTCGATTAATACTATATTAATTCTTAACTTTGTAAAATTTTTGTTTGTGATGTTATTTAAGACACCGATTAAACCGCGTCAAAATTAATTTAGATAGATCATTGACATAAATTAGAAATAATCTATTATGATAAGTTCTTTTTATCAAGCTAGCAATAAGTACTACTCAAAAAGACTGGCTGGCATTATGGCGCTTGAAAAATGTTGCGCGTAAAAAAGAAAAAAAAAAGGCGGGTAAGCGACATTAATGCAAATTCTTGGGAAGTTGAAGTAAATTAGTAATATTTTTTGCATATATGGCTTGTGTTTACTTTCCTTGTATTCGTAATGAAAAGCACAGTGTTTACCTAGGGGTTCAGGACTTATTTAGTCCCTCGACCTATTGGCGCCCTCGCTGCGCTCGGGCACCAAACCCAGTCTCGGGACTGAAATAAGTCACTTTCACCCCTAGGGTAACAATGTACTATTATTTACCTGTACTAACATTGTAAAAACAGGTTGTGAGTTATTTTTTCGTCATTTCGCCTTTTTTGTGTGGTTACAGCGACAGTAAGGAGCTCTGCTCATGGGTGGAGACGATCAATTTCGTGTGCGCGGCGTACTCGGCGCCGCCGCTCGCGGGCGCCGTCGGCTCGCAGCGCAAGTTCCAGCGCCCACTGCTGCCCTGCTCACACACCAAGCTCAACATGGTACGTACACAAGCAACCAATTCAGTTTCCTTTCAGTATCCACTGGTGGACAAGGCCTTCCTCATTCATACACATTGTAATGTGCGTGAGGGATGTATGTCGTTAAAACTGCACGCTGGTCAAACGGGTTAGTGAGTCCACTCTTGTAGAGGCGGTGTAGTTCCTTAGGGCTTGTGGCAGTGGCTTTGTTGTCGTAAAAGGCGACTAAGGGATAACAAAGCGGCTACAACAAGCCCTGGAACCCCCCCCCCCCCCCCCCCCCCCCCAGTGATTTACTAGGGGAGGCCTGTCCCCTGCAGTGGGACGCTATAATAGACTGATACAACAAGTACATGTTATTTATTGTGCAGCGGGAACAATTATCGGAGCACGAAACACGCGCGGCGCGGTTAGAGGAGGAGCTGGCTGCTTTACGGCACGCGCGCGACAACACGCCGCACGCACGAGACAAGGACCACTATCTCGTATACGAGGTAACATTACACGCTTTTTATACAGAGTGATAGGGTCCTACCTATGAAATTGCCGTTTGTTCATAGTGGCCACTATGAACTTAGTTATCTTGGATTTGCTTGGAATTCCAAATTCAAGTTAAATTAAATTTAAAGCTATGACATTCTTTTTCAAAAACAGTTATTCATTTGTTTTCCCGTCAAACGACTTTTAGCTGAGATATCGCGTTGTGTTTGCAACCATGGAAATATGAGTTCCGCCGTGGATTTTGGCGTATGCATCGACATAATAATTTCTTACTTGTTTGACGGAGGATCCCGGCGCTTCCAGAAATGTCCTTTTTAGGTAATATTCTCACGTACACTGGTATACTATCATTATCTCTACACCGCTTTAGGAAATTTAGCGATGTTAGGAGTCTTACGCGCTTGATCTTGTGGTACTCCCACCGTCTTATTTCGTTTGCTGTTTCCGACCCGTATACCGTAACATACGATTAATTAAATAATTTGCATACAAAAAAAACATTTAATTTTTTTTTCCATATAAAACGGCAATTTCATAGCTAATATTAAACTATGAAAATTTCAGAAATGACTCCATATTATTTATAATACAGGTTAAATAAATAAATGCATGCACTCTCTTTAACACTGAATTTCTATCATTAAAACTAACAACTTTTGTTTTATTAATTTCTTCTGAACTTTAATATTGACCACCAAGTTGTTTTTTTTTTAAATTAATGTAGTCTTTGACTTTGTTACTGTATACTACTCACTGTTATGAACGTCAACGCCGCACACTCCATTCATAAGGCATCAACTACATAAGGTGCCACTAATTTCAAGAGTAAATGTATGAGTTAATATACATGTGTGTGTAGATGCTAATCGAACCGCTACAATTGGATACCTACATCTATGATCCGAAAAGTAAGAAGCGTTCGTAAGTTCGTAGATGTTTGGGGATGGACAGTTACCGACGAAATTGCAAAGACAATAACGTTGACAAGAGAATGGTGGCTATTTTTTTCTCGAAGCGGACATCTCGCAACATCTATGCTAGAAAATTGTAGATCTGTCAATTTAGAATGGTATAACAACGGTTGCATAAGAAAAAGTTTTTCGAGCTGTTCAGCAGAGACCAAAGAGAGGGAACTTGCTACACCACGATAATGTGTCTTAGCACACTTCCCTAAGAACAAGAACGTTTATTCAAGAATCTGATGTCGAAACCCTCGCTCATCCACCTCACATTGCTGACTTAGCTCCTTGTGACTTCTTTTTGTTACATTGTTTTGTAGTCATGGAAAAATAAAAGGATTTTTTTTCAAACCTCGAAGAAGTGGTAGCAGCCTACGAAGCAGCGATGACGTGTTGTAGGAAGACTGCCATAAATGTTTTCGAGTTGATTTAACGAATGGAAATGTGTAGCATGATGTAGAGTATTTTGTATTTATACTTACCCACAATAACAATTCATACATCTATTGAACGGGTCAAATGACCCTAGTCGTCTTTAACGGTAAACGCTATTTTTTATGCGTTTGGATGATCATATTACTATGTAAACACTTTTGTTTTGAAATTAATGTTATTTTATTAAAAATCACGAGGCACAAAGTTATATAAAAAAATAGTAATAAAATAATCAACGATGCAGGTTCAAATTCGGCCAAATGACCCCGGCCCGTCTTTCTAGTGTTAAAACATAATAAAGTTGACCAACATGATTAATGTTGTTGTTTCAGATAAAACGTTACCGCACCTACGCGAGTGCGATGCGCGCGCGATCTGGCGGTGCGGGCGCGGAGGAGGCGGCACCCGCGCTTCCGGAACGCGCACCCCCCGAGCGGCCCCCGCCCTGACGCGCCATGGCGGTGTTCGCCGCCTGCGTGCTCTGACGCACACACACCCGCCGACACACAGCTCCACCTCAAGCAACTACCGTGAAAACTAGAGTTGTTAGGGATATTATATTTCGGATCTGGATGTATTTATACTCTTTTACCGGTTTCCGTTACGGAAATGTTTTTAATGAATTTTCATAAGAAATGCATCACTAACTGAAAGCGAAGGAAAATAAAACCAAATAGAGGGTAATTGCAACTTTACTTTCTAGGAATTATAG
Organism: Sesia apiformis; assembly: GCA_914767545.1. Lineage (NCBI taxonomy): Eukaryota > Metazoa > Arthropoda > Insecta > Lepidoptera > Sesiidae > Sesia > Sesia apiformis. The sequence goes on from OU611953.1 coordinate 15,801,520, forward strand.
TAACAATCACAGTTACTGCTATCATTGAAACAAAATTATTTGTAATACGAGTAATATCCGGAACTTTAATTTCGAAAAAAACTTTTATTTCGGATATCCGATAGTTTCGGTTACAGTTACGGAGCTCCATAATATCTCTAGTCAAAATATTGCAAAGATGACGCCTCTAGAACAATAACTGCCATCAAAATGACGGTGACACCTCTGACAGTTTCGCGTAGTTCTCATTACAATTGAAGAAGAAAACTTGAGCATTAACAAACAAGCCCACCATCTTACACACGGTTGGATGTCAATTGCTCACAAGTAGCAGCAACTGCCATGAAAACATTGCGACGGTGTTCTGGTGGACTGCTTCGGATAGTTTGTGTTCCACATTCCAATTGAAGGAAAAAAGTGGAGCATTAGCAAACAAACTCACAATCTGGCACAGGGGTGGTGCACACGGCTGGAGGTCAATTGCTTACAAGCAGCAATAATTGACATCAAAAAATTGCGGGATTGCTCTAGCGGACAGGTACCTATACTTCGGATTCTGTATGTCAGTTGAAGCATTAGCAAAGAAACTCACAGACTAATAACTGCACGTCAGTTGTTCACAAACAGCAATAACGGCAAAAAATAAAAATAAAAATTGCGACAGTGGAGCGCATAATTGCAGAAGTAAAATGCATAGTGTTCGCATATTATATTCCAATCCAAGAAAATAAAATTAGAACATTTGGTAAATAATGGAGACAAAATGAAGTGTTGCTGCTGCTAGACTTTGCTGTGTTTCATGTTATTTTGAACAACCAATCAAGAGAACATTGTACAATCAGCCTACTACACTTGGGAGTCAATCAATATCAGCCTAAAATGCCCCACTGCATGACAGTCCTTCCCTTTTATTCAAGGTTTTGGATCATAATTCAACATGCGGAACAAGGGAAGATTTACAGATATACCAATATATTTGCTGCAGATTTGAAGATCAGTAAACTTAGTTTTGTGAGGTGACAGGGATGACCCTGTCACCTCACAAAACTATGTGGAAATGCAAAGATGAATCAAAAATTTAAAACACGAGGCTGCTTGAATGCACCAATGCATCAAGATACTGCTGTGTTGTATAGACTGTGCCAGTACATATTATGTATTACTTACTAAAGACGATTAAAACAAGTTTAGTGAAGTGATAGGTGAGACAATAACACATTATTTTAAATGTGTCGGAATGCTTTGTGCTTGCAATGTAAGTCAATGCATGCTGTAAATCATCACTCACTATGATTATGCCATTACCAGCCTATTTAGTATCCACTACTGAACATGCATATTGTTTTGTGCGTGAGGGATATATGGCCTTAAAACGCCACATTGGCCAAACGGGTTGGTGAGTCCACTCTTTTAGGGGTGGTGTAGTTGCTCAGTGCTTGTGGTAGCGACTTTGTTATACCTTAGTCGCCTTTTACGACACCCCGAGGAAGAGTGGGGTGGTGCTATTCTATAGTCGGCCGACACCACACAGCACATGTGGTGTATATATGGATAGGTTGATTATATGCGGATATGTAAGAAAATTTAATGAAGTGATATCATATATGACAGTATAAATTAGTGAATTTAGTGGAGTTAGAATCATCTAAGAAAAAGTACGTCATCTAAAGCAAAACATATTTCTTTACAATATGTCACTCATTTTCGGTTCAAAGACAGCTGGTAAGAAAACTACTGCTATAGACTCCATTAAATTTGTTACTGGTAGTGTCCAAGTTTAGTGAAATGATAAATCACCTGAATACAATATCCATATGATCTTCAGCAATGAATCATTCTAAACTTGTCTCAGTGAATACTCTGTGCAATTTAGTATAGCAATAGCGGTTATTGCCTCAATTTTTACCCCCGAACTAATGTACTCCTGTTTACGATAGCGACACTTGCCAATGTTCCCGCAATAAACGAAAATAGCTATCGCCAACATATCGCTATCGTAAACACCAGTAAATTAGTAAGGTGTGAATTGCCATGCTAATGGCCATCGCAATTGCCATGCTAAATGGCACGAACTATAGTATATTTTAACCTATCGGTTAGTACCATTCTGTAACATGGCAGTGCATAATGCTGGTTTTCTCTAGCAACCATGAGGTGGTTTTGGCCCATAATCCACCACATGGACCCACTGCAGATTGGTGAGAAACTTTCAACCTATTTATTCCTTATTAAAATTGCAAATACATATGTGGAAATATAGTACAGTTGGGGGATAATACGTCGTCTAAAGGTGGGTCCATATTTGTATCATTGTGGCGTATCGTATCCGCGTATCAAATAGCCGTATCGTATCTAGTTGTGGACGCCTCGTTTTTCTTCGTATCGTATCTTCAAAATTTTCATGATCGCGTATCAAATTGTCGATAGTCAGTATGTTTTAACTCTCGGAACAAACATGTCCGTTGCAGTGTACGAGGATTTAGCAATTTCGTGTGCCAATATTATTTCAAAAAGGCGAAAACCTAGACAGACGTTGGTGGCAAACTGAATTATTCAGGAAAAGAAACACAGGAAGATCAAAGGTGTGATCAAAAAATCAAAGGAAGACCTTTGATGATAGATTTAAAATTTCAACAGAACTCAATCAGTGGCAAATACAAAAACTTCACCCGCATGTCGCCCAGTGACTTGAAATCTTAATAAATTTGATAATAACACTCATTAGTCCAATTATTTTTTTTTGTTTTCGCGAGAGACGGATCAGATGATACGTGCACTTGCTACACGAGTGGCGGACACGTCCAGAATGGTTAGGTGCCGTATCCGTATCTCCTTTGATGATCGGACTCAACTCGAGATGGAACGGGCCGTATCAAAGCGGCGTATCATTACATGTCCACACTACCGATCATGATACGCATCTGTGATACGGATACCGATGATCGGATCGGCAAAATGATACAAATGTGGACCCGCCTTAATATGTTAGAGGTAAAGTGTTTACATGATGTGATACAAAATGTACTGTTCACAAGTTACAATATAACCCTGTCACTTCACTAACTTTGGTGAATAGAAAATGTTTGTACTGTTGGTATTAAACTATCAAACAATACTCCGGAATTTAATATCACCGAATTTGTCGTCTTTTGACAGCGTTCTACCAACTGAACAGACTCGAAACTTAGGAAATCAAATTAAATTACTAGTAAATATCGATTTATACTATTATATAGTTTTTGATCAGTGCTTCTCTTGTACCAACTGGATTCCTACTGTCGTATATTAGGATATACAACAGTGAATGGACGAGCATGTTCGCGACTTTCAACATTATCATATTGATAGTACGAATTTTTATCCAATAACAGGTCTAACGTAACTAGTTACTAGTAACAATAGATAGTTACTAGGTTTAAAATTAATTTTGTAATTCACAAGGAGCTGTTTGGAGTCATCACGCTACCCGTCATTCGAACTTCGCCATAAGACTGATATTATTGGAAGGACATTCCATCGCCTGCAAACATTCATTCATCAAACCCTTCATTTGTTTCATTTCGAGCGGCTCCTTATGTCCTTTCGGGTGTGTTTTATAGTTACTGCAGATGTATATAACCTTTTCAATTATAAATTATATCGACTCATCCATAGATGAGTCCTGTCTTCCTTGCAATAAATAAATTACTGTCAGATGCTCCGGGATGCATGAATAGACATTTTTATATCATAACAGAATTAGATCGTTGTTTTGTTAAGGACTTTAAGCAGTCTGCATAGACTAGTTTCAACCAGTCTTAGGCCCCAGGGTAAATGAGAATAGGCATTCTCAATTTTTAATGCCCAATTAGTAATGCCCCTGCCTGCTGTGCAAAGGGTTACCGGGTTCGACTTCCAGTCGGACATTCATTTGTTTGGATCTGGGTGGTGTTCGTTTTTGTTTGCGTGTCCAGACCCATCGCAGGAAATCCTATTGTGGACCATTCAGTGTGGCGTTATTTGTTAATTTTTATTTATATATTATGCAGACTGCATCGAGGCTTGTTTATGATGGATCAATCTACGACAAGACCAGTTTTAGAAACGTCTATTTATCCTGGTCCTTAGCCCTAGATTAATAGACTATTCTCGGTCTTAGAAATACTCATGATCACCCTACCTTACTTAACTAGCCTGCATAGGGACTAGTTTCCAACCTGTGTCTAATAAGTGTCTTATTTGTCCAGCCCTTAGAGTCCACTTTGGTCATTATAGTATTCACGATGAGATCTAACCTTGGATACATTCGATTTTGTAATAATAACATACTCAGCTCACTGTTATTGTCATTTTTCTTGAAAAATTTTTTTTTAATGTAATTGTAAGTTTTAGTTATTACAATTATTGTAACAAAATGAATTCGGTTCCTATCGGGATGGCCATTTAACAATACGAAAGCTGCAAGTATAGGCCTTGAATTTGTTATAGGACCTTAATGTAGTATTTGTATAAATCGCATTATGAGGATATTATTGCCATGTGATGAAAAATCTTTCAAAATCGGCTTCATTGTGTACATAATAAGCGAATTAATCATTCCATTTAGAATGCAGAACAATTTATCTTTGCATATGTGAAGTTTGGTCACTCGGTGTATGTCTGGTTATAATAATAACGTCCGTTTAACGAATAGTTCTGTTACGGAACTAATGAACCGACTACTGTTACTAGGCCACTGTATACTTAAATTATTTTAGCAAATAATTAAATGAACAGCAGAAATATAAAGGTGGCTTAGATTTCGGTTCTCTGGTGACAATTCGCGGGACTCCCGTCGACTTTGTGTTGACACTTTGTTATTAAAAATTGATTATTTCAATTATTCAAAAATAGTTTGTTTTGTTGACACGATCTGCTGCCCATTTAGTATTTTTTGCTGCTTGTTTAAATACAAGCTAATTATTTTCGACTTATTTTGAAAGTATAGACTTTTTCTATAGAAAGCACCCCCCCCCCCCCCCTCTACCACTTGAGGGTTCAAGTGGTAGACGGGGGCGTGCCAACGTTTGTCAAACGTTTCTTCCAAAGTATTCCAACATAACCCTTCGCAATGTACAAATGGCACGGAATTTGCAAACTTAGTGTGTTGCGTAAATATAGCGTGTCGGGTGGCTACAAATCTTGGGAGATAAAATATGTTAAAGGAGAACTAAAGGATGTTTAGTAGATCTTATTTCTATCTATTTCACAGCTGCATAGATAAATTGTACATATGACATATTTAAATTACAATCTAAATAAAAATGAGAGGAATGTGGCTAGGCGTGCTGTTGGTTCACTAATATTTTGTTTTTATTTAGCGATAGTCTGACTGTTGACAACAGTTGGTAAAAATATACCTAATACATATTGTAAATAGATTTAACGTGTTGAGACTGATATAAGTGAAGTTATTTATTTCGTTTATAAATCAGCCAGTGTCAAATAATAGGAATCGATAGACGAGGAACCACTCTAGGATCTCAGGTGTGAATGTCGCTGACTCTATGCGGAGTACTTGTAGCTGATGTGAATGATGTCATTGGTAATTTGGGACTAGTGTTAATCTGATGCAAGCTTTATTTATTGTTATAGTTTTAATGGTGCGCGCGATATTTCCATGCGTGATTAATGATTATTTTCATACTCATTTATGAATAATTACATCTGCATAGACGCATTGTCCATACTTTATTTTATATTATAGTAATAATTTTTGCTTTAAATTTAGCATATAGTACCAGTAAAGTGATATTAGCTGTCCTCGTTTGTGTATATTGTGTTCTTTTAGTGTATGAGGCAGAGCGAGCTAAAGTTTTGCGCATCAAGTGTTTTGTATCGCTTTTAAATCATTTTAGATGAACTATCAATGTAAATACTTTATTTTTTATTCACTATATACATATTACATTTATTTTTATATTATTTACTGAAATATATAGCTCGGTTGGTTTTGTTTTTTTACGTGTTTGGATTGTACTTGTGGTGGTACTTGATAGCTACTATTTCAAATATTTAAACTTGAAGTCATAACAAAACAAGTTTCTTTTATACTTTTTTTTTCACTGAAATATGGTGTAGGTACTTGTATTTCGGTGTAAATTCGAATTTATAAAACGCGGTTCTCTTTATACTATTAAATTATGCAATACCATTAAATCTATTGTTTACTACCTAGTTACTCATGTATTATTTGTTAAATGTGCTCAATTCTACTTTCCATTCTTTCTAAATTATTTTTCAATGTATAGCACAGTGATGTCATTATAAATATGTACACATGGTATGAAATGTAAAGAAATATTTCTGTATTGTTAAGTACAGAATTAAGCAGTTGGCTGTGCTGAAGATTTAGATTTAAAGTAAACCATTGGATTCAATAGTTTTAAATTATGGGTATTGATATTGCAGCTACATAATATTTTTAACTGTTAAAGATATCAAAACACTGAAATATGTTTTGTCCTGGTACTAATAGGACAAAATGTTGTTGAGTTTACATAAAATTATGTTTTAAATAATCTTGCAGATATAAAATTATAAAGCAGATATGTCTCTGTATAGAAGTAAGAGTACCTAGGTGAAACGAAGATACTTGATACTTAGGTATTGTTTGATTTGTATTGACTTTTTTATTTAATAAATCATCTGGAAAGTACATGTAACTATGTGAAAATATTATGTAATAATAGCCTTAGTGTTTTTCTTTTGTACCACTCATAATCCCTTTGAAAATCTGAAATAAACATTTAAAAAGTTTTCGTTTTCTTTAGTTAAATACATACCTTAGTCACATATCACAATAATTATAAATTTTAATGTCTGTTATTCCTTAGTTGTTTTTGTCGGGCTCCATGCACTCTTTACAAAGTAAAAATTTGAATGTATTTTTTGCAGGGTTCGCTGATATATGTATATCACGAAATATATCAATTTATATTGATATATATTATATCAATAGAGATTTATCGTCAAAACTAGAATTTTGGCATATTCCACGTTTACGCTGGCAACACTTGACAAAAAACTACAATTTAATTTAAAATCATAAAGTTTTGGCGATTCACCATATTACGTTACGGTTAGTTTTTTATTGAAATTCAAATCTTATATCCATACCATAAGGTTCATAATAATTATGTTATATAAATCGGTATTCTAAAGTTAATAATTTTCAATTTTATCGGAATACCGCACGCGTTCAATTCGAATGGTTTTAAAACTGTTCATTATTGTTTTTGTCTTCGTTAGAACAACACATTGCGAAAGTTTCTTTTGTGACCAGTTTAACCAAGTACTATCCAATATCCACGTGAGCTAATTAGAGTTTAGTTACTGTCTGACTGAGGTAAGTTTTATTTTTTATGTTCTTAATTCACTTAATTCTTAAGTCTGATTCTCAATCATCTTGTTGTCGGAGAGACTACAGCGCGCCGCTTGCTTGCGTGATTGATAGTGATAATGTCCTATTTCGTTTTGTTTGTATCCTATCGTATCGTTAACGTTATTTGTATTTGTCCACGCCCCCCGCAATACAGGGAATTCTAGTGCGCGGGTGTGACTGTGTAAGCGTTTATGTTATTTTTAAGTTTTAACCTTTTATTTCATTTTTCACAGTTCATGAAAGAAGCTGAGCTGTGTCCAGGGACGTAACTAGGGGGGGGCTGACGGGGCTTGTGCCCCGGGCGCCGGGTTTTCAGGGGCGCCAAAATAGCAATTGTTGTTTTCCAAAAAAATACAAGTGGAAGATAAAAATAATAAAATAAATAAATAATATTAATAAAATTTTAAACTGGCGCTCCAAAGATTTGAGTTATTGCGTTATAAAGATATCTCCAGAGTTCAGAAAAGTCTGGAAATGTGAAGAAAAATTTAGAGCGCGGTGCGCGCCGGCGCACGGGAAGATACTCGATTTTGATTGGTCTATAGTCTATAGAGATCGTGCAAGTTGGCGATAATTTAAATGTGATTTATTTCTTATATTAGCAAGTAAGTAATCTATGGATGCTTAGTTTAAACATTATCTATTATACAGTGCTTTCGAAAAGTAACGAATATATTCATTATTTCTGAAATTGAGTTTTTCGAAAAAATCCTCTGACACGTCGATTTTGTTTTAAACAAAGACACTTTTTGACAAACGACCCATGTTTGTGACGTCATCGTTGTTCGAGATATGACGTCATCGACATTTTTTTTAAATGGCAACCCCCAATTTCGGCCACGCCATTTGAAAGAGCGTGTCATTCTACGTACACATCGTCAAAACTTATGGTTGTCTAAGCGACCGAGAATGTTTTTATATTGCTGTCAGATAAAAACTTGAAATCGTACTTCGGTACATAGTTTTTTTTTTGTTTTTTTGAGTTGTTTCTTTAATTCTTATCTTTTGTTTGGAAATAGCAGTGTGTTTGAAGTGTTTATTGAGTAGCGTGTCAGTAGCGTGAGTAGTTTTTGTCATTTTATAAAAAAAATGGTTAAATTAACTGAACGAGAACGAATTGAAATTCTTTGCATGATCGGATTTGGAGACAGGATTGGACCCAAAAAGAAGTAGTTGAATTGTTCAATGAAACTCATCCTGATCGGCTTCCCATTAACCAAAGCATGGTAAGCAATATTAAGTCTAAATACCGTAACTTTGGGCATGTTCGTGATCTTCCTAAATCTGGTCGACCGTCAAAATCAGAAGAAGATCAACTTAACGTTTTGTTGGCAATACAAGAAAATCATCACTCAACACGTAACCAATTGGCTTCTGATTTCAATATGACAGCGTCCACAGTTCACAAAATTATGAAAAAAACAAAGTATCATCCTTATAAGGTATGCCTTGATCATGAGCTATCTGAAGACGACTTTGATCGGCGAAATCAATTCTGCGAGCGAATGCAAGAGCTAACGACGAAATGTTTTTTACGAAATGTTAATAATTTCGTAAAAAACATATTTTTTTCTGACGAGGCTACGACGAGGCTATTTGTTTTGAACGGCCATGTCAATAGGCAAAACTGCCGTTATTGGGCTACCGAGAATCCCCGATGGATGACGGAGTATCACACTCAACGTCCTCAGAAAGTGAATGTATGGTGCGGCTTAGTCGACGGAAGAATTCTGGGTCCCTATTTCTTTGACGTGAACCTTACTGGTGCAAGATATTTGGATTTTCTTCGAGACGACCTTATTCCTGAACTAATAACTTTATATCCAGATATAGAGGAACGTGAACTTCCGAGAAATGACATTTTCTTTCAACAAGATGGTGCACCTCCCCATTATGCAGCACCTGTCCGTGCTTATTTAGATGAGGTGTTCCCGAATCGTTGGATAGGGAGAAGGGGGCCGATTGAGATCGCCAGATTTGACACCCCTAGATTACTTCTTGTGGGGATACTTAAAAAGCAAAGTATACGTTACTAGATACATCGTATACCTCCTGAAGTTATTGACAATGTTCAAAAAGAATTTATTAATCGTCTTGGCTACTGTCAGGCAGCCAACGGTGCACAATTTGAACATTTAATTTAGTTGTTGAAATTTAGTATTTTGAAATTTAAAATCGTTTTTCTTCATTTTTTTGTCTAACCTACATACTCACGCTAATGTAATCATACAATAATTTTTGACGATGTGTACATAGAATGACACGCTCTTTCAAATGGCGTGGCCGAAATTGGGGGTTGCCATTTAAAAAAAATGTCGATGACGTCATATCTCGAACAACGATGACGTCACAAATATGGGTCGTATGTCAAAAAGTGTCTTTATTTAAAACAAAATTGACGAGTCAGAGGATTTTTTCGAAAAACTCTCAATTTCAGAAATAATGAGTATATTCGTTACTTTTCGAAAGCACTGTATATTGCACTGGCTTCATCACACGATTTCATTATTTAAACACTACTAGCTAGTGTTTTAACTTATTTAAAGGCACAGGAACCATCTAGTGTTACACTAGATAGTTCCAATGCACTAGGGTATTATTGTACCAACTGCTGAAACAAAAGCAGAAGCAAATTCTCTTCTGAAAAATGTAAAAACATTTGAATTTATTATCCTCTCCTGTTTTTGGTACAAGCAGTTAAGCCGTATCGACATTGTAAATAAGCTTTTACAAAGAGATGACATCACTATTGAAAGATCAGCAAAACATATTAGCCGACTGATTTCTGAATTTGAATCAGAAAGGTCAAATTGTTCAAGTAACGCAGTAAAAGAAGCCAAAGAAATAGCAACACAGCTTAACATAGATCCACATTTTAAAGAAGTACGAAAGAGGAAGAAAAAGCGCATGTTTGATGAGAAGGGTGATGATGTAAGCCATGAATTCTCAGAGGAGAAGAAGTTCAAATTGTTAATGACGCAAATAGTTGATCGGATTCTAACTGAACTGAGGCAAAGGTTTCAAACTTATTTGGTTTCCTCAATGGAGCGGGATTTGAAATATTGAATGGAGAGGAATTGAAGAATCGGGCTATTGAGTTAGCAGCCACGTATAAAGATGATTTAGATAAAGACGAACTGTCTATAGAAGTGGAGAGTTTCAAGTACCACGCATTGGATTTAGGCCCTTTAGGATTAAGGATTTAGACATGAAAACGACCACTTCGTCTGATTTTCTTACATTAATATACCAAAACGGACTTGAGGATGCCTACCCAACATTACTACTGCACTAAGAATTTTCCTAACAATACCAGTTTCAGTTGCCTCAAACGAAAGAAGTTTCAGTAAATTAAAAATAATATCAGAAACTTGACAGGACAGCAACCAACCTTGGCATCATTTCCATAGAGCACCAAATAGCTTCTAAACTATCTTTTGACAAAATTATAAGGACTTTTGCAGCTACAAAAAGTCGTAAAGTAAAATTTTAGTTCATATTCAGGTTTTAAGTTTCACCAAAGTTTTTCACTATTTTTCAGAATCTTTTAGATATACATAAATATACGTGTAAACTGTATAGGCCTAATACACTATGTAACTAACTATTGATTGCGTGATTTCAATAACTATTAATTAACTTTTTGGTAACAATTTCAGGAGTGTTGTTTAGGAGAGTTTTCGTTTCATTGGTCATGGTTGGACAATCTTCGTTTAAGTGGGTGAAGGGGGGGGGGGGGGGGGGGGCGCCAAAGTGAGGTATTGCCCCGGGTGATATTTAGCCTAGTTACGTCCCTGGCTGTGTCGCACCCGCACCCTGTATGGGCCAATTTTAACGTTATTTCCAAGATGGCTAACACTGGACAATGGGCGTAATGCAAAAAGTGTAAGAAAGAGCTTCAAGGCATCCCTGAGTTTTCCTAGTTACACTTTTTGTTATAATTACATCCAAGTCATTTTTTGTTTTGTTTTATAATAAATAAGTCTATTAATTAAACTGTTTCATTTAACAACTTTGACACATTAAAACCGTTTATTTTCCGTGGCACTACCGCTTGGCACTACCAGTAGTGCTATAGGAGATTTTCTTCTCCCACGGCATTATTCATTCTCAATAACTGAAATACCCATACATAAAAATTACCCGTTGACTTACTCATTACGGATGGCACAATCATTTATAAAAGACTTACAACGAATAAATGCAGAAAATCAATAATGTAATGTATTACTTATTATTATTATTCTTACTTATTGTTAATGCTATAATTGTCCAACACTAAATAAAACTGAACACCTTTTTCATTATCAATTAGAAATAAAAGAAATTATACAATTTAAAATCATGGCAAAACCAAAAATAGCAAGTGGATTTCGAAGAGACCTACCGCAATTTTTTGTAACGTGCATCCCACAGATAATTGCGCATTAATGAATTGCAAATACGCACGCTTCGCTTTGTCAAATATTTGTTATTGGTGCGTTTTGTAATCTTTCTTTTTGAAAATCCCGCAAGTTTTAATAATCGCATTAATGTGATTGTGCCTTTTATTACCGTGTGTTGATTTTGGAGTACCATCCTTCTAAAACATTAATGGTTCAATGGCGTTCTCGAAAAACACTCAAAATTTGCCAGAAACATTCCATGTATTTTGTAAATTTTTGCATCCCCAAATCCCATATTATTGCTTTGACATATTCCTCGCAATAAGGGAAGCATTGCTGTTAGTCCAACAATACGTTTTGCCCTTTACTCTTACGAAGGCCTAGTGCCTTAGCTTTTTTCCATATTGCCCTCTACCAGTGGTAAAAGCAACCTTTCGGTTGAATGCCGGGCGAAACAACTGATATAGCATGCCTATTCAAAATCACAATTATGCGAGGTGTCCTATCTGGTAATTATTTTATAAAACCTCTACTGCATAAAATTACATGACATTGACATTAGTATGTCAATTACAATAGGTACTTTATTTTGTACCATGAAGTATTTGTTCCTCCAATGAATTAATAATATCTGTAGTGCCACAGAAGATCAAAATTTCCTATGACACTACTGGCATCAAAGTAGTGTCACGGGAAATGCTATTTTACTCATTGCACTACTGGTAGTGTCACGGGAGAGTACAATTTCCCATGACTACTGGTAGTGCTAAATAGTAGTGCTACTGTAAACAAAAGGATTAAAACCACTTACAGAATGAAATTCACATCTTTTTTATATACATACATGATATATATATACATATATACAGGAGTATATCAGATATTTTGATATTTATTATAAATATTGAATTTATACAAACCCTGATTTTTTGTGATGGTTTATTATAAAATTTACTCTTATAATTTGACTGCAGTTCTTATCACTTATTCTTAAAACCTATTTCCAAAACTGTAATTTGTGTTTTTCTGCAATGGCCTCTGTAAGGGATGTGCTAGTAACTTTGCAATACAATCATGAATCTTTGTAGCATTCCTCGATACTTCATACACATAAGAATATCCATTGTCTAAATCTTGCAATGTGTCATATATCTCTTCACACTTGCACCGGGAGCAGTCTTCCTCGTGGGCTAGCAATATATCTATGTAAAAGTAAAGCTGCTTCTTGAGAAATATGAAGTAAGGGTCGTCCTGAGGTATTTGTGGAATGCAATTAGATCTACAATACAAAACTATCATCCGCACAACGTAAGGTGGTGGAAGTACACACTCTCCCTCTTTATACTCTGGTATGTCTACTTTCTGCTTCAACATATCAAATATTTGCTTAAAATCAAAAGTATCGCTGAGACTTTCATCTGGAACTATATAATCAATTGCATTAATGATATCCTTTACGTTATTTGTGAAATTCTGCAACCAGCATGGCTCTGTGTCCTTCAATATAAGTAGAGAAAATTCTGATCTGCTATTGATTGCATGTTTAGAATGTATGAAGAAGTCTAAAATGCGTTTTAACATATTAAATGGTGTGAAGGTTGTCCCATCGCCCAAACGATAAAGAGATGTTAGATCGTCATAGCATACATCCAGGCATATGATAATATGTTCTGGAACATTAACATTTGGTACATTTGGCTTTTGAAAATTAGCAATCACTTGTTCTTGCAATTCCGTGAAGTCGTTATCAGATGGTTTAGTTTCAATCTGCACATTTCTGAAAAGAAAAACGGTTATTGATTATTATTTTAATATACTCTGGAAAAACTGATCGAATTAACGTAAGTGGTTCGTACCCTGAATCAGCATTCGATGTAGTACAAGACGACAGAATGTCTGATGAATTCATAATATAAGTTTAATACAATCCAAATTTTGACAATTAAATTTTTAACTTCAACTTTAACTTTCACCTAACTGGCTTCTATTGTGCCATCCACAACAATTCCACCACGACCAATTAAATTTTTAAGACTAAAATATTACCACTATTACCAGGGTAACAATAAAGTAGGTAGGTAATAAAAAAGACGTCACTGTCAGAGTATGAACAATAAAAAAAATATATATAATTTACATGGACACTAACATAACCATTCGTCCACACAGAGCAAATAATAAAACAGAATAATTTTTACTTTACTGTTCTTCTATATCTTTTATTTTTCTACACATTTTTTTCCATTCCCTCCGTCTCATTAAATTCACCTTCTCATTAACCATTTCTGTCACACGGTTAATATTCCAACTAACATTTTTACTGGCCACTGATTTCGACCATGTCATTTCTATGGGATTGAGATCTTGATGGTAAGGAGGTAAACAAAGGGCAGTATGACCTTTTTCGGCTTAAATCTTAAATCAATATATATGTATATTTTTTAATTGATCTATATGCCGTTTTTTATTTATAATTATACAACTCAGGTTTCAACATTCTTTCATCGAATTGTATCCGTTTTTGGGTCAACCAGATTCGCATAACTGCTTTTCTTGTATTGGATATCGATGCAGAGTCATATTGCTTATTATGATAAGACGCGTTATCGACAATCATGACTGAATTATGCGATAAGTTCGGTAGGTATCAATTTAGTTTGTAACCATCCCTTATAATTTTCGTAGTTCATGTTATCATGATAGTCTCCATCCAGACTTTATTGTGCCAGCTTTGATCTAATATTCCATTTTTCAATTAGTAGTTGTCTATTATTTTCAGTCCTTTTCCATTTGAAACCTAAATCTGTTATAATTCTCCTAAGACTTGCTTCAAATCCTCGGAAATTTAGATCATTCTGTAATTTACTTCACAGTTTCCTATAGTTCTCGGTGATATGAAAATTATACTTAGCCACTTTTATAACACCCTTATCAAAGTTATCCACGCCTGTTATGGTTTTTTGTTTATGCCTTTTGTTCGTTCGAGTTCGAAGTTCGAACTAGGTGTTCGAAAAACTGAGAAATTCGGAATCTCTTGCATCTTTTACAATTCGTCTCACAATTCAGTGGCCTCAGAAGTATGCGTTGCCGCTGCGGTCCGTTTCATACATTGTTTTAAATTAATTACCTCTTCATTATCAGCTTGTCTTTTCATAAAGCAATATGCGTTACAAACAACTTTTCTTTTTTTTCTATGCAAAACCATCTTGCAATATTCGTAATTAACAAAAAACTTTTGTGCACGACTGTACTTTGGGAGCAAATGTCGACTGATGAACCAACAACGCGACCGCACTGAGATGTGACTAGTAATCCTCCCGTTGCGCCACCTTGTACCAAATATTATATCGATAAATCACCTATTGCGCAGGTTGACCATTAGTGATCTTTTTACGTGAAACGATGTACACCCTCCCAAAGCAACCTTATGCCGAGGTCCGTTCCTTACATCGGTTTACAGGCTAAAGGCTCGTTGCTGCACACACTTTTTGCTCCTTCTGTCATGTCCGGTACCTTCTGTGCTCGCCATAAACTACCATACATACCTACATGTCCGGTGACTCTAGAAAGGCCATTAGGGCCACAAGAATTTAGACATTCCGAAAAAAAAAGTCCGCTGTCAATTGTCGTCTTTCATATGTCATTCGTTTGTCATTTTAAAAAGCACCGTGTATATATTTTCGCGTAAATGTTCTTGGCTCTTTTGTTATATAGTTTTTCGTATTCTCTATTGTAATTAAAATAATGGATTACAAAGACGAACAGACAAATGAGGTAGAAGCTTTAGATTCTATATATTATGGCGACATGCAAGGTAAAGTACAACTTCACCGGTCACATTTTAGTGTATAAAAATTGGCCAAGTTTCTAATAATTACTTAATTAACAGTTTTAGAAACTGAACCTTTCCATAAATTTAGTATTCCTATAAAATCAGAGGGATACGATGATGGAGAGGGTCTTGCGTGCCAATTAGTTTTCACATACACTGAAAAATATCCTGAGGCGCTCCCCATTATTGAAATAGAGGATGAAGAAGGTTTTGATGATCATGTTGATAAAAATGAACTGCTCACACATTTGACGGAACAGGTAAATGATTTTAAACATATTGTTTTATAATAATATAATATTAAATTAGTTTGAACTGTACCTTTACAAATAACATTACATTGATACATTCTCGTTTACTCGTAAAAAATTATTCACGTCTACCAACTAGATATTACTATTATGTAAAATATATTTTTGATTATTTATAGTAAGTACCTCCAATTCAGTGTACTTAACATACATTTTCAGGGCAATGAAAATTTAGGTATGGTAATGGTATTCACTCTAGTGTCAGCAGGCCAGGAGTGGCTCATCGACAAATGGGAGAATATTAAAAAAGAACAAGAAGAAAAAGTTCTTGCAAAGAAGAAAGCTGATGAGGAAGCAGAATTGGTAACTTTTCCTTTCTTAAATGTCTAGCTTATTGTACTGTATTATTCCACTGGTATAAATAACTAATCATATCTACTCTTTTTTTTCAAGATATACACATTGCAGATATTAGAATAAAACTGTCCTGTTCTTTGGAATAGTCCTATTTTGATTTTAATACATAAATGAATAAGCATTGATCTATATTGATTGATTTTCATGTTTCAATATCAGCCTTTTTTTTATTAAATTTTCCATATATGGAAAAGCATTTTTAGCATACTTATCTTGGTGCCATAAAGATCAATAAAGTTTGTCCTGACACTGCACATTAAGTGGAATATAAATTATACTATAACAATTTTTAGGAAATAAGTGAGTATATAAAAAAAGATGACAATGGTGATAATTTTCATAAGTGGGTATTCTGGAAATTACTATTCAGTGTTACAATAAGGCTTGTACCATATATACAGGTTGCTGTAATTACAAAATAAATGTACTCAAACTCTTAAAATTACTTTCATAATAATATTATAATAGTTAGTCAGAAAAGTATGCGGGCCTTTGTGAAAAGTATGCACTCTTGGCCTTTGTGAACGTATGACTTTAGCATGCTATTTCTGGCTAATCACTGATGAGAAAGTGATATATTTTTTAATGGAAGTTAATAAGGAGAAACTTAGATATATTTCACAATTTTTTTTCAACGAGGATATGAATGCTTCTAGTGCTTGAAAAGAGATTTGTTTTGTTTACGGGGAAGATGCTTTATCTAAAACTACTGCCAAAAAAATGGTTCAGTAAATTCAGGTCTGGTAATTTTGATGTGAATGATGTTCCTCCTATTAAGGTAAATGTTGATGTTATCATTGAAAAAATTGAAACAAATCGATACATAAGCAGTTATAATATTCTGGAAGAGCCTTAGCATTTTCACCACTCAACAGTTTTGGATTACCTGCATATACCTACTGAATTTTGTAAAACAGCTAGATGTTTAGGTGCCCTGTGATTTAAATGAGAGAAACTTGGTGAATAGAATTTTCATATGCGAGTTGTTGCTAAAACGAAATAAAATTGTTCCATTTTCTGAAGAGATCGGTAACAGGTGATGAAAAGTGGATCACCAATGATAAAAATGTTCGAAAATGATTTTGGTCTCAGTGAAGTGAGCCATCAAAAATAGTCCCAATGCCAGGCCTCACTATGAACAAAGTCATGTTATGTGTATGGTGGAACTGGAAAGGCATTGTGTATTACGAGCTTTTGCCACATGGCCAAACAATTAATTCTGATGTTTACTGTCAGCAATTAGTTACATTTAAATAAGCACTTGAAGAAACACGCCCAAATATAATGAACAGAAAAGGTGTAGTTTTCCATCATGACAATACTCAACCACATGCATCTTTGATGACTAAACAAAATTGATGGACCTTGGCTGGGAAGTTTTAATGCATCCTCCATACAGTTCAGACATAGCACCTTCGGATTATATTCCGCTCTTTACAAAATTCTCTAAATGGAATAATTTTACTTTCATTTTACATAACCAAATAAACCATTTAAATAAGTTTTTCGCTCATAAAATATTATAGCGATAGGATAATAGCTCTGCCAGAAAAATGCCGAAAGATAGTCGAATTAAATGGACAATATTCCGTTCAATAAATATTTATGTAATACAAAAAAGTCTATTAGTAAAATATTTATCTATATTTATTATCTATCTAAATATTTATGTCGGATATTTTCACTATAAAAAGGCCGCGAACATATCCGACTACCTAATATTGTACCATGTTAATAAATGTTCAATAAATGATTAACTACTTTTAATTTTAAACTTGCAGAAAAGGTTTGAAGGCACAAGAGTGACGGTAGAATCATTCTTGGCATGGAGAAAGCAGTTTGAAATTGATATGGGCATCCCAGCTAAGAGGGAGCGAGAGGCTAAAGAGAAGAACAAATTGACAGGCAAGGAGCTGTTCCTCAGGGACACCACACTTAATGAGTCCGACTTGAAGTTCCTGGATGATGGTGAGTCCAAGTTATTGTGTTGTCTAATTAAAACAACTAACCAGTTCTTTAAAATTACAACAATAAAAATGTTATTAATCTATATATAAAATATATAAAAAAATGTATGTGTAAAATAGGGTAGTTATAATGTATATACATACATGTAACTTGTCTATATACTGCTTTGAATAAGTTTATACTAGGTTGACGAAGTAGACAGTAGTTATAGGCCTTGTAAATGTTCAAATAATTTATCAAATTTTATGTGATCTAAAGGTCGTGTTTCACAAACAAAGGTTTTGTTGCATCAAAGCAATTGTACATCTCTATCAAACTTGAGTTTAATTTGAAATAAATCTCATTATGTATGGTCAATCTAAAACTGGCTAAATTCACTCTTTATAATCATTTATGAGGATAGAAAAAGATAAATTTGCGAATTTTCAAGAATGGTTTTCACACTCTTTGGAACTTACACTACAGTTTTCACTTACAGCAAATCTACAAATATTTACAGCCTTTAAACCTTCAAATAATTTTGTCAAATATTCCATAGATCAAAATTTCTCTCAAACATCTTCAAACACATAGTTTGTTTGACAAATACATCAAATAAATTCACACACTGTAAAACTGTTTGTCAAACACGTAAAATTTGTCAAATTAATTACGTTATAGAGTCCTTTTAGGCTTGTTATAAGATTAGGGGGTCAACTCTGATTTTACGCTTACGAAGTTTCGGGGCCAACCTAAGTTCGAACGAATGAAGTGCCATAATCCTACTCTGAGTAATCTTCGTTCCGAGCTCTATATATCGGGTAACTCCGATTATTTAAAAGGTGAGATATTGTTATTTTGAAATTTGATCTCCTTTCCCCAAGTTTCACTTGTCAAAAATCTATATTTGAATCGTTGTCTTGTGCGATCGATCGGAGTAGTTAAAAATGTCAAAGGAACTTCGAAGCAGATGCCAGGTGTCTATAAAATAGACAGCAGCTGTGGTAGTTCATGTGGTAGTGTGGTACATAGGCCAAACAAAGCACACCGTAGCATAAGGGGTCTAAGAACATACATATTGCAGCTGTGAAGAATCACCAGATGAATAAATTGGCAGTAGTGGACCATGTACTCAACGCCGGTATCAATCACTGGATAGAACTCCATAGTCCAAAAATCCTCTCCACTGAGAACGATATTTCTCCAGGATTGTGCGTGAAGCAATTGAAATAAAAATATAAATAAAACAGAAATTTCAATCGAGAAGGTGAATACAAATTGTCCTCGACATGGAATTAAATTAAAATTAAACGTCGCGATTTTTCGTCTGACGCTACTTCTCATATTGTGTGTGTTGTGTGCTGCAACTTTCCGGAATATGAAGACCAAATGCGGGTAGTTGATGAAACTGCTCGCAACTCTCCACGTGGACTACCTGCCTCTTCAGTCCACTCGTGACCATAGTTGGTGCAACCCAACGGATACTTCGAGTAAAATAAATAAGGTAAACGTTCCCGTTAAGACCCATTTAAATATGTGTGAAAAAGGCGAACATCTCAAATATTATATTAACTTCGTTTGGGCCGATATATATGTAGTAGTGAAAGTTTTCGTAGTTGGAATCTACCGAAATATCGGCCGAAACTTCGTTTTTCATGTCGTCGTGGTAGACCCCCTGGTTACAAGCCTGACATGACTTTTTGCTTTACTTCTCTAAATGAAACTAAACTAAAATATGAAACTAAAAGTTTTTGTTTCATTATTGTAAAAATGGTGTATTGTGGGGGATTTGTGGTTTAATAGGGATAGTTTATTAAATTACTAGTGTTAATGCATAATGTTTGTGATAATTAAATAAAAGCGTGAGGCTACATGTTTCGTGTTCTTCCAACGAGTCCAACTCTCTTCTCACTTTACTGAGCGACTCGTACTTGGACGGGACTGGACAATGACGTGATAAAAACAATTCTATTTTATTATTGTGTATGGACCAATCGCTATGCCAGTGTCCAAATAAATTATATATAAAAAAGATATACGCTATTTGGATGCGCAGTAGCTGTGACCCAGCTAATGCGCATCCTACACACATTCTAGATGGCATCTAATTGAAACTAAATTATGAATCTCATAGCTTCTTTGTATACATATATAGACATATATAGAAGAACTGTCCATAGATGGATTTCTTTTTCATAAAGGTTAAAACAATCTTTTTATGAACCTCTATGTATTTTTCGTATTTCAGGAGATGCAGTGAAAGTGGACGAGTCTCTCTTCCAAGATCTGGACGACCTTGACATCTCAGATGAAGACGATGAAGATTATGTGCCAGGGAAAAGTGGAAGTGAGAGTGATTAGTAAAGACTGTGACTGTGATCATTCACACGCTGATATTGTAATATTGTCTTACAAAACGCTTTACCCCGATTATTTTTTTAAGTTAAATAAAAATAAGAAATGCTTTTTTGGAGAACAGTTTTTATTTACACCTTGTCGCTATCGTACATACATGTTATATACATACATGAGACAGGTTTAAAGAAAAAGCGTTTTTATAATGACAACAGATAACATTACAACCAAGAAACAGGATCAAAACAATTTTCAGCAAACAAAACAATAACTTATCCTGTGGCGACCTAAACTAAACCTTAACACTATCACAATAAAATGAATATCACATAATATATTTACAATGTGCAGTCTTAAAACAATGAGTGGAAAATAATATACATCCATCACACTAATAATAAATAATTAACCAGAGATATGTATTTATGATTAAAGTAAAACATCTACCATGTTCTATGCAGATATATAATACACCAAATGCTTTATAATGTACTGCAATTTCATGGTCTTGCAAATGGTAT
This sequence comes from Sesia apiformis, assembly GCA_914767545.1. Lineage (NCBI taxonomy): Eukaryota > Metazoa > Arthropoda > Insecta > Lepidoptera > Sesiidae > Sesia > Sesia apiformis. The sequence goes on from OU611953.1 coordinate 15,822,609, forward strand.
TGCATACATAAATTAATAGTATAAAATTAAGTAAAATGAATGTTTTATGATTTTTTTTTTATATAACACAGGTTAATAATAATTATTATACAGACAACAATTTCATTTTAAATAGTAACACACACAACAACGATATCCAATAACCTATTCAGAATGTGCTAAAAATGATCACATTGAGATTGTACACTTGAATTTGCTAAAAAGTAATTAAAAGGTTCTTTGAAGTAACATTTTAATGCGATTTTTAAGTATATAAAAAACTAAAGCTAGGCCGACCTACATGTACCTAAATATTGTTCCTTACTATATCTAACACACAATCTAACACACGGGGTCAAACACAAATTACCGAATGAAAACTAAATTGCATATTGATGTTACTAAGGTACTTTAAAACAATAAACAGAGGTATATGAACATTCAATATAAATATAATAACGTCTATAATCATAATAATCAACCAACCATTAATCCAAAATCAAAAATCGCAATTAATATAATTGTGGTGATCATTTTATGTAATTTAATTAATTAAAAAGGCCATTAAAATAGACTAACAACATTGAGAGCATATAAATAATTTTATATACCATTTAGGCCGTATTAAGTGCTCAACTGACGGTTAGTACTGACGTCGGTTCTCCGTAGCTACCGTACCCATGGTACGCAGTCAGTGCGCTGCTAAACACAATAGTTGAATTCTATAGTGATATGATACAATAGCTACGGACGACCGACCGTCAGTGGAGCACTAAATACGGCCTTAAATTGACCTTAATACAAACTATTCTGACAAAATATTCAACATTTTGTACCTAAATCATGTCTTGTCATTCATTACAAGGGATATTAAGACACTATTTTGTTTTCTGTGCTGGTGGTCCCAATGGCAGAGATACCTTTATGACATTGAGACTATTTGATATATTACAAAGCTACCTATCTAAGCTTGAATATAAAATATTTGCGTGGTCGATATTCTCACAGTTTATTACGTCACAACTTGTAATAGAGCGTGGACTCCTGGCTTAATAATAGCTTTAAATATGTACTGCCACATTTTTTTTCTTATTTTGTAAATAAGTACAAAATACTCTGCCAAATATTATAGATACCGCTAACTGAATTAAATGCAATTAAAAATGAGACAAATATCTCACATAAAAGTTAAATGGCTGAATTCTTTATAAAACAGCTAAAGCGCGCGCCATGAGTAGGAAGAATTTCGGTCATTGACATTATTGAACCTCAATATGAGGGGGTCTAGTAAAGTGGTCGGTGAACCACGATTTCATACAAATTTCTTTTCCGTCCAGTTTTGGCTGTTTTTATGTCAATGACCGAAATTTTGCCTGGTCGTGGTGCGCGCTTTAGTATTAGCCATACAATCTAAGAATTATAGTTTGTAATAATACCCACCTAGTTCACAATTATTTTAATAGCTCCTAATGATTAATTCTTGGTTATAATACTAGTGGTATCTACAAATATCTGATGAAATCTCATACTTTTGCAACCATTTAGAGCAGACATGTTTATTCTACCTCCTTTACAAGACCATAAGTAACGGTGTCCATAATATATAGTTGCTGATACAGTTTGGCAATCGAAACGTGTCGTAACAAAATATTCCGAATGATTTGCAAGCTAACATTTTTTATTTGGAAATTGAATTTATGGTACTGCACCAGGTATCATAAAAAAATGATACTTTCGCTTTTCTTGTGTTTTTGTATCTAGTCATTATGTAGGTTTATGACTACAGGGAGTACAAACGTTGAAACATTATAAATTACAACATAGATATTGATTAATTACATTATAAATGTTGCAATTGAAGATGATTACATTTTTTTTAATTCGATGATTTTTACTTGTTTCGATGGTCACACTGCGCAAGCACAATCGAATGTGGTAAACATTAAACAATTCGTTTTCTAAATCTAAACAATGTTTTGATGTCTCTTCAAAAACCATCAAAATAACTTGAGGTGTGGTAGAGTGTGGCAAATGAAAATCATAGCATCATTTTTTTTTACTAGTAACTTGTATTTGTAGTAAATAAACATCTTGATACTTGTCGTTTAATATAATATCTAATCTAATTTATATATAATATTTTAAATTATAATTATCTAATTTCTTTCTGCATTCAATTATGTTTCAATTTCAATAGGTTTTAAACGGAAAGTATATATAAAGTTCGATGAGTGTTAACAGTCTAGGGGAGTATTGAGACACACCACTAAAACCACACCACAGCCACAGAATAGTGGTTGAGTAATGGTACGTATGACTTAGCATAACTACAAACGGTAGTCCCGCTGTAGTTGCTTGTGGTTGCGTAAAGAGAAAGCACTCCCGCGCGCGGTGTCTCTTCGCCTGGTGATTGCGTTGTAGTTGCGTGTGATCGATGTCGTCCACACGTTGCTACAGCCGTCAACATGGACTACAAAAGTGGTACGTCTGAATAATACCAATCGTTTTCATACAAATTCGCTCCCGCTCATTTTTTGTGGTTCTAAAGTGGTGTGTCTGAACATAGGCTAAGATTTTTAAATTTATCGTTATGCCATGTTTAATTTGTCAGACTCTAACAATCTTGTATGGAGGCGTTGTCCCAATAATACTGGTCATCGCACTAATAAGCGTATCTAACAGTACGGCCGCGCCAGTGGACTGTTCGTCCTCATTTGAGTCTTTGTGTGATGTTCGCGAGAGCCACCGCGAAAGCTTGTAGCGCTGAGAACGGGTATTGAAAGTCTAGTGTGTATGCGTTGCCGTCGATTCGTCCGAACTGCATTACCTATTATACACAACATTTCAAAATTTACATTGGTTTTGTTCAACAGAATGATTCAAATCAACATTGCCTATGACAAGGCATTTAATTAAATAAATCATATTTAAAAAAAAAAAAAAATTAATCAAATCAGCTCAAAATATAAACACGACATGATGTTCAGCTTCGGTTTAGGTTCTGAGCAATCGGCGTGAAGCGATCGCATTTAATTTTTACACACGGAAATTCTTCTAGTAAACTTTCGGTGTTCCTAAGGATCGTAGCTGGAACCCTTTTATAATAGGGGTTAAAGTATGAAATTGCCGTTTTATAGTAATAGATACTTTGAATTGCCATAAAACCTTCATGGTGTGAGATTTTCGAGTGAAACTTCTTTCACATGATACCTATGAGATTCTTGTTTTAAAAAATGTGCAACATTCGATTTTCGACTTTCGATTGTTTTTTTTATTCAGCTTAGACGGGAAAAATGGATACTTCGAAAATCCGAGTAATCTTTGAATACGACTTCCGACGCGGAACTAACGTGGCAGAAACGTGGCTCGCAATATCAATGCTGCGTTTGGAGAGGAGACTGCTAATGAACGAACCGTGCGTTTTTGGTTTAAACGCTTTCGTAATGGAAACTTCGACTTGAAGAACGAACCACGTGGAAGACCGCCCACACAGGTGAATAACGCTGAATTGAAGGAGATGGTGGAAGCCGATCCGAGTCAAACTACCCAGGAATTAGCGGCATGGTTTAACGTTATCTTATCTACAATACTGACTCATTTGCATCAAATCAATAAGATAAAAAAAATATGAAAAATGGGTGCCTCATGATTTGACTGATCTGCAGAAAGAAACGCGTGTTGGAACTTGCGTTGCCTTGTTGAATCGGTACAGAAATGAAGGAATATTGGATCGAATTGTGACATGTGACGAAAAGTGGATTCTTTACGATAACCGAAAGCGAAAAATGCAATGGCTGACCCCAGGTCAAACGCAGCAACAGTGCCCTAAGGCAAAGCTTACCAATAAAAAGGTAATGGTAACTGTTTGGTGGTCTATTCATGGTGTTATTCACTATAGCTTTCTCAGGTCTGGTCAAGCAATAACAGCAGATGTTTACTGTGCCGAACTTCGAACAATGATGGCGAAACTAGCAGTGAAACAGCCCCGACTCGTGAATCGATCTTCACCATTATTGCTCCATGATAACGCAAGACCTCACACTGCACGAGAAACCGTTGTAACTCTACAGGAGCTGCAGTTAGAAACCATACGTCATCCTCCGTACTCGCCAGACCTTGCTCCAACGGACTACCATTTTTTTCGTGATTTGGACAATTTTCTAAGTGCTAAAAAATTTTCTTCCCAAGAGGCAGTACAAAATGCTTTCACACTGTTTGTCGAATCTACATCCCCAGAGTTCTATCGCAAAGGCATAAATGAACTTCCGATTAGATGGAAACAATGTATAGATAATGAGGATAAATATTTAAATTAAATAAATATGTTACATTTTAGAAAAAAACGAGTTTTAATTTTTCAGTATAAATCGGCAATTTCATACTTCAACCCCTAATACTATACAATTTTATAGATATTATTATTATGATTAATATTTAATAAAATTATTTTGTATAGCAATGAGGTAGTAAATTTATCTGCATTTTTAATTCTAATCTGGTGGACTTCTTAGCTGACTAGACACTAGCGTGAGTCTTCCACCAACAACCAACTGCATACTTTGACTGTTTTCGTTCCACATCTCGTCTTGTTATACATTATAAGTTGTCAAGTTGAAGTATTTTTTGACCACTTACATTATCTCCTTACTCCTACTTACTTAAGATCTTTGATCATATTTTATGTACAAGTAATACGCTGAAATCAATAGCCTCCGCTAGTTACAAGGAGAGTTACGAACTACGGTTGGATTATGTGATCACATGGGACCAGTATTGTAAATATTTATGTGGTGTGTATATTTGATGTACATTACTTGTTTTCAAATATGCTAAATGATCAGTTTCATTAACGAACGAGTAATGTGTAAAATAATATTTATCAAATATATTTTGTGTCTTCATTAGCGCCGAGCGTCCAGCGCTCAATGCTCGTTTTTACCACATTAATATAACGTTAAATTTCTAATACAGACCTGTTTCCCGTGATACTCAATCTGAAAGTTTTTGGCGGACTCCTGCGTGACTCTGCCGCCAAAGTCGAGCTGGTACACCTGGCTGTTCTCGTTCCACATGGGCGCCTTGTTGTGCATGACAAGTTGCCGCCGCGCGCCGCGCGCGTTGCCGCTCGCCGCCGCCGGGGACACGGTGCCGCCGGCGCGCTTCAGCTGCGGAACAACGTATGTGAGTAACATCAGTTACAGGGCTCCTAACTAACCATAAAGCTTATTACATAAGCCTAACAACTATTGATTACTTTTAAAATTTTTTTTTTTTAAGGAAATAAGGCGGCCGACGAGCATACAGTCCACCTGGTGATAATTGGAGACGTCACCCATGGACATCCGCGATACATGCCAACATCAGTCCAGAATGACAAACGTCGGCAGATCCCCGGATAAGATGCCTACTTTTGGAGATATAGGAATGGATTAGGAGAAAGTGTAAGGATAAAATATAATGAGATGGGAATGGGCTCTGGTATATCTCACTCACCAAAACGCGTACTTTGGTGAAATAGGTTTAAATGGGAAATGCAGTACATTTCCAGATAGCCTTCTGTAAAAGAGAAGTAACGTGGCCAGTCGAGTACGCCCAACAGCTGTGGCATAAAAAAAATTATAACAAAAATTCTAACATTTAATAAGAAAATATAAAAGTAATTTTATTACTGTGTATCATCGTCGTCCTATGTTTGACCGAGTTGAATACGTCAATTGGCTTACTTGTGGAATTGTCTATTGGAACCGACATTAATTAATTAATTAATATATAATAATTTTGGGATTGTAAATCCGGCTCGATGGACCAAGAGAAACGCCATTCTAAAAAATTGGGTAGTGCTATTAATTATTTGATTTAAATTATAATATGCGATTATATATTTTATATGAGATATATCTCAAATTTGAAGAAATATTCTTCAAACGTACTCATTATCCTCGTCCAGCGCGAACCGACGAGTACCGTAAACGAAGTTGACGAACAATGGCTCGGCGGTAATAGATAAAACCCACGTGCCCAAGAATAAAAATCTGGGGCATGTGTATCAACATCAACCAATCTTCATTCGATTCATGTAATTATGGCCCGAAGCGCGTGGAACTCTGCAGTGGAACGTTGGAAGCTAATATCAGTTTCTGCTAGATCCTATTTTGTTAATTTCTACCTTATTCCTAAGTTGCGCCTTCTGGAAGCTCTCCAGGTCGCGGTAGTTCCTGCTGTTCACCTCGCTGTAACCGCCATTGGAGTACTCGTCGTCTGAACTCTCAGATGGCTTCTTGTTCCTCCTACGGTTCAGTAGTGGAGAGTTGAGCAATTGTCTGGAAACAATAATCAATATTGTAATTTTTGTAAAGAATTTAGTGCTAAAAGCTAAGTAAGCCAAGTATTCAATACATACCATCAGCCCGTGTCTGTCCGCTACTGGATATAGGTCTCTCCTAAGGACCTAATCACACACGGTCTTTCGCTCTTCTCATCCAGCCACTACCGGCGACTTTCTTCAAGTCTAGCTAGGTGGTCAGAATGCGTCTCACGTTAAATTTCCCGATACGCGGTCTCCATTCGAGGACTCGTGTCCCTCATTGGTTATCTTTCCTGCGGCATATATTGATCCGCCCACTGCCACTTCAGCAACCTTTGTTCTTCATCGAATTTCTTCGTTACAGATTTTGTCCATCAAAGTAACTCCGAGCATAATTCGCCAAGCGACTTTAAATTTATGGGTGATGCCATCGATAATGGACAAAAATATCTAAATTAAGTGTGCGTGATCAATTGATCATTATGTGTGATGTTGAAAGTGGCGCTTGTGTCTGTTTTTACACCTCAGTCAATGGTAATTTTGAGCATTGCCGAAATGCTCGAAATTACCATTGACTGAGCTTTGTGGACGTTTTCAGTTTTTTGGAACTAGTTCTATACGTTTTTTTCTCAAAAACCAATTTCGGCTCTTGAGCCTAATACACGTACCTACGTATATTATAGGGTGTAAAAATAACGCTATTGTAATTAGTGTCGTTAAAACGAACGCTGAATGCTTCAGCGCTTCGGGCGTACTATGTTAGTGCTATTGAACTATAATCTTAACCGTTTTAGACTCTACCTACAAGGGTTTATAACCATCAAATATTTGCACGCTCACTAGCCTTTAAAGCTAGAGGCTTAAAAGTTTATTAGCGCCCATTCAGTGCTCGAGCGTTGAGCGTTCAACGCTCGTTTTTACTACACTAATTGTAATAGTTGTTTTCTGTCAGTGTTTTTATATTGACTATTCAGTTACCGTATAGGTGAGGCGGAGGAGTATCTCTGCCTGCGGGGCGTGGCGTGGGGCGCGGGGGAGGCGGGCTGGCTGCGTGCGGGGCGCGGGGTCGCGGGCGCGGAGCTGCTCTCTCGCTCCGCCGCGTTCCTTCTGTCTCTGCTGCCGCCGCGTGACGCCAGTAGCCGTAACGCTAGTTGCTCTAGTGAACCTGATGGGTTACAAATCAAATATGGTATATCTATACGTAGTGATAAATCCTTACCTATCGGAAATATTCGTGCCCAAGATGATATCCGAACGCGTCAATAAATTATTGTATTGATGACTGGTGTTATTAGTATAACTGTTGGTACTATCTAACACCAGTCATTAATGCAACGGGAATCATGGTGGGCACGAATATTTCCGATGGGTAAGGTTTTTCTCACTACATCTTTACCATATAAGGAAACGACCGGCCGTTTAGACTCGATATGAGCACCTTAATAAGCTAGTAGTAAGTGTTAGAATGGAATGGATCTAAGTATAAGGCGTTGTTGATTGTATAGTGAGATCAAATTCTAAAATCATAAGATGAATGCTTGTACCGAGTCGACACGACATTATCTGGTGGACAGTCTAACCCAACGGTACTAAAATACTACTATTGTTACGGTCGTCTATAGTTCTGTTTATATTCTTTATAATCTACATCGTGACTACATCTAACAATATAGCATTTGTGTATTTTGTGTTCCTATTTTTACAAACTTTAACAACTACTGTGTCTTCTGTGACTTTACCACGAATTGCCTACTTTTTGAAGAATAAAACAATGCAATCATCTAAATATACTTACAAAAATATCACTTCTTGAGCAGATACTAAACGGTACTTAAGTGTTAGAATTTATCACTGTAATCTATCAATCTATTGCTTATACTTGATTGACTGTGAAGACAGTTTTAATTAAACAACATTCAACATAATGTGTTGACCATTTACTCGTATGTGTATCTGCCTATATGAAGGATCGATATCTAGTATTTTTTCGATGCAAATGATGCATTCGACCCAATGCAAATGGTGGCGACAGGAAACACATCGTGTATTTACATTATAATATGACTACGTTAAAGTTCATGCTATAAATACCGTGCTGAAGAAAATCTAACGTAACTAATACTAGGAGTTATACCTTCTGAAGTGTTCGCGGATTGGTGAGAAAGCAACTACTTCATACTAACTATAATACTTGCTGTAGTCGGAGTCGCTGTCGGTATGTGGGGTTCGGACGGGCGCCGGCGGGGGCGCGTGCGCGGCTGGGGCTAGGGGGGCTCGCGACGAGCACGCTACGCATATATAAGTGGCCGCGTCCACGTCACGCTTATCATACGGCGACACGAGCCGGCACGCGGTGCACACGGGATAGTCTCGTCTTGACCGTCGTGTTACCGCCCTTTGATTTTCTTCTGCACTTGTCCCGCTAGTATCTTCTCCTCCTGTACTGTTACAGCGACTGCTAGAATTTGCTGATGCGGTGTCGCTTTTAACATTCAAATCTATCCTAGAATTTCGCTTCGACTTCTCAACAGTTAAAGACAACTCGCTCGAATCGAGGCTCTTTGACTTTCCGCACTTTTTCAAAGTAGGTTTCACGCTTTCGACATGTCTCATATCGTTGGCTCGAAATTGTCTTTTCTGTTGCCTCTTGTGCCTTTTATTGTTGACTAAAATCAAGCGTCGAGGAGGCTCGCCTCGCAATGCCGTCAAACTTACTTGAGCATGTAATACTTGAGGATCGACTAAGTCTAAATATCCTACGCTACAGCTTCGCGTCATTGTGTCATAAACAGGAATATTAGCGCACACCGGACTGATTGGAACTACTGTAGTAGTCCTCTGAACCCTGACCTCCCTCGCCCTATCCGTTATGTTATTTATAGTCGTGTCCACTGGCGTTTCTTCATCGATATATTTCAGATCCTCCCCCTTTTGTAAATTTTTCAACGTGTCTGTTCTTCTATTCATCGCGTCCGGATGAATTTCGTGCTCGTAATTTTTATTACAAAGAGATTTTAAAATCCTAGTGTTCATTTCGTATGATGCAGACTCGCCTCTGCTACAGATATTCTTCCGCAGTTTCGAAAGGCAATTGTCGGTGACATGGTTATCACATTTCTTTATAGTGACTTGTCTACTGGGCTCTAAGCTAAGGTTCAAGTTAAACTGCTGCTCTATGTTGGACAGATTTCCTTTTAGAGATACGTTGTCTCCTCGGACGCTATAATCAGTTCTGCCTCCGCAGAAATCTCCTCGGCCACCGCAAGTGACGGTTTGTGGGGACGGTCTCTCGAATATTATGTCAGTCGGTGCGACCGCATTTTTCGGTGATTGTAAAGTAGGCACTGAACTCTCGCATCTAAGGGGGGAAATGGCGTGTCGGTTTGGCACCCCAGCTGTGTTATTCACTCTTCGTTCAGTAGGTTGCGTTGAGTGCCGAACAGAAGGAGTATAAACATTATTATCTGACATATTATTAATGTCGTTGGTATCAATATAAGGGAATTCGTCATAAGATTCAGCTCTAGCTAGAGATGGGCTATTGGTGTTATTGTTGTTAGAGGTATAATTATCAGTTTGATTTATAATGTTATTGGTATTCACTCGTTCATTGAATGTTATCTTTCTCCAAACATTATTGTTAGTGTGCGACGGAGAATTTGGTTCGTTGGACTGAAAAACTTCTTCTTCATCTTCGGAGAATAAATTGGGGTTAAAAGTGGGGTCAGGGCCGACTGGGTAGTCATCTCTTAGTTCAGTGATCATGAGCGTCATCTGCCTTGGCTGCAGGTGCAACAGGGAAGTCTTATATGTCACCTGCCCCAAATTAGCTGGGACGTTTTTTGCTAGGCCATGCATTTTGAACTTCGTTCCCCAAATGTTTGATGTGACTTCTACCAAACGTACATCCTGAAATGTAAGGCAGAAAAACTTGCTTAAATTGTTTTAATAATTCTACTCACATTCATATATTCTACAAAACAATATAAAATTCGATTTGTAATGCAATTGAACGTGGTGTTGAATATACATTCAACTGTTGATACCTCTGGCAAGGAGTCAATGTAAGTGAGTTCATCAGACCCGTCGTCTTTGTCGTTGGAGCTGCGAACTTTCCGCCGCTCGCGCGCTCGTCGCCGCCTCTGTAGTCTTGGCGACCCCGAGCAACCTAAAAATTTAATTGATTCGAATGTATGAGCTCGATTCTGTTAATTACTATGGCACGGCGTTACTGTTACAGTTATGGTATAAATAAATATTTAGTTTCTTATCCTGAAATGATAGTCTCAAAGTAACTGTTGCGAATATTGACGCCAATAGAATGCAGGATCTATTTTTGATCGATATGCTGAACGACATACATCTAAGAAAAACTGAAAGGAATTAATCGGTTCAAAGAACGACCGAAACCGCTCGTCTGCACGGGAGCAGTCAAGAATGATGACTAAAATACAATCTTCAGATATGAAAAAATGATAAGAAGGTTCCTAATGACTTTTTTCTGTCGGTATTCAATACACTCCTGTCGCTGGATGCACTACCATCAACGCTGTCGATAGCTCTCTTAAAGACTTCCTAGATTTAGATCAATAAGGGCCTTTCTCACCACCTCGTGATATTTTATCAGACGGTATCCGAAAGTCAGAACCAGCTAGATTTAATTGGCAGAAAATTTATCTATTACATTGTTAACAGTGACTTTACCAGAAGGAGTTGAGAAATGCCTTTAATGTCTGAATTACCTTCTTCCCTATCAGTGTCGGAGGAGTCTGAGTCGTCGTGTTTGTGAGTGCGGCGCGCGGGACGCGGGGTGCGAGTGACGCGCGGGGAGGCGCGCCCCCCGCTGCCCGCGCTACCCCCGCTGCCGCTCGACGAGCTGCCGGCGGTGCTGCTGCTGCTACTCTCCCGGGTGCCGTGGATCACGGGCAAGCTATTACAACCTGGCAATGTTTGACACGTATCAAACAATACTCGTGAGTATTTGCAATGATAGTTTTATTGCAATGACCTCAAGTAGTCAGTGTTTTATAACAGAATAGTTTTTAGTATACTTATTATATGTATTAAAAAAACATTAATGAGGGTTAATTTAATTAATAATATTAATTCCGCCGACAATGGCGGAAATGTATTAGGGCCTTATCTATGAAATTGCTGTTTGTTCATAGTACCCATAGTTCATCTTGCGTTTGGCTTGGAATTCCAAATTCAAATTAATTTCAATTTAAAGCTATGACATTCTTTTTCAAAATCAGTTATTCATTTGTTTTGCCGAGTTTTTGCTTAGATATGACTGTTTGCAACCATGGAGAAATTAAAAATTTGTGTTATTTTCGATTGTGAGTTCCGTCGTGGCAGCAACGCAGCACAGGTGGCACGTAATATCAACGATGTGTACCGACCAAACACTTTAAAATGAACGCATATTGTGTTTTGGTTTGCTCGATTCCTTTCTGGAAATTAAGTCGATAATGACGAATTGAAAGCAATAGTGGAAGCGGATTCATCTCAAACTACGTCTGAGTTAGCAGCAGCCTTCGGCGTAAGTCATAAAACGATATTGATTCATTTTGTCAAATCGGGAAAGTAAAGAAGCTCGAAAAGTGGGTACCGTATGAGCTTAATAAAAGTCAGCTGCAAATACTTGTCACTTGTGATGAGAAGTGGATCCTGTATGATAATCGTAAACGTTCGTCACACTGGTTAAAACCGGGAGACACAGCCAAACAATGTCCCAAACATAAACCGAGTCAAGAGAAGCTGATTTTATGATGGTCCTGTGCCGGTATTATCCACTACAGCTTCTTGAGATCTGCACAACAATTAATGCAGATGTGTACTGTGAAGAACTGCAAACGCTCGCCCATACTACACAACAGACAGTCTCAAGAACAGTTACAGGACGTCGACTGGGAACTCCCCGTCACCCACCGTACTCGCCCCTACTGATTTCCATTTTACACGGGAAAAAATCAACTCCGATGAGGCAGTGAAAAACGTTTTCAGAGAATTCATTTCCCGCCCCTAGGATTTCTGTAGCAGAGGCATCAATGGCTGCTTGTTGTGTAAGAGGTGCCGTGTTGAATTCTTGGTCAGCCATTAATTTGTTTAAAGACAAATGTTTGTTCGGGTCTGGGTTGTATGTTCATTTTTGTGTCAAAACTGAAGTAATTTTATTGTGAACCACAAAGGGTGGCGTTATTATAAAAAACTTAAATGAAATTTAAACATTGTCTTACCAATTCCCTCGGCTTGAGGGTCGAATATAACGAACTCGGGTCGTATCTTGCTGGTCCTGCGCCCCTTCAACAGGGGCACGAGGCCTCCCAAGTGCTCGAGGTAGAGCGTGTACGCACCGGCCTCCTCGTCGTCGTGCCGCAGCATGGTGCAGTGCAGCCGCGTGCCCGCGCCGCCCGGCGGCCTGGACACGAACCGCCGTAGCTCGTGCAACTCCGGCACGTTGCACTGCCGATCAATTATTCTATTTATTATAAATATTGTAATATGTTTATTTATATTATGGTATTTAATTAATATACGCCTTATGTCACTTTGCATAATATAAAGAATAAATAAATATTGCATATAGTTGGATCCAAACCGCTGAAGCGGTTGCTATGGCAATTATCTTATGGCTACAATATGGCTGAGAAACCATCCTAGGTTAAAGTATTACATAATGTGCTCTCTTAGGAATCGCAGACTGCTGCTACTCGTAGATACCCTGCTTTTCTGTAAGCTGTTTTAGAGGTGCTACGGATTCGCCTACGCTTCTATCTCACCTAAATCTTCGCAAACCGATTCAAACTCTTAGAGACTAATAGCTCATTCATCTAGGAGTTCGATGGTTTTCCTGGATGCAGAAGGCAGCTAGGACGAATCATGGGCACTTTTCATCGATAAATCACCTAATGAGACAAGGTAACTTACTAAGCAGGGGGCTTTACCTGTTTGCTGATAGCCTAAATAAAATTTGCGATTCTAGTAAGCGCTATCTATGACTTTTTCTCATTAATTGCCTTTTTATTTGTATACACAATTTTATTTTCTGTTTTTTGCTTTTAAGCCATGTTGCCATCGCCTTTCAGTAGAGTGAGTGACATTTATATAATTAACAAAATTACCCGTATAGTATGCGAGAAGAGATTAGCCAGTGCCGGCTGCAGTCTCGGCGGCAGCGGCAATCGCGCTGCATGTCTCGGGTCCCTCAACGCCTGCGCGGCGCGAACCCTTGCCAGCAGCTGCAGCGGCGCCACCACCCGCCACACCCGCGCCGTGCACACCGCACCGCCCACGCCCACGAACAGACGACGAGCCGCGTGACCCCACGTTAGTGCCGATACACGCGCCTGAAAAGAACATCATTATGAAGTGGGGGCACTTAATTGGATTCTAATTAAGTCATGACCATATATGTTTTGCAATGTAAATCGGGTCTAAAGAAAGGCTTTTGTTTTCTACTCGATGTTTCGGCACGGGTTACACCAGCCGTGTATAATAATGTGTACAAACATAATATAAAATCCAACGTTTTCATAAAATTCCATTTTATAGTTGGTTAGAAATTCCTACGTTTTCATAAAATCATAAACACGCATTTTACAGACTGGAATTAAGCAACAATCTCGGAATTTGGTCCTAGCTACCGACTCTGCTCATAGAGACGAAAGTTGTCAAAAACTAAATATAAAAAGCGTTACGGGTTACATAGCATTAAAATAATAATGACTACTCATAATAACAGTGATTTCAGTCTAAACACAGTGAAATCCTAACCAAAATTCCTGTATCTGGCAATCAGTTTTACTATACGTACCTATAACAACAATCAGATTTCGGGATAAAATTACAAGTTGTCGTTTTCATTCAACATTTCATTATAAATAATTACATAAAATCGATTTGTAATGTTAAAAATGCATTTATTTGTAGTAACATGTATACCTTTAAAATAAAAACCACTCAACAAGTTGAGTAAGTTAACAAGATCCTCTGCAAAACTAGGCTACACGTGGAACTAAACGTTAAATCAAAGTAATACTTTCTTCTTACTCTGAAAGGCAATATCCGTCATCATTCTTGACGTTCATCAAACAACAAATATTTTTGTGAAAAGTCTTAGAAATAACAAGCGTGTACTAAGTTAATATTTACCTGTGTATTGGGTATCGGCACGGTGTATATGAGAGCTCCAGTGTCCGAGTAGAACTTAACGACATTTTTGTATGGAGGGGAGTCGGGCGGCTCGTGCGGCTCTACATAAAACATCGAGATGTAAGTAATTAATCTTCTCTTATACCATATGCGGAGTCAAAGAACAAATTAAAAGCCCCCTAGCAATAAGCGGTCTCACAAGAACGTAAGACGCTGCGATATTGAGGTCACAAGTTTTCCTTTGCGCTATTGTCTTTAGCTTAAGTTGCGATGAGTCTGTTAATTTTAGTCGTTTTATTAAAATTAAATAGCAATTTACATTAACTTGTTTTGAGCGACGTAGGTGCCTTAGATTTTGATTAGATCTTCCTTTAAAAACCTTATATAACCTTTAGTAATACTAAATTCGTACATTTAGTTAGTAATAATTTCCTATTTTACTGTGACTTTACTTTATCGCGAATAAATTTAAAGTGCCAGTAAACAGTGCACACTGCAGATACATAAAACGAGGTCAGATGTATAGTTTATACGTGAGGTGAAAGATCCCACTAAGCTCCTAAAGTAGTTGGTGACATTCGGCACTATCACATAAAACAGAATCCTATAAACCTTCATAGTGCTCGTAAATTTTGTGTAAACAGTGAATAACAAGCGTCAATCCGAGACGTCTCGTTTATCAAAGTTAATAAAGATACTTTTAACACATTTCCCATGTTCAAAAATGTCGTACAACTCCGTCATACAAACCTTACTATTTTTAATAGCAATTATAATGATTAATTTTAAGAAGAATGTCTAAAATTAACTTCATAAAGGATTTCTACTCGAGTTAGCAGTAAACAAAGATGTAGGCGTAGGATAAGGTCACAAAATACATAGGTATATCGTCTGCCTCTACGTGTTAATTATATTTCTTATATATTTGTATTTCAAAAAACAGAGCACTGTTTTTTATTTTTGCCTAATTTAATCTAAGTTATCATTTGACACCTCCAAACTTTATTACATCCACGTTACATATCGATATATGATACTAAAAGGAAATAGTTAATTTGGACAAGCTCAGAGAAGTGAAATAACAAGTTACCCAAGTATACCTACTTAATTTCATACTTTTATTTCATCTTCTATATTTATACCTACATATAATAAAATCTTAAAGCAGTGTTTGTACATTTTTTTTAAATAGTCGTTTAGTATAAAAAACGAGTGATACAAAGCCCGAAACTACATTTTTTGGAATTTTTGTGTCTGTTTGTACGCACATCACGCAAAAACCAATGGACGGATTTTAATGCAACTTGGCATAGTTCTAACTTATATGACGGACTAATATTTAGGATACCTTTCATCGAGATCATTAATAGAGTTCACTTCGTAAAAGTGAAGTGCCTAGATATTCAGAAGTTTCCCACTCCTAACAAAGTTACCGTTACATAACGGTAGTATTGGTGTTAGCGATACGATTACCTACTGAGCTACTGAGGCTATTAATATTCCCTTATGAACTTTTTTATTATGTAAAACCCACCTTGTTTGACTGTTCGTAAGAACGCGTCTCAGCAAACACATGTGGTCACCGTCCAAACTTATGTAATGAGCTAATGAGTATTCGCTCTCAAATTACCCCCTAAGGAAACACTGCTGTTGTAACAAATAACGCGTCGCCCTGGCTTTGTTCGGCACAACGATTTCCTAAGGACCCCAAGTATACCCATGTCCATCCGGATTATTCTGCATTAATTTAGCTTCAAAAAGTAAAATTTACAAAATTGCTCGAGTAGTTTTTGCTTAAACCTTTTACATACAAATAAACAAAAAACATACACAGTCTTTGTAATATTGGTCCCTATGGATAATTACTCTATTTACGTGTATAAAAAACCTTCGACATCAGCGTAAAACGTCCCGACCTGTTGCAGCGCGCAGACCTCCCCTACACTAGGGTTTATACGGCCATAATACACCACGCGCGCCCAGTGCGGTAGACGGTTACACGGGTTTAGAAGGTTTGCAACACTATATATTTCAAATTTTGAGTCACAGTCACTATATCATCTGTCTTCTTGTCGGTTTCAAAAATTATATAAAAAACGAAATTTCTTATCGATAGCACATATATATGTATATACCCATCGGTGATTAAGATTTTAAGACGAGAAAATATACCGATATTGATCTTAAAGTAATATTTGGTAGGTATGTAACCAAATATTTCATACGTGTTCGCTATACCTTTTTCTTTGACATTTCAATTTTAATTTATAAACTTGAATTAACTATCGAGCTATATGACCTTTGACATTCATTTGTCCGCATTTGTATTAGTGGTCCTTTTGGGCCAAGCTGCGGTTAATTAGGTCAGTACCTAAATAAATAAAAAAATCGTGTAAATTATATCACTTACCAGGTATGAGCGTGCCAGCCACAGCGAGCAGTTCGCGCGAGTTGGCCCACTCCATGGCGAGCGTGTTCCCCCGCAGCCCCGTGCGGACGCGCGCGGGGCTCACGTCGTCGTGCCCCCGCAGCAGCACTATCTCCCCGTTGCCCAGGGCCACTGCGAGCACATGGCCCCCGTTGCTTTCAGAACCCTCCTCGCCTTCTTCCATTTTGAATTTCTCGCACGACCATGCCATTGATGTTATAGCCCCTTCTGCGACTAGCTGTACCTATAAGAAAATGTTAAAACACTGTTGTTGCGTCTTCTTTGTGTCATTAATCATTACATTAGTAAGGTTAAGAAGTTAGTTATTTACAGAAATGTCAAAGTCACTGACATGATATCTTTAAAATAAAACTGAATAACAAATAAATGAATAACGAATAACAAAATTGAAATATTAATCAATTCTAAAATTAATTAAAATTTATATAAGTAAAACTATATGCTACGAATTTTCTATATACATATACATACACACCTTACTATGGTTTCAATTATATGCACAGTAAATATTTATTCTACTATACGTTACAGGTTATATTATAACTAATGGAAACTTTTCAAATTGGAATTGTACCTCTTCGCGAATGTACTGGACACAAAAAACCAATGCATGTACCTTGTATTTGATGTTTACGCTGTAATCGAAATGCTTTATTGGATAAATTTGTTCTTAATGCCCGGGGTTAAACTAAAAGTAATTTCATAACAAAGAAACTTCTGTAATTGGTATTTTTATTCCATTGAAATCATAACATGTTTCTCTACGGTCACACAAGACAAGAGAGTATATAAATCATCAATACATAAATAAACCTTTGTAAAATATGACTACGAGTGTATAAATCAAAATAAGCACATTTCTTTTCAACTATATTACAATTGCATTTAGAGGCACTAACGACCACTTATCTCTGCCCACCCGCGACACTTGTGTCGCTCTTACCATTCAAAAGTTCTTAGACACGTTTTCTGCTTTTGTTGCCAACTTGAGCTGTGATTATGCGGCAAATTAATGCCGGGTGACACGTGATAAGAACGTAACTAAATATTATTATTATTGCTTTTTTCTTATTGTATTTTCACAAAAAATACCTATGAGAAAGTTTTCATTGCTGTCAGGCGAGACACGAAATGAAAAAAAAAAGTAAAAACCCGACTAACCGCGGATAACTCTTATCTAAACTTATTAAGTATATGATAATATTTTTTTAATTACCTATGTTGCACTAGGACGGATATATTAAAAGAAAATTTTGATTCGATTTCTACCTCTCCAAAGACAGCACGCTTCCAGTGTGTAATCTTTGCGAGGTCGAAGGTCGAGCCGCATCTCGCGAGGCCGTAGGCCGAGCTTAGCGGAGGGCCAACACAACAGCGTAACTCCAGCCCGCCCGCCCCCACTTTGTAACTTAAGCGAGGGCATGGCACATTTTAAAGTAAGTATATAAATTATAAATTTTTGGATTGCGCACATTAAAACCTTTCATTTGTTTATAAACATGATATATTTGTGTGCATTTATTTCTATACTACGCGTATTTTCGTGTTTCATATCCGTCATATAGGATTAAAAGCGATGTCATATATCCCATGTTATGCGGAACATCAAGACGAATCCAACGACACCTCATTCGTCAAAATGTGATGAGTAGTTTAGGATCTACGAGGGAACCGATGAACATACAGACCTACTAACATACGATTCCTTTGGCTTAGCCATAGTCATAAAAACAATTTAATTTCAAGTATTAAAATGCTACGAGAGTTATACGTAGCAATGTGCAAGGTAGATAAGGCGCCAACTACACGAACTATTGAAAAGAATGGCTCGGGCGAAGATATCTCTGCGAGAGACTCGCTCGTGTAGTTTGCGCCTAACATACCACCTACACTGCACGTAGCTTGTAGCTGTATGTAGTCCTACGTAGCTATCGTAGTACTGCTACGAGAACATGTGGAAGCGACGTCTAAGGGCTAGCGCAGATCAGGCGAAGCGCAGCGCGCCGCGGGTTTCATTAACAAACAACAATCAACTTTGTTGACATTGGAATAAGATCAAAAAATCATCAAGGCACCAACCAGTCTTCGAGCGCGTTAAAGTGGACGTATTCTATTTCCAACACTTCAATTATCTATATCAATTGATTTTTAATGTGCCAGAACGACATATGTATACGTTTAATAGTTTTTCTAATATAATGCAAACATAACAAAAGAAAAAGCATTTTTATACGATCTAAAACAATGTGAAATATCAATATTAAGTACCGTAATATTCAATATAGTACAAATAGATATTAATGAGCAATTATTGTAGATACATCCATTTGGTTCTTACGTCGCGAAATATGTCTCATGTGCCTGTCTTTATTTCAATTTCGTATCATCAATAGGGACAATAGGTCCTATAGTATAATACGAGTATCAAGGAGGCGCAATGTTTTCGGTGAAGGCAACTTGATAGTTACCGAGGTATACTATAAACAAATTAATAAGTTATCCTTTCAGTGGAGCTATCAAACTCTTGAAAACCTGACTACTACAGTTTTCTACTCACGATGAATTTGTTATAGTTAAGAAAATCTGCTGCATTTTTTGCATTGCAAAGTTTAGCATTTTTATCGACAAGCCACGTCTAACTAAAGATATATATATATATTTTAATCAGTCAAAATGAATTTAATTAAGATTTCTCATGCATATTATATATAGACATAGTCATCGAACAAAAAGAAAATAAAGCTGGATAATAGCCAATAGTTTCAATATCAAGATCGGACAAAGACAAAACTTTGTAGAAACAAAGACTTGGCTTGGAGAAGTCTAGCGGGGAAAGTACAAGTATTTGAGAAGCTTCAATACTTATGAGTCTAATGCCTTACACAATTTTCTTTTTATTAAATTTCTTGTTTGACAAAGGGGAACAGTCATTCCAAGTTACGAAAATTACTCAGCATTACATCTATATTATAGATGTGTAGAATCTGCGTATAGAATATGAGTAAGGTATCTGCGTAATGAATCTAAACCGTGGATTCTTTGCGCAACCCTCATGGTTATATTTGACCCTGAAATCCTTTCAAAAGACCTGACATGCGCTGACAAGAAGACCTTTTTTATATAAAGAAGTTGTCAGACGAGCAGACAGTTCACGTGGTAGTAAATGAATACTGTCATCCATGGACATCCGCGATACATGGCAACATCAGTGCAGAATGAGAAATATTGGTACGCCGGCGGATCCTCTGCCTGCCTTTGGTGATTTAGAGGAAGGATAGAATGGGATGGGAATGAGCTCGGGTACGATGACTTATTATCTCACTCACTACCAAAACACATACGAACATTGGGCGAATAGGATAAAGTGGAAAGTTGCAATACATTTCACGGTAGTCTCTTGTGATGTGATGGCGCTTAACAATCATGTGCATTGTTTCATCACTGCACTTCGCGGGGGCTTGAATAGTAGAGAAAGATTATTCAACATCATTAAATAGTTAAGTAGTCCTGCAGCAGAGTCCACTAATAGGTACCATCTCACTTAATGTACATAAGTAACTTACTTGCGAGACCATGGCACCATGCACATCCATCACGACAAGCTGTGCGGATGCTGTGCCGAGGTACACTTGTCCGTCATCCGGCGTCCAGCACCCGCATGTGATCCGGGCATCCAGGGATAACATTGATGACCAGTATCGCTGACCTGCCACTGAACCCACCAGTACAAAACCATCCTGCGGAAAAAATGTATAACTTAGTAGACGTCGTCGTAGTGAAGAACTAAATCAGTGTGTTCAGCTGACTCACTATCTTCCAACAGCAATTTAAAGAGCCGTCGTTGCAAGCTACGTGCACGGATGGAATTCACAATTTTTATTGCAATGCCCATAATCTCCTCCATGTTTAGAACTTTTGAACACAAAACTTGTTGATGTATAATGCAATGGAAGGAGAAAAATGAAGGGAAATCGTCATTATGCCACAAAACCGTTTTTGTTTCCAGTCATTGCTGGTGCTCCATCGGTTGTAATGCACACTAGTTTATATATTGGTAGCTTGTATTTGTTACAAAATTGAAGAAAACGTCATATATATCTTCGCGCCACGGGTCTTTACTTTCAGAGGAATCATTGTCAAAAACTCTTCCTTAGCCGACATGTCATTGAATACCATTCGAATAAAAATACACAGCTGGGCAGTGTCTGTCATATCGGTGGATTCATCGAACTGTAAAGAAAAGTATGTACATTTCATGATATCATGTTTTAGTTTATCTGCCATGTGTTGACTCATGACTTCAACACGCCTTGTGACAGTCGGACGAGATAACTGAAGTTCTCCAATAGCAGACATAATCTCTGTTTTATTTTTAAAATCTCCAAATAAAGTCTCACCCGCTTCAATAAATGCTTCCTTCACAACCGATCCATCTTCAAATGGTTTCTTGTGTTTCGCCAATATATGAGATGTTTTAAATGACGCGATCGTTGCAGCTTTTGATTGTTTGGCTGGTCTTATGAACATGGTTTGTTCTTTTTTCAAACAAGTTATCAAATCACGTACTTTTCGTTTTCTTAATTCACTCTGTGACGGAAAATCCTTTTCATAGTTTTTATGAACCGTTTTATGATGCCTCTCTAAGTTCCCACGCTTAGGTATTGCAACTGACGCACGGCAAATGAGACAAATGCACTTATCCTTTACCATACAAAAGAAAAATTCTTCCTCCCAATCGTTATTAAAATGATACGTTTTACATTTCTTCGACGGACTCATATTGTACTATTTATTAATAAACTTTGTATCGACGAATCGCCTTCAAGTTACAACTCAGACTGACTCCTATTCCTGCAGGCGCAACATTTATATCAGCGCGAACGAAGTCTCGAATGTTCCCGCCAAACACGCCGCCCGAAGTTTCTAGAAAAATCGGCGGGAATAAAAAACGCGGCTTCTCTTTGACAAGTACCGCGCGTTCCTTTGGTAAAGCCGCTAGTAGGGGGGGGGGGGGGTTATTACGATAAAAGAAAATGATGAAGGGGTTATTCTGGCCTAATTGTGGATCGAATAAATTTTAGTTGTTTATTCATTACATTTTGTTTTAATTACCTACCTACTAAAACAAGATCTGTGAATAGTTCTATATCGGATATTTTTTCTCTAGATCGACTCAAAAAGCACTCGCGATCGACTTGTCGATCGCGATCGACCGTTTGAGTACCCCTGCCGTAGCCTATGGACGCCTGCAATACTAGGAGGATTACAGACGCGCTGCCTACCCTGCAAATGTCTATTTACAGCTCTCTTGAAGAACCCCATATTGTAACACAACGGAAAAACCTCAGGTTGTGGAACGGAAAAGTTCTACAATCCTCGGGTTCACGGTATAAAATGTGTAGTCGCTCGAACGGTACGCGAATACCCCAAGGAATCAAGGAAGTGCGAATGTACCGCGTTTGGATGACCGGCGGTGCGGTAATAAAAACCCGAGGTAGGTATTATATTAAACAGTTCCCCATTGTATAGCCGATAGAACACACGCAGAGGCAACGTCACTCCGGACGCTAAGGGGGTTCTTAAAACTTAACATAAAACAAATATTAAAACTTAAAATAAATATTAAAAATATAATAAGTAAAAATATACTTAAAATAAAAATATAATAATTTATTGCACAAAAATTATGTTAATTTCTTAAATTTAATAATTTTAACTTGAATTTAAAGATGCCACTAGTCTGGTAAACTAAATTCGTCCATATGGTACCTTTTCTCAGATAATGTCACATATATTCTTAGAGAATACACCAAATACTGTAGAGCTATATAAAACGTAAAGGTGCAATTTGCAGATCATGCTTGTTCGAGTATATTGCCACAAGTAAAGGCTTCCCTATTTGCCTATCTTCCCTATCTTCGACAAGACTATAGAGCTAGACAAACATGACTCTTTCAAGAGTTACACAAATAAACTTTGTTGAGAGTCGAGTACTACCAAGCGACTCGAACACTTAGTAGGCATGCCTCAGATCGAAGTTGGCACGAGATAGAAGAAATTGTAAAAGCGAGTAGGATAACACTCCGGTTTTCAAGGTTTATTTTATGATAATGTATTATTATAAATTCAAGAATCGCCAACACGAAAATACTGAAGTCTAATTATCAACAAATATAAAAAAAAATAAGTTTAATAACTAAAACCCGACTGCGCGTGACGTGGGGCTTCGCCATATGTGAAAGGCCTCATTCTAAAGAACCTTAAACTTATTTGAAACTTTTGCGTAGTCGGGTTTTACTTTTTAAACCATTTTGGGATCTACGACTATGTAATCCTGTGATTAACATTTTTGTTTCACGAGGTCATACACTTATTTCAATACTGTTTACAATACCGTTCGATTTGGATCACTTGGTATTGTTCTAGTTTAGGAGTTTATCCGTATGCTTTCATTTAGTTTTTCATGGGGATTGGCATATTTTATATAAATTACATATTTTTGGAATGTGCTCAATAAAACCTTTCGATTTATTTTTTATTTATTTATTTTTGCTACGCGTATTTTCGTATTTCATATCCTCCATGTAGGATTTAAAGTGACGTCATATAGCCTATGTTACGCGGACCATCAAGTCTTCAAGACGAATCTACATATCGACACCTCATTTGTCAAAATGTAACGAGTGGTTCAGGACCTATGGGGGAACAGATGAACATACATACATACTAACATAGACTGCTAAAATCATAAAACCCTCCTTTGGCTTTGCCCTAGTCGGGTAAAAATAGCAATTATTCTCACAAAAATATTTCGTCGGTGACACCAATAGTTCTACTTCTTCTACTCATCACCCTGAAGTTGTAACGCAATGTTTTATGTACAGAAACATTCCACAAAAATATTTTTTCCGACAAAAAGAATTGCATGAAAATTCGACCATCCATTAAAAAGATACTAGGCCAGACAGACAAACATACGCGTCAAACTTATAACACCTCTCATTTTTGTCTGGGGTTAAAAATAAAAGATCTTATTCAAATATTGACCTTCGAAAATTTTATATTGAACCTGTAGAAAATAACACAATAGGTGTTTAATCTTTTACGTAGATAAAGCGAGAGAAAGACTATTATTGGGTCGTAACACTTACGAGTACGCTTCTAATTGGAACACTTTACGAAAGCTTGACTTAATTATGTCGGTATCTACTTGGCTACTTTAAGAAGTGGTGACGCCAAAAATAGGATTTAATCTAAAACAACATAATGTATACAATTTAATAAATAAGTAAGTTAACAATAAATAAGTTTTTATTAATTGAATCTTCCGGGCTACTTGGTCGAGGTCTTCTGGAATCTCTTCTCTTTCTTCCAAACGTTTCGTCAACAACTGCGGTTGACATCTTCAGTGGTGACTGCGTTAACTTTCGGAGAGATGTTATCTCTTCGGCTTCTCGAGTGCAACTTCGCAAGCGCAACGCAGTCACCACTAAAGATGTCAACCGCAGTTGTTGACGAAACATTTGGAAGAAAGAGAAGAGATTCCAGAAGACCTCGGCCAAGTAGCCCGGAAGATTCAATTAATATGGACACCGGCCGAGAAAGCCTACACTCCACTATAAATAAGTTTTTACCTATACAGTTAGTTTTCGTTATATACCGAAAATCAGACAAAGTTATGAATTGCATGAGAACTTGTGAATTGCGGACTCTAAACTCGCACTGAGCCCGTGTAGATTATGGCCCGATAACCCATAATGATAACTGCAGGAGGCCTGTGCCCTGCAGTGAGTCTTTATAGCAGAATACCAACGGAGTTCGATCACAATTCTAAACATATCCGGCCGGACACATTGTGCGCACTTCATAATAACGAAGGACGACGTGGGAAATACGTCAGAGCAGAGGATTCTCACTAGCCATCAATCAGCCAAACATGCCAATAACAGAACATAAATCTCAACGCTGTCTGAAAGATTTCATCCCTTTCAGACAGCGTTGTCCATCATAGGGCTACTAATTGATTCCACGCTGAACCGGCCGACCATAATCCCGATTTTGAATAATATAATATATCGTTTCCGTTTTAAATTTCTGCCACACAAAGGAAAAGGATATGACACAAAGTAGGTAAATAAAGAAGCGAAGCCAGACAATGAGTCACCGGTCTGAGACGTCACTACATATCGTTGTTATGTAAAAGTTATATAACGAAGTTGTTTGGGTTAAGGTTGAACAAATTCGACTGTGAACTACGTAAATATCGGCTACATCAAGTGGTTGTCACAGTTTAGGCACATGGTAAATAAAAAGCGTCAGTAGCGACCACGGATATACGATTATAGATACTCATATTTACGTTAGCGACTACAAAGCTTACCTATGTACATTGTACATACATTAACATGTACCTATATATTATTTTATTTATAAATGTTTGTATATGTAGATTTGTATATTATAGTTATACATTGTTATACATACATAGATTTGTATATTATTTATAGTGTAAGTATTTTATGTATTTAAGGTTATTATACTGTTGTCGTTTAAGTTACACTCGTATGTTTATTATACTTCTCACCGCACCCCCCAATGTATTCGTATCTTTGTGTTTAACCCAAAGGTTGGCTGGTAGAGAATGCCTTAAGACATTAAGCTCGCCTTCTGTACGACAATGTACAATAGATTTTGTTAAATACATTAACATTTTTATTTGGTCCTTTCACTTTATAGTATTGGAATGTAAACGTAAATATTATAACTATATACAGTCAATAGGTGTTTTCAAAAGATCGACGCCACGCCTTCGCAAATCTGCCGCACCTTCCTTTGTACAGGAGAGTGTTTGTATTCAAATGTGTCAAGTGAAGTTGTCGAGACGAGCACACAGGGAAGGCTTTTAACAAATTGAAGCGACACATTCTGAGTCCTCCGTCGACTCCGCTCATATGTGTTACGTCGAGGATACAAAATAACATCAGCTAAAATTATTGAAGCTGAAATTGCTAAGTTACAGTCACTTAGCTAAACTCAATAGTTCGTTTATTAACCTCCCGACATCGCTGTGTTGTAGGTTGAGAAGCCTTCTACCAAGAACAGTATAAAACCGGTAGGGGCTAAAAGTTTCATCTTAATTAAGCTAGTATTTAGATAAGGTGTACACAGAAGCATTTAGAGAGTAGATATAACACATTGTCCAGAAAATTATTGGATACCGTTTTCATTATCTACTAATTCCATTGGAATGTTTCAAAGCAGTAGAACAAACATAAAATATCAAGCCGAGTGGAAAACCTTGCGTTTCAACACCTGAAAGCTGAATAGATATGAACTTTTGACGCTTTTAGTTCTTTGTTAATTAATCGGGCTCTGTAAAACCTAGTTTTAATTTACAAATTTTGGAACAAACATTTATGTAATTGTTATGTAAACGGGTTACTCACGATTTATTATTTATTTAACTTACGTAACAATTATTATGTGCAACCACGATAACGAAAGTTTAAATTTTTTGAAACATTTATGTGTTTTTAATTCATTTATATGTCTATGTTTGATTTGCACAACAACGCAACTTGTATTAAACTAGGTCCCTTGTGAGATGCAAACCACGAAGAAAGATTGATTTGGTAACTCACGTCGTATCTATATTTACGAAACGGGCTTGTTTGTTTGAAATTAAGCGAGTTTCAATCGTGCCCCAAGAGACTTATCTAGGATCAAGTGGTATCGATCTCAAAATCCAATTTGGTTACGTATCAACATGACAACGTTGTGTAACGGAACGTCAAGGGTGAGTCCATGGACGAAAACATACCTACATAAACAGTTTTGTTAATTGCAACGTAATATTCAGTTTCTAACTATACAGGTATATTTCTCATAAAGAATTTTATTGAAACGCAAACATCTTTAACAGTCTCATTTGGGACTTTGGAATTTCAATCTTGTATGTAATGTTCTTGAATATCACGATACTCGCGGAGTAATGAACAACTAGATGGAGCTCTAAGACGAACCTTGTAATGGGCTCCAAACGTCAAGTTTCATGTTATCATTATGAATAACTGTAATTCTGAATATTTTTTCTTATATATATTTCCATGAGTGAATAAAAGTAAATTTCTTATCTTTAAAATTTTACAGACACATTTTTCTAGTGAATTTCACACACACGTGCTCATAGACATTATATTTTACTACGTAATGTGTTTCAAATTATGAGCAGATATAGATACTCGTATCTTGCACATATGTTCCACATTTAAAATTTTCGACAATATTCTTAAACTTAACAAGCCCACTTTAGCCTTAACACAATGTTTCATATCTATCAAAGCAATAATTAATAAGATAGACACAAGAAGAGTAAATTGCCAATAATTGATTTTTATTTTCTGATATTAGTAGGCAGATACTACCCACCGTAAATAGTGACGTTGACAGCAATCGGGATCGCTTTGCGATTCATAATTGTCATTATCAGAAGACGGTTAACTAAGCTTGCCCTACATTCGTATCTAGCAGCAGAACCTACCTAGGTACTTACCTAAGTATCATATATAAATTCATAGAGATAAATTCAAACTCGCGTGTGTGTGGTGACATTATTAGTTTAGTGTACAAGGAACTTAATCAACGAAAACAAGTTCAGTGTGGGCAGGTGAATCAAAAATGAACACGACGGAGGGTAGACACATTTGTCTGTCAATAGCAACAACACCTTCCCCCGACTCCGCAGTCTCGCCGCGACCACGGTTCATGTAATTGGACTGAAATATCTTCTATAATAAATAAATAATAAATTATGAGTAACCCGTTTATATAACAATTATTATACAGGGTCCTTTTAACAAAATGTTTTTAATAAAATAGAATTACTAAATAAGACTACATACATAAAAAAATGCTGTGTTGTACCTACTATCAGCCACAAAATTGCAACTTCATGTATCTCCATATTCTTGAAATCGTACACTGATAGAAATAAATTGGATTGCTATTACCTATGTATACATTTACAATATACCCACAGAAAAACGTTTACGGGAAAATGTAGATATCTATCTATGTTTTTATGAGTAGGTATCCCCGGAGGTTATCTCGTTTTACATTAAATCCATACTATGTGTTGGGGAGACATAGAGGATTTCATTTCAGTTTTACTTTATCTTTTAGTTTTAATTTATTTTATTTTCTTTTACTACCTCTTGTCAGTGTACCAACAGCCCGCGGTGATTCTCAAGACTGGTTGGTAACTCACTAAACTACGATACGGTAAGTAACATAGCTATACTTAGAACCACCTTTCAATAAAAGGTCAACATTAAAATTAATTAATTTGTAAGTATATATAATGTAATCAAGACAGTGTTGCAAAAAATAACATATACATATTTGTTATTTTATGTCGGATTGCTAGCATTTGAAGTTTATATAGGAAGTGGAGTAATGTGGCAACAATTTATTTATCATAAAGTGAGTAGTTTGTTAAGTTACATATAAAAAAGGTAAAGACGAAAAAAATATTTCGTTAATATTTCTGTTTCTATAATACCTACACTATTTGTTCACTAAAATACCTTTATTGAATATTTAAATAGCTTTCATATGATATTTCACACGTGAAAATCAATTAAGTAGTTCTCTAGATATTTAAAGGTAAAGAATACCATCGGCGGTCATCTTGATGGCATTTCGCCTATAGAAATGAAGACACCGCGTTACAAAAAATAACATATCTCTGTTATTTTATATGGTATTGTTATTATTTAAAGTTGACTAGAAAGTGCAATAATGTAGCAACAATTTATTATTTGTTAACAATTATTTAACAATTATTATTTTAATTAACAATGTTATTTACCATAAAGTGAGTAATATGTTTGCTATATAAAAAAAAATGAGGCAAAGAATGAAAAAATCATCTTTGTGTAAATATTTCTGTTTCTATAATATCTATGCTATTAAGTCACTAAAACATTTTTATTAATAATTTAAATAGCTTTCATAAGATACCTCACATGTGAAAATAGTTTGAGTAGTTCTCGAGATATTCGAAAATTAATAAAGCTTCGTCGGCCATCTTGATGACGTCATAACTTTTTGCCCATATGTAGAATTAACATAATTCATGACTACCAGAGATTTACTATAAATATTTAAAATCTCATGGGATAAGATAATGTCGGCGATGATTGGCTGTACAATAAAGTCATATAAACACAACTAATACTAAACGAACTACACAAGATATCGGGAACTTTTTCATAGGACTGGAGCTTATATTACGAATGACAACTGAAAATCATCTATAATAAGCCCCTTTCTGCCACCCATGTAAAAAGAATCATAATATACCTACTTACCAATTATTTACCTACTTGATTTCTTTTTTCTCAAGGAACTGTATTGTCTACAAGACTATGAAATAATGTATCTTCCAAGTCCCTTTCTCAGAATTCTTCAAAAAATCATGATACTGGGGTATAGTTGTTCAGCTGGTGTCCTTAAGTGACGGTAACTAACTGCCATCTGGCTGGCTGTCTATGTATATTTTAAGTATTTTAACATTCTCTATATAGTTAACATTTTTCGTCCGATTTTAAGTTTTACTAACCTGATAGCATATAAGCGCCATGCGTCCGTCGTGTGACCACGAGAAGTGCGTGACGGGTGTACTCCTGTCGTTGATGAGCTCGATGCTCCACCGACCCTCGTACTTGATCCACACGAAGATCACGCCCGAACTGTCGCACGACGCCAGTTTCTGGTAGGGCTCGTTCCATTTTACAAGGATCACCTGTAAGCAATGAGTTTCTAATAACCTAGCCACAAATATAATTAATACATAGAATTAACTACCTATTTTATTCATGCTTTCTTAAGAGAGATAGATATATGTATAAAATTGCATTAAAACAAGTTTACATAAAAAAGGCGGTCTAATCACTTTGTAGAAATCTCTTTCAGGATATAATTTTATTTACGACAGCTACAAGTGTAAACATAATTTTTCTCGGTTCTTCTGAGATAGGGGTAATTGCTAACATGAATAATTTAATATAAATTCATAACGCAAGATAAATCTAAGTTTTCTATTCAATTTTAGAGTTCATGGATATTTTATTGATACAAGAAATACATTTTCGCATTTTCATTGCATTTTCTGATATAATGTAACTTAACAATTTTTATTTTAATTAAAGTTTTAACAACAATTAAAAATATCTGTTCCCACATTCCAAAAAACTCACATCAAGCAAAATCAAGGAAACAGCGGTAAAATTTTATAAAGAGAAAAAAACCACATGTTCAGAATATTTTGTAATTGTATAGATAATAGACACATTAAATTAGAAAATGTCCATTGTCTACTTTTTTTAATAGATTTAAAAAAACTTTGTTAAACAACAGATTTTAACAACAAATTTTACCATGACCATCAGCCTGTGTTTCTACTGCTGGATATAGGCCTCTCCCTTGGCTCGCCACCACACACGATCCTCGGCTCTACTCATCCAACCGCCACGTGGTCAAGTCCACGTGGCCGGAGAGCGTCCCACAGAGCGCTTCCCGGTGCCTCCACTCGACCACTCGTATACTACAAACACTATCATTAGGTTAATATCGTCAAATTTTATTGTTTTAATTTATTACGATTTAAACGTTATTGATAGTGTTAGATTGGTTTTTAGGTATACAGCGTGAAAAGGCTGTCTTTTCAATGCAAACGTATTTGGCTATGGAAACTACTTTATTTGAATTGATAATAATGATGTGGTTTCAAGGAAAACAGTTTAATAATGACTGGCTAGAAAATATATTTTATTTTTTGTCGGTTTAGAACATTTCATATGCAACCTCGTTTCTAGCTTGTCATTATTTAAATAATCGCTTCGCGCCGGTGGTTCACATATTATGAAGGGTTTTGCATCTATAAATAAAAACCCTCGTACATAAAAGGTATCACCAATGCAGGTCCCCAAGACTTCTTCAAAATGGTTTGTGCAATTATATGTGTATACTATTACCCAGATAAGTTCTTTATTAATAAAAAAAATTTGAGTCTACAAAAGCCTATAAACTCTGAAACAAGCCTGTTGGCCCAATCCATTTGTATTTAGCCCACAGACACGTCTAAGTGACTCGCTTAAAGACTCTCGACTGAAACTGTATGCATTATGTTTATATAGAACATTCTTTATGGAAATGTTCAAGATCTTGGACGTATGTACGGTAAAAAAGAGGAACCATAAGGGAAAAGTTTACCAAGTTCAGAACTAAGTCCAGTCAAATATATATAACACATAGCTGTACCTATCTACATCTTTCGAATAGAATTTCATTTCATTTTCACGTTTCTATGAGTCATATATTCATAAATATTGTTTTTTTATTAGGACACATTATCCAATCCAGCTGATTAAAAAAATAAAAGCACGCCCTTTAAGGTGCTGTAGGAGTAGGTAGGAAGGTGTTTTGTCGATTAAACGTATAAGCGTAGTTTTAGAAAAAAAGTGTATAGACAAAAGTTGTAGAGCATCGCGAATACTATTCAACAATATATCGTTTGTATGTAATCCACCTAGTATTTACCTAGATGCATAAAACTACTTATGTAAGATCTGTATTATATGTGAAGAAAGTCGTGCAAACAAGACGGTTACATTTTTCTTCGTCTTTAATTAAAAGGGCACAGTTCATTTGAATCGCTGTGTTGGTGAAAATTATGTGCTTCATAATGAGTTTCCCTTGCCCAATGAACATTTTATTTCGCTCTCGCCACGCTCTCGTCAACAACTGTAAAACGTTTTTCGAGACGAAACGAATTACGCATTCAAAAACGTGAATAAACAAGTAAAAGTAGAATTATTAAAGAGGCGAACTCTGTTCAAGCTTTTAGTGTTTATTTAACAAATTCACAAAGAATTGAGATTTAGCTTTTGAATGCATAAACAAAGCTTTCGTTGCGAATTATTGAGTTTATCAAAGTTAAAAATGTTTTAGAGCACCTATAAGTGGTTGAATTTATGTAAATGAGCCGCAGTTTCGTAAATTACAACACATTCCTCTCATACAAAACATATATACATAATTACTTGTAAACACATTTACTTCTATGCTTGATACCAGCTTATAACGTCCTATTGGACGGCACAGGCATCCCTTAAACACTGCAAGGTTTCGGGCCATAATCCACCACGGGAATCAGTACGAATTGGTGGATACACATGCCCCAGATTTCTTTTATAATTCTCAGGCATGTGCAATGTGTTTCCTCACGATGTTTTCTCTCACCGCCGAGCTAATGATAATTGAAAAATCCTTACTTAAATAGAATCTCAGTGCTACGGGCCGGGATTATGACTTCTCGAGTTGCATAACACAACACTGCAGTAGGTTGTATTTCGGCCACCTTTGGCCAACAAAAACAAAGATATGATAAGTAAAGTAAGAGATAAACGTCCGAATACACTTTCATGGTTCATTACGCTATGTTGTAACGTCTCTATGTCATATATACCTGTATTTCACGGTCGAAAATACGATGATGACCGACCGGCATTATTTAATAATAGTACTATACCTATACATATACCTACTTGCTTTAAAAAAATTAACACCCTACGTAAACTACTACTCCTTTTCATTATTACATTCCAAAGTACCTACCCATTTAATTCTCGAGCGAACTTTTTATTGCGGGAACAATAGGAGGTCCTACCCAACCCGGAGAACCTGTTTAAACAATGCGCCTTATGTAAAATTAACGGTTGTCCTTGTATTAAAACGCGCCATTACTTTGAAGAAAATTCAATATTGTTATTAAATTTACATTTGAAAAGCATTTTACTCTTTTCTCCCCTGCTTGCATAATAAAAAATAGTTAATAATCACATCTCACTAGGTTCATTGATCATTTTTCATCATAGAAAATATTTTTTTTTACTTGGAAACGTGAAAGTTTCAATGGTATAAGTCCATTTGTATATCCGTGTTCAATGATATACATAAGTCCGTGGTAATCGAGTACCTCTGTGCGGGTTTGACGATTTTACAAATGGTAGCCATCTATCTGTTCACGGGCGACAGTATCCTCGGTCTATTTGCTCTTTTGCCATCTTCTTTCTTTTGATAAAGCTAGTATTATCTAAGGGGTTTGGATAAAGTCCAAATAGCATTATTGTTTGCAATTAATTGTTACAAACAAATTCTTTCTGGGCAGGAAGGATTCTCGCATTGTTTAAAAAAAAATAAACCACGAAATTCTAACCTAAACGAGCCAAATAGTTTCGGGTAGGAAAGATTTCTGGTTAGGAAGAATTTTGTTGAATTTCGGACCTTATCCAAAGCTCCTGTCTGGATAATGCTAGCTTTATCCACATATCTGATATTCACCGTAACATATAATATAAAACATACACTTTCTAGAATTCGATGCACCACAGAAATCTGTTTGTATCTTAAATTTAATATGTTTACACGTTTAATTAGTCATTATCCTAAACATTAAAGTGTTACTTATTATTCTAATTCGCTATAAGAGCGGATTATTATAGGAGTGATTATTTCTTTTTAGAAGAGTTACTTGACAAATCGTCTGTGTTTGGAAATCTACGTCTGTTTGAATATATGTACGCTTCCGGCATCACCGTTACCTATTTTCTCATATCGACCACCTTTTCAGGTCACCAGTTAATAAGCCTCGGGTTGCATAGCGCACCATCCCCTGTACTTCCCATTACACAACATAACGGCCCGCTTTGATTGTACTCACTACAATGATTAACATGTCACTGTTATGTAGGTTTTTAATAGTGTACTATGGTTAATTTCTGTAAAATTATATTCGGACATCTTTAGAAGTACGTACTACACGGCGCAGCAGCGTTCGTATATTACCTAAATGATAACTAATCTATTAAGTAGATGTATGTACAACTCTGAAAACGAGAAATGAGGTTATTAAATTCATGGCATAGTACTAGGTTGATCAATTCTGTACTAGGTTTCTGGAACCGGATACTTTACATTAAATTATAGGAATGCATTCTATTTCATTCGAATCTCAAACTCAGTAGTAGCCAGTGCCGAAAGAATTAAAAAAATAAAATTGTCACCAATTTTTTTTTCGTTGTTTACATTTGGCGGGAATTTGATTAGTGTGCAAAATGGAGAAAATCGAAATTCGTGCGGTTATTAAATATTTCTGTCTGAATTTTTTTTCTACGAAATGTGTTTTTAAGGAATTGCAGTCTACTTTGGGAGACAATGCTCTGTCTTTTTCTACAGTAGCATACTGGTGCGCGGAGTTTAAACGCGGCAGAACCGTCTGTAACGACGAGACTCGATCTGGGCGCCCAGCAACCGCTGCTACTGAAGATAACGTTAAAAAATTAAGAAATTGTTAAGACAGATTAACGTGTAACTATTTGTCATTTAGCTAAGATTATGAAGCTTTCGTTCGGGACAATTCAGTTCATTTTAACGCATACCTTAAAATTAAAAAAAAAAAGCCGCGCGTTGGGTTCCTCGAATGATAACGGACGAACAAAAGAAAGCAAGAGTAGACATTTCAAAGCAAAATTTGGCAATTATTGACCGAGATCCAGAATTTTTTCGACTACGTTCCGTGACCATTGATGAAACGGAGACGAAGAACCAAAGTAAGGTGTATTATGATAGCGGTCATATAATGACATATTAATATAATGAGATAGCTGTGAGTATATCTCATTCATTATCCTGTGGCAGCCTCCTTTGTTAGAAACGTACACCAAACGTACGTACGTTTCACACCATATGGCCTTATTTAACGGACATATATTACATACATGGGTGGTAAAATTATTATTTTCAAAATAAATTACAATGAATAGTAAATATTGTAGACGAATGTTTTCAAGAAAAAAAAACAGCATTTTTTTTTCTTTCTCGTTCCCTCACTAATGAGGATCGTGACCATATGTGATTTGTCTCCATTTGCTTCTGTCCCGCGCCAGTTCAATAGATCGTTGTAGAGTTTCTCCTGTTGCCTCCACAATACTTTTACACCATCGTGTTGGAATTCGGCCTCAGGAGCGCTTACTGCTTCTCCAACAGTAAACAGTAATTACAGTATATTAAAAGAGGCATACACCTCTTAAGACATACTTACATCAGACAGAAAAACAATTTATTTCTATATTGGATAGGCACTGTTTACTGTGAGTACCAACTGTTAGTGTAAACGAGTAGGTTATTTCAAGAATGATTAGGTCTTGCGAGAAGCCATAGCAAACAGCTTCAGCCGTCTAGGCTGTGGACAGACTGGTATTAAGGATTAAAGCTTTTTATACACCCTCGACATCTAGTATTGAAGATGATATACACTCTTATATTTAGAGGCGAGTTTATCGATTCTGTTGAGGTATTGAAAATACTACTTTCAAAATTTTACTTCATACTATATATGTATATCATTTTAAATAATTTTTCGTACAAATGACAGTGTGATGATAATGCAGTGATAATGCATGTAATCTAAAGAAGGTAAATACATTATACTATAAATACATAGGTGCATGGTGGATTTCTGTGCATGGTAGATGGAAATCTAAGAAACCATCTCTAACAAGCAGATGCTTCTATAGATATAAATCTGAATCGTATTAACAACATATTCGTACTGTGAAGCGAACGACCATATAATACGGCCGAAATTTTTCGGTTTAGTTTCACGCGGATTTCTGTGAGAGCAAGTTATAGCAAGTATCGTAGGTAATACAACACCAACTAAATTGCCTAAATTAAACTAAATTGGGGTTAAAGTATGAAATTGCCGATTTGTACTGAAAAATTAAAACTCGTTTTTTTCTAAAATGTAGCATATTTATTTAATCAAATTATTTACCCTCATTATCTATACATTGTTGTCATCTAATCGGAAGTTCATTTATGCCTTTGCGATATAACTCTGGGGATGTAGATTCGACAAACTGTGTGAAAGCATTTTGTACTGCCTCTTGGGAAGAAAATTTTTTACCACGTAGAAAATTCTCCAAACCACGAAAAAAATGGTAGTCCGTTGGAGCAAGGTCTGGCGAGTACGGAGGATGACGTATGGTTTCTAACTGCAGCTCCTGTAGAGTTACAACGGTTTCTCGTGCAGTGTGAGGTCTTACGTTATCATGGAGCAATAATGGTGAAGATTGATTCACGATCCGCGGCTTTTTCACTGCTAGTTTCGCCATCATTGTTCGAAGTTCGGCACAGTAAACATCTGCTGTTATTGCTTGACCAGACCTGAGAAAGCTATAGTGAATAACACCATGAATAGACCACTAAACAGTTACCATTACCTTTTTATTGGTAAGCTTTGCATTAGGGCACTGTTGCGGCGTTTGACCTGGGGTCAGCCATTGCATTTTTCGCTTTCGGTTATGGTAAAGAATCCACTTTTCGTCACATGTCACAATTCGATCCAATATTCCTTCATTTACTGTACCGATTCAACAAGGCAACGCAAGTTTCAATACGCGTTTCTTTCTGCAGATGAGGCACCCATTTTTCATATTTTTTTATCTTATTGATTTGATGCAAATGAGTCAATATTGTAGGTAACCATGCCGCTAATTCCTGGGTAGTTTGACTCGGATCGGCTTCCACCATCTCCTTCAATTCAGCGTAATTCACCTGTGTGGGCGGTCTTCCACGTGGTTCGTTCTTCAAGTCGAAGTTTCCATTACGAAAGCGTTTAAACCAAAAACGCACGGTTCGTTCATTAGCAGTCTCCTCTCCAAACGCAGCATTGATATTGCGAGCCGTTTCTGCCGCGTTAGTTCCGCGTCGGAACTCGTATTCAAAGATTACTCGGATTTTCGAAGTATCCATCTTTCCCGTCTAAGCTGAATAAAAAACACAATTGGAAGTCGAAAATCGAATGTTACACATTTTTTAAAACAAGAACCTCATAGGTATCATGTGAAAAAAGTTTCAATCGAAAATCTCACAGCATGAAGGTGTTGTATCTCTAATTTAGTTAAATAAAAGAAACATTATAATAATACATTTTTATTATGTACTTCCAATGTGAATGACATAAGATCATAGATAATCTAGACAGTAGCATAGAGTGTATAAAAGTAGTGATGTGACATACATCACATTACAACACCTCCCTCCCTAGAATTGGAACACGGCTAAATATCTAGGACTTGTCTAGGTTTAACAGTTCTACCACTTCTAGTCATATAGGGTACATTAATATTTGTGGGGAAACTCTGTTCAGTTACATGAGTTTTGTTTTTCCTATCCACTGTCTCATTGTAATCATCAACATCAATCATTAGGTTAGCATTATCATTCACTGTAGTAAATGATTTCTTCATTTGTGATGTATTGCGGATTAAGGGCTTACAATCATTTTGTTTCATTACATATGATGATCATACAATACATATGATCTTAGCTTTATTCCACATCTTTCCTTCCCTAAAAACTACATTGTCTCCAGGCACATAATCTGTGACCTTCATTCTTGCTGTCTTATCAAAAGTATTCTTATACAAAGATTGTCTTAAAACTAGTTTATTAAATGCATCATTCTGCACTTTAGGTCTTAGTACGTCACTATTACAGGGTAATATTCTTAACCTCCTGCTGTTTAACATCTGTGAGGGTGTTATATCTAGACCAGACAGTGGTGTGTTATTATAGTGCAATATACCTTCTCTATAATCAGAGCCATCCTCTTTACATTTTTTTTAAAATCTGTTTGCAGATGTGCACTGCTTTTTCTGCCAAACCGTTACTCTTAGGGTATCTTGGGGTTGAGGTTGACAAAACAATATCTTTAGATTTAAAGTAGCATTTACATTCATATGAAGAAAATGGTACATTATCAGCAATTAGCTCTACCGGATAACCAAAACGAGTAAAGGCTTCTTGCATGGCACTAATTACAGATTTAGTAGACTTGTCTCTCAGTGGCAAAAGCTCTATCCAGTGTGAGAAGTAGTCAATAATCACTAAAAAGCATTTTCCATTAAAGTCTAGTATATCACAGCCTACTTTAGTATAGCGTTCTTTAGGTATTTTATGGGGTAACAATGGTTCATTATAGTTTTTGGAACTATACTTCTCTCACGGTCTACATTTTTGTACATAGTTATGTATATCAGTTCGCATATTTGGCCAATAAAATAAAGGCTTAGCTTTGGAGATACATTTGGAAATACCACAATGACCTTTATGTAGAATATCAAGGACATAGATCTTCAGTGACATAGGTACTATGAGCCTATTTCCTACAAATAATAAACCATCCTGCATGTACATGTCATCTCTAAATTTTTCATAAATTTTGAGCTCAGCTGGTAAAGACTTTGGCCAACCATGATAGTAAAATTCTGCAATTTTTTTTTGTTCAAGTCAGATGGGTCCAAACATAATCTAATTTTCTTATTTGGCCGCTCAACTAATACAATTCTGTTTACACATGCTTTGTTACTTATATTCTCTACTTTTACAATAGCTTCTCTCTTTTCCAGTCTATCTAATTCAGTTCTTAACGGCTCCAACATGGAGTGTGGGATTCTAGGCGAAGGATAACAAATTGGATCTAAAGAACATCTGGTGGGAATTTCAAAAACACCAGGCACCTTGCCAATCCCCTTAAATACTTCAACATTTTCTTGAATAAAATTTTCTTTATTGACATCAGGTACAGTTGCCTGTACATTATGCACCCTTTTTATCAACTTTAGGCTGACACAACCAGGCAAACCCAGCAGCATGGATTTACAGTCAACAATTATAAAATTCTCTAGACATTTATTGTCTCTGTATTTACACTGCAAACTGATCATGCCTAACGGTCTAACCTGGCTGCCCTCAAACGACTCAAGTTTTATATTTGTTGGCAGTAGCTTTAATTTTAAATTTTTATTAATTTTGTTAAATAAATTAACAGGCATTATACTGACATCGGCACCCGTGTCAAGCTTACATTTTATTGTGGTGTCCTCAATAATGATAACTTCAAACCACTCAGATTTTAAGCTATTTATACTTTTAGCTTCCTTGCAGTGAACAGTTCACAATCACTATCAGAATTTGACTCTTTATTTACTTCACGCACTTTTTTATGACTGCTGACCCTGCAACTCACTGCAAAATGATTTAACAAGCCACATTTCACACACTTTTTACCAAATGCGGGACATGAACGTGGACCATGCTCCGTTTGGCACCTCTTGCACTTGAATATATTAGAAGGTTTCTTATTGATTCTTGCGGCTTCAATGGACACAGGATTCATCGCTGATACTTGTCTTGACGCCTGCTCTTTGGTCTGGCAAAATTTTATTGCCTTATCTAGTGTAAGCTCATCAACTCTGAGTAAGGCTTCCTGTGTTCCTTTGTCATAGACAGTTTGAACTATGTGATCCCTCATCAGTTCGGTTTCCATAGTTTTATATTCACACGATTTTATCAAATGTCTGCAGTCCGTCATATATGCATCAAACGGTTCGCCCTCTTGTTGTTTGCGTTCATTAAATTTGAAGCGCTCGAAAACAATATTTGTTCGAGGATTTATATGCGCAGTGATTGCACTGACAACATTTTCATAGGTCAACTCGGTTTCAGCGATAGGGATTGTTGACACGACTCTAGCGGCTTCCGGCCCCATCATGTTTCGCAACAAGGATAATTTTACCGCATCTGGGCTTTTATTTTTACCCGTAACGACCAAGTAATCTTCAAAACTGCACAACCAGAACTTCCATTCTGAAGCTGCATTTTCTCTTGAAATATCTAAGTTTGGTGGCAGTTTAACCGAGACATTTTCTAATTGGGATGCACATTTGCCGGCGTCCATCTTGATATTTTGATCTTGATTTTCGTAAAAATTTTTTGTTGCAAACTTGTAAACTTAAGTTTGTGTCGAAACTTTATAAAATTCACGGTTCAATGTTTAGTTTTATCGGCTGCGCCATGTTGTATCTCTAATTTAGTTAAATAAAAGAAACATTATAATAATACATTTTTATTATGTACTTCCAATGTGAATGACATAAGATCATAGATAATCTAGACAGTAGCATAGAGTGTATAAAAGTAGTGATGTGACATACATCACATTACAACAGAAGGTTTTATGTCAATTCAAAGTATCTATTACTATTAAACGGCAATTTCATACTTTAACCCCTATTATTTTACCTATTTTTATTTATTTATTCACTGTGATAATTACAGGTAAAAAGATGTTAGAAATAGAATGGTATGCTTCCTCTGTAATATACTCCATGGGCGGACAATGATTTGCCATTAATAAAACCGAATCTTATAATAAAATTTTACAATTATAAAATTTATAGCAAAATATAGAAATTAATGGTTATTTTAAAATTAAAATTTTTCGTGACACAATTTGACTACACAATACTATATAATATTACTATATTAACCTATGAA
This sequence comes from Sesia apiformis, assembly GCA_914767545.1. Lineage (NCBI taxonomy): Eukaryota > Metazoa > Arthropoda > Insecta > Lepidoptera > Sesiidae > Sesia > Sesia apiformis. The sequence goes on from OU611953.1 coordinate 15,862,961, forward strand.
ATGATAATTTTTATTACTGACCACTTTGAATTTCGATATCTTCTGTTCTAATTCCAATTACAAAATAAAACAAAATGCATCTAATAGCTACGATGTTCTTATTTCAAAATCATTTGTATTTCTGTACCTAAATTTTGTTCGTGATTGAAGTCATCTGGAAAATAAAATGGAAAAATTGAAACTTCGTGAAAATTTGTTGAAAATTCGTTTTGAATATGAGTTTCGTCGGGGCACCAACGGAACTCAGACAGCTCACAATATCAATAGTGTGTACGGGTCAAACACCACAAGCGATCGCACCGTGCGTCGATGGTTTGAACGGTTCCGTTCTAGAAATTTTGATCTTAAGGAATAGCCCCACGGACGACCTAAGACCAAGGTTAATAACGATGAATTAAGGGCTATAGTGGAAGCAGATCCATCTCAAAGTACAGCTGAGTTAGCAGCAGGGCTTAATGTTAGTGATAAAACAATGTTGGTTTATCTGCGTTAAATTGGCAAAATAAAGAAGCTGAAAAAGTGGGTACCGTATGAACTGAATGAATGTCAGCGACAACAGCGCGTCGAAGAGTGCACTGTATTATTGAACCGTCATAAAAATGAAGGAATTTTGAATCGCATCGTGACTTATGATGAGAAATGGATCTTGTACTAAAACCGCAAACGTTCGTTTTAGTGGCTGGATCTAGGAGTTGCAGCCCAACAATGTCCAAAACGCAAGATAACTAAGAAAAAGCTACTGGTATCAGTTTGGTGGTCCTGTGCCGGTATTGTCCACTACAGTTTTATGCGAGCCGGTCAAACTATTGATGCAGATGTGCACTGTAAGACTGCAGATGTGAGCTGCAGATGATGATGGAAAAGCTGGCAACAAAGCAACCAAGTTTGGTCAATCGCTCATCTCCACTCCTTCTTCATGACAATTTAAAATTTCAAGGGCTGGACCTGGAATCTCTCACACCCACCATACTCACCGGACCTTGCTCCGACAGATTTTCTTTTCTTTCCTAATTTGGACAACTTTTTACAGGAAAAAAATTTGATTCTAAAGTAGCTTTGATTAGGGCTTTTGAAGAATTCATTGATACCCGTCCACGAGACTTTTACACGAGTGGTATCAATCAGCTGCCCGTCGGGTGGCGAAAGTGTGTAGATAATATGGGTCAATATTTCGACCAACATAATAAATATTTTAATAACAAAAAAGGTTTCAGTTTCTCATACAAATCGTTCATTTCATAGGTAAGCACTTAATATCATTATATTAGCATCTAATTAGTACAACACAATCCTTTTATTAATATAGATAGTAAATAAGGGCTTCTTTGTGGTAATGTAAGTGAAATGTAAATATATAAGAAAATGTAAACGTAATTTTATATTAGGCTAGACAGCAGAGCAGAAGATTTTTATATGTATTTAAAATATTTCCTGTTTGAACATTGTATATGTATATATACATTGTTTTTCTAGTGTATAAATCTAATATTCGCGCTTCCACCGAAAAGTTCAGCCCAATACGAACGTTTAAAATTATGCAGATCATGCTGAATAATTAAAAAACAAATATTCAACTCATTTTTATTAACTATTTATCAGTAACAATACTATGATTTTATCATAAATTAATTCTGAAGAGTCATAAAAAAGACTCGTAGCACGCTTACAGTCGACAATGCTACGAGCGCAACCTGTCGTAGCACTGCTACAGCGTACCATTTGGGTTAAAATTTGCCATTCACAGATCTATATTGATGCCCTTTATAATTAATTATAGACTATACGAGTACTCAGTGGACCCACTGAATGTATTTGTAGAACTAAATTAAATACAGAAGACCGATATTTAGCTTCTAATTATATTACCTCGGATCTAATGGATTTCCGCCCTAACTCTATTAATTGCTAGCTTTTGCGCCGTTTAGCCGCAGTTTTGTCTACGTGAACCCTTTAATGGGATAATTTTAGTAGATTTTCCTTTATTTTGTGTCTCTTGTGTTAATCGTTAGTGGTACGCGTCATTAAATGAACAAAATTATTATTAAATTGCTATGAATTTACTTAAATCAAACTAGAAACTTGAAATTTTGGATAAAAAAAAAGATTAACCATTGTTTATACTCTTTGTTTATTTTTAATTTCCGAATAAGTATAAAACTTATGCTTTCGTTCAAAATTGTTATGTTTCTTCTTAGCAGTATAAAGACCAACAAAGCGTGGAAGCAAGATTTTAAACCGTTGCACGTACACTATTAGCGAGAAAAAGACAGAAACAACTGTCAAATAGTACATGGCCTCGACGAGTCACAGACATTTGATGTTCTGATTTACATGTATGTGACAAGCTTTATAGGCGCAGTCATGCACTTTATGACAAATCACAAAAAAACTCACGTAAGAGATTTCTTGTGCCGCTCTATATTTTAATTCGCAGTCATGTGTCGCTCTAAATTTATGTTTAGTAACAGTTTAAAAGAAGTATTTACTTTGGATAATCCCAACTCGTTTTCGCTTTTGTGGAAAACTTTTATAAAATATAAACAAATAAACAGTATTTTAAGTCACTCCCGTGACAACGAGCAATACTAACCAACCAAATATCAAGGAACAAATAACTATAAATCTCCGGACACAAGTGCCTGATCGCCGTGACTACACCGGACAGGCGAAAGGCATGTAAAGTGTTCAAAGTGTTCACACGGCGGCGTTACGTCGACTTGACATTTGAAAGCGAGACCGAGCGATCAGCTGTCTATATGCACGGGAACCATTTTTTAAATGTGCACATATGATGTATTATATCAGTACGGCTGACTCTGCTATGGTTTTATCGATCAGTTGTGATAGGTCATGTAGTCGCGTGTCACCAGCTCTAGTAATCGCATCCCTGCTCGCCGAGACCAGTCGTGCGCCCCACGCTTAAGAATCAAATAAAGAAAGAAAGATCAAACAAGACACAACATTACCTAAATGATACTTACGTCGGATCGATGGCCACGCAAATTGTAGTTGGTCCGCAGAGGCAGCTCGTGTGGGCGACGCGCGTGCGACGATGTAAACGTCACCCCCACGACGCCGCGCACATTACCCGTCGCCAACCAACCTTCCTGGTAGTAGTTGTTACGGTTCAACTTCCAACCCTCCTCCTATACCAATAAAACATATATTAGTACAAAAAATCTGTGAAATCAAGTAGCTAAAGATTGATGTTGGAAGCAATAATATTCTCGTGTTGCAACGCAAGTGGTCAGCTACATACTCGTAGCTGTCGCTTTCATCCACTACCCCTTTGCTTCGCCGACGTACACAAGTGGGCGTTAGTGAGTAACAAAAGACGGCTTTAAATTTAGGTACATGTTCTCTTAGGCCCAAAACAGCGGAGGCGGATGTGGAAGATTTGTCATTACTCGCCGTAACCCACCTAACGATGTGCCTATAAAAAGTATATTATATTTAGATGAGACAAGATCGCGACCACCTTCTGATATGTATGACACATACACATGTTTTAAATGATTAGGTTAGGTGAATGTAGTGTACGTAATGAAACAGAGTTCAAAACTTTCAGTTGCCTAAATTAGTTTAAACTCTAAACCGATTTTTTACCGGATGGGCACTGACAGCAGCGTGTAGCTCCCTATTAAATAGGACCTAAATGAATTTCGTATCCTGAAGCTTACTATGAATTCCTTTTTCATCCCCATTTCAAAATAAACATGTAAGTAATCAAGCCCATCGCTACCCTCGCCAACATTTTCAGTATCCTCCACATTGACGATTGACCTTGCGATGAAAAGAGGAAATTAGTCGCCGTGCAAATTGCAACATGTAAAACGAACACGCGGAACAAATTTTAAAACGTTTCAGAATAAATAAATAACTACTTTAGTTGCATGCAGTCCCATTTTATGCAGTCATTTCTACAGTTTTATGTAAATCTGCGACCACTGCTGTCGCTTCAAGCTCAGATACGTACAACTACTAGATAATAAATTTCATTTCTCCTGCGAGTGGCATAGTAAGTGCACTCAGAACCACTTTGCGGATTATTCAAAGGATTCGAATAAATATCTTTGTTATAACATCGTTTATGAAACAACATAATCAGACATTAATAAAGCCGCAGCTACAACACACGAAACGCATTATTTTCATTATCACCGAAATGAACACCTGAACAAATGTTGTTTCAGGGGAGGCTAATAGCAAGTAACAGCAATTAAGAATCGTGTAATGGGGCATGTCCCGGCTAAAGCAGACGGCAGCCGCCCGGAGATTGAACTTGTAATTGGCAATTAGTCAGATATTATGTAATCGAACGCCCGAACGTTCCCATTAGTACCTTCATCGCCGGCCAATTACGACAATTTCTAAACTATCGAATTACCATTCAGCTACCACTTCGACGTTCAATCAACAGGTTGTAAAGCGCAGCAGTTTATATGTTTTAGTTTTTATTTCAACACTAACAGTTTGTACTCGAATTTGACTACGCACTGCCCCATTTAGGCGAATGAATAAACAGTTATTCGCGGTCTGGTGAAAGTACTTAGTTACGCATTTGTTTCACTAATAAATAGCCACTTTGTGATAAGCACCTCCTCTGTTAAATATTAACAATAGCCTCATGGAATTAATTGTAATTTAGATGATCTTTTGAGTACTTTTCTTGCTACAGAGTTCTACGAAGGCCTCGTTTCGTTGCAAGTGGGTCTACGAAGTTACGACACCGCCATGCACTGATCAAGAGGCAAATTATTACAGTAGGTAATGTGTAGATAATGTTTATTATTCTCTCCATAGTAATGTAATGTGCATATTAATCTATTCAGTGTATTCAATTTATACCTATAGATTAGTATAGATATATCAAATAATTGTTTTCGTTTTTAAATTAAGTAGTAATATGGCCCATTTATATTATTATTATATAATAATAATAATTATTATTATTATTTATATTATTTCAAAGCGTATTATTATTAGCGTATTATTTCAAAAAGGAAATGTTTGTGCACCGCGTGTGTTGACTTTGTTACTAATTGAGCAATTACTATTCCCCGTTTCACCATTTCAATCAATTCATGGGGTGCAGTGTACGTATATCTTGTCATTTATGCTCTCAAGAAGAGTGCAGTGGGAGAGAAATAGAATTATATCTATATGTGAACTTTTCTGAAAACAAGTTTTATTTTGCGAAATAAGTACCTACGGCTAATTGATCTGTCTAAAATCTCATTTTCCTTTTTTTATAGGGAAGTAGGCGGACAAGCAAGCGGTCCCATCTGATGGTAAGTGTTACCGCCGTCCATGGACACCTGCAACACCAGGAGGTATGCGGGTACGCCGCCGACCTTGCAAAATCTTATTTACCGCTTTCTTGAAGAACCCCATATCGTAGCGTAATGGAAAGACCTCTTGAAGCAGAACACACAGAGACGCAACGTCTCTCCGAACGCTGAATGGTTCTAGATCACCCACGAGAGTGGGATCGTCGACAATTCGAACAGCACGTCGTTGGATGGAGTCAAATGGGTCCAACTGATATCTTATCTACTAAATATCATTTTATCTATGGTGAGCTATAATCACAGAAATTAAGTTGTTGACATCTACCTACATACGTAAATACGTATAGATCTTAATCAACAAAGCAAAGGTCCTCGAAGATGAGTTCTCAAATTAAATATAGGTAGGTACAATATATTTTTTTCTCCTTATTTTGAAAAAAAAACGGTCATTACATAAAAACTACTAATCGACCTAAATTTTCTTATTTGTAAATATGAACCACCTTAACTTATCTTATGCGAATTGCAAGGTGGTATTATCAAACATTAAGAGCCTAGCGTAATACGATTAATATCACTTAATTTTTTAAATGAAGTGGATATTACAAAGAAAGTGCAATCGTTGGAAAACTTAAAAGCCGCCACTTCATTAACGAAGCGCTCGTTGATTACGAGGTAAAAGTATAGAAGTATGCTCACAGCTTGGCGGCGCCATTTCAATGGAAGTAATGCACCCGAGCCACGTCTCTAAACTGTGCTGAAATGCAAACTGTAATATGATAGTTGATCAGTATTTTTAATACGAACGACATACACTTGCTTTATTTTGGGACTTAGGTTAGGAATCACTAGTATAGTATTGGATGCTTTCCTCTGTTTTTTTTTTTTGTGATATAGGTAAAACAACAAATAGTTTTATTTTCGAATTCGCAATTCCTTGACACAAGATTAACATTATTTAATTTACATATTGTTATATATTACATTTACAAATCCGCATTGGGCCGTTATAGATTATTTCCCAAAATTTCCCTTGGGATTGAAAGGAGACCCCACAATTTCCTGTGAGTTGTTACAAACAAAATCGCTTAATTATCCCGAACATTATCTTCAAAGTAAACCTTTTATGTACAGATACCCTGGCTTCCCACATTGTCGTGTCATGTGCCAGGGGCATAATATAAAAATTGAGAGTACGCCCTCGACCTCGACTGTAGTTGACAGCTCCTTTAGGCGGTTCGTTATGTAAAAACCATATAAAAACTCACTTCATATAAGTAAATTAGTTAATTAATTACGTTAGTATTCTATTATAGTTTAATCTCCACTCGCAAAAGCCTTTGTTTGAGGATAATTCATACAACAATGCTGGCATAAAGATACATCAGCACATCAGGACGAACGTCTTCAATTACTTAAAAGACCTCTTAAATGCGCAATAGGTAGGTAACTACAAATTATCATACTTGTCTTCTCTTCCAATGTTGAATCACCTCTTTTTATTTATTTATATATTTGTGAACATGAATCTACAGTAAAACAGAAGTGAGTAACTGAAATAATCTGAAATCAAACTTATTGCTAATAACAAATTCTACTATGTTACCTATATTGAATATATAATATATATTCAATATACCAGTATATTGAAGTTTAATTTAATCATCTCTTCAAATATCAATATACTTATGGCAAAATATCAATATTCCTGCAGCTATATTTTCAAGATGAACAACAAACGGCGCAAATTAAATTCTTTACATTATCATTTTGTAGTGGTTTTCGTTTTTAGCCAAGAAAGGCAAAACATTTCTTTTTTAAAAGTACCGGAAAGGAGCACGCAACGAAATAGTTTCGAGGTGTTAAACATTGAATAGAAATGAAAGTAAATAGGTCAAAAGTTGTACTAAGGGTAGAAAAGTTAATTGAATGGGAGAGCCAGCTCGCAGCCGCTTACACCCCAGACCCCAGTCGTAACGTAGATTACAATTCCTCCGGCCACTGGGGTTTGTCTAGAAACTATAATTTAGTAAAACAGGGAAGCCTGGAAATGGCTCGTAATGAATTACCGAGGAAAATTGCAGGTATGCGAACGCTATTCCTGAGCCCTGGCAGCGTTTTTAATAAACCGGATGTCACAAATAAATTTCATTTATCTTTCACAAAGCAATAATTTAACCTTTAGAACGGTAAAAATAATGATTGTAGGTAGGCAGGTACATATCATATACCGACATTTTTAATGAATACATTTATTGGTTCCGCTGTCTTTTTAAGACCGACATAATTTTCATTTAGATTATTCTAAAGAATTTATTTTAATGTGTCAAGGCGTTTAATAAAGATCATACCGTGTGATCACAATTTTAACCTCATTTACCTAATAGGTAGATAATATTATTACATTTAGATAACCTTATTTGAAATATAATGATAATGAGAAACGACAGATGAACAAAAAGAATAAATTAATGGTATCCTAGAGATCAAGAGGCAGACCGAGGAGTGGATGAATGGAACTTGTAAAGACAAAAGGAAATGCAGCGTGCAGAGGGTAACAGAAGATAAAAAGAAATGGAAGAAGCGGGGAGATCTTTGCTCAATACTGGACTCCCGAAAAATAAATATCATATAAATAAATATCATTAGTAACGCCCCTTTTTATAAAATTTAGAAGTACATTTGATTGTTCATAAATTTCATAATTATTTTGTCATGACCACTACATATATAGGTACTTAATTGATTTTGATAAAAATACCATCAAATCTCTTGGAATAGATACCCTAACTAAACAGTAGTGAAAATCGCAGCAATCTTGTTCCAGTCCCAGTGGTTCCCCAGGCAAACAAACCGAAAGACAGACGATGTCCTTTCTATACGCGTAAATAGGTAAGATAACTACTTACATAAATGATACGCGTAATTATGTAGAATAATACGTAAAGATTGCCTCTTTATTAATATATTTTGATTCAAAATAAATAATAATTATCGTTCGCGACTTTAGCTAGAATTACAATGTTTCATAGAGCATACTACCCAAAAAGTTCTAAAATCGTTCATAATGAACGGTGAAAAGAAATTGCAGTTTAATGTACCGTAATAATGTGCAGGTTCTATGGCAATGCCGGCAATTGGGCTTACGTGCCTCTTGATGGCTTCGTAATCTATTCGTCAATCTGTAGCGCGACATTAGGAACTGCTGCCACATACATGCACGAATATGAACTTTCTCGTTGTTTCAGTAACAGCAGCTCCAAGTAATTTAAGCATGCAAAATATATTGATACACCTACACCTAAATATATACTAGTAATCTATATCTATCTATACTAGTATATAAAGAGGTAAAATTGTATTTGTGGGTATGTTGGGGGTAATCTCTGGAACTACGGAATCGATTTCAAAAATTCATTCACAAATAGGAAGCTAAATTATCCGTGTCTAATATAGGCTATATTTAATTTTGAAATTTTGAAAAAAAAATTGAAAAAAAAATCATACCGAAGCGAAGCGAGGGCGGGTCGCTAATATATAATATATTATACCTAATTCTATCTCTATTAGAGTAATTCAGGGCTGGATTTCCTTAAAAAATCGACGGTAAAATTTGGCAGAAATATCAGCAATATGTGAGTTGTCACAATAAACATAGATAAAGCCACGTGACTATTATTATATCTGTAATAATATTTTCTAATAAGAAAATATCCACTTTGTTTTTAAAAAAGTTTTTGTCAATTGATCGTCGTATTTACTTTATCCTAATAAAATACTAAAAAATTTGGCCAGTGATTTTTAATTTTAGGCGATTTAAAATCGCTAAAATTTTCACATAAAAATAACAGACTGTACAAGGAGAAATGCCGCTAATACCGGACGCCATCAAGAATATTCAGGCCACTGGTCAAAGGCAGGATATTATGTATAGATACTCGTATATGTACTCTGTCGTAACAAAGATCCTGGACGATACTGATATTTTGCAATTGCGTTAAAAATTGTTAAGGCTTTAGTAAAGTGTAAAAAGTCACTTCTCAGCAGAAGTGCTGTAGCTTTTGTTTACGGGACATGAGGTTTTATATTATGTAGGTAGATATGAATTAAAGAAATAACTTGTCTCACCTCCGGCAGCTCATCAGGCACCTTCCCCATCCACGAAAGCGACAGTATCGTGCAATCGCATTTCGCATTCACGTTCCTTTCGAAATGTAGATGCATTTTCGCCTATAATTAAAATTAACACTAGAAACTCAAATGTTAAACATCTTTCACTGTGAAGTCCAAACGAATAAATATTAGGTATTCAGCGCGTACATTTTACGAATTGGACTATCGGTTTTAAGGTTGTGTTACATTTGCGGAGGGTTGTGCGTCGGTCGGTGCCTCTGACGTGACGGAGGGTGACAAACGGTGTTGTGGGGTACTTAAGCCAGGTATTGATTGAGAGGCTCGAACCGCCCTGCGCATACAGCTGCGACCTCTGACGGTGGGCGACCGCGCGGGAAAACCCTTAGAAAACACGCCGAGAGGGCGTTGTGATTTGGATAATCTCGGTTAGAAAACACAGCAATGTCAAGGTCCAAGGAAAACGGACGAAGGTAGATACCACTTTAAAATGGGAATAATTTGTGTAACCAAAATGACCGCGACATTAGTTTTTAAGATGTCTACATTGAAGACAACATATAATCACAACCGTCGCACCATGTTGTTATTCTTTACGATATTAAATCGGAAACTAATTTCAAACTTTATTACTTCACTTACAAATATTTGTATTATAGCCAATACAAGCGCTACAAACGACCTGCGGTCGAACATTTACGTCTTAGCTTTTTTTGGTCTGTACTGAGCTATTTAAAAATATCTTGCAGTGTGTTTAATTTGGGAAAGTAACCTACATACTTCCACCAGTCGTATTAACTGTCTTCAGTTAATGTTACTGTGTGGTACAACAAATGTGGCAATAATCATAGCCATAGAACAGTTAATAAACCGGTATGATACCTAATGAATTGAAAACGGGATGTGTTCGTCCTATACATAAAAAAAGGGAATTTTAATGATCCTAACAATTATAGGCCAATCATAATGATAAAATGATGCAAAAAGAAATATATGATCAAATATATAAATTCTATGAGGATAACCAGATACTAACGAAGACAATATGGATTGCAACCTTAAAAGCAAACTAGGAACAACTAGGAAGGATGAAACTTAAATTTAAAGATGAAATTAATACACATCTGAACGATAAGAAACATGTTCTAGTACCATTCATTGACTGCTACAAAGTATTTGACACTGGATCATGATCAGCTCTTAGAGAAAATAAACAAGCGGTATTAGGGGTAAATTGCACAAGTGGTGTGAAAATTACCAACAGAACAGAAGTTTTCATGTAAAGCTTAATAACAACATAAACGGTAAAACACATAATAGGCAAATATGGAACTTCACTTCATAATCTACATTAACGATATGCCTTACATGTACACTGTACAGGAAAACGCGGTTTACAACTTTGCAGACAACACAAGTCTAGTAATCGCAGAACGACACATAAATACTGCGATACGTAAACTGCAACAAGATTTCGATCAATTAGCCAAATGGTCTCATGATGCGGCGTTAGTTCTAAACGCTCAAAAACAAAATCATATCAGATCATATCAGGTCTGCTCACAATAAGGTAGATACAAATATGAAACTAGTCTCACATAGCCCTGAATGCCTACACAAACTGGTAACTAAAAGCTGTCAATGTGAATTGATTGAACTTGTGGATGGGCAACGATACTTTGATCTCGTAATAGACAGTCGCTTCAGCTGGGGCAACCATATGAATTACTCGCAAACAGAGTTCGATCAGTGTTGGCCAACTTGACACCAAAAATCATATACCGTTTAAAATCTTATTAACGTGATATCGTGCACTGGTGGAATCGATTGTATCTTACGGATTAACAAGTTATGACCGTATTTTCAAGTCCTACTTAGATACAGTAATACCCCGAACTTACGCGATAGGTGGGACTGAGCGATAACCGCGTAAGTCGAATTCGCGTAAGTCGGGGTATAATTTCGCATACATATAAATATGTACATATGTATAAATTATTTTTAATTGAGATCGGAAGCTAAAGAAAATAATAATTTAGACAAAAAATGTTCAATAAAATCTTAGATTATACAAGTATAAAATCGCCAACGGAAGTTATTTTGATGTAGAAGGCTTCATTCATAAAATCTAACAAAGTAGTTTGACTACTCAAAGATTTTTTTTTCTCCTGCAAAATTTCCTCCTAGCATGCTAATATTTTTTTTATTCCTTGTTGTGTAGAAGAAATGCACTCTTCGTTGGAGTCTATATTTTATAAAATTTGTAACCTCTTTTCAATTGAACTGAGGCCTTAAGTCAAGTTTCCAACCGTCATTCGATCTTCCGATTGAACTGGATCTAAACAATCAAGCTCTTAAATGTCATGCTCTTGCTCATGCATTTCTACGAGCTCATCAATTGTCAGCTCCTGATAGTGGGAATTCAGCAGTTCTTTAGGTGCATTAGGTTGTATTGTATTACAACCTTTCTGGTTGTATTAGGTGGCAAAAATTCAACTTTCACATGTGAGTCAAAATGCTCGATAATCGAGTTGTGTGACGCTCAAACAAAAGACGAATCGACGAGATTTATAAATCGCGTAACTCCGGATTCGCGTAAGTCGGGGAAGCGTAAGTCGGGGAAGCGTAAGTCGAGGTATTACTGTACATTATATTCACCACAAATTATAATATTGAAAATTAATTCGTTTTTTTATGGATGAAGGCGGCAGACGAGCATACAGTCTACCTGGTGGCAAGTGGATATTGTCGCCCATAGACATCCGCGATATATGCCAACATCAGTCCAAAATGACAAACGTTGGCACGCCCCCGGATGCGCTGCCTACCTTTGAAGATATGTACCGTAAAACGTCGCAACTTTACCACAAGTCTTTAACATTGCCTAAAATAGTAATATGCTGATAACTCGCAAAATATTTATGTTGCATCACTGAAACCAATGGTATATTTTGTAAAGATATTCAGACAACACAAAAAATGGTCGCCATAGTACTAATGTCACCTACCTTCACGTCAGTGCCGTTTTGAACATCAAGAAGGAGACGGGAATTTATACTGATGCTCAAAACTTTTTCGGTAAGTCGAAATAGAATATTGTTTAAGTTTTGGTAATATAGTTATCTTATCGATTTAGTCTTCTTTAATATAATGCAATTGCTAGATTCGTTTTGTCGTCAAGCGTTCTAAAATAAATTAGACTTAGGCAAAGATGGGATAAGTTTGATAAATAAGTAACCTCAACTTTATCTACGGTAGGGTTGTTACAGTTATATTTTTGAAATTATATAATTTTATTTTTTTTATCATTTAATTTGCCTTATAATGTAATTTTGTTTAATTGGATATTTTTTTAACAACGAAACGAATACCTAATACATTAGGTAAAGTATTAGGTAAAGTTACTACGTATTACTTTAAAAATTACTTTAATTAAGCAGTTGATATATATTATTTTATTTTTAGGTCCACAATGGAAAAACATAGAAGAAAGCCAGGTGCCAGGCGCTACAAAGATTATGAAGATAGCTTACTAAATTTAGCAGTAGATTTCGTAAAAAACAAAAATTTAAATTCATATGAAGCAGAAAAACAGTTTGGGATACCAAGAAAAACAATTTTAAATAAAGTAAAGCTGAAACATATGCGTAAAGTTGGATGTCCTAATAAATTGTCTGAAGAGGAGGAGTCAAGAATTGTTGAAGCGTTGATTCTTTGCGCCAATTATGGCAGTCCTTTAACACGTTCAGAATTGAGAATAATCGTTTATGACTACCTTAAAAAAAATGAAAAATCCGCACTTTTTAATAATAAGATGCCAGGCGAAAAATGGATTAGGAATTTTTTAAATAGGCACAAAAATAAATTAACGACGAGATCGACTCAAAATATTAAGCTTGTACGGGCTACAAAAACTTATAGTGAATATAACGAATATTTTGATAACCTAAAAGTAAGTTTAACTAATGCAAAACCAGAGCACATTCTGAACTACGATGAAACTAATTTATCTGATGATCCCGGTAGCCTGAGATGCATTTTTAAAAGAGGTGTTAAGTATCCTAATAAAATTCTCAACAGTACTAAAACTGCAATATCTCTCATGTTCGCGGCCACTGCGTCCGGAAAATTATTTCCTCCATACGTAGTTTATAAGGCAGAAAATCTGTGGAGTAACTGGTGTGAAAAAGGGCCGCCCGGTACAAGATTTAATAAATCGAAATCCGGTTGGTTTGATAATCAAACCTTTGAAGATTGGTTCAATACTATTATAATACCCTGGGCACAAACCTCACCGGAACCCAAAGTAATGATAGGGGACAATTTGTCCTCGCATTTAAACATAAGCATTATTGAGAAATGTCGTGATAACAATATTCGCTTTGTTTTTCTACCACCCAATTCAACTCACGATACCCAACCACTTGATGTCTCATTTTTTAGACCCTTAAAAAGAACGTGGCGCAACATTCTACTCGACTGGAAACTACGACACCCGTCCAGTAATTCTTTTTTTCGAGTATTTTCCAGTAAATTACAGTATTTTTCCAGAATTACTAAAATCATTAATTGATGCAATAAAAATTAATCAAATATTTAGAAACAATCAAGAATGGATTCAAGGCCACTGGGATACACCCTTTAAACCCTGAAGAAGTTTTAAGAAAACTACCTGATTACAACGTGGAGAATAGGAAACCAGAGGTTACCTGTAATAATGCTCTTCTCAGTTATTTAAAAGAATCAAGATCTCCCAATAATAACATAAACAGGAAAAGAAATAAAAAAGTCCATATAAAACCAGGGGAATCTGTGTCAACCGAAGACTTTACAACAATACCGAATACAGAAAGATTAGAAGCTAGTTCTTCTTATCAAAATATAAACATTCCTCCAGGTGTGGTTGTGAATTGCGAAGCACCACAGAACTTATACATTTCTAATAACCGCACTTTATTTACAAAGGCATGTGAAAATGACCCTCCAACCTCTTGTGTTCCTGTTGAACCCACAAAAATATTATCAAATATTTCACTCAGACAACTAGACAAAAGCCAAGGGTCAGATTCAGACAGTATAACTTCATCGTTTTCTTTGCATGATTCTTCAGAAGATGGCCCATTTGTAGACTCACAGAGTGATAGGTACTGAAAGTTTTTATGAAGATAATTTAAATTTCACTGAAGAAGATTCCACTGATGACGTTACTGTAGGAAAATATGTACTAGTTAAATTCCTTGCAAGGAAAGTCAATATATACTACATTGATTTGATTATAAGTCATAATGAAAGCAATGGTACATATTTAACGAAATATCTGAGAAAGAACACCAAGGGAACATTTTCTTGGCCATTAGTGGAAGACATATCCGAGATCACACGTCTAGACATTGAAAAGGTTTTACAAAACCCTAAAGTCGGGCGACGAGGCCAATTAATTTTCAATATAGAGTCTATAATTCCCCTGATAAATATTAAGTAAAATTAGTTATATTAAATTTTTGCTTACAGCATTTGCCTATTTATTTGATCATTAAACATTTAAATAAAACCTTTTTCGAACCATTTAGGACAAATTAAGTGGTATTTTTAAAGCCGAGAGCGAAATACTCCGTTTCACCCAAAAATATGGATTGGATGTTTTCTTCATAACTATGTCCATTTCTAAAGAAATGTTACTTATTATTACTTATGACAATCTTTTGAGCTGTAGTACAGGTTCGGCGCGTGCTAGGCTTTTGGCCGTGGGTGCGCATGAGGCCGGCTACTGGCTTCACGCGTACCCTTCGTCAAATACAGGAACATTTCTTGAGCCTGACACGCTCCGAATCGCAACCTGTCTACGGCTTGGGGTTCCGGTCTGCGCTCCTCATAAATGTCCCTGTGGCAGTGATGTCGACAAGCTAGGACATCACGGACTGTCATGCCAAAAAAGTGCAGGCCGCTTCTCGAGACATGCCGCACTTAACGATATCATACGCCGGTCCCTTGCCACCGTCAACGTGCCAAGTCTACTTGAGCCGACTGGTATTGCAAGAGACGATGGCAAGAGACCGGACGGTATGAGTTTGATTCCATGGAAGATGGGCCGGGTGCTGGTATGGGATGCAACCTGTTCAGACACGCTGGCCCCTTCCCATCTACATGGAACCAACAATAGTGCTGGTGCGGCTTGTGAAGCGGCTGAAAAAGCTAAAGCATGCAAATACGGGGGTCTAGGCTCCGAATATGATTTTGTCCCATTCGGTGTCGAGACCCTTGGTCCGTGGGGTCCTAGCGCTATAAGGCTTTTTAAGGAAATAGCAAAAAGGTTAGTCGACATCACAGGAGACCGAAGAGCTGGCAGCTACCTCGGACAAAGAATTGGTCTAGCTCAGTGGTTCTCAAACTTTTTAAATGACGGAACCCTTTTGGGAAGCAAAATACTTGATGGAACCCTACAATAAAACAATTATTTTTATAAGTGTATTCTATATTAATCAGCATAATAAAAGTACAATGTATCAGTTACTAATTATTATTTACTTCACCACTTGGTAAGGACAATAATAGAAAACATTAAAAAAGAAAAAATCTAACTAGTGGGAGGTATGAAACTGTTTTTTATTTTTCATCAATTGCTTGATATCAGGTTTGATGGAAGAAAGTTGGAGTCTCATATCAGCTTCGGCGTCCAGTCTATTGCGATATTTTGTTTTCGTGGCTGCGTAGGTAGAGAATCCTGTTTCGCACAAATATGTAGTTGGGAACGGGAGAAGAATATCCAGAGCCATTTGGCCAAGCATTGCATATTCATCTTGGATTCTGCACCAAAAATCATTAAGAGGCGTCGTTTTGAACAATGACTCCATACTTGTGTCTGATGACATTTCTAAAAGAGATTCATATATCTCATTTGACATGTTTTCAGGCTTTTCCAAGTTGGGTAAAAAAGGATTATGAATCCAGGAGTTCACTTTAATTTTTGTATTGTGTTCTTCGGGAAAATACTTTTCAAAAGATGCGCGCATCGAACTGAGATATTGGACCAATTCTTCAAACACATTATCTTCAAACATTTCTGAGTCGTTTTCGCTAACAAACTCACTGAGTAACGTAAAACTTTCTATTTCTTTCTTACCAATGCAAATGATCCAAAAATCTAATTTTCTTTTAAAAGCAGTTATTTTATTATAGGCCTGAAACACTGTTGTCTGTTTACCTTGCAACGATAAATTTAATTCGTTAAGTTTTTGAAAGATATCCGCCATAAAAGACAATCGGAACAACCAAGTTTTATCATACAAACGGTCCTTCAAATTAAAAGAAGTATCTGCTGAAAGAAACATTTGTAACTCGGCTCTAAGTTCAAATAGCCTTGTTAAAGTTTTTCCCCGAGACAGCCATCGCACTTCTGTATGGAGCAGCAGTGTTTTATGTTTGCTGCCATAATCTTCACACAATAATGAGAACAATCGGGATTGTAGTGGTCGTGATTTGATAAAATTAATTATTTTTACCGCTTCATCCATAACTAATTTTAGATTAGACGGCATTTGCTTCATCGCAAGTGCTTGTCTATGCAGAATACAATGACTGGAACTACAATTAGGCGCTTTATTTTTCATTCGTGACACTGCTCCTGCTGTTTTACCTGTCATCGCCTTGGCCCCATCTGTACAAATGTCAATGCAATTGTTCCAACTGAGATTATGTTCTTCAAAAAATATATTTATTTTATTAAAAATTTCTTCCCCGGTAGTGTTTGTAAGCAGCGATGAACACATAAGCATGTCTTCTTCAAAAGAACTTTTATATGGATATCTCACAATAACCAGCAGGATAGCCAAACCAGCGACATCAGTCGACTCGTCCATTTGCAAAGCGAATCGTGTATTTTGTAGACGTGTAACTAGTTCTTGTTTGACGTAGCTTGCCAGATCATGGATTCGTCGTGAAACAGTATCGTTTGATAGCGGAACAGTAGAAAGATGCTTTGCAGATTTTTCATCAAGCATACATTTTGTTATGTCTAATACACATGGTTTTATTAATTTCTCAGCGATAGTGTGCGCTTCACCTGCTTGTGCAATGCGATAGCTAACTAAGTATGATGCCTCCGTGGCCTTTTCGTTGGTAGTTTGTGTTACATGCATCATATTTTTTTGACTTTCTAATAACTGATCTTTTTTGCGAACAAAAAATTCTTTATTCTTGTCTTTAGTCTCGGGGTGTACGGTTTCTAAATGTCGACGCAATTTGGCAGGTGCCATGGAACTATTAGGAAGCAGTTTACTACAGAGCATGCAGAGAGGTGAGCCGTTGGAATCAACAAATCCGAAACTGATATAAGATTCATCATACTTCCTTTTTTTCGTCTTTGAAACCGTCGAGCTTGACGTCGTGGCACTCGTGGCATCATCTTCTGGATCGGTGATTGCTAAATTCTCCGCGCGCATTGCTTTTGAACATTCAGCGTCATTAGAAGATGTTGTTGGAACACGTTTAACACCTTTAAGCCAACGTTCCATTCTTCTTTATTTATAATGTTACAAGTCAGGATAGTGGGGTTTAAATAATGCACAATCGTTACTGCGTATAAGAGACTAAATTTAGAACCTACAGGGAAGAAATGTATAAAACTGAGACAACAGAATACAGCAGGCAGTAAAACAATGAACACTAGTTTCTCGCTAGCGAGCTTGTAAGTAGGTAGTAACTTATCGCTCCGAACGCTAATCATCAACTGACGACGCCAACGCGCGATCGCCGCTTTTATACTTAGTCCTAGACTCGATCTCAAATATTCTCGAAAATACTCGAGTCGGCACCTTTGATAAACAAAAAGCAAAAATAAAAACAGAAATTTAAAAATAGCGTTGTAAACAATATCGACTTTATCCTTTGAAGTTAGAGACGAAAGTCGCTAGTTGACAACTATAGCGTCTAATTCAGAGGCGGCTTTTATCAAAGAGACTGAGCGCTTACAAGTATACTACCCGCTCGTTTTAAGTTTGCCGCTGGCGATAGGTATGAGTGTATGACGTTCGAAATTTTTTATTTAATTGTAACAATAAAAATTGTGTACGTTAGATATTTGGGTAAAACTATGACACATTATAAGTTTTGTTGTCACGTGGGGGAGGGTACGCGCATTCCACAGACCGGCAAACTTAGAGCGAACGCGTTGTACAAGTATAAAATTGTTGAGACCAAACTTATGAGATATTGTACCAGCTAATGTAACACAAGCTTATACAAATACAAATAAATAAATAAATAACATTCATAGCGTTTTGTCTCCGCGCGGCCGCGGAGTCCGCACAGCCGCGGAGCGACCAGAGAGAGGTGTTTTGATTTTTTTATTTCTAAATTCTTGCGGAACCCCGACAGAGGTATCACGGAACCCTAGGGTTCCGCGGAACACACTTAGAGTATAGCTGGTCTAGCTATTCAAAGGGGGAACGCTGCCAGTATCTTCGGAACCTTGCCTAAAGGGACTCCTTTTAATAATATATTTTAGTTATTATATTATATTTTTTAAGGTTTTTAGTTTTAGGTTCATTGTTCTAGTATATATGAAACAATATTAAATTTATAAGTAATAATGTTAATGTTAATAATATTGTTAATGTTAAGTAATAATAATGTATAAGAAATTATTACACTGTGAAAAAAAAAGTCGTTCATTTCTAAATTTGTGACAACCCTATACAAGACTTTGTCAATGTATGAAAATGACCAAAATTTACATCCCAACATTGCCTGGCTTTAATTTAGGCTACTTATGTACATTTTTTCGATTTTTAAATAAACACTAACATGATATAAGAATATAGTTCAATATAGAGTGGAGAGTTTGTGGATTTGTGTCTTGTAATACTTTTTAACAACGTAGGCAAAGTTGCGATTTTTCAGCCCAACTTTGCCTGATATTAAATGTCGTTACGGATCTACTCCTTTAGTAATATAATGTAATATCACCATGATATCCCAAAGACAAGATTTTGAACTTTATTTAGTACATAGAAAAGTTGAAAATAGCTTTTAAATTTCGAAGATATCTTTAAAAAAGCGTAAAACTTAGGCAATGTTGCGGCAGTTTACGGTATAGGAATAGAATTGGAGAAGGAGTTGGGAAAATGGGGAGGGATGGGATGGGATTGGGCTCTGGCACATCTCATTCACTACCGAAACACGTACCTACATACATTAAAGAAATAAGATAAAGTGGGAAATGCAGTAAGTACATTTCAAGGTAGTCTTCTGTGAGAGATGGGTAACGTGACCAATCGAGCGCGCCCAGCGGCTGTTGGATTGCACCGTGCACTCTCCCCCTTCCCACAAACATAAAAACCAAATATAACAATGTCACACTTGACCTATATTTAAATATTGTAAAATTCTTCGCATCAATTATAAAGTAAAATACATGAACAATTCTTCAACGAAAACTTTAGTATCTCATCACATAATTACACGCAATGTTACTTCTAAAAAAACTGATAGTTTAAAATGTCAACATTTTTTTATGGAAAACGTATAGCTGAATATATAATTGCAGTTCTGATAAGACAAACACTAAACCCTACAAATATAAAAAGAAAGCTGAAAAATATTTAATAGACAAATTATAAATAAGCCATCTATAGGTGACACTAAAACCAGCCTAAGTCTTTCGAGAAGCTATTTGACAATAATTTGTCATTGCAAGTAAGTAAGATTACTTTGACCGCAGTCTCAAATTGTTCGGAGAAGTTATCAGTGGTATTTTTTTTAATTTAAGTTATGAATCATGAAGGTGAAAAGCCTTTGCAATAAATACTGATCAATTGGCAAAGAAATACGGCATTATCTGCCGTATTTGAGTTCATTATCTGCTATAGTTTTATAGGACTATTGTAGTTACTATTTATTTTATTTTTATAATATAAGTTCCTATGATATTCTAAAACTTTACCAACCTTATTGCGTGCCCTATTATAAGTTGACACACCTTTCAGTGGTATATGTTTTGCTTTTATAGATGACATTATCATCTGTTCGTATGAATGTATAAACTGTCATATATCCGCGGTTCGGGTGATAAGCTTTATACTGGAAACTTCTGTATATATGCATTATATATATATATATATATGTGTGCACTATACTATATATATATATATATATAGGTATCAAATGTGTACACTTTGGGTAAACGACTCATACAAAACATGCCCATTATCTTTTACTCTAGTTTAATTTATGAAAATGTAAGTTTTCCCGCCAAATGCACTGTTTAAGAGATATTTTGCAAAATACAAAACATTATCGAAAATTTCGTGGTTTATTCGAGGTGGCAAGTGTCTGTCGAGGTCGAAAACTTGTATTTTTAAATAGGGTCCCGGTACGAATAACGTACCGAAAAATCAAAATAAGCCGACCTTTTGCATGGAGTAGGCTTTTTTGGTACCTACTGGCTACTATTTGACTGGACTAATAGGCTCTTTTCATTTTTATTTACTCACACAGTTATTTATTTTTATTTATTAACATAGTTATTTTCGTTCACTAAGATGTTACTAACAAAATTAGGCCTTATTGTCTAAAATAAAACATTTCATATAGATATTTTTTTTAATTTAACCTAAACTCACAATTCTCCTAAAAAATATCTGCGACATAAATCATGTGTAATGTAATGAATGACATTCTTAAGTTACTCTGATTTCCGACAAAGACGTTGTACAATGGTATCTAGAATCGAAATTCTTTTTTACATGACGTTTCTTCGAGTTTTTTTTTTGGAATGACTAAATTCTTAATTCTTGTGGCCCTAGTGGCCATTCAAGTCTATTCAAGTTTAGTGTATGACGAGCACAGAACGCGCTCAGCCAGAAAATTTATAGCGTAGGTACCTACCCTACACATCTGGATGCTTATTATTATGCTTGCAAATGCACGGACTGCATAATAAATATTGAATTTGTTAATTTAACTTAAACTGAATTATAGAAAATTACTAACGTTAGAAAACAAAAATTACGTATTTAGAAAATAAAACCTGACTTGTAGACGTCCTAAAATCTAAAATAAGACTGTTAATAATTACAATTACAGTCAAATTACAGGCTTATCTCGTTTGTGACAATAGTGGCTAAAATTCTTGACAGTGTGCTAGCGCTTGGATAAATATATTCGCTTGCACAATGCTCAGTTCGGATTCAGACCGGGGCGGGACGGGGCTGTCTACAGAGAGTGTTATCCTGAGCGTTAAACACACTGTGATATAAAGGTAATATAGAGACAGACGGACGCCGATGTATACCTGTTTCCTCGAATTGTCGAAAGCCTTTGACCTGGTCTCCGGTGACATACTCTGGTCCAAGCTGGAGGAGACAGAGTTACCCGCCAATCTTATTGGAATATTTAAGTATTCGTATAGCTGCCAAGTAAATCAGGTGAAGTGGGCAGGCGGTCTGTCGGAGCTGTACAGGTCGGAGTGCGGAGTTAGGCAGGGAGGATTAACATCGCCAATGCTCTTCGGTTTGTACGTAAATGCCCTGATCACTGAGCTCAGCAGCATGCACGTTCGTTGGTATGTCGATAATGTGTGCGTTAATAAAATGTTATTAACGCGGATGACATGGTGCTGTTGGCCCCAAAGGTCGGAGCGCTCAGACAGCTTCTAGCCGTATGTGAAACCTACGCTGAATCGCATGGCTTGCTATATAACACAAAAAAAACAGAGTTTATGGTCTTGAGGGCCGGTAAGAAGTGTCCGTCCGAATTGCCCACTATAAAGTTAAGGTGGGAATTATATTGGAATTATATGGTGGAATAAATATTGAATATCTAGGGCAATTTTAAATATCTAGAACATGCTGTTACAGAGGCGACTCTGATATAGAGACGGGACGCAGAGCATTGTCTGTGAGAGCGAATATGTTGGCCCATAGATGTGCCTTGTGTTCTAGACCAGTAAAACTAACGCTTTTCAAAGTTTACTGCACTTCATTTTACTCGGGCAGCCTATGGGTTCGCTATACTCAGAAGTCGTACAATGCTCTGCGGATTCAGTATAATAACGCCTTCGGGGAGCTGTTGGGGTTGCCTCGGCTCTGCAGTGCGTCTTCGATGTTCGCTGAAATCCGTACGAATGGCTTTGAGGCGCTCTTGCGGAAGAAGACCACCTCACTATTAAGCAGAACCAGGCGCAGCTCTAACAGCATCCTGAAGATGATTTCAGAGAAATTTAACTCTCCTGTTATGGAACAGTTGATTAAGATTACTAAATTTGATTAAGATTACTAAATTCACTCTAGTTGCAAAAGTACTAACATAGTTTTTAAGTTACTTGCTAACTTTTGTATGGATCTGTATTGTCTGATTGAATAAATAAATAACGTTCATAAAGTCTAATTATAGTATTATGTCATTTCTTTCTGCATTCGTTTAGGTTTCGGTTTCATATTAATATCAGAACAGAAAAGTTAAAGTGTCAAGTTGTTTTTCTGTATAAAGTGACTACTAACAGCCTAATATTTTGTAAATTTACCACTTTTTTCTTTGTACCACGTCTCATTTGCCAGACTTGAAAAGAAATCAGAAACTCGCAAAATAGACCTTCTAGTTCATTCACAAAAATATAAAACAGACCTTATAGTTCATACACAAAAAATATAAAATAGAGATTATAGTTCATACACAAAAAATATAAAATACACCTTATAGTACATACACAAAAAAAACAGACCTTATAGCTTATGAGCTATAAGATCTGTTTTAAAAAATATAAAATTCACACAATTACAATATCACAGTTTCAGTTAACAGTTTCAAAGTAACACTTCTGTGAGTGATCCCCACGAGTAGCCGCACTTCAGTTTGACGGGTAGCGGTATTTTTAACTTTACAGTGTTTTCCATGCACAATTTTATTATATTCATAAATGACATGAGTAATGAATCGGGCACTTCGTATATAAGTTCGTCGTGCATTTGAAGGATGAGGTGAATGTTGTTCATGCCCGTTATCTTGTCGTCTATAGCGCACATGGCCGCCTTAGCTATGTCTGCCGCCGACCCCTGGATGGTCGTGTTCACGGCTTGACGTTCCGCTGAACCTGGCATACAAGTTATTTATAAATTTAGACACTTATGGCTAAGCGCGGGACGTACAGCGGAAACGCTGCGTATTTTTCAAACACATATATCGGCTATTTATCAGTATAACAGCGGGGCGTGGTGCAGATTAAGCGAGGACGATTGCGAGTGTTTTGAGCGGGAGCTGATCGTTTAAGTCAGTTTGCGATTTCCGATGCCAGTTATTGCATGTTGGTAATTTCTGTATAGTTTTGACATTTTTCGAGTATTTCATAATATCCTAAATAAAAATTTACTTCTTTCAAATAAAAACTTCTTCTAAATCGAATCGCGTTAACTGTGGAGACGTTATGAAAACAGCGGTTTCTGACGGCGGGTTTTCCGCTCCCGCTTCCTGCCCCGCGCCCACTCCGGACGCAGCCCAAGCTGTTATGATTTTTGTGTTAACAATAAGACACAATAATATCCAGCAGGCTATTTGAACAAAATATCGCTAGCTCCCGACAACTAATTAAACTTCATAAATTACATTGCATTAATAAATATGTTGTTCAGATTGTTCAATTAATAGCGTAAATATGACCGGCGACTGATATCTCCGAAACAAAGAATATATGTAATTATTAATTACATTTAATAATTATATATAGAGATTCAATTAAATAAAGGATAGGTAACTTTAGAAAATTAAAAACTCTATACTGACTGCATAGGGTCCTTACAAACAAAACTGAGTCTTTTAGCCCTACACCACCCATGGGCCCTGCCAATTTTATGGTTATTATAAAAAATGCAAACCGTGGGATATGATGCGTACCTACACACCGCACGCATGTCCGTGGGCTTTTTGGGTGCGCATTTTCTTATTCCATACAAATTTCTTTAATTCTGCCTGTCACCTCCTCCCTTTCTGGGGCTTGCATAACACATCAGTTCATCGACAAGCAGCTCCATTAGTTGTCTGAGACTAATGGAGACTCGTGTAGAAACAGACAATTTACAACAGAGGCAAGACTCGGATTAATTTTAAAACTGAGAAAATTTATTTTTCCTACTCCCAGTGTCGTTTAACAATTACAGTGAGTACAATTTTATATGTTGTAAAGCCTATTAAGACTGCACAATGTTAATATGTATTAGTATCATTATAATAATTATTAGAGGTAGGAATGGAATGGGAGAAAGGATTGGGAAAATGGGGAGGGATAGGATAGAATGGGATGTGAATGGGCACTCTCACTCACTACCGAATCACGTTCGTACATTGGGGAATAGGATAAAATGGGAAAGGCAGTAAATTTGACGATAGTCTCCTGTAAGGTTGGTAACTTGACTAGTCTAGTGCGTCCAGCGAGCAGCGGCTGTGAGATTGCAGCGTGTGCGTGCACCCACACTCTTATGATGATGACATATCATCATCCATATCATACTCTTATGACAGTATGATGATGGTACGGTACATGTATACAAAGGAACGTTTCAGAAGGTAGCAAGCATTGTTCGATTTGATGTGTGAAAATGAATACGACTATTGATGTACAAGGTTATATTAAAGAAATTGCTGTAAAAGGTAATTTACAGCTAATTTTTAAAGGTAATGTAAAGGTGGCCCATTCCATTCTCTTAACATTGTTAAACATTCACGTCTAATTTAAAATTGTATAAAAAATAAAGTTATATGATTATAATAATAATAAATAAACAATTATGCCCGTACTTAAACAAATAATAAGTTAAAACAAGTTCAAAAGGAAGTACACTTACTTTTCACGGCCGACACACGATTATTTACGTTGGAGATATACCTCCTACGTTTCATCAATGTCTCCACATAGCCGTCTTTTCTGCAATTTTGTATGACCGTGTCGGTGAACAGCTTTATAGCAGAGTACTTGGTAAAGAAACTATTCATAAGAACCGACGCTTCAGCCGGTGTGATGTCGAGGAGTTCAGCCAGGCTCTTACTTCCCATCCCGTATATGACGCCGTAGCAAAGTTGCTTCGCCTTGAAACGGAGGTCGTCATCTACCTATGAATGTTTAAACGACATTTCATGACAACCCACTGGCTCAGAAGTACATTCTAAATAACTATGACATTCAATATTTAACTTTTCTTATGCTGAAAGTGCACATTGCGCTCTCATTTTTGTACAGTTCGACTGTCTGCCAGAGCGCACATATGCGCTCTGGCAGACATTTTTTTTTGCTTTATGTAAACGTTCAGAAATCGTAAAATAGGTCAATCAAAGCAATCATGTGCCAGAACGCATATGTGCGCTCCGGCAAACGAACGGTACAAAAATGAGAGCGCTTTAAAGCGCTCAAGGCACAAGAGAAGATACTCTTTGTATTTTTAATAAGACTTCCTTCGCGTGGACTTTGATGTGTGGTTAGTTCCTTGTATCATTAACGTGCACCCAAACAAGCCCAAATAAAATAATAATTCATTTCTAATAATGTTTTTATTTTAATTGTTGCCGTGGTCTCTTCACATCATTTTTTGTGATAGATGAAGATAACAGTTAGATAAGTAGGTAGACAACCAAGCAACAGACACTAAACTTCCGGAATTATAGAAAATCGTAATCGTACAATCTAGTTTTTTTTTATTCTACACACAAGGTTTCTTAGCAAGATTTATTGCTTACAACAAAATAAATAACAAAATAACTTTTGAATTTTTCAACGAAAATGAACGGGTATGATTCTCGATTGTGTACGAGTTTTTTGAAAATTTTGAATGCGGTTTTTCATTAAAATCGACGCCAACAAATTTCTCTATCTCTAGTAATATCCGAATTTTCCATACTTATCCGTCTCAAAGAGACCCTGCATATTAAAATGTAGAAAAAAAAATAAGTTGAAAATAAACAAAGTTAAAATAAAGAAATGAAAAATAAAGTAATTTGCAGTACGTGTGGATGTATAAATGAATTTGCATGCATGCTCGTGTGTATGCATGTGTGTATTTATGTGTGTATGGATGTGTGTATGTATGTGTGTGTGTTGTGTGTGTATTGTAAAATAAGTTTATACAAATGCTTTATAAATTACATGATAAACATACAAGACATTACTGTACACTTATACATACTTCTTCCATAGGCACATCGTTCCACGAAGACGCAATAGACTTAAACACATCTACGTCCGATCTCATGATTTCCATCAACATATTGTCTTCACAAAAATGTGTTAATACCCTCATTTCCAGTTGACAATAGTCTGCGGCCACTAGTATACAGCCAGGGGAGGCCTTGATCATATTTCTACAGTTAATTTCAATGTTGCCAGGTGTCTCCGTTTGAGATCTATTTAAATTAAGGAACTCTTTGGGAATAGAGAATGTTCTGGGAACTAGTTGAAGGTTCGGTTCGTACATATAAATGCGGCCTGTACAGGTATTCATAGAGTAAGACGGGTATATTCTGTGGATAAATGGAAATTAAAGATAGATTGTGAGCAAACGGTCATGGACACTGAAAACGGGCTAAGAAATAAGCACGCAAACAGAATTTTGTTTGGGGGAGGGATCCAAACACCCTAGTTGGCCCAAAAAAAATGAATAGGTAATCGTTCTCATTTTGACATCTTTCCATCGTCTGTTATTATTGTCTTCTATTGTATTGGGTCCTTACCTATGAAATTGCAGTTTTTTTTTTTTTCAAAATACGATTTTATTTATTTTTTGTATGAAAATATGATATTTAATTAATAGAAGTATTGTACATTATTATCAATGCACTTTTGCGTTTTAACAAAAGTTGATTGACACTTCTGCTTTATAACTCCTGAGGACGGGAATCTATGAATTCTCCGAAGTTTTTTACTGCGTCATTGGAGGTGAATTATGCCCCTATAAAAAGTTATTCAAATTCCGAAAAAAATGGAAATCGGTAGAAGGAGTAGGGGATGGTATGATAGTATAGGATAGGGGATGGTGGGGGGGTGGAATCAGTTCCAGTCGAAGCTCTTGAAACTTTGAGACTGTCTGTCGTGCAATGTGTGGGCGAGCGTTATCATAGAGAAGCAGTGGACTAGAGCGATGGACCAGACTTGGTTGTTTGGGAAATTGTCCATCATCGTTTACAGTTTTTCACAGTACACATCTGAATTAATTGTTATGCTGAACACATCTCAAGAAGCTGTAGTGAATAATACCGGCACAGGACCACCATACAGTCACCATAAGCTTCTTTTGACTCAGTTTACGTTTGGGACATTGTTTGGCTGTGTCTCTTGGGTTCAACCATTGGGACGAACATTTACGATTATCAATATTATCATACAGGATCCTATCATAATTTTCATCACATGTGACGATACGATTCAGAATCTCTTCATTTTTGTGCCGGGTCAGCAAAGTAAAGCAAGCTGCGACGCGTGTTTGCAGCTGACATTCATTAAGCTCATACGGTACCCACTTTCCGAACTTCTTCACTTACCCCATTTGACACAAATGAATCAATATCGTTTTGTCACTTATGCTGAAGGCTGCTGCTAACTCAGACGTGGTTCGAGATGCATCCGCTTTCACTATTGCTTTCAATTCGTCATTATAGACTTTAGTCTCCGGTCGTCCACGTGGCTTGTTCTTGCGGTTTTTGGTTCGTACACTTCGTTGATATTGCGTGCAGTCTTTGCTTTGGCTTTGGCCTGGTTTTGGCTGCGTTGCTGCCACGATGGAACTCATATTCGAAAATAACGCGATTTTTTAACTTTCCCATGGTTGCATACAAAAGGATATATTATTATATCCAAGCAAAAAGTCGTTTGACGGAAAAACAAATGAATAACTGATTTTGAAAATGAATGTCATAGATTTAAATTGAAATTATCTTGAATTTGGAATTCCAAGCCGAACGTAAGTTCAAAGTGACATCAAACGGCAATTTCATAGTTAAGGCTTAATGACGAATTGCTTCCAAGAAAAATCGTTCTATTTGTTGAAAGTTTGAAGGGTTGCAAGGGTAACCTTGAACGAAGGGTACGAAGCCTTGATCCCTCTACAAATCTACCTGCGTCCCCTCTATCTGCTTAGAAGTACATCTGCTAAGTCTGTTTCTCCATGCATAAACTAGCTATATACGTGAATTCTTTCTTGTGCACTTCTACGTCATTATGAGAATTTTAAAGCATTCTAAAAATTTTATCAATGTTGATCCAATGGTTTGGAACAATTTGGACTCCAAGCGTACAAAAGAATGTGCGAGTAAAAAATGAGATTTTAAAACTTACCTATCGCTCGAGTCGTTAACAGAAGCCAGTTTATTGAGGGGATACAAAGTTTTTGTCAGTACCGTCTCCAATGTTCTGTAATATATAATAATTTTTGCCAAAACACTGTTCTGTGTTCTGAGGACACTTTTCTTCGTGCTACTTTTAGGCGGGATGTCCAGAAACTGAAATAATAGAAAGGGTGTTTAGACGATATGTTGTATGTTTGGTACTAGAAAGACAACATCTTGTTGCAATACAAACAAATTATTTTCAAGCAATAAAAGTATTTTAAAATGATTCTCAGTTATTTGCTCCTGTATCTCTTTACCACTATTTGCACCTCTCGGCTCTCCTTAATTAATCGGGAGGTATTAGCGACAGTGGCATACATTTGGTTATCAAATACAACAGTATTACATTAGTAAAATGCTTGCGAATCGCCCACTTTAGCACAAGTTAAATGGAAAGCCCTGCATGTATGAGAAGCACATCACTGATATATCAGTGAGGCACATCATGCATGGCTTATTCTATTCGTATATATTAAAAGTGGACTAAATAGAAATCAGACGATACAGATATTGGTCTATTTTCAAAATATACAACCAACACATTCGCCTGCTGCAGCGTCACAGCCAGAAATAGAAAAGGAAATGAGGCATACTTGGTATAATTAACTATGTTATCCTAGTGCGATGCGCCCGCGTTACAGGTTATCCTAGTGCTGGGCCCAATAGTAACTCTATGTACCTAGTATAGGATTTTTGGTAAATTAAGTACATATTTGTATTCTTCGCGAATTAAATGAATTCTTTCCGTACACTGGACCTATCGTTTTATGTTAACTTCAAATCTTTATAGTTATTAAAACGTTGATGACGGAAGCCGCAACAGTGAATACAACAAACGTACAACATTAATACGTTCTGTGACTGACACTTTGGTCTCGATGCAAACGAACTATACAAATTTGAGAACTACTGAAACATTGGGATAACGACCTAAACAAATGTTTTTAATTTATTGTTTTTAACTTGTACATTTCGCTGTATGTTTTTGTTGTACAATAAAGTGTATCTATCCATAGTTATCAAGAGAGCGCAGTATTTTTGAATATGGATTAATTATTTGATAGAAAATCATAAAAATAACGAACATTGGCACGTCCACTCCGAAAATGACCTGCGTATATATTTCCATGTGAAATAGGTAATACTTATAATGGTTATATTTTTTTAAGGAACGTCATATTTTACTTATATTTAAATTAATTACTACTTTTATCTAATTTAAATTTCTATATTATTTGATATGAAATCAATTCACTTGTAAATTTAATTCGTTATGGTACATTAATCGTACAATTGGTAACAGCTCAACCTATAAGTAGTTATTATTATTATATTATTGTAGGTTAAGGTATAGTTGCCTGAAATAAATAAATAAAGATAAATTACCCAGGGGAACTAATGGACAACTAATAAAGGCTAGAATTGAATTGTTTTGGACAAATTACTGTTTTGCCCATTGTACATTGAAACAGGCTACACTGGAATAGTAGGTATTATAAATAATACTCGTACTTACCGCTCTCAATTGTTTTTTAGAATTAAAATTAAAACGTTGACCGCATACTTGGGAGGCTTTTAACTGCAAGGCCTGACGTATTTGTTCAACATCAGCTAACAATTGTTTTGCCAAATGTTTGTCAAAGGCGAGTCCGTAATACTCACAGTCAGCTAAAATCTTCAACACTTGCATTTCAATATCTGTAAGATAAAGTTGACCATAACTCCAAGAAAATCCTCCTACGTCAAATATCTGTACTCGTATACCTATATGTTGTTATAAATGTGGGGGAAGGAAAGTGGTATGTTGTATACCAGCCTACTGGGCGCACTTGATTGGTCAAATTACTTACAAAATACTGCAGTGAAATGTACCAACGTCTTTCCAGACCTAATAAAATCATTCCATTCCATCCTATGAAATAGAGAGTATAAGGTATTGTGATAATTCATCTATCATACCGTCCACTCCTCTCGCACCATTCCAACAATAACCGTAACCAGCCCTTTTACCAGCCAACGTCTACTGCTGGAGATGGGGCTCTTTATGGGACTCCTCGTTGTCCTGTGTACGAGGGATAAAAAGACACGCTGACTAAGCGGGTTGGCCAGTCCACTGTTTACAAGGTTTTACTACAGTTCCTCGGGGCTTGTGGTAGCCGCTTTGTTATCCCTTAATCGTCTTCTAAAGCCTGCCGACACAACATGGCATTTCCAGCCTGTAAAGTGCCACTACTGGGAATAAGCTTCCAGTTGTAGCGAAGATGGTGTTTAAAAGCCTTAAAACGACATCGCGATTTGACGAGTTCACTCTTTTCGAGGTTATTTAGGCTCCACGGGTTGTGATAAGTAAACAAACTCTGGCAAACCAGGGCGTCAGGTTGTAGCCGCCAGATATGTGGAAATGCGTTTGTTGTTGGGCATTTGGCTCCAGCCGATCACGTGCATGGTGTTGAGAGGTGACTACTACGGACTTTGATAACAGTTGCCCCAAGAGGAACACTCGTCATTTCTTAAGAATTAAAGTAATAATTGGAAAACTTATTATCCCATTGTATTCCTTATCTTTTACAAAGCTAAATTCACAAAAATAAGCATGTACGGACATGCCAATTTTTGTCATTGTTGACAAATAGTGGCATGTATCGCAAATGTCCATGAGCGGCATCGTTCATTTACTATTAGATGGACGTCTGCTCAACTGCCACCTTCTTTCTACGTAATTATATATAAAAAAGATAAATTTATTAATTCAAACATTATTTTGTGTCAAAAACAATACAGGTAGTTCTCAAAAGCTTGGCACATTTTTTTTTATTGATAAAACTGTTAATTTAAATAGATGCGAATATAAAAAAGTAAGTCACATGATGGACGGTTTGCAACTATTTGGTAAAATTAATCATATGTAATCTACGGTATACTCACTTATAGAAATTTGACTATTGTGATAAACATTCAACAAAAATGATTCCTGTTTTTCCGCAATGATCCGTATGCAGCACGCATTAAAGCATACTATTGGCACAGAATCTAGATGATCGAATTTACGTGCCTGATTATCGATCTTCATTGGAATATTCCTTGCGGTATTTATCCGGAAGTACTTTTCAATCTATAAGAAAGTAATATGATTAAAATTGAAATAAACGTTTTAAATGCTAGTTCCATTTCTATAAACACAAAAAAATCTTAGAAATAATATTTAATTCTTGTAATTCTACTAATGAATATTTTTTAAACGTTTTCTACCATTTTGAATAGGAACTAGAAGGTAAAAAACCTATTGTCTAGTGTCTATTTATATAAGTCTCTATTTTTACATTCTTAATTAATCATAATCATCTTAAAATATAATAATAATAATAAATACTCTTTAATTCATACAAATAGTTTTTACATGTGCACAAATAATAAATGACAGAATACAATAGGCGACCTTATCGCCGAGGCGATATCTTCCAGCCAACCTTGGGATAGAGAAAAATAAAAGGGATATAGGTAGTGCAAAATAATTGAAATTTACAGAATGTACTTTAAGCTTCGAAATAAAAACGCAGTTTAATAAAGCTTCGAAATTAAATGGGAACACAAATTACTTCGTTGTAACAAGTACTTACTAAGTATGGCACATCTCGTACTTTCTCGTCGCTATCAATCAGCCATTCTGCTAGAGAAACATCGAAGCAAGATGTCGGTAAATCTATTCCCAGAAACTTTTTCATAATGACATAGTTATATTTTAAAGACAATATCTTCAATTTCGACTTCCTTTGAAAGCAATTACGTAATTTGGTTTTAAATTCCGACAATAGTTCTCTTAATGAACTAACATCTAAGAAAATACATGAATCCAGACCACAAGAAAAACATATGCCTTTTACTAAAGGTGTATCGCTTTCTTCAATTTCAACACCTAATGAACTTAAAATGTTACGCCCTATAATTTCCTTATGGTTCATCCTCGTATTTCTCGTGCTTAAATACATTGAAGTTATTGGGATTTCATTCTTATCTGTATTTACAAAATGACTTTCCACTATATGAAAATTGTCTAAAATATCTTTATCTCTTAAAACAAAGCAAAATATCTTAAAACCGAGAATCTCTAATAAAAACTTTTTTGAGTGTGGATTGTTTAATTTTATGTCCAAAGATTTATGTGATGGGGATTTTTTATCTTCTTTTAAATCAAGATTATTTCCCAATCTAACTTTTTTAAGTAAATTTTCATTGTTTGTTTGTGTTTTAGTGCTATTTATTTGTGATCCACGCTTGAATGAACTATTGATATTGTTATTTGTACACTCTTTTTTTATTTCTTGAGTGCCCTTCACTTCTATTTCTCCCGGTGTATTAACGACAGTTTCCAATTCGTTTCCTGGGATCCCATTTTCAATACTTATTACTTCTTCTGAATTATCATCAATAATTATAACAGAATCATTGGTAATAATTGAATTTGTTTCTTTATTACATAACTTAGAATTCGGTGTACACCCATTGTTTAGTAATTTGCTTGGTATCATATCAAGAGGTAAGCTGTCTTCAAACAAAGTAGAGTTCTCACCTTCAGATGAAAATAAACTTACATCCTTAATTGTTGCACATTTAGAAATACCCACATTTGATAACAAACTAGATTTTTCAGCTTCAGCGAAACTAACATTTGGTGAAGATGTTATCTCAGCAGTATGCATATTGATCATACTATCAATTGCAGCTTCTGCAAAACTTAAAGAATCCCATACGATTTCGTCTATGGAGTTTGAAGGCAAAGACCTATAAATTTTATTCTTCGAAGGCGAAGTAGAGTTCATCTTAGTTAGTTTATCCTTTGAACTAGGACTGTCATTTGTAGACATGTCCCCTCTATTTATTAAAAGAGCAGTGTAATTATTTACTTTAGTTGTTGATTTTTCTTCAATATGTTTTAAATTATCTACAGGTGTAACATTTTGAGATATATTTGATTCATTGTGCTCAACACTAATTACTTCTTCATGTTTAATTGTTATCATATCTAGTCGGGGTAGCCTGTGTTCTTCTTCAACAGATATACTATGAACATTTAGTATTTTACAGTGTTTTTCAGGTAATTTGTCTTCTTCGTTTCCAATAGTAGCAATTAGCAACTCATTAATGCTCTGAGTTTCTAAATCTGTATGCATTTCTTTGCATTCCTGCTTCATATTTAGTTTAGGCTCAGTACTTCCTGTGCCTTGTACAATTATTACATCATTTGAAAATTGTTTCCAAGTTATTTGCGCTCCCCCAATTTCATGTTCCAAATGCTTTCTAGCTTCTGATATTAAATTCTCAGCAGCTTCCTTAATAGTCATACCACAATAACCAGTAACCCAAATATTTTTAATTTTTTTACGCTTCCTAATGTCTTCAACGTCATCTCTATCACATTTTTCACTTTGAAATGGTGCAGCTTTGTAAAGAGCATTTTCTATAGAGTTCATATCAGAAGACGCAATAGCTGATATGGTTTCGAGACCCGCATCAAATAGAATACGGGCTCGCATTCCATTTAGCGAAGGTAATTTCATAAGTTCTAGAAGCTCAGAATGAATTCCAAACTGCAATCGGTTTTGAAATTGAGATATTAGCATCTCCATATTTTTCCAACCCAGCTGACGACAAAAAGCAGTGGCCATTCCTAAAAATATTATAAATGTTAGCAATTCGAAGAGTTTTATTTTGTTTATTACAAATTCGACAAATACATATTAAGAACTACTCCTGTACATCTATTTATTTGCACTGATCTCATAATCTAAAAAGGGACATTTTATTTATTGTATGTTGCAGTTTTTTACTGTGTAGTATGTTTATTCGCATTATTTATTTATTTATACACTTGATTGCACATTATCGTACAAAAGGCGAGCTTAAAACCTCAAGGCATTCTCTATCAACCTTTGGGTTGATAGGAGAGGTCCAATTGGGAAGTGCGAGAAAGACTCAAAGGGGAAGAGATAGTATGGTGAAATAAATATAAAATACACAAATATACTGTATTATATGATATATACATACACACAAATCTACTCACATACATATATATATATAGATAAGATTAAGTACAATTGTATACAAAGTGTACATAAACTAATAAATACATGATGTGCACGACAGTAAGTGCGTAGTAAAAGTACGGTGCCCATAAAAACATATGTATAAAATCAGTGCGCGCAATATGTACGTGCTGACATCACACATCTTGGAGGAAAAAAGGGTTGTCTAGGAAGAGTTCCGCAACCAGTAAAGCTCGAACGGCGGAATTCTTAAACATACGCCAATAAAGGCATAAAGGATAAATTCATACACCTTTCCTCCGAGATCATAAGATGTTAGTGCGTGCATCATCCGCATCATCATCGTGCGGGCTAGATGGCGAAGTTCCGGTATCGGCGCCACTAGGCAGCCATACACCATCAGTCCTCCCATACCCCTTGCTACTCAAAGAGGGAGGATAGGGAAAATAAAATAGAAACAATTAGAAGGCTAAATACCTATACTTCGCCATCGAAAATAGTCTTTACCCTCCGTGCAAAAAGAGGACCGACCCAAAAATATACGACTTACAACCTAGATATTATGTATAAAAACGGGAAGCGAATAGCAATAAAACTTCCCCAGGGAACGGGGGAATCGCTTGGGCAGCAAGCTTGCTATAAAAGGGCAAAGCTCCAACGACAAGCAAGCCAGTTCGCCCTCATCACTCAAGATAACAACTAAGCCTAACAAGTAAAGTTAGCTCGTTGCCCACTGCCGCCTCCTCCGCACCCCTGTGGTTTAATGCGAACTAGAGCAGTGTTTTCATTTCCGTATTCCACCCCTACACCCCCCTGTTGGACGGTAACGTGCGGCCTGCAACATTGGCCTTACGATAGCATCGATCGGCGTTCACCACCAACACATGATTTAACCAATATGGTGAGATTGGGATTTTTGCAACCCGCAAACAATATACAAACAATAAAAGGTCAAAGATGTTGATTGGTTAAATAAAATATTCACATAATTTACATAAAAAAAAAACAGTATTATATACTCACTTTTTCACATTAATTTGATGCACAAATTAATGATGCATTAACATTCACTTAGCAAGATCACTACAGACTTCCCTTCTACCCCTGTCGTGTCACACTAAAGTCATAGTACCCTCAATTGTATCATACATAGATCCTTTCCCATGCCTTTCCCTCGAGATAGATCACTCATATTGTCAACTCTAATATTAATAAATTATTCTACACTAATCACTATAACTAATAATGTCTTATAATAGGTCGGGGAGAAAGTCTTTTCGTATTTTGTATGTATGAAGTGGTGATCCAATATCTGTGATTGAACTGTTTGTACCTGGCTGGTTATGATACCATTAAAAAGGTAACATTTATAAAAAAGAAATAAAAAAAAATAAGAAACTGTTTCCCGCCATTTTTCAATTGTTTTTCTGTCCAAGAAAACGAATGAATCTAATGAAGAAATTCGATACATTTCAAAGTTTTATTACAAAAAAGGGAAAAATGCGACACATGCCGCGAAAAAAATTTGTGCCGTTTATGGACCTAATGCAGTGTCAGTAAGAATAGCACCAAGTTGGTTTAAGCGTTTTCAGTCAGGAAATCTTAATGTTCAAAGATGCAGTTCGCTCCGGTCGCCCTGTTACCGATAAAATTGATGCCATTTGTGAAAAAGTGCAGCAAGATCGGCATATAAGTAGTTACGACATTGCTGATGAACTGGGCATTGACCACAAAACAGTTATGACTCATTTGAAAAAGTCTGGATTCAAAAAAAAGGTCGATATTTGGGTACCACACGAGCTCACTGAAAGAAACCTATTAGATTCTCTATTAAAACGCAATGAAACCGAACCATTTTTGAAAAGATTGATCATTGGTGATGAGAAGTGGATCGCTTACGACAAGAACGTGCGGAAAAGATCACGGTCTAAGTGCGGCCAAGCTCCACAGACTGTGGCGAAACCCGGATTAACGCGCAATAAGGTGATGTTGTGTGTGTGGTGAGATTGGAAGAGTATCGTTCATTATGAGCTTTTACCGCCGGGCAAAACCATCGATTCGGATCTCTACTGCCAACAGCTGATGAGACTAAAGCAAAAAATGGAGAAAAACGCCCGGAATTGATCAACAGAAAGGGTGTAGTCTTTCATCATGATAACGCCAGACCACACACATCTTTGGCCACTCAGAAAAAGTTGGGAGAGCTTGGTTGGGAAGTGTTGATGCACCCACCATATAGCCCTGACCTTGGGCCCTCAGATTTCCAATTGTTTCGGTTTCTTCAGAATTCTTTAGGTAGTGTAAGGTTCAGGGCCGTCTTTACCAGGGGGTGCAAGGGGTGCGGTGCACCCGGGCGCGGAGCGCCCGGGGGCGCCTGTCGAGCGCTGAATTTTTGGATATTTCATTGAACTTAACGCCATTGCACAGTTTTATATACTTGTTACTTACGACAAATATGTATGCGCAAGCAAAAAAAAAATAGTCATTAACAATAATATTTTTTTTACTTTTATTACGCTTTCGGCGCTTGTCATACCGCATTACTACACTACACAAATAACAATTTTATTTAATACAACACGCGCGCGGCAAAATCTCTAATCCAAAGACAGTGTATGTATGTACGTTTGACACGTTGCCGCCCGGTAGCAAAATGATCTCTAAGTCAATAGAGTGTAAGTTCATTTGAAATGGGCGCGCGGCGCGGCACCTGTGCGTCTGTCATAGGCGAGTAATTGCGCCCTTTGACATTGCCGCCCGGTCGCCCACACTTGAAGCAAAATGATCTCTAAGTCTAAGTCAATAAAGTGTAAGTTCATTCATTTGAAATGGGCGCGTGGCGCGGCACCTGTACGTCTGTTGCGTCCTTTGACATAGCCGTCCGGGCGCTCGCACTTAAAGAGAAATGATCTCTAAATCACTAAAATTAGGTGTAAGTTCATTTGAATTTACAGCGCGGCGCGCGGCGGCTATGTAAGTGTCGGTCAGTGATTGATCTGATTTCTTCTTTTAAGTAATTGAATTCGTTAGCTCATTTCATTTGCGACAACCGGCGAATTAGCACGGAAGTTCTTAGAGAAAAAATATAAAGGTAAGTCAATTTTATTTTTTAAGTGTTAGTGTTAGGTACATTACAATCATTATCATCACATCATCATCATCACATCATTTGTTTATGAGAGAGAGTCATGACTGTTTTGTTTATTTGTTTATAATTGCAAAAATACAAATTCTTAGTGTTAGTGATTGATAAAAAACTACTTACTTTATTTAGAATAAAGAAAGAAAAATTAAATACTAAATTGAAATTTGATTTTATTGTAGATGGCCGAATTAGGGGATAAAAAGAAACCATCGGGTGCTCAAAATAGAAAAATGAAACTGGAGAAAGAAGAAAAAATTAAAAAGCTAACTTCTCCGATTGACTCTTTCTTTCGACCTGGTAAGTTCAGTCAGTTGGTACCATAAATAAAACATCTGAAGTGGCATAAACAGTGACAGAAGTCGCTGGTGTATCCTGCCTGGGTTCCTACCTACTTATTATTATTACACTTCTTATTTTTTGTATAAGTTACCTGTAACTGTATACCTAATGAGTCTTAAATAAAGTAGGTTTTTATGATTATGACAATATATCTAATTAATTGTTTTTTGCGGATTGCGCACCGGAAGGCGCAATGGTTAGTAACTAACACTCACTCTTGTGCCAAAGGTCTCGGGTTCGAATCCCGGCCGGTGCAATATTTATTTAAATACATACCTTCTCAGACCTTGTGTTAAATTTTTGTATTGTGTGATATGTCCAACACGCGTTCCAATCGTGGAGATTATGGCAATAAATAACCCCATAGTTTTGGAGGCTCATGTCTAACAGTGGACTGGACTGTCTGTACTTATATGGCTTGTGTGTTTGTGATGTTTTTGGGGATTATGAATTATGTTTTTTCATGAAATAGCCGCAGGCGAGATCCGCCAATCGCAACTAAAGTATTTTAATTTCTTACTGTTTGCGCATAGAGCGTGCGTAAGCGCCTCGGCAATTACACACTGAGCGCGCTCGCCCGGACTAACGGATTAGACTATGCCCGATTGCCCGCCTTAACTTTAAGGCGCTGTTTTTAATGTCCTAAAATATTATTGCGTGGCCCTATTACCACACTTGGTTACACAAATTGTTGACTATCTTATGTTTTTTTATCTTCGTACATCTTCGTCAACATCCACCCGACAGTTAGAAGAGACAGTCAACTTGGAAGAGAATGATCCTGCTCTCTGGCCGCAAGTAATACCCGATAATTTAAGATTATTTTTAACAGAACGTGGACCGATTCAGATAAAAAAAACCAACTATCCTTCAGATAGTAACATGAGGTCGTTTTCAGATACATATTACAGTAAAAAGTTACAAAACAACGAAATTATTCATCGAGTTTGGCTTGTATATTCCACATCTACTGATTCTGTATTTTGTTTTCACTGTAAGCTTTTTAATAATAATGTCACTGCATTTAATGCCCCCACTGGTTACAAAGACTGGGGGCATTTGTCGAGAAATATAGAACGACATGAAAAAAGTTCAGGGCATATATGTTCTTTAAAAAAATATTTGGATCTAAAAAATGACTTATTGAAAGGGCAAACAGTAGACTCGGTAAATCAAACTGAAATAGACCGCGAAAGAAAGAGGTGGACGGCAGTTTTGGAAAGGATAATCGAAATTATAAAATTTTTGGCAGGTCAAAATATAGCATTTAGGGGCACAACCGAGAAGTTGTATGACCCAAATAATGGTAATTTTTTAAAGTTGGTGGAGAGTATATCTAATTTTGATAGTACACTATCAGAACACATTGCTCGAATTCAAAGAGCTCAGCATCGCATGCCACATTATCTTGGTCATAACATTCAAAATGAACTGATTAGTATAATTGCTGAAAAAATTAAAACGACTATAATTAGTCTTCTGAAGCAATGTAAATACTACTCTGTAATTCTAGATTGCACACCTGATATTTCACACCAAGAACAACTTACTGTTATTGTGAGGTTTATTTATTTAAATCCATCGACAAAACGCGCTGAGGTACGAGAACATTTTTTAGGTTTTTTACCTGTAACTGATAGTACCGGACAAGGGTTGGCGACATATTTGTTAGATTTCTTAAAATCATGCGATATTGAATTAGATGATTTGCGAGGCCAAGGATATGATAATGGGGCCAATATGAGGGGGAAAAATATAGGCCTCCAAAAAAAAATATTGGACATGCATCCTCGTGCTTTTTACGTACCGTGTGCTGCTCACTCCCTTAATTTAGTAGTAAATGACGCCGCTAAAAGCTCATTGGAAATTACAAACTTTTTCTGTATTGTCCAAGAAATCTATGCATTTTTTTCAGCATCCATATCACGCTGGGATGTAATTATGAAACAGATACCTACTTTGACATTAAAACCTCTTTCAAATACGCGTTGGGAAAGTAGATTTGATGCTCTTAGAGCACTCCGTTTTAACATGGATAAAATTTACGATGCATTATACTATATTTTTACAAATAACAAGTATGACAGCGACACAAAAAACATAGCGAGTTCATTAATAGCCAAATTAAAATCTTATAGATTTATATGTTTTTAAAATTTGCAAAAATCGGACGTAATTATTTCAGAAGCTACCAAAATGATTAATCTGGTTAAAAAAGATTTGGAGAAATACCGCACCGATAGCGCGTTTGAACAGTTGTTATCTGATGCAAAATTAATTGCTGAAGAATTAGAATGCGAAACAGAATTTAAAGAAACTGCTCGTCCACGTCCCCGAAAAAGACATTTTGATTACGAGGCTGTAGATGAGCCCATTTTAGACCCAACCAACAAATTTAAAGTATGTTTTTATTTTTTTCTACTGGACACTGCTATCTCGAAATTAAATGAGAGATTCGATTTGCTGACGGAACACAATTCAGTTTTTTCACTCTTCCAAAACATTGAATGCTGGAATAAATTAGAGATGCATGAAAAAAAATCTGTGTTATCGGCTCCAAGAAAAACTAACATTTAAAAATAGATTTGATATTGACGGGGAGGATTTATATAATGAATTAGAATTGTTGCCAATATTTTTTCCCAATGCATCAACAAGTACTCCCACTGATATTTTAAGCTATATATATTCTAATAATTTAATTTCTTCATTTCCCAATATCTCAACAGCTCTGCGTATATATTTAACACTGCCTGTTACAGTAGCAGAAGGTGAAAGATCCTTTTCAAAATTAAAATTAATAAAAAATTATCTTCGTTCAACCATGACCCAAGACAGACTGACAAACTTAGCCATTATAAGTATAGAATCCAAAATTGATATAAAAATAAATGATTTAATTAAAATCTTTGCCAACTCAAAAGCAAGAAAAATTGAGTTTGTTTGATGTATGTGTATGTACATGTAATAAATAGATATTTAGTAATCGAAGTTTTAAGTTTAATTTTGTTTTTTAGAGTAATAAATAAATAAATTATCAAAATTACGTGTATTGTGTTTTCTTGGTTGACTAGGACCCATTTCATACTGTAGTGTGTCGTCGGTCGCGTGCCACGCTGCAGTGTAAAAAAAAACGAGGGCGCAGGTTGAGTCCCGCACCCCGGCGCAGAATAGACTTAAGACGGCCCTGGTAAGGTTAACATCAAGAGAGGACTGTCAAAACTAAATGTCACAATTTTTGGACCAAAAATCCTAAAATTTCTACAACAACGGGTTCATGTCACTACCTACAAAATGGCAACAAGTTATAGAACATTATAGAAACAGTTATAGAAATATATATATATTATAATTAAATGTAATTAAACTTTTAAAAAAAATGTCTTGAATTTGTATATAATTTAATAATCGTTTCCTATATCTAATTCTGGAACTCCATAGTCTTGCTGCTCATATAGATCATCTGGGTACCCTCTTTGCTGATGGACCAGATGATGTTGGTGGTGATTGACCGACTTCACTTCTACCCCCATCTGTCATGTCACACTAAAGGCATAGTACCCTTAATTGTCCAATACATAACAAACAGATAACATAAAACCATGTTGCTGACAAAAATAAAAATGGAAGAAAAGATAGAAAGATGAGATAGATGACTTAATTGTTAAAATTGATTTAGATGTTTTGAAAATATGCTTGAGTATGTTAAGCAACATAAATTAATTCAAGTTATGTATTAATCTTAACGGGCACAAGTAGGGAGACCTATTTGTATCCTATTCTACTGGTAATTTGGTGACAAAATGATCTGGCAATGAGATAACAAGCAAGCTGAGCATTATTCAATACGTAAAATTGGTTTACATTACCAGCAAATGTTGCAGCTGCTTGTTGAAGACTCTGAAGGAACCCACGAGCGCATCGAAATTTTGTCGCAACATATGACAGTGGTACTTCATTCACCAAGTCTTGCAAAGCCAGGGCAGTGTAAAATCTGAATTTTAAAAATACGAGTAGTGTAGGTAGTCCATTAAATGTAATTTTTAATTTTCAAAAACTTAGGAAGTAATAATTAATAATTTACCTTAAATGAATATTGAGATTGGAGGGATTATTTAAATTATTATTAATTCCTCTTACACAGCGTATAATAAAACTCTCTTTTATGCCTACCAGATTCCCAACCCTCTTCATGGCTGTTGTTAAAGATTCCCATAGGGTGAGTAAATGTAACCAATCTATATGACCCCACTGATTGCTAACACTGTATGGTGTTACTAAGTAAATAAGATGCAAGTCAGTGTCAAGCACCAGACACTGACGAGCCTTTTGCAACTCACAAAATAATGACAATCCATC
The DNA here is from genome assembly GCA_914767545.1 of Sesia apiformis. Lineage (NCBI taxonomy): Eukaryota > Metazoa > Arthropoda > Insecta > Lepidoptera > Sesiidae > Sesia > Sesia apiformis. The sequence continues at coordinate 15,905,629 of OU611953.1, forward strand.
ATTAGGTCCCATACTAGATGAAAGACAAGCTTTACCTAAAAGAGTTGCCAAATATCTTTTTTCATTGCCATCAGTCTGAGTTCTCACCAATTCAAAATTCATTAGATTGTCTAAAACATTTTCTAACAACTTTTCAGATGGTAAGTTATTGTCCTGTGTGAACATTAAAGTACATTTTGAATATAAATCCAACTCTTCCTTAGTACAAGCAACTTGGCTTGCAATAATTTCAAGAACAGCTCTCATGTATTTATCATCATTCTTTAAACAGCTTTTGACAGGATCTAAAACACCTGTCATTAGCTCAACTCCAATCCTTTTTTCAGCCTCAGTGCACATTAGAATGCTCTCACCTTTTGAATCTCTTCCCATTCTACCAGCTCGTCCAATCATCTGCTTGTATGTTAAAATATTTATTGCTTCTTTTTGAAACACTGGTGACCTAATAACTACCTTTCTAGCTGGTAAATTGACTCCAGAACTCAATGTAGATGTTGCTACTAAGACTCGTATTGCCCCAGATTTAAAAGCTCCCTCTATGATATCTCTCTCATCAAAAGTGAGACCTGCATGATGGTATGCAACACCAAATGATATAGTTCGCTTTAGTACTTGATCTAAACCCACAGGACAATTTTTTAGTTGCTCTAAGACTTCTGCTATACTCTCAGATTTCAATTGCTCTCTCAATACTGATCCAAATTCATTTCCTGAACAGCCAATCTTGTAAAATGATAATGCAATATTTTGTGCTAAATTTTCACATCTATTCTTTGTCATAGAAAATATCAAAATAGAACACCCATCTTCAATAGTTTCTAAGCAAATATTTAGTACATGATCACCATCTTTAAATTCTCTTATGTACTTACCATGTTTGTCATAATACTTATTGCCAATTAAGCAGTACTCATCCAGTGGAATAGGTCGAAACTGTGTTACAAATAGTTCAGCACTTAACCAGTTTGCCAACAAGTCTAGATTGGGCAAGGTGGCAGACATGCCGACAATTTGTATTTGGTTATTAAATTTTGATGACACATATTTGATTTTTGCTAAGAGAAGTTCCAAAATGTATCCACGGTGAGGATCTCCCAGCAAGTGCAATTCATCAACAATGACTGCTCCCAACTCTGCAATATTTTCCTCATCTAAAAGTTTGTTTATTAAACTGTTTGCCTTTTCTATAGTGCAAATAGCAACATGAACTGCTTGCAACCCTCCAGCTGGGGACTGGGACCCCATAAAACCTTCAACTCGGATGCCAGAACTGCTTAGAATATCTTGCAAATAAAATGTTTTCTCTCTTACAATAGACACAAATGGTAAGATTATTATGACTTTCTTCTGCCTCTCAAGAACTGTTTTGATAGTTAATATTTCAGCAACAAGTGTTTTACCAGCTGATGTAGGAGCAGAGTATACAAGGTTACAGCAATCAAATAGAACTTTAGAGTTGCTTAAACAAGAAACTTGCCAATCAAACATTTCAACTATACCTTTCTGTTCGTATTTTTTTGTGATTTCAGCAGGTAGGCCCCACTCTTTCAACTTTTTACTAGGAGAGGCATTTCCATGTAAATATTGTGATAAAACATTTGTTAGGCTAATATTTAATGGAAGAGTCCTATTTCGTAAAAAACTGTTCACTGTGTTACTTGTCCTTATGGCGTGAGCCTTCGGTGTAGATGTAGCCTTTTCGTCAGAAATGTATTCCTTAAGACTCTTTAACGAAGTCAGTAGTTCGCATGATTTATCTAAAAATCCAACGTTTTCAGCTATAAATTGTGAATCCAAAACTTCGTTATCGTCTACAGACATGATAAAAACACAGAATTCATAAATACATTTGATAAGTAGGTATGTTTGAAATAAAGTACAAATCAAGTGACGCAAATGTAATAAAACAATTATAATTAAAACCTAAACTACAATGAAAAAAATAACATAAACATTATAATTTCAAATTTATTCTAACAGTGTTACCATATTATTTTTTCAAATAGAGGTGTGACAATCATTAGTGATTCAATGTTTTTCATTCAATCCTTCTAACTGATCGAATCACGAGGCGATAAATAATTCAATAACTTGTAAGGATTTGCCAATCGGGCCATACTTCTTAATACTATTATAGTGTAATATACAAATAGGGTGCGAACGAAATTCCGAATGTTAATGCAATAACAAAGAGTGTAATAGAGATGGCGACATGTTGACAGCAAAAAGCTGTTTGTTGAACAACCAGATCCCACAATATCCCTGTCTGACAAGTGCTCGTTATGTTTTATATTTCAGTGGAGTGTCTGACGTTGTGTTTTATGCGTCGCTCGAGAAGCCGGAGAGATAACATCTCTCCGAAAGTGAACGCAGTCGCCACTGAAGACGTCAACCGCAGTTATCGACGAAACGTTTGGAAGAAAGAGAAGAGATTCCAGAAGACCTCGGCCAAGTAGCCCGGAAGATTCAATTAATATTTATATTTCAGATTTGTAGATATTTTCATTTAATTTGCTTATTTATTGACAATGGTATCATGTACATTAATTGATAGTAGTGTTAAACATCGAAATAATCCCGATGAACACAAATTTCACAGGTAAATATGAATTTGGACATGATGAATTCACAGTGTTTATTTTTGGTAAATATTTTTGTTTACGACGAAGGCGGCAGACGAGCATACAGTCCACCTGATGGTGCAGACCTACACACAACTTTGCCGATGAAGGATATCGTTGCTATCGACGACAGTATTACTATTATTAGATAGATAGTAAACAACCTCAGCTAACGTTTTTGAAAATCTTACTCTATTGTAACTGAAGGTGGTGCTAATGGTTAATGTTAACTACTTTACCGATTATTGACGGCGGCGTACCTACAGAGTACTAAAATTTAAATGTTTTGAAGGTTAATCTAGTTACCACTAGTTATCATGAATCATCAGACTCATTGGAACGCGCCTTCTAATTTGTGTGATCTATGATTGGTTTAATTACAATGTTAAAGGAAATAAAGTTTTTTAGATTATATTATTGTATTGGCATTTTTATTTAGCATATTTCCAACTATAAACAAAAAGTTTAGCATAATATTTACATTTTTTTCTAATAAATTTAGCATTATAATAATTTTGGAGTTGGCAACACTGACTGCATTCCATCGTTTCAGTGCGCCACAAGCAGTTCACGGTTAATTTTCTCTCACACATCTCAAAAATATTGTTACGCGAACAGTCAATAATTACAAATAGACTGTCAATAACGGCCCCACAAAATCTGTAAAATTTTGGACAATATTTATGAGTATTTTAGCAAGCTTACTTTTCGTGATGATAAATCTATTTGCGACTCACCGTGTCGCTTAGGTTTAGTCGGATTTTTAATTAAGGCTTGTGTCCGAAATAGAGAGCTCCTTAGACCGAATTAGGATATATTTAACGTATCTAATTAGGAAGTATTGCTGGGGTTAAATTGGAATGCACAAGTCTGTGCATTCGTAAGAAAGCTCCATTTGTCATGGCACCTCAGAATATTCCTCTCAAGATCTCCGATAGTTTTGGGATCCTTGGCGTCGATATTTCGAACAGTTTCCGAGTCATGTGACGAGCAAGACAAAACCTGCTAGTAAAAAGCTTTTTACTAGCAAGTTTTGTCTTGCTCGTCACATGACTCACATTGACACATTGAGTCGGTGTACTGAATAAAGCAAAGCAGTACCTATTTCAAATCAAATTAAATCACATGGCCAAATAAAATTCAAACAGTTCCAAGAGTTTTTTCAAGTGGAGATACACAAAATGCTTGCACCAACTCAAACTTGATGGCTCTCATTAAAGGTATGTGTAGATCGTGTATTGGAGCAATATATTCCACTAAAGGCCTACCTAACAATCTGTATTTTTTTATAGAAAAAAGGCGGCAGACAAGCATACAATCCACCTGATGGTAATGTCGTCAATAGACATCGCGATACATACCAACATCGATCCAGAATGACGGAAACGTTGGCACACCCCTGGATGCGCTATATACCTTTGCAGATTAAGGAATGGATTGGGAAACTGGGGTGGAATGGGATGGGAATGGGCTGTGACATATCTCCCACTAGAAACACGTATGGACATTGGGGAAATACTCACTCACATACAGTGGGAAATGCAGTACATTTCAAGGTAGTTTTCTGTGAGAGAGGGATAACGTGGTCAGTCGAGTGCGCCCAGCGGCTGTGGGAATGCAGCATGCACTCTCCCCCTATAAAATATTTTCTGATCCTTCAAAGTCCTATGTTAATTACTATCCTTAAAGATCCTTCAATTCACTTTGGTATATTTGGAATGCATGTCCTATCTTATTTCTTTGGTAAAAGATTTCAATATGTGTCAATCGGAGACACCATCAGATTCAATCAGATTCTTCTTAAACTGAAGCCGGAAATAGAAAAACTTAAAACACTATCTGCGAATTTTTTGAACGTTAACTATGTCAGATCCTGTCAAAGCATTTTGAGACAGCACATTTTGTTGGTTTAGAGTTTAGATGAAGTATACATAGGAATGAAAGCTACAGAAAGTATGTAGAACTTGAAGAAAGATATAAATGTTCCCTGTTCAGCAATTGCATATTTCTATAAAACATGTCAAGCTTTTTATATTGAATTGACCACAGCCTTAACTAAGCGTTTTAATTTTAGCGACTCCTTATTTTCAATTGTATCTATAGTGAATCCGTCCGAAGCTCGGCAATTAATAATGAAATCTCTGAAACAATTTCCGTCGCTTGGAAAGGTCCAGTACAAAAACTAGATGAGTGGCGTACTCACGCTATGCTGGATTACTCTAGACTTGATCTAAATTTTAGCGTACTTGGTAGCCCCAAAATAAATAGCATGCATTTTTATTTTATACGTTGTAACGTGTCACATTTCCACCAATTACGATACGCCAGCCAAGCCAACCAATGCCAAGCCAGCGAGCGACGCCTGACACCACTCTCACGCCACAGCCATTAGTCACGAGTGGGGTAGCCCTAGCCAAAGCTATATAAATACGTGTCAGCTCATTTCAGGGCATTACGAAACTATCCACTTGCCAAGTGGAAGCTCTGTCGGACAATACAAAAATTACTAGTTACTTATTGTTTCTGGTCGAGCCCTCTTCTACACTCAGAAGTGGGATATCAAAACAAAAAAAAAAAAAAAGAAAAATGAAGGGTAGTTACTGCGGTCAAGCAGGGCGACTTGTGCGCCCACCAGGATGGAGAAATTTGTCACCACGTGGCCATAACCTAGACGACGACGACACTCAAGAAGAAGACTTGCCATCACCACCCGCAAAGAAGCTGCTGAAAAATTTGCTGGAACACGAAGTTAGCAGAGCCATGCGGGAGCTGAACGAGGAGACTACATCACTGAGTAGAATAACATTAGTCGAGTCGAAAAGAACACCGCGCTGCTTCAAAGCGTAAAAGCGTGGCTAAGAAAAATTGATCAGCTCGGTGAGATCCACGACTGGGATAACAAAACCAAGTCGTTCTATTTACAGGACAAATTGAGAGGACAGGCGAGAAAATGGTACAATCGCCTTGAAGACTACCACTACTCCTGGGACGAATGGAAACTGATGTTGTTACGTGCATTCCCTAAACATCGTGACTACGGTAACATGTTAGAAGAAATGTTGCGGAGAAGAAAACTACCCACAGAAACGATGACCAAGTATTACCAGGATAAAATCGCCATGTGCTTTCGTTGCAAACTATCAGATAGTGTCAGCGTATCATGCATTATTCGAGGGCTCCCGCCAACACTTCAACCTGACGCCCGAGCTTTCCAGTGTGAGCGACCCGATGAACTGTACGAGGGTTTCCTCTGCGCTTTTGACGACTGCCGCCTTCCATTACCAGAGATACGGTACCTACTACATCAGACCGAAAGGTTACTCCAATAAATTTGGAAACAGACCCTTGCCCACGATGCAAAAAAACTGGACACATTACGTAACTGCCCTCTGCCAGATTTACGTACGTGTTTCAAGTGTGGGACACAAGGACATATCGCCACCCGTTGTTCCAAGATCCCCGATAACTCGAAAGCAACAATCCCGGCCCAAGGATTTAACAACATCAGAGAAGTCAAACTCCTACAAAATTACAACGACGTTTACAAGAAGGTTGTGAAGGTGAATGAAGTTTACGTGAAATCTTACATAGACACAGGAAGCGAGGTTAATGTGCTATCCAGCCAAGTGTCCAAATTGCTTGCTCTTGAAGTCACACCAACAAGTGTTGTCCTCAAAGGGTTCTCTGGAGGCTTCATTTAGAGTCGAGGGGAGGTAAAGTTCCAGCTGGAGATGGATGGAATACTCATTGTGTGCAATGCTTACCTAACCGACATCGACATGCAAGGTATTAATCTATTGATTGGTCAGCCTGTGATCAACAGAGAAGGAATGTCGCTACTTGTGAGCAATGGGATTGCCACACTCAAACAAGAGCCTAACTTCGTAAACGCTCTCGATGTGGCTAAAGATCGCCACCGATTCGAGGTGGTTACTTCTGCAGAAGAGCGTTTACCACCAGGAATCTCCATCATCAAAGTTCGTGTGTTGGGCAACGAGAAAGACAACGATGTGGTTACAACTCCACGCCACTATGAGCTACAGGGCGTCACCTACTCCCTTCCTGCTACCATACTGCACGGAGAAGTGGGCTACATCAAGGTCATCAACACCGGCACTAAAGATGTCGTGTGGCAGCCGGGTGAGGTGCTGTCCAGTGCTGAGAGCTACGAGGAGCTGCCGGATAATAGCCAGGTTAGCCATAAAGCCATTTCTAACTCGTTAGCCAACACAGTTCTTAATATTAGCCATGCCAGTAATTCAACTATCGGGGGTGTAGAAATCAGTCTGATTAAAACCGGTAAATTGAGTGAAGAACAATATAATGAATTAATTTCTTTATTAAAACGATATAGTAATTGTTTTGCTAGCACTACACAGGATTTAGGATGTAGAAAATTAGTCCAAATTAAAATAAAACTCACCACTGAGCAACCCATATATCGACAACGATACAATTTATCACACCACGAGCAGGAAACTGTTAGATCAAAAGTCGCAGAATTATTAGAAGTAGGTATTATCCAAGAATCCGAATCCGATTACGCCTCTCCGGTCATTTTGGTAAAGAAGAAAAACGGTGGTACAGTCCGCAAGGCCTAAGCTGAGCTTTGCATTTGTGTGAGTGATCACCAAAAGTAGTCAGAAAAAATACTTTTAAAAATAAATTTTATTATTAATGATCAATAAATATAGGGAAAACTGCACCCTATTCCTAAGTCTACTGAACCGATGCGTATGTGGATGTGGTGCATGTGGATCACCTAGGTCCCTTTTGCAGAACAAAAAAGGGTTATGTGTACACTCTTGTATTGACGGATGGATATTCTAAATTTGTAATAGCTGAGCCTACGCGAACCGTTAACTCTGTAGAAACTATTCGTGTTTTTAAAGAATATTCAGTCTATTCGGATATCCGGACCGCGTGGTAACCGACCACGGCAAAGCTTTCACTAGTAGATATTTAAGAAAATTTTCAGCTGATAAACAATTTAAACACATACTGAATGCCATCGCATGCCCGAGAGCGAACGGCCGAGTCGAAAGGACTAACCGCACCATCCTTAATGCTTTACGGACGATCGATCCCAGCGAAGCAGCGAATAACTGGGCAAATTGTTTACCGGATGTCGTTTGGGGAATAAATAACACCCTAAATGATACGACAGGCTACAAGCCATATGACCTGTTTTCCCGCGAGGGTAGATCCGTTTGCGATATTTCGATTCCTGGTCGTGCGTTTGAATCAGTCCAAACAAGACGCAGTAAGGCGAGGCACGTATTAAAAGGCGTATTAAAAAGGATGAAGAAAAACTTTGATAAGAGACGCAAATGTAGTCTCATATACAAGAAAGGTGATCTCGTTCTATGGAAGAATGCCCCCACTAGTGTGCTACCAAGGTCAACACCAAGCTAGACGATATTTACTCGGGCCCCTATATAGTGATGAAGGTAGTTGGCAATGACAAATACAGGATTAGAAGCATAAAAGGTCTAAGGGGTTACAAAAAGTTTACTGGCCTAGTATCTGCTGACGCGCTTCGTCCTTACAAGAGTGTAGCTGCTATATCTGATAGTGCCAGCAGTTCTGATGAAGAGCTAGAAACCGAAGATCTTATTGACTTGTTAGAGAGCTGATATAATTTTTATGTTCCCATTGCGAGAGCAATTGTTGCAGGACGGCCGAGTGTAACGTGTCACATTTCCGCCAATCACGATACGCCAGCCAAGCCAGCCAATGCCAAGCCAGCGAGCGACGCCTGACACCACTCTCACGCCACAGCCATTAGTCACGAGTGGGGTCGCCCTAGCCAAAGCTATATAAACAGGTGTCAGCTCATTTCTGGACATTACGATATTATCCACTTGCCAAGTGGAAGCTCTGTCGGACAATACAAAAATTACTAGTTACTTATTGTTTCTGTTCGAGCCGTCTTCTACAACGTGCAAATTGATTTGGGTCTAGTATTGTAAAAATGACCGTTGAGTGCTCGACGTTCGACAACTGAGTGAGCGCTAATGAATCGTTAAAACTCGAGCTTTATAGTTCAAGTTTTTAACATTTGAACTCTTAAAGTTAAAAGATTTGAACCTAACTTAATAACTCAGGTCTAAAAAAATAAAGCTTAAGATTCTCACTAGCGCTTTAAGATTCACCTAGCGGCCGAGCGCTCAGCGCTTATTTTTAAAACACTAATATAACACATCAATATAATAAAACAACTGTTTCACATGTAAATAATTGATTACTATCTAGATAATGTCAATTTTTATTAAAAAAAATGGAAACATGTGTATATCACATATATCTGAAGTATAAATAAGTGTATGGGGAAATTGAAATTTCAATTTTTATAATGAATTTGTAACTAAAAATTTTAAGTTTTGACATATTAGTTGCATAAAAATAAAAGAGAAATCGTATATTTTCACAGTAAAGTACTTTTACGATATTATGAGCCGCTCCTCTAAAGTTACCATAAGTCTAATTAAATTAAAATTGAATTAAAATTGTAGCATAAATTAAAGTGTTCGTTCGGGAAAATTATATTATCGTAGAAGTTCTTTCACCTACGCTAGCACTTGTTTTTCGCCAATACAATTTTAGACACATTTATAATTTAATAGAAGACGTGTATGTATAATGTATGTATAACATTTTACAAGCCAATAGATTTGACAAATAGCATCAAGTAGTACTCGTTGCTGCGCCATATCTTTCTTATAAATTCCTCATAATTACACAATACAATCACAGAATGTTTAAAGCGACTAATAAATATCTGTAGCCTAGTTTTTTACTAATGACTGACAGATATCAAGATGTGAACTTCGTAGCAGTCGCTTCCTTTCCCTCAGTCAGGGCTCGGGATTCATGAATAAATGCGGTATAGTGAACACCCTGAAATAGACCAATAATACGTTTACCACTGTTGGTCTTATGACATTTAAAACGAGAAATAATTGAATAAGCAGCAGACAATACTGAATGGAGAGCAAATCAATGGTAGCAAATTTAAAGGTGGGTTAAATTTAGGTTCACTGGTGACACTAAAAAAATAGGTATTCTGCGAAGCGAGACTCCGTCGACTTGGAAGTGACATTCTTAGTCATTTAAAACTATTTACGTTAGTTATTAAAAAATAGGTTGTTTTGCTGATCATGATTTTTGGTGATCGGGTCAATAAAAACCATTTAAAACCTATATGAATCTGAACAAAGGAACCTTGTTGGTATGAACATTGGATTATTTTATTCTAAATTAAAATTCTTTGTTTCGAAATTTTGTTTTAACATAAACTTGCTTTAATATTTGATTTTTAAGATACCCAAAGCAATAAAAAATATATAATTTTTCTTTAATAATTTCACTAGTCTTAATATTTGGAAAATTAGAACCATAAGGTTTTGTTTAACAACGAAAATTAACTTTTTAAGCAGATTGCATTTAATGTAAAAATACAAGTTTTATATTTTTTTTAAGACGTCATAGTATTTCAACAATATTAATAACATTATATGGAATTGTATGGCCGCTGATGCAATGTTCTCATTGAGAAATTAATGAAATGTTAAAAGCGGGCTTTCTCGATGCCTGTACTGATATAAATTTGTATAAATTTATATCAGTATAAAGTTCAGTATAAATTTGCTTTGCTTTGTCAATAGGAAGTTGAGCAACAGCAGTTTGAATGATTCCCATTACAAAATATATTCTATGCAAGTGAAACCATGGGAATAGCTGGTAAAGAATGCAAAGGTTAAAACTATTACCTGTTGTAGAGCAGCTCTCATAAATCCTTCATTCGCAGAGACAGTGAGAGCTTTAATTCTATGCCCAAAATTAAAAATAGTCTTCGATCTCATACGAATGTGTCCTCTCACTTTCAAAGTTTCCCTTTGATAGTCACTTTCCCCTAAAAATTAAAGATTACAGAATTTATGATAGACAAACTGCGGTTATATTTCGTTCCTGAGCACTGTTTTTATACATAAAACTTGCTTTAGAATAAAAGAAATGTGAATTAAACACTCCTAGATCTCAAAATCTTCAAATAAAACGTATTGTGACCTTGTCAATTTTATTTCCGACTGCCTAATGATTACCGGGTATTTTCATGTCAAAGTACCCCAGTACAAGTGGAATACTACAGCTATAAAAATGCGTTTATGTTTATAAATACCAAATTAGTGGTGTTAAAAATTATCGACCATGAATTGAAATACTTAAAAGTTAGAAACTACAACAGAGGCACACACCGAATAATTAATAGATATTAGATTATTTTTATGTTCTATATTAAGGGAAATATTAGTTTTCTATAATAATTAGTAATAATAATACAATAAATAATTAGTCTTGGCGTGTTTTAGTTCTCATCAGCGTGCGTTAAACTTGTTTATGGATAAATGTCGTTAGACTCAAAAGTTACTTCCGTCAATGTATATAAAGGTAAATATATTGTGAAAGGCATAAGATGTCTTTTCGCCCATGAATTGCAAGAACTGTATACTAATGCAGCTATTGCAAGAACTACACTCACCGGCACGGAAAGTTGGCCACGTGTGATTTTTGCTGTAGCTTGCATTTAAATAAATTTTCTTCAATAAATTAAGTGTAGGTGGGCTCGATACGTGTCGCTTTTATTTTTTTATAACTTTTTTGAAAGATTACCATACAAATTTAAAGTTTATTTAAGACCACGCACTTTTACACAAAAAAAGAATTTTAAACACTCAATTTTAAAACGCTAGAAAATGAAGAGTTTGCTAATTTTCTTTATCGTCTATACGTTTTAGTATCGGGTGTTTCCTCCTCTGGCCCTGATAACCGCATGCATTCGATCTGGTATGTTTTGAATGATGTTTCTGACATCAACTTGCGGTATGTTTTCCCAAGCGTCCAGTACTGCATTTCGTAGCTGATTGAGTGTCTGTGGCAGGTTAGAGCCTGACTTTATCTTTCTTTTGAGCATGTCCCAAATGTGTTTTATTGGATTGAAGTCCGGGCTACGAGCTGGCCACTGCAAGTTCTGAATGCCGACCTCTTAAAGGTATTCATTCACACAATGTGCGACGTGTGGGCGTGCATTATCGTGCATTAAAAGGACTTGATCGTGTCCAGTGAACCCCAAATAAGGCATAACATGATCCTGAAGGGTCTCCTCGATGTATCGATTTGCAGTTAGCTGATTATCGACGATAACCAACTCCGTACTAGCGTCGGAATTTATTCCTCCCCAAATCATTATGGAACCTCCGTGAAAATTCACTGTTTGTGTGGTGGTAATGGGTAAAAACCGTTCTCCTCTTCTTCTCCAGACTCGTTTCCGATCATCTGGAGCACGTAAAGCGATTCTACACTCAACTGTAAACAGAACTTTAGCCCATTGCTCGTGGGTCCAGTGTGCGTGGTCTCGTGCGAATTGAAGTCGAGATACTCGGTGCTCTCTGAGAAGCTGTGGACCGCGTGCTGGTCTCCTTGATTTAAAATACACTTCCTCCGTGCGTCTTCTCACTGTACGTTCGCTAACATTCACGCATCTCGCGATTTGGAGCCGCTGGCGGATCTCAACAGCGGTAAGATGGCAGTTTCTCAAAATTTCCAGGGCAATAAATCGATCGTCCCGGGCTGATGTGCATCTTATGCCTCCACTGCCTGGTCTAGAGATGTAGTGGCCAGTCTCCTGGTATCGTTTCAAAGCGTACTGCATTGATGAACGTGGTACATTAAGCGCGATAGCTACTTCACGTTGTGTTAGGCCCTGGTCGATTAATGCTACGGCTTGTGCAACCTGAGCTGGTGTTAAGGGCATTTTGTTTGGTTTTAAGGTACCTCTGAATATTGAATTCAAATTACAAAATCACGAAAATGCAGTAATCTAACGGTACACTTTTCACAATACCAAATTTAAGACTTCAACTTCGTCGCTCAAATTACCAAATTCCACTAAAAGTTAAAAGAAATGTCACAGTACACTCAAACATAATGAATTACCCTCTTGAACTAAAGGTAAACATGTTTTCAACATATCGTCATAACAAACATTCATTAGAAATACTAAAAACTTTATTTATCGCGAGATAAGCGCTTGGCCAAGATTCCGTGCCGGTGAGTGTATAAACAAGCACAAACAATAAGTCTTTAAAGTAACCATAGCTTCATCATGATAATAAAATATATAATTTTACCTGCAAAATCATCCGGAAACACTTTCAGACGCTCCTTCAACTCTGCCGTCCGTTGTTTTTCCATCGGCCCACCCAATGTATTCACAATTTTCTCAAATTCATTCCAAGCAGTTTGGCAGCACACTAACGTCTTACCTGAAGAGAAACCAATAACATGTAACACGTTTAATATACCGCGACAGGTGTTTAGTGATTAATAAGTAGGCATATAATCATTTAAATAACACATTAAATTATAAAGTACACACATTATAAAGTAGTTGACGGGAGTCCAGAGGGTCCAGCTGGTACTTAGGTGCATGGGCCCAGAGGCGTGAGCAGAACTCCATGTGGGGTCTGCTTTACATTCTTATGACGTAGTATGTACTTAAGTTTCAAATATGACTTTTTTATGAACCCCTCCTCATTTGTTTCAGCCCCCTAGAAGCTGCCAACCGGGTTTCTTTGATAAGAACGTATGATGTGTCATCTAGTCTATTCCCGTATCGATGAATGATGGTCAATACTTTTGGACAACAAAAATATTCCCATTTTTTCAATAGTAGGACCTCAATCAATGCCGTGTCACCAATATCCAGGGATATCATCACTCTGTACAGATTAGTTACTGTTTAGGGTACTTGTTAATAGTATTATAAACATTACATTACAATGTTTATAATTATACCTTGTTCCAATCCAAAATGTAAACAAACATGGTGGCCTATATGCAGCAATAGAGACAGGCTGATGGTATGGTATGATGACCTGAGAAAACTGCAATGGCCTTAAACTAAATAGTGAGGTAATAATTGTTTACATATCCATAATTTGATTCATTGAGACTACAAGTTTGCCCTAGATTTAAAGGTAAATGTTGAGATATTCCATTGATTTGGAATGTTATCAACAAATTGGATTGGTACGGAATATGTAATGTATTAGGTTAATCGTTTTATCGTTAATCGTTCTGTTATAGAAGAGAATGCTTGCTTGCTATTATACAACTGATGAGCTCCCTAGTATAGAGATAGGCGGTAATAACTGGTGTTAAAACAAATATATTGATGCAAATTATAATAACCTTCAAACGATTTATCCAGGATAGGTTTCACAGGCCTCTGTCTCTCCCAGGATGCCTGCTGAGACAAAACCTCTTGTCTGAACACATAGTCGCAGTGACCATTGGTCATATTGGTTACATACGCCATCATAGCAGTGACGTCTAAATTGAGTGTGGTAATTTCTGGGTTCTCTTCCATACATTCTGAAACCCCTTCTAAGGTTGATTGCTGACTGAAATGTATTACTTATATTATACTTAATAATGTCATAGGAAAGGAATAAGAAATTGTATTAATACTAGCTTTCGCCCGTGGCTTGCCCATTATGGGAACCTTAGTTTTATAGGATGTGATTACGTGTGATTTATGTGGTTCCTAAGAAGGTCCATGCAAATTTTTAGCTCAACTCGTCCATCCCTTGACATGCCAAAGTATTGCAAATAAACAGACATTGTTTCATTTTTATATTAACATAGATCATTTAGGATTATTTCCATGGGACTTCTCAATGTGATGTCAACTGCATTATAAACACCACTGCTTGTAAAGACCACTACTGGGGAGAATCATTTCTTAATATGTCCACTTCCCAATATTGTCCACTGCTTGTAAAGTGTGCAAATAAGTTTAATAACAGAAAAATACCGGATATTAAATACGACAAAGAACTGAAGGTAGAAACTGTGGTAGTATCCACTTACCATCAGATGAACTGTCTGCTCATCTGCCAACTGTTATCTATAAAAAAGCTATTATTATTATTATTAAATTTATTAACAATAGGAAAACTAAATATTTTCGTTTTCCTATATAGGGCCGTTGGCCAGCCGTAGAATAGCACCTTCCCATCTCTTCCCGTGGGTATCGTAAAAGGCGACAAAGGGATAAGAATATGGCTACCACAAGTGCTGAAGAACTACATCACTTCTATAAAAAAAGAGTGGACTCGCCAAACCCCCTGGCCTGTGTGGCGTTTTAAGGTCATACTTCCCTCATGCACAAGACAATGTGCATGAAGAGGCCATTGTCCAACAGTGGATACTGTAGCCGTTTCAGCATTGCATTTCCTATATAATTATTTCTTTCTTTCAGATGCTGTAAATGCTTATAATGGTTTATCCCAAACAAAACATACATGTACCATGAAATAAAATATGTTTAACATACCTATTACAGGACTCCTCATCATCACTAGTGTCAGAATTCCCAGAGTCATCGGAGTTGTGTTCCTCAAAGGGATTAGAGTCAGGCAGTATTTCTCCTTTCACTATGACCCCAGTGGCTTTTAATTTATTTGCTAATCTTTCCTCGATGCCACTTACAAACTCAAATATGACCTGAACAAATAAAAATAGAATAGGATATAATTATATTTTTATTTGTGCATATAATGAAGTGCGCATATAACGTACTGAACAACAGAATTGTAAACACTTGCAATAAGTTTTTCAAATCGAGACTAGACATCAAGGATGTCAGAGCAAGATTAGGCTAATAATCAGCTGCTAAATAATTGTTCACCTATTATATAATAATAATGTTTGCTTTTTAGTAAAAACCTACAGAAAAATCAATTGACTGCATATGTAGACTTCTACCATCTATAATAATTTATAGATGGTAATGATATACAATGGTAATTTATAAACAGTAATTAATTATACACTGTGTATGGTGTATACGGGCTTTAAAATAGCATCACCCCTATAGTTAAAGATGACTAAAGGATAACAAAGCGGCTACCACAAGCCCTGAGGAACTACACCTCCATTTAGGGCCATACATATCTCACGCACAAGACGATGTGCATGAGAAGAGGCCCATCTGCAGTGAACGATAGAAGGGCTGGTAACAATTAATTATATATTACAAAAGCCACACATGTTTGTTACCTTGGGTGGTTGATACATGCAAGGATAGAGTTTTGCACACTCCAAATAATCATTTGCTTGGTCTAGAATAGTCCGTGCTCCATATGACGCTTTGCCAGAACTGAGAGCGGAAAGTGATTTTGGGTTTCTAGCAATAACTGAAATAAATACATATGTAGCCATAGCCATAATGTTGCATATATTAACTACCAATGTCTCTTTACAAAGTGACAAGATTGTATTATGGTGCATAAAAAGATCAAAGTTCACCATTACTACTCCATTCACAATTTTCTCAGGATATTTTCTGAACTTTTGTGGATAGAAACATAAAAGATTAAATGTATATTGAATATATAAATTTAATTAATGTTCTCTGACTGGGTATATCATACCTTTAGTCCATGTTTTCCCTTCATCACTAACAATATCAATAACCAATTTATTTTCATCATTCATGTGAAAAATTTTACAAACTGCAATCACACGCTCTCTTAAGGCACAATCAACCATTGCTCCTAAATGTCGTAGGTTTGAACATGAGAGTTGTTCCTTCTTCACTTTCTTCATCATTTCTAACTGAGAAAAAAACATACTTAGATATTTAGGGTTAAAGCTTATAAATACAACAATTGATTTACGTAATGTAACTAAGAGCTTTATAATACTGGTGCTCTTATTATAAAATACATATACATATAAAATAAGACTGTTACTACAATGTTATTTTTGCAGATGATGCCATTCAGTGAATAAGTTAAAAGTGAGATGCAAATGATTCTGGGATTATTTGAAAGCCTCATTGAACAATACTGTATTAGTGTGAAAACATAAAGAAGACAGGTTCACTATTTGCAGATAGTTGACACTGGATAATTTAAAAAAAATACTTATTTTCCTTCAGGTAGACTTCCGCTTGCGATGCGGCAAACAATGCGGCTTGCATATGTGTTGATCACTGCACAATTACAGTGCGATAGCCACACAACAAAGTGGTGACTTTCGACCCATGCTAGTGGTTACATGTCATGAGAATTGTGATACTCCTTCGAATCAACAACTTTCGCATGTGCTCTAATAGAGGGTGGTTCCGTCTCTATAAATATTCAAAATATAGTTGAGGAGAAGGAAGATAAAGATTTACTTTTACTATATGACCTACATTTTGACATTTTATATTTGGATATAATTTAAATTTGCATTGTCCTAGAGATAGCGATATTCAGCAATCAAATTTCCCTTTTTTACTTTTTTTCAACAAAAACAATATGTTTGCGTGCCACGGCCGCGCGGACTTGTTGGCTGGGACTGTTTGGGCTGGGACTGGGACTGGGACTGATAGGGCACGGATTGGGACTGTTTGGCGGTATGAAGTGAAGCGGGACGGGCGCGGCACACTGCAGCGCTGCTCGCCGCCGATTAAAACTCATCAGTCGTAGTCAAGCCCCTTTCAGTACAGTCTAGTGCAAATTTATTATTTATATTTTTAATAATGTTAAACATTTTAAGAACCGTTTTAAATAAAAAAATCAATATTGCCAGGACGAAGTATGACGTTATGAAGGTAAGCGAGGAAATTAATTTATGACGTCTATAAGTATGCAAATGAAAATGCAACATGCAAAATGAAACTGATGAATGAGTGAATAACATACACTAGGTATTTATTTTTTTCTGTAAATATAAAGTTTTGTTTTTTAAATAATCTTACATAAATTTATAATAGCTATTGTTACAGGTTTATTTTTTAAATAAAATATAATATGTAGATATTTTTTTAATATTATTTTTTATATTTTAGGTTAAAAAAAGGATAGCAGAGGCTATTGGAACGTCTATAAATACTATACAGTGAATTATAAAGTACACCATTGAATCTGACCTCTTGTCAGTTTTCTGGAACCCAGGAACAAAAGACCGAGAAAAATCGGGTTACTGGTATTGACAACTTTAACCAGGTGTAATTAAAAGATGTGTACATAATTTTCACATTACAAACAAAAAAATTGCCAACTATAAAAAAAAATTCATCTAACACTACAGGGTGACATAAACTTCCAGGGCTTGGAAAAAGACGCAGTCGATTAATTAAAAATCTGGGGTTCCAATGGAAAACAACCGGAAAGTACTTATAGAAAACATAAATATTAGATTAAAAAGGATTGAATATTTAAAGAAATTTAAAAAATATCACTAGGAAGGCCGGCCTATTATATACACAAGATGAATTTTACATACATGCCATGCATTCCAGCTCCAAGTCATGGTTAGATAGGTCAGTTCAGTGTGTTAATAAAGCCATAGCGAAAGGCCAGCATGTGGTTATAGTACACACTGGATCAGAGGCTGGTTCTGTACCTAACGTGTTGCTCTGAGACAAAGACAGGTGAATGAATTTTGAAAATTACGAAAAATGCCTTCAAACACAGCTCCTACCTAAACTCCGTCAACATCCATCATAGTAGTCGATAATGCTTCCTACAATAATAGGCGGTACAAATCAGTGCCAACCTCTAATTCTAAAAAACAGTTACACAGTCTTGACTCACTGAAAAAGGAATTCAGTACAATCTAGAAATGCTGAAACCCCAACTGTACCATTTAGTAACACTGCACAAAGATAGATTGAAAAAATTCAATATTGAAAGATTACTCCCTGAAAATGGGCACTACTGCCTGTGCTGCCTGCCACCTTATCACCCCCTAAACTAGAACTAAACCCCATAGAGATGACTTGGGCAGCAAACAAGGGATATGTGAGCAGAATGTGGAGTGGAATGTAAAAAGATTAATGGAATTTGTTAGAGAAAGCTGATGATATAGGCGCAAATGATTGGAAAAAGTTAAGTGAAATGGTGAAAAAAGTAGCTACACTAAAAGAAAGATACGCTAAAAGTGATGACCAGATGACTGAAGAGTTTGTTATACATGTAGGTGACATTTCAGACAGCGGCTCAGACACGGACTGCTCGTCTTCTTTATCTAACAAATATAATGTTCCTGGTACAAGTTGTCAAATCCAATCAGGTAGTTGCAGGAACAACACGACTTTTATTTGCTCTGTCTTTTGAATTTGTTTTTTTGATTAATAAAGTGCCTATTATCATCTAAAACTTACTTTTATGGCTTAACGAAGTGACCTATCTGCCGGCTAGAATATTGTTTCAATTTCAAAGTGGGGTGTTAGTGAAATACGAAATCGACGTTTTTCGCGTGTGTTAAAGTGATCCAAGATGGCCCATTGTTTGAAGTGTGAGAGGGCTGTACCTAAAGTGGACGATAAAAACCCAAAAATTACGTGCCACGGTTGTGAAAGGCAAATTTGTGTTAAGTGTAGTGGATTGTGCGCCACTGAGTTAAGAGTCATTATACTACAATCATCGACATTAAAATACTTATGCCCAGACTGCACACTGGGTGTGCGTCAATTGCCGGCTCTGAGGCGGCAAGTGTCGGAGATGAAACACCAAATCGAGGCCTTGAGAACCCAGCAAAGCCATGGCACCAATTTAGAAACTATCCTTTCGGAAATAAATGATCGTAAAAAGAGAAGTAAAACATGACAACATTTTTGTCATGTTTGGAATTCCGGAGGCCCCGTCGAGCGCCGATGTTGACATTCGAAAACAACATGACCAAGACGAGGTCAAGAAAGCCTGTGCGGGTATTCCCGAGTCGGAGGCACCGGTCGCTATCTTTCGACTGGGCAAACCGCAATCGGGTCGTACTACTCCACGTCCCATCAAGTTAGTATTCTCTAAAAAGGCATTGGCGGTCTGCGTACTCAAGAATGGGAAGAAGCTGCGTAGTGGAGTGAACGTAAAAAATGATTTAACACCATACCAGCGTGAGTACCTAAGAAAATTACGCGAGGAACTTAATGAGAGAATCCAGAATGGTGAGTCCAATTTGACCATTAAATACATAAACAATGAACCAAAAATAATAAATCCAAAGTCATTTCAAAGCAGTAACTAGCAATGACATCATAGAACTTACCTTCTTTTATACGAACCTGGCTTCCCTAATGGCTAAACGAGACCTACTACTAATTGAAATAAACAAATTAAGACCCACTTTCATTATTCTAACAGAAACTCACTTGAAACCCAGTATAAGTGACAGTACTATAAACATTAAAGGCTACAGCCTCTTTAGAAGAGACAGAGATGGCGGCGTGGGGTGGGGAGGTGTTGTTATTTATGCTGCGCATGAACACTTAGCAACTCCCATCCATGTTACACCGCATGATTGTTACAACAACAATGTAAATGTCGAAGCACTATGGTTGAACATATCCTACGGCAACTTCAAACTTCTTATCGCCGGAGTTTATCGCCCTACTCATTATAACCTCGAAAGCACTGATGCTATATTATTTAATACAATAAAAGAAGCAGATAGTAATGAGACGGTCTTCATTATGGGTGACTTTAACTTACCAGATATAAAATGGCCATTGTGTACACCTGAAGGTTTGAACTTGTTGCATTATAAATTCTTTGAGATGTTTACTGACAGTAATCTCCAACAGTTAGTTAGAGGAATAACCCGTAAAAGAAATGAAGAAGAATCACTTCTAGATTTAATTATGTGTAATGAAGAGAACCTGTGTACAAACATAGAGCATTACCCAAACATCGGAAAAAGTGACCACAGGGTGCTTTATGCAACAATGCAAATACCATCACAAAATCCACATAAGACAGTAAGACAAACCCCAAGACGTAACTACTTTCATGCTAACTATAACATAGTGTCATCAGCCTTAGAGGATGTAAACTCGTTGACTGACCTGACTACCCCTGTCACTGATGTGTGGGATACATACATAAACAAAACACGCCATGTAATTGAAACCAAAATTCCCCTTCAACGCAAAGGACGGAAATACAATTGCAACAAGCCATGGATTGGGCAGGAAATAATTAAA
The DNA here is from genome assembly GCA_914767545.1 of Sesia apiformis. NCBI lineage: Eukaryota > Metazoa > Arthropoda > Insecta > Lepidoptera > Sesiidae > Sesia > Sesia apiformis. The sequence goes on from OU611953.1 coordinate 15,926,287, forward strand.
ATGTCACAAGAAAAAGCGTTACTATGGAAAGCATACCGTCTCGAAAACACTAAAACCACCTATGACAAGTACAGGAAAGTAAACAATAAACTAACTGCAGAAGTTAGACAATCAAGAATTAAATTTGAATCTGGAATCGTAAACAGTGGGCCTAAATCCTTTTACAGTTATATGCGTCAGCAAATTTCATCAAAAGTATCAGTACCTCCCTCATTAAAAGACAATATTACAGACACAATAGTTTATGATCATGAACAAGTAGCGAACATATTTGCCAAACAATTTGAACAATCATATGTAAGAGAGCCAACGGATATACCAATTTCACCGATAAAATCCGAAAGAATCCATGACTCCATAGATAATGTGGTGTTTTCACCAGACCTGGTACAGAAAGCTCTAATGACCTTCAAGGACGATTCAGCTATGGGTCCTGACGGCATACCTGCCATTTTGTTAAAGAGATGTGGTAAAGTTATAAGTCCACAGTTAGCTTTTATGATGACACTCTCCCTGGATCAAGCTACACTCCCAGTGGATTGGAAAGAAGCAGTGGTAACACCAATCTACAAGAAAGGTAACAAACGGATTGCGGCCAACTATCATCCAATAAGCCTTACAAGCATAGTATGCAAAACAATGGAAAAGATAATAGCTAACGAACTAAGAACATTTCTAACAAAAGAAAATATAATAATGAATGAACAACATGGTTTCATTCCAGGACGGTCAACAGTAACAAATTTACTTGAATGTGTTGATATGTGGACTAAAAACTGGGACATACGACAACCAACAGACGTCATCTATCTAGACTATGAAAAAGCCTTCGACCGAGTGCCTATAAGAAGACTTGTTTCTAAATTAGAACACTTTGGAATCCGTGGCCAACTTCTGAAGTGGATAGAAGACTTCCTATCAAACAGGACTTATAAAGTACGGGTGGGAGAAGCATATTCCAAACCCCACAAGGTCCACAGTGGAGTTCCACAAGGATCTGTGCTCGGACCTATCCTCTTTGGAATTTTTCTGACCGACCTGAGGCAATGTGTACAGTCTCAACTATCGCTTTTTGCAGACGATACAAAAATAATGGGCAACCCGCACATAGTCCACGATGTTATCCAAAACGACCTTGACAGTATTTACCAATGGACCCAAGACTGGTTAATAACCCTAAATGAAAATAAATGCACAGTACTACACATTGGCAATAAAAATCCCAAAATGAAATACTACATTAACAAAAACCAACTAGAAGTTGTGGAGTGCCAGAAAGATCTTGGAGTACACATCACATCGAATCTAAAATGGGAAACCCATATTATTAAAATAACTAAAAAAACAAACTCCATTCTATACACAATAAGAAAAGCTTTCTCCTACATAGACGAAAATCTCTTCCTAAAGATCTACAAAACTTACATACGTCCACTACTAGAATATGCATTCCAGATTTGGAATCCTTACTTCAAGAAGGATATTGATCTTCTCGAAAGAGTACAACGCAGAGCTACCAAAATTGTCCCATCTCTGAAAAACTGTACATATGAAGTTCGACTCCAAAAACTAGGTCTAACCACCCTAGAACAACAAAGACAACGAAGACAAAGAGGAGACTTAATAGAGACATATAAAATACTAAATGGATATTACAACACACCAAACATTGCAACCATTTATACTATGAACGAAAACAAAAATCTGAGAGGACACTCACTTAAATTCGCAACTGTGCCGACTACAAGCAATCCTAGGAAACACTTTTTGCCCAACCGTGTAGTGAAAGACTGGAACAAATTGCCGGAAACTGTTATTAGTGCCCCTTCGGTGAACTGTTTCAAAAATAGTCTGGACAATCATTTAAAAAAAGTGCAACAAAACAATGTACACGCATCAGCTTAAAGCTGCTAGTGTATCGGAAATAATAATAATAATAATAATCTGATGACTTAATGGAAGGTGTCATTCCATTAGATACAGATAACGATTGACACATGATTACTTCATCTCTATCTTTATCCTAGATACTATAGATTATTATTCTGTGTACTTTATTACTTATTGTTTATTGTGTATGCTTGCATCCTTTCATCACTATTAAATTAAAGTATGTAATTATATTCTTTATCATATACATAACATGTACTTAATTTATTTTTAAAATTATTAAATTAATATCCATTATAAAAATAAATTAAAACTAATTCAATTTCTTTGAAATATTCAATAAAATACCAAAATTCCTTACAAATGGAGCCTCAGCGAAAAGCTAGTGATATAATAAAATGCATATCGAAAATAATATAAATAAGTGTAATAATAAATATTAATTATTTGTAAATAAACAATTTTGTTCGGAAGTGTACATGCACCTTCTAAACCCACCATCCATATCTCCGATTGGTTTCGACGCGTCATAGATTCACGGCTGTGGTTCACGCACTGTCGTCGCATGCGGCGATTACGCATTGCTCGGAAGGAGTTCTAAACAATCCCATAGTGCAAAGATAGCCGCATCGGCTGCATTTGCCGTATGATACAGGCCACAAGCCACACTGTTCGGAAGTTTACCTTTACATGTCCATCCATATGGCTGTAGACCATATCACAATGACATGACACTAGGGCGTTGGCCTACATTTATATTATATATTCCGTTATTAGGCCTGAAATTGCAAGTAATCTTTTTAACTACCCACCTTTTTTAAAAAATCTATTTCTTGCCGGATCTTTCTTGTTAGTTTCATTGCTCCATCGACATTGTGGATAACTCGCAACCGCACCATAAGGTCTTCGCCAAATAGTATTTTTTCATCTAGCAGAAACATTAAATCTTCCATATTATCACTTTTATTTTCCTTCTCTGAAGAGTTATTCATTGCGGGGTTTAATATTATTAATCCAGGTTATAGATTTAATGATTGTGTAATACACAAAACATAACTAAATTAAATAAGTGGATATTTAAATAAAATCTGAAAACGAAAACAAATCAGAAAAAAGTACAAAATAAGTTATGATTCCTTGTGAGAAACTGACACTTGACAGAACTTTAGTTTCACCAAACTCTTAGACAGAATATTCAGTGTGACCATTTCGATGCACGACAAAAATGCTTAGAGTCCTTTTCATGAAAGAAGTCCCGCGGTGATTTTTGGAACTAAATTTGACAGGTCGGCCATGTTGTCGTTCGTCGATGTTATCAAGTTCGTTTGTTGTGGTAGATTTTTGTGAGTTTGTAACTAGCTTAGTGCATTTTAAAGATTGTTTACAATGCCAAAAGTTGTAAAAAGTTCGGCTCGAGAAATGATATTGAAGGTGAAAGAGTTCTGTGAAGCGGAACAAAAGAATCAAGGTGTTTTAATACCACTAAACAATGTTCGGAAGAGAGTCGCCGCCATAACAGGTACTTTTTAGAGTTGCCATATAATAATTTTTTGCTGTATTGATGGGACTTTTAGGATATAAATTCATTTTTGCGATAAAATTGAACAAATACCAAACGTGATGAAACTAGGTAACTGAAATTAAAACATATATTACATAGTACATAAGCATTATAAACTTAAAGTTACTATTATTTTTAATTGTTCATTATTTAATTGCAGGTGTGTCAGAGAAAACTGTAACAAGAATTACAAAAGAAGGTATAACAGCGGCGAGTACTTCGAAAAAAATTGTCACCCCGGGGAAGAGTCGCCCGCATCCGAAAAAGGTCGACTTAGACGGGTTCGATTTGTGCGCTATCCGGCAAAAAATTCACAGTTTTTACGTTGTGCATAAAGAATTACCAACATTGGCTAAATTACGGGCAGCTCTGAGAGAAGACATCAATTTTCAGGGAAGCATCACAACATTGCACAGGATATTAAATAGGATTGGTTTCAAGTACAAGCGATGTCAATCCAGACGCAAACTACTTATGGAACGTCACGACATTACCGCATGGCGTGCAAAATATTTGGATAAAATACGAATAAATCGCACTGTGGAAAAACGACCCGTTGTATACTTAGATGAGACCTATATACACAATACTTATCATACAAAAAGTTGTTGGCAGAGTGAGGAGGAACCAGGAATGTTCGTCTCAGAGTCATCGGGGAGTCGCTGGATAATCGCTCATGCGGGAACAAAAGATGGATTCATAAATGGTGCATTATTAATGTTCAAATCCCAATCAAAGTCCTCAGATTACCACGATGACATGAACTCTGCAAATTTCTTAAAATGGGTGACGGAAAAACTAATACCTAATCTATCTGAAAGGTCGCTTGTGGTAATGGACAACGCTCCTTACCATTGCACTCAATTAAACAAAGCCCCTACAATGTCAAATATAAAAAGTAGTATGCAGGAATGGCTCCGGCAAAAGGGTATATATTTTGAAGACACCTGGAGAAAAGCTGTGCTGTTTGAGCTAATCAAACAAAATAAAGGTCCACCGACATTTGCATTGAATGAATTATTAACAGCTCACGGACACGAAGTATTAAGGTTGCCGCCTTACCATTGCGACCTCAACCCGATTGAGAAAATCTGGAGCCTTGTAAAAAGAAAGGTGGCGGATAAGAACGTGGCACAAGATCCAAAAGAAATTGTAAAATTAACTGAAGAGGCCTTTGAGTCTATTACGGCGGAAGATTGGACAGCTCAGTGCACGCATGTCGAACATTTAGAGGAGGAATATTTAAAAAATGACGGCCTTATGGATGAAGAGATGGACCGAATAATTATATCTACGGCTAGTGATACTGAAACAGAATTTGATTCTGATTCCATCCACTCTTCAGACAGTGATGTTCCTATGGCCGCTGATCACAATTATTCAATAAAACTCTGAATAAAAAATTGTAATGCTTTTCTTTACCCTATTTTCTCATCTTTTACATGTAAGTAGGTAGAACACCGCTTATATAAGTAAATAAAAATATACTTTTTACATAACAGAAATATAGGTAAATGGGCATTTTTATCAAAATGTCTACCAACCCACTCATGGGATGACCCATGCAATAAGTCCAAATAACTAACGTTATTATGACTTATTATTGTTTTAAGTTTCGCACCTAACAACATAGTAAAAAACGAAACTTTAGTCATTTGAAACTATTTAATAATAACACGACACTTACAGTCATAATAACGTTAGTTATTTGGACTTATTACATGGGTCATCCCATGAGTGGGTTGGTAGACATTTTGATAAAAATGCCCAAATATACTTTTGACTTATCAGAAATATACATGATTCACTAATCTGAACTATTGTTATAGTATGGGCTTGAGTAATGAAATTACAGCCCATCTAAAATGTATTTATTTCTTAATACAATTTAAGAGCTTATATTGTTTCATCGAAGTATGCAGGAAATAGTATTATTTGATAAATTACATATGCTAAATGTAAAATAGGTAAATTTTTTACTCATAAATGGCAACATTATGTCACGCGAGTACAGCGCTGCGTCTGGGGGACTTCTTTCATGAAAAGGACTCTACTATATTATTTAAATAAAATAAATGCATAGGGTTCCCTGTGCTAAAATATGCTAAAGCTTTAAAAAAATCTGACAAATTTAAAATAAAACTCAATAGATTATAATTTATATTGAAAGTTTTTATTAGAATAAATTTATTTATTTACATTTATATTTTAGGCCACTCACGATAGCTTTCAAAAAGTTTAATATTCCATATTTAACTGTAAAAATGTACACAGGTAATGTGTTTAAAGTTGTATTGTCTGATTAGATAATGCTCTTATTGATTCTACTGACAATCTATTCCTTACATTATGTACCGAAAATTGTCAAAAATCCGGTCTCGAATGAAATCCGGACGGAGTCCGGTCTAACTTCTTCAAATCCGCTCAAAACCGGATTTATCCGGTCAGATGGTAACCCTAACCGTATCTTCCCTTTTTGCTTTGATATAAGCATACTAAATATAAATCCTTTATAATTAGTTTGAAAAGATAAAGTACTCACTTCTTTTGTTAAAATTTTTCAATCATTTTATTACTATATTTTTATATTTACACTTTTATTAATGTGAACATATTGTAACTATGAAGCTTATATTTATCAATATTATTTTTTCTGATTACATTTGAAATGTGTTTAATTTGCATTATCCTTTTTTTGTTTTCATTAGGTCCGTAGTATTATTCGTCTATGCTTCATACTGATTTTACCGCCATTTTATTTAGTTCATAAGTCACGTGACTGACATCTACCAAAAATCTAAGTCTGCCACAGTTTTGAGAAATGGCTGACGATAAAGAAGTGGAAAAAACGATCGCCGAAGACTTGGTTGTTACCAAGTATAAATTAGCAGGACAAATTGTTAACCGTAAGTTTATATTGAAACACAAAATTCACCAACACTCGTAACATTTATTTTGCATTCATTTTTAATTGAGAACCGCTTGTCCTTTAGTGGACGCGTGTCATCGCCATGCGGCCAATGTATTATCAAATTGACTATTTGCCAAATAATAATCGTTTTTAATACATTTTTCAATTAACTAGCGTCTAATATAAACCATTGATTACAGGTGTTTTAGAACAAGTAATTGCTAAATGCGTCCCTGACGCTTCACTTCGAGAAATTTGCGAATTTGGTGACAAGTCGATCATAGAAGAGACCTCTAAGGTGTTCAAAAAGGAGAAGGACTCTAAGAAGGGCATAGCATTTCCGACTTGCGTGTCAGTAAACAACTGCGTATGCCACTTCTCGCCAATACCGAGCGAAACAGACTATGTACTAAAAGCGGGTGATTTGGCAAAGGTGTAAGTAAATAATTTATATTTCATACATACTTATACTAAAATTACGTAATTTCATAATTATAGTGGTAATTCTAATTGATATTATTAACTGCTAAATGTTTTTATATATATCTATAGGCCACTGAACTTTCTAATTAGGTTACTTGTTGATTCCTTTGTTTAAACTATAATCTATCAGTTTTGAAGTGCTCTGGAAAATTATAAATGCATTAAAAATTACATATTTTTCTTCATAAATAATATGTTACAAACAATTTAATAGGTTCTTGTTGAGGACTCCTTGACACCCCTCTTTTATAAGCTTTTTGTTTTTATAAAAATCTGGTGTCATCTATAAGAAACTGCCAAAAATTCAGAAATCATGAATTTAAACAGCTGTGTATGGTGCAGGGATGATACTGCAGGGTGCAGGGTGCCCCCTGTACCACCCTCTACCGGAATTGCGTAGTTTCTGAGATATTATATTTTGAAGTTATGAAGTGGAAAAAAAATTAAAGTTTTGTATAAACTGAAATTTAATTTAACCTCTTATAACCATGGGTGCATATACGGGTACCTTAACTTTTTTCTAATATTACTTGTTTTGCAATCTTGTGACGAGTAGCATTGCTTAAATGATGAGCTAGAGGTTATTAAGCTTCGTATAAAAAATACTAGGTGGCATTAGCAGGTAAGTTAACTCTGAAATTTGAATTTGACAGTTGGGTTTTTTTTCTCAAGAGACCCGCTTTTAAACTTCAAAAATCAGTAAGAATTGCAATTGTTTACTTTAATTACAGAAATTTACTGTTTTCTATTGTTGATTACCTGTATTAACGTGTGAAAGTATAAGTTTTAATTTTTTTTATGTTTTTCGTAGTAAATTTATTTGTTGTTTTTTATTTACATAAGTGTGTACCTAAAATAGTTTTGTGGAATATATCACTGGTTTTTTTGATTAATGATGTGTAATATAATATATGAAAATTTACTAAATGCGAGTGATTTGGACTTTCTGCCACACTAAACATATGTCTATAGAGAAACAAATTATATTGTTCTGAGGGGGATTTGAATACTGCCTGTATGTACCATCCACTTGGCCTAAAAAACTTCGTGCTGGCTGCCCGAAATGGGCTGGTACTTGATTTTGAAATTTATGTTGGCAAAAACACTACCTCAAAAAGTAATGAAAAATCTTGGATAGGGAGCTGACATTGTACAAATTCTTTGCCGTACAATTGACAGCAACTGTTTTGTACACAAATTGATTTTTTACGAGTCTAAAACTTGCTGAGCATTTAATTAAAAATGATAAAGAGATCTTTGTGACTAGGACAGTAATGATAAATAGGATTGGGGTATCTAGTAAATTGAAGACAGACAAACAGTTGCTAAGAGGGCAGTGGGATGAGAAAATAAGGAGTGATGAAAATGTATGTGTTCTGAAATGAAAGGATACAACATACAATGGCTGTTGCAATGCTCTCTACATGTATCGTGGGTGCTCCTACAGATACCTGTAAGCATTGGTGCAAAGTACACAAATGGAATATTGACGTGACCCCGCCAGCAATAGTAAAAAATTATAACACCTGCATGGGTGGGATAGATTTGTGTGACAGGTTAATCGCCTACTATCGAAGCACGATGCTGACAAAAAACGAACTGTAAGAACCTTCTGTCACTTTCTAGATCTGGTTGTCTTCAATTCTTGAGTAATGTACACACGTTGCTGTACAGAAGAAAATTTTGAACGCAAGGATAAGTTGGGCCTACTTCAATACAGGCTTAATTTAGCCAAAGCGATTATGAAGTATGATGGTGAGCGAATTGACCTATATTTCTTGCTACCTGGTTCCAATTCTAGACCCAGTCCCAACCCTACAGCTGGTAGGCAAGAGAGCGAAAAATACAACCTTGGAATGGGAATACTTGAGGTTGGGAGCTGTCTGTCACTCACAGATAATTGCACTATGTTAATGAGGTTATTAATGCAGTATTAGTTGGTTTTAATTTTTGATTCTTGATTCATAAGCAGAGCTCCATTAGGTAGTGTGATTTTGATACTTGTGACAAAATGTATATTATGGATATGAAACTGCTGTGTGTTCATAGTGGTCACTTTGAACTTACTACTCCATGAACGTAACTGCATCTGATTCTGATTATGTCACAGAGAGGCAGTATGATTAGCATAGCTAATAAAGATCAATAAACTATAATAAGTTTTATTACTTCTGAGTATTTTTAAAGAAATCAAAACCTGATCTGAAACTTCTAGGGGGCGTGAAGCAGATGAGGAGGGGTTCATTAAAAAGTAAAATTTGAAATTTAAGTACTATGGTATAAATGTTCCATTTTCACAACACATTAATTAAAGAACTGGAGATACAAGTACCATCATTGTTCCTATATTTCTGCAGTTGTTATTGTTTTAACATAAACAGATAAATTACACTTTTTGGGGATTGTTTCATTAACACTTTGGAGTCTTTATTGATAAAACCTATATCATCTTGATAAACTTAAATATCATGTTCAAACTGATGTCCACTGTGTCCGATACAAGCTCAAAGTCTAGCCCTTCTGATCTGGTAATTTTTGTAGTCAAATTTTCCTTCAAGATTTCTGCTGATTGAACAATTAATAGGAGAAGCGTCTTTTATATGCTCCCAAATATAGAAATCCAGAGGCATTAAGTCTGGACAACGTGCTGACCAGGGAATTTGTCCTCCTCTGCCAATTCATCGAGTGGGAAATTTTCTTTTCAGATGTTCTCTCACTGTGATAATGGGCTGGACAACCATCATGTTGGAAGATCATTCTTCTTGTTGTTGCTAAGGGGATGTCTTATAACAGTAGAGGCGTTCGTCACGCAAAAAGAGTTTTCGTATGTTTCCCTATTTAAATATTGTGGCAAAAAGAAAGGTCAAACCCGACTAAATTGGTTCAAAATTTCTTCATTATCATCACCTGTGTAGGAATGGGGACGACGAACATCTGTTCATTTCTGTAAGGCAGTTCCTGTTTCTCGAATACGATGATATGTTCAACTGAACACAGCTTCATTCCCGCTTCGTATTCCCGACGTGCTGCGGCGGCATCACCATCAGCAAACCCATAAATTATAAGAATGTCTGCGTACTCTTCATTACTAAACAAAACCATGGGTAACAAAATCGTGTTTTTGATAAGAGGAGATCGTCAAAACTCAACACTGAGGAACTAAGGACAGCTATGACTCAGCGGATAATAAGATGAGGTTTTACAGTAGTCAGTGACAGACAAACGCGTGCAAATGGTTGAAACAGACATTATCAGTAAAAATAATATTTTCACTAAATTAAAAAAGATTACTTGTAAGATGTTAGTCTTAGACATTAAACCAATAACAACCGCAAAAAATAAAGGAACAAATGAGCGCAGTACTTGAAACAGATGTTCCTGGAATTGTCGGAAATTCTTTGATGTTTGTATCTGGTAGGTTAACTGACAAACTGGGCTTGTTATTTATTATTTTCACACTTACTGTAGTACATTTTTTTTTCAGGGTTTGTAAAAAAACGATATTTATAATAAATATCAAAATATTTGATATATATTATGTATATAAAAAAGACTTCAATTTCATTCTGTAAGTGGTTTTAATGTGTCAAAATTCGTAAATGAAACTGAGTTTGATTAATAGACTTATAAAACAAAACAACAAATAAGAGTAAAATTAGAGAAACAAAAAATTAGACACTGAGATTAATAATCAACATTCAACTAAATTATAATCTTTAGTGTTTGATCATTGACAGTGGCAGTGATCATAATTTTTATTTGACATAAATATAACAATTTTAAAAGCGTGGGAAAATTCTATATCTGCCAAAATTCTTGATTTGACGATAAATATCAATTGAATTGATGTATATTGTGATATATATCAGTAAACCCTGTTTTTTTTTAAATAAACCGACTTGTTTTCAGATGTTAGGTAATTCTTATTGTATTCTTTTTTTGTTTTTAGTGTACCTCCTTTATTATCCTTAGTACTTCTAGATAATTATACTTTTTTATCAGTTTACTGCAATACTCAACCAAGCTTTAAAATAATAAAGTCAACAGAAAATCTTTAATTGACAAAATAATTGAGTTTTATCAATGGTAGAGAGAATTATTTGAAAAAAAAATACAAAATCTTAAATATCTCGGAAATTTTAACTAGGGTATGTAAGTGTAAAATAATCGTTACACTCGATACTACCACCCCCTGTAATTAACTGTTCATTAATTTACCAGTAACCCTGTATATTGAAATTACACAAGTAGTGCTACATATTATGAAAATTTTAACACTACGAAATATTCGAAAAGGGGCCTGACCTCGATACATTATTACATATTTGTTTGTAGTATTCTCGATATAATATATGCACCATCTGCCTATTATTCTTGTGTTCGCATACATCTACCGCCCAAAGGTTGCCCAAAGATCCCCTTTGTATACCGTTTATTTAAACTTGTGCGTCAATATCATGTATTCTTTGGTGTGCAATAAAGTGTACTTAATTACTTATTGTTTTTGTTTGTTTGCAGAGACCTAGGCGCACATATCGATGGGTTCATCGCTGTGGTCGCGCACACGGTGGTGGTGGGCGGCGGCGAGGCGAACGGCCGCGCCGCCGACGTGCTGCTCGCCGCGCACCTCGCCAGCGAGGCCGCCCTGAGGCTGCTACGCCCGGAGAACGAGGTAACTTACTATTTGCAACCAACATTCTTGTACCGCTGTCGAGTAGGTACATAAGTGCAGCATGAAACATAATTTTAAAGTCATATGTGGCATTATTCAAATTTATTCTATGTAACTAGTTGGAATATGAATGTGCAGTGCCACCACAAACTTTCCATGTTTAAGGGTATAAAGTACACAAACGTCATTTAAAAAAAAACTGAAATAAGGCACCTTATTGTTGGTTCAGTTTCCCAAATATAGAGATTTGTGGAATCTTTAAAAAAAAATGGTCTCAAAAATTAGATGTTAGAGCATATTTCTAATCAAATAAAATCTTAAAACATTAAATTTTTAAGTTACAAAATCTTATAATCAGTATGACTATACCAAAATGCAGACTTATATGAGGGGTGCTATAAGTCAATCACCCGACAGATTTATAGATATTGTACACTTTTATGGTCCACCTACCAAATACATGCATATGGCTCAAGAGAGAAAACTGTTGACTATGGCTGATGTAGAATATTGGTGACTCGAGGAGAGTACACATAGATGGCACTTATTTACAAGGGACAGCATGGGCGGAGGATAACTGTTTCAGAGCTACTCTTATTTGTAATTATTTTGTGTTTAAGACATGTTGAGAATATATTATGTACATTGTTGTCGAACAGTTTTCCTCAAAGCAAGAAAAAGAAATTAAAAATAATGCAATATAAAGTAAAAATAAACACTATGGATTTATCTATACTTTAATTACATTGATCTAAAATATTATCTCATTATGTTTATAAGGTTTTATACACCCTGAATCTTTCCAATTACTCTTACATAGGGTCATTGGTACAAGCACAGGGGATAATAGAGTAATTTTCACTTTATTCATTTGTCTTGTCTTGACAAGTGAAGATCGAAATTACGACAAGTCTTTTCAAGTTTAAGAATCTTGTTATTATTATCTATCTAGTATTTCAATATCAGTGTAAATTTTATGCTGATTTCATAAATTGATGGTATACAAAAATAAACAAATGTAAATTGTGTATACTTGGCAGTATATGTTTATTGATTTGCTTTGATTTATCACGTTTCCAGGCGCACTACGTGATTTTTACTAAATGGTTTTAATGAAAAACGAAATAGTACAAATATTACAAAAAATAAATAACTTAGGTATTACGGAAGCAGACTACAATATTACCGAATCATATTTACGAATAGATATCAAATTGTAAAAATAGCAAATTAAGAAAATATTCCTCAAAAAATGTCATGCGGAATTCCACAAGGTTCAATTTTAGGGCCACTATTATTTCTCATTTATGTTAACAACATCTAGGATTAACTAGATACTCTATATTATATGCAGCTGACACATGTCCTTTTTATTTCGGCTATTACTCATTACATGAATGACATTATTGATTAGGCTCAAAATGACCCAAATTTACCCAATGAATGGTTCTTACAAAATCTTTTAACAATAAATAAGTACTTAAAAACATCCTGTATTTGCCCCCAAAAATAAAAAGATTGATCATCATAACCTACTTGCCATCAACCACGGTATAATTAGTCAATCTAATCAGGACAAGTACGTTCGCCTATTGCTAGACGATAAGTTAACGTAAAAGCCGTACATTGAACATGTGAGGTCTAAACTGGATAATTACGTAAAATTGGAAACTGTACCACAATAATATATAACTCCCTTGTAAAACCACACCTAAAATACGCAATCGAGATTTAGGAATCAGCCTCAAAAACTAACTACACAGAACACAAAATAAAATAATTAAACTAATATACCATTACGGCTATTTTACTTCTAATGAACTACAACATTAAAAAAAAATGTAATATCACATAAATATAACGCAAATCACGCAATCTTTACAGCTTATGGCCAGCTTTACAATGTTTCCTACATCACACTCGTTTCAGAACTATGCAATCACAGATGTGGTACAAAAGATCAGTGCTGAATATGGTTGCAAGCCTGTCGAGGGCATGCTCTCTCATCAGCTGAAGCAGTTCCGCATAGACGGTGAGAAGAGCATCATTCAAAACCCCTCAGAAGCACAGCGCAAGGAACATGACAAAACTACACTGGAGACGTATGAAGTGTATGCGATGGATGTTCTTATATCAACTGGAGAGGGTGTGGTGAGTTTCTTTGTGATATTACCTAAAACTGTATTATCATGACTCAAACTACTGTTTAATCAATTCCAGTATTTCATTATCATTGATTGAGTAAAAATATAGGTCATTTAATTTCATTCTCTATTTATAACTAGATAATGTACAAATGATAACAATATCAACCAAAAAGAACCAAACGCACTTTTAGAGTTCATTGTGCTACGTTGTAACCACTTGATTGATTGAGTAAAAAAATAGTTCATTTAATTTCATTCTCTATTTATAACTAGATAATGTACAAATGATAACAATATCAACCAAAAAGAACCAAACACACTTTTAGAGTTCATTGTGCTATGTTGTAACCACTTGTGTTATATACAATAGTCTCTTAGCGTTCACTTACCGTCGGATAAACAAAGATGGCCAACCGGAATTATTTTATCAGTAGTACTATAAGTAGCCTTTTTTTTTTTCTTTTTCGGAATGGCTAAATTCTTATGGCCCTATTGGCCTTTCAAGAGTCACCGGTCGTGAACTGTAAGTAGCCCTATTGGACCAAGCCGTGCTGGTCAAACTGTATAAAGGAAAAAGGCGGCAGACGAGCATATAGTTCACAGTCCATCCGATGGTAAGTGGATATTGTTCGTCCATTAACATCCGTGACACATGCCAACATCAATTCAGAATGGCAAAGGTTAGCACGCCCTCGATGCGCTGCCTACCTTTGGAGACGTAGGAATGGATTTGGAGAAAGGGTTGGGAAAACAAGGAGGGATAGGATGGGAATGAGCTCTGTCTGGCATACCTCACTCATTACCAAAAACACGTACGTACATTAGGGAAACAGAATAAATTGGGAAATGCAGTACATATCAAGGTAGTCTTCTGCAACATTATGGACTTCTTTTCATAATTTATTTAACAGGATAGTTCCTGTAAGTAATGTTTATTTCTATTTATAAACTAACTGAATTTTCATTAAATTTTAATTATGTATAGTAATCCAGTAAACAGATAACAACACTTGGTTCAATGTTTATAATCGTGACCTTGTTTTTTAAACTTGGAATCGTAATTGATAACTTTTAACTATTTTCATTGCCCTGAATTCTTTCCAGGTGTGTTTACGATAGCACATCTGGCAGTACTCAGGGGAAAGCAAATAAGTACGACTCTGAACTGAAATGTTATCCATGCATTTTGGTGTCATTTTACTTACTTACATTTTTACATTTAAAATCTTAAAACTTAAGTGGTATTGATATAATATTTTCTTAGGTTTTCGCGATTACTATACATAGCAATTAAACAACTTTAATGGTTTAAATCGCGTATATTTGACATTATTTATATCCCGACGTTTCGAACACTTTGCAGTGTCACCCCGTGACCACGTCCACTGCAAAGTGTTCGAAACGTCAGGATATAAATAATGTCAAATATACGCGATTTAAACCGTTAAAGTTGTTTAATTGCTATGGTATTGATATAATTTAGAATACTATTAACTAGACATAAGCTCTAATGTATGAAGTTCTGCATTGTATATTATGCTCTTAACTTAAGAAAAAGTGAAATTAGTATAAGAAAATATCATATTATGTACCTACCTCTAAAATTTTAACTGGCCAACTTTTTTGAAATATGTTATCAAGTAAAAATCAAAAGGAACTTTTTGCAATTTCATCGGCAAAATCAATTTCTTATTTTTTTGTTCTAGGGCCGTGAAATGGATACAAGGTGTACTATATACAAAAAAACCGATGAGGTCTATCAGCTGAAACTAAAAGCCTCGAGAATGTTCTACAGTGAGGTTTGTACTGCACTTGATACATATATATACTAACTAGTGTTGCTTATAATATGTTAGTAAGAACTTGATCACTTGAAATCCTGAATCTATACTCATATAATAAAGAAGTAAAATTGTGTGTTTGTTTGTGGGTATGTTGGGGGTAATCTCTGGAACTACTGAACCGATTTCAAAAATTCTTTCACAAATAGGAAGCTACATTATCCGTGTTTAATATAGGCTATATTTTATTTTGAAAATTTGAAAAAAAAAACTTATAAACCAAAGCGAAGCGAGGGCGGGTCGCTAAAAATAAGTAGTTTATAAAAATGATATAGCTTATTTGAGCAATATCGGCAAACTTTCAGGACATAGTGATGTACGTGTTTGAACTAGTATACTCATACAGTATACTGTTATAGAACATTACAATATTACAATACTGACTATAGGACACATATTTTTCATTAGTGTCTACTTTCAAAGCTGTTTCCTTTTGTTAGCTTGTCATGTATTATAATGTCCACTTGAATCTATAGTGTTTTTCCTGATGTGAGTGGTAATAGCCTCAGAATATTATATTCACTACTTACATTTGTGAGAAACAGTGAGTTCTAATCTCACCCTCTCTATATCACTGAATTGATACTTAAGTACGAATTTTTCAATTATTACTATTGCCGATGAAAGAAAATATCGCGAGGAAACCCACGCACGGCCAATGATAATCTTGAGCACTTTTAAGTTTCAGTTTGACATTTCTAAAACACGGCCATTTTCGCTTGTAAACATTGACCTATTTAGTATCAAATGGACGACGCATCTAGTACAAAACGTTAACATATACAATCGTACTTAGCGGTAATGAAATGTAAACAAATAATACGGGAATAAAATTATTCATATATAAGCCATATGTCTAGCATACTGCTTAATTTTGTGTGACATGTTCAGTTAAAGCGTAGATGTGCAGTTAAAGCGTATAGACCGGAATATAAAAATCTCACGGAGTTGCTTCATTCGTAAAAATATTTACTCTACGAATACTACTCTATTTAGATAAAATTATATACCACATGTTTTACTTATTGCTATAACTGTATCATACTTTGTCTAGGCATTCTACAGCATATAATTTTCAATAAAAGATTCAATAAACTTATCCTATGGTTAAATGTAGCTGTTGTTCTAATGAATGCAAATAAATGCATGTCTTGAAAATCATCAATTTGTATAATCAAATTTACAACATTACAATATTCCAAATTTCTCCCTTTTGCCGCCTGATGTGGTATTTAGTCTTCTTCTAAGTCAGTCTAAATATTGATACTAAATCAATGTTACGGATTAAATTTAAAAAATAAAATAATTTCGACGCGACTATAGTTCTTTTGATAATGTTCCGCAAAATTGGACCTATCGAGGCTATGAAAACAAATGCTACGGTCTCTTTCTGACTAATTACGCATAATCTATTAAGTGCGTGTGGGACAATTACAAAAAATATTGTTAGGTGTTATTCATTATTGTGATAATCAAAAGTATAGGACTGCGATATTCGTGTGCTTCCAAGGAGTCCTCTTCTGACCTCAGCAAACATACTATCACTTTACTGAGCGACTCCTGTTCGACAGGACTGGACTACTTTTAGACTTTCAATTTGTTCATTACGAAGAAAACTTGACACTGGCAGAATGTACTAATTGCACCATTGCCATATATGAAAAGAATACAAAATCTATAATTTCGATCGTTGTCTCGTACGATTGGAGTAATTTTAAATGAACTTCCTTGAGGCCGATATATCGTAGTGAACGTTTTCGTGGTACGAATCTACTGAAATATCGGCCGAAACTTCGTTTTTCATGTTTTCGGAGTAGACCCATTGGGCGCGAACCCAGGCGTACTACTCCCCCCCCCCCCCCCTGCCAGTCTGAGTCCAGTGGACATTATCGACTGATGTATTGTTGTAGGTGCGCAACAAGCATGGCTCGATGCCGTTCAACCTGCGCAGCTTCGACAAGGAGACGAGCGCTAGGCTCGGCGTCGTAGAGTGCGTCAACCACAAGCTCATAGAGCCCTTCCAGGTAATTACAGATGGGAACTGAGCTAAATGAACGCGGTAGGAATGTGATCATCACGTGTTTATTATCTATAGTGCGGTGAAGTGTTAGTCATAATGTCGATAACGGCAAAATGCGAACAATTTATTAAATCGTAATTATCGATATATCAACTTATTAACTAAGTATGATTATAATTTTAATTATATACATACATAGGTATTTTTTATTTAAATAGATACGTTTGAAGGTAAAAAAATGTAAGAAATAATTTGTAATTCTATTGTAATATAAATTTCTGCACTCTTCAAACTGCACATTTAAAATAAAGCAGATAGATCTATCCATACTTTTACATAAAAGAATAGTGTCTGCGTTCGACTTTTTTCCTCTTCACATATTTTATAAATAATTTCTAATTTTATAACATTTCTGACAATATATCTAGCTTGACTACGGATGACAGCTCCTTTTTTTCACATTTAATTCACTCATTTTAAAAGGTACAAGAGAGGACAATAATAATAACACGTGTTCTATCACTAGCATACGACATCACACTATCGAGTAGCGCCAGGTGAGTACCACGTGCGTCACTAGAGGCGGGCGGGGGGTTTGTCGAACGCTCCCGCCCCGTACCTCGGACCCCGAATTCACTTAGCTCAGTCTCCATCTATACACTATCGCTTTTGGTATGAGATTGGTTTTAATATTTGTATGACTAGAATAGCATACCTCCTATCTCTTCCCGTTGGGTGTTGTAAAAGGCCACTTAGGGGCAACAAAGACATAACCACTGAGGAACTATACCATTTTCTAAAAGTCCAAACGTTCCTCCATGTCCACCGGTGGGTTACGAATTTTGTATGAGAGAGGCGCGAGTGTGGGTTTTGATCGTTTGAAAATGTTACTGTCTTGTACACGTCAAGTTATTTCTGTATGAACTTTTTAATGTGTCCGATAGAGGCGCTGTTTCTCTATAGGATTCTCTTATATATAAAAAAATACCACAAATATTATAGTTGCGTTTCCAAACAAAGAACAGTAATTAGAAGAAAGAAGTTTGATAGAGGGTTGAATTTTTGTTAGATTAATGTAAAAAAGGTTTATTGTCGGTTTTGCGGTTTAAGTAGTGATAGATTTATAAACTTCACAGTGCTGTAGTGTTTGTGCATAATGTTTGTAATAATCAAATGAAAACATGATTGCATGTTTCGTATGCTTCCAAGGAGACCCAACTGTTTTGTCCTTAGTACACCTACTATTACTTTACTCCGTGACTCTTTAACTTACTTCGAGACGGGATTATGACGAGATGCATTTTCAATTGTTTTTGACATTAATATTATTAATTATGAAGAAAACCCAACACTGGCACAATGTGTTACTTGGTCATATAAAAAAAGAAATAAAAAGGTATTATAGTGCAATAACTTATTAAACAGGCTTATAGTCAGAGAAGTATTTTTACAAATGTGAAGCCCTTAGGCTGGGTTCATACAGCAATGCACTACACGTTTTTTGCGGTATATAATCTTACCGGATAATAGTGGCGCATACATTGAGTATAGAACCGATCATACGTAATTTGTACCTCCCCGTGCTTTGTCGTGTGAACGTCGTCGTTGTAGGGTTTTAGTTACATTTGTAAACGTACTCGCAGCTTCCGCTCCTTATGACATTTTGACATCTGTCACTTGAAGTTTATGGTTAGATCTCAGCGGCGTGCAAAGATGTATGTTGTAAAGAGAAAAAGAAATACAAATAAAGAGAATAATGATTAAATTCGGTGTTAATTATTATACACAGCGGAGCCCGTAGAGTTGTGACGTGTTGTTTGTTGGTCAGGTGTTATACGAGCGTGGCGGCGAGCTGGTGGCGCAGTTCAAGTTCACGGCGCTGCTGCTGCCGAGTGGCACGCACCGCATCACCGGGCTGCCCTTCGACAAGGCGCTCTGCAAGAGCGAGCGCGCCGTCAGCGACCCTGGTCTCCAGGTGAGTACACAGCACATAACACGATAGCCTTTATAGGCATACAAATTATAGTCAACACCATTACATGCATAACAACTAAAAATCATTTTATAAAATCTCTATATTAACCAATACGGCTGTGTTGTGATTTTTCTTCCTGCAAACAATAGACCAACGATAAAAGGTCATATGTAGTTTGATTGGTTATTCAGAAGCTACATAAGGATCAATAAGTCACTGAAAATTTTGTCGATCTCATATTATCTACGACTAATTGTAATCAATTAATCTGTACTGCTTACAATCTGCAACTTTTATATAGTTCTCTAAATACTATCACTGCGTTCAACCTTGCACCCTCAGTAGCGTGAATGGTTCAAGCGCGGAGTATATAGAAACTGATATTTTTGAGCCGATCTGTTTTCTACTAACATTTCGATTTGCACCATTATGACAATTGTTTGTTAACATATAACTCGACTCGTCCTGACTTCGTCCAATTACTGCTATCAATGCGGTTGTTACACTACACTCACAGGCTACACATATACACCGTACTCGCCGGCGGAGACGAGGACGTCTCCCTCCCTACACCGTGAACACACAACTCGCCATCCCGCGGTACCCTCCCAAACCAACACCTTAAGCAGAATTCCGTTCCTTCCGCCGGTCTACCGTCGGGAGAGCCCTTAGTCATTCCGAAAAAACACTGACTTCGATCAGATGACATAACGATTATAATGGCCTGTATCGTAATGAAGACCAAATATAATTTGTTTCCATCTGCATCGGGCCTGATACCTACCGACGTCAAATAGGTCTTATATTTTAATAATGAACTTTATCTCCAATGGACATGGTTTAAGTTCATTGTGTATTACATACTCAGCATATACACGCGTACGTCCCATAATGACTCCCAAATAGAATCGTGCCTCGTTAAGCCGTGGCTGCCCTATAGTATTCTCGTAATGTCCACCTCCATAGAGACTTGGAACTTCCCTCCTTAGAGGGTTGTCCTTAATTACTTAGAACTTTGTTATGGCAAGATAGTAAAGATAGTAAAGTTCCCGTAGTAAAGCCTACATTGCCTTCTCAAGCTATTGACAATAGACACACTGTTTACTTCTTTTGGATATCCAGAGTACATTGTACTGCCCCACCTTTTCACTCTGAACAGTATAAAAATTATTTAAAAAGTTGTTGTATAAGACAGGTATTTTCACCAGGTTCCCATTCAAAGACGAATGGTTTAGCTGCGAGTGCCGTGAAAATAAAAAAATGTATTAAGAAAGCGGTTTTTGACAATATATTATAAATATTAACGATTGTATTGATAACTTGATAGTTTATTACAGAAATTCACAACACTACAACTTGTGAAAGTCCTGCTCAGTTAATGTGCAATAGGAAGTTAAGAACAAAATTTGATTTATTAAGACCCAATATAGATACTATGGAAAAGCAGGATAAGCAGAAATTTTACGCAGGGGGAAGAGAATGTGTTGGTGGCGAACGCCGATCGATGTTGACCGTAAGGCCAAATGATGCAGGCCGCACGTTGCCGTCCAACGGGGGGGTGTACGGAAATAAAACGCTGCTCTAATTCACATTAAACCACAGGGGTGCGGAGGAAGCGGCAGTCGGCAGCGGGCTTACTTTTACTATACTTGTTAGGCGTCTCCAGTGAGGAGTTTGATGGATCAGATTATCTGAGTGATGAGGGCGATCTGGCTTGCAAGAGGTCAGAGCCTCGACTTTTTATAGTAAGCTTGCTGCCCAAGCGATCCCCCCGTTCCCTGGGGAAGTTTATTGATTGTGCTATTCGCTTCCTGACTTTGTACATAATTTCTAGGCTATAATTCATACGTGCTTGGGTTGGTCCTCCTTTCATACGGCTATTTTCGATGGCAAAGTGTAGGAATCCACAGCCCTTTAATCAATTATAATCTATTTTCCCTCCCTCCCTCTTTAAGTAGCAAGGGGTACGGGAGAACTGAGGGTGTATGGCTACCTAGTGGCGCCGATACCGGAACTTCGCCATCTAGCCCGCAACTTTATATGCTTTAAACTTATATCAAATGAAACACACTGCGAGCGGTAGGCTTTACTTCTGAATCTTATCCTAGTACCCTGACTTATAACCTAGGTACCCTAATACATTTGTGGAGAGCGAAGGCAAGACATGTGTCTTGCCTTCGCTTATCGCTTATCTTATTCGCTTATCTTCGCTTATCTTGTGTCTTAATATCTTATAATGTTTTACTCATAATTTATGTTTTGTCTAATATGTGTGCCTCTATGTATGTACAACATATAAGAAAATAGACAATAGTACAACATTTTACAATAACAGTATACATAATAACGATAATGCATGTACTAACATCTCATGATCTCGGAGGAAAGGTGCATGAATTTACCCCTTACGCCTCTATTGGTGTATGTCCGAGAATTCCGCCGTTTCAGCTTTACTAGTTGTGCAACCCTTTCTAGACAACTCTTTTTCCTCCGAGATGTGCGATGTCAGCACGTACATACTACGCGCACTGATTCTATTTACACATGTTTTTATGGGCACTGCACCTTTCACTATGCACTCACTATTCTGTCGTGCACAGAATGTATTGGTGCGTTCTTACAGGAATGAGACTAGATGGTTAGAGGGAATTGTATTGAGAAAAATTGAGTCCACTTACATATTTAGTTAAGTTAAGTAGATAATTGTATAATTTGGAAAAAAACATGTAGAGCAGATGACACTGGCAGACAATTTCAGTCCAGGAAAAGTAAACTTAAGTAAGTCCTATAAGAGCAAGCGTTCCAGCTGGTCCGATGAGACGTTATCCTGTAAGAGTTCGAAAGAACCCTTACCACTTATAAGGAGGGGAGGAGAGTAGTGTATTTAGACGTCTGTGGTGTGCCGATTGGAGGAAATACAATATTTAGCGATTTGCCAACACAGATATTACGCGTGCATAATGGTAGTTGATATAATTGTAAGAATGAAGTTATTAAATTGCAGAAGATATTTTCATTTGGACACCACAAACAAAACAATGGTTTTATTTATAAATTATTACAGTGATCACCCTGTTATGTTTACATTGTTTACAGCTCATCCTGAACTCCTCTACGAAAACCAACAAAAAGAAGAAAAAGAAGACCGGCGGCGAAGAACCCATGGAGGTTGAAACTGTTGCCTAGCAAAATAGATTGCCCCGGGCACACACAGGGGGTTGACTGTCAATAAATACCGATCATTACAACAATGTATATTGACCACTTTACTATACAGGGTGTAACTGAAGCCTGAAACTATGGATTCTGTTCATAATTGACGATTTTCTTTAAATTTTTTTTTTTACTAAATTCCAAGAAAAAGTGAATATATAAAATAGATATTATTTCATGACTTATACATATTATTCAGAATCATGAACAGAATGTAAGGTGTCGTCATTCTTTGATACACTGTATAGTGACTTCAACTTTAATTGTGTTAACAGAATATTAGTAATATTTATATATAAAAATCGTCTTACTAAATACATGCAGAATATTAAGGAATTTTCTTTAATTTTCAGTGTAATATCCAAAAGCACTTCTTGCCTTTGGCCCGTGCCATTTTACCTTTTCAAAGAGAAAAGTTGAAATTAAAGAATAATAATATTAACTGAAGAATAATAATTCTTTTTTCCAATCCCAGGAAAGGAGTCGCTTGATAATTCCCATTCCAATTAAATCCAGCTTGTATCTAAAATAAGATTCAATGTCATATTGACGATTCTATCAATATACTATATTGCTTGATGTATACTCATTATTTACTGATTGTCCAACCCGTGCCGAAACTGACACACACAACACCCCTGCATACAATCTACTTTTTAAAAGTCAGGTCAAAAAGTGGTAATGAGATTACTTTTCATCATTTTATATACAATTTAGATATTAAATCATTCCTAATAAAATACAACTTTTTGGTTAAAATACCCTTTAGGCAAAGTTATTTATGAAATATTTCAAATGTTTTAAATAATACCTTCTTTTGTGTGAAACTTGACAATCTCAATTCATACGTGCTATAAATATGTCGTATTTGTATTTTTTCTATCGGTGTAGCTATTCTCTTAACTACGTTTGTGGACCTTTTTTCTATTTACATTTACTTTATTTTTAGTGCAATAAAAATATAGAAATAGCTAACTTTGTACATACTAATGGAATCACTCCCACTTTTTGCGAGGCATTCATATATAGCACATCCGCCATAAACTCGTACCATAAATTGATAAAAATATAGAAAAGTATCATTACAAAAATGAAACGTATGCAAAAAAAGTAGTTGTTTTGTTACGATAGTTTTTTAACAGATTTGCGATGTACAAAACGTTAATGCATAGTGTCGTTTATAGGCTATACTTTTGAAGATCATTCCTTTAGTGACATTATTTTTTAACTAAATGTGACGTGCACAAAATTACTTCTCATCCCTTTTGTATCACATCTGACAAGAATACGTGTCTTGTATAATGTACGTTTAGCAAATGTTTGTCTTCAACTTGTTAAATATGTGACTTTGCGAGAAGGGAATAAATCAAACTGTGCCACAATTGTGGGCTGTTTTTGTAACCATTGTTTTTTTATTTACTGCATTCACCTGCTCATCTTTACATAAATTCATTCCTTGATTTAGCTATCATCAATGGATGAAGTATACATTATTAGTATGGATGAAGTATGTCTGTATAGTCTAGATTTAGACGAGGGGAGTAGCTACACTGACAAACGTACCACAAAAAAGCGGTGAATTTAGAAAAAAAATGTGCTTATAATCCGAAAAATCACGATGACTCTCCAAAGCAACAGTGGCCAGTTTTTCTAAAAAAAGAATCGATCATCTGCTTCGCGGCGCTTTGCACACGCGCCACTTTGATGGGGTTCGGCTCACCTAGCCATAAATCCATGTTTCGTCACCTGTTACTATGTTCCACACTAAATTTGACGCCGCTTCGTTGAATCTGGTAAGCATGGCATTGCACCAAGTGACGCGTTCCGTTTTTTGAGCCTTAGTCAAATTGTGAGGGCACATCTTTCGTACAGCCAAATGACTCATGTCTATGCCTAAGGGTGCTCGAATCTCGTGGTAGGTCACATGCCTGTCTGTTTCAATCATATGATGCACAGCATCGATGTTTTTGTTGTTGACAGCGGCGGACGGGCCACCTTCCCGAAATTCGTCCCTGAGATTGACACGACCGCGTTTGAATTCTGCAAACCAGCTATAAATTGTCGTCTTGTTTGGCGTTTCATCGCCAAAAGCAGTTTGAAGTCGAGCGAGGCTGCTGAGCTGTCGTAAACAACGTCCTGACACTTAAAATCGTAGAAAATCTTACAACGAAAATTTTCACAAGTTAAATCCATCGTAATGCAGAGACGCAATTTTTAAATTGACTCTACAATGAAAAAAATGACATGAAACAAACTTTATTCTACAGCCAGAGTAATTTAGTTTTGACTAAATGGCTTTCGGAATTAGAATTTAAAATAAATGATGTTTTATAAACTGTACAGCTCAAATCAGTTCTATATCTGAAATTGGAGTATCTCAAAATTTACCTAGTCACCCTATGTATGTAACATAACCATTTAACATAGATACCTACCTAGCCATTTTTGTTATTTAATTAAACATACCGCTCGTTTGTGGTTATTTTCTTGGTAATTTTAGCCAAAGAAAAGATCAATAAGTATAAATTTCGATTAATTGGGTATTTAGCTTATCAATATTTTGTGAAATTTCGATTAATTGGGTATTTAGCTTATCAATTTGTGATAATTACAGCCCAAATGCCACCTCGGACATATGTGCGGGTTATCCACCCCTAGAGCAAGCCCTGATGCTAAGTTATATCGTTAAAAGCGATGCGCACTGTTTTCGACCACTTTTAGCAAGTGTCCTGCACATGTGTGACGCGAGACCAAACTTTCAGATTAAAAATAGACATGTACAAGCAAAGTTTCAATAATATCTCTAGAATATCAAATACATCAAAACTACTATTACCTACCTACTATCTGTACTTTAATGTACCTAATATTATGTAATAATAAAACAACAAAATAAGTTGTAAACATTTAATGAACAAAATAACCACCTTAAATATTATTGGCTCCTACGTTTACATTATTTTACTTTTTTTCACTAGGAGTTGAACTTGGCTCAACAGGTTCTAGTGCTGCGGATACCATTTCGTAAGTCTTGACTGCTGCATCGGAGGCATGTGTTGGGAGGGCCACAAGGAATCTAAATGTAGCTTTCACTCCAGAATTCCAGTAGTACTTAAACAGATATGATATTCTATCATTTGACGGCAGTGGAGGTAACTGAAAAACAAAACATTTTCTGTAAATGTTCAGCCCCTTAAAAGCAGCTTTCATCTGATCTATAGGTTGGCCGGTAATGACAAAAGCATCCATTTTAGAGGTAAAATATCCTATATTTTTGTCAATTTTAGGTAAACAATTGTTTTTCATAAATATTTTCTTTATCGATCTCAATGCATATGTATATGTAATTAATTCAGAAGATATATGGGTACCTTCGACTCTCAGCTTTGAAGGCTAAGTCAGCCTGTCTAAAATTCTAATTTAGTCCTGTCTAGAATGACCTGTAAGTGACCACTGTCATTCTAATCTTTAGTTTCAGATTTTTCTTGTTTCCGAGGTCGCTGAATAAGAAACTGAAGTTATATTTAATAAAAAAATTGAATAAAATGACGTCAAAGTGAAAAATACGAATAAAAAAATTATTACTTATTCATGTTCCACCCGGTATATCTCTGACAATTATAGATATTCCTTTTAATTAGAGCCTGACTAAGAAAATAAAAAACCTCGCCATGATGCGTAAAACTAATCTAACTAATATCTTCTACTGACAACACTAACTAGCTATGAAAAAAGCAAATGTGGCGCCCCGAGTGCAATTTTTTTATTTTTATGGTCAGACTAACTGGATAAATCAACAAAGACCTGTACGGACTTTCTAAATCCTTTGCCCGAGTGTTGAATTTATGTATGTATTTGTATGATTTTTGATATTTGAAACAAAATATGACGTATGTGTCGTGTACGTTACGGCCGAATTTAGAATAGTGCCACCCGATCTCCTTCCATAGATGTAAAAAGCCACTAAGAGATAACAAAGCAGCTACATGTTCTCAGAGTGGATTCGTCAAACTACTTGGCCAACGTGAAGTTTTAAGGGCCTACATACATCACACTCAAGAAAATGTGCATAAGGAGGTTCACATCCAGCCAGGGCCGGCGGATATAGTGGGTAGCTCTACCCACTCGGAATTTTCCGATTTTGACGAAAAGTTACTGACGTCACTAGACATGGGGATTTCTTCGTCGCTCTAAAAATCCATGTCTAGACGAATTTTCTTTCTTTGTATCTTATTTTACTTAAAATTATATCCTGCCCTCATTGTTATTTAGAGCTATTGTCCAATATAAACTAATGTACGGTATCTATTGTTATGGATATCTATCGAGTCCAATTGGACAACTGTGCAGAATTAAAATCTAACAAATTGAATAGATCATCCGGTCAATTGTAACTCAATCACAATTAATGTTTGTACCAAGGCATGAAAAGTTCATAAAAAAAAAATAGAAAAAAAATTGACCCAAGTTTGATGGACTATAACTTTTTTATTTCTGTACGAATGTCATGATTGTTGTTTTAATTAATAGAGTATTTCATATAGAAATATTAAAAAAGTACAAGTGGTTTTAACGTAGAAATTTCAGTGACAACACTGAAATTTATAAGTTAAAACCACATTTTTGGAAAATTGCACCCAAAATTTCGATACAGTAATATAAGGTAATAGCTCCTATAGCTGACAGTGTACCTAATCCTGACACATCAGAATATAATTTGTAAAATTAGTGGTTTTAAACATTTTTAAAATTAAAAATAGTGGAAACAGTAGGGCAATTTTTGATTTTAATATTAGCAACACTTTTTTCAACATGGCAACAATAAGCTATCTACCTCACTTACTGTTTGACAAGAATTTCTTACATGTCAGCTACTAGATCACAAAATGTAAAATTGCTATTACCTGACATTCTGTGTCAGCTATTGGGAACTGGTTTCAATGTTTAATTTTGTGTGTTTAGTATTCATGCTTTTGCATGTGGTGCGGTATTTTATTCTCATTTATTTTAGTAATGTCTAACCAAAAGCTGACACACTATGTCAGCTACTCATACATCAGATGTCAGCTATGAGTGGTGAGAGTTTTTCTTCTTTTCTTTACAGATGTATAATGTAAATAAAAAGATTTTGAATTATTCACGTGAAAGCATGTTAGCTACCTTAGACGCTATGAGAAATGGTATGCCATGTGCTACTGCTGCTAAAAGATTTAAGGTGCCACGAGTTACATTGCTGTATAAATTTAGGGGTAAATATCCAGAAGATAGAAAAATGGGACCGGAATGAAGGTTTTTCTCGTCATCCTGAAGTCAGTGTGAGAATGGCACAAAATCTTACAAAAAGTAGAGCCTCTATTACAAAAGAAGGAATTGACAGTTGGTTCAAAGAAGTTCAAACATACTTCCAAGAACAGAATGAATTTAGTATTCTTGAAAACGGTAGTCGTGTCTTCAATGCAGACGAAACAGCTTTCTTTATAAATCCCAAGGTATTGGCGCGTGGAGGAGATAAGGCTATCTATCAAAAGGGTAATAATGACGAAAAACAAAACTTGACAATATTATTTACTGCAAATGCCAATGGACAAATAGCACCACCGATGATTGTGTGCGTATTCCATCATATTTGGCCGAATCTGTACCACCAGACTGGGCAATTGGGAAGTCTGATAATGGGTGGATGACCTGCGAAACGTTCTTTGAGTATGTTACAAACATATTCCATCCCTGGTTAGTAAAAAATGCAATAGAACTTCCAGTATTATTCTTTGTTGATGGACATGTCTTGCACATGTCGGTTCATCTAAATGACTTCTGCTCATCAAATGGAATTATTTTAATCGCACTATTACCTATTGCAACCTATGGATGTTGCAGTTTTCAGAACGTTGAAACAGAGATGGTCTGCAGAAGTTCATGATTGGAAAATCAACCACAAAAAGGGAGATCTTATTATGGTTGAGTTTAAAGGTGGTAAAAGGGGTGCTACACTTTTTCATTATGCATGTATCATACAGGACATCGAGAACAATGAAATATCTGTTATGGCTTTGAAATGCATTGACACAAACAAAAAGATTTTCATCTTCAAAGATAATGACATTTCAGTAATTCAGTTAAGCCAAATAGTAGGGGTCATAACGCCACCAAAACTGCAGGTTGTGGGTGAACGATTACGATATGTGTTTTATAGCTCATTGTCAGTAAAGAAAATGTAATTTTGCTTTAAAATAAACAATTGTCTCATTTTTATTGTGTCAGGCATTGGTCAGTTTGATGTCAGTCACTAGCACATACACAATTTTTGATGTCAGGTTTAGGAGCATATATATTAAATATGAGTAAATTATATTTGCTTGTATACTAAAATAAAGACATATATTAAATAAAATACATAGATAAATCACTAGATTATAATACTTGTTGCATATTATTTCACTTGAGAAACCTTAAAAACGTTTGTTCTAAGTTTTATAAATTCTAAACTTAAGGTACATGTCTAATAGTGTCAGCTACAGGAGCATTTACTTTAATAGGATCAGAGCTCCAAAGCGTATGAACACATATTTTTGAAAAATATAGGCATTTATATTTTTGAGTTCAAACTCAATAACGTATGAACAAAATTACATTATTCGAGCGGTTGGAGTCATTCCTCTATATACAATTTCTTAAGGGACTGTCCGCCTCCCGGCCAACTACACATTCGGGCCTAACGCAACCTGCCGGCCCTGCATCCAGCAGTAGATATTAAAAGGGGTGGTTACGGTAATTTGACGTATAAGTAAGAATTTTATAACATTGAAAAAACGCAGCAAAATATAGAAAATAATAAAAGTATTTATTTCATTAGCATGTTAAATTAGAAGCTACACATGCACTTATCGGCTGTACACGCAATACAAGAGCAAAAATACTGCCGTTAAAACTCCATAGGCGTGCATGCATCATAATAATCAATACCTACTGTCCCGGAATGAGCTAAATGCGCGCGCTAATGCGGTGCGAGGTTGAGGACACGAGCACACCCCCCTCCCAGCCGTCTCGCCGCACTTGTGCCGGCTAGTTAAGTGATGCACTTGCTCACTTTCTATCGTTTCTCTTGCGTCATCGATATAACGCGTGTTGGGTAGTTTTTTACTATACTTGTTAAAATGAGCGACCAAACCTGATTCTGACTTGTCTTCATCAGGTGTTACAAGTTCTTAACGTGTTGGGGTGTGCTTGCGTAGTCCTAGTTGCTGTGCAAGTCTTAGATATTTTAAATAACACAACGAGGCTTGTTAAAGTACGTGTATTCGGCCATGATGGGCGGGCGAGTGTGTGTGACATAGACAATACAGATTACTAATAAAGACGGATACATAACACAAGTAATGATTGTAGTGACTAATATTCATTCAAAACAATATGATAGTCTTTTGTGTCTTTTGGTACTTTTAAGTTATTTTTTATTATAATTAATAATGTGTAATGCGTAGTAGATTTATATTCTTATTATAATATTGTTTTTTTTTTATATTTCTCTCAATTAGTAATTTTTGTATTTTTTTCTTTTTGTTTCTTAGTGACAAAACTAAAAATTATGTATACCTACTTACTATATTATCTAATGTGTGATAAATAATAAATAATTAAAGTAAATAAAAATAGTAAAAAATAAGTGATGTTTTTTTATAATTATATAGTCGTGTTTTATTTTTGACCGCGATATTTAAATTAAAAATATCAACTTTTATCAATATCGATATACCTATCTTTCACTAAGATCATTGTAGTACAACACTAAAAACAAGCGACATAAAACGGTCACATTCCTTCCGCGCGCATTCAACTCATTCCGAGACTATAGTTATATTTCCATCGATAAAACCAACCAGCCATACTCTTATCACATCTATAGATGCAAAACTATATTCACCTACATTTATTAATTTTCGAGTTTTAACATAAATCTACTGAAGTATTTATTTATTTACAAAAAGATCTCCAACATAAGCTTATATTCGGTAATATACTTATATCTAATCAATGTTTCTATACTTACAGGTGAACACAACATTATTATTGCTTAAATACAAAGTTTTTATATATCTAAGAAATTATATTAGTAGTGTCATTATAATTCTAATTAATTAAGTTATTATATTATTTATTATATAATTAATCAAAAGTACCAGCATCCAGGACCAATAATTTAAATATTTGCTTCCTAAATTTGCCATAATTTGTATTATTGTAGGATCTACAAATGTTCGATTAAAAAATAACTTCAGATTCATATTCAAGGACCACAGAAATATAATAAAAATGTAGAACTTAAGATTGAATGACGTGGTCACATTAATAATAATAATAATAAATGTTCTTTATTGCATACAAATAGTTATTACATATGCACAAAAATAATAAATGACAGAATACAATAGGCGACCTTATCGCTAAGGCGATCTCTTCCGGGCAATAGAGATAGAGAAAAATAAAAGGGATATAGGTAATGCAAAATGATTGAAATTTACAGAATGAAATATGTTCAAAATATACTTACCGACTATGTCGATAATAAATATACTTAATACTTATAATAGTAAATAACCTAATAATATATAAATAAATAGGGTTGGTTACATAAATACATTTTGGTGATTCTAAGCGAATTTTCGGCGGGTTCCCACTGGCATTAGATTGGCAAATATTGAATGAGGTTAAGCTCAACAGGTTGAATAACTAATAAATAAATAATATAACATCACTTTCAATAACCCATATAAAACCTACCATCTCGCTGGTCAAAAACTAACACCAGTAACAACTCACAAAGATTTGGGTGTAATTATTAGTAGTAGCAACTTAAAATGGGACATTCACATTATGTCAGTAGTGAAAGTGAAACTCAGCGATTTTTCTAATAAAAATGCATTCTCCTGTATTACAATTCCAATCTTCGTGAAGCTCTACAAAATATACATACGACCAATTCTTGAGCATGCATACCAAGTCTGGAGACCTTATTTCATAAAGGACATCGACATATTAGAGATAGTCCAGAGGCAGGCAACCAAGATGCCACACGAACTAAGGAGCAAGTCATACCTTGCTGACAAACACGGGTTCATAAAAATCCGATATTTATAATAAATATCAAAATATCCGATATATATCGGAATATGTCATGTATATAAAAAAGACGCGAATTTCATTCTGTAAGTGGTTTTAATGTGTCAAAATTGTTAAATTAAACTTTTTCAATAACTTTCTTTAAATGCATTTCCAAGCACCCTTTTCTATAGAAGTCATAGTAGCTTCAAATTGCCTGTCTTTAACTAGAGCTCTGATTTGCGAACTCACAAAAATTTCTTCTTTTATTTTTGGTTCAGAAAGAGCAGGAAATTTGTCGATAAGACAGGTATTTAAAACAGTCAACATATTTGTCAAGTGCTTTTTCGAATTGTTTCATTACATGAAGTTTAATTTGAAGAGGTGGCAAAAGAATATTCTTAGGATCCAATAAGATACCCCTTATTATGTTCTTACTACCTGGTGTTAAACTTTTTCTTTTGGGCCATTATCTTTGTTTCTGTTGTTTGTCTCTTGCCCTACTATCCCACTCGCACAAATAACATGGAAATTTTGGAAATCCCTGTTGCTGGCCTAATATCATACAGATCACTTTCAAATCTCCACACATCAACCACTGATGTTCATCATATGTAATTTTCTCCAAAACATACTCCAAATTTTCATAGTTCTCCTTCAGTTGCACTGAGTGTACTACTGGAACTGAAGACTGAAAGAACTGAAACAGCTCAGCCGCATCCTTGGGAAGGTTAAAATCCCTTACTATATCATTTAGCTTGGCTTGTGTTAATACTTGTGGTGCCAGGAACAAACTCGTTGTTGAACTCAAGCGATGGTGAATCACTGTTACTGGCTGAACTATATCAAGTTCACTACTGTCTGTAGGTGGCTTAGGTATAGGAACACTAGGATCATGGGCTACTAGTATCATAGCAGATGGCAAGTTTGAGTATATAATTCCTTTTTTGTTCTTTGCATTAAAACCCTTCACATTGCATGAATAAAAGTAACAGTCACTACTGTAATTTGGAAATTCACACCACACCATCGGTATCCCAAAACGTAGTGATTTTTCATTCCCTTTGTCCAATTTCGTAAGTCTTCAACGCAAACACAGTATGATGAAGAGCTGATGGCCTGGATTGATCTCCTAGTTTAATTCCAAATTGTTATCCAAACTTCCAGCTTTTATCACAAATCAGGTTTTTTTTTTTCTCTGCTTTTTCACAACAAAACTACCCATAGCGTACATCTGGTAACGTACAATGGTAGTACAAACACAAACATACACGTACAATGGTCGCTGAGTTAGACCAAGTGTGGAAACCTGCCAGTTGGAGATGAAGATGACACATGGAAACTGACAGATCCAAATATTGGTCTTTAAACAAATGAGTATCCAACCAGAAAACAAATGTGCAGTGGAACCTTTTAATGATTTAAATGACCTTTAACCCCACAGCTGCTGGGTGCACTCAACTGGATATATTAGCCCTCTCTCACAGAAAACTACCATGAAATGTGAACTTGACATTTCCTAAAATATGTGTGTGACATTTCCACACTGGCATATCTCCATTGGAGTATTTGGAGATATGCCAGAGTCCATTCTCATCCCATCCTATTCCTCCCCATTCCGTAATCTGCAAAGGTAGGCAGAGCATCTGGGGGAGTACCAATATTTGTCATGATTGGACTGATGTTGGCATGTATCGGGGATATCTATGGACAACAGTATCCACTTACCATCAAGTATGCTCATCTACCACGTTTTTCTATACAGAAATGCAAAATGGCAGGGAGGATCAAGTGGCTAAATTAGTAATCTGATAACTTTGAAACAAATTTAGAGAATTTATCTATGGCGTTGTCAATTACCTCATATGGAATTTGTTTTTTGAAGTCGCCAACATAAGGAGAGACTCCTTTTTCGAGTTCTTCGTATAATGCACTTGTAGTGGAACTGTCTTTCCATACGCCTTTGTCCACTGTGTAGTAAACCGCTGAGCCGAGTATAGCAGACTTTATGCCAAACCTAAAATTAGAATACATAATAACATTTTCTACACAGAAATATAACTACACGAAAGACTAAGCGGTGTTATAATTTATCATACTTCAACATTCTTATGGCTACACAAACATTAATCAAAATGGAACACAAAAATAAATTGTGTTTATTCTTCGTTAATATCGTTTTGGAATTACGTAATTTTTTGACGTAGATTTTGAATATTCATTGATTTAAATTAGACGATAGATGAAATACGACTGAAACTTGTCAAACTTGACACATCGCTTTCATCTAGATCTGACACTTTTTTGGCTCTGTTTTTTGACATGTAACGCCTATTCTCGCGCTTTATTTTTTTTTATAGATTAGTGGGCGGACGAGCAAGCGGTCCCATGTGATGGTAAGTGTAACCGCCGCCCATGGACACCTGCAACACCAGGGGGTATGTGGGCGCTCCGCCGACCTTTCAAAATCCTATTCACAGCTCTCTTGAAGAACCCCATATATATCGTATTTTTTTTTTAATGTTTCTTTCAAAAATTGATAATATGAAAATTTCTTTTCATGTTTTCTTTCCGAAAAACATGGCAAACACTTATTGATGATGTATGATGAGATTGATGAGAATGACACTTTCAGGCACCTTGAAAAGATAAAAGATTAAACCGTTCTGCCAGACCTTTTTCGCTACATCAAAAAAGACGACTATTGTCTCTTTTGGTTGAGACCTGTGAGGATGTGCTCCTTATTCGGGTGCACCAACAGATGCATGGCGTTTTTCTTGTGCTTCCAAGAAGTTCTCATCTGTCCTCAGGGGCCATCCATAAATTACGTCACAGGACTTTCATGATTTTTGGAGTCCCCCCCCCGTCCTTGTCACAGGTGGTCACATTTGTGTGACCCCCACTCCTGGTGTTACGTCACATATTTTGCAATTTTAAATTTAGCTATATATTAAATTAAAACAACCTTATAATAATATTGATAAAGTTGGTAATATTTTAAAGGTTTTCGTTAGAGTTGAAGTTTAGTTTTAATACTTTAGATTTATACATGTGACGTCACGAAGCATATGACCTTATGTATATGAGCATATGTCACACAATGTCACACTTTGTTGACCCCTCCCTCCCCTTTAACGTGTGACATAATTTATGGATAACCCCTTATTAACTATTACCGCAGGAGTGCATGTTTGCTACGACTCTCCTATCTATCAGCAAGGGAAAGAATTTTATGACTGACTAACGCTTATTTAGTTAATAGTCGTAGATCTTTTGCCGTAGGCGGTAGAGAATCATATGAATTTCTCTTGTAATCGTTCCAGATTTAATATGTGTGTAGTATAGAATGATGACCATACCGGAGACGCATATTATAAAATACTACGGATAAAAGTATTTAGGCAATATATGAAAAGGAAAAAAAACACGTAGGTACATATTTCAGGTACGCGACACGATAGCGAACTATGTTTGGAGTTTCATTGCGGGATAGGATCCGAAATGAAGATATTAGCCAAAGAACTAAAGTTACCGGTATATCGTATAATCAGAATGTTGAAATTCTCTTGATGTTGCAGTGTCAGGTGTCCTCACGTGGAACCGCTTGTTCGTCCGCCTACTTCCAAAAGAAAACAATAATATTTACTTTCCAGAATTGCTGACCTGTCATATTCATTTCTCTTCAATTCTGCGGGACTTTTTTGGTGGCGCGTGCTCTACTAGACGTAGAATGTTAACTGTCACCGCGATACCAAAAATCTCTATGGATAGTTATTAATTTATTGCAAATATTGTTGTAATGCAATGAAAGATTTTACTTGTCTGTCATGTCATTGTTGTCTTTAATAAATTAAAGTGTTAGGTTAGGTAGGTACCGGCGTTTTGTAATGTTTACAGGACGACATAATAGCAACTGAACGCTTAAAGTTTTTGAGCATACCTTTGAACGAAGTTATTTGGCTGGATTTTTAACTTAAAGAGGCCCAACGTCGATTTTAAATTGTAATCTAAGGTACCACAATGAATTCAGTCATGAAATTAATAGAAAGTATTGAACACTGCTTACTACCAAAGCTTGCAAGAAATTTTGATGAAAGTGAAAATCATCCAGAATATGATGTACGAAAAAATAAAGTGGACCAGTATTTCAGTTTCGTGATGTCGTTGTTAGGAGATTTGGACCTTAGACAAAATGCACTACTAGCACCGAGCGTCCTTTCGTCATTGTTAATTATGTACAAAGAGTTACAAAGCGATGGCCCATGGAATACAGAACAATGCAAGACCTACTCGCAAAAGTTAAACCGTGGCTTTGGACTGTTGTACGAAATTACATTAGACGATTTACTGCGAAAAAATAACACTTTCAATACTCAAGATGTGTTTGACAAATGCATTGAAAATTTGCATCGCAAACTTACATCAGAAGAATTTAAGAAATATCCAGGACGTATTGAAGTGTATTGCTCCCTAATGCAGGATGTTAAGGTGAATATATTTTTATTGACCATATACAATATATTTGATGACCAATTAGTCCAGTTGCTAGTGTTCCTACCTGCTGTGTAAAATGTTCCAGGTTTGATTCCTGGTTCAACATTCATTTGTTTAAAAACCATCATTTGGTTCTGAGTGGTGTGTTCATCTTTATTGAGTGTGGCATTATTTATTTGTTATTAAATTTGACCATGATTTTTTTTCCAATGCCATCAATTGCATTACTTCTAATCCCCCCCCCCCCCCTTCGTTTCTCACATTGACAAAATAGACATTGTTTTAGATGACAACCTATCAATCCAAAGAAGGAAATTTTGATGAACTAAAAAGTATATTTGCAACTTCATGTCCAATAGAAAGTAGGAGTGTGGGAGTCAAAGATCTCTTTATTTCAAGTTTCAGTCAAGTCAAGTTTCAAGGGCGGTAAAGTACTTAAAAAAAATTAAACTTATACAATATTGGAGACAAGTGGCAGAGCTTGATGCTAGTATTAATCTGATGCTTTTAATTAAACTTAAATCTAAATTCAAAAGTAATCTCTTATTGCTACATCATAACTTAGCTAGCTCTATGTTCCTAGAACTATGCATTTGCCCGGACAGGCAGACAGGCGGTAAGGGCCTGGGTGACATAACTACCTAATTTGAACAAGTCAACAGCAACAAGTTTTGTATTAATCTAAATTTATTTTCTATATTTTTTTCAGGAATTTGATGTAACATTGAATGCATTAAAAACCTTACCTATATCATTACTAATGGCTGAAGACTACATCATTGAATATAAGGTCAAAGGCCTGAAATGTTGCATAACCATACTGCAGTGTTTGGTATGTAGTGTCATATTTGTAAACTGCAATCAATTGTTCTATACTGTAGCTCACAAGAGATCCTACTTTGCATTTTAAAAACTTAACATTTTCTTAATAATTATTATATTTCTTCATTATCTTAATATTTTCTTATTCCTGCCATACTTTACATTAACGATGGTAAACATTAAAATCCAACTGGCACAAACATTACATGTGTGGGTAAATATTTTAGTGTGAGTTGAGTAAATATTTTATAAATTTCTTTGTTATCCTTACTAGTTCTACCATTATGCTCATATGTGTCATTCTCATTATTGTCAGAGACTATTGTTTTATGTATAAACAATAAATAAATACTGTTGTCCCCTCTGGTTTCCTATATATTGGAAACTAGTAAAATCTTTAAAAAAAATGCACAATTGCTTGTTTCTATTAGAACAGAATTTTAAAATAACAAAATTTTAAGTTCCAAATTTTTAATCAATAAGTCCCATACAGACTTTTTGCTTAAATAAATGTACCATTTCATTAGCTGTGGTTCAATAAAAACAAGATATACAAATCAATTCAAGAATTAATGATAATAATTTATTATTAAATTCACAACATATTTTCGCATGTCATTTTTTATAATTTATTGCAGTCCAAAGAGGATTTCGAAAATGGAAACTACTACGAAGTTATATACAGAAGTCTCAAAAAAGTTCTTGTAGAAAAAGACTTGAATGTTACTAAATTAGTTTTGGAATGCTTTATGGAGCAAATGAAAATTGTACCTGCAGATGCAAAGGTAGGGTGAAATTAAAACATTTCATTCTTTGGAGGTTTAAAGAATAGTACAACTACTTTAATTTCAATGTTTGCTTCAATGTTTCAATGTTGACAATTCCTTGATTAAGCTGCCTTCAAAAAAAAAGGTCAGGGACCCTCAGGGACGTAACTAGGCTAAATATCACCCGGGGCAATACCTCACTTTGGCCCCCCCCCCCCCCCCCTTTCACCCACTTAAACGAAGAATGGCCAACCATGACCAATGAAACGAAGACTCTCCTAAACAACACTCCTGAGATTGTTACCAAACATTTACTATACTTTTCATAATTAACTTGGGTAGATAGTAAGTAAATGCTCGATTTCAAAGGTAAAAAGTTTATTTTAGAGGTATTAAAATCGCACAATCAATAGTTACATAGTGTATTAGGCCTATACAGTTACACGTATATTTATGTATATCTAGATTCTGAAAAATAGTGAAAAACTTTGGTGAAACTTAAAACCTGAATATTAACTAAAATTTTACTTTATGACTTTTTGTAGCTGCAGAAGTCCTTACAATTTCGTCAAAAGATAGTTTAGTTAGAAGCTATTTGGTGCTCTATGGAAATGATGCCAAGGTTGGTAAGTCGTTGCTGTCCTGTCAAGTTTCTGATATATTTTTTTATTATTCTTTATTATCTTTAATAAATGATAATAAATGCAGTTAAATGCCGATGATTTACGTCGAAATTGACGCCAATTATTATATTTTTTCTCGTGATTTGTGTTAATTTACGGAAATATTTGTACACTATGTGTCAATAGAATTATATACTACGTATAATTGTACTTTTTCGTTGTTGAATTAATGAATTTTAGTGCCGTTCCGGCTCTGAAGGCGCATTTTTGCTAAAACATGATATGGGAGATTGAGTACTACAGGATAAATAAAGAAATATTTCGAAATGTATTACATTAAATGTCAATACAAAAAATGAGCTATTTAAAATATTTACTCAGAAATGTAAAGCAACTTTCATTTCACCTATAGAAGACCTCAAAAACTTGTATTATTCGCTTAAAACATGAAATGGCTCTTAAGACACAACAACAGTATCACCTACACACATGGATAGCACTACATCGACAATTTTGCTCTAATTGTCGCTGGTGGGTCTGTGCCCTGCTTAACAGGGATCGCACAGGAACTATCTAGTGTAACACTAGATGGTTCCTGTGCGTTTAAATAAGTTAAAACACTAGCTAGTAGTGTTTAAATAATGAAATCG
Organism: Sesia apiformis; assembly: GCA_914767545.1. Taxonomy (NCBI): domain Eukaryota; kingdom Metazoa; phylum Arthropoda; class Insecta; order Lepidoptera; family Sesiidae; genus Sesia; species Sesia apiformis. Next base: position 15,965,452 of record OU611953.1, read on the forward strand.
TGTGATGAAGCCAGTGCTATATATAATAGATAATGTTTAAACTAAGCATCCATAGATTACTTACATGCTAATATAAGAAATAAATCACATTTAAATTATCGCCAACTTGCACGATATCTATAGACTATAGACCAATCAAAATCGAGTACCTTCCCGCGCACTAAATCTCTTCACATTTCCAGACTTTTCTGGACTCTGGAGATATCCTTATGACGCAATAACTCAAATCTTTGGAGCGCCAGTTTAAAATTTTATTAATATTATTTATTTATTTTATTATTTTTATCTTCCACTTGTATTTTTTGGAAAACAACAATTGCTATTTTGGCGCCCCTGAAAAGCCGGCGCCCGGGGCACAAGCCCCGTCAGCCCCCCCCCTAGTTACGTCCCTGGGGACCCTCATCAGGAACAAAGATCTAATTTTTTTTCATCATGCATTAAACTCCGAATGTAATTCGAAATAAAATCTGTATAGTTCATGTATTTTTTTATTATTTTGTATCATATTTTCAATGCAAATAATTTAAAATAAGGAATCAAATCACAAATCAAAAAGTTTCATTAACCGGCCTCATTAACGTCTCGCTTTCGATACTCGCACGCACACACAGAGAGAGAAAGAGAAAGGCGTATGGAGGGGGTAAAAATCTTACATGACGTTACATTTTCTCTCGAATCACACCTACCACAAGCCGCGTAAAGGAACTTCCTTCCAAAAATAATTGAAAAATATTGCCTCGCATGTCTATGTGAAAGGAAACATTTGGCTTAATGAGCTTAATTTTCTATTGAGTCTCAACATTTGGAATAATTGATTTCTAAATACACTTACGATATTTGACCCTTTCTACCTGACTACGGAATGCGACGAGGGATATGTGTTCTTCTTGGACGTCCACTGCTGGACATAGGCCTCCCCCATTGTCCGCCATTTAGACCTATCGGCAGCGAACTGCATCCAGCGGGTGCCCGCAACCTTTATGAGGTCGTCTGTCCATCTAGCAGATGGACGTCCTCGGCTTCGTCCGCCGGTACGTGGTCTCCATTCGAGAACCCTTCTGCCCCATCGGCCATCGGTTCTTCGAGCTATGTGCCCTGCCCACTGCCACTTCAGCTTGCTAACCCGAGAGGCTATGTCGGTGACTTTAGTTCGTCTACGGATCTCCTCATTCCTGATTCGATCACGTAGGGAAACCCCGAGCATAGCCCTCTCCATAGCTCGCTGTGCGACAGTGAGCTTATTTATGAGGCCCATAGTCAGAGACCACGTCTCGGTGCCGTAGGTCATCACCGGCAACACACACTGGTCGAAGACCTTCGTCTTCAAGCACTGAGGTATTTTGGACGAGAAGACGCTGCGTAGCTTCCCGAACGCTGCCCAGCCGAGTTGGATTCGTCGATTGACCTCTTTCTCGAAGTTGGACCTACCTAGTTGGACCGTTTGGCCTAGGTAGACGTACTCGTCAACAACTTCGAGAATCGAGCTCCCAACTGAAACTGGGGTGGGCACAAAAACAAAATTAGAGATTGACAAATGAAAGTGACTCCGATAATCCATATAACTTGTCAATCTTAAATTATTCAGTATCAATAGCTATTTTAATATCAAAGGAGAGTAAATAGGCTAACAGCTATCTCACTGTAGAATATATTCCTTTTTTTATTTTACTCCACTTAATAAACCTTGTTATAATGTTAATTAGAACAAAAGAAGTTAAGTTACATTTTGGATTTTTAGGGTAATATTATTCATTATCATTTTCTTCTTTTCTTTACTCGAAGAAAATGACATTAAATAATTAAATCAACCTAATCAATTATATTTTTTCTTAAAAATAACACTTTCAACAAGTTTTCGTACGATTTATCTAATCTATTCATTTCCCCTCAAGTCCCAGCACTAAAATCCCGGGATGGTTATATTCAACACTAACATTTCGTAGAAAATGTTTAGGTATTTAGACACCCCGACTTTTCTATGACTACAAATATGCCATGAAACATGTACAGTCAGTTATATTGTTATTACAGAGTGCTCAGTTGGATGATCTGTTCAAATGTGTCCTGGACCATGTGCACTTAGAGGCTAATTTATTACGAAAGGAACAATTATTGAGTTTCTTTAAAAACATAATTGACATGCATGGAGTGAATTGTGTCAGCAGGAAGAAAACATTTATGGCACTCATGTGTGACAGTTTGGACATGTGCACCATTGAAGCAGTAGCCGAGGTGCTCTTATTGAAAGTTTTAGAGGTAAAATATGTTTTTTTCTTTGATGTACTTACTTTATGTCTTTTGAACATTTTAGAAGAGAGAGAGGTTGAACACTGCATTCATAGAACCACTGATTATAGAAGAATACTATAAAGTGTACTGCATTTCTCACTTTATCCTATTCCCCCAATGTATGTACATGTTTTCAGTGGTGAGATATGCCAGAGCCCAATCGCATCATATCCCTCCAAATTTTCTCAACCCTTAATCAATTCCCAAATCTCCAAACGTAGCCAACACCACTTACAGGGACATGCCAGCGTTTGTCATTCTGAATTGATGATGGCATATATCGTGGACAGTATCCACTTACCCCCAGGCGGACTGTATGATCGTCTGCCACCTTCTTTCTATAAAAAAACAGCTTCATGTAAGGAAGATGGTCAGTCTTGCTTGGCATCTATGCAATGACATATGAATGCCATTACGGAATGGCATTCGTCTTTTATTGTAGCACATCTTTTGATGACCTTCTCGTTAATTTATGGCAAATAGTTGTATGGAAGCTGAGGAAATCCCAACCCACTCTTGTAGTACATGAGTGTGGCACCCCAACAAAGGAATATCCTCAGTTATCCGGAAATACTATGACAAGCATGCAGCAAGCCCCAAAAACTACTCGACTCGAGTAGAGATCTATGGGCGAAGGACTTCCACACAAAATGGTGACTTTGATCAACTAATTGTAGAAAAGAGATTGTTTAAAGATTTCGTCAGTGACGAAGCCTTGAATCTAACTTGAAAAAAGGGATTGAATCTAATCCGAATAGGATTTTTTTTATATTTTTATCCTGACTTTGATTTTCTCTTTTATAGTTGGAATCCAAAGAGGACTGTATCTAGAAATAGTATAGATAGTTCTTTATTAAATCACTAATAGTATTATTATTCCAAAAAGCATTCCCTTGTGAATAGCTCGAATAGCTCAATTAATTTTTGATTTTTCATTGTTTCAGTGTTATAAAATATGGATACAGCATTGTTGGTGTGTTTGGAAGCTGTCTACAGACCAAAAAGTCTTGTCCCAACTGTTAAAAATTTTGTATGTGTGTAAAGATGAAGAAATGTCAGAAAAAGTACAAACACTGATTATCATTCTCATTGGTTTGTGCACAAAATCTGAACAAACACAGATATTGAGTAATTTAGAAAAATCATCTCAGTTGCCAAGTGAGAAATTTTTGAAAAGGATTGACTTAATTAAGAATGAAATTAGCCTGTGAAATAAAAGAATTATCCATTTTTAAATCAGTTTATTTTTATTTTACTTTATATAAATATAAAATAGTGAAAATTTGATGTGGATTATATAGGATGTGGTAATAAGCATTTCTGATACTAATTAGAAATTAAATAATTCATTTAAAAGTGTAACAAAAATTATTGCATCTACCCTCCTTAAAGTACCTTGGTGCGTATGAACGCAACGTTGAATATATTAAAAGTAACTGGGTTGTCTATGTGTTTATGCGCAACGTTTAACGTATAAGCGCTGAGTGTGGTATGCACTTGCTCAGTGAGCAACTTCTGCGTTTAACCGCTGGACATTTAACAGTGCATTATTTTTTGTAATTAATAAATTACAATACCAAAAAGATTATTAAATTTTTTTAAGGAAAAAACGAAATCTTAATAGAAAGAGTTAAAAACAACCAATTTTAATAAAACTACGACTACAAAAACGTAATTATGAAGGAAAATTCTTCAGTTTTAATTTGATTTGCGTTCATAAGTAACATAAAAATAACCTTTCTATTTCAGCTTTGAATAAATTAAGCTTTTAAACAGTATTCATGTTTCATTTGAACATAAGATTTTTTTTTTATAGACTGCGGATGAGCAAGCGCTCCCACGTGATGGTAAGTTTTACCGCCGCCCATGGACACCTGCAACACCAGGGGGCATGCGGGCGTGCCGCCGACCTTGCAAAATCCTATTCACAGCTTGAATTTGAGCCATCAACTATTTGATACTATATAGTATATTGATTACTATACTATATAGTATATATATATATATATTTTATAGACTAGTGGGCGGACGAGCAAGCGGTCCCACGTGATGGTAAGTGTTACCGCCGCCCACGGACACCTGCAACACCAGGGGGTATGCGGGCGCGCCGCCGACCTTGCAAAACCCTATTCACAGCTCTCTTGAAGAACCCCATATCGTAGCTCAATGGAAAGATCTCTTGAGGCAGTTCGTTCGACAGCCTATGGGTTCGCGGTATAAAATAATTTTTGGACCGTACAGTGCGCGACACCTCCGTATCGAGGAAATGCGGATGGACCACACTTCTGTGACGGGAGGTGCGGTTATAGAAACCCGAGGTGGGAACTATATTAAACAATTCTTCAGAGCATTCCCCATTGTACAGGCAGGCGATAGAACACACGCAACGTCTGTCCGAATGCTGAGGGGCTCTAAACCGCCCGTGAGAGTAGGATCTTCGACAATACGAACAGGACGTCGTTGGATGGAGTCAAATGGGTCCAAGATGACTAATGATACGTTTAAACATCTCAAGCAGAACATGCAAACGTAGTGTATGTACGTTATACGTGCAGAACACGTATTCCTTGCATATCATATGCACCTTTTACAAACAATGGAATAAGATTATTTTTTTTAGTTTAATAAATGCTTGGTTCGATTAAACAATGAACTTATATTTTCATCAGGTGCTAACAATGAGTAGTGTAAACCACTACTTATCACTAGTTCTCTAACTATTATAATTATTCCCAAAGTAGGTAGTTGTAAAATTACTCTTGCAAAAAGTTACTTAAAACTCAGGATACAGTAAACTATCAAGATTGTAAAATCTGTTTCTATAAATATTATATTTAAAACATTTTGTATCGAGGTATTCACTTTATTATCACAGATCGTTAATTTTATACAAACTATCACAAACTTCGGCAATGTGAGGTCTAAGATCTTTATTATATTTTGTGCATTTCCTTGCTAATTCATGAATCTCTTTAGCTTTCGCCCACTTTGCAATGACAGGATCTAAAATCTGAGTAATGTCATATTTTAAATCCTTGATAAAAACCTTGATATTTTTAATTTCTCCATCATTGTTAACAATAGGTTCCAGACCAGTTACTAGTTCCCATAGAACTATGCCATAACTGTATATGTCACTTTTTTGTGTAATGGTGCCGCCTTGACGTTCTGGTGCCATATATGCTGAAGTCCCAGTTACTGTTCTAGTCTCCATAAGGAAGGTTGCATCACATTGTTTTGCTAAACCAAAGTCACAAAGCTGGAAAGAGAGAGACAAGTGCTTTAAATATGAAACACAAAACTTTTTTGAGGGTGAATGATAGATCGATACAATTCTAGTAGCGATTATTAAAAACATTTGTCATCAATAATTGATTTATTAATCTCACAAATGTATTTAATACGAAATCAATTTAATAAATCGATTGTATTATATGTAAACAATAAAATCATAAGTAATAGAACGCAGTTTTTTTTTATACTAGCAACAATGGCTATGGCATTACTGGCATTGTCACTCGCAACGATAAGTCCATGCTAGTCACTGCTTTTCTGTTCGCTTTTTTTTTCACATTTCCTATTTCTGTGTCATTGTATTTGCGCTTTTAAAGCCATGTTGAGTACTTGTCCTCCTTTACGGTACATTTAAAAACTGCCGATGGGAATGGTGCTGAAAGGACAGACTGGGGAATTCTTAGGAAGACTTCGTGAATACTTTGAAAGAGAAAATCAAAATGGTGGCCCTCCTATACCAGTGTCGCAAGTGTGCGAGCGTGTTGCGGCAGCTCTAAATATTAGTACTCCAACTGTGTGGAAAGTAAGCACCGAAGTCTACGGTAGCAGCGGCACGGAAACAAATAAACCTTCTACACCAAGAGAAAAACGAAGACCGTGACCCACGACAACAGTTGATAGGTTTGAAAGTTAGTAATCTCTCTGCCTGGTAGTGGTCTGTTCGGTGGCCAAAAGTCATCGTTAATGAAGATACTGAAAACAATTGGCTTTTTGTATAAAAAATCCGACAAGCGAAAGATTTTAATGGGACGCAACCATATTGCTCTTGCACGCCGCAAATTTTTGCGACAAACAAAAAATATAGAAGACTAGACAAATGACATTTTTATTGATTGACATATTTCAAAGACCTCCACTGATGACACTGCTGCTTCCACCTCAATGGCGCCGATGGGAGAGGGAGAAGGGCTTATTATATGCCATGCAGAATCAGCGAAGGTTTTGTGGAAAATGCGCTACTCGCATTCAAATCACAAAATACGGTCGACTACCATGAAGAAATGAAATAAAGTTATACAATATAATACTAATAAAATAATACAATATATATAGGTACCTATAAGATTATACGAAATACAATCATACACATGAAGTGAATAAATGAATTAATAATATGCAATTATAATATAAAACAATGTTTGTTTGAAATGCTTTCTGTCATGCATCAATGGATGGATGAATAGAGCTGAAATTTTGTATGGACCTTCTTGGGGAACACGAAAAGGACATACAAGAAAACTTAGGGTTCTGTGGGATACTAAGCATGCCGGCGGTACTGGGAGAAAAAGCTAGTAATATTAAATTTCTCCTGGTCTGGGATTGTTTATAAAGTATAAATAGTGAAAAAAGAATTTACATTTTTATGTACATACCTTTGGAACAAAATCTTTAGTCAATAATATGTTAGCACTCTTTACATCACCATGGACAACTGTAACTGATTTTGCACTTGCACTGGTTCTACTGACATTATTAGAAGAGTCTGTGAGCTTTTTGTTACTGTGTAAATACCGTAATCCCTCAGCTGTCCCAAGCATTATGTCAATCCTTTTCCTTTCATTCAATACTTTTTCCTGAATCTTATCATGCAAGGAACCCCCTTCCATATACTCAGAAATAATACACAAAGCCAGGCCATCTGTGCAGAATCCTAGTATAGGTAAAATATTCTTGTGGTTGAACTGTGATAAGCTTATGATTTCAGTAATAAAGGCTTTGACAACCTTATCACGTCTTACACCACTAGTTCCTTCTTCCTTTTTTACGGCAAGTGTTCCATATTGGGGATGCAAGCCTTTGAATACTACTCCAAATCCTCCACTACCAATTTCCACAGAAAAATTATCAGTCATCGTAATCAAGTCTATATAATTAAATTTTATTAGATTTGTTTCTTGGAAAATACTATCATCAATTGAATTGTTTGATTTAAACTCTATGTTGGGCATACTAGTTTGGTAGGCAGGTGATTGGCTCATAGATTGTGAAGTGTGTGATGACTGAATATCACTCTGTGTCATTGTTAGTTTGATTTCAGGTGTTTCATCTTTAAAAGGTGAATTCATTGATGCAATAATATTAGGTATGTTTATTGATACTTCATTTGGTTTAACTTGTTGTAGGATAGTTAAGTTAGGAAGATTAGTGCTTCTACTAGAGTTGTCACTTGTTGAATCTTCCATAACATGAGTTGTAGCTTCACGTTGCAAAATGGATAAATTGGGTCTATTAATAGCTTCTGAAAATTTTGTACTATCAGTGACAGGAACAAATCTGTTTGGCGCATTACCACCTCCCACCTCTGCAGTGGTTTGGTTGAATATTGCTTGGTTATTACTACGTGGTTGTAGATTATTTATATTATATGTTTGTGTCTTGCTTTCAGTTAACATAATTTTTGCTAAATCAGTGGTTATGAGGGCTGCGGGTCCTGTATCTGGCCTTTGAGGCAGAGGTTCTGTAAAATAAAGTAAAAACAACTATTGACCACTTATATTTCATTTATCCTCTTTCGACGCGCGCCGATTAAGGGGTAATACTACCTTGTGTACACGAAATCAAGGATCATTTTCTCCAATTTATTTAAAAAAAATGAATTATTATTTTTTAATTCTGTTTTTCATCCATGTTAATATAGGTCTTGAAACACAAGAATTTTATCTTTTTAATTATTGTAAAACAAAATGGCGGTGAAGTAGCAGATAAAAGAAAGTTCTTTTCTTTGAATGAACTCTATGGGTGACCACCTGCAGGTGGCAATTTTCAATTCAGAACATAAAACGAAAAAGATTTTAAAAGAAGATGCCAAAATCTAGTGAAGTATTTTTCTAATTAAGATCCTGGATGGGTTAGAAAGGTTGAGACCATCTCAACTTCCTAATTATAAAACAAATCAACCTAATTGCCATTACATCATCCTGAATTTAGTGACTAAGTTGGCTAGGATTCCTGATAGTGTTATAATGATAGTATACACATAATAGTCTAATAAGGTCATAAACTGACAGAATAATTAATCTTATAATAAGTGTATGTAAGATTATTATAATCATTACTAAAGTATTTTGCACAATTCCAGTGATCATCACACTAATGCAAAACAACAGATGCGGTCATTGAAATGATTATCAAATAATAATAATAAATATGATTCACACATGAATTGGGTTTTTTTGCACATTATTTATTCATAACAAGTTGGAAAATAATTGATAACTACTTATCTACTTAAGTGGGTCTATACTATATAGAAACATTTGTTTCTTTTGAGCAATATCAAAACTACTGGAGCAAATTTGATGAAACCTTTATTGCAACTGTTACTTCTTATTTCTAATGATATTATTCATGTTTAACTTACACAAATACAGAGAAAACTTTAATTTCATTTAATTAGTCAGATTTTTTCTTTGAGTCGGGGATATGACATGTAGAATTGTCATTAAAGTATCATCTCCATACAAATTTCACTCTGTTTGACAGTTCTACATGTACTTTTATAAACTACTAACATTACTAACTCTTAATGTTGTATTTTCTTTTGGATTAGACCATTCCTACAACTATGATACAAAATTATCTATAAGCTGAAATTAGCTTACCCCACCGTTTTCTGTCAACCATGTGGTTGTGGCAGAATTATTATGGCTGTCACAATAGAAGCCAGTTAGGTGAAAGTTGAAGTTCTACATGTCATATCCCTGACTCAGATAAAAATCTGACTAAGTACCAATAACATAAAAATCCTGGTAAGAATAATTATTATGTGAACATCATTGACAGATGTTTACCTTGGCAGCAACAAGATAAGTCTTAGAATAAAAATGAGTCTAAAATTGAGTCCATTGCATGAGAGAAGGTTTCCAATAGTCAACAAATATTGTCACTGTCACATCTCAATTCAGTCTTAACTATTTTTATTAATGCAACATTCAGGTTTGGATGTTACATTATGTTTATCAGGTTATAGAACAAACTGCCTCAAGAGGTCTTTCTGTTGTTGCAACATGAGGTTCTTCAAGTACCTCTGTGGATAGGATTTTGCAAGATTGACAATGCACCAGCATCCCCCTTGGTCTTGCAAGTGTCCATAGGCTGCAGTAGCTACTTACCATCATGTGGGCCGCTTGCCCAGTCGGGAAAGGCAGACACCTCTCCTATAAAATAACTAGTAGAAATGTAGGCAAAGGTATGCATAGAAAAATCAAGCTCACCGTTCAATAATAATGCAATTTCTACAGCAGCTCTATATAATTCATTCTTAGTCTTGTATAAAACCTCCTTCAAGGTACTTAATGTTGGTCTTATTCTGCCACTTGTGCCCCACTCGTCAAATAATATTTCTGTACATTTTAAACCAGTATCTTTTGCATGCTTTTCAATTGTTCTGCAAAAAAAAATCAAAATCAATTGATTTGTGAAAAGGATTTGCGATAAGTCATATTTATGATAGTAATAGGAATATAATAAAATAATTTATGATATACCTGATGTGCTCCTCATTGTACTTTGGTACAAAATGCTCACTTGAAGGGTCTCTAGGTATCTTAGACATAATTTTCTTCCAGCCATCGTTCGTTTCCAAAATACTAATTATCTCCGCCAAAGACCCCGCTGGCATTTTGCGTAATTCTATATCTTCTTTATACATTATCAGATTTTTCGGAATAATTATATTTATACCGATGATCCACAATCTTTTTAATTCGAGCGAGAGTGGAAACAAGGCGAATGAAATGAAATTCTTGTCCCACTATCGGATTAATACCTAAGAAATGTAAGGATTTAAATACCCAAACTACACGTACCTAATAGAAAGAAATCTAACAATACAAAACTTTGTACATTATACATACTGTTTACAACTGCGATTTTTTATGACTGCGTTCCAAAACGGAAGAAATTCTTTTCTTTACAATCAAGTGTAAAAAAAACATTTTCATTTTCTACAAAAAAGATGCAGCATGTTACAATATAATTTTTATATGTTTTGTAACTTTGTCTAATTTAATGCCAGTTGGACTTTTTGCCCGAAGGCGAGAAATAAAGTTGAGTTTTTGTTTAATTAATGTAAAAATAGAAGGATTTGTGGTTTAATAGTGATAGTTTATTAAACTCCAAAGTACCTGGTGTTAGTGCATACTGTTTATGATAATTAAATAAAAGCGGTATTTTTCTGTTCTTCCAAGGGGTCCAACTCTGTCGCCAGTAAACCACTTTACTGAGCGACTCCTGCTTTGACTGGGCTGGACAACGAAATATGTCTGGACAGCGAAATATGGCTGAACAATGACATTATATTTTTTTTTTATTTAACCCTCATGTAAAGATTTAAGGCAAAGATAATATTAGCCTGAGTTTTTGGAACGAAGTTCCTTTACGCGGCTTGCGGTAGGTGTGATTCGAGAGAAAATGTAACGTCACTTAAGATTTATTATCCCCTCCATACGCTTTTCTTTTTCTGTGAGAGGCTGCGGCAGCCGCCGCAGCTGGGCATGTGCGCGATATATTTAATGAAACTTTTTGTTGATTTAGATTTTATTTCGAATTACATTCGGAGTTTAAAAAAATACGTGAAGATCTTTGTTCCTGACGGGGGTCCCCTGACCGCACACGTTTTTTTTTTCTCTTATATTTCAGTTTCATATTCTACTTTAAACAAAAAAATTAAAATATAATCTGGTTCCTAAATGAAAGTTGAGATGAGATGGAGATGGAAAACTAAATAGAGTTGAGGGCGGCAAATTAAAAAAATAAATAGGTACTTACTTTTAATGTACTTGAAGTTGTGTACTTGAATTCAATGTTAAACTAATTTTACTATTGAATTCGGATATCAAAATTATTTATATAAAATCCATTTTTTTTATTGACGGCGCTTTTTCACTCTCAAGTTTCATTTGCCAGGCTAATTGCGAACAAATAACAGCTTATCTTTTATTCTCTTTTCTTGTACTACGTCGGCAACTTGCATAGCACACTGCCGGAAGGAGTCAAATGAGTTTAGCTGGTATTTCAATGCACTGGCTTAGAAGTGTGAGCATCCATGCGGGGCCTTATTTAAGGTCTTTTTAGAGCAATAAGTGTTGCCCACAAGTGGAACAGTGCTTCGCTTTTTACCCATAATGGATTTTGAAAAACAAGATGATCAAATTTTGATCATCGGTGAGCACCAAGAGCAAATATTTATTATCCAAATTAAATGAAAATTCCGGTCTGTTATTTCTATCATTTATTCATAGTAAAAATATGTATACATTTTAAAAGTCGAAAGTCGTCTCATTAAATTGTGAGGGTAAATGCGCGATGACGTCTCTGACTTGATCTAACTTCTGTTGCGCGGTGATTCGGCGCCACAATACGGGGCACTCCGTGTTCACACACTGCTGGCCCTGCGAGTGGCCACTGCACGATGCACAGATCTGGAAATAGATCTATTTAAATAGAAAGAAAGTGGCAAATAAACGAACAGTCCACCTGGTGATAAGTGAATATTGTCACCCATGGATATCCACGATACATGCCAACATCAGTCCAGAATGACAAAGGTTAACACGTCCCCAGATGCGCTGCCTATTTTAGGCAATTTAGGAATGATTTTGGAGATAGGGGGTGACAAAATAGAGGGGTAGGATAGCATAGGATGGGTATGGACTCTGGCATAGATACACGATAAAAATCCCGATATTTTTTTTAGTTGTTGCTCTTTATTGTACTTATAATGAATTGAAACAATAGGACATTACAGTATTACCATGAGTACAAAGGCGGATTTATTCCTAGAATGATTCTCTTAGAATAACCGAGAGGAGTTGTCATTAAAAAACAGGCTACAATCTATAACCAAAAAAGTGTCGTTGACAGTTTTATCGGACCCGACCCTATTTGAAACATCATTATTTAAATGGTTAAGTTAATAAGGCACCCTACATTTTTGTCGTCTCGATAATGTAGTTCCGACATAGCTGGTTCCAATACGATACCCAATATAATAACAATACCCGTAGACAGAGGGGTAGCTGGTGCGTGGCGTTGGTGAGACGTGCGCATACGGTAACCGCAGTAGCGGGTTTCGACCAGTGTGGGATTAGTTATTGTGGGCCCGGGGTTATTTGAGAGCCGAGGCCCTCTTAAGGCCAGCAATATTATAAATTTTTTGATGGGTTTTTAAATGGTTAGGCTTGGGGCCCCCGAGAAGCGGGGCCAAGAGCTATAATCCAACCCCTCCCCCCGCCCCTTAATCCGGCACTGCGCGCATGCCTCGAACGCCGCACACCACGCACCGCTCGCGTCACATGTACGGCGCGATACGACCGCAAGTCTGCTTCGATTACTGACCCTCGTAACCTAGTTCATTCTATATAAAACATCTATAGCTAAAACCCTACAGCACCTGCAGACAGTGATGTAGCTGGTGAGTGGCGGTGGTGAGGCGCGCGCACACGGTAGCCGCGGCGACAGGCCGCGAGCACGTGCCACACACAGCGCGCACGCCTCGAACGCCGCACACCGCGCACCGCTCACGCCACATGTACCGCGCGATACCACCTCGACTCTGCTTCCATTGCTGACACTCGCGGGTATATCCAAGTTCATTCCACCTGAAACAATCATTTAGTGTTAGACCAGTGCTCCGCAACCTTTTGTCACTTGCGGCACACTTATATTATATTCTTTTCAATATAATTTGGCGGCATACTAGATCTAAAAATATAATTAACATAGTAGTATAAGGATTAAAAAATAATAAAAAAATGTGCATTCTACTAATTAAAAAATCACATAACAAGTGCAAGTGCGAAAACCCCTAGAAATTTGTCACGTTTGTGCCCTTCGTTTTACCTCCTTGCCGGGCGATTCAAGTCTTCATTGCGGCACACTTAGCATCGTCTCTCGGCACACCGATTGCAAAGCACTGTGCTAGACGACCCCTAAGACCTACAATAAAACTGTACAATATCATTTTGCACAATATTATTGAATTGCGCCTCGAATTAGAACGCCAATTGATTTTTATACGAAATAAAACTGACAAATAGATGGTCCATATTTGTGAATATTTTCGATTGAATAACACATCTGACAAAGATTTGGGTGCCACAGTCGTATTACTTGCGACTAAACATAAAGAAAAAAGCGTCGCTGATCGAAAGATTGGTACAAAAAATGGCGACGTATACTCAAGTCCACTCATACTCAAGTATGGTATGGTAATACTCAAACCATAGTATGGTTCAAGTATGCTCAAGAAAACTTCAAAGACCTGGCTTCACGAGCTGACTTCTAAAATTATTTGAGAATACTGTAAAATTTCAACATAGCGCAATATCTAACCCACACAGGACAATAAACATTAAATGAAAAATATTATGGAATTAATTATAAATTAGCTCAAACTTTTGTTCAACCATCCGCCCCAAAATCAACTTATTCATTACTGACCATTTGAACACGTCGGCTCCAAGCAGTGATAGACATCTATGCAATGGCGGCAGCAACACGCGGTGTGCGTAGTACGCTACATGGGGCGCGCACGGTGAGGAGACGAGTTCGGTGGCGCTACGGGCGAGCCGCACGAGCGGCGCGTTCGGCGGCCCTGCACACACTACCCACGACACGCGCTCTCCGGTGCGCGGCGAGGCGCGGGGGTCGCGGGAGGAGATGCGTCTGGAATGCGGGTAGTAATTATAAAGCCGGCTCTAGAGTCACGGTGTGAAATCGCCCACGAAGCCGTGAACGCGAGAGTGAATAGTGGACTTCCCACGTGTTGGTGCAAGTACTGTTACATCCATTTCGAATAAGTGCGTGAATACGACTGTGAATAATTGTGAGTAAAGAGAGAGGTGTTCTCTGGGCACGCGGGATCACGGCGTGAATTTTTGCTGCGACTTCACGACGTGAATTTAGAGTGGATTTTAAATACAAAATCCAATCATACATCTCTAAAGGTAGGCACCGCATGCGAGGCCGTGTTAACGTTTGTCATTTTAGACTGAAGTTAACATGTATCATTGATGTCGCAGAGCGACAGCATCCACTTACCTCCGGGTGGACTGTATAACCTTTTATGCGCGACGTGATGTAACCGTCCGTAACCGTACCAGCATAACCAGCACTTTTAGAATCCACTGCTGGACATTGTGCATGAGGGATGTATGGTTTTAAAACGTCGCGCTGGTTAAGCGGATTGTCGAGTCCACTCTTTCAGAGGTGTTGTAGTTTCTCAGGGCTTGTGGTAGCCGCTTCGTTATCCCTTAGCCGCCTTTTGCGACAACCACGGAAGAGATAGGGTGGTGCTATTCTAAAGCCTGCCGACACCACACGGCCAGTAAATGTACGAACTCTTTATAGAATATATACCTACTCGGTGGAACATTCTCGTGTGAACATTTTATCGAAACTTAAATACAAGACCAATTGGAAAAAAATACTTGTATTATTTCATCATATACTATTTTGCAATACATTTGCAGTCATTTTTTTTAAGTGGGACTAAAGTATTCCTATATATTGTTAATAATAAAATCAATATTTTTTATGAAAATTATTTCAGCGTAGCCGCATTTTTTGTGGTGGCGGCTACCTCTGGTATTAAAACAAAAGTGAATTTTAAAAATACAATTGGATCTAAAATCTTTTAAGAAGTCACCAAAAATATATTAGTCATTCTTACTCACAAATAAAGCTTATTCTTACTTAGCTATTTCGTTGGGCGGTGCAGCAGCCCCGGGTCGGTACCCAGCGACACCATGATACTCTCGAGTGAAGATTAATTCGTGAAGCGGCATGGACCCGTCGACTAAACGCGACAGTGTCGATATAACCAGCCGCTTGACGCGCGACATGTCGCCGCTCTCAAATAGCTCGCATAGAGACTTTTGAAGGAGCTGTCAAATAATGTATTCGTCACAGTATTTGAAGGTTTATACTGTGTGCGTAGGAAAAATTGAATCTTGACTTTTCTTTTATCTTTCTAAAATTTTATGTTAAACAGCTAAGACGCTGCAATGTTCTAAAATTAGATGAAACACTGACTGATGCAAAATCAGGCCAAAATATAATCAGTAACAGCGTTGTTGACATATGGAATAAATTACCACAAGAAATCAAATTAATCGCCAACTATAAACAGTTTCAAGAACAGACTTGACAAATGGCTTCCAGGAGAAGAGATATGACAAATCTTATAACACCAGCTAACACAAGATATAGGCATACCAGCAGTAATGCTCCTCGCCTATTACACAATGATAATAATTTTAATTTGTAAAAAGTATGTATTAACCAATTGTTAACCAACCATTCGCACAATTACAAACTTTTGTTGCTTATTACGGCAACTTAATATTCATATTCATTGTACTATTGAGAAAACAGGTTTGTATAATGTTGTAATTGCGGTTGGCACCACCTAGCCGCCTATTGAATGTGTTGGTAATGAGCTGCAAAAAACATTTGCTCGAAATACATCATCATTACATCAGAAATACTACTCCAAAGTGCATGTACACTAAACTCAGAATGATTTAATAATGCTTACTTTGACTCCCGCTGGACAGCCATCCCTGCGTACGGTTTCTATGCCTTTTGCTTCATAGACAGGCTTCTCCTGGTCTGGACTCTCATACATATATCCCACGTAGCGTTTTTTTGTCTGCAGGATACATGGCTGATACACCTAAAATTAGTCGAGTGGTGTTCATTGACATAATAAATTATGGACACAAAGCTTCTAGTAAAACAAACGTCCGAGAAATCCATCTATGCAATATTTAAGGGTGTAGATCGTGAAAATCACCGAAAAGAGTGTTACGATTTTTCATATTTAACCTATTTACATATGATTGATATCAATGATAATTTGTATATATTACAATCAAAGACCAATAAGTATGTTCATGCTTATATTAAACTCTTAAACCTAATAGTTGTTATATAATAAACGTCAACAAACGCACAAAATTGAGTAAAAATGCAAAAACATGACTTCGTATTTTTCAGATTTAACCCCATAAATCAACACAAATTGATAAAAAGAAACACTTTTTGAACACTGAAGAAACCAATAAGTATAGCTGTATACTTCTTTTTATACCTTTACAAACAAAGACTTCCTCTTTTAAAGCCCTAAAATCTAGATATATTTTAAGGTAAATTTTTCATACACAAATGTATGGGATAAAACGTTCGTTTCATTCGTGCAATCTCGGTGGTCTGCAGCGGCAGTTCCTTTCTGTAAGTGAACGCGACACCACGCTTGTCGGCTGCAGACAGCAGAATTACGTATTGTGAATTTGTGTTTTTTGTAAAAAACTGTAAGTATAACATTTTTATAATTAATTTATTTTCAGTTAGTAGAAAGTATCGATATAATGAATGTCTGAAAGAAAACCATGATGGAACTAGATATAAATCGTAAAAAATACAATATCTACACTAATAGGTATTATAAAGAGGAAAGATTTGGATTTTTGTATGTAACGAATAAACTCAAAAAGTACTGGACTGATTTTAATAATTCTTTTATCATTCGAAAGCTACATTATCACTGAGTAACATAGGCTATTTTTTTCGCAGGACTGATTGAATTTGAGTGGCATGCCAGGGAAAAGAAAGTTTTGTACGCATTATAAAAATATGAAAGCCAAAAGATCTCGGAATAAAATGTAAGTTCCTCCCTACTTATTTATTATCGCATTTGAACAGGGTACATTACAAAGCTAATACAATATGTCATATGATTTAGATCGCCCGATTCAGACATATACCTACAATAACATGTAAATATTGGTTTGTATTATCTATATCTATACTGATAAATAAAATTGAAGTATCTGTATGTAATATCAAAATAATAGGATTTTTAAAAAAAAAAAAAAGGCGATACGGAGTTCGCCGGGTCGGCTAGTATTGTCTAAATATCAAATTGTGGAAGTAGGTAGGCGACAGCGCAACTTTGTCGACATACCTATACCGCCAAACAGACGCGAGGCGCCTAGCGTCTGGCTTAGGGTTGTACAAAATAAATAAAAAGTGGATAATATTGATGAATAATATTTCCAGTATTGAAAATAAAGAAAACCTTGGGGCCGAGACTCTGAGCAACAATGCTACGCGCTGTATAGAGGTAAGTTGTTATACGTAATTCTTGTAGACTTGTTACATAAATAAACAAACTACTTAGTTAGTGATGGGCGAAGACAAAATCTCAATACCTACCTATAGATTTTTCTTGCAATATTTATTATTTTCATCGAGAGACAAACACCTTAGTACCGAAATACTTCTCAATTACTTTCTCAAAAGAAAATTTACGTTCAAATAGGTGACGTCATAAAAAAACAATACCTAATGCGTAAAGAAATTATAATTTCTATTCATCAGGAACCTAATATTGTATTAATTCTTTTGCATTTTTTTAAATTTTTAATTATTTTTTATAAAAAAAATCAAGCCATTATCTTTCTTTACAGGAACTAGTTATTGAAAACGACCAAGAGGGAAAGGTGGATGAAATGGAAGTTGGGCGTAGAGTTGTAGACGTTTCTTTTTTTTTTAAAGCTCTTCAGGCCATAGGGGACCACGGTCCAATGGATTGTAAGTTAAGTTACCTCAGTATAATAGGTGAAGTAAAAGTTGGTCTGGACTCAAAACTCATCATGAAATGTAGTATGTGTAGTATGAAATTTACTGTGTGTTTGATTGAAAAGAAAGAAGATAGAATGGAAGTGAATCATCAAATTGTATCTGGTATCATATCATCTGGTGGGAGCTACTATCAGTTAAAAACATTAACTGCCGCAGTAGCCCTACCAATCATGTCACCTTCATTATACAATGAAATTAATAATACGGTTTGCGATTGGTGGGAAAAGACAGCAGCACATTCCATGGCAGAAGCTGTCAAGGAAGAAGCGGAGTACGCAGTGTCTATAGGTAGTGTTGATAAAAATGGTACACCATTAATATCTGTTGCTGTTGACGGTTGTTGGAGCAAGAGATCTTATGGTAAGAATTTTTCCGCCTTGTCCGGCGCAGCTGCGATAATTGGCATTAAAACTAATAAAGTATTGTTTTTTGGAGTTAAAAATAAATACTGCGTAGTTTGTGCACGAGCCGCAAAGAACGACAGTCAGCCCTCGGAACACCGTTGTTTCAAGAATTATTCGGGATCATCTACCGGTATGGAATCGACCATAATAGTTGAGGGGTTTAAACGTTCCATTGTTGATCACGGTGTAATTTATAATAAATTTGTAGCAGACGGCGATTCCAGTACTTATAAAAAAATATTAGATTCGCGACCGTACGGTAATTTAACAGTAGAGAAAATTGAATGCAAAAATCATCTTTTACGAAACTACTGCAATAGCTTGGAGAAACTGTCGAAAGACACTAAGTATCCTTGCGAATTGCGGAAATTCCTAAAAGAAAGGTATTTGCGTTTAAGAACGGGTGTAAAATGCGCTATTAAATATTGGGGCGATCAAAATCGGTCACTCGAAGAAAAAATAAAAAATCTTAGTGAAGATATCCTAAATGGTCCACAACACGTATTTGGTAATCACCAATATTGCAAGGAGTATTTCTGTAGACCTGATACTCGTCGAATAGAACCTGTTGGGTTGCTTCCAGCAATTGTTGGATGCGGATTAATGGACGCGGTACACATTTTAAGTAAAAGACTGTCATATCATTCTAGAAGTTTAATTCATAATTGTACAAGTAATATAGTTGAAAGTTTTAACGCAGTGATTGCCAAATTAGTAGGGGGTAAGCGTGTAAATTATTCTTCCCGTGGTTCTTATGCGGGCCGATGCGCAGCTGCTGTTGTGTCTTTTAATACAGGATCGATTCATAGTAAAACTCATGAAGTAATATTTAAATCTAGTCCTAATCCTTTGATCGCGAAAGTGGAAAATTGTAATCGTAGAATCCGTTTAATTGCTAAACCTAAATTAAGATTGAAAAAGAGCCACAGCGCTGTATCGAAAGACGCTCACTATGGACCAAACTGCGAAAAACCTGATCTGAGTCCAGAATTATATGAGAAAGCCAAGTCATCTTTTTTAGCCGATTTAAAGTTGTCTTGTGCTGAAAGAGAGGAGCTTGAAAGGTCGACCCATTTGCAAAGAAGTAGTTCTGAGTGGATGAGTACAAGGAGAAAATTACTAACCTCATCATCGTTCGGGGAAGTTTGTAAAAAACGAGAGAGCACAAGTTGTGCTGTTCTTGTTCGTAAAATCGTTTATGGTAGTAATATCTCCAGTTTGCCTGCTGTACGGTACGGTATCGAAAACGAAGAAACCGAAATTAAACAGTTAGAAATTCAAGAGAATATTAGTATACAAGGTTGCGGTTTGTTCGTCGACGATCAATATGAATTTCTTGGTACTACACCAGATGGCATTTATGCAAACGGTTTAATTGAAATTAAGTGCCCACATTCTTTAGCTGGCATGACTCTTGATGAAGCAATGGCCAAACATACCTTTTGGGTTAAGGACAAGGCTTCCAAGGGTTATGTCATAAATAAAAATCATAACTGGTATTTCCAAATTCAGGGACAGGTACATATTACTAAAAGAAACGTTTGCATGCTTGGCATCTGGTTTGGTGCTACTGTACCTATGAAAGTTTATATTATAGAAAAGGACGACAAATTTTGGGAGGAGAAAATGGAGATGAAATTAGTTAGGTTTTATTACGATTGCCTACTTCCAGAATTAGTTGATCCTCGGCAGTCACGAAGCATGCCCATTCGTGACGCGCCCAGTATCATAGAGGCTATGAAAGAGAGGAAAGAAAGAGCTTTACGTGTTATGAAAGAGAAGAACGCCTAATGATTTTGAAAGATACAGGTAACTTAACTACCCAGCCAGTCGATTCACGTAAACACGCCAGTCCAAAAGTCGTTTTAACTTAGGAACTTAGAAATCGCCTTTTGGTTTTCTGTTTTAAACGCACTTACTTATCTAGTCTTGGATTGTCATAAATCTTCCAATAGCTCAATTACTATACAATTTCTGAGTTACCTGGTGTAAAGAATCATAAAAATTGGTTCAAAAATACAGCGAATTGAGAATTCTCCTTTTTTTAAGTCGGTTAAAAGGGCTAAATTTGCAAAAAACGAAGTGACGTCACTGCGCTACGGTTTTTATTACTTACGTGAATCGGGCAGCTGGTAACGTTTTCATTCTGATAGGTTTTGTGATAGCCATTGATTTTATCATCAAATTAGCAGAAATCAGAACTTGATCCGTAATCGAATGAAAAACCATTAGAATTTTGAACTCATATTTCGTTATTGTTTAATTACATACTTTTAATTAGTATATTAATAATTTACAAACTTCTGTTAAAATTAGTAAATAAATGAATTATTTACTAATTTTTGTACAACCCTAGCACGCTTTTGAGATAGCGAGTAATGGCGACTCATATTTGTTATTGTGTAGTAAATAAATCATTTTTATACTTGTGTTTCATTTATTGACATTTTTTTTAAAACCCTAGGATTTTTTTTAGATATCGACGAGGTGATCGTAAACAAAAAGTAAGTATTTGAGTTTACGCAATAGGCACATTTCCTTGCGTAGAGATAAACACACTTCCTACTGAATTTGCAATTATTTTATTGAATGAATATTTTACGAATTAGAATAAATTTTGGTAGTGAAATTACAAATAAATAAATAGTTGGAATTTTAGGTAAGTAGAATACAAAAATGTCAGATGTCAAATGATAGAAAAACATAAAAATTGTGTCTCAACTACTCTTATTAATCTATTAAAAAGAATCAACAGCTAGTTTCCAAAAATTCAACGTTATTGTTATGCTGTAAATATTCAAGTTCAATAACAATTTCTCAACGTGGAACGTTTGTTGCAAAACATTTTGAAAATCGCGCTCTCTAGGTCATTCATCCGCCCCGTCGGATGTTACATTAAACTTTGGCGCTGCGGTCGCTCGAAATCGAGATCTCAGGCCAACAATCTACACCCTTAAGAGAAAGACATAATTTATATAATACAACATTTACGAGTACATTAACAGTATAAAAATAAGGTTCATTTTTAAGTGAAACTGAATGTACTTTGTCTCTTTGGTCTAGAAGTACTAAGAACTTATCTTATGAACATTATGAGCGATAAACAACGTAATTATTTAGGTTTATTTTTCGAAGTGTTTGAACAAAAAATTGTATATTTTGGAGTACTTTGGTGATGATAGGCAGACGATAAATGGTAAGATCTTGCTTGAAAACCTGCAAATATCAGGAAGAATGCGAGTGAACCGTTATATATGGGAGCGGGATGATACAACGAGTAGCACAAGACATAGGCAAATGGCGTGAAAGAGAGTATGCTTATACCTCGTAGTGGACTAAATAAAAAAGCTGATAATAATGATGAAAATGATGATGATTGAATATCTCCATTTTTTTTATTAGTAATCAAGCATTTTATAAGTCTCTTAATAATTTTATAATAGTTATATTTTTTCGGTAAAGTATATGAAATTGTAATGTGCTTGTATTTAAACAAACAGCAAAAAATACTAAATGGGCGGCAAATGATGATCAACAAAACAACTTATTTTTGAATAACTGCAATAAATAATTTTAAATTACTAAGGATGTCAACACCAAGGGACTCTTTATTTAAATTACCAAGGAAGTCAACACCAAGGGACTCTTTATTTCTTTATTGTCACTAGAGAACCTGAACCTGACCCACCTTTAAATTAGCTGCCATTCAGTATTTTTTGGTACTCATTTAGTAATGTCTCATTGTAAGGGACACACTATGTTATATTATACCTTCTCAAGTTTAAGAGCGACGGGAGAAGGATTGTCAGCAGTGACAGCGTCGGTGATTTGCTGACCGATCTCAAACGCTTGCGTGCGAGTGCCGCCCGGTACTAGCACAAACATGGAGTCTGTGTCACCATATACCACCTATCAACAACAAATGAATTTACTTATATAATTATAATTAAATATGGTCATCGTAAGACATGATTTGAAGTGAGAGACACACATCAGGTCAATAGTCAAAAGGGAAACGTGTATCACAGTAGACTTTTATAAAAAAAATACAAAACCTAGCTTAAGCCACTGCTTGGATATGCAGCTCAGATATGGAACCCATAATTCTCAAAGGACATAGAAATGCTAGAGAGAGTGCAAGGAGAAACGAAACTGCCAAGGAAAAATAAAGATAGGCTATATCGAAGACACTCCGCATCCTTTGCTTAACTAGTCTAAAGGAAAGGAGGGAAAGAGGAGACTTAATCGAAACTTACAAGATTCTCAACAATCACTATGACGTCCCATGCCTGAAGTTTATATACAATACTATAGCAAACGAGAATCTGAGAGGACCTGCTTTAAGGCTGATGCGAACTATCGTTGCCTTCAATCCCTACAAGTACTTCCTATCAAATAGAGTGGGTCAACTCATAGCATAATCTACGAGACAAAGCAGGAGTGAATAAATTCAAAAACTGTTTAGTCAGAGAGAAGGCAGCACAAGTGTATTGATGGTGGCGCATCAGCGAGAGCTGCTAGCCTAATACATAAATAATAATAATAAAATAGACAAGCAGCTTGCACTGATGCGACTATATCTGTTCCTGTGCTCTAAGATATTAGACAAGTCTATTTTTAAATTGATTAATTTTCTCAGATGATATCATCTGAGAACAGTAAACATCTGGGACAAGTTTTACTACCAGTTTTACACTCATTACAAATAGAGTGCTAAGAAATGGAACAGATTACGTAAGGAAGGGATTCTAGGGGTAGTAAAACTTTAATGTCGCACCAATTCTTTGTAGCTCGTGCCCGCGTACTCTGTATCAGCCTATACAGGGCATAGGCCTCCTCTAATAAATCAATAATCCTCTAGTAATCACTAAGATGACATAATTTAAACCAATATTTTACATTATATTACTAGTACAAAATTGGATTCATCCGCACATGAAAAAAAAATATCATTTTGAAGCGATTTTTAAAGTTAATTTACATATCGACTGTTAAAAGGTTATTT
Organism: Sesia apiformis; assembly: GCA_914767545.1. Taxonomy (NCBI): domain Eukaryota; kingdom Metazoa; phylum Arthropoda; class Insecta; order Lepidoptera; family Sesiidae; genus Sesia; species Sesia apiformis. The sequence goes on from OU611953.1 coordinate 15,989,092, forward strand.
GATATAACTGCAATTGAATAATTTCATTTATACAAGCAACACATATACGTATTTTACGTATGTACTGTACCAAATTTTATGCAAATAAAAAAAAACAATCTCACGTAATTCAAATGTCTAACAAACCTAAAACTTATTTGAACCTTTTGCATAGTCCAGTTTTTGTTTTTAAACTTAATTTTTTGGCCTTGTCACTAAAAAGGTTGGGAAATGATGATCTAATTATTATCACCTTAACGTTCCACTGTTTGTTGTTCTTCACTAAGCTAATAGCACGCTCCAGGGTCTCCCTGCCCTTGGCGACGACGCTGTCCCCCACCTCCACGCAAGGCATTCGCCCGCTGAAGTTTGCTGCCGTGTAGCCATATGTCACATTTGCTATTAGTTTTAGACCTAGGATTGTAATAGGTACATGTTATTATTAGTTAGAGTTTGTGTAAATAATAAGTGCATACAGAGGAGGCGGCATATGTCTGTGCCTTGGCTATTGATTATGCACGTAGCAAGTTGTGTTGGCGATAATTAAGTATGTATTTCAGAACGTTAGGTGACAGTCACCGCTATAATACGAGAAATGCGAGTATGTTAGCGCCCGTTAAGCGTTCTCTAATTAACTCAAACAGGTTATTGCATGTGTCGGGTCCAACAATATACAATCACCTAGCTAAAATATAAACGATGCTTAAAGCCTGCCATTGTCTAAACCGAGGTTGAAACGGTGGCTTATCGTGCAGGGTTTCGACACCATCGACGAATTTTTTGATTTGAGTAAATAACGTGAATTATCTATATAAATAAAATTAAATGCTGTTCGTTGGTAAGCGCATCACTTGAGAAGGGCTGGACCGTTTTAGCTATTTTTTTTAAATGTTCGTAATAATCCGAATAAGGTTTTTAGGGAAAGAGAAATTGGAAAAGTGGCCCGGGAAATTGGAAAATTCGGGAATAACTGAAAGTGCTTTTTTCTATCGGATTTTTGTATGAATTTATTGATAATATTGTATTATTGAAATTTGGACAGGACAATGTATGTCGAGTCAGCTAGTATTTTAATATCTAGTATGTAACGATAATTCAATTATGCAATAAATGTGTATCAGCATAAACTTTTAATGTTGACCCTTTACAGCAAAGATCAGTGCCACACAGATAAGATGTCAATATTCGTTCTATTATGTCTTAAAACACTAGATTATACCAACGAAGTTTTATAGAAAAGAATGAGATACAAAATTTTCTAGGGAAAAATGACTACCTAACAAGCAAAATAGCGTCTAGAAAAATTAAGAGATTTACAGAAATATGCAAACAGCCCTTTGAGTATCCACTGCTGGACATGGGCCTCCTAATGCACACTGTCTTGTGAATGACGGATGTATGGCCTTGAAACGCTGGCCAAACGGATTGGCGAATTCACTCTTTGAGAGGTGGCGTAGTTCCCCAGCGCTTGTGTTATCCCACAAGCGGCTTTGTTATCCCATAGTCGCCTTTGACGACACCCACCGGAAGAGATGGAATGGTGCTATTCTATAGCCGGCCGAGACCACACGGCAATTACAGCTACTCCTAAGCTTACACAAATGACCAAAAATAAAATTCATCATCATACCCAATTGCCTTGAATGCATAGACTTCTTAACATCCTCATCTGTCTGCATTTTCATACTCTTCTTAATAGCTTGTCTCGCCGCCAATATCCTCCTTAGTAAAGCTGGCAACACTCCGCGACGCACAGAGGACTTCACAAATCCCACGCCTACGGGAGACCAGTTGACTAGACCCTGCTTTACAAGGGTTTCGAGCTTGGCTTTTGGTATTCGAAGACGCCATGCTCCGAATTCATAAGCAGATTCACTGGAATATATTTCTTCATTATATAGTACAATGCAAATTTTAGTTCTTTTTCTTTGGGTTGGTGGCAGTATTAGTAGTCGACTCAGCGCGACCAATATTTTACTAAAATCAAATGAATATGAATTTATATCAAACGTTTTTTCCGTTAAAGTAAGTTAGGAGTCGCTCAACAGTGATAGCAGATTTACTGAGTTGGACTTCTTGGAAGCACATAATAAGCAGAGTCTTTTTTATTTAATTACAACAAATATTACGCACAAACATAATGCACTTTGAAGTTTAATCAACTATCACTATCACTTGTAAACAACATAATATATATTAGGGTGTCCCAAAGAACAGAAAGTAATTTCTTTTTAACGCATACCCACTTATCTTTCTTGTATTATATCAATAGACCCGTAAATCAAATTTCATGACCTTTGAACTACGGCAAACCGTGCCGACTTGCATCCAAACATGTCATTACTTGCATACTTAGGCGAGCGCGCGCTTACGCGTCGACGTGCAAGTGATTTCCAGTTGTATTGTCAGTAAACTTATTGCTTTTAGTCAATAAACAGGTCAGTGGAATTGCGCAGTTCTAAAAAGAGTATATATTTATAGTAGGGGAGGTAAAACATCAAATAACAGAGTCAAAACTTCCCTCTTATGGACACTACAATTATCTAAAGAATATCTCTCTCTCTCTCTCCCTCTCGTTTAGTACTTATTTATTCAAGTAATTTTGAGTTGACATTAAAGTTTATATCAATGAAACATACCCATTAATATTTTCTACCCGACCAATGCAAGTTGAAAAGCAATAGTTGTAAGCAATCATCATTGAAGGATATAAACTCTGAAAGTCGAGTACTATGACAGGGTCGGAATAGAAACGGGATTCTGTAACAAAAAGAAGAATTAGGTTTAGTTCTTGAATTTGAATTACACTTTCTGTGTAATTTTTTGTTGATAGAAGTCAAAGAAGACTAGCCTGAAATATAGTGCGTTTCCTACTTTATCCCATTCCCCCACTTACGTAACCGTAACACACCGTAACACGTACGTACAAACGTACGTGTTACGGTAGTGAGTGAGATATGCCCACAGAACATTATAAGACTAATAGAAATGCAAAGCGGGCGTTCCCGCGTAACCACAAGTAAGCCATTGCAAACTTACTTCGCTGTCATTCGTCGTTAGTTGTCAGATTGACATCGCTATCTGCCCACGTTTTGAGGTTTTCGTATTTATGATATTTAAATTGATAAAATTCCTTCATGTGCCGTGGTGAAATAAAAATAATAAGTGTAAAAATAATAGCACAAGCCAAAATTTGTCCACAGGCGAGATTACATATCATCGGTAAGTTATAATTTAATTGATAATACTCGAAAACGAAACTGTGCAGTTTAAAAAACGTGAATTAGGAAGAAACAAGGAAAATCGACTGTATCACACACGGCATAAAGTTGAATTTCCTCGTTGTCGAACATTTGTTGTTTGAAATGATTGTCTTATTTTTATACTATAACTATTTTTGTCATATTTATATTGATAGTTTGACTTGTACGTATATTTTTCAGAGTTATAATTGACTACAATAAAAATAGAATTACTATTTTATGTAGAATTTTATGTTTCAGTATTCCAAATAATCCGGTTTTAAAGAAAAATGGATAATGGATGGTTTCCATCGAAATTTAGTACCATGTGTTCTGCCCACTTTCAAAACGATGAATTCATCATAAAAAAGAGTGGCAATAAATATTTAACCGATGGTGCAGTACTAACTCGAAACATATTGATATTTTATGTTCATGATCGTGTAAGTGTTTCAAGCAGTATACATAGGTCACCACTGAAAATTTCCGGAACTGGCCACTTACATAAACAATATTTAAAAAGTAATTACAATATTTGAAAATGGAACTATTTGGCTGTATATTTGCTGTTTATCCTAATAAAGTTTCGTTTCATCTGACAGTCATGTGTTTTTGCATTGTGGCGTCATTTTAAAAATTGCGTGTCTGCATTACGATGGATTTAACTCGTGAAAATTTTCGCTGTAAGATTTTCTACAATTTTAAGTATAATTTGACAGCTCAGCAGAGCCTCACTCGGCTTCAAACTGCTTCCAGCGATGAAGCACTAAGCAAAACGACAATTTATAGCTGGTTTTCAGAATTCAAGCGCGGTCATGTCAATCTCAGTAACGAATTTCGTGAAGGTGGCCCGTTCACAGCTGTCAACAACAAAAACATCGATACTGTACGCCATATGATCGAAACAGACAGGCATGTGACCTACCATGAGATTCGGGCACCCTTAGGCATAGACATGAGTCAGATACAATCAATCTTACACAAACATTTGGCTGTGCAAAAGTTGTGCTCACGGTGGATCCCACACAATTTGACTGAGGCTTAAAAAACGGAGCACGTCACTTGGTGCAATGCCATGCTTGGTGTGGAACATAGTAACAGGTGACGAAACATGGATTTATAGCTACGACCCCGAAACAAAGCAGCAATCGACCATTTGGGTCTTTCAAGATGAACCGAACGCCACCAAAGTGGCGCGTGAACAAAGTGCCACGAGGCACATGATAGCTTCTTTTTTTTAAAAAAGGTGGACACGTGGATACTGTTTCTTTGGAGAATCGTCGTATCGTCAATGCCGATTGGTACACGACCATTTGCTTGTCGGAAGTTATTGACGAACTCCGTAAAAACTACCGTAAACGCCGCAGAATCTTGCACCATGACAATGCCAGCTCTCATACGGCCAAACAGACAAACGACTTTTTGAAGGCGAAAAACGTAGAACTCATGAGCCATCCTCCATACAGTCCCGACTTGGCACCTTGTGACTTTTTCTTGTTTCTAAAAATTAAGAGCCAATTACGCGGTCAATAATTTTCATCGCCAGAAGAGCCTGCTGAAGAGTATGAAAAACGTGTTTCCGAGGTCACCACGGAGGACTGGAATAAGTGTTATGGAAATTGGTTTATTCGCGTGAAAAAGTGTAATGACGCTCACGGAGAATATTTTGAGAAACAATAAATTGATTTTTGGCCCTTCGTTGTAATTTTTTCTTATTCATTCCGGAAACTTTCAGTGTGGCCCTCATATAGTAATAATAATAAGGAAGTACATACTGAAACCAATTTCATTAATTTATACTATTCATATGATTTTAGTTAAGGATGGCGTCCACTTCAAATGCAAAACGTAAACAGTATGATGGAAACAAGTTACCCGAAGTAACAAAGAAAGTAAAAGGTAATAAGTTATAGGAATCAAATATTACCTATATGGCAGTTATAAAAGAAATTGTAGATAGGTACCCCCTTCATTTACTGGAAGTAATTATTGATTAATGCTTAAATTGTACCATTTGGTATTTCAGGGAGATGCCACACTGACTAATTCGACGTCACCAACGACTTCAAAATCCACGCCAAAAAAAAGAAAACTTAAAAGAATAATTTCTAATAAAGAAAGTGTTATTAACAGACAAAGATTGCAAATAAAAATAATTCAAGCTTATAATCGTAAAAATAGCGAATAAACATGAAAAATTTCATTCCGCACTGAGGATATTAATTAATACTCTGCAGAACAATAATGTAAAGGTACATTTACAAATTCCTTTCTTGGTTTGTATTTCGGACAATTAGTCTATTTTTTTGTATTCCGCATAAATCCGTATATACATACCTATTTCTAACCAAAAATACTCAATTGGCGAAAATCTACCATTACTGTGATTTCAGGTGGAAGATTTAATGGATCGTTATTTTAAGAAAGAAAAATCTGCAGTGAAGACAACAGCACGCTATTCTCCAGCTCTTTGTAGTTTCACGCTTACTCTGCATTATTACTCACCAAAAGCATATGAATATAACAGAAAGACATTTCATACTTGTTTACCTCACCAACGAACCATTAAAGGATTGTATCAAAGCACAATGGTGAACCAGGCTTCACAGAAAGAAGTCTTTTGTGGCATTGAAACTAAAATCTGAAAGTGCAGACCATTCTTTATTTGCAGGTTTAGTTATGAATGAAATGGCGATACGACATCGTGCAGAATGGGATGGTAAAAAATTTCATGGGTATGTGGATATTGCTAACAGATTGGATGGTGGTTATGCGACAGAAGCGAAGAAGCCATTAGTGTTTTTGGTGACTGCTGCAAATGGACCCTGGAGGTTCCCGTGTCTTTTTTTAATGAGTATTATGTGATTTACATGCGAACAATGTTTTCCTGCGTCCTATAAAACTAGCTTTTTGAGATAGATTTTATTGCCAGTTCACCTTCGATATACTACCCTTGTTTAATTAGAAACTTAAAAACAATAAACACTTTAATTTATTCACAGCATTGTATTTAGCATACTGATATCAAATACTATACTTTAATTATCAATACCAAATATTTATATCGATAATATCGACGAACCATGAATGTCACACCCCTAACATCAGTAGGAACAATGAAAAAACACTACCTATTGACAAGCAAATATCAAACGTATTTTCATGCTGATAAGGTCATAATTTGAATTGAATCACATTGAGTGACATCTAGCGTCGCATAGCAGAACTTACTAGTACATTATTCTTGTTTTGAGTCTAAGGATAAATTATAGTATAAAATGCTTAAGCGTAAGGCAGCATCAACTCAATAGTCTTATAAAGACAGTTCAATTTCAATCCGACTATAATGTATCTTGTTTTTTTTTTTTTTATAGACTAGTGGGCGGACGAGCAAGCGGTCTCACGTGATGGTAAGTGTTACCGCCGCTCATGGACACCTGCAACACCAGTGGGTATGCGGGCGCGCCGCCGACCTTGCAAAATCCTATTCACAGGTCTCTTGAAGAACCCCATATCGTAGCATAAAGGAAAGACCTCTTGAAGCAGTTCGTTCCACAGCCTACGGGTTCGCGGTATAAAATAATTTTTCAATGTCCTTTTTCAATCTACAAATTATGACCAATTAATTATGACAAAGTTTTCGTAGTATTGCAATATATTATTATGTATATTCACAAGTGTGTGAATTTGGCGACGTCGGTTCTCTTAGCATTAGGGTATGATACCATTTCTATGGTCTTATGTTCTGTGGATATGCCAGAGCCCATTCCCATCCCATGCTATTCTAAATCTCCAAAGATAGACAGCACATGCAACGTTTATTATACTGGAGTGATGTTGGTATGAATCGCGGATGTCACAGAGCGACAGTATCCACTTACCACCAGGTGGAATGTATGCTCGTGTGCCATCTTCTTTCTATAAAAAAATAAACAGTTTGGAAAACAGACTCTAGCAATGACTTCGAAGAGAAGAAATATGGCACAACCTGTAACATCAATTATAATGAAAGATATAGGTCTACCAACAGTAATGCTATTCGTATATAGAATAATAATATTTACCAGGTTCAAGTATCAGCGGCAAGCACTCGGGAGCCCGCATAGTAGCTCGCTGTCGCACAGTGGGTGACAACGCGACTAAGTTTAAAGGCCGAGCCGCACGTAACATAAGCGATTCAACACGGAATTGTGACCCGCGCGATAATACCTCCCACCACTGAAGGCCGAAGAGCCGAGCTAGTTCGGAGGTACGGTCTGTAAGAAGAATATCTTAGATTGTGTTCGACAAATATGGAATTGCTGCCTTAAAAGTTCTAGGGACAAGGAAAATGGGCGAATGTGTATTTACGTAGTTCAAACAAATCAAATGCTTACAAACACACGATCACAAAGGGAAACACTTAAGGGAGTAAATTTAGTCGTAAAGGAGCATGGGCATTTTGCACCAACCCACCAACAACGACGAAACCTATGTCATATGAAAGCTTTTGGATATACATACTTTATTTCATACTATGGCAGCTAAGTTCAAATCAAGTGCGAAATTGGTATTTTGGTACATTTTTCAAAATCAATATTTAAAACGATGTTAACAATATTATTTCATTTAAGCTTAAAATAGAACAATGTTATGTCATTTGGTGCAATAAATCTGAGCTACTAAAAAGACGAAGGAAGTAATAAAAACGAAAAAGTATTAAAAAAAAGTATACAACAATATATTTTTCCAAGATTGTTATTTTTACCTACATTTCATTTATACTTTCATATACTTCTTATTGACAATTACAACAATAATTTTCTATCACAACTTGTTTCTTTGTGTCGTTGGATAGTGGAAGCCGTGAATGGCAAGTTCAAGAGTTTAAATTGCTACGCCAAGATTATTTTAATAGACCATTGCCACACACACATGTTTGTAGATTTTAAGATAGCTGCTCCCCTTATAAATTCTTTGTATAGAGTAGCCACTGAGCACACAGGCTTGCTCATGATATTAGTAATATCATATTATGTGGTATTATTCAAATAACAGCTGCAAAATATACTATTATTATTTGTATGGTGTATTGCAGATGTTACAGTAAGTAATGTTAATAAATCTTTATAAAAAAAAATAACTTTTTTTTTGTTTGTTCCATCACAAAATAATCTCATTCATATTACAAATGGGTTTAAAACTTATTTCAAGATGTACCAAACTATACACGTAAGTATATTCATAATACTTATTTTTGATGAGACACTGTTGAAGAGTTGGTGCAGGGTCCATATAAAAGTGCCCATGGTCCTTTAGGTTAGTCAGCTGCACAGTAATGGAGGGAAAAATTACAAGACAACAAATTAATTTAAAAAAAATCAGAATGTTATTTTCAAACTTCAAGGTGGTGTCAAGGAATAAACAAGTTAATATTTTTTTTATAGAAAGACGGAGGACAAAAAGCAGACAGTTCGCGTGATCGTAAGCAGTTGCTGTCGCTCAGGAACATCTATCATAGATGTGAACATCGGTGAAAATTACGAACGTTGCCACATCCAGAAATGTGTTCACAGTCCTATAACTCACGTTATTGGATGCTATCCTATTGGATGATAGAATTAGAATTGTTTAAATGTAATTATTTCAAATATAAAACGAGCAGGCAGACAGTTTGGTGTAAGTGGATACTGTCGCCCATGACACCCGCGATAAATGCCACAATTAAATAATTATAAAAAATTCTTTATTTTAATTTATTTTTATTAAATAGTTGATGGCTCAAATAACGTAACTGATTTTCTTAGCTACTTTATTAAATATGAAGAAAACGTGCTTCTAAGAAAACCAGTTACGTCATTTTTTTTATAGACAAGAGGGTGGACGAGCAAGCGGTCCCACGTGATGGTAAGTGTTACCGACGCCCATGGACACCTGGAACACCAGGGGGCATGCGGGCGCGCCGACCTTGCAAAATCCTATTCACAGCTTTCTTGAATTTCAGCCATCAACTATTTGATACTATATAGTATATTCATTGATAATATATATTATAGTATTGACATATAGTATATTGATACTGCACAAAGAAACTTACTTATAATATCAAGTTTCTCCAACATTCTTACAGTTCCTGACAGTTTTGTTAAGTAGTATTCCACTGGTATCCACCGCAATATTCTGGACTCATCATTCCACCATTTTGCTAGCTGAGCATAACTATATTTTGGAACTCTTTCGTTCAATATCTCATACATACAGTTCTCAAAACTATAAATGGATAGAGCGAGTTCGTAACGAAGCAAACGCCACACATTAAACACTATCCTTCCAATGATTTTGCCTTCTAAATCTTTATCTTCACTTCTCCATCGCTTTTGCCGATGTTTTTCTGTTATTCGAGAAAGTTCGATCATCATTTCTAAACCTAATGTCTGAGATCTTTCTAGAACATAGCCCCAGGAATTCATTTCTATTTCATACCCACAAAGAATATCCGGATCATGTGTCTTTACATATTTAATAACCGTTTCTAATAGTTCATTTTCAGTATTTACATAAGTAATGTTCGCGTTGAAAACACATCTGTCCAGCACTTTAGGAATCTTAGAATCAACAACTAATATTTCCGTTACAGTTTTTTGTAAGAAGTGATTAGGTGGACAGTTATTTGTAACCGTTAAGAATACTGCCTCAATAGGATCTGTAGAAGGATCAGGATGTAATACTCCCCTCACAGAAGCATGCACCTCTAATAGCATAACTGTAAGTAAATCTACCTAAAAAAAGAAAAGATGCGATCATGTGATCATTTTAATCTTTTTAAATTTAAATAAACCCAATGGGATATCTTATTTACCTCAACTACATGTGTACCAATTGTATTTTCTATTTGATTATCTCCACTTCCAAAACAAAGGAAAGATCCATCATGTTGCATTGTTATTTGAAGTGTATTGTTAAGAACTGATTTGTCCTGAGAAAAAGCAAAATATATTATAGATACTAATTTATTAAATGCACCCTAAAACTTATTGTGAAGTGTTTACCTTATCACTGTTCTCTAAACTTATATTACAATTGATGTAATTATCTTCATTCAATCCTATAGCTTGAGAATTATCTAATTCATCAATATTTTTCTTATTTTCTTCGTGGTCTACTTTATTTTCTTCGGGGGTCTTTTGTTTTTCTTCTAACCACTTTACGACTTCACTACATGTTGGAGGCTTTTTAAGTGGCACTAAAACACATTGCCTATTTCCTGCTAACAGCAATTTTAGAACCTCAGATTTCGTATCGTCTTGTAGCATTTCATTTGTTTGCATAAACATCAACTGTCGCCATTCATCGATGCTAGTTGTATCTAGAACTTTGCCAAAAGGTTTCTGATCTCGAGCTAATTTACTGTGCAGTTTTAAGAGTATTTGACCTATCTCTACTTTATCACCAACATCCTTATAATCAGAAAAATACGGCTGAGAATTTTTGATCTCTGGAATATTATATTTACCGAGACTTTTCATAACATCTGCTTTGGTAGGAGGTCTTCTTTTGGGTGTAAAAATTTTGATACTATCAGTGCAACTTTTTCGGGAATGTAATTGGAAATTAGTATCTACGTCTAATTTATTATAATCAGGATTATTTACATAAGATTCAGATTCTGTAGTACAATCTACTATTACTTCATTTTTATCATTCTCTGAAGAGACATCAAAGGTTTTAGACATATTGTAAAAGCTCATAATTCCTAGTTTATTGTCTGGCGATGACTCTAAAGAGTCATCACTACGATTAAGCACTTCACGATTAACAGTATTAATATTAGTAGTAGATGGTCCTGCAACAGGTACATATTGCTTATGTGTATCATATATCACAGATGCATCTGCTTTTACAGTTTCATGCTTGATTGTTATTTTATTGACTAAATCAATTAAAGTTTCCTTTTCATTTTGCGATTTAACTTCTTCCTTCACAATGTTGTCTCCAGAAGTTTCTAATCCACTTTTTAATTCTATTTTAACAGACCTTTTGAGACACAGACTTGATATGCTGCCTATAGTTTCTCTTGATGCATTAATTTCGTCTATTTCATTTAGATTCATTGTTGCATCTGTTTCATCTTGATTTTGTTTTTGTACAACCTTCTTCTTATGTTTGGGTTTTGATAAGCCCAGTTTAAAAGGTCTCAATTTTCTTTTTCTCACTTTTTTTAAATCTAAAAAAAACTAGGTATATATTTTTTTATAAAACATATTATATACATAAAATACTTGTAAACTGTTTATTTACTTGATTGCTCTTAACTAATCATGACATATGAATAATAATAAAAAGTACTTACGTTCATCATCACAAGTGCCATCTAACTGGGGAATGTTAACACCGTTCCAGAAGGAATCATTCCAAGAAGGAGAACTTTCACCTTTAGTGTCATCTACACTGTAATAAAATGTGAAATTTACCATCCACATAAACAATACATTTCATGAACATTAATTTTATATCACTTATGAAGTGAAAAAGTTGTGATGGTGATAAATTTAGACTTAATAGTTAAAGTAAAATAGTTAAAATAAAATAGTGCCAAAATTACATTGTCTAGAATGAATACAAGAAATATACCATTTATATGGCTCCAAAAGAATTGTGTCTTCATTGAAAACTTGGGAATATTCAATATCATCTGATTCAATATCTGCATCATTACTTTTATCTGCTGGTGTTCCCATCACACTGTCATCTTCTATCGCCTGTTCATCCATTTCTTGCAACATGTCTACCAGTTCTAAATCTTCAGTATCCACTGTAGGCAAAAATTGTTAAAAAAGTACCAGCGAAATAAAAAGGCCTATTTTTATGTTTATTGTATAGATACATACATAATACCTGGCTATAATGCAAGGAAAGACTGCTATTCAAGGCTACATTTTCATCAACAATAGTATTATCAACATCTTGAGTTACAGTCTGATCCACATCTGGTTTCAAAGTTTCATTCAAATTTACACCAAGTGTGCAATCAGGTAAATGCATACTGACTTCAACTGCGTTAAATAACTGTGAACCTTCAATACTCTCTGCGGGGTAATGCACTTCATCTATCGCCTTTTTTGCTTCAAGGGGAATGACAACAGGTTTATCTATCAGTTCAGATAATTTTATCACAAACATTTGTTCAAATTTGTAGTGTGACTCAGTTTCTTCTACTTTGAGTCTCCCTTGAGTTAAAGATTTTGAGGCTATAGACATGTTCAATTGCTTCCTTCTCTCCATCTCTTGATTCCATACTTCTACAAGGCCTGGATTTTCAATGCCATCGCCTCTGCCTATTCTTTGTCTGTTTAAGATATGTGAAGCAATGCAATCCACTTCATAATAACAAATGCTCTCTGGTTTTAGATAGTGTTCATCTATACTTTGTGCTGGTTCATTACTGTTTTGTGATAAGCCTGATTTACGAAACTTAACATATTGTAAGTCAATGTTGCTCATTCCAAAAAGGTTAAAGTCAATGAAGAATTGGAGTGTGAAGTTGAGATGGGATTCATGAGGTTGTAGTACTTGTCCCAGAATAGCACCATTGCTGCAAAGCTCCACTGCTTGTTTGATTAAACCAGGATTGTATAAAAATATTTTTAAGTATAAGTGGTCTTTATCATGGAATCCATAAAATGGTCTGAAATGTAACAAAATATGAGAGTAACTGTTAGTTGTAAAACTAATTATATTCAATATTGAAGTTGAATTTCTATAAAACTGTTGTAAATTTTGCCTAGTTAGTACAACAGTCAATATTAGATTAAGGTTATTGGGGGTCTGGGGTTATTTGAGAGCAGAGGCTCTCTTACGGCACTTGATTTTATAAATAGTTTTTAAATGGTCAGGCCTGGGGCCCCCTGGACTACAGCCCACCCTAGCACCATCCTTAATCTAGCACTGACAACAGTATCACACTTTATTTAGATAACAAAGGAGTAGGTTAGTCAAGGTATTAAAGATTTCAATAGCTGCTGTAACTGAATAACAAGCTGTAAATAAATTAAGAAAAGTGATGATGTAGGTTTGAGAGGGTTAGGTTAGGTTAGAATAAACTTACAATCCTTTTACTAATGATATTTTGTACACATGTTGGTTTGTAGAAGTTGCTTGTTTCAATGCAATGTTTAGGGCTTTATCTAAACTTGTTGCAATCTGAAATACAAACAATAATTGTTATTGTGGTTATTTTTCCTGCAAATATAATGTCAATGTGGACACTTCATTTTACTTACTTGATACAAAATTTGAGGAGCTGGATTTGGTGTGGGACAGGGTATATAAAAGTAGGGAAATACCCCATGTATATGAAGGCATGCTTTTCGACCATCAGGTGTAGGTCCAAATATTCTTAGAACTGGTACCTGAATTAAATAAGTATTTTGTAACAATGTCCCTCTTCACAAAATGACTTCTAAACAGAAGTTTTTGTTTACTTGCCTGTTTTATATCGGCTCCTCTAAAATCTGAGTAAATAACATCAATTCCTGGTATCGGCTTGGTTAAATACTGATCGCAAACCACAATACGAATAGAAAATTCAGGATTTACTAAGCAAGCTGTAATAAATTAAAAAAATACTTTAAATTTGATCAATGGATTAATATGTAGCACGTTTTAATTTTTACTTACAATTAGACACGTTCATACTTTGAAAGAATAATAGTTATTCGTGATTCTTGTCTGTACATGTGTGATAGTGATTAGTTTTCGAATAAAGAATTATAAAAAATAAAAAATAAAAAAAAAATGAATTGATCGGTTTCTTTGTCACATGACATTGACATTTCTTATTTGACATATTGTGAACGTTTTCAAGGCATTATATCAAGGTTTTTTTGGGTACGCATTATATCTTTTGATGATTATCTGGATTTTTTCGTTGGGATTACAACATATTTTGATTAATTCGCAAATGAATATTATCAGCTTGTGACTTGAAAAAAAATACTACAAACGGAAAACGCCTGTGTGAAACAGTCTTAAATTACAAAAAAAATTAAACGCAGTCTTACTCATTCGTTTAATATCATTCTTTTGGATATTCCGTTCCGTATATTTTCACTGTCATTTTCACATCGTTCTTCGTTGTATCACCGAACGAACTGTCTTGTTTTACTTGACTGATTGACTGTTCTTTCGGCTGTCCTAAAAAATTGTTCCGTGTTTTGACATAGATATATCTTTCATTTTGTAAAATTACGTGCAACTTTTAAAAATAATAATTATGTTATTGTGTTCTCACATCATCATGATTATAATATTCCAATAGCGGCGTTGGTGAAATGTGTTTCGTATTTACTTTGTTTGTCTTCGGAAAAATGTTATGAACTGAAAATGAAGTGTTATTTCAACGTTTGGAGTCAAAAACAAATATCTATAAAGAGGTAGATCTCTCGGATGGTGGACGATGGATGATGAGGAGGCCTACTTACGTGAGCAGATATTCCACAACAATGTCAGAGAGCAGATCGTAAGTAGAGACATTTAATAAAGAAAAGTGCTTCTAAAATACACCAGTTTCAATCAATTAAATCTATGTATCAGATCCAATATCTAAGGCTCAGAAATAACTACAAGTGCGTCTTTTTGTTGTAGATATTCCTGCTGCTCTTTATCTTATTATACCTGATTTCATTCGTACTGATCGAGAAATTTCGAAGACGAGACAGCGAGGACTTCTTCTCTTCAGACGAAGATGAGGTGAAGGTATACCGCATCAGCCTGTGGCTGTGCACATTTGCACTGGCCGTTGCATTGGGTTCAGCACTCCTGCTGCCCGTGTCAATAGTCAGCAATGAAGTGCTCATACTGTACCCAAATAGCTACTATGTTAAGTGGCTCAACAGCTCATTAATTCAGGGTAATTAATTTTGTTATTAAAATTAAGTAAACTATTGAGATTCATTACATTGCTGTTATTTTGTACTATGAGAAAGCTCTTAGAGAAAGTTTATTGCAGCTTGTAGGAATTATGAGTATAAATGAGATTTACGACTGATTATTGAAAATGCCTTATAAGAAAATTTATTGGAAACACATGGCAAGTCTTTCTGAAATCTTAATAATTAATGAGCTATTTACAAAAGGTGTGCATGTTATGTTACATTTGTCCACATTCAATTAAACAATTTGTTCATTAAACTAATGACCTATAAGACCAGGTATTTTAATAAATGTGTTACATATTTCATTAACAATAATTAAGTACTTGTAATATATAACAAGATTTCGTCATGAGTGACAAACATTGCATAAGTCCTGTGTCTGAAATCAAGAACTCCTTAGACAAAGTCTCGAGTTTTGATAAACTTAATTTGGTCCAATATAACCCTAGCAAGACAAGTCTCTGCATTCACTGCTAAGAAAACTCCATTTGGCATTGCAACTCGATTTCAGAACATTCCTCTCTGAGAATTTTGGGATCCTCAGTGAATAGAGCTATACTATAGTCAATACTGAATAGAGCGAAGCAGTAAACCCCACATAGAGTACCTACTGCTCACAACTCTGGGCTGGTTTACCGAAGTACCAACCAGCTGGACCCTTTTGACTACATCCAACGATGCACTATGATCCCACTTTAACAGGTGGTTCAAAATCTACAATGGCCCCATATAGAGTACTGCTCACATATCAATTGGACCGAAATATCATTTGGACCCATTTGACTCCATCCAAGAATTGTCGACGATCCCACTTTCACAGGCGGCTTAGAACCCCTCAGCATTTAGAGAAGACCTCTTACATCTCTCTGTGTGTTCTACCGCTTGTATAATGGGGAATGCTCTGAAGAATTGTTCAATATAATTCCCACTTCGGGTTTCTACAACCGCACCTTCCATCACAGAAGAAGTGAAGTGTCGCTTACTGTTAGCTGTTATCGGTCAAAAAATCCTTTTATACCGCGAACCCATAAGCTGTGGAAGGAACTGCCTCAAAAGGTCTTTCCATTAAGCTACAATATGGGGTTCTTCGAGAAAGCTGTGAATTTGCAAAGCTGTGAAAGGATTTTGCAAGGTTGGCAGCACACCGGCATACTCCCTGGTGTTGCAGGTCTCCATAGGCGGCGGTAACACTTACCATCACGTGGGTCCCTTTGCTCGTCTACCTACTTCTCTATAAAAATAATATAACAGATACAGAAATTTTTCATTTTGTTTTATTTTGAAATTTGAATTAGTACAGAAGATATCCAAATGTGGCAAGTAATAATATCGTCATTTCATAGGTAAGCATGTAATGCTTATAAAGCTACAGTTGAAATTTACTTTTCTATACTATCACAAATCATAATAAGTCATAACATAATCTTGATGTGCCAACATTTATGTTTGTAGCTTAAATGAGTGTTTTTGTAATTTGCAGTGTAAGTACTCTATTCTGATCTATCTCATATTGTTTCCAAGACACTTATGTTGCTGTATTTATCATTCATCCTTGTTCTCACCTTCCTTCTCAATTACAGTAATATTGGGTAGGGGTCAGTATCAATTTAATGATTCTTAAACAATACATACAAAACGTGAAGTTCCCATATTTATTGTTTTGCTAATGTCATTGAATCAATCATCTTTATTTAAGGATATTTTTCTAAAAAAATTAATTGTTTATGAATGAAATACACATTATTAATAATAATTGTTAGGACAATATTATATTAATAAAATGTTAATGAAACTTTGTCTAGCGGGGGACTATCTGTAAGGTGGCCCTTACATATATGGACTGTACTTTACAGTAACTTTTCTGATGGTCACTAAATTTAACCTTATTTTTCCCAATTTTTATATTAAAAACTAGATTGAAAATTAAGATTATTATAATAAATAAATAAGAGAAAAGTCTGTCATAATAATTACAGACTAATTTTCCTTTTGTTGCAGGTCTTTGGAATCATATATTTTTGTTTTCAAATCTTTCTCTTTTTGTATTTCTGCCATTTGCCTACCTGTTTTCCGAGTCGTCTGGGCTCCCCGGGTGCCGTGGCTTGAAGGGCCGCGTGTATGAAACATTCATTGTGCTGGCGTTACTTGGTGTTATTATGTTGGGTTTGGCATATGTAATATCAGCGTGGTTGGAAGGAGACCGTTCCAGTATTGATGCTTTACTTAGTGAGTACTATTTAATTGCCCTGATTGCCCTTAGAACACGATATGTGTTTCTTTCTGTCCTAAATTAGAAAAATGTCCTCCTTTTTATGTTTAATGTTTACGTTAAGTAATTTTCTTTATTTAGTAGTGAATGGACAGTATGGTATATATTTATGTATGTTGTTTATAAAATTGTTCTGCATATTTTCAGTCATCCGTTCTAAGCATATCTTCTGCTACAAAATCTTTTTTGTCTGAACCATCGTGCGCTTCATCTAAAAGTAGACAACAAACAGATACTCCAACATTCCATCTGATAAATATTCGGCCAAATGCTAAATTACGTAGTAATAACGACTTGAATAACACCGCACAAATATGCATATTTTAGTGCGTATTTGACTATAATTGGATGTACATGTTGTTTGTGCTTAATTTCGTGTGAAGAAAGCCAAGCGTAACTGGCAGCGAGTATTCAAAACTCAATGTTACTGGGTTCATCAGTTTGTTGTCGAGGGGACGGGAACAAAAGAACCAGTAAACTGTGACTGGAATAATGGGCGGAGAGCCACCTGTATCAACAACTAAAAGGGACAACTCAAGTCATGGCCAGCCATGGTCATAGGTGGCACAAGAAAATTTTGGCAGATTATAAAAAAAATTAGGCCGTTAAGTTAACCCTCGTTATAGTAGGGACAAACTGAGTTTGGACAATTAATATTGTTTTAAAGTGTGTATTAACTGTTCTAATTCGGTTAATTTTGCTATATTATTTCTTACATACATGGGTGTGACCAGGTTTATTGTTTGCGGTTTTGGGAGAAAGTTTATAAATTCATTTCAAGTTTAATTTTTTTAAATACATAATATATATACTCAATATATATATATACTCATCATATATAATCAATATATATATCATCATCATCATCATCATCTCAGCCTTTGGACGTCCACTGCTGGACATAGGCCTCCCCCATTGTCCGCCATTTAGACCTATCGGCAGCGACCTGCATC
Organism: Sesia apiformis; assembly: GCA_914767545.1. Lineage (NCBI taxonomy): Eukaryota > Metazoa > Arthropoda > Insecta > Lepidoptera > Sesiidae > Sesia > Sesia apiformis. Next base: position 16,007,447 of record OU611953.1, read on the forward strand.
CAGCTAGCAGATGGACGTCCTCGGCTTCGTCCGCCGGTACGTGGTCTCCATTCGAGAACCCCTCTGCCCCATCGGCCATCGGTTCTTTGAGCTATGTGCCCTGCCCACTGCCACTTCAGCTTGCTAACCCGAGAGGCTATGTCGGTGACTTTAGTTCGTCTACGGATCTCTTCATATATATATATATATATATATACAATAAATATATACTCATCTGTTCTTAAGAAATACTGAATTCATTATTAATTGAGTATCTGTTTAAAGTCTTGATATTCTAGATAATATTCAGATATTATCTGGTACCAGATTGAGTCAGGGGGTTGGAGGAAGGACGGGGCTGCTCTGCTGTTTACTATGGCCCATCCCACCGTCTCGCACAGGTCGAACGTGATAATATCTCAAAATATGTCATTTGCACCATGTTTAAACAAGTCTTACACAAGTATGTATTGATGAATTCAACACAAAGTTGGAAGAAGTCTTTATACTAAACAAGCTGAATGACACTGATTTTCGGACTGACGGTACCCACGTACACATTTGCCGGCCAGCCAAGTTTAAATATAATCGGTGTTTATATGCTGATATTGGTTTAAAGGTGCCGTTACCATGTCAAATGAACCGATCAAGTATAAGAGATTTACCAGTGAAGATTTCTTCACAATTTATACATATATAAATTCTCTGAAATTGTATTTGCGATCGGACAAGATTAGTAAAAGTTATAAAATCACATCCGCAGATGCGTTACCGACCTTTCAAAAATTAGAAATCAGGATTGGAATAGATGATGAGTAAAAGGACGATTATCCAATCTCATACTACTGATTCGCCATTCCACTTTCATATTCCAATGAATGACGGTAACGGGACGATATGAGATAGGAAGCATGCTACTCCATCCATCCCACCTCACTTTCATTGAATGAGGGAAACGGGATTGTATGGGTGTGGATAGGATGGAAAGGGAAACAAACAGGCTCTGACAATTCTCACTAACTTTCTAAATAAGTTGGTATGTTTCTCGGCAGACCGGTGGAATAATTCGGCAGCCAGACGTAAGATACGTCTGGCTGCCGAATTCAGCTATAGGAGGACAATTTTTTTTTTTTGAGCGGAGGAGTGCTTGCTGCCATTCCACAATCGCTGGGAGCACTCGACTCACCATTTTATTCAATTCCCCCGATGTACCCATTCCCTTTCCATCCCATCCTACTCTATCCCTCATTTTCCCAACCCTTTCTTTGGAGAAAAGGTTGGGAAAATTCATTGGTAAGCAGGACGTCTCCAACGTTTGTCATTATCGACTGATGTTGGCATGTATCGTGGATGTTTTTAGATGACAGTATCCATTTACCATCATGTGGACTGTACTCGTCTGCTTCCTTTCTACAAAAAAGTATATCGAGTTCAGGCTTTAGAAATAGCCTTTTTAAATCTTACGCAAAAAGGACTATGCTCTGCAATAATTGTTTGAACGTATATTTGGGGCCAGTGTTAGATGTAGCAAGTGTTCAGATTTTAAGGCAGCCCATATTGATGATGCAAGTGCATATTACTTGATTATTTTTTTATTCTTTGTCAACAGATCTATGGACTTATCTACCTTTCCTGTATTCCTGCGTTTCATTTGTTGGCGTTTTAATGTTATTAGGTAAGTATAACTGAAATGCCTTCTTTTTCACATACTTCTATTTTTTTTCAACTATAATAAGTTGGAGATAGGAAGTGTGGCTACTTTATGGTTAATGGAGTGCTTGTCCGCGATTAGATCCGGTCGGTAACACTGATTTCGTGGATGCCGACTTAAACTCAGGTGTCCAATCAGGGCCGTCTTTACCAGGGGGTGCAAGGGGTGCGGTGCACCCCGGGCGCTCACCTTTTAAAGGTAATGAAAAAATATAACGCTATAGTAAACAATTACACAATAGGATATTTGACTGTCATAGGATACACAATAGGATATTTGACTGTCATAGGATACATAATAGGATATTTGACTGTCATAGGATACACAATAGGATGTTTGACTGTCTTAGGATACACTCCCGCACCCCGGCGCAGAATAGACTTAAGACGGCCCTGTGTCCAATCCAGACCAAACAATATCATTGTATGTTAACATAGTAAAATCCGCTTTTGGCAATAAGCTTAATTTACACATATGATAAGTTCCCGTTTTGCTGTGGATTTTTATTCATAAATAAACGTAGAAAATTAGATTTGTAAAATAATACACCAACACTGTGATACTCGTAACATGTGTTTTGTTCAGTGCCGTAATGAATGATTGCAATATTCCACTGAATTATAACTATAATTGATAGTAATCAATCAGTAGATTATACATATAAATTGATAAAATTAGTAGCGTCACTTCATTGGACATCCTTGAATAACGTCTACCACTGATTGCATACAAAACCCATGGTATTATTATTGTACGAGGTCTTACTGTATTGTTGAATGCATGCAAACCAAATTTACGAGTAGGTATATTGTATCCACGTTTGAGTGAAATCTAGAACAGTATGCAAGTGTATGTTAAACCACTAGGTAGTACATTGGGCGCATGAGTATTCTCAGTCATTTAAGTAATTTTACGCACATCGGGATCAATCGGTTATCACTTATCAGGTTATCAACTTATCAGATCACTTATCACCTGTTAAGTTAACAAGTAATTTTTATAACAATTAATTAATTGTTTCTAACAATTAATAAAATATAATTAATGGACAAGTTAAAGAACGATTAACAAACACTGCTCGGATCTTGTTTTGTATTAACTGCTTTTTCGCCAATCATACCAGTATTAGAGCTCAATTCGTATTAATAATCTTGTTGGGTCGATGAGGATTACAGTAATTTGTGTATAAATGATTTGTTATGTGAACAAATTCACGAAAAAACTAATGGTATATTCTGTACCAATTTTCAAGAGCTACAATTTTGACAATTACAATTTTCTTCGAAAAAATTAGCTTCGGAGAAAATGGCCTAAAACTGTTATATTTTTCCCCTTTCCTCCCATCATTGTTTTCTTAATACGATACACTTCAGGACTTTTGACATGTCAAAATAAAGTTTCATACAAATTTATCACCATTATGGCAATTTTTATTTTATTAAACTTTAATTTTGTCCAATTTCATTGGGCTAATAATTGTTTCTTATTATGTATACCAAATTTTAAAGATTTCAAAAATCTACGAATGCAGTTTTTCTTATCTTTACCATACAAATAAAGTTTCCTTTGGGTAAAATTTTCTATCTTTAATATTAAGAGTACCTACTTGCCCTCAATGGGGCCGGGCATACGTTTGATTCAAACTGTATATTTAATAAAATTAATTAAAAATTAAATGTTTTTCTAAAAAAACTAGATATATTTAAAAACGATTAACATCTCATCTCTAACTAACTATTAAAAATATTTATACAACAATAACTTTATTAATTAATTAACTCTTAAATTCAAGTGTAGATAGTCAATCGTGTTTGCTGCGACAACGTTATCGAAATGGTAAAATGGTTCTGAATTAGGTGGCAGTTCAAAAAAAGTCTCATAATGTTCGCAGTTACAACTTTGTATGGTTTTTGATTAATATGTTTTGCTAGTGTGTCCCATTTTAAATATTTACATGTTCACTTTCGAGGTTAGTGTGGCACTACCGCTATTAAAGGCGTTAGAAATGACCCTGATATTCAAATAGTCGGGCGTTGACTCTTTCATTTTGCATTGCGAATTTGATAATAAGAATTTGTGTCAAGTGTAGGTGCTAAATTGCGCATCCGCATTAGTTGTAGATTTCAATCTTTTAATGTCCGGTATTAATATTATCTTTGCGGTAAATCGAAGATTAAAACAGTCTTTATCATATTTTCGTTACTAAGATACATTCACAATCGATCTGATTGTTTGTGAAGACAGTTCATTTTTAATGAAACACACGTTGAAATTATCTTACAAAGTGGAGTGTAGGCTTTCTCGGCCGGTGTCCATATTAATTGAATCTTCCGGGCTACTTGGCCGAGGTCTTCTGGAATTTTTCTCATTCTTCCAAACGATGTTACCTCTCCGAAAGTGAACGCAGTCGCCACTGAAGATGTCAACCGCAGTTGTTGACGAAACGTTTGGAAGAAAGAGAAGAGATTCCAGAAAACCTCGGCCAAGTAGCCCGGAAGATTCAATTAATATCTTACAAAGTTTATAAGGAAACAAAAAAGACCTCGAATAAGTCGACGAAGTAACATTTTAATTTTCAAACAGACAGCAAACTAAAGATGGTATTTATCATAATTTCCAAATTTATCTGATCATTATTAATGAGAAATACATATTTCCAAAAATGTAGATTGTTTCATATTGTATAGATTTTTTCAATAAATGCTGTTCAATCGAATGGAACACCTATAATAAAACAAATATTTGTATAAAATAGAAAGTAACATTCGTATTTAAAATAAGTGCGTCTAATACTCGTAATGGCGAATAATGTAATGTCCACATGTCTTAATTTTCATCCTCTTCATCACCACAAATGCCTTCCTTCTTGTCGAGGAAGTATTCAATCAAGTCGTGATGCTGCGGGAACATTTCATCTAGTTCCCTCCTCGATTCCCTCAGTTTGTCGTTCTCATCAAGTTCCCTGTAAGCCTTGGCTGCGTAAAGGCGAGCCTTGAAACTGTTCTCGTTCAAACGAAGTGCGATATCACAATCTTTGAATACCTGAAATCAAATATTTCCAAATAAAGAAGCCCACCAGCAATGTGATCTTTTCTGATCTCAATATATTCATTTATACCATAAGTGTTTTTTATGTAGTAAAATATATAAACATACTATCCTCGTGTGTAAACTACCTATTCATGTGTTATAGTATCGCTTTAACTACGAAGTTTTACTTCCTACGTTACAATTTTTATTTAATGAATGCTGATGAAGCTTTACTTTAGCCCCTTTTTGTAATTTACACTATGTAATTTTTTAAATTAATTTCAACCTAAATCCAATTATACCTAAAACGATATCGATCTACGATGTAATAAGTAAGCAGTAAATGTAATGAATGTGATGATTATCATTTAGTCGTCTACAATACAAACAGTTTCCAAAAATTGGTTCTTGTCTAAATGCTAAGGCAGGTTTTCTTTGAATTCTAAAGATTGCGGGAAGATATCACATTTCTCTACGTAAATGCGAATACTGTACTCGTAACAATGATCGGTTGAGACATTGTCTGTAGATCAGTGGATAGAGAGGATATTCATGGATATTGAATTCCCTAATAGGCGCAGGTGATTTGCTTGTAATACGTGTAGATTTTCCCACGTTATCAACATATCGTTCACGTCATTATGTCGACACTTTCATATTTGTAAGGAAAAATAAACAAGTTATGCATTTGCTGGTCGATGAATTCACTTCATCTAGGAGTAAAAAAACTTCTTGGTAATTGTCTGCTAGGACGTGTTCATTTTACGCTTACTATGTTAAAATAATATAAAATACGTCGATTTTTGATATCCAGTGGAAATCTAGACCATTCTTTTACTTCTCGAGTTTTCTAAAAATTGAAAAACGGAACAATAAAAAGATTTACGCTTATTGCACTCGGCTCGCATTGATGACATTTTTAGCTTCATACCGTATAGCAATCAAGATACTAATCACACCGGAACAGTAGTCATAGAAAGTCGGCATTTCTATTTGTAATCCCAGGAATAATCGATTTGTTCATCGAATGTATTGTTTCTACGAATGTTTACCGTATAGTCATATACTATAATTTGTAAACAGTGGTTATGTAATGTGTTGAACGACGTGTACAATGCCTCCGTTTGTTTTCAACTCAAGTTCATTACCGGTGCGTAGTAATAAGAGCGTACAGAGCGTGGAATTGTAATGAATAACAATACATTTTATAGATTGAATGCAATCAAGTTATCACAATCAGTAAGTAAAGGTATCATAGAATTTTTAGCTCGAAGCCAGGTCAAAATGATGCGGAACTCAAGTATTTAAAGATAATTATTTCGTTAATTTCATAATATTAGCTTAAGTACAAGTAAAATAAATAATTGTGCTCTAAATAAGTTCGCAGTTCAAGTTCAGTTTAGTGTGTACAATAATGGTACAATATCAACTTCATTGATTCACACGGTAAATATCCTTATTGTTCTTTGATTGCAGTTAATATTGCACTTAATGCACTCAGGACTCGAACAATAATTTATTATGGCAGTTAAAATTACTATTTGCGATAATTGTGTACTTACACAGCACATCGGGGCGAGTGACTGATACATTATCATTTTATGGCCAGACGTGTAACACAAATTGTTATGTCCTAGACCTATTTGTTGCGTTCCTATTATAAATCTATAACTTCTATACACATAAAATCGTAACATACATATGATATTTAAAAAAAACATGCAATGCAAACAGCCCTTTAGTATTCACTGATGGTCATGGGCCTCCTCATTGTTTTGTGTATGAGGGATGTATGGCCTCAAAACGCCACGCTGGCCAAGCGGATTGGTGAGCCCACTCTTTTATAGGTGGTGTAGTTTCTCAGCGCTTATGGTAGCGGCTTTGTTATCCCTTAGTCGCCTTGAGAGACTGAAGAGACTAAATCGACTTGGTGAGATTGAATGGGACGGAATGTGTTATATAATAACCACACGTATTCTAAAGTCCACGCGAACGAAGTAGCGGGCACAGCTAATAATAATTCTTAAATTTCTAAAATGTTTTAGAATCTTTTACATTTCAATCGAGTTTAGTGTAAATATTGACACGACCTTTTCCTATCAAGCTCGCTACTTAGTTTGTGACAGTAAGATTATTCTAAACAACCTTCAGCGTCACACAACAACGTACAATGAACTTCAATATGTATTGACAAAACCAATACCTTGTCGAAATTTCCAAGCTTGATATTAATAAGCGCTCGGTCGCAATACAACATGGAGTTGTCTTTGACTTGTTCTATGGCACGGTTGTAGCAAGACAAGGCTTTCTCGTACTCTCCACGACGGTACGCTTTAACGGCTTGCGTTTTGAAAGTGTCTGCTTTTTCTCGACGGATCTTTCTATCGAGGGCTCGCCGTTCCGCGTCCTTGCTCACCTCGGCCATCCATGCATCTTTGTCTACTTCACCCTGTGAATTAACAAGAAAAAAGATGGTTAATAATAACATAGTCGTGTGGTCCTGTCGTCCTCAGCCCGTACCAATGAGTACCAATTATGTAAGGTATTTTTAAAAATTGACACTACCTCGGGAAATAAAAAGAATGGAGTATGTGTATCAACCAATCGGCACTGGGCCCGCGTGGCGGAAATAGCCCGAATATCTCCCCGTGATTTACTAGGGGAGGCCTGTACCCTGCAATGGGACATTATAGGCTAACATCAATTAAAATTTAAAAAAAATTTCAATAGTAACTAGAAATTATAAGGTTTCCTTAGTTATTGAACTTATATTAAATTATTTTTTCTTAAATTTGGTTTTTCCCTGCTTTTTACTCGTATATCTATCTCTACACGAGTAATAATAGTTTTTAATTACGGCACTGTTATACGAGTTATGGCTGTTTATTTCTGTTAGTTTTATATTAAGGTTAATAAATTTTAAAATGGTGTTTATCCTTACAAGGAAGAAATAATAAAGCATTTGAAAATGTAGTGTGTTACTAATAATCATATTATTTGTGTTCATCGGGGCCAAAGTAATTAAAACTCGCTTTAGTTAATGAATTAACTAATGTCTAATGAATTCAGTTAATGTCTGAAGACAGTACTCTGATATTCTTGTCTTGTTGATTGTTTTTATCATCACTTAACATACAAGTCCCCGAAATTCATCTGTCTCTGCATATTTGTAAGAAATCGAAAAAGTACTACAATATTTTTAACGTGGTTTTCACTATGCAGGCCATTTATCCCTAAAGGAATAGTGGTGTTTTTTTATCAAATTCAGCAGGAATATTGAAAATTGAAAATGCAGCAGGTTTTGTAATACAAGATAAATGATGAGTTTTCGGGTGAAATCGAGTTTCCTACCCTTGACCACTATCTTACCCCTTGATTACTGGAGACGACTGAATTAGATTTTTATAAAATAAAAAATATCTGATTCACCTCCAGTGGTGAGTTGCATTTAAATTAAAATCTGTCTAATTATTGTTTGTTAAATTGCTGCTTAGTCTAATTGCTAAGAGCTGGTTTCGCCACTGCATTAGTCACATTTAGTCATGAGCTTACGGCTCATTTCGTTACTATGAATGAAATGTATTTAGGTGAATAGACAACCCATTTGCCACGTTCATGCAAATGCAAGTAAATGAATTCCGTCATTACTTGTAAAACGGCAGCTTAGTTTATCTTTACATTTATTACATTAATTTGACGACAGACCCATATAGATTAGATATCAATTAAATTTTGAGTGTTAAAGCAGCGTTGATAAATATAATTTTATAATTATTAATCGTCTCTCTTTTCCGCGGACTCGCCTACACAAGTTACAAGGCATACAGTAAATGAAGGTTTGATGAAGAACAGTGTAATAAGGAATTAAACTTGAACGAATCCGAACTGTCCACTCTTATTTGAACTATTTTATATCTCTAAAATATTAGTGTAACGTTTGAACAATTGAACGGCTTTAATTAGAATAGATCCAATCCAACCCACTTTCTTATGATTTTAAGATGCTGGCGCATTTTGCAAACTATAAAACGAACATAAAAAATGTGATGAAGTGCAATATATGAATTCCCAGGTCCTCAATAGTTTTAAAGGAGTTTTGATTGAAAAAGTATGCACTCTATTTTAGTATTTTTGTCGCAAATCTTTTTATTATGAAAAAAAGTATAATAGTGGCTTGGATCCATCCTGATTAAAGTCATTTACAGCTCATTATCAACATATTTAATAGACGGTAGTGTAATCGTGCTAACACTCGATTATCCTTTACATGTAGATCATACTATCATGTACTTAAATCACACTGAAAATTCTCTCATCGTCACACTCACGAGTCACACGTCACTTGGTGCGATGCCATGCTTACCAGATTCAACGAAGGGGTGTCAAATTTGCTGTGGAACATAGTAAAAGGTGACAAAACATGGATTTACAGCTACGACCCCCAAACAAAGCAGCAATCGACCATTTGGGTCTTTCGAGATAAGCTGAACCCCATCAAAGTGTCGTGTGTGCAAAGTGCCGCGAAGCAGATGATCGCTTCTTTTTTTTTAGAAAAACTCCACACGTGGCTACTGTTGCTTTGGAGAATCATCGTACCGTGAATGCTGATTGCTACACAACCATTTGCTTGCCGGAAGTTATTGACGAACTCCGTAAAAACAACCGTAAACGCCGCATAATCTTGCATCATGACAATGACAGCTGTCACACGGCCAAACAGACAAACGACTTTTTGAAGGCGAAAAACGTAGAACTCATGAGCCATACTCCATACAGTCCCGACTTGGCACCTTGTGACTTCTTGTTTCCAAAAATTAAGAACCAATTACGCGGTTAACGATTTTCATCGCCAGAAGAGGCTGTCGAAGAGTATGAAGGTCACCGCGGAGGAGTGGAATAAATATTATGGAAATTGGTTCATTCGTATGAAAAAGTGTATTGACGTTCACAGAGAATATTTTGAGAAACAGTAAATTGGTTTTGGCCATTCATTGTAATTTTTTCTTATTCATTACGGAAACTCAGTGTGGCTCCGTATTAAAGGTAGATACACCTATGGTTATTCACGATTCACATAGGTAACAAAGAGCCCTCTCATTATTCTAACCATGATGATCTCAACTCAATTAATATCCATTGAGTTGTTTTGTACTATCGGTATGCGTTCTGTATTTGTTAATCGAACTTGAGATACAGAGCAAGGGCACTGCAATCTTGTTGTGTAATGTTTAAAAATAACAGCATTATATATTATTTTATATTCATAATTTATTGTTGAAATAAAAACGTAAACAAAGCAATAGCTTTAGCACAGATAATATTTCATAGATGTTTATTTACCTAATATACTGACTGTGAGTGCGTATAACCTAAAATAAGAGATTTTATTTTATGTAAATGGGACTGATATAGCACATATTTGACACATATTTTTGCACATTCAAAAATGCACTGAATATTCTCGTTGAAAATACATTCGAGGACGCATATAAAAAGAATAACAATAGTTGAGCTGGGTTGTTTATTTATAGAAGCACCCGAGCCAAATTACTTTCTCTTATAAAATATGCCATACCCACGCGTATTTGTCTTTGAGCCATTAATTTAATGAACACGTCCAAATACCTGAGTCGGTACTTGTTGTAAATACATACTCATTAAATTTTATTAATGAAACACGTATGAGGAAATAATTATCTGCGCGCGCAGCTTGAAATTGCTACAAATTTTAGTTAATCCGTTAATATACATGATCCAAGATTTACCATTGAATTTTCAATAATGGCATTGGGTACCAGTGCATTTCACACATTTAAAGACCGTATTGTTTCTCTCGTATAAACTAACTCTGACAGTAAAATGTGAAATAAATAATGTAAACTTTAAGTAAAATGTAAATGTAATTTCTGCTGGATTTGAAAAATCTAATCAATTTAAACACCATACATATCAATGAGAGTAAGAAACTGTTTTTGTAGGTTGTATTATTGTGCCATAATGGACCGTCACATATGTTTTCTTCCACATTTCTTCCCTTCATTTCTTATCACACCACATGTTCAACAATAATGGGCGCGCAGATTATTACGTGATAATATGTATTTTACGCGCTGATAACCCAGTTTCCTTAAAGCATACTTTTATAGCTGCAGAACCCTATATTTTCCTTAGCAAAAATAGCATTGTAATAGGTCGGGGAGAAAGTCTTTTCGTATTTTGTATGTATGAAGTTGTGATCCAATATCTTTGATTGAACTGTTTGTACCTGACTGGTTATGACACCATTAAAAAGGTAACATTTAACAAAAGAAATAAAAAAACTGTTTCCCGCCAATTTTCATTGTTTTTCCGTCTAAGAAAATGAGTGAATCTAACGAAGAAATTCAATATATTTATTTATTACAAAAAAGTTTATTACAAAAAAAGGAAAAATACGACACAAGCCGCGAAAACAATTTGTGCCGTTTATGGACCTAATGCAGGGTCAGTAAGAGTAGCACAAAGTTGGTTTAAGCGTTTTCAGTCAGGAAATCTTAATGTTAAAGATGCAGTTCGCTCCGGTCGCCCTGTTATCGATAAAGTTGATGCCATTTGTGAAAAAGTGCAGCAAGATCGGCATATAAGTAGTTACGACATTGCTGATGACAGTTCATTGACTACAAAATAGTTTTGACTCATTTGAAAAAGTCTGGATTCACAAAAAAGCTCGACATTTGGGTACTACACGAGCTCACTGAAAGAAACCTAATGAACCGTGTACTCGTTTGCGATTCTCTATTAAAACGCAATGAAACCGAACCATTTTTGAAAAGATTGATCATTGGTGATGAGAAGTGGATCGCTTACGACAAGAACGTGGGGAAAAGATCATGGTCTAAGTGCGGCCAAGCTCCAAAGACTGTGGCGAAACCCGGATGAATACGTAATAAGGTGATGTGGATTGGATTTGGATTGGAATTGGATTGGGACACGTGGGATTGGAAGAGCATCGTTCATTATGATCTTTTACCGCCGGGCAAAACCATCGATTCGGATCTCTACTGCCAACAGCTGATGAGATTAAAGCAAGAAATTGAGAAAAAACGCCCGGAATTGATCAACAGAAAGGGTGTAGTCTTTCATCATGATAACGCCAGACCACACACATCTTTGGCCACTCAGCAAAAATTAAGAGAGCTTGGTCGGGAAGTGTTGCTGTACCCACCATATAGCCCTGACCTTGCGCCCTTAGATTTCCACTTGTTTCGCTCTCTTCAGAATTCTTTAGGTAGTGTAAGGTTATCATCAAGCGAGCACTGTCAAAACTACTTGTCGCAAAATTTTTGACCAAAAATCCCACAATTTCTACAGCAACGGGATCATGTCACTACCTACAAGATGGCAACAAGTTATAGAACAAAACGGCACTTGTATATTATGATTAAATGTAATTAAACTTTTAAAAAAAATGTCTTGAATTTGTATATAGAATACGAAGAAACTTTTTCCCCGACCTTATATTAACTAATGAGATAAAGAGGACAATAAGATAACATCAAAAATTAATATTTTAAATCGTTTATTGATTTTAAATATGTATTACACAATTTATCTATGTATTCGACGTTACTCACCGAGTCTTTGTCTAGTGATTTGAACGCGTTCTGATTGATGACGGTCCGATCGGATTTGACCTTCAGCTGCACATCTTCGTCCAAAATAACTTTCCCCTCAAGGTATTGGTCGGCCAATTTCTTTGCCGCCTCGGCTTTCTCCTTGTCTCCACTAGCCATGTCCTTCACTAGAGAGGAAACTTCGCCGATCCTCTTCATAAAGTTGTTCCATTCTTCGTTCAACTCGATATCCTTGTGACTTTTCAACGAAGGTTTTTTTAGTATCTTGTTAACGCTCATTGTAGATGATTGCTATTTATTATTGCGACAAATACCTTGCTGTAAACTCGTTTGTTTATCAAATTGAGTTGACGCATTGACGTAACGGCGTACATAGAAACCGTTGTCAAGAAACGACCTATTTTTTCTTACTTTTTATTTGTAGCCAGATGGTAGCCGGTGTCACGTTTTGCGCTTTTAATTAAATGCATGTAAAAAATTATAACATGTCTTCACAAATATAACGTGGTGATTCTAGATTATATTGTTAGTTTAATGTTTTATAAATTTTCGTGTTTATAATTAGTAACTGCGACTTCGCTTTCATGTTTATTTTGATCTAAAAATATGCAGATTTTGTCATTTATCTCAATTCTATGATACTTATACATAATTTAAAATAAACTATAAAACAAAACTGGTTGATCTCGGTTCAGTGGGTTTGTTTGCATGCGAACCTAAGAAAGCCGGTGCTCCTTATTATACTCGTAGTGAAATGATGTAAACAGATATCTCAGAAACCGGTAATGTGGAAATATACAAGGAAAGTATCAGCGTCAAAGAAGATTCTGAAGTTAATGAACTTCGTAAACATAATAATAAAGACAAAGAGAAAAAACACAAAGGAGCAGAATTTGTGTAGAGCGCAGGAATCCAGTGAAACTCCGCTTTTAAATTCGTATATAACGTATCGTATACCTACGCCTAATGTTTTGCTTCTAGTACAAATTAGGTACAAATGATCTGGCGTACAAGATTCACGTATAATTTCTTATTTTTATAATCTTACATATTTCTAACAATGCTATCTGCCCACAATGAGATCTCCCTTTCTTTTTCTTTGACAGCCAAATGTAGGAAAACCTGCCTCAATTTTTTGTCATAACAAATTTAATCTAACAATTATTATCCACAGATATTATTATAACAAAACATTTCAATGGAAACTTCTTCAAAATAAATATCTTACACACGTATGTAAATATTCAACGCAGAGTTGTAGACACGTTAACTTTAAATATTTATTTTTATTGATTACTATACTCCAATCTTAACTCACTTTACGTAAATTAATGTTATTTATTTTACATATAAGTACGTGACAAAAAGAACAGTTTAATATTCACTACCAATACGCTAGACTTTAGACTTAACACATGATTTGACTTAACAAGTTTTTATTACTTACAAATTACGATTATTTCTCATGCATGCTGTTACGGTTTATACTTATGTGAAAAAATTCGTAAAACTTCAATTTTTACTACATTACGAACACTATTAAATTGAAACGTAAAAAGCGGAGTTTAACATTTATTTAAATTGCACATTTTGTACTGCTACCGTAGCTATAGAAGCAGAATCCTTATTGATTATCCGTTTATATGAATACGTAAGCACAATATAAATGTACTAGTATATGAGCTTCTGACTCGTGAATCACTTAGTTTATTTTTGTAGGAAAAATTTCATCTAAATAAGTGCAGTCGGTTCGGCCAGTTGTTTATACTTCTGTTTTTTCAATCGAAGCTTGACTGTACGTACATATTGGGGCTCCAACAATGTTATGTTTATTCTTGTTACAGTATTCACGCCGCTTGGCTTTGTGCGTCTCTTCGGCGTGGTCGGCGGTGTGCTGGTGAAACCTCAGTTCCTCCGGGACCTGAACGAGGAGTATTACGTGTACTCGTTTGAGGAAGAGACCATCAGGCGGCGGATCAATAATGCTGTATCTACAGGTAACACACGATTTGTAATATCTTCGCCTAATAGATTTAAGAATTTTTCTTAGAATGAAATAGACACTATCTGCGAAATAGTTTATCTAACACAATGGCACATGTGTACCGTTAAATTGTTATTTTATTTGATATAACGAGCAGTCCAATTAGCGTATAGGTTCTAAAACTGCTCATAGTTTCTTCGAAACATCATCGAATGACAGCTAGTTCCTCGTAGTTTTTCATCGTCAATAGAACAACTTTATATATCTATTGCTTTTTCCTTAGCTACCGCTCAAATTATGACATTGTTTAGGCTATTGCGTGCATTTGCAGTATTTCTAAACTAACCCGCGTGGGATTATTCCCACTGGATTATTTGTTATCAAAAACTCTTTAATCTTAGTTGCCTACATCAGAAAAATTCTGAAATTTTTAACTTAGATCATCCAATTCTGATTTTTAATTTCATATTTTTATCTAGAACTACATATGTTTTATCTATAAATATTATATGTATTCGTTTATATGTAGATTTCTGTAGGGTATAGCATGTATTAATTGCAATGCAATGCAGCCAGCCGTTTCAGTATCCACATGCACACTGTCCTATTCATGAGAGATGTATGGCCTTAAACGCCACAATGGCCAGACGGGTTGGTGAGTCCACTCTTTTAGTGGTCGAGTAGTTAGTTCCTCGGCACCTGTGGCAGCGACTTGGTTATCCATTCCATTAGTCGCCTTTCTGACACCCACGGTAAGAGATGGTGTGGTGCTATTGTATAGCCGGCCGACAACACGCGGCACATATATTTATTATTTTATTTTTTATTATGTGTTTTTATTTTTGTAGGTGTTAATTGTTACATGTATGTATTATTATTATTTAGTATGCACTACGGACGCCTTTTCTGTTCCGACCAATGTCTCTATTTCGCGGGTCTGCTGGAAGAGATCTCACACAGGGGATAAGATTACCTTTTGTACATCTTTTCTTATTTAATCTTCTACAGCTATATTGTTTTGTGAGTACAATAAAATGTATAAATAAATAGATCTATTTACAAAACATTACGTATAATACACGCATAGTCACTAAATAATTTTTATGACAAAACTTTCTATTAAAAATATCCTACCGCCTTCGAGCTCAAAGTAAAGATAAAAGTAGATAACCAAAAATATTTTACGAGCCTATAATTACCGTACACGTGTACTTACTATCGCGTGTGTATGTACATATCTCGAAATACTTCCTACTCGTGCTCGTGAGTAGAGTAACCTCAAGAATAGATCTCGCGACCTTCCAACGGGCCGCTTAACCTCACGGTGACGAAAGATATCGCGGTGATGATGCCCCTGCAAATTGCTCGCATCCTTTGTATAGAATGGTAATTCGAAATTTATTTTACCTTTGTATTTTACAAGTACATATATAAATTCAGTTATGGGTTTTATAAATTAGGTCAGTTCAAATGTTAAATGCGGTACCGCATGTCCTTTTTAAGGTGATTGGTAGTTATTATTCATAATGTGTTACGGCAGTTGTAAACTATTCGTTTGATTTCTTTTTAGCGAAATTTATACAGCGCCCGTGAATCATTTTGAAGTCGAAACTACCTTGCGTACTTACATTTCAATGTAAGTTTAATGAATTTTAATTAATGCATTTTCACTGTAAATCAAATTTGATATAAACAATTTAAAATCTACATAGAATGAAATATTGTGTATGGTGGTGCGGCTAGAGGCTTATATCTAGTAGTGGAGAAACAAACGCATTTGATATGCTATTGTCATGAAACAGTCTCCCGTCAACATTTTATACTAATTCGTTTTCGAGAGCTAATACGGATGGTTGTTCATTTGCGTATTTCCAATCTATTGCAACAGTTTTAGACATTGTTCTAAGTACCAAAGGTAGTGTTAGAACCTAGCAATTTAAAACCAATTGTGTTCAAATATGCAAAGAATCATGGAGGACGCAAACTGCATTCCTAAACCTAAAATAGAATGTCTACTTACTACTTTAGTCATTTGTTAACTACACATTTTAACAGACTATTGTAATTATTTAGATATGCAACTAACTACAACGGAGAGGGAAGAAAGGAATTCACATGGTTCAGAGTTAAAGGGAGAAATTAATCCTTCCAGTTTAATAAATAAATTAGCCTCCCCTTAGCAACTAATTTTGCAATTATGGTCATGAAATTGGGCGTCAAGAATGAATCTTGTAGCCCTTATTTTATTTTAGAAAATATGAAAGGTGACGAAAACAAACATAGAACAAACGTACATACACTGCGTATCATAAACTCTTGAACTTTCGTAAAATGTGTTCACAGTTTAACCTAATCGAGAACCGCAGCATGCCATAGAGAAATTGTTGGCATTGCGGCAAGTCGTACACATCATGAATCTAAGTAGTCGTTCGGTATAAAATAGGTATAGCGCATCAAGCCTGAATATCATTTTGTTTCATTTTCGCCTCTACCTCAATGTGACAAGATTCACAATCATTGTGTTTAAGTGCTCGTTGGCTTCCTTACGCACGTCATTCTAATCACATTACGACACCAGCAGCGGATCGGCGCGCGGCGGCACGATGACACAAACAATGGTTAATATAAACAATACGTTAAGCACCATTGTTCCGTCGATATTTAAATAACTACAGGTGGTTGCGAAATAATAAACACAACACTTTCAGACAGAACAACGCGCTTTGAAAACGATCTAACTAGGAATTTTCTTGATAAGTTAAAACTGAGAAACTGAAAAAACTTCAATTATAATCTGAAAAAACATCATCATATATTTATATATTTAAACTCTTTGTTTTATGGAATGGACGAGAGAGCTTTAAACTTAGATGCAATATGAATAGAGATAAAACCGATAGGAACCGGAAACGAGAATGACTTCATTATCATCACGACCTTCCCACTGTATGGTAAAGTGTTGCGCTAATCTTTTTGTTTTCGCACAAATGGAGGTTATAGGTGAACGTAAAAAAAGATAGTACACAGTACGTAAGTGCATATGAGCGGAAACTTCTGAATCTATTGTACAAGTCCAGCATAGACAAGACAACCTGGACAACGTTTCTTTCAAATTCAAATTATTTATTTGTCAGAAAACTGGTTTAGTGCTGATTATTTATAAACACGATGCATTTTGCTGTGTTTTTTGTTTATGACGTGCTTTTTATGAGCAATTTTATATTATTGTATGAATTATATAAACTTCAGATTTTCTATTCAATGATTCTCAAGCTCGATTAGAAAGTACAACCGTATTATGCAATTTTTTTTTACTAAACTCTTACAGTAATAACGTTGAATATTATAAAGTATCATAACAATTAAATTCTCGTAAATTACTGCAAATGAAGACGTCGTAATGAGATTCCACTGCTCGAGTCTATATTAGCCGATCTTATATTTGGAAACTCGAAAATAGCTATTATTTACGACTCTATCTAAAAACATTAACATAACAAACGCTATTGTCCCCCAGGCGTTGGCTACATATCACCTGAACCGATGTACCCGGACAAGGGCGACATATCAGCGCCAGTGGACCCAGACGTGTCCATTTCCAAGGAGAGCCAACACACGTCCGTGTTGCAGAAAGAGACGCCATTGCTGAGGCTCAGAAACGGAGCCCTACAAGCCGGACTCAAAGAGAGGCTGCTTAAAATCGTTGATTTGAGAAAAGTGAGCTTTTTTTTTATACTTTTTTACGAAACAGAAGCTAATGGAAGCCTGAAGTTTATGGCGGTATTTATTTGCAGGTTTAGACTTTAGAGGAGGTGCAGTAACATTAATTATACTAAAACATCAGTTAATTTCATAATTATTTTTATCTGCTGATGCCTTTTTTTATAGAAAAAGGCGGCAGGCGAGCAATACAGTCCACCCGATGATAAGGATAGGATGTCGTCCATAGACATCCGCGATACATGGCAACATCAGTCCAGAATGACAAATGTTGGCACATCTCCGCATGCGCCGCCTACCTTTGTAGATTAAGGAATGTGTTGGGAAAAAGGGTTTAGGAAAATGAGGAGGGATAGGTTATGATGGGATGGGAATGGGTTCTAGCATATCTCACTCAATACCGAAACACGTACGTACATTGGGGAAATACGAAAAAGTAGGAAATGCAGTACATTTCAAGGTAGTCTTCGGTGAGAGAGGGGTAACGTGGCCAGTCGAGTGCGCCCAGTGGCTGGGGGAATGTAGCGGGCACTTTCCCCCAGCGTCGCCCTTTTTGGGCGGTCCTTTATTTAGGTATGAATGGTAGGTATTTATTCTGTAAAAAGTAGTGCATCTTTATTTTTATCGGATATTACAAATAAGTATGAACGGTGCAGTGGTAAGTGACTTGCAGCTCACGAGCATGCCTCAGTCATACTTGTATCATAACCAGCCCCTTTACCGCCCCCTGCTGGATATGGGGTTCCTCATGCACATCGTCTTGTGCTGAGGGATGTTATGGCCTTAAAGCACCACACTGGCCAAGCAGGTTGGTGAGTCTACTCTTTTAGAGGTAGTATAACTCCTCAGGGCTTGTGGTAGCGGCTTTGTTATCCCGTAGTCGCATTTTACGACACCTACAAAGAGATGAGGTGCTATTCTAATATCGGCTGACACCACACGGCCAGACATGTTATGCTAAGTACCTACCTATAAAGATAAAAAGAGACCTTATGTGCTTTACAATGGTGCACGGACCTTTGGCGGTACTTTAGGACGCTAGTACTGGTATGCAAAGTTTTTATGTCACCTGACCAAAAATATATTTAAAGGGCTGTTTGAAATTCATCAGTTAGTAAGCCCAAAAATCTCATTAAGGTGATCTTCGTGAAGAATGTTGTAAGCTCGTTGTGTCCCATATCTGTTATTAACAAAACATTGAACTCACATTATAGCTGGCTTACTACATAGATAACTTTTTTTTAATTATCGATAATACCTAAATTTAATTTATTTCTCACCGAACCATATGGTCCATGATGAGAAAAGAAATATGCCAAACATGGTCCCTCGTGATTACGTTAAGAACCACTGCTCTTAATGGACTGATAATAGTTACTTTACGCGTATCCGAGAATTTTACCACGAGTAAAGCCGATGTGCGCTCGTGAATTGAAAGATCTACATCTACGATCAAGTGGACTGTGAAAATTGTGAAAAGATTGTGCGTGGTTAGTAGGGCTCCTGCATCTCGGAATGTACTATGGTGAAATGTACTGCATTTCCCACTTTATCATATTCCCCCAATGTACGAATGTGTTTCGGTAATAAGCTAATGAGTGAGATATGCCACAGCCGATTCACGTCTCATCCTATCCCTCCCCATTTTCCCAACCTTTTCTTCAAATTTATTCTTATATGTATATCTAAAGGTAAGCAGCACATACGGTGGCGTACCAAAGTTTGTCATTCTAGACTGATATTGGCATGTATCGCGGATGTCCATGGGCGATAGTATCCACTTACCACCAGGTAGACTGTATGCTCGACTGCCGACGTCTAAATAAATAAGAGGTGTCCATGGGTGTTCGTGACCGCATACCATCGTGGTGGCGTTCGTCTGTCAGTCTGCCACCACTTCTATAAAAAATCTGTTGTTATAATTTTTAATGTTGTTGGTTCTAGGAAGTAGAAAGTCAACGCAAGACATCGTCACTTCAACGCAACGTAGTGTACCCACTCGCGATGCTGTTGTTACTCGTGCTAACAACCATCACAGTGCTTATGGTGCTTCAGAACACTCTGGAACTGCTCATTGGGATTAAGGCATTGCCGCTTAGTACACGGGTGAGGACTACTATTTCATTATACGCACAATAATATCCTTACTAATATTATATTATAAATGATTTTTTTTCTTTGTTACTTAATATCTTTCCAACAATTAGCTTTAGCATACATGTTGTTTGTAGGCAGTGCTGCCGAATTTTTAAAATGAGCTACAGATTTTAAATTAGGAGCTAATTCTATACAGATTTTCACCTTTCGTACAGATTGTCACCATCTACAAATTTTTCATATAGATCTTTCCTCAGTTAGTAGTTTTCAATTCCCTCAGCAAAATATAATAACAATACCGATCTTCGTTTGGGGAATTACCGGAAAGTCGGAAAAGTCCTAATGTTGCTGTATTATGGGAATTTCCCCTTGAATCATTTTTGCCCATTTACATTCAAACATTCATTCATTTTACTCATTATAGTACCTACGCTACGTTCTACATAGTTGTACATATATTGAGCTGCAAAGATAACGGATTGGTTGGATTAGCTTGGATTGGTTGGAAGAAACAGCTTTTCCCAGCAAGAAAGATGACACGTACAATGCAGGTACTGTTCAACTGACCTTTCAATAGTAAATGGTGGTAAGAACGATATATATCGTCAAAACAAAACATATAAATTCTGTCTTAGTTCCAGTAGCTTGCAAAAATCGATGGAATGCTTCTTAAAGAAAAATTTTAATTCTACGAAGACGACAGAAATTCTATTAGTATGTCTCGTATCTAGCTAAACATAGTGAACCCCCACTACAGATAAATCTTACAGAAAACATATTACACATACAGGAACCATATAGATTAATTCAATTATTATATTTATATATTTTTGAATTCGAAATACAGTTTTCTAGTAGTCTTCATCTGGCAGCACTGTCTGTATTCCATATCCAGTGGGACAAACGTTTGTTTAACATGTGATATGGGTCTAGTGGTCTGTTTCGTGCGTCTTTGGTCCCACGATACAGAGTATCCTAGCGAAAGTCATTGAGTGATGTGTTACCAATGTTACCATATTCCGACTACAGTTCGACTCGAACTCCCAATTCTTTTCCTAATTCCATTTCCAAATAATAATTATTAACTGATATTAGTATTATTGCAAATGTCCATGGGCGCATCCACTTAACCACCGAGTGGACTGTCTGCTCTTCTGCTGCCTTCTTCTGTATCAAAAGTATCTATATATGAAAGTATTGACGGTATCAGGAAATTCTAGTAGCTAGGTTCTGTTAAACAACCTTCAGTATGATATCACTATTACGAAACAATAGCGACCGATTCGCTTTATTAAGGTGTTTTTTAGTGCATTCGTTTCAGTAGCGCATTAAGTGTTTATCGCTGTGTTAATGCTCTTTTCAAGTGACAAACTCGAGACATATTGTAAGTTAAACACAACATTTCAACAGTTGCCAGTCTGCCTCCATTAATATAAAAAAAGAAGACGGCAAATGAGCACACAGTCCACCTGGTGGTAAGTGAATACTGTCGGCTGTGGGCATCCACGATATATGCTAACACCAGTCCAATCCAGAATGACAAACTTTGGCACGCCCCCGAATGCCCTTCCTATTTTTTATTTTTGGCGATTTATAAATGCATTTGGATAAAAAGTTTGGGATAATGGGCAGGGTCGTAAATGCAGTATATTTTACGGTAGTCTTCTGTGAGAAAGGGGTAACGTCGAGGAAAGAAGGTGATGGACGAACAAACAATCCACCTGGTGATTAGTTGTCGCCCTGCGACAACTGCGATACATGCCAACATGTAGCAGCTTAGCAAACATATCATGCTATTTTTTAACGAAAAAGTAATAAACTTTCCAATATGAGAGCCCTGTCGTCCTCGACACGTCCTAGACGACCCCAACGGCCTTATTACCGTTGCTAGTTCAGTTCTCACAATGCTTATACACACTACACACGTATATCGTCTCCCCCGGTGGAGACGAAGATATCCGCTTGCCGCTACACCGTTAACACACTTATATAAAGCAACGTCGTCTAGCCACACTTTTTTCTGGCTGAGTGCCTTCTGCGCTCACCTTCAAAGCCACTATGGTCATAATATTTTGGCCATTCCGAAAAAAAACATTGAAGAGGGAATGACAGCAGCGTCCTGTCAATACAAACGTATTCCCCTATTTTCTATGGCAATACAGCAATTATTTTTTTGTGTGTTTTAGATAGCTACCATGAGCATGTCCCTCCGTTTTGATTAGTTATTTCTTATACGAGCTAGAAACTCTCCAAAAATGTATAAAAGAGAAATGTAAGCGAGAAATGTAATCTTTAATGTAAGTGGGAAAAGAAAAACGCATTTTTAGAGGATGACACGGGGGAGTAGGAAACCTTGATTTTTTCGAATTATTATAATATTATCAGGTCGAAGTACAATTGCCCTTTTCTCTCAAAGAAGTTGCATCGCTCGCTACCGAGACAGCAGTAAATAGTAAAAATACCCAATGGCGGATTAACCTAAAGGCAGAATAGGCTATTGTCTAGGGGCGGCATGACGTCATCACAGCAAGGTCGTGATTCACGACTCTGCCAAAGCCAATAGATAATAAAATCAATATGTTAATTTAAAAAGGATCAAAAACTATCTAAGAGTCAAAATTGTGCAGGATAGGTTTAGCTTTAATGAACATAGAAAGCGACCTTAAAAATACGTGTAGAAGATGTAAAACAAAGGGGTAGAGCTCACCTACTCGTAGTTATTTTAACTGTTACTAGTGAGTTTCTTGATCATTATTCTGCAGATGCAGTTAATCTGACAACAAGAATTTAGAAACGGGTCCTTTCGGTCCCCGGGTTGGCCTCCTCATCGCACCTCCACTCGAAACAACAAGTTAACTTAACTATTGGCATGAATTTCACTAATAACTGCGTTATTAACTTATTAAACAAAGGGACACTGTTTAACATGCATCAACAGCATGTAGTACGTAACAGAGTGTATGTTGTTACAGCAATTCACATTAGGCATCGCGTCGCTATCTAAGCTCGGTTGCACCGGCGCGGCGCTAGAGGCGGTGCTGATCCTGTACCTGCACGCGGTGTCGCTGACAGGCCTGAGCGCCCCAATGCGCGCGCTGGGCGTGCTGCCGCGCGCGCGCCGTACGCCGCTACCGCACATCATCGCTGTTTGCGCGCTACTGCTCGCGCACACCACCGCAGTGCCGCTGCTCGTCAAAATACTAGGTCAGTGTACTACCTACACAGTGCTGGCCTTTGCGGATTCGCCACCCTATGAAAGATATTCGGTTGCGCCCCCTCGTGTCTGCGTCCGCCTGCTGTGTAGAGCGCCTCCAATTCAAGGCGCCCTCCGGCGCCCCTTTGCGGTCGCGTATCCCTAAAGCCGTCACTATCCCACACATTCACTGTAAGCTCGGGTGTGCGGGCGCGACTCTGGAGACGGTGCTGATTCTGTACCTGTACTTCATTCCTTTCGTTCGAGTTTATCATGGAACAAAGGCTCCACGATGACATGATAAGGTTGAGGTGTATAAAGATACACCTCAACTGTAACTAGGTCTTTTGTCGTCCACTGCTGCACACAGGCCTCCTTGTGTGAATTGTCTTGTACCGCTGCTCTTCAAGGTATTAGGTTAGTACTATTTACATATCAACAATAGTAAAGTAAAAACGGACATATCTTATCAATGGTGGCTATCTACTATGATTCCCTATCACTTCGACCCAATGGGATCTTTTGTGTTTCCTAACCACATCTTCTACTCTTGCTCCCTGAATATTATATTCATGTACATCAGAATATCCAGCAGTCGCAGAAGCCTGTATTCTTCTGACTCGATATTATAAATCAGTTTCGTGTCACCCGACTAGGCGCATTTATTTGATGTGCTAGCACATGCCGCTCAATATCGAATGATTTCATTTACGTGTTCATCGATATTCTCGATCAACGTAGATCGAGCAGGTGGAGTTATTACTCCACCTACGTCCACGCCTCCGCCTACGTAAGGTTATTTTATTATATTATAAATCGCCTACGTTACGTTACTTTACGTAGGTGATTAAAAACTATTTACAATTAAAGTATATCCAAATCTTTCCTGAAGGCTTAAACCGTGCATTCTACTCATGATTCTGAGTTCATTAAATGTTACATATTTTTTGAAAGAAGATTTGGTTCCTGAAAAGGAATTATTTTTTCAAAAAACACATAAAAACTACCTTAATGCAGAGCCCTTCTAAAGAAAGAAAGAACGAAAAACATTTATTAGTACACACATATAACACCATAATACATAAAATTTAACATAGAACACGGATAACAGATAGTGCGGCGTTTTTTTTTATATTTATGGAGGCAGATGGCCAAGTGGCCCACGATGGTAAGTGACGACTGCCGCCCATTAACACCTGCAACACCAGGGTGCGGTGCGACTGGCAGCGCGCCTTGCAGAATCCTATTCACAGCTTTCTTGAAGAACCCCATGTTGTAGCATAAGGGGAAGAATTCACGAAGCAGTTAACTGTTGTAATTGTGTGTCTGTCAATAGCTGTAGTCTGTCAAATGTCTGTAGCTCAGCATATATGCTGCAACACCAAAGAGAGTGACATCGCTGGATTTCAGCTTCATTCTGCCTGTATAAGTTTGTTATACGTTCTCGTCAGGTATTACAAACTTCGATCTGCTCGGCGAGTTCGGTCGCATCGAATGGCTGGGCAACTTCCGGCTAGTGTTGCTCTACAATGCGATCTTTGCGGCCACCGTTACTCTATGCCTCGTCAGCAAATTCACGGCGAGCGTGCGCACAGAGCTCTACAACAGGTTGGTGGAAAACGTCAACATGCTCGCACACTGCGTCTCGTTTCTCAACAATTGATATGCGCGTCTGTGTTAACTAGAGATGTAAAGTTAGCCCTCTCGTCTACGTTGAGCATCTCTCATAGCGCAATCTATCACGTGTATATTGTCTATATATACATTGTCTGGTTTCACTGCTATACATTAACTACGATCCGCACTCTAAGCAGAGGTTGTCACGTGAGAATCTTCAGCACTGTTTACAGACACTGCAGTGTTACATTTACACAGTGTTTAACATTTACTAAGTCAGGGTATTTCTACAGTCTATACACCCTAAATAGAGTAATCGCACTGTTGTATATACGTGGTAGATTGCACTATGAGAGATGCTCTATGAAGTTTAAACTATCGTGGACGAGGGAACTTGCGTAATATTAACAGGAAGGGCGGTAAATTACACGTATTTTACCGTAACTTTACCATTATCTTGGAAGTGTTTTTCACTCATTTATTCTCCTTTAAAACTAATAATTGCAATTTAAAAATAAAAAAATGTTTTCAAAGATATCTAACCAGTATTCTTTTGCTGTTTTTATATAACTTACCTAACCGCCATCATTATAATATCTTTCCTCCCCTAAAGGTTGACTGGAAAGCAATGCCATGTAACACGAAGCCCACCCATTGTACTCTGTGCAATAAAGTATTAAATAAATAAATATTCACTTAGGTTTGCCATATCGCAGTAAAACGAACTGTATAGCGCGTTTGTATCACGTGCCACATAAGGACTTAATTTTGTTCTTAAGGGAACATCTACTAGCGTAGACTTAGCATAACTCTTTGATTGATAACAATACGTTAATTATATTTTTAACCGTAAAAATACGTATTTTACCATATCTAGCCGCCGTAATTGTATGCCTTTACATCTCTAGTTTTGCCCCATCTGCTCAATCTACATCGATGGATCTCATTCATCAACATAGATCGTCTTCAATCGTTTGGAGTGGTAGTTCTAACCGATCGGAGGACGCGACTCGAAACACAGACCAATCGCATTCACTCTATTGATGTCGAACGCTAGATCGATCGACAACATCTATGTCGAATCAATCTCATCGATTGGCGTGGATTTTTCGTCTATTTGTTGATTGGCGCTTTATCGAGCGTCATTAATTATCACTCAATACTATAAATCGGTTTCGTGTCAACCGAAAGGGCATGTATATTTGGTGTGGTGTTAACGTCGATCCATATACGCGATTTCATTTACGTGTTGATCGACGTAGATTGAGCAGGTGGGGTAACAACCTTACGTGGGCGATTTGAAAATATATACAGGTTTGTCGAAATATATGCGGAAGGCTGAAACCATGCATTCTGCTCATGATTATGAGTTAAATAACATAGTTTTACGTATTTTTTTTAAAGAACACAATTTAAAAACATAAGAAATTTAATTTACTGCAAAAAAGACTCCTGAAATGTTTATGTTAACGAACTCACAATTATGATCGGAATCCATGGTTTTATTCTTCGGTAAAGGTTCTGTTACACTCAGTGTGTTTATATTCAGCTAAGTACCAACATTGCGTACTGTTTATATTCTGAAAAAGCCACTCGACATTAATGTCTAAATAGTCGTGAGAATGACTCTAGTGCAATCATTTATTTCTCTAGAAGGGATATATTATATTAAAATAATAATCAAGCGATTTACGTTTGACTGTTTATTTTTTTCTACTGTTTAATTTTCTGTCGGCATACCAATGTCGTCTGAATGGTTGTCATAATTGTAATGAATTATTCAATCTTAGAGCCTATGCATTTCACACTGTCAATACGTTAGCCAATCAATATGTTAAGCGAATATGCTCGCGAATTGCTAATTATCTCGCACGAGGATCCAGTACTGGCGACTCGGTGCTTTGTGATTACTTCAAGAATTGATACAAACTATTTAAATGGGAACTCGGGTACTATTTTATGTCAATATATTTATTTCGACCAATTTCCTTATGCTAAGTTTTATCATTTTCACTTATGAGTCGCTATTTTATACGTTCACATTTTACTCGCGTTCGCTCTTTATTTTTATAAATATGGTATATTAAAATACAAACCTGTCTCACATCGCGGGTAGCTGAATATAAATGCGTCTTGTCGTTGTCACAGTCGCCTGCATAAGACTACGTTAAAGCCATAGCTTGCCATGTATGATGACGTTCAAGTCATTGGTATTATTTTGCAAAGTTGACTGGCGTGGGCCCCTTAACACTCAAGTTCACATTATTATGCGAAGCATGATTAAGTAAATTCTTAAAGAGTAATAATTTATTTTCAAAGATTATATGCATTTATTATATGCGTTTTCCAAATATAGGTAGAAATGTAACGTTACATTCACTTTATTGTCAAGAAAGAAAACGAATTTTTACTCGAGATAAAGAAATAGTCTACTCGTAATGCACTCCTAATGCAGTTTACACACAAGCGAGACGAGAGGTTCGCCAGTGAATTTTACGGATCAAGATGTTAACTTGAGTGTTATTTGGCTAAATTTTAATAAAATAACGTGAATAAGAATATCACAATATATGTTAAAAAAATATAGAATATGTTTGCTAGCACGGTGTGTCATGAACCCATGGACGATCGGCTCTATCACCGATACATAGTGGCCTAAAAGTGTGCTTATATTCAGAGTAGATAGGTGTTACAATACTTGTATTATACGAAAACCAGGTATACTGCCATGTGTGTAGGTCCTAATAAAATATAACTTATAATGTAATAAAAATAGTAAAAAAATAAAAACAAAAAATAATGTTCTTTACACTGCATGTAAGAATTTTAACAATCCTTGCATTTATTTTTATTTACTAACTTTTTAGTTGCGCCCCTTAAAATTTTAAAGCATAAAATATTGCTTTTGAAATATAAAAAATATTTTTGAAAAAAAAGGACATTGGGTATTTGTCTATTTTATTTAAATAAGAATGAATAATTTTACGACCAATGAGACTGAATTTGTTTAAACGATTGCTATTAATGTCGGGAGATTTATTTATTTTGTTATATTGTTAAATAAAATGTGATTGGTTAATGTAATTGAAGTTAGTAATTTAGTTTTAATGTTTTAAGAAAAATTTATGTTACATTTCGCCATGACATTGTTAATGTATTATTTTTGTGGTGGCTATTAAATATACTTTTTTGCCACGTAAAACTATTTTTTGTAAATTATCTAAATTACATGGCTTAAGCAACTCCAACTTTCATGTTGTTTAAAAATATGAAAGACATTTAAGACTGTTCTTAAACCAAGATATTTAGATGTATGTTGTTAGCTTTTTAATTGCTCAATGTAACATCACAGTGGGACCTGCAAGGGGAACAGTGGGATGGCGAAGAGTAATGAATTATATTTAATTTCCTGTGACTCCTTTCAGAGGCTATAATTTTTAATAGTCTAGTCGTACGTGGATTTCTACTGCTATTGCAGGGCTCTTATATTTTGTAGGATCGACCTTAGATAAACTAAGATATGCTTTGGGGATGCATCGAAATTTTCCAAAAAATAATAGATAGCCTAATTAAATTTCTATCTATATTTGTTGGTCACAATTATAGTGTACTAAAATTTGATCGGTTGCTCGGAAATTTCGTACGTTTCCCCATGTTTATGAACAACTAATTTGCTAAAATATTCATCTGCTGTCATTACTAACCGACATTATTGCACAATTTAATACTGTCACCATAGTAAGTAAAGTAAGCCTATATGTACCAAAATAGTTACACATTTACTAATGGGTAATTTTCCGAAATTTACTGAGTATTTTTTTAAACTTATGTTTTGGAATATATTCCGAAGATTATTCATTATTATATAGAATATTGTTATAAGTAGTGAGTACGTAGTAGAACGTATGAACGATGTAAAACGATCGATTTAAATTGATGTAATTATTAGTGGTTTTATATCACAACAACACAAGTTTACAAGTTTATTAATTAAAAGGTTTGACTGTCAAATAATTAATTGAATTGCGGTTTAAATATCCAAGGTCATTAATAATGACTTAATGAGCATGCACGAAATGAGTATAATGTAACTATTTTAAACTTCAATGTATGTCACAAAGTTTAGATAATGACACTTCGCTAATTTCAGTCAGCTCCTTAGACTGTTGCAAAATATATAGTGCGCTTGAGTTACGATTTGCGTACATATTGTAAGGTCTGTGGTGCTATAGGCATTATTACCTATGTATTAAATGGTATTATTCAGTAAAGTTAATCATATTAATCGTACTGAGCACATTATATACAATTCAAAATAGAACAGTTTGTAGAGTTGCTTTTAAGTCCTGTGTGTGAGTTTTCATGTGTTGTGAATTAAAATATAGAAGTGTGCAAATTTTATACATTTTGTATTACTATGTACCAAACATTGAGATTGCATTTGAAAATACATAATAAAATAAAAATTCAACTTGTTATTTTTATTTTTACCCCCACACGAAAAATATATATGTACCAGTTTTAGTATTTTGATAGCAACATATGTATTTATTTAATTATAAAATTACACATAATTGTATTTTTATTTAATTACAAATTTATTATCATCTCAGCGTTAATTTGCTATTGCTTTGTATGCATCATTGGCTTTATCACATTTATTAGATATTTTTATTAATGCGTAGTTAATATCGTACTGCTTTGTACTCTTAACGTGAACATAATTATTGCTCTTATTAATTAATATCGTATAATGTAGCAATTATATTAAAAATAGAATACTTCTATTCAGTCTCATTAGGTTTTTAAATACAAAAGAACAAATAATGTAGAAATACACAGTAGAGCTGATTCCTCCATTACACCATTGAAAATATTCTACTGTTACCTGAAGTCACCAAGTAATTTCAGCGTACCTGTATGGACTTGTAACAGGGCAGTTATCTTCCTAAAATTTATGATTATGACAACAATTAAAATAATTAAAAATGTTTTCACTATAAAATTATGAAGATATGATCAGCTTGAACATAATTGAGATGGGGGGGATCTATCACTATCTTTGTCACTCCTGCGTGGTTGTAATGGAATGACGTCACACAGTTAACTTTTGAAGTATAGAACTTCTTAGCTCTAACTCCGATCATTTGAAATATTACGGATTAATTTTACAAACTTATTTCTAGTATTTTATTTATTAACTTATCAACTAGGTATAATTATCTTTTATTGTCTTTTGTATTTCGGCCCATATGGAAAAAAATGCTTTTAATTAATATAATTCTCTAATTTTAGTTAAATATTATGTTAAAGTCGATATATCGCAGTTATCTCTATTAGTCTTAATATTTTTTTCTCTTTCAATATTTTGTGCTCATTTATTTATATATACATATATTCTTTCGCAGCTTACAAATTTTATTCGTGTAGTTAATATTTATAATCTTTTTTATAAAAGGTTCAAGTGGATAGCAGACTTCTTTACTCTGGAGGAAGATGTTCCAGCTAATATGACACCGACACTGTCTCGGCCATCTGCTGAAAGGAGCCTTTCTGTTGATAAGACAGTTCACGAGGAAACAAATAATATGAAAGTAGAATAAGACTATAGTTTGGCTATCGAAATGTGTTACAACGAAATATCCACAACCCTGTACATATGTAGCAAACTTTTTAATTGTTAGTTAAATTTGTAGTGAACCATGATATCTTGATACTTTTCTTTCGTATCTATTGATTGTGTAAATGTACGAAGCATATATATATTGAAGGTGTGGGTAATAGAATCTGTGAAATGTTAATATATTTTTTTAATAAGTATTCTATAATGAGAAGCTATTTCGAACTCTTCCATTCTCCTCTAAACCCTCAGTCTGTAGCCACCTTAATAATTTTAGGAATGTTAAAAGGTAAGGTTTATTTTGTCTTGATTATGGGTGCTAACAGATTTTTTAAATAAACCACCCTGCCACGTTTCGATCGCTAAACTGTATCCGCTCTGTTATCTATTAAGGTTGCTAATTTTTATCTATTAAGGTTAACTAAGTTCCCGCAGTTTTTTTTTTAATTTTAACATCTCGCATGTCATTAAATGTTTTTGGCATATTTTAAATCATTCGAAAGAGGATGTTTTGTCCTACCGGAATCTATGTTTTGTTTTTTGAGTTAATTTATGTTAATTTTCAGATCATTAAAATGGAATGTCAAGTTGAGAAAAATGATCATTTTCGACACATCTTTTTCCTTTTAATCAAGGTTCTAAAGCCGCAAAAGCTGCTCGCGACATTTGTGCTGTGTATGGAGAGGGTGCCATAACTGAAAGAATCGCTCGTGATTGGTATGCCAAGTTCTAAAATGGAAATTTTGACCTCAAAGACGCACTTCGTTCTGGTCGTCCAGTTGAGTTCGATGAAGAGCGATTAAACCAACATTTGCACGAAAATTCGCGTGTCAAACGACAAGGGAACTGGCACAGAAAATGGAATGCTCCCACACTGCTATAGAGAAGCATCTTCACTTGGTGGGAAAGGTTCAGAAGTGTGGAGCATGGGTTCCGTATGCTTTAAGTGACAACAACAAAAATCAACGAGCCACAATCTCCACTGGTTTGCTTGCTCGTCACCGCTCAACTCATGGACACAAGCAACGATATCTTTACCGAATCGTTACTGGCGACGAAAAATGGTGCCTGTACATTATTATGAAGTAGCGCAAGGAATGGCTTAGCCTCGGTAAACAAGCGACACCGTACGTGAAACAAGATCTTCATCCGCGTAAAACGATGTTGTGCATATGGTGGGACTGGGAAGGGATTATCCATTAGGAATTGCTTGAACGGAACCAAACGGTCAACGCGGAACACTATGTTCAACAGATGGAACGAATCAGCACAGCTATTCAAGAGAAAAGACCTAATCGGCAGCATGGAGTTCTTTTGCTGCACGACAACGCCTGTCCTTATATCGCCAATATGACCAAGGAAGCCATTCAAACGTATGGGTGGGAAGTGCTGTCACACCCGCCGTACTCTTCCGATTTGGCACCAACGGATTTCCACCTTTTTCGATCTATTTCACATGCTATACCCGGAGTTTCGTTCAATACTGATGCAGAATTGAGAGCTTGGTTGGATGAATTTTTCGAGTCGAAATCGGGTGGGTGATTTCTACCAACGAGATATTGAAAATTTGTTGAACGTTGGGAAGAAGTTTTAAACAACAAAGGAGAATACATTATTGATTAATTAGTATTGAATATTAATTAGTGTATTAATTTTTATTGAAAAATATTTTTTTGAAAAATTTAAAAAAACGGCGGGAACTTAGAAGCCAACCATAGTTCCTAATCTTTATTTTTAGAAAAAGCTAGGTTTTACAAGTAGATAATATAGTGTGTCCCAGATTGAGCCCCGGATTTAAATTTCGCGCCATTTTTTTGTTCGGCTGTTGGCAACTTTGGTTTATTTATAGATGTCACATAATGTGACAGTTGCAATTCGTCAACATGAGGTTCATGAAAAGCTGATGTATCCTCAAAGAGATATAGTTTGGTTCGGCGGGATCATGGGGCTATTTTTTTAGGTATTGGTATTTAGGTAGGGATAGAGAGGTATCGGAACATCCTACAGGAGTTTTTTTGGCACGAATTGGAAGATATGGACCTCGATCAACTAACAGGACGGTGCCACATGTCATACAGCCGGAGAAACAACGACTTTATTTTTTTTCTAAACTAAATCGGCGCTCAATCTGGAACCATTATAAAGAACAGGCGTGCTAATTAATTCTGAAACTAAGACAGACTGCTCAGCTTTCTACTAGACATGTAAATATAGTGTATATGACTGCACATTTTTGACACTGTTGTCCGTTCTCTAATTTATGGGAGACAAATTAGAGAAGTGATATGAACAGATTTGAGAAGTAAACAGACTTAAGATAGATACCAAGCAAAGTAGATCAGAGATCAAAAGCAGACTATTAAAGCTGCTCATATTAACTTTAGAGATGTTTTTATAAGCAATGTTTATAAATTTAATTAAGGTTACTGTTATAAAGATTATTTATAAGAATGATTGGTATGAAATCTACTACTAAGATCGTAATGAAACTATATATTTTTTAATTATCACTAGCTTGGTGTTGAAGGAAATCAATACAAACAATGTTATATTACTGTTCTGTGAAAGAAAATATTGCAAGGAAACTTACATGTGCGAGAACTAAATGATAAACAGGCATGTGTAATAGGGTGAATAACTTAATAAACTGGGAATATTAGGTGTGATGGCCATGTTGTCTCTGTTGTTTATAATAACACCACCCCATTTTTGCCCATGAGTGTCGTAAAAAACGACAAAGGGATAAGAAAGTCACTATCACAAATCCTGGGGAACTACACCACCTCTAAATCAGCTGCCTGCCAACCCACATAGCATTTTAAGGCCATATATCTCCTTGCACAAGACAATGTGCATGAGGAGGCCCTCATAAAGCAGTGGATGATAACAGGGCTGGTTATGGTATTGTCTGTATTGTAAACTGAAACATCATCGTAATCAAACAAAGGGAGGTCATCGTAATCTCTCTCCAGTGGGATGTTATCCAGTGATTGATTTATTGTATGCATAAAAATAATGAAGAATTTAAACATTGTTTAAATTTTTGTCTGTGATTTATTACTTTGTAAGTATTGCATTATAGTAATTATAAATGTTATTAAATCTTTTCTATTATTGTTATGTTAGTATTTTTATAATTTAATGAGAACACTATTACTCTGACATATTTATTTCATTATCCTCACTTACATTATTAACTATCATATAATATTTTCCACACTTTCTTCCTTCTGCCTTCAGAATCAGTGATTGGGGATTTCTCCTTATTGCTTCTAAACTCTGATTATTATTCAACCCAAGAATAAATCCCAAATTAATGACATCATGTATATCTCGTACTTGATCAGAATTCTCAGCACCACTAGAAATTATAATATTTTTTGATTTTCCTATAGAGTGATAGTAGTGACCAACATTTATAATGTTTTTTCTTGCTGTTGTATCTCTTATTGCTGGCGAGTACATGAGCTCAAAGAAAATCCTCCTTTCAACAGCCAATCCGAACATTTTACGGGGGATCTTAAAAGGTAATCTGGTCTCAGGAACAAATGTTATTATATCTACATCCATACTAGAACAAGCATATTGAAAGGCGTTTAATGTTGTAGGCACCACAGCAATGATATCATATTTTCTAAGATTTTCCGATTGAGACAGATTATGTATAATATTAGAGTCTGAGAATTCTATTGTAACTCTTTGTAAAATATTAAGTTTGATGTTATTAGTTACATCAGCAGATATTTTTATGGGCAGTGGCACAGGATCTGATTTCTGTTTATCTGCCTTTTCTCCCTTCTTTTTCTTTTTTTTAGTTTCTTCACTGGCTTCCTGAACAAAGGTGTTTACTGCAACTGTGTTATAACCAAGTTTCTCGATAACATGCAGTTTATTAATGTCGAATGTTCTTTCAAGTGATAAATCGCAAAAACCCCAATTCCGAGTCGTCATATCGATGATCTGGAAAATATTACAAGTAGTTAATGGTCTTGTAATGTTATTTATTCCAAACTACTAAGTTACTATAACTGATCGAATACAAGACACTGGTTCTAAAATATAAATCTACGCTTACACTTTAAGAACCAGAGCAGACACTCTTCATGCAATGTGAAATCAAATTGTTATTTAAATAAATTTAACTTTCTCGTAAACTTTAAAATAGATATTTGTGAAAAATCTAAAATACTGTTTGATGGTTGCTGTCATTACTGTCAATCTATTTTTTTTCCATATATAGCAATGGCTCAAGTGCACATTCTGCCCGTGTCAAGTTTTCTTACACTACAATTATAAAGTATAAAATGTATCCTATTAGTATACAGTGCCGCCGCAGTAGTCGCACAGTAAAGCAATAGTGGATTTACCTGAGTACAGAAGAGGGTTCCCGCGCAATCGCAATCCCACGTTTTTATTTGATTAGCACAAACACCATGCACAAAAATTAAGTTTTATAAACTATTATTACCATTAAACCACAAAATGCCTAATACACATTTTTTACAATAATTAAACGGTAGTCAATCTGTCATGTCAACTTTGATGATTGTTATTGCGTTTAAAAATGAAATTTAATCAATTTATTCCCACAGTCTAATAATTGAGTGTTGCATTATTTTATTGACAACCTTTTTTAAATTTAGCAATTGGAAAAAATAATCGTGTCAAAATAAATCGCAAAAGAACCTTGTTTCAATGTAAAAAATAATCTTGAAATAATATGGTCGCACATATTGTTATCGCCGGGGTGTCGAATTGCAAATTATTCGCTCAAGTTTGTGTAGTAGCTGGTCACCTTTCCCAAAATCTTCCCAACTTCTGCTTTGAACGAATTGAAAAATCTGTATTAGAATGGGAGGTACGTCTTTTAAAGATAATTTGTATACCTAACTAAAGTTTTAGAAGATGATCAATAATAAAACTGAATGATGTTAATGTTTTATCTTTTAGACATGGTTATCCAAAATAAATCAAAAAAATAAATGGCATCACTGCGGAAGCCCTTTGGTTTGGAAGGAGTTGTTAATGAAAGGTAGCAAACCGTACTATATCGGTGGATCTCCAGAATTTTTTGAGTATTGCAATTCATATTATGAGTTCCGATTATTTTTTGCTCAAGAGAAGATTGAAGATTTGGTAGAGAAAACTACACAGTATCAAAATCAAATTAAAGTAGACATAAAAAATTTAGAGAAGCAAGCAGCAATCGCCACCACTCTAGAAGAAGCACCTAAAACAAATTTTGTAATTTGCATTTCTGGTGCTGGCCATCCCTTAGCAATGCATTTGATATCTGGATTATTAGAAATGTCTGTTGGGGATAAAATCATATCAAAAATATTCATTTTCGACCAGGATTGTTCCAATACATTTATGGAATTCGTCGAACGTGAATGCAGTTACATTCGAACCGACATTTCGGGGAAAGTTGTAAAGTTTGTTCCAAAGATCGGAATGGCACTCACTTCTTCGGATTTACTTATAATATTGGATCACGTTCCATTTGAGTAAGTGTCTTAAAAACAGTAAATTGTTTCTAATTATGTTCCGTGCAACATTCAACGAAGACCATATTCGTCTCGAAAATAGCTATACGTACAAGTACGAATATGTGACCCTTGTTATTCTTCTTCAATTTGTAAGGGGGAGAGTGCATGCTGCATTCCCATAGCCGCTGGGCGCATTCGACTGGCCACGTTACCCTTCTCTCACAGAAGACTACCTTGAAATGTACTGCGTTTCCTACTTTACCGTATTTCCCCAATGTACGTACGTGTTTCGGTATTGAGTGAGATATGCTAGAGCTCATTCCCATCCCATCATAACCTATCCCTCCCCATTTTCCTAAACCCTTTTTCCCAACAGATTCCTTAATCTACAAAGGTAG
This sequence comes from Sesia apiformis, assembly GCA_914767545.1. Taxonomy (NCBI): domain Eukaryota; kingdom Metazoa; phylum Arthropoda; class Insecta; order Lepidoptera; family Sesiidae; genus Sesia; species Sesia apiformis. The sequence goes on from OU611953.1 coordinate 16,043,898, forward strand.
GCAGCGCATGCGGAGACGTGCCAACGTTTGTCATTCTGGACTGATGTTGCCATTAATCGCGGATGTCTATGGACGACATCCTATCCTTACCATCGGGTGAACTGTATTGCTCGCCTGCCGCCTTTTTCTATAAAAAAAGGATAAAAATAATTATGAAATTAACTGATGTTTTAGTATAATTAATGTTACTGCACCTCCTCTAAAGTCTAAACCCGCAAATAAATACCGCCATAAACTTCAGGCGTCCATTAGCTTCTGTTTCGTAAAAAAGTATAAAAAAATAGCTCACTTTTCTCAAATCAACGATTTTAAGCAGCCTCTTTTTGATAGCAATTAAACAACTTTGAACGTTTTAAATCGCGTATATTTGACATTATTTATATCCCGACGTTTCGAACACTTTGCAGTGGACGTGGCCACGGGGTGACTAATTGATTTTATTTGTCACTTGAGTTATTAAGAAATTATTTGGACTACCGTCTGAAATGTTTTTGAACTACCGTCTGGATTTTTTAATCATAACATTCCCTATGCACGCAGTATTCACTCACGGTGTCCAGAGGTCTTGCAGTATTGCGTTGGCCTTGGGATTTAATTAATTTAATGACTGGATCCCAAGCCGGTGGTACTTGCCAACCATCTTCTCTATTGAAATTTGGGTGTTTCTTGATTTCAATAGTCTTGCGTAACATTCTTGGCATGAATCGGGTTTCTCTAGCGAGGATTTGTGGATTATCAAATCGAATGTAATGGTTGGGTTTATCCAGAGCATGTTCACAAACTGCAGACTTGGTCGAGCGTCTGTTCTTCATGTCAGCTATGTGTTCTTATTCATGTCATAGCTGTTATTCATGTCAGCCTCTCTTTGAGTCCGGCTTGTACGTACCTAACGTACGTGTTTCGATATTGAGTGAGATTTGCTCTGGCCCATTCCCATCCCATCCTATCCCTCCCCATTTTCCCAATCCATTCCATTCCTTTTTTTTAGTAATCTGCAAAGGTAGGCAGCACATCCGGGGGCGTGCCAATGTTTGTCATTCTGGACATGTTGGCATATTTCGCGGATGTCTATGGACGACAGTGTTCACTTACCATCAGGTGGACTGTATGCTCGTCTGCCGTCCTTTTTCTATAAATATATATATTTAAAGAACAGTTATTTTAATCTCCAATCAATTTACGGCTCTGTTAGTACAGTCTCGTTTTATTTATATTTTCAAATATGGTATTGTAAATGTCCAAAAATGATGGCTGTCAACGTACACCGGTGAATGTTTACAATAATGAATATTACTGAAACTACCATAATACTTTCTTAAAAAAATACTTAATACATAAATCCTACATTGAAATACATAAATGTGACCAAATGAGCTTTGGTAAGTAAGTGCACTGATTGGAAAGTCGCACACGCATGCAGTGTGTTTCCTATATGTATATAACCCTAATCAACCCTTTTAACATCCCACTGCTGGACACGGGCCTCTTCATGCACATTGTCTTGTGCACGAGGGATGCCGCTAACAACGCCATTTGTAATTACCAAGCGAGTTAGCGAATCCACTCATTTAGATGTGCTGTGCTCCCCTGGGCTTGCGCTAGAAGCTTTATCGTCTCTTAATCGCCTTTTTCTCATTAATAATATCATTGCAATTTTGCTCGTTGGCAAATTCAGCGTCATGATTTGCGGTACTTTGGACATTCACAGTAACATATATCTACATCGTGATAAGAGCCAAATAAAAATTGCACTATTTTCTTTCAGTGAAGAAGCGTCTATAGGAGATTGGTTGCATGCAAACAAGAAAATTATGAAAAGTATTGCCCTTATGATTAGCGCTTCTGCTTTACCTGAATTGCGTATTATTTTACCTAATCTAGGACCAGCTTGTTATAATGCATCAATTTTAAGAGAGCATATTTCACATTACTATATAAATAATATTGCGGTTCCTACTTCAGATATAGGATTAGAAATTTTATCTATAGTCGCAGAAATCGCTGAAATACCAATGCGAAATATATTTTGTCCGCCAGTTTGGGGCTTCGTAGGCATTAATCACCTAGTTGACATTAGAACTACAGTTCATAAATATAATAGTTTTGAACCATACAATAGATTTACAAAAGTAAAAAACTCAACACTTAATATTGGATCTTTAAAACCAGAAATGCGAACTTTGGAATATTTAATGTATTTTGACGAAACTTTGTGGCGGAAAGTAGCACAAGAAAAGGTATATTTAATTTCATGTACCTACGTATTTGTTCATGATTTTAGTAGTAATAATAATAAAATTTTATTTTTGACTGACAATTTCGAGGTTAGATAGGTATACTTCCAATGCTAAAGTATTTGTTTTTTTTAAGATGAAAGCTACTGAAGGGCAAATACAAATAAATAAAGCAGTTGCTGTATTAGATGTGGTGAAGCTATGGTTATTTGATCAAGATCCTAATAATATTGTTAACTTGGGCATTGGGTGCAATGGTTAGTAGTAATCTATTTGTAACCATTATAATATCTAATAATTATAATATTTATTAAAATTTAATAGGTATTGTTTTATCTATTTAAAGAGCTAAACCAACTCTTTCTACCATAGGTTCCTTTGGCTTAACTTTCAATGGTATTTTCTCTCAACCAGTACGATTTAAAGAAGGTCAATGGACACCTGCGAGTGATTTCATGTTACCTAAGGATCCTCAAATGAAATTACCGTATTTGGAACAAATGGCTAAAATAGTGATGAATTTGCAAAAACACGAGTTGCCAAAAATAAATCCCTATTGTCCCTGTATATGTAAAAAGAAATATTATAAGAAGAAGGGAGTTTGGTAAAGCAATAAAATAAAGTTCAAAAATATACTTAACGAATATTTGTTGATTTGTCAAGTCTCGGCTAATTAATATATGGCAATAGTGCAATTAGCACATTCTGCCAGTGGCAACTTTTCTCCTTAAATAATTTCAAAGGTTAAATCATATCCTCTCGCTGTCCAGTACCGTCGAAGTAAGTCAGGAGTCGCACTCATCATTATGTTTACTGAGGACAGAAGGAAACTCCTTGGAAACAGGAAAAACGCAGTCTTACGCTTTTATTTCATTATCACAAATATTAAACACAAAAACCCTTTAAAGTTTAATAAACTATCACTGTTAAACCACAAAACGACTAATACACAAATTTTACAATAATCAAAGACTAACTCTAATTAACTTCTTCAGTTTCTGCCAAAAAGTCTTATTTAATGTTTACTCTGTTTAATTAATCGTTAGTGGTTTTATACGAATTTAGTCTGTAAAGCTATTTTGTCTTTGCATAATTTTGATCATAAAAAAAATAATGATGCCAGATGTCGTGTTGCCATTTCTTCTAATTCACTACTAATATTTTTTAGTACTTTTTATATTTAGAAATCAGTATAAATATATAGTTATTTTAGGAAATAGAAATAAATATTAAGGACCACAACATATTATATTAAAAATATAAGATTTAGTAGACATTTTATTACATAATTCATACATAGTTCAGAATTATTTATATACTACTTACGCTTACAAAAAAGAACTAAGTATGGACATAAGCTCGTTAATTTTTTTGTATCATAACATAAATTGCAAAATTTGCATTCTCATTAAACGAACAGTTAAATATGATATAGTAAATTATAAAATACTCGTAGTTATAAAAACGATGCAGGATGTAAGTATGTAATTTGGCAGACTTCCTTTTTATGTAATCAATCACCCAAGCTACATTTTATTGTGTCCATTACAAAATGTCAACTGAGTTATTGAAAAATAACCTCATACGTACTTGAATGTAATAAAATCAAAGATATTATAATATACTACGTTCTATAGTTCTTGTTATAATATCTTTGAATAAAACATCGAAGTATAGTAGGAGGTAGCTTTTAAAAATGGCAACACTGCGAAGCACGAACAGCAGGATGACAGCAGTAGCAATTAAATCAGCAGTAGGTACATCACTAGTAGTGCTAAACAAGACTTCGTAGGTGATATTTGTGTTTCGTTGTGGGATGTTATGACGTGCAGTAACTGTCTTTGTTTTAATAACATTTGCATAGTTTTAATCGGAATTCTTAGTTAAAATTATGTGATAGGTTGCATTGGAGATGAAGTGATACGTCGTCCAATTGCGACATGTATTTTTCCAAAGCATGATTGTGCCAATAGGAATTATTAGCATAGTTAGGTCTTCATGTCGGTTAAGTTGTGTGAATGTCGTGCCAATAATGAGATAGTGGAGTGCTGTGATGTGGTTGTGGGACATGTGGGGAGTGGTGTGGGCTGTGGCCACCGCGGGGCAGCTGGTGGCAGTGGCGGCAACTCCGCTGGACGCCACGCCGCCAATCCCGCAAGGTGAGAGGAACGAAACCTTGTCACCTACGCACTCTCGTTGCTTGTGTTTATATTGCATGCGCCAGTGCACGCCGCGATCATGCTTTGTACGTCCATTTACTTTTTATTTACGTCACAAAAATATTTTATCATAAAGTGTATAACTTTGAAATTACTTGTATTAAAAGTTTTTTCACTATGCTATGTCCTTTCATTCCTGTCACCCGATTCCCTTCCTTTATAAATAATCTAAATCCTACTGTTTATATTAAAATTCCTCCCTTAGGGTTCTTATGTAAACATTTTTTTTTATTTAGATAGAATTTTTCATTGATAAATGTACTTTTAGTGTTTTCTTGGCCAGCATTAATTTTCTTCACAATTAAGTTATTACATTGCATTGTTTCTATTTTGTTTGAAAGTTATGTGCATTGTTCTTATGTGTTTAAAGTTTATTTACTCGAATGAATAATACATAGGTACCAATTAGTTAGTTTCATAATGGTCTGTAAGCACAAAATTTCAGAATGTTTCACTACTAGTTTTACATATCAAATTGAATTTAATGATAGATGAAATATGCTACTGAAATAAAAATTCTATGAACATCAATTAAATTACCTCTAATATCAAATACATATAGCTGCCTAAGAACACAATGAATGTATCTATAAATAATCTATTTTATAGCTATTTTAATGTACATTATTTTAGCTAATATAATGCAAACCAATTTAATTTCAACCTCCTTCCTACCTTAAATTCATAACAATTCTTTTTAACTAATACTTATTTAAATGGGCACTCTATCAAATTGAAAGATGTTGCATATAGCTTCATAAGAAAATTAAGCTGTATATTGCTAAATCTTACAATTGTAATTGTTATAAACATCTTTTTTCTTGTTATGTTAGTACCGTAATACCAAAACTAGTTATTAAACATATACATGTATCATTTTGGCACATTAATCATTTAGGTATTAATCCACTATAGTAGTAGTCTTTAACCCATTGATACTCAGAATAGAACATAGAAAAGATTTTAACTATCTCTCATCTCACCCTAGGATGAGAAGAAGGATGAGATAAGGAGAAGCATATCTGAAGATCAAATGTTAAGTTATACTACTCTTCTAATTTAATCTTCGATCTTCAGATATGCTTCTTCTTAAGATTCCTGACAATTCTTCTAATTTCTGTGTATGTATATATTTATGATATATATACATTACTACTTTATTGCACCATCTACCTCTATTTATTAGTCTATATTTTCTCACCACCCAAAGGTTGTGGAAGAAATTGCCCTAGGGATAAGCACACTAATTGTATTACAAATTACTTTTATTTTTTTGTTTCTATTCTGAATGTTTTGGTGTATTGTACAATAAAGTATATCTATCTATCTAATTGAGTTAATATGTGAAACAACACATATTTGAAATTTTTGGAGATGCATTCATTTGATTCTTAGACTTCGGGGACTACCTCCTGGTGACAGACATAGATTGGGAGAAAGGGTTGGGAGGGATGTCCAGGTCCTCTGTGGCTCTCCCCATCAGCCCCGTCATCCCTTCTCTTTCTCTCCTTTCTAGCCTTCCTTCTTCTCCATCCATTTCTTTCCAATCCTTTTCCTCCATCCATTTCTTTTCAATCCTTTTCCCGATGATCTCTCTGCTTGGTAATGAATTAAAAATATAAGGAAACATACACATTGAGGATGATTTAAAGATGAAACTTACTCCGCTGTATTGCAAGCTGGGTACTATATACACAGTATCCATTTGTCAGACTAAAGTTGGTTATTACAGCTTTTTAGTTGCTGTTTTGTTTATTATTTAAGAGGATGTTTCCTCAGAACTATGCATGACTCATTTGAACATAGATATGTTAGATTTGACATAGAACATAGATTTGAGAGAGATTTTAACATAGATTTGAACAAAACATTATCTGACTTTGTGAAATCCTATTATTAAAAGATTTTAATAATAGGTTAAACTTGTTATTTGCTAAAAACTTCATAACTTGTAAGAAATGGGATAAAATAAAAATGTTGAATGTGTAATGACAAGATGTTTAGATTTGTATTAGAGAGCATAATTACTGCAACATTCACTCATCAGTTTACACACTTACACAGCTTACACAGTTTAATTACATAGGCCACTGCCACTTAAGGATGATGGGAAATATGTGATGTCTCAACCCACCAACAAACATAAAATTAGTAACAATGTATTTGTTATGATTTATCATAATCATTATAAGCAATTATAACTGCTAAAAATATGGGATTTCACTAAAAATAGATATTAACAAGAAAAAAACATTGGATCAAAAACTTTGTTTGGGAGGTATATTCAGACCATATTAGTACTTGTTGATGTTTTTAGGACACTATTACTCATCATCCTCTGTGTACATAATATTTACTAAACCTGTGGAGATGAGAATCAGCGATAATGAAGAATTTCGCGTAGACTAGGTCTTCCTCAAGGTTCACCACCACTACCATAACTTTCTCATATGATCATACACCTATGATAAGTATGTTTCTCTCACCTGGCTGAAATGTTGACTGATATACAATAGGTGAAGGTAATGTTTGTATAAACCCATATACAAACGGACTACATTTAAACTGCCAGCCGCTGATAAAGTGCAGTTTGAATGTGACTTGTGTGCAGTTAACTAGCAGAAGAAACAACTGCATGCCAACTAAATTAAATAATTTGAGTCTTTTTGGATTTGTTGAAAAATCTTGCATATATTAAACTCGTAATTTTCTTAATTTTCTTTTTGATGTTTTTAAAATATTTCTACATCGTAATTTTAGAACTACTGAACGGATTTGGCCCATCTACGAAAATTTTATAAGAATGTCAAAATTCGGTAAGCCGGAATTTCTTCGGTAGGTTGGCTTTCTTAGAAATCTCCTTAAAAAGGATACCAAACCTATGTTTGTCTGTCTGGCTTTTTGCGCTAATCTGGAGATCTAGTCTGTCGATTTTTTGCGAGTATCCCTATGGAAATAAATTTTATCACTGGTCTGTTGCTAGAAAGGCCAAAGTACGTTTCTGTATCATACGAAATATTAGTAAACAATGAAATAAAAGAAAACAAAATTTATTAGTTTTAAAAGCGCGTATCTGTAACACTACTTAGTCTTACAGATACCCCGTTTTAACACAATGTTTTAACAAATAATATGATATGATTCATATGATTTCCTAAATATTATGTATGCACTCATAATAATCTTAACCTTAAGTGTACTATCTGCCTAAAATCTATGTAGATAATAAGTACATATTACGTTGCTAAATAGTAGGGTGATAAGAAGTCTTACCCGTTCTTACGGGCCTCGAGGTTTAATAGAGAGAAACGCGGGCCCACACTGATAGTTAGACCTCTTAAATTAGTCTAGCGAGAGTGCAGTTCGCTCTAATGACGGACGATCGCTTTATTTGGCCGTAAGGTCGAGCGCAAATCCCCACAAATTGCTTTCAGAGTCGATAATCTGGCAGCTATCGGAGGGCCAAGTCTCTCGCCGAGCGGGGAAGCCCCTCGCGCCACAATTTAGCGCGGGCATTAGTTTCCGCTACGCGAAGGAATGTTCTCATTTTCTTTTAATCGGCCGACATTGAGTATTTTCGGATTTCAATTTGTTCCGGTCTCGTTAAAGGAGTCTCTTTGTTATTGTGGTCGAATTGGTTCAATATTATTCGTGGGACGGATAGTAGATCGCTTGATGGGCTTATTGCCTTTCTCGCCGAGAAGAGCTTCTATTAGTCCGAAGAAATATGCCTTAACGTTGTATTTAATGAAGGAATCCAAGATTAAATTAATTTTCGTATCAGATGCCAACAGCAAGCAGTAGCAGGTAGTAGAGAAGATATGGTAGCTTTTATTATACCCATACTATGCTGCAACTGGTTTTCCTTCAGCGTTAGGTATGTACCACATTCATCGTTAATCGATTTACTTTTTCTATTATATACTTTAGTGGTTTGATATTTAAAACAGATTACGAAGTTTTGTTTAGCTATCAGGTCGTTCAATGAACAATTTCTTGCGTGACTTAATTTAAGGCGCGGAGTCAAAATCCTACAATCCCTTATCAGTATGCGTAACACGACAAGAAGCGGGTTCGTCGTTTAGGAGCCGAACTTCGTAAGTGGCATCCAGAACAAATTACTTCGCGATCCAACGCTTTACGATAACTTTGATACCGCTTCTATGACTTTTTCTGTGCTTCATCTCGAGCATTGTTCCCTTCGGCGTTTGTCTCTTTGTGACGAATGTAATAATATTTTTCTTCCATCGCAACAACGAGGCGCAATTTGCATGGCAGTACTTTTAGCACTCTAAACATACGTGTGTTGAATCGGTTGTCATATGAAAATATTCATATTCTCATACGTCGTATGTCACGATTTGAAAGGGACGCGTATCCGTGGCGTATGGCAACTAATGAATGTTACATAAGGATATAGTCGCACATCGGTAGGTAAGCTCTGATTTTTAATTCGAGAGAATTTTGACCGCCGACGGTTCAAGTGTAACAAACCATTTCTGTGCAGTCTCATTTTATAATAGTAACATATTTTAGTCATTATTAAAAATATTCAAATCATGCAATATGGTAATCAATAATCATGTTTTAATTATACACTTACGATTTACGTTATAATTAACCTCTATGGAGTAAATTACATTTGTCTGAAAACACCAGCAAATGTCAGAAGTCTCTCGAATTAATAATCAGAGTTTTAGATGGGAATTTAGACATGCTGATAGTTCATAATTAAAGTGTACGTGTGTTAGCTTAGAAATATTTTGGAGTAATGTGGACACTTACGTGTATAAAGCATTGGTCAACCGATCGTTCCCACGATTAACGAACAATTTTTTTTGCGCATAGGAACGACTTATTTGTGATTTTAACTTAAAGTACCAGTTTGTTCATCAATTGAATCTATTGAACATATTGACAATTAGTTGTAAAATAAGTAAATAAAATAATTTATATTGGTTCCAACCATTGGTTTGAGAATACATACTTGATATGTTTTACAAGCACTCTAGGGCAGACACATTTAGTGTTCTATGTTCAATAGCTCTCGCATTCTTTATATATGTGTTTTAAAAATGGTACATTCTCATTAGGTAATACTCAATTTTTAAATTTGACTTTTTAATGAACCCCACCTCATCTGCTTCACCGCCCTTAAGAGTTGCCAACCAGGTTTTTTTGATAAAAACGTATGATGTGTCATCTAGCTAGTCTATTCCCATATCGATGGTTAGAACGATCGACTGGCCTGTACTGTAAGTATTGAGTATTAATAAAATGCCTATGTTTAAAGCGTGAGTAACAAAATTTATGATTACCACTTGAAGCAATGGATACATTAGGCACTTTACTGTTTATCTGAGAGGTTTGTAAAAGTTTTATCCATATAATGGTGTAAATTTTATAAAAACTAGGCACTGTCAGCTTGTTTTTAAGTAAAGTTTACTAAAATATGATTTAAAAACGAGTTGTAGTTACGAAACATTTTAAATACCAGGCTACTTACTTTATAAAGTATGATTACTCCACGATTAACATATTAAATGCGCGCAATTCTTCGTAAACGCCTAGAATATTAAAGCCAAACTTACACTTGAAGGTACCGTTCGCTAAGACTTGTTACAAATATGGATCTTGTTTTTACTGTTTTCGGCTACATTACCTATTTAGACGAATGTGTTAACAAGGTATTTGTCGTTACTTATATCGATTAAAGTTTCCTGATTTGGTTAACACACGGTACAGTCTAGTTTAGTTAGTTAAAATATATCGGTAGTGCGGCGAGTCTTGACGGGAGGGCACTACCGTGCCCCTTGATGAAAATTGATATCAGATCTAACTCTTTCCTATCAAATAAAGTCCTAAACACTTTTAATAAGTAGGTAGTAAGTTTAATTAGCACACCGAATTAATCACTAAGCCTCTGCATTATTATAAGACTAAAAAATAAAATATTAATGATGGAGATGTAATTTTGTCTGAAAACCGTTGCGTTGCTATTTAGGTATCATTAGATTGATATAGGTAAGAAGGCCAATGAAACATGAAAGGCCAATGAAACATGAAAGCAAAAACTAAATTCAATCACCGTACGTAACTGCGATAGTCTCACGCTATGAAACCATCAATCACTTTAAAGAAAATGATAACATTTTATATGGAGGCTCTTGAAAACAATGAACAGTGGTATGTTCCCACATGGGCTTAGAGTATATTATAACCATCTGGTGAATTTTCTTAACATATACACCTATGTCTAACTATATATGACGTAAATCGTCTATGTTATAGTCAAAGACCGACTCATGGTCGCTCCTAGGTTCGACTGGTCAATCCTAAAGATTCATAAGGTCTCGGTCAAAGGCCAAAGCATTTTTGTATTTCGGCCTTAGACTGATATATTTTTGGTTAATCCTGGGACGGACTAAATCGGCCAGTCAAAGGTAAAAACTCGAAACAAATTAATTCGTCAATCTTAGGTGTGGACGTATTCATTAATAAAACAATAATTTCTCATTAATTATGGCTATGATTTAAAGGGGCGCTAAGTAATTACAGTAAGTAAGTTTCGGTCAATATGAAAAACATCTTGAAATAGGTAGCTCAATAAATATTTGAATGTGTGAAAATCAGATTGGGCAATAACGCTTGAGAAGTTACTAAATAGAAATCGTTCCGCTACAAATATTGGGATGGAGTAGTAAATAAATAGTTAATGAATTATCTCTAACAAATTGTTACTGGGTGAAAACGATTTTCGTGTTTAAAACAAAAACGAAATCTGAGGCGATCGCGAAGCATGGCGCAGCTATCGCCTAATTCTAATTATAACCTAATCAAGCCGAATCGTTTCTGGGTAGGAAAGACTTTTCAACCAAAATGACGTTTGATTTTATATTCGAGATATAGCGAACTGTTTATCTAACTGCCCATTCAATCATTTTACCGCCTAAATAATAATTTTTAACTGCCCAGTGTAACCACCCGAATGTTTAAAAAACCGCTTAAATAATGATTTCCTATTAATTATTTACTTTAATTCAATGAAAATAACGCTTAAATATTTTTTTTTGGCAAGTAGCCGCTTTGTGATATTTAGAATTACACAGTAAATTTGATCTGGCTTAATACACTTAATTACAAACAGGTCCGAATTTATATGACATCGTCACACAAAGCGAGCTTTGACTACTTTATTACAGTCATACCTAGGATTGACTCGTCAAATGCCTAAATAGATTATTTTGGTTTCAGGGTTTGACTACTCAGTTTAGTCACTCCTAGGATTATCCAAAATCTAAAATTCAAAGGTCTAACGAAACTTAATTTTATTTCGGTGTTTGACTAAAGCCGTTGCTCAATTCTAGGATTGAATAGTCCTTCCGCGAAGAGACCGCACTACGAACCTTGACATAACATCTATGTTGCGCTTGATAAGAAAAGTTCTATATACGTGTGCAAAGAATTTTGTTGTGTGGAATAATTATTTGTCCCCCGTATCTACTCATATATTTAAACGATCCAGTGACTATTTAGTCGCTGGATTTTAAGTAGGTAGTCTTGAAACTAATTTTGAAACATTTATCTTTGTTTTGTGGTGCTTTATTTAATAGATAAGAGACCTAGGAGGTATTATAAGTGAGCGTAATATCCAGTTTCCTAGTTGGAGAAATGTTTGCATATACTCGTATAATAAGCATTTTCATCAAATGCTAATTTTTTTAGACTGCGTTGTGTATTTATTGTTACTATCCACAAACTTATTATTCCCTTTTAGCAGATGAATATTATATTTATTAACCTTTTGAGGATAAGCTTTGAGAGTAATACTCGAATAAAATAATCGCTCAAGCAATTTTCAAGCAGTACAGAAAACTATGGTCTACGGAAATTAATTAATTAAGAACTTTGGTTATGAACTAATGCAATCTAATATAATGTTAGATACATCATTAAATAAGTCAAACTAATTAATATTTCTAACTCCTAATGCTAGTGTACATTTTGGATTCTTTAGGTTAGTGAAATTATAATTTATAGAAAATCAACAGATGTTTTTGTAAGAATGTTCTCAAAAATAAATTATCTGACAAATATGGTATACATATTTGTACCTCTGTGCCGTGCCTTAAATAATAGGACCCATGCCAGATCAAAGTCGTTACCTATAACTAGAATAACTTTATGTATTACTACATTCACACATAATGAAGTTACCATAACGTATTGGCTTTAAAAAGTGCGGTAAATCGAGTTGGCGAGGGTGACGAGCGTATTCTTTCTCACATTCTTAATTTTTTTTATCTTTTTAAAGGACTTTTTTATACAATACCCGAACTTATTCCTTTCCATTGGCTCTGTATGAAAAACCATGGAATTGGTTTGGACGTTCTACGACATGAATGAACCAGCTGAGATTTTGCCAGTAAAGTACGACATGAATGAAGTAATGAAGAGAGCTGTGAAGAGGATTCTGCAAGTACGGCATCTCTGGTATTGCAGGTGTTCATGGCTTACCATCAGGTGGACCGTCTGTCAGTCTACCATCTCTTCTATATAAAATTACAAAGTCTTGTAATAATCACAAAGTGGTTTCTCATTTAAACCCCAAGAAAAACGAGCTTTTAACATAATCTGTCAACCAATCAGTTAGTTATCAGGTGGACCGCCTGTCAGTCTACCATCTCTTCTATATAAAATTACAAAGTCTTGTAATAATCACAAAGTGGTTTCTCATTTAAACCCCAAGAAAAACGAGCTTTTAACATAATCTGTCAACGAATCAGTTAGTTATTTGGAGGTTTTTTTGTTGTGAAGGAATGTTTTAAGTATTTTACGGCGAAGAAGTTGTTAGTTCATCGCTGACTTTGTGGCTCCAAATCTTACAATAACGTCAAGCTAGCAGTCACCTCGGAGAGCACAATCGCCGCTGAAGGCGGTGTCGCAATATTCGCATCATTGATAATTGTGTTGTAATCTATTATGTCCCGTACCCACAGGCAGCCTATCAAGATTTGCGCTTAACAAGAAGTCAACCTTTTACAAGTAGCTATTGTTTGTTTGTGAACGGAGTCGCGCATGACCGCTTTATTGTAGCTAAAAAGTTAACTTGATGAGTGTAATACTACACCATTCAGTTATCGACACTTGGTTTCAAATAAAACTATTAATTTTCCAAATGTAACATACATTTTTTTTTCTATTACGGCTTTGTAAGGAGTCCCTTGCAGCATCCCATTATTACCCTAATGATGCCCTACACTTATAAGTTAGTTATAAGTACACTTGTACTCCACGTAAATAAAATATATATTTAGTATATTTTCCCTTCATCTTTTTATCGGAATGGGTTTGAAACCTTTAAACACTTGGTTTAGTCGAGCCAACTTCTCTGGAGGCTCGTTAGAGCAACAAAGGCGGGCCAACATCAAACACCCGTATTTCTTTATGCGGCGATGACATTTATAACGAACGATCTTACGATTGTTTTCACTTTTTATTACTGCCTTCAATTCGCATTTAACGACTGAAAACATAGAGCCATTATTCCTTTAACTTCCTATTTTAAATCGCTTAAAAGCATTTTCGTTTTATGCTTCAGTCTCTTCTATTACGCCTCACTCATTCATAAGGACTCGAATAATTTAGTTCTAGCTTTCAAGATTTCTTACAAGGGAAAACGTGGCAGTATTACAGGCTTCGCAAAATAACTTAAGCCAGTTTAATAGAAACCTGTCTTAACTTAAAAGTATACTCACAAGTAAATGTAAGGTAACACAATTAGTGATTAATTAAGAGACACAGCCAGTTTATCACCCACCGCCTGGACGCTATTCCGAGATGTGCAACTGTACGTAAACCACTGTTTTCCCACTAATTATCCAAGAACTGCACTGCACGCAATAAAGATAATGCGAATAGAAAAGTATTGTCTCTTAGAAAACTGATACCGATCTAAGTGGAATAAAAGATCGACTACTAGTCACCATACCTACCTACCTACTGTGAGATATTTTAATGACATATCCACACTGAAAATTTGAATTAGAACAAACCAATAAACAAATGTATTTTTCAAAGACGTTTTTGCTTTGTATTCCTATTAGATTAAATTAAATCCCCAAAAGCCTTCTCAAACACTCGGTTGACTGTTCAATTTTTGTTCTTATGAGAATCTGTCCTCATGCCTAAGTTAGTTAGTTCCGTGGAACTAGTTGTGATAAGGCCTGCGTTTGAGGGGATGGGAATCCATCGAATTTACTTTAAAGCGAAACAAATTTCTCAAAATAATCTTCTAAACAGTTATTTGTTTTGATGGAGTCCGAGAAAAAAACAAAAGGCGGTGAATGTGTGTCCAAATCGAGTTGGACCTGTCTAGCGGACGCCTCACGTCCCACTCGTCTGACCGCGAGTAAAAAATTCGATAGTAACGGCGTCGCCCACTCACTGACCGGCGTCAACCTCCGTATTCTGACAACGTTTTATGTACTCGCAGCGCCTGGATCCTGTCTTCCGTGTCGACTGAGGAGGAGTCCAAAAGCCATGTAAAGCAATCTTAAAGTACAGCTAATACTGGATGTCGAAGCAGCTTTACTGGAATGTAAACTTGTTAATAGCATGGTAACGAGACCCTGGTAGTCGGCGCAGTCATTTACCAAGTAATGAGATTCACGATTGCCTATTGCGAACCAGTCCAGCGCTTGCGAACAGGAATTGCGCTTCGCATCTTCCGGATACCACTGTTATGAATCAATTACACATGAATGCGTACCGAAAATCGTTGTGAAACCACATTAATCAAGGATATAAATTAATTTATAGATCTGTATTTAAAAGTCCAAGTGACCTTCTTTCTAAGTTAAAAAGCACGGCATCATTGCCTCCGCCAGGGGCATTGTGTCTGATCCGTCACGGCCGCGTTCCGATAGCACCACCAGAACCGGCGGCGTGGCGGTGTTTTGTCTTGTGTTCATGTTTTACTCTCATATTTCGTGTCGAAAGGTGACGAAATAAGGAACTCTCGTGAGGTTAATTAAAGTTTTTAGGTTTCAATTGGCGCATTTGTAACCATGCAGCGTAGGTGATTGTGAAGCGCTAACTACAATCTTATGAAAATCTCACTTTACTATTTTTACGAGATTATTTAATTTTAAAGCTGTGCAAAATTGTTTTCGATGCAAATGACCGGCCAGTGAAGCAGTATTGTTGCATCTGACTCTATATAGTGGCTCATCTAGATGCAGAGTCAACGTGGACTCGTGCCGGGGCGCCTTCGCGCCGCGGTCCCGTTATCCGGATGCCGCGCAGCGCGTTGTTATGCAACCGATGTGTCCCTCGATCGGCGGAGTACGGAGTCGAGCGTGCAATCGCACAATACACAAATGTATTGTGCTGTAACAGTCAATAAAGTATTAGAAAGGAGTTAACAATACTTTAAATTAGAATAAATTGCAACGAAGTGAATATGTTTCCAACCTGTTCTTTAAATAAGGAAGTTGTAAGATGACTGATAAAAACAAAGAAACACTATTATTGTGCCTTAATTAAAAAATGTGTTAACATACTGTTATAATAGGAATATTAAATAATATTAAAAACTGTATATATATCAGGAAGTAGAAAACTTATTACAATCGTAAAGTTAGGTCCTAGATATAAAATCTCGCACCGTTTTATAATTTTTTATATTTTTTATAACAAATTATATTTACCTGCACATTTTTTCTAGAATTTTTTGCACGTTATAAAAATTTCAAGTCCTAAGCTGTGCACCATCATTCTCTTTCTCTAGTACTATATCTTTATAATATAGGTAATACAATATCGTGTATCGTACATTTACTCGTAAGTGATTTTGTGACGCTTTTCATAGAAATGTTTCCCACTTTACCATCCTTTAAAGAATTTTGTATTTGGTAATTGTGTTCTCTGTCCACAAAAATCAAAAGGAATGTTTCATAAAGGCGTTATTCTAGTCTAGGATTAACACAGGTCTGTGCATTCTACGAGTCATCGCATTCTACTATAAACAGCCTTCAAACGAAATAAAAACAAAAAGTCGAGGGGCCGGTCTATTTAATTATAAAGGAGGGATTTCAGAAAAAAATCATTTCCGGTGCTTCTCCTAAATCACAACCTACCCAAGGGCGACGCGAACGCCCCATGTGGTATTAAAGAAGTAATTTGTTTTTTGTGTACGCCATGTTTGTCGTCTTGAGGCATTTTTTGCGGTCATCAAAATTACATCTAAAATTGAAATATAATAATTGAGTCATGAATACGTAGTAAAAATTCTCAGAGCGTAAAAGATGATGAACGCCAATAAAGAAGAAATGAACAGATAAACTGACAACATTCAATTAAAATTTTCGAGAATTCTTGTTAGAACAATGTTTTGATTTGTTTTGCGGAATTCTGACAAAGGAAGTTGAAAATATTGAAATGATTTTGAGACTGAAAGTTACATTATCACGGAATTACCACCACATGCATAATTTCTCACAATAAGGAGTAATTTTGGCCGAAATTAGTAACGTACGTAGTTATCAATTGAAGACGGAAGGTAACCGCAAGGACGTCTCGCTCTAACGCGTCCACCACAAGACAGATACACACAGTAATAAACACTCTTCCGAGCATTGTCTCTAAATTCCTAAGAACTCCCACTGGCCATTAACGCAACCTTCTGCAACTAATGATTCTGCAATTCTATTTATGTCCGATTTTTCTATTTCCGATATTTAAATTTACTCCAAACATCAAACGACTGACCCTTTGGACTCGTTTGTTATCTATTGTTTAATCCAGGAGGACAGCCTTCATTATTTTATCATTATATTGTTTATTTGTGCACGAGTATTCCGTACTGCGTATATCTCACAACAACTTGTGAATCGCTTGTATGTGCGTGGGTTGTTTTACCTTAGATAGGAAAACATCTTAACCGGTAATTTTGCTTTTAATAATAAATTCTTTGAGAGAAGACTTAATTGATATTCTTTACTAAGGTTTCTCTGAGCTAAGGTTCAACACGGGCACAAACTTTTATATATTAATCACTTTATTGTTACTCATATCTTTTACATGCACATCATCATATGTTAGGTAGGGTGCAAGTAAAAGAATGAGTGTGATTTAGTGGTAGCATGACGGCGACTTTTCGCTACAACGTCATCCCGTAACGTTACCAGCACTTTTATCGTGCTCTGCTGACATGGGCCTCTTCGTGCACATTGTATTGTGCATGTCTACGTGCACAATACAATACATTCCTATGTATGGCCTTAAAATATCACGCTAGCCAAACGGGTTGGCGAGTCCAGTCTTTTAAAGGTGGTGTAGTTCCTCGAGGCTTGTAGCCGCTTTGTAATCGCTCAGTCGCCTTTTACGATACGCCTTTTACTGGTCGACACCATTCGACCAATTTACTACAGGGTGTAAGTAATTACTTCCACGGTATTCACTACGACACGTGACGACACACTTTAATTAGGTACTCCTAGGAATCATCGCCACGTCTGCGAACTGTATCGGTGTGCGTATGTTACATTCGTACTCGTATGTATTCAGTTAGCTTACCGTCCTATCGTGTCTACCCTCCCCTCCCCCACCACCCCCCTCGTCTAATTATTTCGACTGGAGTCTATTAAATGGCCACGTGTCATTCGTAATTAAATTTGATTGCTATCTATACGATCGCGTATTCAGTTTATGGGATACGTTAATACAGCGGTTGTCGTCGACCTTTCATTGTCTTATCTTGTCTTCGATCTTGCGTGTGTATTACTGCCAAGTAGGTTCTAATTCAAAGTGGATGTATATTCTTAGCGATTAATTAAGCGAGTGTACACAATTTTCATAAACTTTGTTAGCCTTGAGTGTGTTTTATTTATATACCTAACCGTGAAATCGTTAATGACAAACATAAGGGAAAAATATACACTTACAAGTATTTTGTTTGTGTTATTGGTTGGGCTTTATTATGAAAGTTCGCTTTCTCGAAATTTTAATTACAATATTGCGTCATAAAAATTTTCAATGTGGAAATTATTCGTCGTTTTTTGTTTTACTTTGAGATCTTTACCGTGAAATTGTTAATGATAGATAAGCATAAAAAGGAATTTGAAAGTGTTTAATTTCATTTTTTAACTTTTCTTTTAATTAGGTACAATAACGTCAGGAAAGATTGTGTATCTGATAACTGTTGTCACATGTATAGCATGTATAAAATAATAACCATGTTTTTTTATAGAGAAGTGAGTGGATGAGCAAGCGGTCCCACGTGATGGTAAGTGTTACCGCCGCCCATGAACACCTGCAACACCATGGGGCATGCGGGTGCACCGCCGATCTTGCAAAATCCTATTCATGCAAATAGGAGTTTACTTTCTGATGTCTTTATTTTATTTACCTTATTGGATGTTATTATTAAAAACGATAAAAAGTGAACTCCTTTCATATAGGTACAATTTATACCTCTTTATCTTTTAAGCTCCACCCATTGCAATGTTTATTTATATTTTTTCGTTTGACGTCACGATTATTACATTCTATAATTAAACAAAACAAATGTTAATTAAAGCAGATCAAATATTGTACGTGAGAGGTAATTTGGTAATTGGAGGAAAAGTGAAATAAACAGCAACATTGGGTTTTGAAATATCGATATATTATTGCGTCTAGACGAGTCGAGGAGACTTCTTCAGTATCTCTTTATAGTACACTATGTGGCTTATAGATTGTGCACCGGTCGGTAAATCAATAATCTTTAAATACTAAATGTTTAGTATTGAGCGCACTATAATTACCATTGGATTGAAAATAGTGTGGTTGAAAAAAGCGTTTCTAATTTCCCAAATAAGGCTTCTTTTAAAACTTCAAAAAAAGTAACGTATTTTTTTGTTTTATCTTAAAAAAATAATTGTATAACATGTTTATATTTAAACGAATTCTTGAAACAGTGAAATGTTAAGTTAGAAAATTAACCAAAATCATTAAATCTATACCGAAAATACACGGTCCCTTTGTTCAGATAACGTTACATACCTCTACATTGATCACTGGTCACAAATAGAATTTAATCCTATTGTACGTATTCACTCCCACAGTGTAAGATATTGGGATCGTAATTCGAAAACACTTACCAATCATAGCATTGTTTGTAATAAGGGTGACAGACAGGTAGATGTTTGGCTCACCTATTGGCATTCACCTTAACGGAGACTTGCTATACTAGGAGGAATACAGCAGACCCGCTGCCTACCTTGCAAATACATACCTTTATTCACAGCCCTTATGGAATAACCCACGTTGTAACGTAGACCAAACATGCTGAAACTTATACTACCACCGAACTACAGCGTTGAAATAAATTAGGCGGCAAGTTATCCACTAGAAAAGGTTGAAAAAAAATAAACAATAATAGAACATTTACTGCACACACGGATTATACAAATAGTCCCTTGGTACTATGAACTGTCACTACGCGATAAGTAGATTCAAAATTGCATGTCCGGTAAATTAGATGATGACATAAAATTGTAGATAAAGTAGAACTATTTCCGCGATCGACCGTAAAAGCTCTCGCCATGGATTGATCGATCGCAATCAACTGTTTCAGCAACTAGGCCCCTAGATCAAATGTAGACCAACTAGTAATAAGCAGAGAAATAGTAAAGATCATTCTACAAACACAAAATTCATAAGAAGTATTTATAAAAAGATGACGATAAACAATTTTTAATTACAACTAGAGGATCACTCTATAGAGTATGGAATGTAATAAAAATCTGCGAGCTTACAATGATTGCACTGCAAAGGCTTTTATATTCAGCCGAGTCTAGAGTGCTTCTTATTAAAATAGATTTTTTTTAAAAAATTAGAGTCTGTTGATACACTTTGTATACTCGTTTCACTACAATTTACTACTTGTAAAGGTATTCGCTTTTCGTTTGCTTTTAAAAGCAAATAAAATATTTTCTCTATTAGCTACAATCTTTTATGAGGTTTTGTCTTATTAATTTTAATACCTAATTTTAACTGTCACTACTTATTTAATAATTTGTGTATTGTTCCAATTATTTTTGTTTTTGTTATCTATTATTTTTTTTTTCATATTATTTTTGTTTTTTTTATGGACGAAGGTGGCAGACGAGCATACAGTCCACCTGATGGTAAGTGGATACTGTAGCCCATAGACATCCGTGATACATGCCAACATTAGTCCAAAATGACAAACGTTGGCACGCCCCCGGATGCGCTGCCTACCTATGGATATACGAATGGATTTGGAGAAAGGGTTGGGGAAATGGGGAGGGATAGGATGGGAATGGGCTCTGGCACATCTCACTCACTACTGAAACACGTACGTACATTAGGGAAATAAGATAAAGTGGGAAATGCAGTACATTTCAAGGTAGTCAGTCTTCTGTGAGAGAGGGGTAACGTGGCCACTCGAGTGCGCCCAGCGGCTGTTGGATTGCAGTGTGCACTCTCCCGCAGTCGGGAGAGTCGGTTTTGTTACGTAGGTACATTCATTTGGCAAGTTTGTTTCATTTTTTTTCATTCGTTTCTTATTTGGCACCAGAGAACCGAAACCTAACCCACCTTTAAATCACTTGTTTTGGTATATGACAGACTGTATAGGACAGTTTCTATTCTCTGCCCATTCAGTATTTTTCTGCTGCTCAATTAATTATTTCCCTTTTGAAATTAGGTAATTAGTATTGGTAGTATACGGGTATCTACTTAAAGATTGATTTTAAACAACTGGAAAATGTCAGGAGCACTAACAGTGCCCATAATTCGTTCACGTTAACATAGGATCGGCGTATATGAGTTGTACGCCGCAGTATCTTATCACAGGCAAATAATACTCAGAAATACCCAAATAATATAGCTATAGTAGCGGCCGCGCGGTGTCGGCTGACTTTAGAATAGAACTATCCCCTCTCCCCACGTGGGTGTCATAAAAGACGACTAAGGGATGACAAAGCGGCTACCACGACCACTGAGGAATTACACACACCACCTTTAAAATTGTGGACTCGCCAACCCGCTTAGCCAACATTTTAAGGCCATACATCCATCATGTACGCGAGGGTTGTAGGGCCTTAAAACAATGTGCATAGGTACAATAGTGAAAATTGCAAATAGTACCTGTAGATTAATCCTGAGTAAGACGAAAAGTACGCTAAATTGATTTTACATTTTCCTAATTAACTCATTGGAATTTTTTTGTTTTGTTTTAGTACATATTTATTAACGTCACAAAGAATTGATTCTATCTTCTATCCAATTATTATTATCCTGTCTTAAAGTCTGCCTATTGCCTGTCTAAGCGCTCATATTAACCTTTACCTATCTGTCAAGGCTTTCAGCTAAAAATGCTAAAGTTCAGTCACGCAATACAATCAGGCTCCATCAGGTAAAACTATCGAAAAACCTCCAGTGAGATCATCGCGGTGTCGTCATCGGGTGTCCGTTTAATGTTGCCGGATATCCATTACGACTGAGGAAGGCATTCTTTTCAAGTATTATTAGATAAAGTACGCAATGAATGATAAATAGTTAATTGGTTACAGAGCTTTGGTTGCGTCACTTTACTTTTTAAGTTAAATGTTGTGTAATTCGTAGGAATAATTCGTTGAACATTTTCGTTATAAGATCCTCTATTTTAGTTTCGTATTATATTTGGGTGCAGAATATAAAATAATAGAACTTTAAATTTGGTATACATGCAAGCAAACATGTTTCTCTAGACGTGGCGCACAAGGCGTTTGATTGGTTTGTTTATTAAGAATTATAAGCAGACATGTTTCATTTTAATAAATTCCAAGCGTATTTGCTCATTCTTGAAACGCGGATGTTTTCTATACCCAACCACTTCGAAACCAAAAAGGTTGTATTATGGTTTTAATAGTTTGATTGTATGTATGTGAGGCGCGATTGTTAAGGGATTTTCCTAAAAAAAAAACTGACAGCCAAACTAAAAAAATCTAGGCAGACTTTTTTCCTCCAAAATTAATTAAAGGAAATTAATGTTATTCAAAATAATAGTGGGGTTATTGTGGGAAAAATTTAAGATAAAATTACAAACTAAAAAAAATAAAAAAACAAATTAAACAATTAAAATTACAAATTAAAAAGTGTTAAATAAAAACTTTAGTTCAGAACTAAAATCCGTCTCCGAAATGGTTGAAACAAGTATAAATTCTTCATATTGAATACATTTTACATGTGACATAACATAGCATATCAAAGAAATAAATTAAAGACCTAAAGCTTGTTTAATGCTTTTATGGAATCGGGTTTTAGTTACACAACTTAAATGTTTATTTTCTTCCCTTATTTCTTTTTCCTAAAAATAAATTTATTTATGTTTTGATTCTGATTTACACCAGCAGAATGACAACACTTTATAGCATACACTACATATTTTTCTATAAATCAATGCTTTATGGTGTCATTTCTTTCAAACATCTTAGTAATCATAATCAAATAAAATGCCATGTTGTTAGGATTGAAATTAGAAAGCGAATAAATGTTTAAATAATCAGGGTCTTAGTTGAGAACTTTAATTACATGATATGATACTACCTCGCGTGATCTTGGTTATGTTATGACCATAAGTGAATTGGTGGTGCAGCCTTCACGTCGGATAAGATTATTAGGTCGACTGCGGGTTTCACTGCAGCTTGCAACTAGCATAAATATGTATAATATAACTAGACCGTGTCAACTTAACCAAGTCGGTCTTACCATATAGAAGCGATGAAACCCTTGATTGCGACGAAAGTCTTTTGCAATAACCTGTGTTAAAACATATTTTGTTGATGAAAAGCAGTTAGTTAGTACATCTCTACTAATTGTTCGGGAAACCGGGAATTATTAATTTAAAATGTTAGGCCGAAGGAAATAGTCTATATGGAAGGTGTACTGTACTTACTCAATCAATTTCGGGACGCACACCTTCACCCTTCGTGCACCTTGTGGTGTCGGCGGGCTACAGAATATCTTCACGCACTCAAGCACTATCTTCAAGCACTGAGAAACTACACCACCTCTAAAAGAGTGGACTCGCTAAGCTGCTTGGCCAGCGTGGCATTTCAAGGCCATTCATCCCTCATGCACGAGATGATCTCTATGAGGAGGTCCATATCCAGTAGGGGATACTGAAAGGGCGGATTGCATTGCATTGCACACCTTCACCCTAGGTAGATCCCTCATGGATCGGTACAGTCAGGGAGAGAACCAATATCAAAGTGTTAAGTTAATAAAAGGAGAAGGTATATAAAAAAAAAAATAAACTACCGCTTAAAGTTTTTGCGTTAGTGAATCTTACTCCTATTATATGAGTAGAGAGAAACCGAGTTTTTTTATATTTAACATACTCAAAGACCACTGCATCGATTTGAAATGTTCACTTCAGAAATAAATGATGGCGGGAGAGTTCGTCTACCTGATGGCAGCGGTTACTGCTGGTCGTATGTGCCAAATTCATTGTGGGATTGCAGTACCATCTCCCCATTTTCCTCGCTTTCCTATCAGCCTATCACATATTGCATTGATGTTGTAATAACAGCAGGTGACTCGTGAGTAGGTACTTAGTCAAGAGTAGCTTATTGGATCGCACACTAAGGATTCCCATTGACGTTAAATCTGAGTAATACCGTACAGTTCAACTATTTCTAGCCCACCCGTGTTAGAGTTATTGATTTTGTTTTACCGAAGTAGCTCTAAGAGTTTAGTAGGCGATCAGTTTTTAAAACATTCAATTAAATACATTCTTTTGATTGTTACTACCACGTTCCGTGTGATTAACAGGCATACATTAAAAATAATTAATATGTTGATCTAGTCTATGTGAGTAAGACTGAAGTGTATTGTATTCACTTTAACTTATGGAATAAGTGATATGTCTATCTCACATAAGTAATAATTTTGTTTACTGCTCCATGTGTCTACAATGACGTGGAGGAAAAGGGATTACTTTCGATCTTTGATTATCTTATCAGGGTTGGCCATCTTTCCGAATTTCCAATCATTTCCGACTTAATTAAGTCTTTTGTGAATACACAAGAGCAAAGGTCAAAGGAATCCCTGACCATTTTTTTTTCTCTTAAAGATGATATTCAATTACTTTTAGAGAAGTCTGTCAATTGCAGAAGCCAATTCAATTTCAATTGAATTGGAAGCCATGTCAATTTTAGATTTTCGCGTTATGGGTGTGCGATTACTCAAAAAACTCGTTCCGCAATATTCCTCATCTTGTCAGTCCGCCCAATGGGGCAATAGGTGCATCATGAGCCCCTCTTTGTCATTACATTTCTACAGATTTGGTCAGCTGCTCTACCCATCTTTTAAAAGAAGTGTTTTGTATTAAAATGGTTCGCATACACCCCGCTAGAGTTCCAAATCTGTCTTTTCTTATAGGGCAGTACTTTACTCGTACTGCTCGAATTTGTTTAAGACTTTAAAATCGCGGTTAAAATAAGATTCCTTCCAATCCTGATCTAGCGAAATTTTACTGACTTCGTGTATTTATTCTCTCACAGAAAATTCCCGTTAAATGTAAGATTGTAGGGATAGAGTGCTCGCTGTATTCCCACAGCCGCTGAGCGCACTCGACTGGCCACGTTACCCCTCTCTCACAGAAGACTACCTTGAAATGTACTGCATTTCCTACTTTATCGTATTCCCCCAATGTACGTACATGTTTCGGTAGTGAGTGAGATATGCCAGAGGCCATTCCCATCCCATCCTATCCCTCCCCATTTTCTCAACCCTTTTTCCCAATCCATTCCTTAATCTGTAAAGGTAGACACCGCATCCGGGGCCGTGCCAACGTTTGTCATTCTGGACTTATGGTGGCATGTATCGCCCATGTCTATGGACGACAGTATCCACTTACCATCAGGTGGACTGTATGCTCGTCTGCCGCCTTTTCTATATAAAAAACAGTACTGCTTGTCCCACTTTATCCTATGTACGACTTTCATATTTCGCTAGTGAGATATGCTAGAGCCCATACCTATTCTCCCCTATTTCAAACCCTTCCTCCAAATCCATTCCTAAATCTCCAAAGGTTGACAGCACATCCGGGGCGTGCCAACGTTTGTCATTCTCGACTGACGTTGGCATGTGCCGCGCATGTCCCGTGGCGACAGTACCTACTTATCACCAAGTGGACTGTCTGCTGGTCTGTCACCTTCTTTCTGTAAAAAAAAAATCATACGAAGCAGATATATGTAGGTACTGACTGTATCAAATCTATAGTACAAGTATGTTTTATGTTAAGTAAGAAAGGGGATTACTTAGCTAATAGTATTTCCTTTATATTACAGTTGTGATCATACTTCTCCGTAAGTATATTAAATTTTCTTTTTTCAGTATTCTTGACATTTTTATTATCATTTATAATCATTTTCCTCTCCCAAACTTGATCTATTTATAAATCCGTGACAGCCATATACTCTTAATTAGAATATTTTTCATAAAGGTTAAGACCTCTCAGCTTTGTTAATTACGTAAATAGGGACTCGTCGCCATATTGTTACAAAAAGAAATTAATTAGCAAACATGTTATACCTTGTTCGCATTCAGACATTTTCGCTTTGTTTGCTTGCATAGTATCGCGCGCATTGTTTCGTAACAATTATGCATGCGGTTAAGGGCGTAAATCATTACGCTTTGAATTCAGAGTTTTTATTCTAGCATTAAAGGTGTTTTTTTTATATTCGTACAGTTCTCCGTTCTCTATTTATTCTTTACTCGAAAAAAATCTGAGCGAATTTTAAAGTGGGACTCCATTCATAACGTAAACTGCCATGTTAATCACTAAATAAATAACTAAATGTTAACAATTTCCTTTTGGCTTCACCGTGGTCGGGTTAAAAAGAAAGAGTTTTGGTAACGTAGCGAGCATTGCTAAAACTATTAGCAATGTTTATTAAATAACAAATGAAGCTTTAATTATAAACCAAGACAACAACATACTCCTACGCCAGTTATGTAGTTGGCAAAGGCCAAGTTGCGTTTAAGGAGGTAAAGGTCGTTCGGATCGAACTCATCCGTCAATTTTCATTTTGATTCAAAATAAATTATTTTTTGCAGTATTAGCAACTAGATTACGTAGGTCTTCAGAGCCAAAGGAAGAGGAATCCAATTTCATTAAATTTACGATTTTCATGAATATGAAATGTTTTTTACTGTTATATTATATCGTTTTATCGCTAATTCATCGAAATGTAGCTTCCTTTGTATAATATCTTTATATTATAATTATTTCTATTTAGGTACATAGTAATCTAGCTTTTTATATTTCATCATTCTTAATTTAAGTCTGTTTTCTTTCACGTATGTACGTATATGTGACCTCATTCATCGACTACATTCATATCAGCGTCATAAGAACTATTAGTACCTAAGTATTAAAAGTTCTATAGTTTCAAAATCGATAGAGGAATATCATTGTCCCTTGCAACTAATAGTCTTACAGCTATAAAGTAGGTATACAGCGGTAGGTGTAAAGGACTTACCATCACGTGGGACCACGTGGGACTCGTCCGCCCACTAGACTATAAAAAAAGAAAGGTAAACCGCAATAATAGTTTTTGAAATAATAATAATAATAATTTTATTTCTATACTGAAGCGCGGATGTAAACAATCAAGTCACGAAAGTGCGGCCTTCCCTTCCCATTCCGGGCACGTGTAATTTCAGGCCACCATTTCCACTGCCTCTCCTACTCTAGCGGGCAAAGGCAACGCCGGGGTAACCGCAATTACTCAATATCACAAACTCGGCACAGTGTTTTACTTCGTACACTTAGTTGCATAACCGGTTATTACCTTGCTCTTGTTTCCATTCTCCGTTCTCACAGTTTTACTTACGTACGCGGGCCAAAGAAAAACAACTGTGGGAAATGTCGCTTCGTATTGTAAAAGTAAACACATGGCGGTCCGCGGTTATCATTAACTCGCCCATCCGAGTGGGGAATAATTTAATAAATCGGTACGCAACGCACTTGTAGGGCCTCCATGCAGAATATGACGCAATTACGTACGAGCCGAGTCGTGAGCGACGTGCGTCGAGCATTCTGAAGTTAAAAGGAAATTTTGGACAAAAGTAATTATTTATTTGCTTCGAAATTGCGGCGCGGCGAGTGCGCCCGCAGCGTTGCCGTCTCACTACTGCTGACAACATAATTGTTTAGGGGAACGGCTTTCAATTATACATTTTCGCGTCGGCTCTACATTACTCTGCGTAAAAACTTAAAACGTAGCCAAATTACAGGAGCGTGGCCCCAGAACCACTGAAAGGGGGACAGAATAATGTCAGCTTGCGGTTTTGTCCTCTGTCTGGCAGTTTGGCCATTTCAATTGTCTCGTTCAACTCCTATTAATTTGTCTGTAATTGTGTTGACTGCAATAGATTGCGTGTCTTCATTAATAGACAAACGTTATTTAAGTATTATGTTTAATGTTTACAATAAAGCGCCCTTTGACTATATATACTCCTATTTCGCTTGAAACCCATATCAATCGTGTTCATCAGCTTCGTAATTAATCTTTCTAAATTTGTTGGCGGGTGTATACTTTGCTGTTTTATTGTTGATTTTAGCTCCATTTTGATTTCCAATAACACAATACGTCGGTATATAATTTATTTGATCTTAATTATTTCGAGTTGTATTTTATTGGGTACTCTTTAGGTGAGATGTATTTCAGGTTAAATCCTTGCCTGTAAATGTTGTGTAAGCGGTTGTATTTCAGTAATTTAGTTCGCGGATACTTCTACCTACATGAACCCTCCTTGAGTTAAGACGTTAACGAAGCACTCTGATATTCTACCCCCATTTATATCTACGTCTTAATGCACTATATAATATATCTAGGTAACTATGGACTGCATGCAATATTCACTCGTGTATATTGCCGTAGGTACGGGTAATATTGCTACAAGAAGAGGACGCAAGCAAAATTAACACCCAACTGATATTCGTGCCACTTTATAAGTTTTATAACATTTATGAAATTAATTTTGATGAATAAATCTTATCCACTAAATACAATTTATGTATGCATGTTTCAAGTTACTATCTGATGACAAACACATAAAATATTGACATCATAAGAATTGGAATAAAATATACGCGACATTGACAAGCATACTCGTATATGCGATGACAATCCAGAGATTCTGGCACATAACGTGCCAACGTTCGTCATTTTTGACTGATGGTGACATGTATCGCAATCCATAAATGACAGTGATCGCCACAATTAGGCAGACTGCCTGCTCATTTGCCACACTTTTTTTTATAAAAAAGAACGTTATCAAAGTTCCGCGCGCTTTCATCCGCTTCTATTTTCTTTATAGGAAAAAGGCGACAGACTAGCATACAGTCCACCTGGTGGTAAATGGATTCTGTCGGCTGTGGACACTCGCGGTACATGCCAACTTCAGTCCAGAATGACCAACGGTGGCACGCCTCCGGATGCGCTGCCTACCTTTGGAGATGGAGGAAAGGATTGGGAAAATGGGGAGAGATAGGACAGAATGGGGTGATAATGGGCTCTGGCATATCACACTCACTACCGAAATTCGTACGTACATTGGGTAAAGTGGGAAATGTACTCGACATTTCAAGGTAGTCTTCTCTGAGAGAGGGGTAACGTGGCCAGTCGAGTGCGCCTTTTGGATTGCACCAATCTTTGACAAATGCTTTAATGAATCTGTTAATTAATAAAATATAAGTTCCTAAATGATAAAGTATCTTATTTCATTTTACGTCTTTACAAATATTACCTCGTCGAGGACACAAATTAATTGAGTAAATGATATTTTGTATTCGGTGTTATTTACTTTGTGTAATAAATAGACTTATATTTTGTCTTTAATTATTATTCAACTAAATATGACATAACAATTACACTCGTTTACCTAGACGGTGTTTGTGTCACAATCAACTCACAATCAACTCAATTTAAACAGGTGAAAAAATACCTTGTTCTAGCTGCTATAGATTTGTTTATTAGGTATAGGTACTCTTCTCTTCTTTTTCTTAATGGGAATAGACAGACCGCAATAATATAATGAAAAGGAGAACCTTATATTTAAATGGCGTATGTTTATGTATTAGAGCGTAGATAAAACTTAATCATGGTCTGGCTAATTGCTATGTGATATTTCCTTTCTATATATGGCAGCTTTGTATTAGCTGTCGACTCTGTGAGATCATACAAACATATATTTAGAATATATAGGTACAATATGATCAACGAATCATAGTAGCTATAATTTTCCTAAACAAAAAACAAATTAAGGGTTCTTAAACCGCAGTATTAATTAATATTATCTATATATACTTAAGGTTTGCGGTAGCCAGAAGACTGGACAAAGTGTGCACCTCTGAAAGAGTGTACCCACCAACCCGTTTGTCGAGCGTGGCGTTTATAGGCTATACATCCCTCACGCATAACACAATGAGCATTTTTATCTTCGCTGATGTAGGTTCTGGAGTTCAATTGGCAGCTCGATAAGTGTTGCAGGTAGGATGTATTTCTATGATCTCGTGGTATTCAATGGTGCCTGAGGATTTGCAAGTACTTGCGATCTCACGAATGCCAGTCGAGAATACATACGTCTAGGCTATCACTGGATGGGATCCAATTCGAAACGGTTTATTATTTACTTACGCTTCTAAGATTTTTATCCTCGCACGTATGAATATGAATAAGTATATCGCCAAAAACTTTTTATCCAGTCAAGTTCGTTAACTTTATTCTTTTGTTCATGCTTGTTTTTGTCAAGTAACTGTTTGTGGGCGTTCTTTTATTTTTATTAATTTAAGACGGAGTGCGTCGTCCCGCGTCCACTGAATCATCGACCGTTACCCTATTTCCGCCTACGTGTAAATGCAAACACTAACGACCCAGTCGTGCACATGTGTGTGTAAAGAATTGATCTATGTATATTCCGTTCCAATCTAATTTGTCGAAAACAAAACAAAATCCATGAAATATCTCAACATTTAGCTGTATATCTCGGGCAAACTTGCTCTTGGCGAATCAAATTATGGATAAGTAAACAATTATCACTATTTAATTTAAGGCCGTGTCAGTTACCCCAGGCCAGGGTGTTTGATTACAATTTGGAGAAATTGTTTTGGAACGAGGTATATCTACTGTATGTACGACAAAGTATGTACTATTAGCAAAAATAAGGAGAGTAATGCAATTAAACCAATTAATAATCACTATTAAACCACAAAACGTATATTACACATATTTACAATATACGTTGTTAATACTAGAATATAAATGGACGTATAAGTCGATCCACTATGTTCAATGTTCTAATATATTTGGATATACGCGGAAAATAATCCTTCGTGTTCATATGTTAATTTTTTTGTACCAAATTTCTTAGAATTGTTATGCTCACAGTTCATAAAATCTGCCATAAGAAACCATAAAAAAAATAATTCATAAAATAATTATGTAAATATGTATTACTATACTAATTATGTAATAAAAATATTACAGTAGAGTATTATATTACTGGTTAGTAAATTATTATGTCTATGTTCGCTTGTCAATTTTGTTACACCTACCATATATACTCCTTTAAATATGTATTGTAACTATATTAGCATATAACGTGCCACTGCAGGACATGGGCCTCCCTTTATGAACCACGGACGGATTTCGGACCATAATTGACCACGCGGGGCCCGGCCCCTGCGGGTTGGTGGATACACATACTCCAGATTTTTTTTTATTTCTCGAGCATGCAGATTTCCTTGCCAAGTTTTCCTTCACCGCCGAGAGAATTGTTTTTAAAAAATTAAACGAGAATTTAACTCACGATCACACGACAAGAATCGAGTATATTATATACCTCTAGGCTATTACCGCTCTATGTGTATGTACCTTTGTGAAATTTAAATAACAAAAAATTAACTTGTCAGTGACCTCTGTTTGAATATCATTTAAATGGTGATTTGAATGACACGTGACGTTTGACTAATTGTTCTAAGTCTTTGTTTTGGTAATGAATCGTGATTTTATCTCTGTCTGGCATGTATTGTAGGTACCTATGTATTTTTCGGGGACATTGAGCTGGGTATTTTGTAATAGGTATGACATCGATATTTGAGAATATATACGAGATATGTTACACAAGCACTCTAGGGCAGGCACATTCTATGTTCAGTAGCTCTCGAATTATTTAATTCATATGTGTTTTGAAAATGGTAACATTCTCATTACGCAGTACTTAAGTTTTAAATTTGACTTTTTAATATGGACCCCTCCTCATCTGCTTCACAAACACCCCCCCCCCCCCACACCGCCCACCCACCGCCCTATGTACAGTTAAAACACACGTTCTAAAGGTGAAAATAAAACAAATCCGATATGATAGATTAATTGAATGTGCGACAACAGTAGGTATTCCCTTAGTACATTTTCCCCTATATTTTTAATACATATTTAATGTTTAAATTGCTTAATGAAGAGACTTTACACTTGAGTGTTGTATTGCAGTAGGTACCTACTAGAAATGTTCTAGTAATCGATAATTTTTTTAGCATAGTGGAAGGCAGTACTCTAGTGAATTGCCACCTAAACTAGAGGTATGTATACCGAATTTTACTAAAATATTACAATAT
The DNA here is from genome assembly GCA_914767545.1 of Sesia apiformis. Taxonomy (NCBI): domain Eukaryota; kingdom Metazoa; phylum Arthropoda; class Insecta; order Lepidoptera; family Sesiidae; genus Sesia; species Sesia apiformis. The sequence continues at coordinate 16,076,027 of OU611953.1, forward strand.
ATTGAAAGGAGTAGCATTTTTTGACAATTAATACTTGATTCGAGGGGTGTTTGTTAAAACTAACCCTCACTAGGCACTTAACGAGCCCTGTGACCTGAAAAACCTTGACCAGATTCAGAGGCACACTACATTATATATTCTTATTCGAGTAGATCAGATTGGCAATGGCTAATTCAGAACTTATTACACCGTTGTCCCCATTCATATCATATGGTAATAATTTGGTCTACAGTTCCTGTTGTCACCACCAATGGGGGTTGGCAGTGAGGACAATAATACCAAACCCGTTCATTTGATTAGTTGAAAAAATAGCATTATTTTTATCCAGTTATCTTTTTGACTACCCGGTATTCAATGCGGACGAAGCCTGTCAAAATTATTCAGCCATTTTAAAATACAAAAATAATAATTTATATAAATGTCGGAATATAAGGTGCAGTAGGCGGGGTTAATGCCTCATCGATAAATGTGGTGCGCGGTCGATGACACTGTTTATACAAAACCTCAAAATTATCATACGTTTAATATTTGGAATTTGGATGTGCGCATTATGCGGTTTACAGTAAATTAACGTTCTAAACCTATGTGGACGGGCATTGAAGTTAATCATAAAAGGTGGTTAGTATGAAAATTGGCGTCAAAATATTTAAAGTATTTATTTCCAAAGGGCATGGGAATTTAATATAATGGGATTTGAGAAATACAGAAAGCCGCTCCTGTTGTGATGTTATCCATGTTGTAACATTATCGTAACCAGCCCATTTAGTAGCTACTGCTGGATATTAGCCCCCTCGTGCACATTGTCTTGTCCATGGGGGATGTATGGCCTTAAAACTGCACGCTGGCCAAGCGGATTGGCGAGTCCACTCTTTTACAGGTGGTGTAGTTCCTCAGGGCTAGCTGTAACGGCTTTGTTATCTCTTAATCGTCTTTACGACACCCGCGGGAAGGGATGGGGTAGTGCTGTTATAAAGCCGGCCGACAGCACACGACCAGCTGGAATATTTATTAGCCCTACAATTGTAAATACAATTGTAAAGCTATTTGTTAAATTCTCCTCGTTCCCACTCATTCATTCTGTCTCCGCTACTGTTTGTTGTCGATTCGATCACAAAAATAGTCCATGTTTGTCAGAACAGAGCAAACGAAATTGCTTAACAAGCAAATCATTTTTATTGCCGGAAAATTTATCGTCAATCAAATTCTTCAACCTTCTGCTACATTTTCCTTAAAGACAAAAGGGGGTCACCCCCTATTTTTCCCGCCCTTTCCTGTACTTGCACAGCGACACATTGTTTATTCAAGTTACATTCGAAGCGCCCCTTGATCAATTTTCAACTGGGGTATTTTATGTATTCCAAGTGTAAAAGTTGGAAGATTGAAAAAGTGACACGCCCCTTCCATCCTCTTATATTGCTCCATACTTTACACTTTTGCGGTTTAACTTTAATCGACGACTCTAGTTACGTAGACATACGTTTAATTTAATTGTGTCTATATGACATCGTCAGCCAGTGTCTTCTACTGCTGGACGTCTGAAAACCAGAAGTATCTTCCAGGATTAATGAGACAAATGGAGTTCTTAAGTTCTCAGCCCGTGTCTCGTTACTGTTGGAAGATCTTTCAGGTTTTCCTTTCTCCTCTTTTAAATTCTCTTTTAGCTTTGCTTCATACACCACAGACCACAGAGTGTCCGGCTAGAAGGAAATCTTAATACAAGCATGCTTTGATAGGTAGGTATACTACTACAATGACATTGCACGTCACATAAATGCCGGTAGAGGATAACAAAGCTAGGGACGTCACAGGTTTTGATCTTTTCTTTGGACTTTTCATTTTAGTTGCATTGAGGCCGCGGAGCGTCGTGCACTGCAATTCCCAGTACCTGGTCTCCATTTGGGGGTACTCGATTTCCCATTGATTATTATCAGTCCTCAGCAAGGTTAGCTGATATATAACGATATATATATCAATTGATATTTATCGTTAAAACTAGAATTATGACAGATTCTAAGCTTTTAAATTGTTATACTGGCAATTATGATCACTGCCTCTGCCAGTGATCCAACACTAAAGATTATAATTATAATTTAGTTAAATGTTGATCAAGTAGACTGATTAATTATTAATCTCAAAGACTCTAATTTTTTGTTACCCTAACTTTACTTTAATTTTTTGTTTTGTTTTATAATAAACTAGCTGTTGCCCGCGACTTCGTTCGCGTGGTCTTCAAGTACTAATTCAGAAACGTTAGCGGGCGTGCGCACAACAACTCACCAAAGTTTCATCGCAATCGAATGAATGGTATAAGAACGCATAAGGGGACAAACAAAGAAACATTCATTTTTATATACAAGTATATAGATAAGTCTATTAATTAAACTCAAGTTTCATTTAACAATTTTGACACATTAAAACCACTTACAGAATGAAATTCGCGTCTTTTTTATATACCTCACATATTTCGATATATATCGGATATTTTGATATTTATTATAAATATCGGATTTTTACGAACTTTTGGAATATTTTTTTAAGTGACCTAATTAAAATACTGTTACATACTTTTTGTGTCGTGACTTGTAAATTACATACACGCGAATTTGCTTGGGAAACATTGAAAAATGTTAGGCGTTTGCAATGCTCAGTGACAGTACGACCGGGCCATCGCCATTTGATATGTAGGTACTTTATGTACACACACTGAAATTTTGTGTATGTTTATAACATCGTAATGCAAATGTGGCTTTTTTATAGAAAAAGGCGGCAGACGAGCATACAGTCCACCTGATGGTAAGTGGATACAGTCGTCCATAGACATCCGCGATACATGCCAACATCAGTCCAGAATGACAAAAGGTTGGCACGCCCCTGGATGTGCTGCCTACCTTTGCAGATTAAGGAATAGATTGGGAGAATGGGTTGGTAAATTGGGGAGGGACAAGATGGGATGGGATGGGGGAATGGGCTCTGGCATATATATGTCACTCACAATCGAAACACGTACGTACATTGGGGAAATACGATAAATTTAAAATGCAGTGCATTTCAACGTAGTCTTGTGTGAGTGAGGGATAACGTGGCCAGTCGAGTGCGCCAAGCGGCTGTGGGAATGCAGCGTGCACTCTCCCCCTATAAGTGGGTTGAGCTCTATTGGGTTGCTTTTTAATTTATTTGATTTAATTTAGTTTAATATATTAATCAAATTATATTCTTAGCTTACACGTCTCTGCCCACTTATTCAATACAAAAATTATATTATGACCATCGCATCCCACTTCAACAACACGTAATCATCCTACGTATAAACAAGCGGTGCTGATGGAATTTGTGCTTTAATCGGAGATATTGTTATTCTATACCTATATCTCTCCTAAGGCTCACTACCACACATGTAACACCACGAACGTGTTACATGCCGAAAAACCCATCTCTAAAAAATAGCTCCTGTGGGCAAAGAAATGTTCCGATTCAATTTAGAAATGTGCAGTGTTTGTTGTTCTTGGTTACTATAACTCTCTGTGTACCTACAACTCTCTCGGTGCCAATTGTCGCAGTCACAGTTCGTAGGTTTACAGTGTGTGTGGAAAAATCTAAATAAAATTCTGCAAGCTCCATCGCCGCTGGCAAAATTCAACACTCCTACGTAAATAGTTGTATATGTAAGTTGCAGGCGTTCGGTGGATGCTTCCGAAGTGTTTTGCTCCAGTTTTCAAGTTGTTGAGCTCTCGCGGGAATACTTTGAGATCAAAGATTTATGCAATATATCGTGTCTTAACAAGTTGTTGCGGTTGTTAGGTACTCAGATGGATAGATTACTGTGACCAAATATTTATAAATGACATTTACAAGTGACCACTGCTGATGAAAAATAATTCCGTGTTTTCCAATAGCATACATTGTGTCTTACACCAGTGTCAAAGTCAAAGGATTTATTGCATAATATATCAATAACATACATACGTACATCATCAACTTGCCATACATACGTACAATGTTATAATGACTTATTTAAAGATAAATTTAAAGGTGATTTAAAGTGCATGCTGCATTATTCCCACAGCCGCTGGGCGCACTCGACTGGCCACTTTACCCCTCTCTCACAGAAGACTACCTTGAAATGTACTGCATTTCTAATTTATCATATTTCCCCAATGTACGTACGTGTTTCGGTAGTGAGTGAGATATACCAGTGCCCATTCCCATCCCCTCCTATCCCTCCCCATTTTCCCAATCCATTCCTTAATCTGCAAAGGTAGGCAACGCACCCGGTGGTGTGCCAACGTTTGTCATTCTGTACTGATGTTGGCATGTATCGGGGATATCTATGGATGACAGTATTCATTTACCATAGGTTGGACTGTATGCTCGTCTACCGCCTTTTTCTATAAAAATAATAATAATTAATTAGCAACATTACAAAGAAACTTACATTCTAAATAACACATTTGCGCAAAATTTAGTCACACTTTACTATAATTTGATTAAAAATTCGTTATTATAATATGATTTAATTACAAGCATGTATATCAGGTTATTTAATATCTCTCACATTTCTTTCATAATTTGTTTACAATTTTTTCCGATAAATTAAACCCAGAAGTAATATGATTAGGACGGTGAATTTTTCTCGGAATTAATTAACAACTTTTACCTCAAGCCGCTGAAGGCCACTGACTCCTAATTTTGGACCCAAGGGTTCCGTTGCTCGGCACTTTATTAATTATACTGCGGCTACTCCGACGCTCTCAAATCGAATTATTTTACGCATTGATTGTTTTTAAAAAGAAAATTACATTGTCGAGACGATTTTCTGCGTCAGCAGGCGATTTTATTAAAGAAAATAATAGTCCTGAGGAGTCGAGTTACCATACTGTAAATCATGTAAGGAGACATTTTCAAAAGCGATGAAAGGGCGTGGTCTGATTAGATTTAGATTAGCAACACCACTTATTTAGTTTTCTAAATTAATAGTGTCGTCAGACAGAAATCTTTCGGTGTTGGGATTAATTCTGAATGAAGTAATAAAATAGAACAAAAATAGATCGCGCTGACCGTATGCAGTTATATTCTTGTTATACTTACAATACCGAGACTTAATGGTACATTGTCATATTACATAACAAGAAACTACTTCAAAATAATAAAATTATCTGGCCATAATCCTAATAAGAAAATCCAGCACATAACTTATAAGAAGACATCTAAAGACATATTGAATGTGAGCGACTAGATAATTATATACAATTACATTTCAGTTTTTAATTTTTTCTATACACTTATATAACCACCCCCCTTTTTTCGTCCACTGCTGGATACAGCATCTTCATGCACATGGTCTTGTTCATAAAGAATATATGGCCTGAAAACTCCAGGCTAACGGAGGACGGCGGATTGGCGAGTAGAGTTGGCGAGTAGACCACTCTTCTAAACCGGTAGCGGCTTTATTATCACTTAGTCGCCTTTTATGATAGCAACGGGAAAAGATGCGACGGTCCTATTCTGTGAAAATTATATGGACAGCCTAAATATTATATTAACATACATATTATTATACTAAGAATGTTTTGGTGATTACTGAATATAAAAGTATGCCGCTTAAAAATGTTAGCTTTAAAAACTTGTAGCAGTATTAAATAATAAAATTTACTTTTAAAGCTTACCTATATACTGTAGTAAACTAGTTTTTATCTTGATAATTACGGTCTTAGGTACTTAGGGCAACTTACTTTAATGAAATATAGATGAAATGTATTAAAAAGATAATAGATAAAAAGTAGTGAAATTTTCCATCAAAATCCAGAAGTCACGCTACCAGAAACTACTCTTTTGTCTTAGTATCCACAGACATCTATTGACAAATACCGAAACTGGTTTAATTTGTTGGACTTTTCATCTTCTTCCTTATTATATTATTAGTATTATTTACAATTTCCTTTTTTTTTCTTCTGTACCTACTGCTCATCTTCCTTACGTCGCAGCGAGACGCCAATTACTCCAGATCTCCTTTCATATAATAAGCCATACAATAGCGAAAATCTTAATTAATTTCGTATAATAGTTATTGCATAAGATGTACATATATATTTTTATGTTTTATTTCACCCTACTCTTGATATAACGCATTTAAGGATTAGATATTGGCGCTGTTATTAGACTGTCTGTATACGGAGCTACCTACACAACAGCGATAACCTCGTTAAAATCCATCAAGTATTTTTTGAGTAATTCAGTCATTTTTTATTTTCCTCTATAACTCATCTTCCTTATGTCATATGAAGATGACACTTATACCAGTTTTCCTTCTCTACATATAGCTATACATTACCGAAACTCGATCAAAATCCGTTCAGTAATTTTTACATGCTGCGGTGACAAACAGACATACATTCCAATAACTATTGTTTCAGGTACTGTACCGTCTAAAAAGACCACTCATTTAAAAAAAAAAATACTCAATCCTTTTGCTTTTTTATTATAAGTATAGAAAATATTACTATCACTCATTTTAATAATTATTTAAAAACATCAAATTCCATAAATAATTAATTATTTGATAAGGTGTTTGGTTAAAAAAAAACAGATTTATCGATATTAGCCTTTGACATCCCACTGCAGGGTACAAACCCCTCTTTCTAGGGGACCGAAACTAGGGGATTCGTCGGGCTTATCCACCAAGTAGGTCCAATGTGGATTGATGGACGTTTTATATATTTTTAATTTACGAGATTCCTTTTGATGTTTTCCTTTACCGACGAGCTTAGGTAATGGAGTCGTAAATAGTTACTACATATATCGGTCCACCTCTGATATAGATATAAAAAAACATAAAAGAACTTGTAGCATATAAACTTTTTAAAACAGTAGCTTTCCTGAAACTTTGTAATAAGTGGATGGTTTGCATTCAATTTTCAGTTACGAAGTAAAAAGAATTTACGTAAATTGAATGTTTATTTAGCAATTAAACAACTTTGAACGGTTTAAATCACGTATATTTGACATTATTTATATCCCGACGTTTCGAACACTGCAGTGGACGTGGTCACGGGGTGACTAATTGATTTTATTTGTCACTTGAGTTATTAAGAAATTATTTGGACTACCGTCTGAAATTTTTTGAACTACCGTCTGGATTTTTTAATCATAACATTCCCTATGCACGCAGTATTCACTCACGGTGTCCAGAGGTCTTGCAGTATTGCGTTGGCCTTGGGATTTAATTAATTTAATGACTGGATCCCAAGCCGGTGGTACTTGCCAATCATCTTCTCTATTGAAATTTGGGTGTTTCTTGATTTCAATAGCCTCGCGTAACATTCTTGGCATGAATCGGGTCTCTCTAGCGAGGATTTGTGGATTATCAAATCGAATGTAATGGTTGGGTTTGTCCAGAGCATGTTCACAAACTGCAGACTTGGTCGAGCGTCTGTTCTTCATGTCAGCTATGTGTTCTTTTATCCGGATACCGATGCTCCTCTTTGTTTGCCCAATGTATGATAACCCGCATTCACAATCAAGCTTGTAAACACCTGCATCTTGTAGGGGGATATTGCTCTTGACCGGTCTTAAAAATTGGCTAATCTTCTTGTGCGGCTTGAAGTAAGTTTTAATTGAAGCTCGTCTTAAGATATTGCCAATTTTGTCAGTGATGCCCTTGATGTATGGTTCTTACCATATTACTGGCAGGTTGTCGCTCAACTGTAGGAGGCTTGGGGCGGCTTCTGTGACGCATTCGTGGGAGTTTGTGATTGTTGCTTCGCAGTACTTGTTTCACATGCAGAAGCTCTTCCTCGAGGTGGTCAGTGTCACAGATGCCGTGTGCTCTCTGTAACAAAGATTTGCCTACGGTAGCCAACTGACATGGATGGTGATGGGAGTTACCATTGAGATATTTATCTGTATGGGTGGGTTTCCTATACACAGTATGACCAAGAGAGTTGTCAGGATTTCTGATGACTAAAATGTCAAGGAAAGCTAAGGATTTATTGACCTCAGACTCCATAGTAAATTGGATTTTATCATGTAAAGAGTTTAAATGATTTAGGAATGCAGAAACATTATTTTTGGGGAGGACGGGAAAAGTATCGTCTACGTACCGTTTGTAGATCTTCGGCTTCGGTAGATCTTGAATGTTTATTACCATACGTTATAGTATAATTTCATCGTAATGTAATGACATAATCTAGGTATTTTTTTCTATTCTTACTGAAATCAAATAAACCGTTTCTGCTCTCTTATAAGCATTGATAATCATTTCAATAGCGTAATAGTTCTTATAAGAATACAAGATTTTGATGTCACATGTGATAGTCAATGATGACGGATTATTGAAGATTCCGATTCGATATTTTTAAGGAGCCACTAAAACTTTACATAATAATGTGTAATCGATACACTTTACATAAACAATCGAAACATTATACAATAAATGTAAGCTTTTATTCATTTTAATGCTCATGTTATTTTTCAATGTGTCAATAAAGACTATTTTTTTTTGTGTAAAGATGTTATCCCATCTGCTCGAAAAACAGACCAACCACATCCACCATTGACGTCGAATGATAGATCGATTGACAAACTTCTCGATATATGTATGTCGAACCGATCTCGTCGAGCGATATAAATGGTTGCTGTATAATGGATATATAATGGATAATACGCGTTTAACGAGTTATTGTCGTGTTATAAATTCGATCGACACTCGATAAAGCTTTTTTAACATCTGTCAGAAAACTAACAAGTTTCTAAATATTGTTTTCCCATAATAAAGTACTGATTGTTTTTTTCATTTAAATTAAGCTGAAGGAAAATGATGTACGTGCTGGGATCAGGGTGACCCAGCGTAGACCTGTAGCTATTGTGAATCAGAAAATATAGTTATTTACGCAATGATACACTGTAGGTATTTTGTAGGTGTATCTAGAGTGTATTAACAAATCGTCAATGTCACATAAGAGAACTCATTCCTATATTGATTCACGATTATTTTCGTATTCTACTTTACATGGCACGTAAATATATACAATGATCGTATTTACGTGTACACGAGGAGAACATATTATCTAAAGAATTTTTTGTTTTTTTTTTTATAAATAATGGCACACTCAATGGACCACACTAGAATTCCCTGTGTCGTCCTGTGTCCCCGGTCCAGAGACATATACATACAAAGTCTTATTTGTATACCGAAGACACACTACCCTAAGCACAGCACTAGGATTTCCTTGTCACATATTGTATTCCGTGATCCTAAGTCACGTGCAGATGACTTTACTGGAGAGTCTACTTTAAACAGATAGTAAAACGCATTTCCCACTTTATCATATAACCCAATATACCTACGTGTTTCGGTAGTGAGTGAGATATGCCAGAACCCATTCCCATCCCATCCTATCCCTTCCCATTTTCCCAACCATTTCTCCAAATTCATTCCTACATCAACAAAGGTAAGCAGTGCATCCGGGAGCGTGCCAACGTTTGTCTTTCTGGACCGATGTTGCCATGTACCTCGGGTGTCCATCTGCGACAGTACCCTCTTACTTGATATGATTTGTCTTAAAATAGTATGCTGCCTTTCTTTAAAAAAAGGCACAAGTGCATTTTGATGACGTTCGAAACAAATCCAAGAATGTTGGTAAAATGTTAATAAATTTAAAATATAGCAAGAAACTTGGAATTTTGAATAAAACAAAAACAATAACCATGTGTATTTTTAATTTCCGAATATAATTTTAATTATGCCTCTGATATACAAACAATTACTGGTATTACTAGTATATATAAAGAGAAGAATAGAAGATCCGTGTGGTAGAAGATCTCTTCTGTTTTGTGTTTCTCCACTGCTGATATTGACACAGGTACTTCAACATAACAGAATTATCAACATATCAGATTTTGTTCAGCATAGTGTTGTGCATTACAAACTCGTTTCTAAATACGTCAGGTCAGCCTTGACATTATCGTGATGTACCTTTTATCTTCTTTGTAGGACATCCGTGTCAAATGCAATCTTTTGGTTGAATCATAAATTACTATGCTGCATTCGTAATTCTTATTACGTATTCTGGGTATCCATTTTGAACTTGTTTTACATTCAGCAACTTATCTATGGAAGTTTCCGTGAGAATCATCAGTTGTTATTTGTTTTTGACTTTATTTTGAATAAGCATACGTTAGATTAGAAAATAGTACATTACTGTCCAGGCCCGAAATAAAGCAATTGACGGCCGAGTAATATTGGAAGGACGAGTCCTTTTTAAATAAACGAGGCCGTTAATTGCTATTTCGGCCGAGACTTGTATAGTATTTTTCTCTAATTTGCAAGAAAACAATAAACAAATTAATTCAAGAAACAGAAGTTTTCCGAGAAAGAATTCGCTTTTTTTCAGTTTTCAATTGATGAAATCTTCATATGCCTTTTCATATTTTTCACTCGATTTCGGTAGTAACAGATTTTCAGAAAGTATCTTTGCTTCTTCAGCTATGTCTGGTGGCGTTAAATCTAATTCACCTTCCAACGAACCTAGTACTCATTGTTTATTAGACAACTTAAAATTGTGATAAACTTGTGAGAACATAACATCCACAATACAAAGTAGGTATCTATCTAATCAGATGAATCTAATGAAATCAGATCTAATGAAAATCTTCATTCCCGCCAATTCGACTGCGCGCGGTCTTTGTTCTTTTTTTAAACTTTTGAAAAGAAATGCACATTCAGTCTTTATAATAATAAATATCGTGTACCTAAAAAACCTAATTTATGTTAGTGTGCACTAAAAATCGCTACTGTCCAGCAATCTCTATTATTATTGTCGTGTTGGATATTGCTGGCGTGCGTACAGAAAAGAGCCGATTGACGTATTCCTTTTTTAAAATAATGAAGCCATTTCCGAGCAAGTAGGAGAAAACTCACTTACTTACTTTTGAAACTCATTTCTTGCTATTTCAAGAAATGTATTATACATAGGTGATTACTTTAATTCTGTAATTTTATTTTGGTTTTACTTTCCTTAGTGTTGACCTTTGATTTCTTTGACACGCTTTGATTCCATTTCCGGACCACTGCTTAGCATTATAGATGTATAATATATTAGTTTATATAATATGTTACATATATGATTATCCCACTAATATTATACGAGAAAATGCGAAAGTTTTTGATGTTTGTTGCTCAATCACGTCGAAACGGCTTAACCGATATCGTTGAAACTTGGCAAATAGGTACATTGTAATCCAGATTAACACATGGGCTACTAATTATGTAGACCGCACGAAAGGCGTTGCAGGCAAAAGCTATTATTACATAAAAGCTTCGAGATTTTAAGGCATTCTTTTGAGTTACGAGTATCTTTTTGCGCTTTAATATCAGTTTGCAACGACTAAATGCATCTGCGACTATTCCAGTGCTCGATCTAGCGCTGCACTGCTTGAAGAAACTTATTTACAGTATAACTAACAGTAATAATTGCGCAACTTATAAAAAATATGGAGCATTGAGCCCCAATACTAAGTGAAGCGGCTACGACTGCCCGGTAATATATTTAATAATAAATGTTCACATCATTATTAATAGTTGCCAAGTAGACCAGACGTGTCACCGTTAGATCGACTGTGAATGAACAGTATCGCACGCTCTACATACCGCGTGCACGGAATAGGTACGAGTAATATCAATGTATCGACCCGATCCCTAACTGTCATCCACAGTTAGCTCATTGTTAACAGTGGGTTGTCGCTTAGCTAGTAAATTTTCCCACGCGGTGACAGCTGACATGTTATGGTCGAAACCCGGGGCAGTTACTAAGCACTGTATATGTAAAGTGTGACTATATGCCATTCACATCATGAAAGCTCAGTTCATCCCTAATTCCGTAGCAATAAGTTTTTTTTATTAAAAATAGATGGCAGACAAATAGATATACCTGGTAGTAAATAGATACTGTCGCCCATGGATATCTGGAATACATGCCGATATCATACATTAATAACAATTGTTGGCATGCCCAGCAATGCGCCGGCCTCCAACCACTTGATAGTCCAGTATTCTTGATAGTATTCACATACCATCGAGTGGAGTACATGCTCGTATGTCACCTTCTTTCTAGAGATGTAAGGTAACCTTAGATAACCGTCTGTGAAAAGTTATTAGCTTTTAGTTGTCATTCTCACCTCTTTGATTAGATATTGTTTAATAATGCTTAGTGTTCTACGTAAACATAAAATATATAAAAAGAGATAGAACTAGCCTGTAACTGTGTAACTATAACAATGGACGTGTGAACATGCTGATCGTGGATCATTAAACTTATCTACACTAATGCAAAATTCCAGATAGCATACAAAAGAAATAAATCATTATAATAATATCAAAATCAATTTACAAGGCAATCGGGACAATCATTTTCATACGTTACACGTGACCGCATTAACACATTGTTTTGACACGTATGTAACAAGAACAGCCGAGTGCTATTCAAACACATTCACGCGTGGACTAGAAGTATTGAAAGTGAGTTAGCATGTGTACATACAAGTACGTGTATTTGTAGTATGTGTAATGTGTATATGTGGGTCGCGGAAGTCTGCCGCAGAGAACGGTCTCGTCCTTGTTGAGAGAATTTCATAGTCTCCTAATTAGGCGATGTTTAGAGAAAACACGATTTTAGATGCCTTTGTATGTGTATGTCGTAAATTGCATATCCATGTGTGTGTCAATAAGTATCAAAAATAAAGTCGTTCCTGTTAATTTCGTTTCCAATCTTTATGAAAGCTTGCTTATGGGATTTAAGAGATCTTTGCTTATTTTCAAGGATTAAATTCGATTTTTACCTTTCAATTAGTTTATACTGTTGCCAAGAATGATGCTGCTGCCCGCCTTTGTCTACATAACGGACTTAGGAAGTGTGGGGAGTTCTTAACCTATTACCAACAAATCAAAATACTATGCTTGTCACACATGACTTAACATCTCTGTACCACTTTAAACTCTCAACCATCTATGTTTTTGCCTCCGTGACCACATTAAACAGGAAGTTCTGGGCCCTTCAACTTGTTTTCACACTCCATTGCTTAATAAATAGGTTGTGACGCGGTTACTTTTAACTTCACTTAACACCACCTCTTATTATGTCGCATTTTCTTCTACAGTTACTGTTTCTTCTACTTTTTACACTTTTAAATAGGTTTGTTATATTTGAACTATTGTTGTCGGACGCAGTTTTACTATTTTCCAGAAACGTGGCAGCAATACGAGGTAACTTCATGGCAAGTAACATACCATCACCTGTGCCATATGTAAATATTCTGATCAACTGATTGGACTCTTGATTCTTCATGCAACTGATAACAATCCATTGCTTCATTGAAACGTGATTGAGTAATAAACTAACATATCGGATTTATATGTTAATTACGATATTAACTGTATCGTACCGTGCTCCGTCATGCACATGGTCTTGTGCATAAGGGATGTATGGCCTTATAACACTACAATTACTCTGCCCAAGTGCGTTATCTAGTCCACTCTTTTATAGTTGTTGTAGCTCCTCAGCGGTTGTGGTAGCAGCTTTCTTATCCCTTAGTCGCCTTTTACTACACCCATGGGAAGAAATGGGGTGGTGGTGTTTTAAAACCGGCCCGCACCACACGACCCGGCTAGGATATTAGTTATCAATCTAATATATTCAGTGCACTCAACTAGATGTTTTCCTTTCACCCGATTTATTTCTATTTCTTTCTCTCTGACATCTAAAAGTTCAGGCAAATAATTTAATTAGTCTACCGCTACTGTGTTTACGTAACCCATTGTCAATAGACGACATTATTAACTGCTAGCCACAAACACACGAAATAACCTTATAATATATTACCTAGAACTGCTATTATTGGTAATAAATTTCACCTTGACATAAAGAAGGACATTTCTATGTACATTGATAGCCGTATTGGTGTTTAACAAACACTGAATTTTCCATATAGGCATGTATTATCTTATCGTCTATAATTTACCGTCGCTTGCCATTATTTTCAAGGGCTGTTGTTGAATTAAAAATGCTTAATTTTCATTATCTATTGTTGTCAGTATTTGTCTGTACCGTGAATTTTACATACAGATTTCTTTTTGCTATTCTTTTTTTTTTTTTTTTTATAGACTAGGGGGCGGACGAGCAAGCGGTCCCACGTGATGGTAAGTGTTACCGCCGCCCATGGGCACCTGCAACACCAGGGGGCATGCGGACGCGCCGCCGACCTTGCAAAATCCTATTCACAGCTCTCTTGAAGAACCCCATATCGTAGCTCAATGGAAAGACCTCTTGAGGCAGTTCGTTCCACAGCCTACGGGTTCGCGGTATAAAATAGTTTTTGGACCGCATAGTGCGCGACACCTCCGCATCGAGGAAATGCGGATGGACCGCACTTCTGTAACGGGATGTGCGGTTGTAGAAACCCGAGGTGGGAATTATATTAAACAATTCTTCAGAGCATTCCCCATTGTACAGGCGGTAGAACACACAGAGAGACGCAACGTCTCTCCGAATGCTGAGGGATTCTAAACCGCCCGTGAGAGTGGGATCGTCGACAATACGAACAGCACGTCGTTGGATTGAGTCAAATGGGTCCAATTGGTATTTCGGTGCGCCGGCCCAGAGATGAGAGCAGTACTCCATATGGGGCCTCACCTGAGCTTTGTAAAGCATAAGGAGTTGCCCAGGTTTGAAGTACCGCTTCGCTCTGTTCAGCACACCGAGCTTTTTGGAGGCCATTTTGGCCTTATTGTCCAGATGACCCCTAAATTCGACTTTGCTGGAGATGTCGATACCAAGGATCCCGATACTCTCCAAGATCTTAAGAGGTATGCTCTGAAAGCGAGGTGCTACAACAAAAGGGTTTTTTTTAGCGGTGAATGCATTCTATGTACATGTCAAGTATTAGGTCACTGATAATGTTAACATATTCACCGGTCTTCATATATTCACCTCATTGCAACTTTTTTTATCTATTCTACTCGAAACAATAGGCTATAAGAATTTTTGTCATAAGCGGCGTATATAGCGGACCTGAAAGTAAACTATTTCAATTGCCCAGTAATTTTTTTACCTGTTCCAAAACGACTCGCGTCACTATTATTTATTCTGTGCTCGTGGTTTCCAAGAGCAAATTAAGTCAAAAACATTTTGGCTTACGTACACGCCGTTTTAAATACGCCGCAAAGCTTTGTCGTGTTTAAGCGTGGACTTAATGAAAGTCTCCGCGGAGGCGTTTCCCGGCAAATCCCCCTTTAACTGGAATCCGCTGAGGATCCTCTCCACATCCCCTCCACCGACTTTGTAACACTTTCGTACCGAGATTACGGCCACCGTGGCGAAGGATTGAAAATTATTTTTGTTTCTCCGCAAACTTAAGCGCGCCTATTTTCCGAGGTAATTTTAGGAATGAGGCTTATTCTATTACTTGGCTTTAGTTATTGGATTTAGTCGAAGCGTGATCGAATGTCTATGTGGGAGTACAGGGATTGCAGGTATTCAATTACACGAAGTTACTTACCTTTCTAGCATGTGGGGCGTAATTAATTCTAATGTGTACCAGCCCTCCTAAGAAGAAAAGGCAATTAATAACATTTTAAGGAAAATAGAAGACACATTATATTTTGAAATTAAAAGTAAAAAAGATAATTAACATAAATAATTTTTTTTTGTTTGTTTTATCCGAGGAGTATCTAGCTTGATTTTAAATTACCGGAAATTCTATTTAATTATTTTCGTTTTTCTCGAATGCACTTGTGCCTTTTTGTATAAGGATCTTTTTTTTTTGTATAATTAATTGCCTTTGCCTATTAGATGATTTCGTAGCATAATGCCTACTTCGCACTTTATCGAATATTCAACGTTTATATAAATTCAATAGCACAATGACAACATTTTTAATTCTTCATACATGAGATCACATTATGGCAGAATGTCGACTGTTTTTGAGTTCAATACTTTTCATAACAAATTGCCGAAAACGTGTACAATAAAATACAACTTATTTTAAAATTATGTATGTTTTATTTCGTAACCGGTGGTACAAACATAAAAATTAATTCCTCCTAAAAGAGCTACGTAGCTCTTTTGTATAATATAATAAGTTGTACATAGTCTTTATTTTTGTTTCTTCTCGCCAACAACGACTTCGACGACAAATAATGCCAATCTACAAATCGCTTCACCCATCGAACTACGAACCCACCGATACAATTATCGGTGTACACAATACAATTAAATCGCTTAATACAATTAAACGTCAGTTATTTACACTCATGTATGCACTGATATGCATATTATGCACTCATATGCACTGATAGTAAATAACTGATGTTTAAAGTGATGTCATTAGTGACATCTTATTTTATTTTAAGATAATAATAAACCTACATGAACTTACAAATAAACTCTCTGTCCACTTAAATTTACTATGTAACTAAGTGGGTGATATACTAACTTTACTGAACTATATTATAGCTGATTATAGAAAACTTATCTGGCTGCTTATAAAATAATAAAATGAAATATATAATACCATTATTAAGATAATGATATATTTTTATCGATAATCTAGTGTCCAAAAATTCTTATTTTTGGACACTTTCGAGTTCTTAAAAATCCATATCGTATTGTCATTCTCAATGGAGGTTTAAAGTGGATATAATAATACATAAAAATCCATCAATGGATATTTGCAATGGATTTGCAATGCGGATGGACTAATAAACATTTAAAAATAAAATAAAATACATGTGAACCAATCTGTACGAAAGTAGGCATAATTCTATCACCGAATCATGGTCTTTTTAAAGATGACAAATTGCAATAATAGCCATTATGCTACGAAACCGGGATTGAGATTGATTTTGACGTACTAATGTTAACCCAAACACATTTAGAGTTGAGAAGTTGATTTTAATGGAAGTGGTCATCCCTTTGTTTCGTGCAAATACGCTAAGCTGCTGAGCACACGAGTTGTCAGAAAGGCTGCAGCTAAACAAATAGGTACAACTTGTTCTGTTTGTGCACTAACAGAAACGCATTACGCTTCGTCGACAATGTTTTGAGCACAAACGCGGCCACCCTTGCGAAAGGATACAACACTAATATCGTGTTAACTATTAAGTTTTTTGTTTTTCTTTACATATACGAAGTACATAACAACTGTTGCTGTTTGAATTTGTTTGTTAGCGCTGTTTGTACTAATTTTGCGAGTTGTAATTCACCGGGTTTAATTCATCATGTCTTCCTATAATATCTTCTATGACATATTTCAGTGGTTTCATCGATATTTCACCGATAGTGCAAATAATTCTAGACTTAAAAATCGTTCCATTGCATAAAAATAAACGGTACAAACAATATAAAGTGGTTTTTGGTTTTGTATAAGGTGGTTTGTAAAATAATAATTTTAAGTATTAGGTGATTTTAAGTATTTAAGATTGCAAATAAGTGATAAGGAATGTGCATTGTAACTTTACTATTTTTGTATCTCATGTTACTTATTATCAAACAATAAAGTTAAAATCGTTGTACATTCAATAGAATACTCCGGGAACCTTGTGAGTTGTAACATATCAACCCATATAACCCTTGGCCTTCTATTATTGTGTTCTGCATTAAAGCCCTATTGGACCAAGCCGCGCATAACTGGTGAAACAAGCATTTACCGCTTTAAATAAACGTGATTTGATGTAAAATTAGAATATGTTACGAAATAAAAAAATTAAGACGAAGCTTTTTTTCTCCTTTTTTCTGTACCTTTTAATTTCTTTCATAACGGGTTCTTGAATACTTTAGACACATTGCCCGGAAGAATCCCGTAAAATAGAAAATGGTAAAATAGAAGTAAAGCGGGCCAGAGGAAGCAGCCAAGCAGTGTTGGTACGACCACATTCGCATCATACTCGATACACACTCAGAATTTTTCACACCCCGTCAAAGAGAGGATCAGATGTTGAAGAATTATCAGAAAGACGGTGATTCCTCGAAGTGGTCATGATCCTCATGAATGTGAAATAGTACGGGGAGGATGATATTCCGAAAATATATTGAAATTTCATATTTGAAATATGCTGGCCCTACGGCCGCTCAATGATCTTATATATATCATTGGATGGATTAGACGTATTCCACTGAGAAGAAGAGTCGAGAGAGACCTTTTCTAATAAAGAAGTCCAGATCAGACGGTTTATTAGAGTCTATAGTCCAATGGGTTGGTTCCGGTGTAACAACAGAGGAGAGTTGATTCCTATCAATGCTCAGCTTCAGTTCCCGACCTCTCGTGGTTGTAAGTCTAGCTCCCCAGTGGGGTTATGCTTGGCGTTCCAATCACCTCCTGTTTAGGGTATTCGGTGAATAAACGCTCAGTAATTTTATACTGAAGAAACAGTGAAGCAGCCGTTACCATCCTCAACCGAAATGCTTGTGGCTTGAATGTGTTCAGTTTGGAATTGTGGGAGCTCATAATGTTTAATAGACGTCTTATTGACAATCGCAGTGCCACCATGCGCTGCTGCTGTGCCATCCGGGTGGTTGGTACTCAGGTAAATAAATAAATATTTAGACTACTGTATAAAACGAGCAATTAATGTTCTAAACAATATTATTTCTGATTGAATTGAATTAAAGTATTTAAAAAGTGTTAAAAAATAGAGATTTAAAGGAAACTTGTGTTATATAAACAGTGTTATTTAGGCTGTATATGTTGTTGCCTGCGGTGGTGTGACGACAAGTCCTATATAATAATTAATTACACGTGGTCACACTGGTGTGACAAACCGGTGTGACTCAAACAGTTCGCGTTTTAATTGCATACCTATAATATATTTTTCTTGAATCTCTTTTATTGTAATAAAGTGTGAACAATATGACTCCAATTCAACGTTATTTTAATAAGGCTTTGTACTATAATCCAAATTTAGACTCGATATTAAACTTCGAGTTCGATTCAACTTGATTGCGCTTTCAATAACTTCAGGTCCGATACGTTCGCGTATTTGACTTTTCGGCTCCATCGCAATTTGACTGTTACTTTATATTCTTGAAGCCACAAATAATTCGAAGGGCCGGGGCAGGTGGCGATTACGTGATATTCTTGAGAAATATTCTATTGAAATATACGGACATCATTACATTATGTCAGCCTGGTAGAGGACACCTCTGATTCGCATATTATAACATTGTAAGATTAATCCAAAGATCAAATAATCCACGACGTGTAACTGATGCCAAATTGGAGATATTATTCTCGAGAATATTTTTAATTTGCGGCCATGCGTATTTTTTTACTCACGTTTTCCTTCACCTCACTGTGTTTAATAAGGAGATTCAGATATTTTGCATATATTTTAGAGAAACAAAAATGTTTAGACCAACGTAGAGTTTCATGGACACTATTCAACGTTTCTATGTAAGTTTGTAAGTAAATGTATCGTGATCTCACACGCTGCTCGGTCAACATCCCACTTTGAAAGGCTATAATTTCATTTTTAAAGATATCGTGAAAAAACTACGTTAGATTTTTTTGTAGTTTTTCAATCCTTTTTAGGTAAGAAAATCTTGATATCTTTTATGTTTAGAAATTATCTTGATAATAACGTTTTGATAATCATTTGATAAATAAAATCGAAAATATTTCATTCGTCATAATAATAAACATGTAAGAAATAAAACAATAGTAAACTTGGCCATTATTGAATATAACTTTCTGTGTATAGAATAAACAGTTTTGTTTATAATTTGATTATTTTGTTTCAGGTAATCTCATCGCGACATAATTTTTTTACTGAAATGTTGCGTCTGATGTGCTTTCCGGTAAGGCTTTACGAGTGTTGCCCTAAATAAAAGTCGGATAAAATCCTATATAAACTGAGTGGAAGACGTAAAAATCTTTCTCCTGTAGAATAAATAAAGCTCTTTATCTTTCATCTTAGAGTAATGAACGGGTAAAGGCCTTGATCAGTATTCTCCAAGTGTCTGGATTCAGCGTTAATCAGTCCTCGATGCAAGTCGATTTAATGGGTTTTCCTTTACCATTACTTTAGCAGTCAATGGCCCTCAGTTTTCGAATTCATCTAGACTAAAGTTAATTTATAAATTAATCCAGATAATTAGGTGTGTTTTTGTTTTGTTTTTGGAGAAAATTCGTAGAAATCTGCCTATTGCGTTGATCACTTTCAAATTCAGATATAACGAACATTTTTAACGAAATTTGTAGTTCAATTGCAAATGGAAATTAAATTTAGTAGTTTGGGTTTATATCTCTGGTAACTTTGTAAATAAGTTAAATCGGTTCAATTGTTCCAAAATTGCGAC
This sequence comes from Sesia apiformis, assembly GCA_914767545.1. Lineage (NCBI taxonomy): Eukaryota > Metazoa > Arthropoda > Insecta > Lepidoptera > Sesiidae > Sesia > Sesia apiformis. The sequence continues at coordinate 16,096,369 of OU611953.1, forward strand.
TGTGTATCTATAAATACTCACCCTAAAGAAAGTTTCAATGTCTTTAAACACACAAAATATTGGCACTGTGCTTTAGGCGGGTTGACGATTTAGAGAAAATCGTCGCTAGTGGTTAAATGAGAACAGCAGAAGATCGTGTGTGATAGCGGCGGACTTTAGGAGAATCCTATATCTAGCAATGGGGAAACAAGCTGATGGTATGGTATACTGATTGTCTAACTGCTGTAATTGAGCCCTAATCGTTTGCTTATAATTTTATTCGCCTATGTAAGTGTCGATATATTTATCTTTTACAGTTATTTGAAAGATAACAAATTAATAAGCTGTTTTTCCTACTTAAGTTCATCCAATTTTACTTAATAAGGGGAGTATTTTGCGCCTTAAGTTCATTGTCCGCAAGCACTCGTAGATACAAAGCTACGAAATTACGTAGCGCTACGAACACCTGTACTTCAAAGCACTGCTACGCCGTAGTTAGTTCAATTAAATGCGGGAAATGAACCTATACTGAGATTTAAGATTCTATTGAGTTCCGAATAAATTAATGAACGCTTAATTCTACAATGTACCATTGTAATCCATATTTTCTTTGATTAGTCAAGCGCGTCTTGCCTCAGTAATACAAAAAAGAATAATTGAAAGTCGAAGGTCATCTAACTTGATAACTTGTTCGTTTTGAAATGTGAAACTTAGTGTTCAAAAACAGTGTCCAGTAATTTAAAAATAAACAGAATCTCTGCTGAGGGGTTTATAGTTATTTTCCATAACTGTAAACACGCACTTGATCCCTTTTATTAGTAATTATATTTTGGGAGAACTTCGGTGGGGGAGGGGGGATTAAATTGTTATTAAGGTTATTAAGTGTAGTGTTTTTATAGTGAATACCGTAAGATATTTGTCAGACCAGTCATCTTGAGATTAGCACCATTACATAGACAAACGTTTTCTATAGTAATATAGAAGCGGATAATGATTTTTCTGTTCATATCATATCATCATAGTTGATAAACAAATCAATTCTTGTTTTATGACCTGACAGTCAAATACATTTTTTTTGTGGACAGAGATGTTTTCCTTTTGGCAGTCACGCACGACAGAGTTGAAAGAGTAATCAAAATCAAAGAGTAATGTTGAGAGAGTAATCAAAAAGTTGAAATGTTTCACCCATTCTGTGTCAAGAATAGAAAAGTCTTACGGCCTATTTATAGAAAGAGAGGCGTATCATAACATTTTTTGTTCGGAAAAAGAAATAAAAAGTTAAACTATAGATTTGTTTCTTTTAACTAAAAACCGTGACTAAAAAGTGTTAAGTGAAGTAGATCTCTATATAGACTTATAACCATGTAATATAGAGGTACATACATCTTTATATTTTTTTCAGTTTATATAATTATGCAAGTGGGAAGATTCCATTATGTTGCATCAAAGTAATTGCATCGTGCATAAAATAATGTGCATCGTGTTACACGGGGTAGCACTGTTAAATTGATATATCTTATGTCAATGTACGTTACGGGGCGCAATTTATGGACAATTTAAAGTTACCTGTTTATTTAAATATGTTCCATAGATAGATTGAAGCCCTGAAGCAGTCCAATTAAATTCCCTGTCAGTCCTCATTCTCCGTTGCCCGAGGTACACAGTAACCTCCGGCAACAGAGAATGAGGAACGGAACTTGCTGATATAGGTAGGTAATTTCTGTTTTGCTACTAACGCAAAGTTACCTAATTCTTACCTTTATACTTCTCTTTATACTTTATACTTCTTACCTAATCTTAACTTTATACATGATCACTGAGTAGTTTTAACTAATATCTAATAGAATATCCATTACTTCCAATAGTTCCATGTTGCAGCATTTTTTCAAATTAAAAACATCTTGCCAAGATGGTAACAAAATGAAAGAACGCCTTTTAAATAAATATTATTTTTATTTTTTTTATTTTATATATTCGGGAAATACACAGATAAAAACACTTAAATATCGAAACAAATAAACAACACATATGTATGTACATATATGTATGAAATTAATGTAAAACATACATACATATATAGATATGTATATAGATATATAGATACCATATATATATACATAGAGGTAACACAAAACGCGGAAGTAAAATTAATCCAAATTTAAAATTAGTTAAAAAACTCAATGGTCCTATTGAGTTACTGGGGACGTCGGGATTAGGTATGCTTATTATGGTTTGCGTTATGCTTGGTTTAATAGGTACTGTTGCGTGGCCCTAAGCGAATTTCAATTCAAATCACTTGCGCTTTACATTTGCTACCTTCATATATGAAAACTAGTCGATCGCTTAAAGTGTTAACTATGCTACCTTATTACGAATGTTTTGAAAGTTATTTAAACTTCATAGACGTATACTCAGCACGAGCATGTAACGTTGTAAAAATGAACGCTGAGCACTCTATGTTCGAGGATTGAGTGAGCGCTAATGAACCTGTAATACTCGAGCGTTAAGCGCTCGTGAGCGTTACAGTACAATTTTTTAACGTTGTTAAAATTCATTAGCTCTAAAATGCTCGAGCGTTCATCGCTCATTTGTACAACACTACGAGCTTCCCAGGTTGTACACACTCGGGGTTTCTACGCTTAATAGTTACGTATTTTGGCTGGATAGTAGTGGCTGAATGAGCGAAGCGCCAGATGGTGGTGTCGTGGTGGGAGAGGCCAATATCCATCAGTGGCGCTGATGGCATACGATACCATACTATCGTAAATAGGAAATAAACACGAGTACACTCGGCAAAAATGTTCGAGTTGAAACCATAAACCGTTAATTTGGATTATTTATGGAAGATCATATAATAATTAATAATTAGGTTAATTAGATTAATAATTAGGTGATATCCTCCGCTTTGAATATTATCAAACTACCGCGGACATTTTTTGTTGGTAGTGCAGTTAATTGGATATAGGCCTCTCCTAAGGGCCGCCACTACCTGCTCCTCTCATCCAGCCACTACCTGCGACTTTCTTTAAGCCGTTAGTCCACCTGGCCGGAAGCCGTCTCACGTTAAGTTTCTCGTAATTATTTAGATACTTAAGTTAAATTAACATAAATGGACTAGATTAATGAAACTTAAAAAAGACGATTATAAACGTCCGTAAACCGCAAAATTCATTCTAAATTCTCCATAATATTTACGATTAAACACACCGCTGTATTTAAGAGGCAATCCGCGCTCAAGGGCGATGCTCCATGATAAACAGTTGGTAGTTAATTTCGCTCATAATCGGAACAAACATAACTCTAGCAGACTGCCGGTGTCGGCGGCGCTGATTTATTACACACTCCAACTTGCTTATTCCAGCTATGACTCTATACGCGTAATTCTAATGCCTTCTCGTATTAATATTTAAAAAGAATTAGTTTTTTGGAACTTGAGTGCAATATGTGAAGTATAAATTATATTTATCAAATTAATAAAATAGGTTATTCGTTCAGATCACAAGTAAATAAATAACATCTTGATTGGTAGCAAACTTTTATTGACATAAGTATGTTACAAAATCCAATGTTATGATCTCCTAGCTCTTAAAGTAGGAAATCTTGTATCACAGGAGCTATTGTCTTGCTCAATAATATGACCTTTGGCTAATCACTAATAAACAATTTGTGCTTAGCAATGTATTAAATGTGATCGTTCCCGAAGATCTTTGTATGGTATATATGCAATTTTACAACGTTTGTAAATCCTAGTAAAGTACAAGAAGCAAGGACGAGTTTAACAATATTACCTGTATTAAAAACGTGTCTTTGACCATAATAAAATGAATGTAATGGTAAATAATTTAAATGACAGATCAAGTAAATGTTCAGAAAGGGCTGAAAAAGAATGAGTGAAAACAATTTTTGAGGACATTAGAGCTTAAATATAAAAAGTGTTGCAAAAACGAGCGTTGAACGTTTGCCGCTCGAGTAAGCGCTATTAAACTTTTTAGACTAGCGTTAAGGGCTAATAACAGTTATAGTCCATGGTCTTAAACCCTTGTAGCTAAAGCAAGTCTAAAACAGTTAAGGTTAAGAATTAATAGTACTAACATAGTGCGTTAGCGTTAGGCGCTGAAGCGTTCAGCGCTCGTTTTAACAGCAACAAATATACCTGCATTTTATATTTATATGTATGAAGGTACCTATATTCATACAGTAGGTGCGAACAGTAAACAGTGTTCTGCGCCAACTCGTTAGGTCTTCTTCCACTTCGCTGCGGTTGCGATCGTGTTTGCATGTCTTCAGAAATACGCCATGAAAACAATTGTTTAATTTTTATAGAAAATATCATAAAGCCATTTTATTTTCAGATTTTCGTGATCATAAAACATTAAATTTCCTTCGACTTCCGTCACCGAATAATAATCCTAGCAAAGTCCAGATAATTGTATCTCGAGATTAAATGTACCTACTTCTTGCTGTTGGCTTTTAGGATTTTAATAATGCTGCAGATTATGTTTTATGACATTTTGCCCAGTGGTTAATGAAAATAGTGAAAACGGGGCGAATACTTCTATATGAACAAAACATTTGCTACACGACTGTCCTTTACCTAAGTGCTAAACAATGAACTGTAGTGTAGAGATAGATAAAACTCTTTGTTGTATAATTGTTGCATTTTGAAGAAAAATAAGGATCAATGTTATAAGAAGAGAATACAACCAGGCGTCTTACTGCTTAATAGCAACTTCTTCCAGACAACCCCGAGAAAGGGAGTTGTGACTGAGATAAAAACGCGGGTAGTAGTACATTCCCGTGTTCAGTTATAAATATACTCTTACATATAAACATATCCCAAAACGAAGCTGCATAACATAAATTGAAGAAGAAACATTTAGCCAGTTCTGTATTTTATCGAGAATTTCTTGTTATGAAAAACTTTAGTTCCACAATTTCCTCCCTAGTATGTTGTTACATTACACGTCAACTTACATTATACGTATAATTATTATAATAGGTGGAAAATGTGGATAAGAGAATATATGAGTATATGGACTATCGAAAACGAGAAGCATATAGTGGCGCGAGTGGTGGTAAAACGCAAATGACTTTTGAACGTAACATTTCATTAATTCCGTTGTTATAGAATGATGATTTTCTATTGACATATCGTTTTTACATTATGACATAATCAAAGTGGAATAACGACATAAAGCTGGTATCCAGACAGTAGTAAAAACTGATTTATTAAATCGTTGAACCAACCCAAACGTTCTTCTTCATTACCGGTAATGTATAGGTTGTAATTGCGTCATATGTTCAGATAATTCCGTAGATGCTTCTGGAAGATACTTCTACGATTGATAGATTATACATTGATGGTACACATTTCGCGAGAGATTGACATATACCATATATCATACACACGCTTTTCTCATCCAATTTCTACCGACTTTCTTCAAGTTGTTAGTCTACCTGCCCGCAGGGCGCCCCGCGTCCCGGTATATGGTCTTCATTATCGATCCTGTGGTCCTTGGGAGAGGCCTATAGTCAACAGTGGAGATACACAGTTTATCGTGTGGTATCTATCTATATTTTTATATATATAAAAATGGATGTTGGTATATCTGATGTTAATAGATTTCGACACCGTTTGACCAATCACCATGAAAGTATGTATTTTTTCATGAAGAAGGTTTTTATGCTATCGACTTTGTTGTAACTCGCTACCAGATGGCGCTGCAGCACATCAACTTCTATACCGTTCAATCGATCGCTATGACAATTGGTATACATAGGTATTTGAGTACGGAGAATATTTTCGAGCTACCGAGTCTGTTGTAACTCGCCACTAGATGGCGCTGTAGCACATCAACTTCTATGGCAGGACAACGTCTGCGGGGTTTTGCTAGTACATTATACTCGTACATAGAGGGCTCGTACGTACATATATATACTGACAGTAAACCAGGTCATGTTCAATATTCCTTCTTTGCTAATATTGTAGGTACTCAATTGGTTGTGAACAATTGTGTAAGTGGTGCGACATTTATCTATGCTTATAAGTACCCTGAAGTCAATACGTTCAATCATAAATACAACTCTGTGCTAACAGTTCCGAACTCTAGTTCTATGTTGTATTTCCAGTAACGGGTAATTTCCTCAGTTCAGTAATTTTCTCCGAAGGCTTTCAGTAATAACTTTTTTATTACCAGCCTTTACTTACAAAGGCCCATTTCATAGACAATAATCTTGTAAATGGAGTTTTGGTACTGTACTTTGAACATTTTTTATTCCTTCTTTTACGAGGCCGGTGAAAATGAAACTGAAACTCACCTGCTTTGGTATACGTAAAAAAGGCAAAGAGTGAACTACTCTTTTAACTGCTTCAAAGTTCAGGACTGGAAAAGCAGTAAGAGTTTTTAAAAAAAATACCAATAAAATACAAAATACAACGCTTAATATCAGCAACTATAGTAGTCTCGCAAATGGAAGTTAACGACTGGAAAGGCGCGACAAATTAAAATAATATTGTGGTTGGTTATCGCTACAAATCAACCTATCAATTGCTAGGCTAATTTTATTATGTATTTTTCTGCGCTTTTCCACTCTCAATTGAAATGACGATTGCTAACAAAACTTCCAAATTACCGAAAAACAACGCAGATCTGTCTGTTTGTATTTATTTGGGTTACTGTTGGGAATTTGGGTTCTTATGCGGGTAGGGCTTTTATGAGAAAGAAGGCGGACGGACATGCGGCTCACATGGTGGTAAGTGGTTATCCCTGTTTATGGACACCTGCAATACCATTTGGATGCGAGTGCGCTACTGAATTTGTAAACCCCCAGCTGTTTTTCAAGAACTCGAAGTTTTAGTAGTTTATTCATTAAAATTGGTCCAAGAGTCCATAATATAACGAGTTGTGTAACAGGAGTGGGAAATTTGAAATATTCTCCATTGAAAACGGTTTTCACATTTAAAAATCGGATATTCGATTTTCGAACATTTCGGATATTCGATTTTTTTGTTGTTTATCCTCGATGTTGTTATTTCATCGAAGTTATACACATTTCTATGCATTATTGTGTTTTTAAGATAACTTTATAACATTCGGTTCTTTTCTAAAGTTCCTCTCTATTATTAGATAAATGTTTCGTTATTACTATGAGTCATATTAGTCATAAATATTAGTGTTTTGGCATTGCTAAAGTAAATTACTGAAAAGTATTACACGAAAGTAGTGAATGGTGGGGCTTACAGGCTTATTAGTACTTAATAAAATACGGCTTCATGAACTAACGAACGTCTATAACGAAATCAAAGCTAGACCACTCCGCCTCTACAAATTGGGTTAGAGAACGAAAGAACCTATACGCCCCTGAGAGCTCTCCACGGAGCAGTCAACTCCACGATAGCATCAAGTGGCCTCTCTTTTGTTATCACATTGATTTATATGAGGCCCTTGAAGGCTATGTTATTGTAGACCTTGTTAGTGTCAGCTATAGAAATAGTATTCACTACCTATACGAAAGGAGATAAGTGTTACGATAATTCGATATATGTACCGAATCCTATGTTATCTCTCTTGGGATCATTGCTATATAAAAGGTCAAAGTTATACATTTAAATCACAAATATAAAGCGATTTGAACAATACAAAGCTACTTGACCCACTAAATTTTTCTATTTGTATAAATATGTATGTTTGTCGTATTATATACCTAGTCTAGGCATAAATATTGTTACAAAGAAAACATTGTTATATATATTTTTTACATTATATTTTTATTAGAAGAATGAGTGTTATTATTATAGATATAAATAGGTAAGCATTTTAAAAATATAACGTTTATTCGAAATGGCCATTTGCTTTTATACAATCTTTCAAACGTTGTGGCCAGTTTTCGATTGAATCACACACCCTTTCCATGGGGAAATTGGCAACTGTCACCCTCATGGAATGTATTAGGGATTCAATATTATCATGGCGTTTAGAGCACGCCATGCTCTCTAAAACAGATCATAAATCATAATCGAGCGGATTAAGATCAAGCCTAGATGACGGCCAGTCTTCAGCTCTGATGAAGTCTGATGAATATTCCTTTCTAGCCACGCTTGTGTTGAGCGAGTCCTATGGCCTGGTGCTGAGTCTTCCTGAAAGAGCCATTCTTTGTTATGAAACAGGGTGTAGTTAAGAGGCTTTACGACTTTATTTTGATTTGTCAACCCTATTTTTCTATAAATTATCAGTTAAGAAATGACCAGTAGGTACGTCTTTTGTAGTCGTACCAAGTCCTAAATCTTCTCTTAAAATACGTGACATGGTTCTGGGTGCTATATTCATATATTCTCTGAATAAAATCTTTTGGTTCCGGACGGAATTTTTTCGTATTTATATCCTTCACAGCTTAAATCATCTTATCATCTTCACAGTTTAGTATGAATAGTGCGTTGAAACGGCATGAAACTAACAGACCTTAACAGAGGACCTTTCAATGTACTAACCAAAAGCCCAGTACACAAACATTCGGCCAATACCAAGTGTATGGAGAGTTTTAGAAATTGCATTTGACTCCATGTCTACTTTGTGTAATGCAATTACAGCAATACGGTTTTCGTTATCACCCACTCCATTTCAATGTTAATACAATATTTAACAATAATTAGCGCCAATATGAGAAAAAGCATTTCTTTTTCACGTGAGAATGCCTTATTCCAAATTCAAATGTAATTTATTTGTTTTTCTTTATTGTAACGGTATTAAGGTTTATTATTAAGGTCGGCGGCGCGCCCGCATACCCCCTGGTGTTGCAAGTGTCCATGGGCGGTGGTAACACTTACCATCACGTGGGACCGCTTGGTCGTCCGCCCACTAGTCTATAAAAAAGAAATATGGCCAGACTAGGTATTTATACCTCTCATCGCACCTCCTAATACATCTATCTGTTTAATCCAAAAGTCAGCTGGTAGAGAATGAGTGCATACGTGTAGCGCTCCTTACCCCAAAGAAATCTATAAACGAATATATGAAGTCAAAATAAATTCACAGAATTTAGTGAATATCGGGTACATGATCGGGTATCATTGATATTTTTTTGCATTATAACAACCTGTTTGAATAAAGGAATATTTTGATGGCTACTTAAAGAGAAATACTTAAGATATACAAGCTTTATTTTATGTTGAAGGGCGTTGTGGGTTCTTGGAATCTATTTTTATTGTTCTACTCGCGTCTTCGTTCAAGTGAAATTCACATATTTTATGATTGAATCTCTCACGAACTACATGTACTCGTATACATTTAGTAACGATTCTTTGCGGAGTTATTAATTATTTGTTAGTTAGGTAACAAAAAACAAACGAATTGTCGCATTTATTATTCTATAAGAAAGAAACAAGAAAACATGTCGGTATATTAGTATTGAAAAAAAATAATGAATAGGCACACAGCATTTTATGTAAAACTTTGTTTTTTATTTCTTTCTTGTATACTTATATTGAAGTTAGAAATATGATAATTGAAAGGCTAGAATCAAGTTATATGTACGATATCAGTCTATCACATCCCACCGCATGGCACAGGTTTCAGGTATGTTTTCTAATTCTCGAGCTTGCTGGTTTATCTCACGATGTATTCAACCCTGCACTACCAAACTAATGATAAATTTGATAACTGAAAAATCCATAGAAACTCAGGGGTATGGTCTACTGAGTTACCGCGCGCCGGAATTCGAATTCACGACTTCACAAATGTGAATAGTGAATTGCCGTCCCTTGGCTATCATCCTCCTAAATAGTTTAACGCAAACGCGTATGCTGCCTTTCGAACCCTACGCGAATAAAAATAGTGTATTTTTGTTTTATTTTTTGCGAATCCTCAAGAATACACCTTTGGGAGGGATTTACTTGGCCCTCTGTTCCCACTTTACTTAAACACTGTCGTTGAATGGGATCGCTTCGAAAATGGCCCTGAATAGTATTTCTGTCGCTCGAAAACCGGCTGGCAGTCTATCACACCAACTATGTAGATATATGCAAAGGACATTATTTATTTACTTGAACAGAATGTACAATATACATATTTACATGACATTTAAAATTGTACACATACATTTCTGCGTGCGTTGTCTTGTGCCTATTCTCCACTTCATAGATATTTAACATAATGTATTATACATATATCTAAGTATTATAGTGACATGTAAGGTGATTAATAAATAAATAAATGAGCGCAGGCAACCGCCAACAGTTTTCACAGTTTGGCGGAACAGTATAATATGTCCTATAATGTAAATACGTATATGTATAAATAAATAACACTATAAAACCAAAGTGTAGATTTAGTATCATGTACACACCATATGTTGTGTAGATTTGATTGCAGTCTATGGAGTCGATAGTAATCGTCTCAAACAAACAATCGATGACACTGGTGGATTCAACGAGTCCATAGGATGATTGATTGTCGATTGATGGATTATTCATCCATAGATTATCGATCGATGGCTGAATAATCCATTTCACATTGTCGATTGACATCGATTGAAAATAGTTGAGCTTTGAACATTGATCGACATCGTTCGGTTCCAGGCACCACACTAAATTGATTTGAACTATCGATATCATTGATCGATGTCGATCCTTTACCTTTAGAACCCATATATTCGAGATGAAAACATCGATGTTAATACGCGTTGCACGCTGTACCGGTGCATTGCGCCGGGGGTTAGTGCGAGATGGCACTTCCACCATATTTTATTATAACGTTATTAGCATAAGTTTTCCATGAAAAATCTTCTGCAAATTATAATAAACAAGTAGATAATATAAACTAAAACCTTGTATAAATTACGCACGACAGTGCCAATTACCATGTCGAAATGGTATGTGAATAGTGCGGCAGCCTGGAATATTCACCTCTTAATACGTCGACATATGCTAATGAGTTTTATGAATACAAATTCGTTCACATCCCTCCACAAAAGCTATGGTAATAACGTCGGTAACAATAGTATCCTGAATTCAGATTCTATTATAACTGCACATTTCGGATCAAACACTTGGCTTGCATGCATGAAGCATCCCTACATCATACACGTTGCACGTACACGCATATTCGTGGCATACACGAGTAATATGCGGCGCACAGTAGTGGGATACAGTAGTTCAAATCTCTTTCAGTTCTAGATATGTTTAAAACATCATAAAACAAGATCACAAGCCTATGCTGTCAATTAACGGGGCATTGACAACATAGGCTTATGTTTAACCGAGAATCATAATATAATGTGCAACAAATAATGATCATTAATCTATTTTAAATAACTGAACTAAATAATTTTAAATTACTATGAATATTATCAATTTTTAATTACTAAAAGTAATTACTATAAAAGAGTGAGAGTAATAGGCCGTGTGGTGTGGGCCGGCTATACAATATCACCACCCCACCCCATCTCTTGCCGTGGCTGTCGTAAAAGGCGATTAAGAGGTAATAAAGCGGCTACCACAATCCCTGAGGAATTACACCACCTCTAAAAGAATGAACTCGCCAACCCTCTTGGCCAACGTGGCCTTACATCCCTCATGCACGAGACCATGTGCATGAGGAAGCCTATGTCCAGCAGTGGACACTGAAAGGGCTGGTTGCAATAACGTTACTACTAAATGGACCAGTCCCACTTTGCAGGACGCGCCTATTTTTTTAATGTCACCAGAGAACCTAATCCACCCTTAAATTTGCTACCATCGAATTGCTATTTATTTTATTATTTCTCCAAAATAAATAATGTGGAGTATTGCTGTTTCATTACGCTTCGGTGTGACCTCTACCCCTAGACCGTAAGCGTCTCGTAAAGGCTAACTAAAACAGTAGCTTCATTACTTTCATTGCCGAAGTTGCTGTTCCCTCATGTATTGCTGGGGCTTTAAATTGAACTGTTTATGTATTCCGCAGCTCTGTGACGCTGGGGACGCCCCGGTGTTATGAGCTTGTTCGCGTGAGTTATGTTCTCTTCTATTTGTGTCGAGAGAGTATTTTGTTCGGCTAATTAATTTGACTGTATTGTTTAATTTCGTTGTGGCTAGACAGGAACGTTATTTTTAGGTGTAGTGAAAGTGTGTCTTGCAAAAGGTTAAGGTTGTTTTGAACTTATTATTAAGTATGCTATGTATTATATTTGAAGTTATTATAAAGACTGTCTGTCTGCATTGGCATAGTCTTGACATAGGCTCCACCAATGCTTATTATACCATAATACCATACAGTAATTTGCTCTTTTCTTCGGAGTCCCACTGACACATTAAGTCCCCAACTCGTTCGGATTAACAAAATATCCCGAAGATAAAAGTTTATGTTGTCATCAGGATATTAATAAGAAATGGTTCTAAATCAGAAGATTTGATTAAATATTTTCGTGTATCGTAGTTTAAAGAAATAATTCTACTTGCTCTCATCTATTTGCTTCTTTCATAGTTAGCCTATAAATATTTTATAATAAAATAACGTATAAGCCTGTATTGTATATAAAGTATTGCGTGTGTTATGAAAAAAATTGGTTCCCTCAACACCATAATTTGATATAACAGTGAAGCGTTAACAAGAAACGCTGCGTGACGAAACAATAGTTTTTACAATCACTGAACTTTCGTGATTACTGTTAATAAAATGGCCTATTGGAGGTAATTACTCTATGGATCTTAACTTTCAGAAATAATAGATAATCTGTTAACCAATTACGGTAGATCCTAAAGGAGTGCAGTTGCATCTATATATGTATATTGCAGAGATTATAACTTTTGAATCGGTTCAGTAGTTCCAGAATTATGATATTGTAACTTTTATTTAAATATAGATTTAAATGCCACTATATAAAATACTTACAAATAATATATTATTGAATAAGGGCCCTTTAAGTTGTACAATTTTGCAAAAAAACATTTTAAAACGCTTAGGAAGCAATGAAATTTGCCTTTCCAATAATGTCAACTTGTCAAGGTCGATAATCACAAAATCTTATTTTGAAATTTACCCAGCCTTATTATGGGTGCGGTTTCGAAAAAAATTGTACGTACACAGTACTCGCATATGTTTCAATCAGAAACGTGACTGTACGCTAAACGATTTGATGATCGAAGAGCAATAGATCTCAAATTAAAAAGAAATATACGTACAGACTAGTATTGCGTTTTATACTGTCTCTAACAGTTTCTACACATTGTAAGGAATATCTAGAGATATCATCTCTAGAATCGTAAACCAGTTTACGAGACGTTATATTAGTATGGAGATACGCTCACGTTTTATGCAGGTATATTTTTAGCAATAATAAACTGGTAACATAGAAACCGAAACCCAATTTACCTACATTCCACCTGACGTTTGTTTACCAGCGCGACTTTCTCTGGTCACGGTAGAGCGCGCAGTCCAGTGTCAACGGCTCCGGCCCACGTTTTTTATATTTATTATTTTGGAGGAATTATTTGTTTTTTTTTCTACGTATCATTATAATATCAAAACAATAAATAAGAGTAAATTAATAACCAATGAGAACTATTTAAATAGGCAACATAACATAATGAATGAGCAGCATATCGATGGTAGCAAATTTAAAGATGGGTTAGATTTAGGTTCCCTGTGACTATGAAGAAAAGGAGTCCGTCGATTTGTTAATGACATTCTTAGTAATTTAATGTTATTTACATCTTATTCAAAAGTAAATTGTTTTGTTGATCATAATTTGCTGCTCTTTTAGCATTCCTTCCTGCACATTTAAATACAAGCCATAAACAATTCACAAGAACGATGACAGCGTATCCTCGATTCTCATTCGTGAAGTAGTGAGTTCAAATCCTCAGCTCTTCTTCTTCTTCTTCTTCTCAGCCCTTGGACGTCCATTGCTGGACATAGGCCTCCCCCATTGTGCGCCATTTAGACCTATCGGCAGCGACCTGCATCCAGCGGGTGCCCGCAACCTTTATGAGGTCGTCTGTCCATCTAGCAGATGGACGTCCTCGGCTTCATCCGCCGGTACGTGGTCTCCATTCGAGAACCCGTCTGCCCCATCGGCCATCGGTTCTTCGAGCTATGTGCCCTGCCCACTGCCACTTCAGCTTGCTAACCCGAGAGGCTATGTCGGTGACTTTAGTTCGTCTACGGATCTCCTCATTCCCGATTCGATCACGTAGAGAAACCCCGAGCATAGCCCTCTCCATAGCTCGCTGTACGACAGTGAGCTTATTTATGAGGCCCATAGTCAGAGACCACGTCTCGGTGCCGTAGGTCATCACTGGCAACACACACTGGTCGAAGACCTTCGTCTTCAAGCACTGAGGTATTTTGGACGAGAAGACGCTGCGTAGCTTCCCGAACGCTGCCCAGCCGAGTTGGATTCGTCGATTGACCTCTTTCTCGAAGTTGGACCTACCTAGTTGGACCGTTTGGCCTAGGTAGACGTACTCGTCAACAACTTCGAGAATCGAGCTCCCGACTGAAACTGGGGTGGGCACGACATGGACATATTATTGAAATTATTGCTCGAGAGTTAAAAATATAATTTGAAACTTGTCTATTTACCAGTCACCACTGGGCTCACCTGCCCGATTGTCTCTGACACGGGGCGACCCATGACCCCTTGCAGTTGGACGTTGTAAGTTGATATCGAAATAAAATATATTGAACAAAACTGAACAAAATGATACAAGATGCGGTCTTACCTATTAAAATAAAGACATGATAAATTATAAATCGTTAATAAATTTAATTTGTGAATTTGATAGATTATTCAATTCGTTTGTGCAAATATAACTTTGGACTTGTTCCGTTGGGGTTAATAAAATGGTAGACAAAACATTTGCAGGCTTCTGGGGTCACTATACACAGAGAATGATCAAGTAGCAAGCTGCTTGCCATAAGGTTTTTGTTTTCAGATTTATCCATTGCTTTTCTATAAATAATGTTTTTCTTACTAGAAATTTCTAATATAATATAAGCATTTACCCCATGTTTACAACCCTCGTGACCTTTACATACACTATCACCTCCAAATTCGCTAAGCAATTACCAACTTCAAAGAGCATTTTACCCATTAATCCAAAATTAACTATTCATCTCACAAGAGACCTCTTTCCTGTCCCAAAGATAATTTAAGCCTGGCTGGCCGGGTCAGAGTGCGTTCAATTTGACCTCGTGACTGGGGTGGCCAACTATTTTCCGCAAAATATATTTGCATATTATTTTCGAATATATATCTACGAGTATGTTACGCTGAATGATAGGTGTGTGGATAAAGCTAGCGTTATCCAGATCTATATGCTTAGGTATTGCTATCGTTACCTACCGATTTTGAATAAAGTTCAAATAGCATTTATGAATTATTTCAAATAAATGTTTCTGGGTAGGAAGGATTTTCGCGTTGTTTATAAAAAAATAACCATGAATTCTGAGTGTGCCTCATGTTTTACATGATAAAGTATTTTTGTATGTCTAAAATAAAGTCACTTTGTGTACTAGATGATGTATGTATCTATACTTTCGTCAACAATTCACGTCAAAATGTTGGACAATTTGGTAACCCTACTCGGGATAGATCCAACAGTACAAACCTCGCGGATCAGGGTCAGCGGACACTTTTGCATACATTCGCGAAAATTATGAAAGGGTTAACACCCAGCAGTGACAGATGTAGATTGTCATGTGGAGTTAAAATTCTGACATTGTTACAGAATATCAACAGTATTTTGCCATATTTTTCGCTGTATATATATATACTAGCTATATTTCTACTAGATATACACCAATTGATACTAGTACACAAAAGCGTGTACAGTTGAGCAGCCCATTGGCTTGTGAAACGCCTACATAAAAGGCACATATACACAAAAAGGCATATATATCACAACATCCTAAGGGACTCAACAGATGATACTAGATTAAATTATACACATACTATATATAACTACTAGAAATGAAACTACTACCACGGGGTAGTCCATGAGCGACAGTAGCCGCTCACCACCAGGTGGACTGAATGCTCGTATGCCACTTTCTATATTTATTTTTGAAATAACGGAATATACTAAAATATACCTATACCTTTACAATATACCTTTCGCAAAAGGTGTTGTACTGCGGTTGAAACAATTGAGATTATAAGCCCTGCATTGTAGCGATAAATCGATAATTCGAGATACATAAAATTTTAAATAAAAATTTCTAACACATTGTATCACTTCGGAGTTACAATAATCAAAAAAAAAACCGTCGATCCTCGATAGCTTCAGATAAAATGATTTCTACATTTAAGTGATATCTCAATATTCAAAACTATAACACAAACATTAAACTTTTTAACTGTGCCCTTAAAAATCAGTATAATTTTCATATTTCAACTTATTCCCACCATACACGGATACAACAGCTACCTGCCATAATATTATTTAGAAATAAATGTATTTTATTTATAAAATTGTATAATAACATTTTAACAACATATTATTTTGAATGATAAATAACATGTATTGTATTTATTTGATTATACATTTTATAATTGGCATAATTTGAATAATTGTATTTAAGGTAATATAATGTTACAAATATTATATACCCACCAAAAAGTTACACACGCTGACTGTTACTTGTTACCACTACTTGCTTAGTGTTGTACGAATCTAAATTTACTACAAACTGTTTACAAATAAACATTGACTTGATTTGATGTGACTTTTAATTAATAATAGTTCACCCCATTCCGACTTGTTTTATAGAGAAAATACTCCACGCTATTTACGTCGAGAAATAAATTTCTGACCATCAAACAAGTAGCAGTAATCGGATTATTGGGAGAATATTTATTGACTTTGTCGTCCCCTGCTTATTCCCATTTATCTTCGGCAGAAAACAGAGTTAAATCGGGAGATATACAAAGTCGACAGAGATTTGATTGTTGGTTAGGAACTTGCGTATTCGGAAGGTTTGTCCTTGTCTCCCATTGATTCTTACCAAGTAGCACCGTGTAGGGGTCAGTATCACTGGTGATGCAGAAACACGCGGAACGCGATAGCGGACGCGGGTACGGAAATGAAAGGACCAGAAGAGATAGTGTGCAGTTTTAATGAATGAAAGGTGTAAAAATAAATTTAATGAAAGGTTACTGAAGTTACTGAAGAATGAAAAGAATGAAGTTAATGACATAAAGATATACATACAAAAATACAATATTACACAACAAAAGTATACATTAGGTAGGTATACAACACAGTAGGTATACAAAAACTAAGATTATACAAAGCAATTAAACAACTTTGAACGGTTTAAATCGCGTATATTTGACATTATTTATATCCCGACGTTTCGAACACTTTGCAGTGGACGTGGTCACGGGGTGACTAATTGATTTTATTTGTCACTTCAGTTATTAAGAAATTATTTGGACTACCGTCTGAAATTTTTTGAACGACCGTCTGGATTTTTTAATCATAACATTCCCTATGCACGCAGTATTCACTCACGGTGTCCAGAGGTCTTGCAGTATTGCGTTGGTCTTGGGATTTAATTAATTTAATGACTGGATCCCAAGCCGGTGGTACTTGCCAACCATCTTCTCTATTGAAATTTGGGTGTTTCTTGATTTCAATAGCCTCGCGTAACATTCTTGGCATGAATCGGGTCTCTCTAGCGAGGATTTGTGGATTATCAAATCGAATGTAATGGTTGGGTTTGTCCAGAGCATGTTCACAAACTGCAGACTCGGTCGAGCGTCTGTTCTTCATGTCAGCTATGTGTTCTTTTATCCGGATACCGATGCTCTTCTTTGTTTGCCCAATGTATGATAACCCGCATTCACAATCAAGCTTGTAAACACCTGCATCTTGTAGGGGGATATTGCTCTTGACCGGTCTTAAAAAAACCTAAGAAAATATTAAGATTATACAAGTTAATTACAACCTGTACTGGTACTCTTCGCCGTCTTCGCATCCACCACATCAAAGTGCAATCCAAAATTATGTCCCATCAGTTGAAGTTAACAATGCCATATAATTTATCTACAATTTTATGATCATAAAATCAATCTCACCGAGTTTCAACTGCTTGTTTCATCCCCCCCCCCCCCCCCCCCCCCCCGCCCCCGCACAAGGGAGAAAGGCGAGTGTAATTGGAAGAGGTAAACTTCTCATAAGGTTATATTTTTCATACATTTATATTTTTCTATTTCCTATTTATCTTTTTCCAGTCGTTTTTATAATCCATTCTTGAATTTGTAACAGGTGGGTGCACCTGTACGGGGCATGCTAATGTTTATCCTTCTCGACTGATATTGGCATGTATCGCGGGTTTCCACGGATGGCAGTATTCACTTAACACCAGGTGGACTGTTTGTTTGTCTCCTACCTATGGAAAAGAACATGCTACTGATACTGAGCATTACTTTTAAAACCATCTGTTAACAATCGCTCAGCTCTTGTTTAACAAACTCCCCGTCCGCCTCTCTATGTTCTCTACGCGTCCTTCCCGGGCCAACATTGATTGGTCGCTGTGTTGTTTTGTCAGAAGGGCAAGGGAGCGGTTTTATTAGTTCTGTTATCTAGCTTTACGGACCGTGTTTACGGTAATAAACTCGTTCGGTCCCCCAGACTTCGGCGTCCATATTGAATCCTATTGCCCTTAATGCGACTGCGAAATCAATTTCATGAAATGGTCTTCATTTAATGTATGGGTATAGTTAATTCACAATGTACTTTTATATCTATTTTAATTATAACTACTTAACCGCTATTCTATTCTATAATTAGGGTCCTGTAATTTGTAAGCCTTAGCTTAGTTTGTCGAAATGTCGGATTGAAGATTAAACCAAAATGACATAAGTTTCGGTGTCGTTAGTAAACCGGAATCTAGATTTTAAATTTAGATCTGACTCATCTCAATGTCAATAAAATCAGGCTTTTATTTATTCATAGCTGATTTATTTATCATTGTTGGATTCATGTTGGAATAAACCTTTATTTTGAACTAATAGTGGGTGCGACCTTTGATTATGTTTGGTTAGCTTGATTACTGTGGGAACTATAATTGATCTGGATTAAAAGTATCTTAAATGTTGACCCAGAACAACACAAGTTGCTAAGCTTTGCTAAGTCTCATTAAAATCTGTCCAGCGTGATGCGCATTTAGACAGACGGACAAAAATTTCAAAAATTTATGCTTTCGGCTCTATATCATTGGTATAATCTATATATATGAAAGAGGATGTTGGAATATCTGATGTTAATAGACTTCGACACCATATTTTCTTAGGTTTTCACGATTACTATACATAGCAATTAAACAACTTTGAACTACTACTTAAGTACTAATTAACTAATTACCAATAATTAAGAAATTATTTGAACTACTATCTGAAAAAATGTCTGTCTGAATGTTACGCGAGGCTATTGAAATCAAGAAACACCCAAATTTCAATAGAGAAGATGGTTGGCAAGTACCACCGGCTTGGGATCCAGTCATTAAATTAATTAAATCCCAAGGCTAACGCAATACTGCAAGACCTCTGGACACCGTGAGCGAATACTGCGTGCATAGGGAATGTTATGATTAAAAAAAATTTTCAGACGGTAGTTCAAATAATTTCTTAATAACTCAAGTGACAAATAAAATCAATTAGTCACCCCGTGACCACGTCCACTGCAAAGTGTTCGAAACGTCGGGATAAAAATAATGTTAAATATACGCGATTTAAACCGTTCAAAGTTGTTTAATTGCTATAAACTTTGACACCGTTTGACCGATCATTTATCATTCACATATATGTATTTTTTCATGGAGAAGGTTTTTATGCTATCGAATTTGTTGTAACTCGCCACTAGATGGCACTGCAGCCCATCAACTTCTATACCGTTCTACCGATTGCCATAAAAATTGGTATACATAGATAGGTATTTGAGCACGGAGAATATTTTCTAGCTACCAACTTTGTTATAACTCGCCACTAGATGGCACTGCAGCACATCAACTTCTATGGCAGGACAACGTCTGCGGAGTTTTACTAGTATGTACAATATATTTTTTTAAATATATCACGTATAAACACGACTCTTTTACGATTTTAACATATCTATAGATAGAAGATATGTTTGATACGATAAAGTCTGATTCCAATAATAAATAAAACGTGGTACCCACTATATTTCTTATTTACGTGATTAGTTGATCACGTAGTTTGCAGCTGTTTAGCAAAATTTTGAGACAGCCAAGTAATGTATCATAACCATAACCGGTTCAAATCTAGTAGTTATGTTTATGTTATGTCGAGACAATTTACCTTGGAATATTAATTTATGGTCTAAGTTCATCCGTCGGCGGCGTCTGGAAGTGTCCTCGCATGCGTAGTTAGGCCACTAAGGTCCTCTATTATGCGGAGGGTCGATGTCCTTGTGGACAGCGGTAAGTCTGCAGCAATTAATCACCGACCTTTGGACACAGACTCTAAGCAAATAGCGAGAATGAAGGATGGGACTCTAGTCCAGTGTTCCACAACCTTTTTTCACTTGCGGCACACTTATATTCTTTTCAAAATTCGGCGTCAAAAATATAAATAATAGTATAGGGTTTAATAAATAATATGCATTCTGAACTACTAATAAAAAGTCAAAAATCACTAAGTGTGTAAAACCGCTTGAAATTTGTCACGCTCATGCTCTTGGTTAAACTTCCCTGCTGGGTGATTCAGGTTTAACGTCGCCTCGCGGCACACAGGTTGCGGACCACTCCTCTAGTCCATTGATGTTGTCGTGTTGTATTAGAAAATGACGTAATAATTTTTTTTATTTCGGAACTAAAAGTTCAATAGTTTACATGTGTATCATTTACATTACACGTGTATTGAAATTTCCTTCCTGAATACGTGGCGACTGGTTGTATAAAAGCTTGTTGTAACAAAGAAGATCCACAACGAAAACTGATTTTGTGTGCGTTTAAAAATACCGATTAATAAAGGTTAATATCGGTTTATAATTAAAGTTAGAGTCAAAACGAAACAACATTTCACAAACATTGATTAATTGTTTAGCCTAGTCGGAACGGCGGTATCGCCATGTCTGTATCGCGTTGTCGTCACCTTAGATTTTTAATAAAAAATTCATTGAGGTTTTGTTGAAACCTTACCCGTCATCGCCCTAAAAGAACACCTGAAAATATCGCGGCTGTGAGTGTCAGCGTCGCAGAACAACCAAACACTTCCACCCGGCATCGCTCCCAGGAATTAGATCTCCATCGCTGCATTGTCCAACGTACTTAAACTAAAGATTTGCACCTTCGTGCTTAAAATATTCAGCTTACTCAAGAACTGAAGCCTAGAGACCATAGACAGCGTAGGAACTTTACCAACTGGACTTTGGATGAACTGCACGTTGACGATGCATTTCAGAACAAAATCATCTTTAGTGTCGACGTTCACTTCTACCTCAACGGCTTCGTTAACAAGCAGAATTCCCAGATCTGCGGATCAAAAAATCCTCATGCTTTGCATGAGCGTCCCATGCATTTCCAAAAAGTGATAGTTCGGTGTGCCATGTGGACAGGAGGGATCTTTGAACCATACTTTTTTGAAAATGAGGAAAGTGCCTCGGTGACTGTCAATGGGGATAATTATCGTGGCTTGTTGACAAACCTTTTTGACAAATATTGAATGAAATGGACATAAATGGCATGTGGTTTAAGCAGGATGGTCACACTGCGCGCGAAACAATGACGTTATTGTAAACCAAGTTCCTAGGTTGCCTGGCGGCCAAGAAGTTGTGATTTAACTTGCTTAGATTTCATCCTGTGGCGTTTTTGAAAAGCTAGGTCTATACAAACAACCCTGAGGCGATTGAAGAACTCAATGACGAAATTGAACGCCAAATTAACTAAATCCCGCGGTCTTTACTCGAACAACTATTCCGAAATTTCGTCGATAGAGTCCATGCCTGCCACCGAAGTCGCGGTGGTCATTTGACCGACATTTTATTTCACGTGTAATGTCAATAATTGATATGTTTATGTAAATAAAAATTTCTACGAAATTAATTGAAAACTAGGTCTTATTGTTAGCTTCTTAAGGTACACATGGACACATAGGTTGCCCTGTTGCTGACTACTTACATCAAAACTATTATAGTCAATCTGTCTTGTATTTCGGTGATCTTCCAATGCTCATCATTACACACAAAATTATTACGTAATTAGTCTTATTTACTTCTAGGCGTGTGTTATACAAAATCCGCTACCGCTCGTGCCGTACGCTTCCCCAGGTGCACAATGACGGATGACCACGTGATGGAGGCTCTCGATCCTCCCCACAACGATGCCGGTAGACGGTGCTCCATTCATTAACAATTAATTACATTCACTTACACCGTATTCTGTTTACGTTTTTCCGTAGTTCAATCAATAAATTAGGATGTATGTTATTGTAGATCTCCCCAAGTTGCTTCGGTTGTTTGAATTTTGTTGTATAGACGAATCATATTACACTAAGATGTGGTAAATAAATGTGCATGGGTCGTTTTATAGCGTCTACCTTTTCGCCGATAATGTCACATGTTTGTCAATATTTTTCATAATAAAAATGTACAGAATATAGTATATGCCAGAAACACACCATTCAAACTTTCAAACTATTCTATACCCTTTCGGTTCAGCGGCTTATTAGTACGTAATACATATGTATATATATTTTTTTATGGACGGATATGGCAGACGAGCATACAGTCCACCTGATGGTAAATGGATACTGTAGCCCATAGACATCCGTGATACATGCCAACATTAGTCCAAAATGACAAACGTTGGCACGCCGCCGGATGCGCTGCCTACCTTTGGATATAGGAATGGATTTGGAGAAAGGGTTGAGGAAATGGGGAGGGATAGGATGGGAATGGGCTCTGGCACATCTCACTCACTACCGAAACACGTACGTATATGTATTATTTATCAAATTAAAAGATATAGGAGGAGACTTAATTAAACCGGTAAAGCTCGACTTGGCCCAATAGGTACATTAATACAAAAGAAAAATAAATTTAAAGTCAAAGGTCATGTAGTTTTGATAGGTTAAATTAATTTCATTTTTCTTTTGAACGTACATAATTCACCCTAGAAAATTTTAATTTAAGATGACTGTGCCATAAGAGCTATAATATTGCTTAAAATTTTGAAACAGCTCACGCAGCGCCCCTTAGATTTATGAATTTAATATCGGAGATGCATCACTGTTCTGCGTCTGTACCGACCTCGTTTATTTTTTTCCATCCCCCTAAAAGACCCCTCAGAGTTAGCTTTGCCCTATTTTATGAAAATTTATAGAAGAGCTCTGCATAATATTATATGGTAATGAATATGGAAATATAGACTTTATTGTTTGAGTAAACATTTTAATAAATCTTTACCATTTTTCACTGCACAATGTTTATCTCAGGTAATTTCCAAGCAAATATTATCCTGAAAATGGAATCGGATACAAAGCATAAATGAAATATTATGAGTACATCTTTTCGCCTTTGCGTTGATTGTGTATTTATAAATTGCAACAGCTGTTACCAGGACGGCAGGAAAGCCATTGAGTATTAAGACTTTTATTTATAAAAAATCATTAATTTTTGACAAAAAACAAGTTAGGGTAACGATATCAGTAATAAATAATGAAACCTATATGTATATATTTATGTGATAATAATATGTATCTATAATTTGTATGTACGAGTGTTATATGTAATTATGCATACTGTGATTAAAGTATTGATTTCCTCTCTACCCAAAAGTTGTTTGGCACAGATCACTATTAGTGTCAGACCACCTTTTTGTGCATTTCATATTACAATGTCTGTTACGGTCTTATATAGCTTTGGTACGCAATAAATAGTTTTATCTATCTATTCAAAATGACGAATGTTATACATTCGTCATTTTGAACACTAGTGGAAGTGCGGGCAAAAGTTAATTTTATACAATATGTGGATGAAGTAGGTATGTCGAGTAGGCTGTAAAGCTAGTGGGGTCAACATCTCCCAAGGCTCGTTGTCTAGTAATGGGTCCACTTGGCACCTTCCGCATGCTCTGGCTAATAGGAATGCCGTGTACATGATCCGTGACTCCGGCATTTGTATATGTTTTATATACAAAACCGCACAAAACGGCCGGCCCACTTACCGTTAGATGACATTATTTTACATATATTACAATGCGTTAACGTTTCATTATATCCCTGGTCATTACATCATTAAGATTGATGATCTAATCGTAAGATGCTGTTCAGGTTACGACAGAGTTGTTGCCAACTGATACAACAACCAATGCTGTTTTTTACATTTTTTCTGTAATATTTTAGAAGTAATTACAAATAAATATTGTTGTGAGTAATTGTTTTTATTTCTTCCGGTTTATCATTCTTTAAAGTAATAATAACACACTGATATCCTGATTATCATATCCTGAATTTGCGTTAACTTTCCATCAATTAGAAGAATGGAGTGAACTTGTCTAACAGTCGTATTCACAGTGTTGTTGTAGAATGGCGCAATAGGCTTGAGATCACGGATCGCGTTGGATTTACGTAGTACAAGTAATGGATTGGAACTGTTGGATTGGATTTTCCGGAAGTAGTCAGCCACTCTAATAGTCTTCTAAAAACGAGTCGAAAATCTAAAAAAGAAATATGTGTTTCACAATATTTTCTTCGTGATCAATTGGGAATAAAATCTGCCTTTCCTAGGTTAACCTACTTCTTTACGTAAATAGTGCCCAGTGTAAAGTAACCAGCCCTGTTTTTCGTCCACTGCTCGATATGGACCTAATTATGCACATTTTCTTGTGCAGCTCTTGCCAGGGAGACCTATTTAGCAAGTCCACTCTTTTAGAGGTGGTGTAGTTCCTCAGGACTTGTGGTAGCGACTTTGTTATCCCTTAGCCGCCCTTTACGACACCCACGTGAAGAAATGGGGTGGTGCTATTCTAAGGCCGGCCGACGCCACACGGCCAAGTGAGTATAGTGTACTGATTTTGTAGACTGCCCAACTCTCCACTACTTCACACCATAAACATTCTTTGTCGTCTCAATGTATACGTGTAAAAATAAATGATCTTAATATTCCTACATTAATTTATAATAATCTAGAAGATATTTTTTTCTCGAACTCTGTCTGCTAAATAAAGGTTGCTAGTGTATTGTGATCATGATAAATCGACCGTAATAAATCTCCTAGACAGTGGTACTGAGATAAAAATAACAAACTCTTTATTATTGACTAGCTGTGCCCGCGACTTCGTTTACGTGGACTTTTGGACTTTAATGTGTTAATAATTTATTATTATTAAATCAATAAACCTGTATAATCTGGTTAGCTAATGAATAGGAGAGAAAATCGGATGATGGTAGGTGTTGGCGGTGAGGCTCAACGGGGGGTGTAGGGGTGGAATTTCGGAAAATAAAACGCTGCTTTCTAATACAAACGAGCCGCAGGGGTGCGAGGGGAGCGGCATTCGGCAGCGAGCTCACTTTTTCTTTACTTTAACTGTTACATGATAACTGGGCGATTGTATAAGTCGAACTGGCGACTGTACGAGTCGTACTGGCATAGGGTGGCCAGAGCCTCACTCTTTTAAAAGAGTTTGCTGCCCTTGCGATCTCCCCCTTTCCTGAGGAATTTTATTGCTATTCGCTTATCCATACTTTACATAAGTTCTAGGTCACAAATTATACGTAAATGGGTCAGTTCCCCTTTTGCACGCAGAGTTGTAACTATTTTCGATGGAGAAGTACAGGAACTAATAGCCATTTTTTAGCTAAACTTAACTTTTGTTCCTCTTCTCCCTCGTCGCGTAGCAAACGAGCGTGGGAGGAGTGCGAGGGAGAGCTTGACCTCGAGCGCCGGTGGCGCCATTTCCTGTACTTCTCAATCAAGTCGGCAACTTTGTTTCTTAGCTTTGTTTGGTAGCTTTTATTTCACTAGACTATCCTTACCGACTCAACTTATAACCCAGACACGCAAACACAAATATGGAGAGCTAAAGGGCAAAACACATACATTAAACATAATAAAAACATTATATAAACAGAGATAAACAAGGGAAACAATTTACGATAGTCAACAACATAGAACAATACATTATACATAAAACATAGCAGCTTACAATAGTAAATAAGCTGTACTTAACATCGCACAATCTCGGAGGGAAGGAATCCTGGCTGTCTCATACGCTTCTACTGCCCATGCTCGGGAGTTCGCCGTACGCTCTTTACCCTTTGCGCAACTCCTTTTAGACGACTCCTTCCCTTCCCAGATCCACGTTGCCAGTACATACATACTACGCGCACTGACTCTATTTACACACAATGGACACTACACTCTCACTTGCCTACACATTCATTGTTCTGTCGTGCACAGTAGGAAACACGGTAGTCAAATCTGATAGACGGATGTCCACTGTCGCAATCACGTAATCGCAGCTGTCGCATGTAAGCAATCACAAATGATATGACAATTTTATAAACCACAGGCGGTTGCCAAAGTTTGGTATGTAACTCTAATAAAATTCATGCCAGACTGACAGGACAGTGACAGCGGTGACACACACGCACAGCAGAATATTAATATTGGTAGGGTAAAAATATTATTTAGGATAAGGGCACTATCCTAGTAGTTGTATTTTATATATATCTTATTTTTTATATTCCTGCCATATAGGGTCGTAGCTATTCAGTTGCTTAATTTACCGGGGCCATCTCGCCACTGTATTTGAATTCTAAGGATCCAATATGAAAACCTCAATGACGCCTGTTATGTTTATAATTCCTCCTTGTACCAACATCTTGCTGTTCGATTTTATCAGGCAATGATTCCCAAGAGAACTTATAATAGATCGCGATACAAAGTATCCTATGAGTTGAATCAATAAAATAACATTAAATCAATAAAATAGTTTGAATAAAATCCATTCAATTGTTTTTATATAACCGCTTATATTGGTACATGCGTACTTAAAGATAATTCCCTCAGGAACTTTGTAACGGATCGGGATAAAATGTACTCTAAATGTTAACTCGGGTTATAAGTTATAATTATGCCAAGCTTCATTAAATTCAGTGACTTTTGTGTGATGCGTGTTCAGCCAGACAGACAATTCTAAAATTGGCTGTTTTGGGTTCTATATCGTTCGTAGAGTACACTGCAACGATATTTTTTTTAAAAACATATTTTATTTACAGACACGGCTCTGTTAAGATTTTATTCTAAGTATAAACCACGGCTATATTCCCGTCTTTATATCTACTAATGAAATATTCGGCTTCTTCTTTGAAATTTGATCTTTTTCCATTTAGGTATTCAATTCATTCATATATATCCTACTCATACTTGTGATTCAATCAATTTTATTTATATTACAAAAGTTATTACTTATCAGTAGCACATGTATGGCGGCATTGGACGATTAATTGTAACTTTATAGCTTTTAATAATATAACCAATTATAATTAAAACTAAACTTAGCTAAACATAAGCTGTAATATTTTATTAGAGAACAGAATAACTTCAAGTAAACCAAGAAATAAGTAGTTAATGTTGTTAATCTTATTCGCACCCAATCGGTTACAATTGTCACATTTTTTTAAAACACGTATATTTTTGTACAAGTAAAACACAACATAGATCTGTACTCTCACAGTATGTATACCAAAAAAATCTATACAAAAAAATATAAAATACTTATCTTTCGGTATCATTTTGAGTCCTTGTTTAAACGGAATCTGCTAATTCTCTGTCCTTCAATTTAGGAAATAATTTATAAAACCTGTACCAGAATAATGTCGTACATGTAATGTATTCCCGTTTTGTTGACCGTAAACGTACATTTTGTAGTAGTCAAAGGTTACAAAGGGTGTTCCCTTAGCCGCGGGCTAGTGTGGCTCCCGTTTACATCAATTTTATCCGACCTTTAACTAACTTCGGTTAAATAAATTCCCGCCATTACTTACGGGCCCTTTAAAATTTAATTGTAATGTATTTTATAGCGCATACGTTAGAAAATAAATAGAGTTTTCGTTTAGTTTTTACTAACTTCAGCCGTTCAAAGCAAATACAACTAAAATGTGGTTTAATTTAAAATAATGTTTGAAAATACACGTTACAGCATTTAGAGTATATCTATGAGAAAGTAGCAGTACCATTATCATCGTCCATATTTCTGAACAGAGAATTTTGCCTGACTCATTTCGTTCCCGAGAAAGCTATTAATATCATATAATAGAAATAATAGCTATAATAATATAATAGCTATAATAGAAAGCATATAGTTGGAAGTCGATGATTAGAATGATTTACTACTTGATTTATTCTTCCCCGTGCAAGCTGTGACACTTCTTCAGTCTGGGCTTAGTCAACGAAATGTGAGTGCACAACTTCATTAAAGCCGTTTTGCTGTTCAGAGTGTACCATCGATACATAGACTAGCGGCGTCGTTCGCCGTACAGGAGGACCACGTTTCCGAATGACCACGAAAAGAAAAGATCGGCTTATCTTCACGACCAGCTTACGATATTGTCAACTGATCTCAGTACAGATCCAAGAACAGTTTCGAGAGTTTCATGAAGTGCCTGTTAGCGCTCGGATGATATCAAACCACATAAGCCACCCAATGGGCCCAAGCTCAGGTGAGGCCCCATATGGAGTATTGCTCTCATCTCTGGGCCGGCGCACCGAAATACCAATTGGACCCATTTGACTCCATCCAACGACGTGCCGTTCGTATTGTCGACGATCCCACTCTCACTGGCGGTTTAGAATCCTTCAGCATTCGGGGAGACGTTGCGTCTCTCTGTGTGTTCTACCGCCTGTACAATGAGGAATGCTCTGAAGAATTGTTTAATATAATTCCCACCTCGGGTTTCTACAACGGCACCTCCCGCCACAGAAGTGCGGTCCATCCGCATTTCCTCGATACGGAGGTGTCGCGTACTGTTTGGTCCAAAAATTCGGTACCGCGAACCCGTAGGCTGTGAAACGAACTGCCTCAAGAGGTCTTTCCATTAAGCTACGATATGGGGTTCTTCAAGAGAGCTGTGAATAGGATTTTGCAAGGTCGGCGGCGCGCCCGCATACCCCCTGGTGTTGCAGGTGTCTATGGGCGGCGGTAACACTTACCATCACGTGAGACCGCATGCTCGTCCGCCCACTATAAAAAAAAAAAAAAAACAGAGAAGCCCCTCAGTTTGCTCGCGTACATTGGACTCAACGCCAATGGAGCCTGAGCCCGATATTCACTGATGCATCCAAAATTATGCTGTATGGTAGGATGGAAGGAGGAAGGTGTACCGAAGACAGGGAGAGCGTTTTGTGTAGTGCTGTATTGAAGAGAAAGTAAGTTATGGCGGGGGATCATGGACAATCTGGGGAGAAATTTCCGCGAAGGGCAAAACTGGATATCAGATTGTGACGGGACCACGGCTGCTACTACTGAATTGCGAGCGTTACATTCGTCAATGCCTAGAGACTCATGTGGTGCCATATGCTGGGTTTGTTGGCCAAGATTTCATTTTTATGCATGATAAGATAATGCAAGAGCGCACACTGCAAGAATCGTCAGGGAATACCTTCATAACGTCGGTATCACAGTCATGGAATGGGCAAGAAGCCCAGACATGAATCCCATAGAGCATTTATGGGATGAGCTAAAGAGGCGTGTTCGAGCTCACCACCCAGCTCCACATACCTTGCAGGAGCTGAATAATGGCATCGAGGAAGAATGGGAGAACATTCTACAACACGACGTCATAGTGACGTTGATTGATTCCATGTCGAACCGCATGACGGCCGTCGTAAACGCTCTGCTCTTGGAGGCAATACAAGTTACTGAATAAACGATTTTTTTAGATAAACCGTTGTTTTCTTCTAAAATCCAATACAAGTTTTCTTCCCCATGAGAAAGGCGGACACACGACTTGTTACACTTAATCTCAATTTGTTCAGTACTCTGAATTCAAATTAGGAACAATAGCATAGTAAAATGATGGATGGTATGCCAGCATTAAGACTGCATAAAAACTTTTTGATTTTATTCAAATCGATCAAACATTTTTTTTAAGCTTCATGGCATTAAAACTGAAAATGCGGGGTGGCTAGATTCAGGTGTTCGGGAGTGTACTTGTGCAATGAAGTTTAAATAAAAAAATAAAAACTGCATTGAAACTGCATTGTAAAAGACAGAACTACACAAGTGACCGCTTGCTCGTCCGCCCACTAATCTATAAAAAAAAAAAAAAAGTGAACCCGGAGAATTGGAAATTAACTCATTGCTAAACAACTATCTTTAAATGAGAAATACTTATATCTCGTTAAAGTAATATCTCAGCTCAATGATTACGCGCTTAAAGTTCACATGTCTCGTAATGATCTTGAGTTTTCATGACCCGAACGTAATGTGAAACATGCCATATGTTGAAAATCATATTCAGATGAAATTAGTGGATGAGCTCTTCGCTAGAATTTTCAACTGGAAGCTGACAGTAGATACTAGCTTTTATCACGCAAAATAACCATGAAAACCATAATAACATTTTATGATGAACCGTTTTATACATATTTCAATAATCTTATATTTATGAAACCGCTTTGGTGAGTGAAGGTGGTGTTACTATTATTAACCATGATCACGTCCTGACTACGATTCATTACACAACACTTATTATACTTACTTTTACACAATATATTTGTATGTGTGCTGATGGTCCCAAGGATTTGTATCAGAAAGTTAGTCTATAGCGGTATCAAATGATCCACAAGTCTTTCAGCAGAAGAATGTTTATTCACGCTTAATCACAAATTACGTGAAAGTTATAACTAGCGAATACGTAAATATTAAACTACACGTACCAGTGCGTGCAGGCGGAGTACTATATAGGAGACGACTGCCTTCGCTTCATGTTAACCGTTTTCACAAGACCCCGAATGGCCAAAACTACAACGACGGCAATTCGCAGCCGTTACATGTTCAACCACGATAACAAATGTTTAAAATATTTTGACTTACTTGAAAGCTTCGTCTTACAAATTATACTCACGCAACAAGGTTTTTTACGTTGCATAGAGTTGTTCCAAGTGGTGATCGAATTGTGTTAGATAAAATAGTGAGCTCTGTCCACACATTTCATGTTGGCTGAAATTTGGAAGCTAAAGCGTGTAATACGTTAGTTAAAACTTGTCGTGAAGTATAAACCTGTCTTTAACAGAACTTCCTGGTACACCTTCAAGTTACACATCGAGCGAAAAAGTGAGGCGTCTCATTTAGATGTACTTGTGTGATGTACATTTAGAAGTGATTTGTATTGAAAAGATTATCTATTATTTAAACAGTGTATTATATAGCATTATAATAGTGATATTTACAGACTCCATAGGGAGTGGGACGAATCTATAGGGAATAGGGATATTGATAATAAACTAAAATATATGCACAATGGAGTTTAACGGATAGTCTCTATTATATTTATAACAATAGAAAATCGTTGTTTTTTAATTATATTATTTAAAATGTCTTTATTTTAAATAAATAAAAAACAAATAATAATTTGGAGCTTGTTATCACGTGAACGCGAACAATGACAATGACAACGCGTTATGTCATGCCTTGGTAAAAGGTTGTCATTGCTTCTTGTCTGTTAGTGCGTAGGTACTGTATGATATTTTGATAGTTTTTCCTACAATAATGTATAAATTCGTTACATTTACATCAATGAAGCCTATATTTGTAATAATAGGAATAAAAGAAAATAGTTCAAATTTGCCAAAAATAGTCACCATAATGGTGGTGGCAACAAAACACTATTTTAGCAACATAAAACCCTAAAAGCTCCACATAATATATTAAACTTATAAAACTTAACCCTAAACCTTACAATTTCTATGCTGCGGAGTTCAGGAATGTTAAAACATCCACGTAAGTAACTTTTTTTATACCTTAGTGCATATCGCTTGTCTAAGGAAATGAATATATATTTCCACAATTATGGATTAACTTTATTTCAATTTAGCATCAGAACTGCGAATAACTGGGAAATAGTAACTTATCGATTACATTCTCAATTAGAAGACATAATATAAGAGTTTTCATTGCATCTACTTGTGCTAAAATATAGAGAACAATGCAGTTCAGTGTTTATAGAGAAAAAACTCTTACACTTATTAGGTACAGAAAATATATTATGAGAAGAAGAATTTGAATAAAACACAAATTTACAACGGACCCATAATTACAGACGTTGTCAACATCAGGGTAATACGTCAAGAATTGACATAATATGCTGGAGTTACTGCTTCGAAGAAAATTAGTGAAATGTAAGACCACTGATGGAGTATTGGTTGCATTAAGTATGGGAAACTAAGTTGTGGACAAACCGGCTATGAAATTCCTACCTAGATTTTGGAGGAGAAAGAAAAAAAAGTTTTAGTTTCTCTCCATTTCTTCATAGCACCCGAATATTGCTGCTTCGCATTTTGGTGTATGGTAATAGTAATTAAGTGTCCTATTAGCAAGAAAACTTATAAAAATTATATTGAAATGAAAAAGTTTCAAAAAATTTTATGCACAAATACAACTACAAATATGTGTTCGGAATAAAAAAAAAACTTTTGTGTGAGATTGTGACTTTCAAAATATTATTATTTTGAAAGTCACAATCTGCCACACAAAAGTTCAATTATTATTGTTTAGAATTCAAATTATTAGTGTATACTTTGATAATGATTATGTAATTCAATTATCTTTTTGTGAAGTTAATATATACCCTTTTTATATAGAGACACACAATAAAATACAATCATTTATTTATTTGTTTATATAAGGTACACCAACTGGATACATATAACAATATTGTAATATTAAGACTAATCCAATTAGATCTTATATGAATACATATAACTTGCAAATTAAATGAATAAAAGAAAATACCTATTACAGATGTACACAACATATATAATAAAGTAACATATATATATGTATTATAATTTAATGTTTTATTTATACCTATTAAGAGAATGTTGTATATTGATTAGACTACAGGCTGTAACTATGATATCGTCCAATTTTTCAAATCCAGTTTTTTTTCCAATTTTCAATTTCATAACATTACATAATAGCATTCGTTATTATTAAATAAAACTGCTAACGTTTGTTTTATCCGACTGATCTTGGCATGTACCTACGGCGGATGTCCATAGACGGCAGTATCCACTTATTACCTTGTTTTGTTTGTAT
Organism: Sesia apiformis; assembly: GCA_914767545.1. Lineage (NCBI taxonomy): Eukaryota > Metazoa > Arthropoda > Insecta > Lepidoptera > Sesiidae > Sesia > Sesia apiformis. The sequence continues at coordinate 16,129,608 of OU611953.1, forward strand.
AAAATAACACCTGATTCCATAAATTATCCTGGATACGTAAAGATACCTTCGTACGCCGGAAAAAAACAAAAGAATCCTAACAGAATCTATTGTTTACGTACACAAAATTTGCTAAGCAATTTATCTATGCCCCCTTTGTCTTGTCGATGCTTATTCTTTTGTTGTTACCTTGTTGGGGCCTAAAGATATTAAAACAAACTGGTATAATAAACTACTTCCCCTCGTTGCCGGTAGTTCCGTAATGGACAATATGGCGTTCTTAATTAACTTTTGCATAATTCTTGAGTCCGGTACCTGAGATATTTACGCAGATAGCTGCGTTATTGTACCTGAAATATTAATTGTATTAGCATGTGCCCAAGTACCAAAATTAGACCAAGTTCTTCCAGAGATTATCGCACACACATTAGCTTTATTGAAATTAGAATTTTAAGTTCATTTTAGTGCCAGCTACTAGCCAGCTATACATAGCGAGAACTTAATACATAATTAAGAATTATTAACGTAGAATTAGTAAATTAACATAATAACAACATAATTACCTACATAATAACAATAACATCAAGTTTCCAATTGTGATATTTTTTTTTAAATCCGTGCTTAAGTAGAAACTCATTAGTACGGGCCGACGAATGATTTAAAAACTCACGACTTCACGAATATTCACGAAAAAAATATTATTCGTGAATGTACTAATAAATCGTAATAAACCGTAACCAGTCCTTTTTATCGTCTATGGCTGGACACGGGTCTCCTCGTACACATGGTAGGTATATGAGGCATGGGGTAAAACAGGAGGCATGAGGGATGTATGCCCTAAAAACATCACGCTTACCAAGCGGGTTGGCGAGTCCAATCTTTTAGAGGCGGTGTAGTTCCTCTGGGCTTGTGGTAGCCACTTTCTTATCTCTCAGTTGTCTCTTGCTACACCCACGGGAAGAAATGGAGTGGTGCTACTACCACAAATGGCTTTATCCCTTAGTCGTCTTTTACAACACTAATTCTCTGGTGCTAATTCTCCTAATACTAAGTATTAAACGATACGGAACGGTCAAAGCGAACGATTTCTTAAGGCGTTTTCAGGTATAAGCGATATTCGCCGCCGCCTGTGATAACGATATTCGCATGGGTACGCGATAATTCCTTCGTTCAGACAGACGATATCCGCTAACCGCTTCGGGTAGCGATAAATCGCGTATAGCGGCCATGGCCCAGTGTTAACAGTATCGAGCGGTAAAACGCGTGAGGCGATATTCGTTCCAGCTGGCGAATTTGCGCGACTTGCGGTAGTCTTACAAAATATCCGGCGGGTATCGCCTAGACATTAAGGTACAGTCGCCAAATTTCGTCCCCGAACCTAATTTCGTCCCTTTCCGTTTTTTTTCTTCCTACAAACGCCATCTAGTTTTGATATCCCGAATCAAAAGTTAGTTACCTCAGTCGGCCATTGTAGAAAAGTAGCGGTGAAACGTCGCTCCTACAACAAGATATTTAAAAAAGAAAAAAAAACTGTTCAAGGTGAGTTTTTGATTGAAATATTCTCGGACTTTATTAAATATTGATATGCTTGACTTCTTGAAACGAAAGTTTTGTCAAAATGAACATTATTACATATGATTTAAAACGATGGGAAAAATTTTAGGTTATGACGTGTGTTTTTTGTGGAATGGATGTTTATTGAAACAAATAGCAAATTCCTAATACTTCCTAATTCCTAATATTTTTAGAATTTGTACTTTTTTGTTAAACCTATCTTTATAGAATTTGTAACAAAGTTAACGAGTTTTTGATTATTTTTAAGAATAAAGGAGTATTGTACCTAATGTTTGACGTTTTATTTATTATACCTGAATATTTTTTTTTACAATTTTTTTACAAAAACGGGGCGATATTTTTCCACTGTACTTTATTATTATCGCAGGCGGCAGCTAATATCGCTTATATCTGAACAGGCCTACACAGCTAAGAAACGGACAAGCGACCCAATTAATAAATAATTGTTGAGCAGACGTTAACATACCCCCGTTTTTAAAATAGGAATTGAATGAATTGTCCCCAAGAAAGGCGTGGAGGGTTTTTATTGAAGGCGTGTCAAGGTATTTCGAAACAGTATTACCTCATTGAAGAAACTCATATTTTGATATAATATATAAATTCTGTTATTATTTTTATTACCTGTTGCTATAATTGGACATACTCTTCGAATGTAATTTGGAGAAAATAAGACTTAAAGCGTAGAATACAGTGAACTCCGAAATAATCCAATCATAAGGCCGTACGTCTTGACTCCAATATCGTAAAACTCTTGAAGAGTACTTTCCTCGCCCCCATATAAATGCTAAACAACACTCGAAGTCAAGAACAAAAGGATATGACAGTGAACGTGATATTCTTCACAAAGTGTATTGCGTATTAGAGATGCTTCGTAGTTCCAGAATCTTCGATATCAATCGCGGATCAAAGGAGGAATTTTATTCAAACTGAAATCGTGTTATTTTAGAGATATCGTTTTCTCGGAACTATAAGAAAAACACGAAATGTTCTGTGTGGTGGGTAAATACATCTTGCTCTTGCTTTCTGTTTTAATATGGATTTCTTAGCGGCTATTTTTGTTTCTTCTACGTTTCTACCTGTTATAGGTGTGTACAAATGGAAAATTTAGATTCTTAATTCGCTCTAATTAAGTTTTGCGTAAACTGACTACATCCTCTAATGTTTATATGATAGTGTAAGCTTGTTTGTATTTGCTATATACTTAAGGATTAAAAAAAACACTTCTTACTGAAAAAGTTGGCTTTTATTGAAGAACTTATACCCTGCTTGCAATTGTTTTTGGAACGAATCAATACTTTTTGGCAGTATCATACTCGTATAATTTCGCAATAATTAATAACACTATAAATTATGCATATACATGACTTCCTCCAATTTCCGTTTTATTTCGAGCACCTATATTTTCGAATCAATTGAATTAATCGTCATAGAAACCAATCTCAAAATTCATTAAAGCTTCACAACAAGTTAATTGCTTCGTTTTGACGCAATTGTGTTAAAAAGTGTATTTCCTTCATTGTTAAGATGAGGTGTTACATTCAAACACTTCCTAGCTTGTAGAAGCGCGTATTGTGTTCTCACTATTCAAGCTATTTCCTTTGTCCGCTGCAGGGCGTTTATATAGATTATGTAAACAAACGCTTCTGTTTCACCCTGCTTCCATTGTGCCACTTTGGTTTCTTGGGTAAAATACAATTGGGATTTTGTTTACTTAGTTCTTTCCAACGAGAAATGTCAAGTCCGCCATTAATATACCAAATTAAAATTATATAAACAGTTTATTCCATCCTACATCAAATAAATACCTGTAGATGTAGAAGATCATTAATAATTATATAGTAATTGTTTTGAGAGAAGGGGTCAGGTAGGAATTACTCGCGTTCGTAGTAATTAGTCTCAGCAATCTACGTGTAGGTACTTCTGGCGGTGCTAAATGTTCAACTTTGTCGGGTTGTCGCCGCCGTTGGCCAGCATGGCGTTTTAAGACCACAATTCCTTCATGTACATTGTCTTGTGCATAAGGGAATTATGGTCTTAAAACGCCATGTCTTAAACGCATAAATTATTGAAGCCCATGTCCAGCAGTGGACTGATTACGATTATGGCATTCCAATATTCGTGCATAGAAATAATCACAAATCCATGTTTGGTACAACATTTCCCCCGTTCCCATAATTCTCTATTTCGGATTGACCACAATCGGCCACATTGAAGACACGCACAGATGCACTCACACATGTACACACATGTTGTGTTGTGGTCATGTGGTACACTAACAGTGCATAGGCAACTGACTAATGTGGTTGAAGTGAATTCTAGTCTTAGAATGTCTTGATTGGAAGATTTTTTTTTGGATGGCATTGCCAGGACTGCCAGTGACTGTCGTCTTTGGGGACATTGAATACTTTGAATACATATTTAAAAACTGTGCACTTAATAAAAGTGAACATGAAAGTAGTCGCGATGTCAAGATGTATCGTCCGTAACTTTAGATTTTAGGGATTTTAGAGAGGGCTCTTAACAACTCATCGGAAAGTGTGATTTAAGTGTTAATATTAAATGTGGTACTGTAAACCGTACTCCACCGTAAATCCACTGCTGGACACGGGCCTTCTCACGCACATTATCTTGTGCATGAGGGATGTTCAGCCTTAAAACGCCATGCTGACCAGCGGGTTGGCAAGTCCACTGTTTTAGAGGTGGTGTAGTTCCTCACGGCTTGTGGTAGCGACTTTGTTATCCCATAGGGAAAAGGGGACTTTTACGACACTGGAAGATAATAGGAGTGTTGCTATTCTTAAGTCAGCCGACACAGCACAGCGTATTGAGTCGACTGACTTGTACTACTAAATATTAAATGTGGTACTAACCATGAATTCCGAAGTTTAGTTATGTTATTTTCAAAAAAAATACTATATTTTAATTGGGCTTGATGGTATATGTGCAAACATAAGCTGATAATGTGATGATGATGAAAAACATTATTTGAGGTGTTTTAAAATTGATTTGAGATCTAGATGTACGGTTGGCAACAGGTACCTGGAATCTGTTCCTATCATTCGCTACTTAGGTATTCTCCTTGACGACCAATTAACGTGGAAGCCGCACATCGATGTTCTAACATCTCGAATTAGAAAATTGACATGGGTATTTAAGAAGCTCCGTAATGTCGTCAATCCTAATTTTCTACAAACAATTTATATCATTTTCTGTCAATCTACAATAATGGCTCAAATGTCCATCTTAAAGGACTTTCAGAAAAGGTTTTCAACTGGGACACCATATACGAAATGCAAATTGCTTACTGTACGTCAACTACATACTGATTTCTCTTCTTCATCCCCACAGTACTCTTCCTTTCAATCCTAAAGTGCAGTGTAACAAACGCAGAATCGATATTGTGTGTAACACAAAGATATATAAAACTTATTTTATCCGGAGACATCGATGTTTCCTCGTACCCTTCTTATACAATAAAATTAATGGACAGTTGCGGATTCATCACCTGACTAGATATCAAACCAAAAACAAAATCAAGAACTGGATATTAAACCATGATTATAATGACACCGAATCCTTATTTATACCAATGCGCTAAATTATTCTTAACAACCCGTACTTAACATTTTTAAACTGTTTTCTTAAATAACTGTAACTTATAGTACTAAGAATAATTGTAAGGGAAGGAGCTGACAGCTGTAAAACAGATTATTCTAGTATAGATGTCAGCACACATTGTCCTTATGAATACCTACTTGTAAATTAAATGTTTTTTGTAAACTACATTATAAGTGACAATTATCATGTTGAAAATATGTAAATGTTTTAAATAAATAAATTATTATTATTAAAAAAACCTGGGAATCCTGGCAAAAGTAAACAGATTTTGGTAACATCGGCATGTTACCAACTGTACACAGAGTATCTTTACGTTTCGCTAAAATTTTAACCAATAACTCTTTTGTTTTCAGGTAAATAAAAACGACGAATCAACTCTCAGTTGGCACCACATGTACTTCGCGGTCAATGCCATTGACATCGGCATTACCACCAAAAATTAAATTATCAGGTTTGCTTTGATAAACAAATTTAATATTCGCGTGAATATTGCATTAACAATATTCATGCTCGTACTATATGCTAAACGATTGATTTGTTTGCTTTAATAATAACAGTACAGTTACCAACTTCAAAATCGCTGACGGGATAGTGTTCGGAGCGGATTTTCAGCAAAAACATTTATCAGCATATTCTCAGAAGGGTGGGACCAGGTTATTGTGATCGTAATTTGTATCGTTGAGTGGGGTTTCCAAATTCGAAAATCTGCTTTGGGGCGCAAGAAAGTGTTTGAATGAAAATATTCAATTGTTCTTGACGAACATTGTAAATGATATCATCATTGTTTCTATCAATTTTAATATCCTGAATTGTAAATGAGCTCTGACTGAAACTAAATTTAAACTGTCTTCTTATTTACATAATTTATGTTAAAAATTGACATTTCAACCCATATATTCCTCTTACCACGAAAATAGATACTCTTTAAAACGAATTTACACATAACACACGACGAATCTGATAGGCTTTTTAGACACGAGTGTACAGATACATTAGGAAGACAGTAGCCATCGGCTAATCCGTTAACACCTGAACGCGTCATTCACGTCTATACAATAAAGTAATAAAGTATGCAATAAAGTATCTCGTAATAAAGTATGCAATTAGAGGTGTGGTAATTCGAAGACATGGATCACGCGTTCGGGTGTTTCCGGATTAACCGACGGCCAATGTTTTCGTAATGTATCTGTAATAATTTGCATATTGTCTTGTGCACGAGAGATGTACACTACACCCTAATTTTCCAGAGCCAGAGCCCATTTCCAATCCTATACTCTCCCATTCTATCCTATTCCCTCCAATGTAATCGAATAGAGAATATATAATGATAAATTGAACTCCCAGCACACTTGGCTAGTGGATCGTTTTAGGACCATACACAAGACAATATCGACGACTAAGAGTGGACGATGATAGGGCTGGTTACGGTACATACTTAAATTCAACAATATTATTAGAATGTAGCGACAAAAATAGAACGAAAAAGACGCCAGCTGTGAATGACAGCCCCGGCGCGGTGTAGATGTATCCGACTGGATTAATATGTAATAGCATGACTTGAGGGCTAGTCTATCTCTGGCTCATAAGAGTTCATGTATTGTGTTTCGGACATACTCGTAGGGATGGCCACTTATCAATCAAGTCACTGAATTATTCAACTGTGTTTATTTCTTCGGAATCTAACAAGGAGAATATATATTTATTTTAATTCGAATATCAGATAGCACATATGTAATATCCAGGGCCGTCTTTACCAGGGGGTGCAAGGGGTGCGGTGCACCCCGGGCGCCCACCTTTTAAAGGTAATGAAAAAATATAACGCTATAGTAAACAATTACACAATAGGATATTTGACTGTCATAGGATACACAATAGGATATTTGACTGTCATAGGATACACAATAGGATATTTGACTGTCATAGGATACACAATAGGATGTTTGACTGTCTTAGGATACACTCCCGCACCCCGGCGCAGAATAGACTTAAGACGGCCCTGGTAATATCAATCCGTATTGGACCCGCGTGGTGAATTATGACCTGAAACCCCCTAGTTCTTTACTAGGGGAGGCCTATGCAAGCATTGGGATATTTAAAAAGCTGACATTGATATGTAGGCACCTACTACAGTTAGTATGTTTTAACGTTGTCCTATACAATGAACTTATTAACTGATAATAATATTACATTAACGGTTTCACATTTTATTAAGCTTATTATATCACAGAGCAAACTTATTACTCATTCTAACGTATCTTTTAAAGTAAAGTAATGTAACTTTTAAAGTAACGTATCTCATATCAGAAGACCTATCTAAAAGTAATGTGTGAACTGGAGTGTTTATGTGTCCCGCGTCGGGCGCCACTTCTCCAGGATATACGTCGTCGCGGCGTCCCTGGTGCCTTGTTTACGTTCCCGCGTGTCGCCGCTTTGTCGCCTCCGCCGATCGATACCAGGACCCGCCTTCATATTGAATTTTAATGAACCCGAACTTAAATAGCATGACTCCCCGAATTCCCGAAGTGTTTAAACAAAGTTGCTACTCCAAATTTTAATACATTCAACTGTCAGCGCTCAGGTCTTACGTACAATGTTAATGGAATTTTACGAGGAATGAGTTGTTTCTAAGTTTCGAAGTTGGGGCAGTACAAGAAATTGTTCCGCGCTCCCTTTGTCTTATAGGTAACTACATAGGCGGAGTATGTAGGTCTACATACATACACGTATGTAATTGTTACGTTACTGAATTGACTAGCTCTCCTCCCCGTGAGTAATATTCATGGTTAGTGAATTCTCTCACGTTCTTTGCTCTGATCAAATGTGCACTGTAAAGTACGGATTTATTCAAGTAGTGAATACCGCAGAGTAATAACTAGTGTCAAGATGTTATTGACAAAAGTGAAAGGATCACTTGTTCCAAGGGTATCTAGCTTATAGCTTTGACTATTCTTTGCCTAAAATTTCTTTGAATTCGCTCGCACATCTTTGTCCCACAGCATTCTTCATAAATGTTTTCTTGCTCAGGGCCATTACGTGGCTCGATCCAACGAACTACCACCCTCTCACCATTAGATGAACAGTGCTCGTCTGCCAACTGCGACGTAAAGCAAATTGATGGCCTCGCTGTTAGGTGGCTCCGCCTTTGTGCCAAACCTTTTTTAAATCATTTTTGGCACATATTTGAGTGAATTCTCTAGACATCGTTTCACCATCTTTGATCGTACGCAGAGAGAATATAATTTTTTTTCAGGTTGGTAGCTGTTTTAAACATGTCAAGGAGTAAAAACTTATAAATATTATATAATGTATTTTTGTTGTGATGAGATGATGACGCTGTGATGAATAACTTTTGTCATATTCAATTAATTTGTTTCTTATCAACAGATGGCACTTTAGACTTTGGGCAGCTCTGGCTCTCCACTGTTTTCCCATGTAGAAACAGTCCCCTGTGGTCTTATCACTATTACTCTTAAACAGATACTCGTATGATGATGGTGATGACTGATGAGCTATATTGTATCTGTTTATAATTCCGTATTTTTATTATAAAGGTTAGGTAATAAATATTCCACTTGTTTGTTTTCTCTTTCCAGACTTCTTTCAAGACTCTTTCCAGCAGATGAGAGCTAAACTTCTTATTTAAACCTGTTTACTCTCTTTTCGTAGAATTATACATTAATTCGCCATTGGCCTGACGTCCCTTATATCTTAACAATATTCTCTCAAGATCGAAACATTATATTTTTGTAGTTAAAGTTCGTGTAAGTGTAATAATACGCTTTAGCTGCCACAGCAATAATATGAAATATTTAGTTCTGAAATACTGTAATATTATAATTCTGATAAAGAAAGCCAAATTTACAAATACAGATTAAATCTACTAACTACATTAACTGTATATGCAAAAGACAACTTAAAGATACACTTAATAAATACTTTATTACTATAATTATATAAATAGTTTGTGCAAAATTATTGAATTATATAAATTATAAAAATTAAATTTAACCTATGGAGTAAAAAATCGTAATTTTTATTCATTATGTATTCATAAAAATTATATGACTACAAAAATATAAATAAACAGTTTATAAATGATTTTGCTTGTACGCATAGAAAACTAAATAATAATTATTTAGATTTCTATGCTTGTACCTATCTTCTCTACCAAAAAATCACCCTAATTGCTACGTTATCTATTCCGCAAATAAACAAATTTTTATTTTTATCTCCATCATTTCGCGAAACAAGGATCCCTTAGGGGTTAGCAAATTTAAAGCATTTATTTTTGGTGACATTTCAATTAAATTAATCGGAATAAAATCATAGGTACTACTGTTTTATCTGACTTCTCGGAACTTAATTATTAAAATTCTCAATAGATCGGTAAAAAAGAAATATTTAAGATGTATCTATCGTGTTTGATAATTTAAAAGTTAATTTTCGTAAATTCTGTATTATTTCCATACAAACTTTGACAGCCTGTTTCACACTTTTAGGGGTTGAATTTCAATAAATTCCTTCTTAGTCAGTCTTTACGTCATAAAAGGAAGCCACTGTTTAAATTTCATGATTCTAATTTCACTCTGGACTAATGTTAGCTTGCCATTTATCCCGGATGTGTACAGGCGATAGTATGTACTTAACTACTAAGTAGACTGTGCTCCACAACCACTTTCTTGTCATAAAAATATTTATTTATATATTGTTTTAAATAGTTTCTGATCACATACGAATAAACTCCCATATGGTCACATACGAGGTAACGTTTGAGGCAATTTTATCAACATTTAGAATTTAGGAAATATTTACTAATTTTGGACACTTGTATCCATTAACTCGCCCTTGACCAGGGTCATGGATAAGTTTCGGAGTTCACTCATGGTTACAATCGAGTCTACGTCCACCTAACAATGGGATATATGAGTTGTAAAATGTTTTGTCTCCCTTCTCATTACACAAGATTTCAATTTCACCTAATGTATCAATAAGCCGGATGTATAGGCCTTTTTTAATAAAAAACAAAATGGCCGGATGTTATCATGGGCGGGTCGTACCATATTATACCACCATAACCGCAAGCCGCTTGATATCACAGTGGACACAAAAAGCGGTGTAGACGTTACGCTTATACGAGTGTAATCTCGAATATTTACGAGCAAACACTGTCAAGGAATCTCCTCTATGATGAGTATGATGACACTTATATTAAAAAACAGATATAAAACAATTAAAACAGAACTATAATATTATAAATATCCAAGTCGTGCAAAACGTAACACAATAAATACAACCGAACGACAAACGCTCACCAGTTACACTGCTAACCTTTCATAATTATAATCAGACATAAGAATAAATGCATTTGTATATGCAAAATGCATATTTCTCAGTTTTCACACTATTGCATACTTCTATAATTTTCCGCTTGTAGTGCATTTTTTTAAATAAAAACCCGTCAATTAAAAATAGAACACTAGAAATTTTACGTATACAGACCTACAAAGAACCGCTTCCAAATGTACAATTAATTACCCCCGGAACCAACAATAACTCGATGAGGTACCTGGTTGAAAGCAGTTTTGTTTTATGCCGAGCATTTTGAGGCCATAAAAGAGGTAGTTGGTCAATTTGATAGTTCCGATGCACTGCCGATTGCATCATGCCAGCTGGCATTTGAAGACTTCAGTTAACAAGAGTATAACACTCATTAAGACGCACTTCAGTGATATTCCCGACATAACTGAAAAACTCGAAACCAAAAATCTTCCTCTGTATAATTCCATCATAATTTTAGACAAAATGGTGGAGTTAGTTCAGGCACTTCCGGACTCATTTTCGGAAAAGATCCAAAACAAGTTAGACGCCGTTCTTGTTTAAAATCCGGGTCTTGACGTGATTAAAGAAATAAAATGCATACATTAATGCCACAAGTCAAAGCTTGCCTGAATTTATTTCTGCGGACATGGCATCAAATTTTATTCTGTCACGTCGAAGCGGTCATTTTCGGTCTACAAATTAATTCTAACTGACAAACGTCAAGTGTTTGAAATTGATAATTTAGAGAAGTGTATTATTATAGTGTATTAAACACTATAATAGATTGTGTAAATTATGTCAGAGCTTTTATTTTGTGCAAAAAAAAATAATCTCACAACAACTTGTTTCTTTTCTGATAGTACATATATAATGTATATTTAGACCTTTTTTCGTGCATATTTGCATGCATATTTTGGCACATAATCCTATGCATTTTAGTGCATATAATCCTATGTCTAGTTATAATAATTTATACCAGCAAATCGCGTATATCAGATCATTGTTTTATTAATTTAAGAAATATGCGCTACATATATCTTACGCCGATAAAAATCAAGTGTTTATTAAGTTTGAAACGTTAAATTTAAAACACGCTGTCCTTGTATTCATTAACCCTACATTTGTGTGCATGCGCTAAAAGACAGATTATACGCGTTTCTATACTGCTTCCTCTATACTCTTTGTAGAGACGGACTGCCTCTCAGCCCTTGCAATAACAGCTCATCCATATATTCCTGAAAGGCATTCAAACTTTTTTCATTTATCGCCCTTTAGAACCTACATACATTAACTTATGATTGGTTGTTTGTTTACTTTCAAACGCCCATTTGGGAACTTGCGAGTCTATAAAAGGTAATAGCCGTAAAATGTGTTTAAAACATCCAACGTATAACACTAGATTCTTTTCCCTCCTTTACATAAGTTTTTGGTAAACTGTGTATGTTATCATTCTAGTTTTATGCATAAAGAACCCTAATGTAACTAATATTGTAAATATTGGAATGAATAGTAAACCAAATAGCATATGAATTATCTCGAACAAATTGTTTGTGGGTAGGAAGGAATTTCGTATTGTTGAAAAAAATAACCACGAACCTCCGCTACGATTCGCGATCGCCTCAGACCAATCAAGCCGAATCGTTTCTGGGTAGGTACTTAAATAATTATTTTACATTAATTATTTGCATTTATTTAATGAAAATAACGCTTAAATCGATCATTTGCTTTGGCGAGCAGACTCTTTGTGATATTTAGAATTACCTACACAGTAATTTTGATCTCCGTTATTAGGTTATTACCCACAGACAGATCCAAATACGTATGAGAACCCCACGCAAAGCGAGCTTTGACTACTTCATTCCAGTCACACCTAGGATTCACTAGTCAAAGGCCGATATATATTATTTTGGTTTCGGGGTTTGACTGATCTGATCAATTTAGCCGCTCCTACGATGAATCAAAACTACACCAGTCTAAAGTATATAAAGATCTCTAAATTAATAATTTATATTAAAATGTTAAATAAAATGTTTTTTTTTTTTATTGATTTTCAATGGGACTAACTTTAAACAACAATCTATCAATAACTGCAATTCTTATTCTTATGACTGCTTTTAAGCAACTAGATTTTTTTTTTCTTTTTATAAATGATGATATGTAATAATAATTATTAATTAGATGATATAGTTCTCTTAGCGGCATGACAATTATTAACATTGACTTGACCATCTATATTTTATTTCACCTGTTATTATTACTCGTATTTTGACGATTTTATTATATGATTAGGTAGATACTTTTATATGATATATTTATCGATTGTTGTTAACATTTTTAGAAATTAATCATGTCAAGTATTTATGAATTCGGTTTATATACTCGTATATGGAATTAAATTTTGCATGCCTGTTGGGGCAGAGCATAATGGGTCATATTTGTAATTAACACCATATTCATAACCTATGTTTTAGCAAAATAAATTATTTGATTTGAAGGTCGAATTTTAAAATCTATTTGGGGGTTTGGCCAAAGCTATCGGTCAATCCTAGGATTGATTAGTCCTTGTGCGAACTAATCCGCACTGGACCCGCGTTATGGATTATGGCCTGAAACCCCCCAGTGATTTACTAGGGGAGGCCTGCAGTGGGACGTTGTAGGCTGATACATGTACATTATTGTACATATGTATAAACCAGAAGAGTGAAATTTAATTAGAATATAAGCCTAGAATATTTACTGTACGTACGCGTGGAGGCGAGTATCCCCGCGTATTAAATTTTGTACTAATTAAGCAAACAATAAATAACGCCAACGCACACAACACATTCTTCACAACACAACAAAGCTTCGTTAAAATTCTAAGCTCTATAAAGTTACGTTGGAGTTTTGTATTAATTTACCTGCTTGTGTCTCCATCATATAGGTATAATTACATGTTTAACCTAAAGATGCTGTTAAACCCAACATACTATATAAACTTTGATCTCTTATTGTCTTCTTTTGTATTTGTGACTCTATTGGAGCTATTACGCGACAGCGCGGAAGTGCGGTTTCAATAAATTAAATAACGATGTGAAAACAACGTTAGGTTGGTAGGTACCTATCGATAATTTTGATTTCTGTTTATTATTGATAATTGTTATATTTGCATATCGCGCGGCGTTGTGCACATACCAATTGTACAAAATCTTCACTTTAGTCTTATTTATCAACTGCTATTACTCCATGCACCAATACTACTCACTCCATAATTTTATTGCTGGATACAAGGCTTGAAATATCGCGGGACTACTTTTCCGCCACTTGTCATCATTCCCCTATTAGTGATTACCATATTCATACCACTATTAATTGTAATTTTTGTGTAAAATAAACTGTCACTAGAGTTATTAACTTTCAGAATAGTCAGTTTTTAGCACGATGTTGGATTAGGAACGTTTATTGATTATAAACCCGATAGCCCGGTCGTAAAATGCTTTGAAACGAAAGAGATACAGTGGGCAAAGATCCTTTAAAAGGGGTCAACGAGTCGGGAAGGGACAGGTCATCGCACTTCGGCTAAATACATATGTACTCAAATTCATAAACAAAAAGGATAATTTGTTCCGTTATTACACCTTTTAAGGATGCTATAACTGACTTGACGATAACTTGGCCAATAATTTACACATTGACATTAATAAAGTAATGTTTAGACGTCAATTTCTTTTCCGTGATAAAAACGATCAGCCTAAATGGATGTATGAAGTATGTTTATGTCAATACTTCTTCAGAGAGATCGTTTTTAAACGGAGATTATTAAAATGTTTGTGTCTCCCAATTTTAAATAAGTAGGTACGTATACGTTAATACTTCTTTAAAAAGTAGCCTTTAAAACGGTAAGTATTTTCCCAGACATTACGAAAGTTGCGTACGTCACACCCATTCATAAATCAGGATTTAAAGCTGACATAACTAAATACATACCAACTTCGGTATTTTTTTTATATAGAAGTGGGCGGACGAGCAAGCAGTCCCACGTGGTGGTAAGTGTTACCGCCGCCCGTGGACACCTGCAAAGATGATATTTCATCTTTCCCATTTTAGAATGACATATAATCAGACAGCAGCGTGGTTTTATGCACCGTAAATCAACTTTGTCAAATCTTCTCTATTATTCAATTTTTTTGTTTGAAGTCGTAACAAGCGTAAGCAAATTGACTCTAATACTGATTTCAGAAAAACATTTGACAACGTTGATCCACATACGAGTGTTGTTGTTTAAAAAACTCGATTTTAATTGTATCAAAGGAAATCCTCTAGGTCGGTTTGCCTCATATCTTACAAGTCTTACAAACATGTCATAAACGGTCATATTTCCAAAATGCCTCAAAATGCGTTGCTCAAGGATCTATCCCTGGTCCGCTACAATCACAGAACAACAAACATTTTTTTTATATTCTGCGGTTACAATATATCCTTTTCGTTAACGATATTTCGAGTTGTTTTCAAAACTGCCAGTTTTTACTTTATGTTGATGACCTTACAGATTTCGCATATTGTTTAAGTAATAAATTGCAACTCGCAACTGACAAATGCAGCATTATCTCGTCCACACGAAACTATTATATAATAAAATCATCTTTGACTACCACATCGGAGGTAATTTTCTTAACAGTTTCTAGCATTCGCGTCTTGAACAACTTCAAGTGTTGGGCCAATAGTGTACTAAAAACACAGAATTAAGGTTTCAGAATTAATTCAGTTCAGAATTAAGGAATTAATTTAAGGTTTCATATTTATCCACCATAATTTATAATGGTCATTTAATATGGTCATATAATGTTACTTTTACCGTTATTTAATTTGTATAGATTATATATCAAAAACTTATCAAAATTACGTTAATACATAAAGATACTTTAACATTACCTCTGCCTATTTTATGTCACGTTAAAAGACTACGATGTTTAAAACGAAAATCCTGTAGAAAAATCTCGGCGTATAATTTCATCAGAAAAGGCTTCAGTAATTTGAAGAATATACACTGAGACGGAGTTCGCGAGAAAATGCACTTCATTCCATGGCGGAGATTCAAAGCATTCTACAACACTTTATCACATACACACCAAGTGAAATTCTGCATTTAATCTTGTATATTTACTAAAAAATTTGTTAAGAATTCAGTTTTTTAATAGAGTTGAAGGACCTTTAAGGAAGTTTTAATTTATATTTTTTAAAGTTTTAATTTGTTTAAAAGCAATAAATTATTTCATGACATAAAGAACAAAGAACTAGGCTGTCTTTGTTAAAATACTTTATATGAGTAGATTTACGGGCGAATATCTTTTACAACCGCGATACTGCGAAGATAAATCAATTCTAAAAACCTCAATTAAATTAAAATCGAACATCATGATAAAAATCAAATAATCATAATTAAAACTGGCTTATAAAATATTACCACCAGTAAAGAGTTTTTTAAAATCATAAGCCATTTCAATTTTTTGTGCATATTTTAATCTAAGATCATAATCAAGTTACCATAATTTCTCATCCGTTGTTTTCTACTGTGAGTGGGTAGACGCGCTCAGGCAAACATCCTTATATTTTACTTTTTTCCACATTTTTTATAGTACAGACACGACTCAGCAGGCTTGGATAATTGTATTAAAAACTAATTATTCCTCTGTCTTCATCTTATAATAACGTCGCACGACGTGTAAATTATGTAAAAAGTAATACCTTGTGATTTTATTTTCATAGGTCATCTTTTAAAATTTTATTTGGGAATGAGTTGAGCTGACTGCAATAAATTAGTTCTAGTGTGTTGCCAATCGTAATCGTAATAGTTGTTTTAATCTCTCTTTCAATGAACATGGTCTAATCTGACTACAATTCCGACAATTATGTAGTACATAAACAATATAATGTCCACATAAGGAAACCCCTATTGCATACATACTTGCGCATTACACATAAGAATTCTAAGACTTAATTAGAAATACTTAAATTGTGTACTTTAATTAAACATCCGTGAATTGTTCAACACAACTTAAGTTAGGTTTAAATTTTTCGCAAATCGTGTCGTTTTTATTAGGACAAAAACAGACTGACTGGACGAGAAAAATATGCAACATTGTAAAGTTCATGTTACACAATTTAAGAAAGACTTTCTTAAAAGAAAACACCCAATGAGCAACAACATAGCCGTGCAGCGATTTATAAGAGGAAAAGTTGACTGAATATGACCATTTAACCTGCACCGTTCCCTTTCTAGTTGTTAAAAGGAAGGCATTTTTCATGGGAGTGCGGAGCGAGACCGGGCACAATTTGTGCTCTCGACGTTGCCATCGCTGCCTGAATACAATCGCGAAATGCTCCACGTTAAATTACTAGAAAATGCTATTTATCTCGGCGACAGAGCGATCCAACTTTGAACGAAGCAAAACGTATCGAATCTTGTGACAGTTTAAATTCCTCCCCACAATAAATGCTTGTTTGAATCCAAGACTCAAACGATGGAAACTTTACTCATGTTCAACTATTACAATTGGAACTGAGAAATAAGTAGTGAGGTAATCAAAGTTTATGATATACTCGTACCTATACTACCATTGATGATGTTATTGTTTAGATCTTAAACGGATGTGGGCTTCATGTGGCGTCATGTACATTCTTTTTTTATAGGAAAGCAACGGCAAACGCGCATAGTCCTGGTAGTAAGTGGATAATGTCGCCCATGGACATCCGCGGTATATGCCAACTGCAGTCCAGAATGGCAAACCTTGACACGCCCATGGAGGCGCTGCCTACCTTTGGAAATGTAGGAATGGATCTGGAGAAAGAGATGACAAAATGGGGAAGTATAGGATATTTAAACAGTCTGCAGTCATTATACAAGACCTTGAACAAATATAAAATATAAAAAGTATACACGTTTACGTCTGATAACTTAGCCAGTTCAAGAAAATAGATTAGATTACATTTCTACAATTATTCAACCTTTTTGTATAGAAAGTTGTCTTGTTTAGGTACAAAAAAAACAAAGTTAGAAAGTAAACTAATACTGCTGCCGTTTACTTCAGGACTTTCGCGAGCCTGCATGAGGACCCATTTATTGGAAACGTCGAATTGTATACTAATGAGGATCCGTGGGAAGGACAGTTAAATGTTTTATATCATAATAATTTTGTTCCGCCATGAGAGGTAGACGAATTTTTTAATGGTTCCAACGTTACTAAATTACATGCATCAGATTTTCGGTTATATTATAATTTTAGATTAGAAACCGTAGATTTAGAATTTTCCCCGTACAAAGATACGTATACAAAGTCTGCGATTTGTCAATACGTAATAAATCACACGACGGATCTGAATAAGATGCTCACATAAGAAAAACACAATAGGAACACCTCGCAAAGCCAGTGAACGCTGTGACAAATCCTCAGTGTTCATCCAATATGCATTCATCTCAGCTGATGGATCCTATTGGTTGAAAAGCCCGGCAGCACAGTCATTCGTCAACACAACAATCATGCCGCAGGGGACAACGGGATCTTCTTGCCTCTTTCAAAAAACGTAATATTATTACTCAGAGTTCCGCGTAACCCTTTTTGTGTGAAGCTAACATTTTTCAGCGGAGGGCGAATGGAACATAATTTGTATAGTCGGGAGCTCGCCGACGCTCCCTCTCCTCGAGTTTACGTCTCCGGCCTGTCGAGACAGACGCTAAATTTTTTCTTTCAAATAAATGTTCCTAGCCGGTAGGTAGACCACTACCGTCCGCTAAACAGAAATTGAGAAAACAATTACTGGTTTAGAAGTTTGTTTTGCACGTACCATAAAAGCATTACGTTATTTTTTTCCTTAAATACATTTCATTGATTATAGTCTCGTTATAAAGATAAATAAATATAGCACTAAGATATTTATTTTTGATATCTACACAGGGGCCATATTTGGTATCTACTTACCTTTCTCAAAGTATGAATTTGTAAATTGGCAACTCTGTTACGTCTGTTCCGTTAACTGTGCTATAAATACATAGTTTGTTTATATTTAAAAATCTCCGCAAAGCTCGAAATTCTAGAAATCGCGATCTTGTAAACACCTTTCCATTGTTTTCCAACTTCTCCATTTCCAAACATCCAAGTCATCAAATCAAGGTAATTAATTAATTATTGCTGATTTATTGTGTTCCAATTTTCGGGGCCCCGAAGCCACCGAGTCGATTTCAACATCAAAGGAGTGGAAATGTTTGTATTCAAGCGGAGGGATTTGACTTAGTTGATAATTAAGGGTTGTTGCCCGATAAATCTGTTGGGGTATACAATACTCAACCCGCAATATTGTCAAGATTGATTTATTTGAAACTGTAAACTCACATACTTCTTGCTTAGCCAATGTCCAAAGGACCCAACTTTGTCACAGACTAATGTTACTTCTCTATGTGGATCACATACGTGAATGTATTCTACAAAATATCTAGAGTCTAGAGTGTAATAAATAATAATAGTATGAATCAAATCACTCGGGTACATTGTTGAGGTAGGTACAGATACTCCTAGTCTTTACACGGGTCATATTCATTTTCAATATATTTTTCACTAGGATGTTGCTCTCTTCATACATCGATTCTGCCTCCTTTTGAATTCTATCTACTACTTCATCGAGATATCCGATATTATTTTCCATTTTTTCACTTTTATTATTCAGAGAAGCCACCGACCGCAGTGAAAAATGCATCCAACAATGCTTTCCGCAGGATTTTCAAAGGTTCCACCAAAAAATCCCGTACAAAAAATATAAATAAATGTAAATAGAACAAGTAACGAAAGAAAGACAAATAAACTTCAAAACAGAAGTTGTTGGGGAATGTAAACCCAGATAGTGTGTCTGAGTGTTTACTTTCCGCGTGGGAGAGGTGCTTCACCAGTTATTGTTCGGGCATGTCTATTGAACTTGGAGGCTGCTGAGGTCATAGGGTTCGATGCCCCATCCGCACCATCACGCTGATTTGCATGTTTCCAACGTGATTTCATGCTCATCTCATTTTATCGTCCGTTCGTATTTCTCGGAAACGTGACCAACTGAATTTGTTGCATGCTGGTGACGATTTCTTACGATGCGTCTGTGTTTAATAGCTTCACCCTTGCACTGAGAGCTTTTAACTTTTGTTTTGAATGTTGTACAGACACGACTGTCTTGAAGATGCTAATAAAATAAACATCAGGGAACTATACGCTTTCGTGCCGGGCCATAAATGGGATTCAGATGTATTTTATTTGTAATTTTTACCGTACATGGCATTTAACGTTCTTTTGCAGGTAAGCGTAGACGTGGAAATAAATATTGGAATCTAGACATTCTCGACATGTCAGCTGTAACAGCAGAAATGTGTATGTTGCTAGTGAGACGAGTGTCCGGCGAGGTGGACCGACGTGAGATCGTGTTCGCGGTTGTGTGGTTGATTAAATCTGTCGGGTGCAAACTCGCCAACTTGTGGTTACCGGGAGTCGGGTTGCAACCTGATCGGAACATCGAAATAAGAAACCTTGTCTTGTAGGCGATTGTTATCGTGACCATACATTCGAAAGTTGTCGCGTAGGATCAAGGTCGTGCCAACTCTCCGTCTGGCTTGTTATCCATTGTAGATAAACTTCGAAGGGCCCTTATGTATAAAATGCTACATGAACAACTGCTACTGCTGTTATGATTTTCAGTGTGCTTGGGAAGAAAAGAAAAATAATTGATAATATTTAACAATAGACTACACTAATATGACAAAAAACCACAATTGAATTTTCCCCATCACAACTCAGTATTCCCTAATACTACAGTAATACCACAGGATTTATTTCTTACTTCCACGCAGATATTATTGTCAGCGATTAATTGGATTGCTTTTTTACGAGGCGTATTCGAAAAGTAAGGGCCGTTCGCTTATATTTCAAAATCGACAAGTCGTAATACGTTTAAACTTGTGCATATCTGTACGTGCACTACTCGTGCAGCTATTTCAGGTGTTGTTTTGATTCAGTAGTCATTTGCCTATCTGTGCGTACAGTAAACAATGTCCGCGATAATCGTTGCTCCCGCTGTGAAGTTCGCGCTGTAATAAGATTTTTGTGTGCAAAAGGATCTTCAGCTGCTGAAATTCATCGAGAGTTATGCCTAGTTTATGGACCTACTGTAATGAATGAAGGAAAGGTTAGACAATGGTGTCGTGATTTCAAAACTGGACGAACAAATGTTCATGACGAAGAGCGGAGTGATAGGCCCAGTATGCAAACCGATGAAATTGTTTCTCTGATGGACCAAAAACTGCGATCTGATCGTCGGTTGACGATTAGTGCCCTGGCTGATGAATTTCCTCATCTTGGACGCACTACTGTCTACGCAATTGTCACGGAAAAACTTGGATATCACAAATTGTGTGCAAGGTGGGTACCAAAAATGCTTACCGACCAGCACAAAGAGCAAAGACTGTCCAGTGGACGAGAGTTTTTGAACCGTTACCGACAAGATGGAGATGATTTGTTTTCCCACATTGTTACCGGTGATGAGACGTGGATATCCTACATCAATCCAGAAACAAAATAGCAATCAATGCAATGGCGCCACTCAACTTCACCAAAACCAAAAAAAATTAAGCAAACTCCTTACACGAGTCGAAAAATGATGGCTACCGTTTTTTGGGACGAAAAAGGTGTTCTTTTGGTTGATTTTATGGAACGTGGGACAACAATTACAGCTGACGTGTATTGTGAAACGCTCAATAAGTTAAGACGTGCGATCCAAAATCGACGACGTGGTAAACTGTCATCCGGTGTAATCCTCCTTCATAACAATGCGCGTCCTCACACCGCAGCCAAGACCCAAGAGAAAATTCAAGATTTACGTTGGGAAGTTTTTAACCACCCACCGTACAGTCCCGACCTTGCACCCAGTGACTACTTCCTTTTCTTACATTTCAAAAAATGGCTCGGTGGACAACGCTTTGAAAACGACAAGGAAATTAAGAACGCCGTTGAAAACTGGTTCAACTCGCAGGCGGTGAGCTTCTATGCAGAGGGGTTAAGGAAGCTGGTGCAGTGGTACGAAAAATGCTTGGAAGTGAACGGCGATTATGTGGAAAAGTGAAGTAGATTTGTAGTAAACTAAATGTGCTAATAAAACCTATTTCATATGATTATAATTTTTTTTATGACGAAACGGCCCTTACTTTTCGAATACGCCTCGTACTATTGAACTTGAAAAATGTCTAATAAAACAGAGAATTGACTTTTTGGCGGGAACGGTTCACGTTTAAATGTTTAAATTAATTAAATTACATTGTTTAAATGCGAACCACACAGTTTCACGCTCTTGGACAGACTGCACCAAAGCTTCCACATCTAAAGTCCCAATGGGCAAAGGAGCTCGACTGATTATCTGTCACGCCGGTTCTACTGGATCCGGCTTCGTGAAGAACGCGTAGCTGGCTTTCGAGTCAAAGAGCACTTCTGACTACCATGAGGAGATGAATGCTGACACTTTCGGACAGTAGTTTGAACATCAATTATTACCCAGCCTGCCGGAGCCTTCAGTTATTTTAATGGACAATGCTTCATACCATTCCATGCAGGTGGATAAAGCGTTTACCCAGGCCAGTAAAAGAGCAGAACTGGTTGCTCGGCTTGAAAAAACGACATTGATACCAATGTCCAGATGCTGAAAGCAGATAAAACTAGTGAAAAAGAACAAGGCGACAAAAGTGCGATACGAGATTGACTAGCTGGCTCTAACACACGGACATAGCGTTCTCCGATCTCCGCGGTACCATTGTTAGTATCGAGTTCATCGAGCCTGCCATCTATCGAGCAATGCCAGCAATGCCATCGAGTTAATATGGGCCCAAATTAAAGGTAAATGTTCAAATTGACTTTCTTTATCATTTTAAACACAGTACTATTAATCTTGGTATATTTGTGTGTTGATGTGAAATATTTTTTTTTATATTCAATATACCAATCAGTCGGTTATATGTATTTGGTGCTATGGCACGGACTTATTCTATACAAAGAATAAGTTATACAAATAAGTCTATACAAAGAATAACGAGGCGGTTTCGGACTAACATGCGGACCCAATGCAGATTGGTGGATATTATAGGTACAGGCTGCAGATGTTTTTTAAACTTTTTGGCGGGGTTCCTTACAACGTTTTCCTACAAATCGTTGAACTAGCGATACGTAATTAAATAATCCGTAAGTACTTAAAGTATAATAGAAACTCCGTTTCATAGGCCGGTGTTCGAACTGACGTGAGTTTCAATCTAGACAATCACCTTAATCTACTAATAATATGTCTAAGTTGTAATGGCTTTATATAGCTCTTGGTTATTTTGTTTATGCAATATTTGGTAGTGATCCACACAATATTTTCATTAATACTGTGTCGTATCACTCTTCAAAATTTCCACTTACTCACATTGCGTGCCAAAGTTACAAGCAGGCATCAAGTTCGTATGTCCTGAAATCAATAGTGATTGAAATAAAGTCCTCGAGACTCGGGCACAGCGTACAAAAAAGCGGTATTATATCTACATTTAAACGTTAAAAATGCATCTCGAATATTTCCTACACAAAAGCAATAACGTTTTGCTCATGGCAAGGATAGAGTAGAATAAACAATAGGATAGAGTAGAGAAGCACCAGATATTTTTTTATATTGTATTACAGGTTACACAGCTGAAAAATAAAAACAAGGTGAAAAAACAAGAAAAATAAATTTTGGATGACTGTGACCGCGATATTAGGATTGATTTTACAATTGACAATGAAATAATTATTCAAGTAACTGATAACGACGACAATAGTAAAATACTTAACAAAACATATTTTAACGACAATGTCATTTTTTTAATTTCCGTATTCCCTATTCTATCACATCTGTTAATAAAAGTATTTCATGCTAATGTTTTTTTTTTTTTTTTTTATAGACTAGGGGGCGGACGAGCAAGCGGTCCCACGTGATGGTAAGTGTTACCGCCGCCCATGGACACCTGCAACACCAGGGGGCATGCGGGCGCGCCGCCGACCTTGCAAAATCCTATTCACAGCTCTCTTGTAGAACCCCATATCATAGCTCAATGGAAAGACCTCTTGAGGCAGTTCGTTCCACAGCCTACGGGTTCGCGGTATAAAATAAAAAACGATTGTCTATAGTCACATCACTAGTTACATTAATCTGACATTATGTCAAATCGGTAATCTTTCTGCGGCGTACCTTTAATTGTAAAAAATGTGTACTATACGTTTTGTGGTGTAATAGTGATAGTATATTTTAATATACTATTCAAAGTTTACTTCAAGTTACTTCAAGTCAAAGTCTATTGAAGTTTACTTCAAAGTGTTTTTGTGTCTAATATTTGTGATAATGAAATAACAGCACTGTGTGTGCTTCCAAGGAGTCCCTTTCTGTCCTCAGTAAACCTACTATCATTTTACTGAGCGACTCCTGGCTTACTTCAACGGGACTGGACATTGATATGATGCGTTTAGGACTTTGAAGTTGTTAATTACGAAGAAAACTTGACACTGACAGAATGTATTAATTCCACCATGACCATATATAAAAAGAAGAAAAAACAGAGAATTGTTGCAATAAAGAGAGCCGTAGCCGTAACTATCTCTGTACGCTCGTCTGCATAAAACTTGCTAATTAATAATAGCATTTAGACCAGTGTTCCGCATTAAATTGTTAAAACCCTTCCGAGCGGCGGGCGCTGGATTAAAACGTTTAAAAAGAACTTTTATTCAACGTATCACTTAGTTACCGCGGGCGGCGAGCGATCCATTCTATTGTCGGCATTGTCGCATTGAAAAAGATGCTATCGCTGTTATTTTCGAGAAAAATAAGGGAAGGTGCGAGAAACGCAAATTGTGCTGAATTTCGTTATTATTATTTGCTAACGTGATAAAAAAGGGAGGGACGGTGAGAAAAATTTAATAAGAGCGGAGTGTGCGACATGGGTGAGATTGGAAATATTAGAAAATATTACTTAATGCCCGGAGTATGGTCGGGACAGACTTGGGAATGAATCGACAAGGCACGATGGTAGGGGCAGCGGCGCAATCTGCCCGATACCGGCTTATTTTATTCACTTGCCTAGCCCCATTCTTTTTTGAGCCACCGTTTATTAGATACCGGTTGTCTCATTGTGCGCGTTATTGTATCGTGAAATATTGACGCGGGAAATGAAACTTTGTTATTAGAATAGTAGCTCTTATTGTTCTCCTTTAATAACGACCTATTATTTATTACGAGAGGCTATTTATATATCATACCTATGTAACTCATTAAAGATTTATGGAACAGATAAAATTCAACAAAGTATGATCGTAGTAGCTGTCTTATCTATTGTGGGTGCATGTAATTGTTTTAAACAATCACATAAAGGATTTGTTCCTTATGTCAAAATGAATTACTTGTCTTTGATAGCAGATTGTTGATTGGCATTTAACTAAAAACAGGAACTCATAACACGGAGACGCAAAACGTGTTATTAATTAATTCACACACATTTAATTAACATTATATTTATATACCCGCAACATTTCTCATATGCAATGACCTACATTTAGAAACGTACCTCATTGCTCGTGGGAGCGGAGAAGGCAAAGTTTTAATTTTTGACTCCATTATGTGATGCCTATTCAGTTTTCCCACTTTAGCGTAAATTTTTCGCCTTAGAAAACCGTACAACCAGTACGGTAATTAAAAATGTTTGAAACAGCCTTTTGAATATTATAGCTCACAGAATGAGGAAACTGAAGTGATAATGGTTAGATGATATCTGCCGTAGGACCGATAACCGATGGTATATAGTCGAAACTTCGGAGACCACGTATTCATACTGCGCCGGCCAGGTGGATTGACAACTTGAAAACGTTCGCCACTAGTGGCTGGATGAGAAGAGTCGAAGATCGTGTTTTGTGACGATCCTTAAGTAAGGCCTATATTTTGCAGTGGAGAGACAGGCTGATGGTGTATGAAAAAAATTGATAAAAGAACTTTTTGAATTTAGCGATTGCCCGAGGTGAATGAATTCGCATCTTTAGTTTGTATCTGGTAACGGATTTTCTTATTGGATATAATATTTATTTTTTTATATGTCCGGCTTAAATACCATTCGACGTAGATTATCTTTAATCTCAATTTCGTGGTAGAGATTGGTAATGTTATGTTTCTCGTGGAATAATCAGAATGTAATGAATATTTAAAATTGTGAGGTAATAATGAGTTTACAATTATTGTTTTGTCTCATTTCCTCAACTGAAATGTTACGTAATCATGGAATACCGCATGATTATAAGAGAATATATGTCTCAATATGCATCTACATTAATTTACAGGTATGTGGGCGGTTATATGTAGCTACTAAAGGTTTATTAATATTAATTAGCAAAGGCAATTAACAATGCGAACAACACTGTGGTTAGAATAAAATATATCAACTAATTATCTATAACCCCTGAGTGACGAGCGAACAAAAGAAGGTAATTAAGGAATGGCGCCGTTTGCCAGTGACACTTGAATAAGATCACTTAGTTGAGTAATCAGGCAGTCAATAATCGAGTAATTTGCCCGGGCCACGTGAAATGAACCGAAAGTAATAGACTACCATTTCAAATATCTAACGAAAATTTGGGAATACGATTCGCATTTTTACTAGACAATTGGTTTCGTGACGCTAGATTGAAATAATACAATGAAAGGTTTCCAAATTAAAAAATTGTAATTTTTTAAAGATTGGCGAGAAAATAGGGTGGGTGGAGAACTAATAACGAAGTAAATGCCTAGACAAACTGTTGTTGAAGGACGTCAAGACTATTTTGATAAAAATATCATAGTGAGAAAAAAAAAACACTCAATGGCCCACAGTAGGACTCTGTATTGCAGGTTCAAAGACATGTAAAAGGGTGAACACGCTTCAAACATCGATTTTAAAACTAATATATAGTAAGTTGATTTCGAAAGATTGACAACTACGAGTACACTACAGTTAGCACACCACAGTCTCTGGATTGATAATTTAATCAAAAATCTTAAACAAAGATGTACATGTACTCTTTATGTACTTATATCCTCGTCAAGTAGACAGTCTTTGAAGGACAAAAAAGATAGCAATTTCTAATTTCCGTTTATCGTTTCGTAACACACAACGAAACTAGCTCGATATTTATGAGGGTCTCGAGTAAGTTCCGAACAAGCCTAGAGCGAGTAAACTCAGGGAATATATTCCCCGAATCTCATATGCATAGTTTGTAAAAAATCTCTCGAGGAGGCGCGAACATAAAATCGGGTATCCCGACTAGCCCGGGGGAATACTCCCAAGTCTACGGAAGCGAAACTTCACTACGTATAAAACTTGATCATGTCTATCTGAACTCAACTTGGGACCTTCATTTTGCACTTAAAACGCTTTCTTAATTGGACGAATAGTTTGATGGACTCTCCTTAAAATAAAATAATTTCTTCTCTTATATTCTTAACTTCTCTTTGCCATTCTATGAGTTGCTTAAGTGGGTTTAATTAATTTTTATTGCGATCAGAACTTTGCAATTAAATTTTTAAAAGATTTTTGTCATTTTTTTTTATTTTTGCACATAGTACATATTTTTGTATATTTTTATACCATTATTATGTGAACGCGCTTTCACTTATTTTCACGTGCCCTGCCGCGCGCTGTTTTACCTTGTTTAATACTCGTATGAACTGTGTGCACTTCACCAAATCAAGTGAACTTAGTATAAGTAGACCCAAGGTTGTCGCATCTCTAAGGTAGGAGTCACGCAGCGTACGCGGTGTGGGTGGAGCATAATGCGTGCGCGCACACAGTTCGTTCACTTACACTCCCACACAGCGTCGTCGTGCCTTATTTAATGAGAGATGGAAGAGTTACGTAAACTTGGTGTAATACTAAATTGACCCAATGTCGCCTCTCTGGCGTAACTACGCAGCTTCCCATGTGTGGGCGGAACAATATGCGTCCGCACACGACGCAGTTCGTTCACTTGCACTCCCACGCTGGTTCTCCATGCCTTGTTTATTGCGAGATGGGAAAACCAGTTGATATTGATGAGTTAAAAAATGGATTAATCATCGTTTAGATGATTAAAATATCCGAGAATAAGCTATCCTCTAAATGGATTTCTTCTTCATCGCGGTAGTCAATGATATTCAGAGCCCTGTCATGATATAACGATTATTATCAAGTAAAATATAAATAATACACGGATAGAAAAATTTAATACAGATGTCAAAACAGATTAGATTTATTAGTTACTTCGTGGTGTCGAGTTGTAATAAATTGCGTACAAATTATAATCTTTTGTTGTTCAATTCTGAAATTAAATTAAATTCTGCGTTTAACACTAAATTAGTTTAGAACGAGATTAATGATGAATTGAAAAATGTGGCGAGTCACCTCTCCCGCGTCCAAACGAGGCACAGCGGGTATGTTAAATAACCGTTGACTTGCGTTCAATCATGTATCACTCTCGAAAGTTACCATCAATCACTCACACTGACAGGCGAGAAACAATACCTACTTTGGCTGGACCATTCCATTCTATTTCACACTGTTCCGTGTCTAATACTACTAATACACGAGTCGAGTACAAGTATCAGACCGTCAAGTGTCAGAGCTGTGTTTGGTGCGTCCACACGTCCAACAGTTCATGCCTTTTAGATACTTTGAGCTAATCGAATATTATTAAGTTTACGCACCTCGATTCCAAGGATTTATGTTTAGTATCGCATTTCACATTGAACACATCACAAAATGATGAAATTACTATGCCTAAATCGCTGCATACTGACACAGCATATTGGTACATGCCACGTGTTATATGTATATGGTTCGAATCTACTTAGCTTTTATTAAAGAAATTGCATACATTGGCAATACAATGAATACATTTGCATACATTACTCAGATGCGCCGCTACGCTACCTTTGAAGATTTAGAACTAGATCAGGGAAAAGGGAAATTGGGAAATGATAAGGAATAGGAATAGTATAACGTGATAAGTCCCATTATTCTTTATTGCCCCATTATTTCCTTAAAGCCGGCATTCATTCATTCATTCATTCATTCATTCTTACGGCATGGGGAGTATAATGGTACAAGAAGTTTTCCTTATTTCATTTCATTATACTGTCTACTTGATGTGATTTGATGAGATAGAATGGGAGTAGTGAGCGTTTATTGGAGTGAGAGAGTGAGATCTTATCCCATCGCACTTTCTACTCGAGGTAATGGGAAAGAGGCTCTGGCTAATCTCACTTACTCTTAAATAATGTTGTAAAAATTAGCACTAAGCGGTCGACGCTCGAGGACCGAGTCAGCGGTAATGACCCTTGAAGATGTTATACGCTCGTGAGCGTTGTAGATCAAGTTTTTAATGTTTGATGGTGTTAGCTTGAATCAAAAACGGTTAAAGGTTTATTAGCACTCGATCACTCAACGCTCATTGTTACAGCACTACTCCTGAAGCACATACATGGTTACATTCTACAGCATTATGATGTTAATATGATTATGATGATATCATAATCATAATCAATTATGATATCTTCTGTGGGATTATATTGATGTTAATAGATTATAAACAACCATACTAATAATAGTATACAATAAATAGGGATTTAATTCCTGACACTTTTAACGCGAATAGTTTTTTTTTATAAATCGTGATGAGAATACCCGAAGCGTTCCTCGTATTATCACTTAAACCGGTTACATCGGCGTAACGTAACACGTATTGAATATGTAGCAATCACACTCTTTGTTATAATGATCCGATTGAAAGTTCATCAATCTTAACCAGAACTCTATGAATGGATATTGTTTTCGATCGATATTTAAAACGATAAGATTTTGTTTACAAAGTTACCATCAGTGGTGATCGGTTTAGCTTATTGTTTTAGATACAATTTGTGGCATAAGCTACTAGTGACATCCAGCATCATTATCATCGCGGTTCAGTTAGCTATTGTTCACGATGCGGTATGGTATATAATGTCCCGATAGTACCCAATTTGTTCAATTTGTTATACCTTACCATCGTCTTTTGTTTTCATTGCTGGATATAGGCCTCTCCCAAAGACCGCCAGCACACATGTTCTTCTACTTTTCTCAACAAGTCACTACCGCCGACTTCAAAACATCATATAGGAATAGGTAGGAAATGGTAAAAAAAAATTGAAAGAGAGCACAATTTTGCCAAGTAAACGGTGTTGTACGTCATTTTGGTACTTTTTAACAATGAATGAATTCTATAAAGCACAGTTAGTTGAACACAAATATCCCCGAACACTTTTGTTTTGTAAGAAACGAAGATCGCAAACACAGTATTCTCGGAAAAGGGAACGTGTACCCCAAATTCATTAATATCGCTCCTCCGATAAAGCCACCAGAATGTACGGTTGAGGAAATTGCTTTATTGACACACAGTGACGTCGCACGACGTTGACGCGTGACGTGACGATGTTGACGTGTCGTGTCTCTACCCGCGAGATGAATTACGGACGATCGTGTGGCCAAGAATGTGTCAGTTGTGACGTGTGATCTTTTGTGTCGAGCCTTCCTTTGTATAGGTGACTGGGGATACAGCTAAAGGCATAATCTTGCCCAGTAGCGTCCTCCCAATCCCCATTACGGCGTAGTTTACAGAACTCCGCTCAAAGGTTTATGTAAGTACAAGATTCTGTACGGTTACAGAGTTCTAGGTGTTCTCTTTCTAGGTGCGTTCCAAGGAGAGGGCAGTCCACCTTATACGATAATGATTTAAAGACAATAAATTAAAGACATTGTTCTTTAAACTAGTCGTTTATACAACGTTACCAAATGGTGATCAATTGACAACGATATAATATGTGTCTTTGAACGAAAAAGAAGCAATAGAAAAATCTAATAAACATGAGTAAAAGAATTGAGATTTGAGGGCCATAGCATAGAATTTAACATTTTTTAATAGCGTTCAAGTGGTTTCGCGCAAAGTTCATAAATCAAAACCGGCGTGTAGTTGGCAATTAATCACGGGCCTGTTTCTTTTCAGCAATCTGTTGTTTTGCATCAATGCGAGTTTTTAATTCATTTTGCGTAGAACACTGGGAAAACACTGGCCGGTGTATACATACAAATTATTTGAAATACTCTTAAATATGTTTTAAAAATAATTAGTTTGTAATGTTTATTCTGTCTATTTAACCCGACTGGAAGAAAGCTGGTTGTGACTTCGCCCCGAGAAATGTTATTTATTATATGAACATAAGAGATCAAGTCAATCATCTGTTTCATGTTCCAAGCTTTCAGTAAGCACACTATTTAAATAAAGTTAACTTAATACCCACTCGTAATCCATTCGTTCCTAATGATTAATCATCAATAATCAAGAAAATTACTAAACTAGAAGTTATTAGAAAAGAAATATTATGGACGAAAATTATCAATCGACTGAAATAGATTCATTATTAACTTATTACGACTGGATGGATACGTATCTAAGTGTTATAACTCTCCATCCGCTATGGTCCGCATCAATTGAGTTTACGAGGTGGTTCACATAAAAATATTGTCTAGCACGTGAATCGATCCCGCGATTTGTTGCGTACCATAAAATAAACAAAAGTTGGATATTTCGTACCCTGCTTAGGATACATAGATATCAACTGCTTCACTTATTTACTAAGTTATCACTTATGAGCAAAATTGAGGGAGTGATCAGTTTTTTTTTATATTGAAGTGGGCGGACGAGCAAACGGTCCCACATGATGGTAAGTGTTACCGCCGCCCATGGAGACCTGCAACAGTGGGCATGCGGGTACGCCGCTGACCTTGCAAAATCCTATTCGCAGCTTTTTTGAAGAACCCCATATCGTAGCTTAATGCGAAGACCTCTTGAGGCAGTTCGTTCCACAGCCTACGGGTTCGCGGTATAAAATGATTTTTGGACCGAACAGTACGCGACACCTCCGTATTAAGGAAATGCGGATGGACTACACTTCTGCGACAGGAGGTGCGGTTGTAGAAACCCGAGGTGGGAATTATATTAAACAATTCTTCAGAGCATTCCCCATTGTACAGGCGGTAGAACACACAGAGAGACGCAACGTCTCTCCGAATGCTGAGGGATTCTAAACCGCCCGTGAGAGTGGGATCGTCGACAATACGAACAGCACGTCGTTGGATGGAGTCAAATGGGTCCAATTGGTATTTCGGTGCGCCGGCCCAGAGATGAGAGCAATACTCCATATGGGGCCTCACCTGAGCTTTGTAAAGCATTAATAGTTGCCCAGGGGTGAAGTAGCACACCGAGCTTTTTGGAGACCATTTTGACCTTATTTTCCAGATGACCCCTAAATTCGACTTTTCTGGAAACGTCGACACCAAGAATCCCGATACTCTCCGAGATCTTAAGGTTAAGGTTTTTTTTTAGCGGTGAATGCACAGACTTGCGTCTCTTACTGGGGTTGAAATCCACTAGGTTTAGAGAACCCCAAATCGAGACTACATCTAAAGCGTCTTCGATTTCAGACACAAGCCTGATGCGACTCTCTTCCACTTCGACCCGAGGGATGTTGGCGCGGCCCCTGTACAGGGCGTCTCCAGTGCTGTCATCTGCATAGCAACATATGTCACCAATTTGCAACAGATAGTTGATATGCAGAAGAAACAGAATTAGGGACAGCACGGAGCATTGCGGGACGCCAACATTAATAGACATGGTGTCGGAACAGCTACCATCGATAACGACTCTGATGCTCCGTTCGGTCAGGAAACTGGCAACCCATTCGCATAATCCTTCGGGTATCCCGAAAGATGCTAGTTTGGAGAGCAGCGATTTGTGCCATACCCGGTCAAAAGCTTTCGCAACGTCTAGGCCCACAGCCAGAGCCTCGCATCTACTCTCAATGGCGTCAGCCCAGCGGTGTGTTAAATACGCTAAAAGATCACCATCCGAGCGATTGTGGCGAAATCCATATTGACGGTCGCTAATCAGCTGGTGATCCTCTAGGTACCCAAGGAGCTGTGTGTTTATGACATGCTCCATCTCCTTGGAGAGGAGGGAGGTGATCGCTATTGGCCTGTAGTTGGCCGGGTCGGTGCGGTCACCTTTTTTAGGCAACGGGTGAACATGAGCTACCTTCCATGCTGATGGGAAGCTTTTTGTGGAATATGAGAGCCTAATGAGTCGCGTAAGCACCGGGGACACTCGGGAGCGCAAAATTTAAGCACCACTGCAGGAATACCATCTGGCCCACTCGACTTTCGGATATCAAGAGATACTAGAGCTCGCCGAACTTCACGCTGGGTGAAACAGATTTCCGGCATGGAGCTTGTGCACCTCGAGATAGACGGTAGGGAGGCACCTCTATCGTCCAGAGTCGAGTTTGAGGCAAAGAGATAGCCCAGGAGATCGGCAGGTCAGTTGGTCAGGAGATCAGTTGGTAGAAGAAAAAAGTTACAGTGGCACAACTTCAAAGCATGAATGGCTATCGCCAGTACAGAACAACTTTTTTTTGCGTGCTCGTTTGCGGGAGAGACATAAGTTTGAATAAGTCTAAAGCAGTAGTAAAGAGGCACAGGAGAAAGAAGAATGCTTGTTTTCCTATGCGATCACATACATGCTACCACTAACAGTTTTACTTTCTTTCCAAGTATAACAATAACTAGTATCCAAGTATGTCACAAGACAATAAAGAGTTTCTAGGAATTCCAATGAGGCACAGAGTGGGTGACGTTGCATTTTATTGCTTCGTGCCGAGACCGGCAACAAAGATGTCACAGACGACGTGGATTGTCGTTTACAGAACGTTATTGTGCTTAACGGCTTTGTGATTTCACATTTTATTCTGTTGGTAATAACGAAATAGAAAAATGAGACTTGCTTGAAAGAAATTGCATTTAACTTCTTTTCTCTTTAAATAAAAAAACAAGCAAATTTTTGTTATTTCTCTTCTCACGTGTTCACGATTCTGCTACTTTTTATCTGTCTATAAACTTTATAGGTTTGCAGCTCGTTATCAATTTATTCAATAGGCTGCTAAGTGGCTCCAATCACAAACAACGTTATAGTACAAATCTGTTCATATTCGCAGCAGCGAATGTGTTCACATTTAAGTTATACCTATAACATAACTCGTTTACGAACTGGAAAAAAAGTTTGTAATCGTATAAACGGTTGGTTAGGCACAATACTTTAGATTTTAGAATTATCTGTCTTTTAAGGTTTTATTCTCTTTGATGTTAATTAACGTTTCTTTGTTCCAGGTAAAATTTAAACGCAAATACGACATTGCAATATGCAAATTTGGTGAGTATTTGGGCATATTGGTGTCTCAACGTTTCAAGAGAATGTCCGTCTAAAACCCGACTAATATAAAAGAATAAAAAAATCCGCCATATTGTGGTCGAATAAGGTAATCAGTTCTATGAATGTGAGAGTTAACGAGTGAAGTGCGAGAGGCTTTCTGGCTAGACTTATTTATATTCATAGTCATTACCACCAAATCATAAAATGGGGCTAATTCAGTGTATGGGTGTTAAACGTATATATTACTTATTTAATTTTAATTTTACTCGGTCTTCCGATGACTACCTGACTAAAAAGAGGGTAGTCCACGGCACCGCTGCAAGATGTTTTTTCAACCACCCTCGTCCTGATATTAATTAATGATTCTCATTCAGAATATACATTTATTTATTTGAATTCTATTGCATAAACAAAATGTATGTTTATCATTTAAGAGTCATCCGTTGGGCAAACAGAGAATCAAGAGTAAACAAATCAAGGGCATACAGGAATAAATGTCTTTACAAAGTGGGCACCATTTCTCGCAAAAAGCTATGTCAATCAGGGCATAGAAATTGTAGCTACCCTGGAAATAGTGAAACAAAATCAGTTTCCTGACCATCGGCGCCGTGATTATCTGGGGTGATTGATGTCGCGGGCTTGCCCGCTTAATTGTGGCCCCGCTCATTTATATTGTTGTCATTTAATCACAAGCAGGATGGCCACACTGACCAATTGCTTGCTCGCTCCCTCTCTCCCAGCTTGTAATTGGCAGTTTATATTACAATGGAAAAGCCAATTTGTAGATCATTTTGTAGTTAATAGTCGAGAAATGTAATAAAGAATTGAGTAGTTAATTGTTGTTTCATTTATTTAACTTTGTAAAGAAATGAACAAACGGACTGCTTCTTTGTTGATGAATATTGAAATCTGACATGCTTCATACATACAATTTGGTTTAAATAGGTTTAATAAGTTTTCCCGCACCCCACCTCTTCCCGTGGGGTGTCGTAAAGGGCGACTAAGGAATAACAAAGCTGCTACCACAAGCCCTGAAGAACTACACCACCTCTAAAAGGGTGGACTCACCAACCCGCTTAGCCAGCAAGGCCATACATTTCTCATACACAAGAAAACACAAAAAACGGGCTGGCTGCATTGCAATAAGTTTTCAAGACTAGTAAATTATGTATTTGTGTTTGAATTTTAAGCACTCAAAGCTGTAAATCTATTGCGCTAAAAGACATATCGTAACTCGTTGTATCTATTTGTAATATTTTCTTAACCTGATACAGGTCATAGGAAACGTTGATTTTAATAATTTTACTCTCGTTTGGGTTCGAAAAATGAAAACATTTATGTTTCTGAACGTAATGAGCCATTGTTGGGTATTTGTTTAGGATGCGGTCTATATTCGAAAGGATTAAAACCGAAGGTAATTAAACCGATGCGGCCTACCCGTTGCCAAGCGCTACGATAGAGACATGAACAGTAGGTACGCTAACGATCACTATAAAAAGGGTATTATTTAACTGATCAGTGTTTTAATCGAATTTTGATCAGCGATAATTATAAATTGATAAGTGAAAAATGATTGATTGATCAACCATGTGTCATCAGCGGACAAAGCGAATACGATCAGCTGTTACTTTTATTATGAACTACTCTAAAATGAAACGATGAACAAGATATACATTCTTAGGACTTAAAAGTACTCGTACTTTTGTTAGATAATACTCGCGCTCGTACTTTATACTTTGAACTGCATATAATACTTTATTACTATATAACATTTGATCAGCTCTAATGCTATGGCCCCACTGTCACGTTTCGACGAAGGTTCGCGCCGTCCAAAACAACAGGTATGGTCGAAACGTTCGTCACATATCCTGAAGAATACTGAATACGAAGTAATGTCACGAATATTCGTCCGAGAGTGGACCGGAGCATAAGAGTAATTATGCGATACAAAAAGAAAACATATTATGTTAGACAACGAAATGTTAATTTTTAACGCCAAATGCCTGAAAACTTTATTATGTCTCACTTTTATTTACATTCCATGTAAATATGTTTTATGTTTTATATTTCATGTGCTTTTTTTTTATTATGAAAAGGTGAAATAAAAATGCAATTTGTAATGGAAAATATAATGTAATTAAGTCAATACTGGACAACATAAAATTCTTAACACATTATATTAGTATACTAATTGGCTTTTCACGGTCGAAGCTCCATCCATGTCATCATTAGTATTTTCAGTAAATCGCGTTATCAGGATATTTTTGAGATAGTCAAGTTATCAAAGAACCAGTCAAATAAAAGTACGTCTGGTTACTGTTTAAATGCGTCTGATCAATCAATCATTTGTTCGGTACAATAATTAAATTGTATGCAGATTACAATTTCGAATAATCAACGCAGTATATTTACCAGTAAAAAAATTATTAAATCTATTAAATGATGATAGTTAATGAAGTATCGATCAAATTTTGTTAATAGAATAATTTTAATACTGGTAGAATATTATTAAGTCAGTTAAATATTTATTAAGCTGATTTATTTTATAACACTTATCAAAGAAATTAATTCACGGGTCAAATAATTTGTTCCCATAAATAAAATACGAGATAAGAATAGAAATACATATATAAGTATAAGAATACGAGCAAAACATGTTATTCTCGTGGTTTTCATTCTGAAACAAAAAATAAATATTAAAAACTTACACTTTTTGTAGCTCTTCTTTATTACCTTAGCCATTGTCGCATAAGCAAAAGAATATATATTTATAATGAGATTTCGTGTAAATATCTGGACACTTAGCGCAAACGTTATTACACATTATACAATGGCAATATCTCGCTGCAGTGTACCTGTAGAGTTTCGGGTTTTGTGCATGTTCATATGTGTGTTGCATTTGTGCGCATTCGTATGTAGTTAGCTTTCCATCAGTAACATGAGCGCTGTCAGATTTCGTAGTAGTTAACATTAGCATATGCGAGTAGCACATGTTTTTGCATATCCCCACAGTTCACGTGCGTATCCCCACAATTCTCGTAGTTTGTCTCAGCATAAAAGTTTATTTACACAACAGCATAGTTTTTCAAACGGTTCGGGCGAGGATATTGTATACGATTCTCGTATACGACCAAACTTCTTACAATTCTCGCCGCACTGTTCACATGATATATTGTTCTTGAAGCGTATTCTTGACTGATTTTCTCGTGCACGCGCTCTAGAAAGTCCTCTTATGTAAAAGAGTAATAAGTGTTTAAGACTGCATATTGGGTTTCCTTGTGAAGTTAGTTCACCGCTTTTCCGTGTCACCTTTTCATCCTACTTTGTGTATGGGGGTGAGGGGGACCCATCGTCCGCCACTAACATTACGTGAGCGAGATCGTCCCTATTACGAGTATGTCGACGATATTATATTGTTGTAGGCATCCCGCCGCGTTATTAACCATCAGATATATTTCATAAAACCTATTTCTAGGGTTAATTCATTCTTATTATTATAATACGGGTATGATAATTGGTTCTGTGTTATGAGCAACGACCGGGTGAGTGGGTTTTAATTATTTTAGTATTACTTCAGATTTGATTACTGGAACTCGTGTTCAGTACTTTTGGAGATTACCTTAATGATTATTTATGATATTTAGATATCAGCTTATAAGATCCCACTGTAGGTCACCAGCCTTACGTAGTAAATCATTAGGACATTTCAGGCCATAATCCACCACGTGGGCCCGCGCATTGATGAATACACTTGCTCTAGCTTTTATTACTTATCAAGTATGCGGCTTTTCTTCCTCGCCGAGTTAGTGCTAATATAATTTAAATAGGAACTTAATGGTACAAACTCACGAAATGAAAGTCGAGATTATATACACCTAGGCTAGGCTATCCTTGGTGGTCGAGATTAGGTGACCTAGCTTGTCCCACCCCTGGGTCTTCCCTTATTCTTATAAGTAACAGACTTTCTCCTTTATACAATCTCTATTTAAAATTATAAGAAAATTGTTTGCTTTAACCCCTCACTACAAAATCCTAACTACGCACTTGTTATCTAGTGTAGTGTGGGCCGGCTATAAAGTAGTACCACCCCATCTCCTCGGGTGGGTGTCGCGAAAGGCGAGCGAGGGCCACAGAGCGGTTGCCACAAGCCCCGAGGGACTGCACCACCTTTAAAAGAGTAAACTTCGATAACCCGCTTGGCCAGCGTGGCGTTTTGAGGCCATACATCCCTCGCGCACAAGACAGTGTGCTTGAGGAGGCCCATGTCCAGCGGAGGACACTGAAAGGGCTGGTTGCATGGCTATCACCGCTCTTTATGATATTAGGAGTAGTTAATTCTCTGATATCAGGTACCAAATGTAAGATTTCTTAATTTAATGATATAACGTTTGAGCTTACTATATCTCTTTGGACGTCTGAACCATTGTCATGACTGGCGTGATATTTCTGTATTTCTTCATTACAAAAATACAAAGGAAACCAGACAAACTCTCGTGACAATCCGAGCGATAATTCCTTTATCCGTCCACTGAGTGTACGAATAAATTTTGTTAAATTAAGTCTGGACTGGAACGACTGTAATTTTATTAGATGGAAGCTTCTGAATCTGATTGTTATTTGTTAATTTCCAAAAATATCTAAAATAATATGCTAATTTCATGGATACAGATCGATAATTATTGCGTTTATAAGAATTAACCAAAATCGTTTTTATAATTGATATAGAAGATATGTTGTTGACCTGTAAAATTTGACCATCATTTTAACATTAATAGAATACAGACTCAAAATGAGTGGCTAAGAATTGATTAATATTTAATTATTGTAATATCTGGTCATAGCGGTTAGAGACTTCAGTCTAAAGCTAATCTATACGGCTGTGAACAGGTTAACCTATAAACCAACTGATTTTTGGTACATTAACATTATTTATTTTAAATAACATTAATTACTTAGTACTCGTGTATTAGGGCCTAGGTGTATTAAATTGCTGTTTGTTCATAGTGGCCACTTTGAACTTAGTTATCTTGCGTTTGGCTCGGAATTCCAATTTCAAATTAATTTTAATTTAAAGCTATGACATTCTTTTTCAAAATCAGTTATTCATTGTTTTTCCGTCAAACAACTTTTTGCGTAGATGTCGTTGTATTTACGACCATGGAAAAGTTAAAAAATCCGTCCTTTTCGAATATGAATTCCGTCTTGGCAGCGACGCAACACAGACTGCACGCAATATCAACGATGTGATGTGTACCTTCGGCGTAAGTGACAAAACGATATTAATTAATTTGCGTCAAATCGGGAAAGTGAAGAAGCTCGGAAAGTGGATACTTATGAGCTTAATGAAAATCATCTGCAAACACGCGCCGAAGCTTGCCTTACTTTGCTGAACCGGCACAAAAATGAAGGGATTCTGAATAGTATTGTCACTTGTGATGAAAAGTGGATTCTGTATGATAATCGTAAACGTTCGTCACAATAGTTAAACGCAGGAGACACAACCAAACAATGTCGCAAACGTAAGAGTCAAAAGAAGCTCATGGTGACTGTATGGTGGTCCTGTGCCGGCATTATCCACTATAGCTTTTTGAGATCTGGCTCAACATTTAATGTAGATGTGTACTGCAAAGAACTATAAACAATGATGCACAAACTCGCTATCAAACAACCGAGTTTGGTCAATCGCTCTAGTCGACTGCTTCTCCATGATAACGCTTGTCGACTGTAACACACCGTACGACTGACAGTCTCAAAGTTACAGGAACTTTGACTGGAAAGTCCGTCACGCATCGTACACGCGCCTACTAATTTCCATTTTTTTTTTAAATTTGGCTAACTTTTTACAGGGGAAAAAATTGAACTCCGATGAGGTAGTGAAAAACTCCATCTCCATCCCCAGGAGTTCTATAGCAGAGGCATCAATCAACTTGCATTAAAATGGCAAAAGTGCATTGATAATAATGGACAATACTTCAATTAATTACATTTATAATTTTCATACGAAAAAAATTATTTTTTCTATATAAAACGGCAATTTCAACGGTAAGGACCTACTATTAACATTGACGCGTATGACCTATGTTTACTCGAAACGTTGTCATATAAAATAAAACCGTTAAAATGTGTGCGTGCAATTTTAAAGGTAGGTACATATTTTAAATTTTATATTGACTACATTCTTCGACGCATATTCAATGTAGTATGCGTCACTGCGCCCAATTTTCTTGCATTAAAACTAATAGACAAATCATCAACCACTCAATCGATCGGTTAAACTTGTCAAGATTGTTTAAATACACTCTATAAGCCGAGAACTCTCATCGAGAATAATTTTCATCTCCAAGTTCGCTGTCAAATCGTATTTAAACAGTAGCTTAAATAGTTTGACTTGTTCAAATTAAATCAAGTGCTTCAACTCAAAACTTGATCGATGGTCGAATTTACTCGATTTACATAATGAGTGCAACTTCAGCGAAACTCGAAACAATATGTATTTGAATAATGTATTCGCTTACGATTTGAATAATTGGTGTAATTCTGCGTCGTTACGAGTAGAGTTTAGCTGTTTTCGCGATGCTGGGTGAAGTTTATATCTTATAGGTACCTACTTATATTAATTCATTTAGATCCACCGTGGGCGCACATCCATGGAAGTTGAAACAAGGAAAACTTTCAGTAACCTGGCCAACAAATACAAAAAGGGACGTTCGGAACCATTTCGTGGATGTCAGGAAGATGAGCTGGTTGGTACTCGTACACTCAACGTTCAAAGAAAACGCTGTGACAATGGTTTGTTTAATCTAGACAGGATCTCCTTTCGGTTGTCTTTCTTCTTTTTGATGTCTTTATTTTCTTTATAAAGAAATATTCAACTCCGTTGAATGTTGCAGACGCAAAAGTATTTCCATCGCCAATTGCATTGCGTGTTTGATATATAAATCCCATCGTTACTTGGTGAAAGGGGATGATTTCTAAACGAACCCATTTATTTGTTTTTTAATTTCCCTTAAAAAAATCAAAATATTTTAACAAATAATTTGTTACGTCTACAAACTTTGGTGTTACGTTTGGCTTTGGGCCTTTAAGAGCATATTTGCAAAAAAGGATTAGGAAAGATGGTTAATAAGAGTATATAACGAAATGAAGAGTTTCTCTTATCTCGTTCACCCCCCGTTATTTCTGGGGGTATAATGTGATAAGTATAATTTTATTAGGAGATAATGTGACAAGGCTATAAAGAGTACATAATAATGTCATAAGGAAAATTCTATATCTAATTATACACAATGGTAGTGGGTACTCCTTGTTCGCTGCAACGAGAACTTAGAAATAATGTACGAGTAGAATGGACATTATTAGGGTAATAGGGACACATAACTTACAAAAAAGTATTTTCACCATATGTCGTGTAGTATACCATACAGTATACACGAGTATACTTACGAATACATACGAATGTATGTATGCCATTTCCTTTAATGTTTAAAGCCGGACTTGGGCCTCCTCATGCACATTGTCTTGTGCATCACTCAACGCTTCTGGCAGCGGCTTTGTTATCCCTTAGTCGCCTCTTAAGACACCCACGGGATGAGATCGGGTGGTGGTATTCTATAGTGGACCCACACCTGTAACTAAGTGCAGATGATAACAAAAATCCGGGACAGCATGCTTTTTTTACTACATTGAAACACAGCCATAAAAGCCACGTGCGTCGTAAACCTCGCCCACTGGTGATTGAAGAAAACACCGCCACAGCCTTATCCTTAACCCGTAACAAAGCCTGAAAGTTCTTAATCCGCAAGGTTAAAAGCTAGTTTGGATTACAAACAATAAAGATGTACGCAAACCTCATTTTATAAGTCGTGACATCTGAGCAAAGTTACATTTATATTGGAGAACAAAAATTAACATTTGGAAAACCTTATCCCTGATGCACAAAGACTAGTTTTAAACAACATTTCAATTCCAAAAACGTAACATTTAAGTTGTGATGTTATACGTTACACACACGAGCGTGTACGTAAACTTGCAAAGTCAGTTATTTAAATTAAATTTGCATAATTCAGTAAAAGAAAAAGCTTTCACATTAGCCCGGATTCTAAGGATGGTCGTGGGACGGTTAATTTTATTTGAATTTCGTGTTTATTGTTCCACTAAGCATTTACGGCTTCATGTTTGCGTAACTAGGTATTTAATTTAACTTTTGTGAATATTTCAATAAAGGCGTGTGTGACATGACCTTTATATATAACTAGCAAAACCCAGCAGGCGTTGTCCTGGCTGTGTATATTTATTTACCTCTGTATATAAAATCACAAATTATTCTGTTTTGACGTCGATATGATTTTTGCGATCGATTGAACGGTATAGAAGTTGATGTGCTGCAGCGCCATCTAGTGGCGAGTTACAACAAAGTCGATAGCTCGAAAATATTCTCCGTGAAAAATACATATATGTGCCAACTTTCATGGTGATCGGTCAAACGGTGTCGAAGTCTATTAATCTCAGACAGATATACCAACATCCATTTTTATTTTAGATAGATGTGATAATGTTCATAAAAGACATCTTTACTGTCTTTTCTGTCTATAAATTTTTGGCTTTGTTTATTCAATTAAACGAAATGCGTTGATTAAGTGAAAAATTACACGTAAACATATTAGGTATAATAACATAATTAGTAAAAATCGATTCTCAGTAATCCAACCATGTAGTTTGGCAAAAGCTAGAAACAAACAAATAAAGAGACACCAATGGTTCGTCTTTATTTTATTGTTATATTCTTTTGTGAATTTTCCGCGGCCTTGGACTCGTCCGAGTCTTGTCAATTTTCCTCTTACCTCGGATCAGGAATACTTAGGGGAAAAGTATCGGTTCAGTAATCTCTATTAGAGGAATTGCGACAAAGTATTCCTTTGCCACACATTTTCTTGCAATATTTTTCCCTTTTGTACTATTTGTTACGTATCGAAATATCACGCCTCATCTGTACATTGTAGTCAAATAATATTTTACTATTAAATGTAATAATTTGATTAGTCTGGCGTCGACACTATAGTAATGAACGTGTAAACATTTTTTTTTTATGGACGAAGGCGGCAGACGAGCCACCTGATGGTAAGTGAATACTGTCGCCCATAGACATTCTCGATACATGCCAACATTAGTCCAAAATGACAAACGTTGGCACGCCCCCAGATGCGCTGCCTTTTTTTGGAAATATAGGAATGGATTTGGAGAAAGGGTTGGGAAAATGGGGAGGGATAGGATGGGAATGGACTCTGGCACATCTCACTCACCACCGAAACACGTACTTACATTAGGGAAATAAGATAAAGTGGGAAATGCAGTACATTTCAAGGTAGTATTCTGTGAGAGAGGAGTAATGTATTATTTATGTACACAAATTCAAATTACCGTTAAAAATAACTACTGCTAGAAACATTTACGTTATTTGCACTTTGGTTATACGTAAGTTGGTTTCAGCCGGTTTTAGAATATACACGCCATCTCTTACCGTGGGTGTCATAAAGGACACGAAAGCCGCTAACACAAGTCCTGCGGAACTGCACCATAATGTGCATATGCATGAATAGGCAACGTGTATGAGGAGACCCGAGTCTAGCAGTGGCCGACAAAAAAGCTGGTTAAGGTACGGTATACGTCAGTTACTTTTATCTTTCTCATCGTCTTTATGGTAACAGTCATTCAGGTATATATACAGGAAGAGGTAAACAGAATTTCATCGCACCTCCCAACGTGCCTCTCTGGTCTACCCAAAGGTTGGCTGGTAGAGAATGCCTCCAGGCGTTAATTAACCTACCCTTTACGATTGAGTGCAATAAAGTTTTTTAAATAAATAAAGAGCAATCTAGATCACCCACTTCCTTGTATCGAAATTAATGACAACTGTTGAGAAAATAGCCCGAACTGTCACGGGGAGTATAAAATTTATGGAT
Source organism: Sesia apiformis (assembly GCA_914767545.1). Lineage (NCBI taxonomy): Eukaryota > Metazoa > Arthropoda > Insecta > Lepidoptera > Sesiidae > Sesia > Sesia apiformis. The sequence goes on from OU611953.1 coordinate 16,173,406, forward strand.
GCCAAAATTAAATCGCGAACTCCCTCCAACAATACGGACTTAAAATGTCCTCCGGATATTATTCAAAGGGAAATTCCAGAAATTAAACTGAATTTACGTACATTTGAATAACAAAAACGTTAAAAGGCCGACCTTGGTCCCTAACGGAATCCAGATATATGTTGGGATAATAATTTAAGAGGTACTATCCTTTATATTTGCTATCAAATCTAGGGACCTACGCGTCCCGGGTGCTGGATTTCTTTGCAACATCCCAAAGTACCTTTGGGACCCGCGAGGATAATGGATGCTTGGGCCATTAATATTTACTTAATCGTAAATCTGCCAAAAAATACATATACCAATCTACTTAACTGACCTCTCCCTCAAGAAACATTCTGATTTTGGGACTTCCGCTCTCAATCTGCTAAATATGTAACTAGCACTTGCTAGCTGCTTCGCTCGTTTAGAACCCTGGGAAATCGTTAAATTAATCGTTAAATCCTGCTCCATTAGATTTTTTTTTCAAAATTTCGTATAATTGCTATTTTTCTGTTAAAGATATACTTACTGATCACAAAAAAATTACAGTTCTTAAGTAATAGCGTCTTACGGCGCACTGTGCTGGTTGCCCGTTTATATATGAACATAACCTCGAAAATATTGTATTGAGTACCACGTTTTATACTGAAAAAGTATGTCGCCAGATCATAGTTGGCAGTCAACTCTGCAATTTCGTCTTTGTCTGTAAATCTTGCAAACCTTCGCCTCTTCATTGGCGGTCGAACTTGGATTGTTGTTTCCTCTTTCGTAAAAGCGACAATGTTGCTATACAATGCGGCTCATAAGTATAGGAATACGAGTAAATAGTAAATCTGTGCCAATTTAAGATTTGGTATTCAAATGGCAAGTTTGTCCTTTCTAAATGGAATACGCTTTATTGTTATCGAAGTCGCATCGCGCCTATTATACGTATAACATGACCCGATTCCTTATAAACCTTATAAGGTTTTTAATGCCGTCCCAACGTTTTATATTTATATTATTTGTCAGAGAAATGTGAAAAGAGGTTAATTTTGAAATGATCAGTTTTTAATAAAGCCAGCTGGGCGTTACAGATAAAATCATTCAGTGGTAATTTAATAGAAATCTGTATCTGAATCTTGAATTATTATACCCGTAAATGGAAGGCATTTTGCGAATTACGATGACGACTGGAACAAAACGTGTAAATAAAATAAATACGGACCGAAAATTTTCTTGTAATCTTATGAAACGTGCCAGAACAGTACGCATACGAGTACAATTGGGTAGGTACCATTAGGTATTACATATTTTCTAATAGCTTTATTTCTATAACATACCGACTTAGTAAGAGTAGCAGTTCGCTTGGTATCAACATTTTAGGGCCCAAACAAGGTTTATTTAGGACTGGACGGAACCCCGAAGTATCGGGATTGTGATTGGGCGCACGAGTGGGGCCCTGTTTGTCGTGCAAATAAATGTTTAAGAAAAACGTAAACACTCCACGGAACCGTAATATTTTAAGGATAAATATGGCAAAGTATTTTACTTTCTGTGCTACGAGTAGATACTGACGTCAAATGTTATATTGGCTTTGGTTTCCAAATAGCCGTTTTAAAAATAAATGAAATAAAATATCCAATAGCAAACAAAAATTGTTTAATTAACAGCCATCCTTCTTAACCACGTTATTGATACAATTATTGATTCTTACGAATCGCATCATCTTTAGATTACCGCTTTTAAAAGAGTGTGGACTCATCAACTCGCTTGGCCAGGGTGCCGTTTTAAGGTCATACAACCCTCGTGTACAAGACACTGCATGAGGAGGACCAATTCCTAACAGTAAACAAAAAAAGGGCTGGTTATGGTTACTTAAATATTAGAAATTAGTCTCTTTCATTTATGCAAACAAACATTTACCATAATCAAATTGTAGTTTTCCTACAACCAACGATTCCAACAATAAATAGAAAATACAAATAATATACGTATACTATTGCATGTTATTTAACTCCACTTAAATTTAACATGCACGCTGCATAACTTTGTTGATAACTCATTCATTTACAAAGAAATTTACAGTCATGCAAATAGTTGAAACCCAGTGCTCGGGAATGTAGAAATTTGTTGACAAAACTTTCTTATCGCTATAAATAAATTTAACTTGAGTTTGTTACGCCAAACCACTAATTCAGGTAAAACAACCACTATCAAATTTGTTCACTAAATTCCGTTTGTTATGAAATTGTTCGAAACAAGAATGCCACTGATCACAAACACTGGGGATTTATTTTGCTAAGGCGAAATATTTTGCATAAAAAGATATTTCAAATGTCTGGGGTTCATTTATGCTAGGGATGTTATGAAAGTATTATACTAATTACGAAGGTAAAATTCGAAAGAAAAGAATATGTTTTTTTTGGATTATGACTAATCTTACCACAAAATCAATTAGTTTTAATTCTACGCGTAAATTTTTCGTCTCTCGCTAAGCAGAAATAAAATTGAGTGTAATAATACTGTTAATAACGGTATACGTGGGTACTGAAAGTTTTTAGATTTTTTTTTTTTATAGAGAAGAGGGCGGACGAGCAAGCGGTCTCACGTGATGGTAAGTGTTACCGCCGCCCATGGACACCTGCAACACCAGGGGGTATGCGGGCGCGCCGCCGACCTTGCAAAATCCTATTCACAGCTTTCTTGAAGAACCCCATGTCGTAGAATCTCAAAAATTAAATCAGATATAAAGATGGAAGTTATTTTATTGCTTTTCGAAGTATTCTCCACGACAATCTGTCGTGTAGCCTACGTACAGAACAAAAAAGAAGTACTAGAAAGGAAAGAGGTCAAATTATGTTCCAATAGCTTGTATAATTCCCATTTTTTTTTTAAATATAGCCTAATTCAGAATTAACAGAACTATAATTAAAGTGCCCGTGATTAGGTGTAAGTGGCGGAAAACTGTCGTATTACACTCAAAAATTACTAAAGGAAAGAGGTCCGTTGTTCGAATACTGGTATATTTTGTTAAAAGAACCTAATACAATTGGTAGAATTTAATATAACTAAGGGTAAGTGGTGGAAGTACCCGTAGTACAAGGTTTAATTCACGAAACTCACGGATGGACTCATGACCCACCTCAACCCATGGTCCTACCAACCTTTTGGTTATACGGACGAAATCGTCGGGAGGTACGCGCCGTTCGCCTATTAGGGCTATGTTGCGGCGCGTATCTGCTCTGCCTCCCTACAAGTATTCTCTTTTGCCTGTGTCCCATAAGCACTCTCCCCTTTCTGGGGCTGTTCTACTCCACTAGACGATGTACTTCAGTGCCGAACAGCTCTTTCGGGCTCCTTTTCCTGTGCTATCGGTGTGCAAACTCTCTGAGCCCGCGGAAGTTCGCTTCGGAGGAGACGAGGTCGCAGTAGTATGCCGGTCCCTCCTCCCGCCGTACAATCCTCTCTAGCATGCTCCGTCGATCTTCCATGATACAAGACAGGACCATAGAACATGATGCAAGTCCTCCTCTGCCATGCCACACTCACACTGACTACTCTCACACAGCTTCATATCATGCAGTCGCTTTCGAAAGCAGCCATGCCCAGTGAGTATCTGGGAAGTTTCATAGTCCGGTTCGACCCAATGCGACTTGAGTCGAACCGCCACGTCCGGGAAGAACCTGAACAGCTCTCTGCCCTTACTCTCGCCAACCCACCTTTGCTGCCAGCTAGCCACTGTCTCGTTCCAAATGGCCTGTTTCCCAGCACGTGCCTCCTCCCTGGTCGCAAGTAAACGCGCCAGATCCATCCTGCCAGCGCGGATCACCTCAAGGTCCGCTGGAAGCACGCCCGCCAGTACCGGTAGGGCGAGCGTGCTGACCGATCTATGTATATGCCTTCGTCAATAGGATCAACGGAAACTCACGGATGGTCGGCAGAAGAGGCTGAGCGCCCGCCCAGAGCGACGAAGAGCGGCACTACCGCCAGCCGGAATCAGCGGCGCTCAGAGGTGGAGGCCAGGCTCAAAAGGTGGCGCCCAGCAAGAGCACCAGCGCTCAGAAAGCGGCGGTCCATAGCTGAGGCGGACTAGAGCTACTATTGTTTTCGGCTCGTGTTATTTATTCATGTCAAGAAGATAAGTAATGCGTTTGAGTAAGAAGATAAGTAGATTGAGAGATAAGTACATAGAAAATATAAAGATGTTATTAAATAATGTAAATTACACTATTTAATAACATACAATAATATATAATATAATAACATTTAATAACATGTATAATACAAGGGTTAATATAATAAGGGAATTCAAACAGTGTGATATACAGAATACAGAGATTATAAAAAATACAAAGGTTAAAGGGATGAACTATTGGAACAAATGTTACATTTGTGTTGTAGTTACAAATCGATACACTTTTCATGCGATGAAACCACTGTGTGAAGCATTCAGCCCACCCTTTTTAGGCACCTCTTCTACAGCCGTATGGAAAGCCGATACTGCCTCTTTCTGCATTCATATAACATATTCCTCTGAGTTTATCCTTAATTTTAGGGAATAAATAAAAATCACAGGGCGCAAGGTCCCATTAACTCTCATTTACCGTACTCAAAAATTGCTTCGTTTGTTTGGCAGAGTGAGCTGGGGTATTGTCGTGATGGAGGATCATTCTGCTTCATGGACGTCGTTCTTTGACTTTTTCCAAAACAGAAGGCAAACAGCTGTTCACATACCAGTCCACAGTTACTGTTTTCTAAAGGTAGTTATAGTAGCAAAGTGGCCCGATCTGCTAAAGGAAGCAACCATTTTCTTTTCACCACTTCATCCTTTCTTCACTATCGTCGGCAACTCTTCGAAAGGAAAGACCCACTGCGCGCAGATTGCCTTTTAGTTTCAAGCTCATAGCAGTAGATCCAGCTTTCATCACCTGTTACTAAATCAAAAATAGCATTTGATTGACCATTGTCGACTTTTTCAAGCATTTGGAGACACCATTCCACGCGGCAGTGTTTTTGAGCTTCGCTCAAATTGTGAGGATTTCATCTACCACAAAGCTTTCTTACCCATAGGTGATCGTGTAAAATAGTGTGAACTGTACTCATAACAATACTTAATGATGCCCGTATCTGATAATATGTCGTTCGTTTGTCTGCTTCAATCATGAGCCGCACAGTTTTGATGGTTTCCTCCGTGACCGCCGTCGCAGGACGCCCTTCTCTAACATCGTCACTGAGGTGGATACTGAAACGTTTAAATTTACTAAACCAGTTATAAACAGTGGCACTGGATGGGGCTTCATCACTAATTACTAACTCATAACTTTGTTTCTGGTTTAGACCGCAACGAGTCATAAAAAAATCATTAAACGAAAATGCTCTCTTGTTTGTTTAAACAGTTAATTTTCAAATTGCCGCAGAAATAAAAAACAAATGACAGCTTTAAAAATTTAATGGCGTTTGACAAGCAAAGAGATTTGTTTTTTTTTTTCTATCGTATTATACAGTAGCCAGTTCTAAAAACTTGTAGTTTGACCTATCATCGTATTGTAGTTATAAGTATGTATGTATGTATATATTTATTTATATTATTGTATTTAATTTATATGCGTCACTATTCCGTATAGTTTTACTTAAGCTTAACTGTTATAGCACCTACGACACCATCTCTGCATAACCTAAAATGTGAATGGGAGATATAAAATACTTTTCTAAGCATTAAATCCACCTTTTGTTACTTTGTGCAATAAATAAAATATTTATCATTAAGCAAACAATCATTTCATCATAAATAGGATAACAGTTGCAAACAGAAACAGTTACACGTAAATGTTAAAATTAACAATTAAAACCTCATGTACAAGTTTACTTTTAAGTTACGACGTAAACAAATGTGCGAACTGACACTACATTTTAATCAGTGGTTCATAACTGAATCCCGAAAGAACACATTTCAGAGAACAATATTTAATCATGAGAATGTAGAGAAGTTTTAAGGAGTATGGACCGTAAATCATATCCGAGGGAGGTTGGCGAGCTTGAAATCTCTTCACAGACGTTGAAACAGACTCAGCCTAACAAACGAGATTAACTTGTGAAATATTTCACTTTTGTGAAAAATTCTCGGAGGACTGAGAACGTGCTTCCGATGTGTGGTGCTGAGAGCTGTATTGAACACATGATTTTCACAGCAAAATACAATGTGTCTCTTACCAGTGGCGGTTAGGTAGATCTAACTAATGATTCCACGTCCTTCAAAAAGAAACGGCATACCACATAAATATTCCACTTTTTGCATTCATGTAAAGCTATAGCTATAATAATATCGGTGCTGACATTTCTTTTATTTACAAAGTTTTAGAGGGAAAAGAAATATTATTTATTAAATATGTTATATGAAATTCACTTTTAATGAAAGAAAAATATTTAAACTGCTCTGTTTTATTTGTAGGTACTTTTACCATTTAGAAAACCTTTTTTTATTCCTATAGAAATAGTCGTCTCCAAAAAATAGTCTTCCTATAGTCGTCTCCAAAAAATAGTCTTCCTATAGTCGTCTCCAAAAAATTAGTAAATTCACCCCGCTATAAGCGAAGGGGTGGCTACACTTACCATTATTTTGAGTTTGTCATTTATCGTTCCATATAAAAAGCGAGTGGAACGACTACTACTTTCTACTTCAGCTAGGTCGCCAGTAACACTTAAGTTCCTTCTAACCGTTTATCCAATAATTGAAAAATCGGCTTTAAGTTCAAAATAAATTGAATTTAAAGAGCTCAACGGCTTAGAGAGCTGTAAGTGCTGAGTGGGGTTCCCCCGTCGGGCGTACAAAATCCTCTACGGAACCTCCGATCCGATCAGATAGTGACAATTACAACAGCGCGAGTGGCAACCCATGTTAACCTGCTTTTGCTTTTGAGGAGCCATTATTTAAATTGTATGTAGTAATGCTTAGTTCTCGAGTCGTAGACAGATATCATAGTACTTTAAGTATGGTTTATTATTACAATATATTTTACTTACCGTCAACGTTACCACCAGGAAGTGGGTGATCTAGATTGCTCTTTCTATATACCTGAATGACTGTTACCATAAAGGCCATGAAGAAGATAAAAGTGACTTACGTATTCCAACCAGCCCGTTTGTCCGTCCACTGCTGCTCATGAGACTCATTAGGCACATTGTTTTGTTCATGAGAGATGTATGGCCTTAAAATGCCACGTTGGCCTAGCGAGTTGGCGAGTCCACTCTTTTAGAGGCGTACATAGAAGAAGAGTACATAGTTATATGTTTTATGTAGGTACATAGCGTACATAAAACCCATTTCGACCACGGATGACTCTTCATTACTAATTAAATTTCAGACCCAGTTTGTCTCCCGAAGTAAAAGCAAAAATTATTTATTTACTAACTGTAGCCTACGGTTTCGCCCGCGTGGTATTATTGCAGTATTAAAAACTATCCTTCCCACAAACCACACGTATGCTAATTTTTTTTGAAGAATTTTTTTTTTGAACAAGCAAACCAAAGTTCGAATTTATAATAATAGTAAGGATTCGGCAAGTAACTCAAATTTCAGTATACTATACTAGTATATATACTCATATATACTAGTATATGTATAGTATATATACTCAGTATATATACTATACTAGTATTCAAATAATACCATTATTTAATGCAGTTTCGCCCATGAGCAGGATAAAGCTGAAATTCAGAAATATTTTGAAGTTTACTAAAAATACTCGTAGATAAAACTAGGTTACGACATGTTAGGTTAGCGCCTAGGCCCAAGCGTCGGCATTATGCCACATTTACATACTTTTCTCTCGAAACAAGAAAGGCTGCGTTCTCGGAGCGTGTCTTTTACGAGGGTTCCGAAGTACCCTGCCGAACCTCCAGCATGTGTTTACTGCGGTCCCCGTAAACGCTCATTTATAGCTCTCACAACTGTCTCAGCAAATGTTCCTGGGAGTGAGTACCCCGAGAGGTCATAAAAACTAAATACTCTCGAAGTATCCTTGCGAAGGTTAATTAATCCTTCTGGAATGCTCTAAGTTCGGTTTAGAACCTGCACGCTTCGTAGTGATGCCGAAGTTTTTCGATACCATGTGTAATTTCTCTTAGTTATCGAAGTCATAATTTACAAAGATAGTAAACATGTTTTCTGATTTTCTTTCTACTTAAGATTCATTTAAAGCTTCATGCCCGGTGACATCAGAAATATGAATACTTAGACTCATTAAAACACATTGTTTACATTAAAGAGATTACATACATAAATCACATAATAACAATATTAATTTATTATATTAATCATCATAAGTATATAAGCAGAAAGCAATAAAATATTTATGTAACATCAAAAAGGTCTACATAATAAAGTAGGTAATGCTTCCATTACACAGCTTTTAGTAATCACGAGAGGCTTTCCGAATTTCATACAATTGTTGGATTGCGGCCTTTGAAGGCTATAAATTATCCTAATTTTATAACCTACTCGGCCTGTATATAATGTCAACACATATAATCTGTCAGCGTACATGCCTTCTAAAATTACATAAGTTCAGTAGGTCAAAGCTATAGTGAGGGTAATCTGGCGACTATCCGGAATCTCACATTCCAAGGTAACCTTTGTGAATTTTGCGTATAGGTCACAAGGACGTGTTCTCTTTTCAATCTACTAAGGTCACGTACAATTTGGCGTATTATCAATGTCGAACAGATAAATTGACGTTTTCCATGTGCCAAAGCCAAATGTGTTTTCCAAAGCCAAGGCTAGTGAGTGCAAGGTCGAGAGGTGGAGTCCACGCCGCAATGCGTTATTGTTCTCTTTAACGTTACTAATGGAACATCTGCCCGTATATACTCGTATTGACGAAGATTGAGGTTTTCTCATCTATAATACCCATCTGGTGTAATCTAAAAGCGATCGCTGTTTACATCACGTTACCGCCCCTTCTGTGGAGAATAATTGGCGCAGGTCGCATAGCCACCTACTAGGTGTCACCGTTCCAATTTCCTGAACTCCTCCCGCGTCACCCCGCAGCCCCCTCAAGGTTTTTATTGGATTTTTTCGCAATATTCCTCATTTCGCACAAGCGGCGAGATTGTCGAGGTAGTCGAATTACTCGCGACGCGTGGAACGAAATTCGATGACGCCCTTCATTCCGGTGCCTCCTGAATAAACATGAGACCCTGGTACTTGGCGGACCGCAATTTCTTATCAGGTGTCAAATATTTTTCCCAAGTTTATACAAACTCAGGGTTCGCGTGATCACTGCAGTGGAAACAAGCCAGTTTTATAAGGTGACGGCATAACTGGTTTTTAATTAAATAACTCTGATTTATATTGTATTCGCTAAGAATTTATGCTGTTGTTTAATTAAATAAAGTACGTATACGAATTGATTGAAATTAAACACTGCAAACCCAATATAAAATTGCAGAATATAAAATAAACCTGTTCGCTTTTAAATAAATGTGTCGTTACTCTTTTATTTAAATTGATGTAAGTGGATTTGCGATCCCTTTATACCGCTTTACACACTTCTCCGATTGTTGAGTGGGGATTTTCTTAAAAGCTTTATGCGTGCACTTGTTTTATCCCCTTTATATCGGCATGTCATTGAAACGGAGTCGCTCATACATCTTAATGGGTCTTTACCATCGTGTACTCACTTTTACGACTTAACAAGAACGTAAATGATTTATTTCTATTTTAAAAATTTTAACACTTTAAGAGCATAAAGTTTTGTTTCAAAACCGTTTTTGGTCCAGTAATAATAAAGCTTTTTTTAACTGTCAGTAATGGCTTCCTGAAATTCTAGTATTCCATTTTGTGGTTTCTTTAATTAATGGAACATGATCGTAAATGTAATATAATGAAATGGAAACCATTTACTTCTCTTGACAACGGAACGTCTGTCTGTTGGTCCTCTTATAACTTGGGTTCTACTGTACGGATTTTGATGCCATTTTCACTATCGAATATGGTAGTATTTCTTCTTCTATAGTATTATGGGTACGGATCCGCGGGCGAAACGGTAGTTTGACATAAGACAGATATCACTCGATCTTAAAAAAAATATTATTACGACTGAACTATGTAAAATTTAATTGTTGGTTTATCGACATCAGCTTCTTAACGTCACGTCCCAATTTTTACCACAGGCCCTTGCAACCACGAGAGGTTTATGTAAAACGTTATTCTTTTTAGTAATAACAATAAAAGTAGCCTCTATATTATTGATATTAAATTTCACTTTCCCAGGACTGCTGCAAGAAATTTCCACAGAAGAGATAAACTTGCCTTTTGTACATCTTCGTTTTTTTATTTATTTCATGTTATGTGTGTACAATAAATTATTAAATAAATAATTTAATTAGACCATGACCATTCAACCGTGACCACAACTAGTTTGCCCGCCTCCGTGACACAGTAAATACATAGAAATACCTTTGCACATTCAAATTGATACTTCACCCGTGTGGGTGTTCCCCTGTTCCCGTGTGGTTACATTGAAAACCGTCGTCGTTACAAATCCATCTCCATCGGCATCCCCATTTACGCAACGTTTCATTTTTGAATAAAATTGCAAATTTGCTTGACATAAAACACTGAATAGGCATAAAATCACTTTACTTAATGCGGTTCACAATGTTTGCCGAATTTGTCAACGTCATTGATGCAACAGAGGCTGTCATTTCTCTCGACAATACTTAACATTCGTGGGAGAGAAATATTTTTATATTTTCAGATTTACTACGTGGAGACATAGTAATACCGTAACCAGCTCTATTTATCGGCCACCGCTGGACATGCCCATTGGCTGTGTGGTATAACTTTTAAACTTTCGTGTTTTGTACAAACAAAAACCTTTAATTTTACGCATTCAGACTTGATTTACAATATAAAATTGGCCGTGTGGTGTCGACAGTTTTCAGAATATAGCAAGCACCACCCCATCTCATCCCGTGGGGGTCGTACAAGGCGACTAAGGGATAACAAACCTACGCTGAGGAACTACACCCACCCCTAAAAGAGTGGACTCGCCAACCCACTTGGTCATCGTGGCGTTTTTACATCCGTCATGCACAAGACAATGTGCACGAGGAAACCCATGTCCACCAGTGGATACTGAAAGTGCTGATTGCATTGCATAGCATAGCATCTAGAGGTTAACAAAATAAGTAGGAAAATAGCGCTCTGTGAATGGTTATGAAGTTAATTTTATGTAAACTTTTATCTAAACTGAACTGGTTACTTGGGCGTTTTCACTCTGCAACAATATATATAAATCTAGTTAGATTACCTTCTCTTTGAACCCTTTTGCAATAATAAATAAAATATTAGGTGATTTGATTTTTAGACCAGTTGTTATCATAGACAACTTGCCTTAGATTGTACTTCTGTAAAACTGGGGATCTCTAGTCACGGGAAAAATGGGTTATGAATGTTAATGATTTACTATTATGTTGGATATGAAGATTATGTCTATGCTCGAGTGACCTAAATATAGAAATCAAATACCTCAACAGGGAAATAAACCCGCCTTCTGCTCGATTGGTGGCATAAATAATCCAGAAAGAGGGCACTGGGGACACGCAGACATTATTCATTTGTGAGATTTTTGGGCGAGGTTCGTATTGTCCCCATCTCCTTTGATGCGAACGCTGTTTGATCATCGTACAATGGTCGCACGATTTGACACATTAAAACGTACTTACTTGTACAGTAGCGTCGACTAAATATTCATAAATATGGCCGTGTGATGTCGGCCGGTTTGAGAATAGGACCATCCCATCTCTTCCCGTAAAAGTCGACTAAGGGATAAAGACTACCACAAGCGCTAGGAACAAGGAACTACACAACCTCTAAAAGAGTTGAATCGCTAGCCCGCTGGGCCAACGTGGCGTTTTGAGGCCATACATCCCTCGTTCATGAGACAATGTGTATGAGAAGGCCCATGTTCCGCACGGTTGACCAGAAATAGTAAATAAATTGCACATTTTAATCGCGACTCATGATACCACGAACCGAACATGCCCTAATAAATCCTTGGCCTAGCGTTACAAAACCCGATTCCATTTATATTCTGCAAAGTACGAATGAATGAATATTTCAGCATACATTTATCTGATCATCACTTAGTTCGCAGATCAATTCAACAACATCAGATTGCAAATGTGGGCCGGCGATGCTGAAGGCTCAATAGAGATATGAACAGTACGGTAACATAGATGCTATTTGAAAAAAAAACTTGCTAAGTTGTAATGAATTCTAACGATTTTATATTTTACATAAGCGATCGCACACTAATACAAAAATAAGAGAATATTAGAGATTGTAAATGCCTAAAATGTATAAAAGGCGGTCTTATCGCTAAATAACGCTAAAAACAGCGAAAAAAATGTATCAGTCTATAAGAGCACACCTCCTTATGCAATCACAGGGAGACTTTGTAGCATATAATCCACGATGTGAACACAATGTTGTCTGGTGATCGTTATATATGCCCCAGATTTATATCTTGAGATTCCTAACTATGTTTTCCTTTACCGCGGAGCTAATAGTATTTCAAAAATCTGTACACAAGAAACTGTAAAGAATACGTGCCCCACTAATTGTTCTCTTTTAACCAACTCTTATTTTTGCGTTTTATTACGTAAGATTTCATATTGAAATTCCACACTGCAATGGTAATACAGAGCTATGATTGGCGCTATGGTGCAGTGTATCATACTAGTGAGTGCATACTCCACATGTCACCACTGCGACTGTAAAATCGCATGTGTGAGTGTAAATCACGCGCTTTTGTACGAAGGTGGCGTACCGTTTTATCGAGACTCCGATGCCGAATGACTATCTCGTTTCGTGCATTCGTTACCATAGCAACGAGATCGCATTCATAATTAATGAAAGCATTACCACAATATTCGATAGCAGTCGTGTCAAACGTTGTTTTGATTGCCACGAAAAAAGCCTGCAATTGAAGATCAATCTGCATTAGGTGTAATAGTGAAGTTTAGATAAGCACCTAACTCTACATAATGTATTTCTACGTTATAGGTAAACGAATGTTTTTTTGTTTTACAAATTTACTCGTCAGAATTGTTTTTAATAATACCGGCTTAATTTATTTGGCTTACTAAATAGTATGTCTATATAAATAGTATGCCGGCATTAGTAAAATAGTACTCAATTTCGGACCTGTTTCTGTAACTTAATTTTAAAGTTGTTTGTCCATTACCAATAAAATTTTGCCAGCACCTCTGACAGATATTTGGTATAAGATGACAACATGGTGACAACTATGTTGTCCTATATCCATCTAAGAGGGCTATATCCATCCATAAGGAAGAGGGCTATATCCATCAAGCAGTGAAGTAACATGAGCGAAGGACAGTGGACAACATAATTATAGAATGTCTATTGACGTTGGAATGGACCTCATCAAATTTACGATCATTCAATCCAAAGCATACTCGAAACTTAGCTACAGCGATCGGCGACTTAGTCGCTTATGAATAGTTAGTGTAGCAATCGAACGCTAAACCCTGCACATTTAAAAGTGCGATCGCATTATTTCTAGTTGCGAAACGCTGCTGATACTAAATGTGTTTCCCCCCTCCGCCATCGCCCCTTTGTCTAAAGCGCACAAGTACATCGCGATGCAGCATCGATGCAGTTGCAAAATCGCCGCTAGCCGATGCTAAGAGTAACGATTGTGCTTATGGCCTAAATGTGATGGGTAGTGACAACTCTTGCCAAAGCCACTATCCTATGCCGTAACACTTAAATCTCAAAAACAGCGAACGCGACACAAAAGGCTATTGCAGTATTTTAGCCTTTTGAACTCCTAGGCCTCGTTATTAGAAGAGGAGACCTATGTGTTGTCTTTGGACTTGATAGACTGATTGGTTGTTTTCTTAGAGCTAAAGTAATCTGGATCTAGCGTCCAGATTTTTCTTGTTCTTGTTCCTATTATCAAGCTTATTCGATCAGAGCGACAATTTTATGTGAGTCTGTTTTCAACATGGTTTCTACGCAGGCCACTTGCTATCACTAATATATGAAGGTTAGCTGTAGCCAGTGTCTTGTGGGTCGTGGGCACAGCGAATACAAAAACGAAACACAATATGGCTGATATCGATGCTGATACAACATACAATTTTACACTAAAATTTCCATGCACAACGTTACAAAGTCGCTTTTGAATATCCTGTTTAGTGTATCACGGGCAGCAGATGACGTTTATGTTGTGTTATTTATTGGTATCGGGGCACCTGCACCCCGTAGCCTGCAGTAACTTACATATTCTTCCTGGTTTATCGGGATAGCATTTTAACATTGTTGAGGAATACACTCTATCAGATGTTTTCTTTCGAAGGTGTTACTTGACCTTTACGCAATTTTTACGTCCATTTTAACTTTATATTGTATTTTATATATACTCGTGTGTATGTTTGTTTTTATAAACACTTGTGTTTCTATCTTCTTGCATACAACACACTTCATTTTTAGGCGCAAGACTAAAACTGAAATGTATTGTTTTTTCTTGTTTACATTGAGAGATAGCTTATATAGCTTGATAGATTAATTGCATAGCCCACCACGCTCTCCGGGTAGATAGACCGCTAGTAACTGAAAAACGGAAGTTCCTGCAGCTGTGAGTGGTGGCTGACCTTGAGAAAAGCCTATGTCCAGGTTTGTATACACAGTTTGATTTGATATGCTTGGTTATAATATAATACATAATATGAAGTCTAATATAGTATTGTTTTCTCACATTTGATAAGACATAAAATGTTTATCTTTAAGGGCGATATTTTATCTTTATCAATATCTTCAAGTACTCCCATCCCATTTACCCAAGTGATATTTAGGCGATGTCGATATGACGAACATTTTTTTAACAATGACATACCTAATAAAGAGATATTACATTTATAATTATAATCTAGCCATAATACTAAGACTACTGAGCAATTTAAATTTGATCTAAGTTGCTAAGTAGAGTAAAACTAAGAACGTGTCCAATAACACTTTACTTATTGTCTCTATTAAGTGGAAGTCACTTTGTTCTTGTGATCTTTATTAGGAGCACTTATTTCACTAAGTACCAACATAATATTGACACTACACTAACTCAAAAGGTTTCGTCCTTTTCAGTCTTCTCACTATATCCGTGTTATCGAGGAGCTGGATGGCCTCAACGTTCATATGGTGATGAAATTTCGTTCGTGAGCTTCAGCGTATTTTTTAATGACGTTGGCAACGAGGTCTACTTTAAGATGGATCCGATGGAGGTCGCCATTTCTAATGTACCAGGGCGCATTGACCACGCTCCTGAGTACTTTGTTCTGGAATCGTTGGATCATGAGGATATAACTTTGTTTGGTGCAGCCCCACAGCTGAATACCGTAAGTCCAAACTGGTACGAGGACTTGTTTATACAATAGTATTTTATTGTATAATGACAGAGAGGAATGTTTCCCAAGCAACCAATACAACTTCTTGTAGCGAAGTTCTAACTCATCGCGTTTCTTTTTGACATGAGCCTTCCAGCGAAGCTTCGCGTCTAGAGTCATGCCTAGATACTTGACTGTATTCGCATACGGTATCACATGGCCGTTTATGTACACCGGGTGATAGTTAGGTTTTTTATTCATAAAATCTATGTGAATTGACTTAGATTCATTTAATTTCACTCGCCATTTTTTTTGTCCAGTCAAAGATTTTGTTGATGGCGGTTTGTACCTTTTGCATTGCCTCTTCTTGCGTGACCCCAGTAGACATGATGGCTGTGTCATCTGCAAATGTTGCAATGGTGTTCTTCTCTACCTCTGGAATATCACAGGTGTATAATAAGTATAGGACCGGACCTAGTACACTCCCTTGTGGTACACGAGCTTTTATTTGCTTGAGTTCTGAGAATGAATCATCTTGCCTTACCCTAAACATTCTCTGTGTTAGGTAAGACTCCAATATGTCTGCGAATTGCTTAGGGAGCATAGTTTTTAATTTATGTACAAGGCCCTAGTGCCAAACCTTATCAAATGCTTGTACTACATCTAAGAAAATTGTCATACAGACTTTCTTTTCCTCTAGTGCTTTTTCTATAGTGGTTGTAATTCTATGTACTTGATCGATTGTAGAATGTTTTCCCTGAAACCAAATTGATGGCCAGGTATTGGGTTTCTTTGTTCTATGATGGTTTTCAATCGTTTCAAGAGAAGTTTTTTCATTAATTTTGACATTCAAGAATTCTTGACATTTGACATACTTGAAGATGGGAGGAGAGAGATCGGTCTGTATGATGTTGTTTCGTGTGGTGCTTTACCAGGCTTCGGTATCATTATAACTTCGGCAACTTTCCACATATCATGTACACACATGTTTAAGTTCGGGTCCACATATCACACATGTTTAAGTCGAAAAGTAGCATTGATAAGGGTTGTCAGTTTTACTATAGCTTTACGTGGAAGATGTCGAAGAACTTCACCAGTAATAAGATCCTATCCGGGGGATTTTTTCCGGTTTAGGTTCTTTATCTCGTTTTGGACTTCTTTTGGCGTCACAAGTCTTATTTCTAGTACATCCTGCGACGTTTCTTACCTTACCTTAAACCGATCTTACCTTAAACAAAGCGTTTTCTTGGTTGGGTTGAAAAATTTGTTCCAAATTAACGCCATTCTTTCTGCCATTGAAGAAACCACATTCTTTCTGCTATTTGCTTTCTGTTCAGAGCTCTTGGCCCACTTTCCGTTAATTTCGTTAATGGGAGGAATGTGCATCATAGGCTTTTTCAGATTTTTAATGGTTCTCCACAATGAATAATCAGTTGTGCGATCACTTGTTAAATGACTAAGGTAAATGTGCATGGTTTGATATGACGAACTGACATTTATTTTTTTAATATGATATGATACCTACCTATATAATTTGATGTATAGTGCCAAAACGTGGTTTCCGACGGTAGACGTACTGGAAACGTAGTGTGGGATGACTTCCAGCCAGTTGGACTGACCACTTGAAGAATGACGACAGTAAGGGCTGGAAGAGAAGATCGGTAGACTGTTGTGGTTGCTTTCCTCGGATGAAACCTATATTCACCAGTGGAGACACAGACTGATAATTTGGTACAGTAATATACACTTATATCTAGCATATGTTGTATCTATGCTCATTACTTTTTAGCTACGTAATTTCATGAAGCATATAAATCTAGTAAAGTCACTTTCATTAGAAATGCTTGCGTTAAACTTTTACATAACTCGTCCCTAAAACCTAAATAGTAAACTGCGCGCATAACATCTAGTGCGTGAACTGAGTGAATGACATGCTCTACTCTCACTCACATTTGTAGATCTGGTGAAGTTTATCAGTGAGGCTTAAGGTTCAAATTTGTATTGAAACCTGTTGTCTATTAAGAGTATTTGCACAGAATAATAATGAAAAGAGTATTCACTATTCCAAACTAGTTTTGCTGTGTTAATGGTTATTGGAACTATGCCATAGTGTTGCTTCTTGATTGCAATCTATACGTAGTCATATTTCGAAGAATAACTTAATTTAGTTTATTCTAGCTGACTAAAGACTATTCAGATAAAAACACAA
The DNA here is from genome assembly GCA_914767545.1 of Sesia apiformis. Taxonomy (NCBI): domain Eukaryota; kingdom Metazoa; phylum Arthropoda; class Insecta; order Lepidoptera; family Sesiidae; genus Sesia; species Sesia apiformis. The sequence goes on from OU611953.1 coordinate 16,191,029, forward strand.
CTGTCGTTTACCTTTCTGATGGAAGTAATGTACCTTGAATGTTTTTTTGTTCGAGGCATCCACGAGATCTACTAAACCGATTACAGAAATTATTTCTCTACGGGAAAGCTTACACCTTTCATGTTGACATAGGATACATTTTATGACGATCCTACGCCAGATTCCTACTAGCTGTCTATTGACTGTTTATTGTAAGGCTGAGATTCGTCCGTGATTTCGCCTGTTTGTACTCTTATATCGTCCAGTTACATCGTGTGATTACTTTGTTGTAAAACTAAGGAATCAAAGTCTGAGATTCTATAAAATTGTAAATAAACAAGAAATGCTATTGTGATAATACGACGTCTGTCATAACTTATTCTGGTTCTACGAACGATCCTAGATGTCGATTACCTTCAGGGAAAGTAGGTGATATAGACACTTTTCTCGATCTCGCATAACCTAACACTAGCACCTTTCCCTGTACTAGATTTTTTAAGTTCATCGGGAAACCTATCGTAGACAAAGACAGTCGCGTTAAATAACACGATTTTCAATGATCAACCACACGACCGAACATTGAGTTTTGGTTGAAAAATAAGATTTGAAACTATTGTTAACGTTGATAAATTGTTGTTTAAACGAGTTACTCACGATATTTTTATAGAAGAGATGGCAACTTTTATTTTGTATAGCTGATATTTCGGTTCAACTACAGAGCCGTGGTCACGGCGACACTGCGGTGGAGAGTAAAGTAAAGGAGTGTTACTCTTTTATATGTATATGTTTTTTTATAGAATAGATGGCAGACGAGCGTACGGGCCATATGCTACATGCTACGGGGTAAGTGGTCACTGCCGTCCATAGATATCTGCAACACCAAAGTGTTTGCGGGTGCCCTGCCGGCCTTACAGAATCCTGTTCACAGCTTTCTTGAAAAGCTCCATATCGCAGCGTAACGAAACATATTGGACTATACCTCAGCCTCTCTGGCATTACATTCCACAACTTTCGGGTTCGTGATATAAAGCGTCCTTTTAACCGCACTGTACGTAGCGACTCTATGTCAAGAAAGTGCGGATGAACCGCACAACGCGGCGACGATTTCGATCGGTGCGATGGTAAAAACCCGAAGTTGGCATCAAATTGTACGGCATACATACGGCAGCTTTCGTGTTGTAATACAAATATTTTGTTGAAATATTTTTGTGCAACACTAATTGTTTCTAGTCCGTGAGTTCGACGTCAACAATACTAAAAAAAAGTACTAAAAATAAATAATACTAAGAGAAACAGCTAGACTATATTATCTTAAAGCATAGGACTTAGGTATGTTCCCATTACCAGGCCAAGAACTCCCTGTAATTTCGAGAGGGTTTTTGAAACATAATACACCACATGGGCCCAGTGCGAATTGGTCAGTATTACATATGCCGTAGATTTTTTTACCGCCAAGCTAGGAATAATTGAAAAAATCTGTACTTGACTCGGGCCGGGTTTTGAACTCACGATTTCACGAATGTACATCGAGAGTACAGTACATCGCAAACGGAGACTTTTCCGCTGTCACTGCTTTAAAAATAACACACATAAATAACCCCTGTTAGCAGCCAAACCTCAACACCCGGATGTACCGCATCCCTTCTACCCCCGAGTAGATACGCCCTTTGTTTTGTAAAGGTTTGACTTTTCCAAGATCTTCTTTGATTTCCAAAGGGGGAGGAACTAATCGAACTAAATTATTATTGATATAAAACCTCTTTAGTTATGATATCAATAAAAAATAAAATATTATGCGTCAAAGAGTTATTTATCAGTTTTATATCCAATATACCATATAACAATAGCGCTTTCAGAGTGCTGTTGGGGCTGCCCCACTACTGTAGCGCATCATGGATGTTGGCCAAGGCGAGAACTGATGAATTTTGTAAGAACTGACGGATTTTATGCGTTCACACCCATAAAATACTTTTACTGTGATACCTATAGGTATATCTCAGTAGGGATCATAGTTATTGTTTCATATTCAGTAAATCATCTTTTGTAGTTTACAAGTAGTTATATCAAAATAAATTTATTCTTATTCAGTGGCCTTCCTGTTGAGCAAATCGCGGTGCCGCGCCCAGGGCATCCTAACAGCTTTGTCTGCCAAGTATGACTCAGCCATCGTATAACACCGGGTAGGGGGGTGGGGGATGAATGGTATAGGAACGCATACGGGACAAACAACAAAACATTCATTTTTATAGATTATTTTTAGCTTATTAGATTAGATTATTTTTAGCGTTATCCCACGGGGATTGATATCGCTGTAGAATTAATGGTATTCATTGTTAACGTAAATAATTAAGACGGGATTAAGACAAAAAAATTGCCAAAAAAAAACTTCTCACTGTACCTATCCGTGTGATGTAGGTTATCAATTACTTATAGGTTTTGCAGAAGGCTAAATTAAATGAGTAAAGTTTAACGTCTAACCTTCATTTCACACCAAAAACCGTTGCCACTTATCAAGGTAAATACCCGTGCAATAATGCTAATCATGCGTTAAATCGACCCAAGTGTAAGTTTAGGCCGTGACATACTTTAGTCGAAATCTTCTTCGTCGTTTGCATATATTTCCACTAAAGTATTTGGCAAAACATTCGAAACGCACCTGAGAAGTCTGTAATGACTCATCAACGTGTGCCGCAGTTTATTCAGGAAAATAAAGATAAATAAGTATAGAACGCGCGTTACACCGTGGCGAATTTACATTTACACAGTGATGAGCTACCATGTAACGCAAAGAAGATAGAAAATTCAGTCGTTTAGCGTTACTATGAATTGGTCACCAATGTCATCGTGTACGATGTACGATGTGTAGATCTGTTTCCGGCCAAATCCGATTTCAGGATAAATTAGTTTTCCTAGACCGGACTAGTTTATCCGAAGCGTGTTAGGATGAATAAGTTTAGTCTAGGATAATCTGGATTGTCCTGATAAGAAAATACACACTTTAGGACAAACTGATATTGCCGAGACGACCAGTGTGTGTTGCCAGTGATGACCTACGGCACCGAGACGTGGTCTCTGACTATGGGCCTCATAAATAAGCTCACTGTCGCACAGCGAGCTATGGAGAGGGCTATGCTCGGGGTTTCCCTACGTAATCGAATCAGGAATGAGGAGATCCGTAGACGAACTAAAGTCACCGACATAGCCTCTCGGGTTAGCAAGCTGAAGTGGCAGTGGGCAGGGCACATAGCTCGAAGAACCGATGGCCGATGGGGCAGAAGGGTTCTCGAATGGAGACCACGTACCGGCGGACGAAGCCGAGGACGTCCATCTGCTAGATGGACAGACGACCTCATAAAGGTTGCGGGCACCCGCTGGATGCAGGTCGCTGCCGACAGGTCTAAATGGCGCACAATGGGGGAGGCCTATGTCCAGCAGTGGACGTCCAAGGGCTGAAAAGAAGAAGATATTGCCCAGGCTGTTCAATGGATTGTTCAATGGTTCAGTGCTAGAAAAAAATGATACTAATTTTACTTTCCATAAATATAAACATGTATAAACATATATGTATTTCCATAAACATGTATATCCTAATATTCATTTATACTATTTCGTGTGATGATTGCGCGGAAGTCTTTGCTACCCAGAAATAATTCGGCTCATTTAGGTTAGAAGTGTGAGGCGAACGCTACGCTAGGCTACGCGAGATTGCGCAATCTCTCTTAAAATACAATGGGATCGTCCCCTACCTTTGTCCAATATAAGGTATGAAAGTTGGAATTGTATGTGAAAATTTTATTGAATTGGCATACTATTCCTTTTTTGCCGTCGATTCTCTGGTAGTCTTAGGTCCAAAAACACGTTGCAAAAGCGGATACCATTGATTTGTCATTACTCGTCAGGCAAGATGCCAGACTGTAAACGAGAGGAGTGTTTCTGTATTTTCAGAAAAGATGCGACGCTACTAGCGCTACTAGACAAGATATATTTGGTGAATTATTGACCGCAGATACTATTACAATTTAACGAATAATTAATGGTACACGTTCTTGGCCAGTACATTACTGGTTATTGATCTCGCCTGAGACTCGCCACTTAAACTTTATACGTAGGTGTCGGTGTAATAGTCAGCCTTTAGCGCCCTAAATTGTTACAGGGAATAAATATTCCTTATCTCTCGCGCTTTCATTTCTTTGTGACTTTTTCCCTTACAACGTAACAATGTACTGCAATACGTCACGTGAAATCTGTTTTGTAACAAATTACCGTTTTCCATGTGTAAAAACAACGAGTAGGTAGTGTCGCAGGTACATACTCATTACTTTACATGTGTAGAGGGTGTAGAAATATCGTGTCTCTTGTTGTTTAGAAACGGAGCACAAAAAAAGGAACACAATTTCCTTTCAAATAAGACAGAACACAGTTTGGAATAAACCGTTTTGGTTTCTTGCCTGTTATAAGAGCAATAACATAAATAAAATAGCATGGGTACTTATTTCTCCTGTGATTTGAAGTTGAAACTGTTCCTTTTTTACAAATTCACTGGAACTGACAGTTTATAGAATGTATGCTGAAAAGTGCTGGGCCGTGTAGTGTCGTGTGGCTTTAGGTCACCCCACCTCTTCCCATTGGCGTAATAAAAGGCGACTAAGGTACCTTACCTTAGGGCCTGTGGTAGTGGCATTGTGGTAACACAACCACAGACCCTGAGTGGACTCGCCAAAAAATAGTTTGGGTATAGATCCATATACGGATTTAGATCGCGGTTAATTGTAGATCGGTTCCAAAATGTAGTAGTTCCAAAATTACAATGGATAGAGATAAGACGTTTATTCAGAACACAGTTATAGACAACACAGTTGTAAAGGAAAATGCAAACACATACATATTTAGACACATAACAGCAGAGAAATTTTAAGAAGGTGAATAGAAAAAGAGATGTTACGGTAGCGCATAGTCTGCTCTCCGTGTGATTGCGATGAATGGTCGTCCAGTTCAACTATCCCTTTGTCCAGCTCAACTATCACTGTGTCTGTGATGTGATGAGTGTGATGCTGATGACACACAACGCTGATTTTCAATATACTCTTAGAACGTAAATTTTAAAAACTCCGATAAAGATAAATCCAATATAAACAGGCGGATATGTTGTTGGATAAAGCTCGTCAAAATTTACATATTTAGCAAATAATAGTCACAGTTTCAAGAGTCGTCAATGCCCTATGTGGCTCCGAATCGCTGCTGTGAAACCATTTTTTAGACTTTTTGGCGGAAACTCGAGTACTGAAGTTAAGTTTTTGTTTAATTATTGTAAAAAATATGTATTAGACTTTTGTGGTTTAATAGTGATAGTTTATTAAACTTAAGTGTTTTTCGTCCGCGGTGTTTGTGTATATCAAATAAAAGCGTGTGACTGCATTTTTCGTATGCTTCCAAGGCGTCGTCCTCTTCTGTCCTCAGGAAGCCTACCATCGCTGTTAGTTCGACTCAGGACTTAGTTCGACGGGACTGGACATATTTCAACTTCACTTTACACTTCACACTGACAGAATGTGATAATTGCACCATTGCCACATATGAAAAGTAAAAAAAAATACATTTGTTACCAACCACAGCAGAATGCCCAACATAACTAAATGACATTCGTAGTGATGTGACTACTAAGTATACTAGAATCCAAAATGTCGACATCAATATTATAAAAAAATACTTGTTGCTTTTCATTATGTTTTCATTATCATTGTGTAAATTTTTCAGAAATAAATAAAAGTCATGTAAAATAAAACAAGAAGCAATTGAGCAATTTTATTAAAATTAGTACATGCTTCTTCTGCCGTAACAAATTTTTCATTATAGTTGTTATGTTAACAGGTTACTCACGATTTATTATTCATTATAGCCGATATAATAAGTAATAAATCGTGAATAACCCGTTTACATAAAGGCGCGTATAGACATCACGAGGCATGCGCCGCGAATGGTTCGCCACACATGCCTCAGCCTGAGGCATGCGACGTACAAAAATGCATCCGTCCGAACGGCACATGCTCACCCGACGACCCGATCACCGCTGCCAATGCGGTTCTCACACTGCACTCAAACACAGTACACAGACACCGTCCCCGCCGGCGGAGACGTGGACGTCCCCCTCGTTACACCGTTAACACACACCGGCCCTCAGCCAACACTTTTACTAGGTATCAGCACGGGCCTGGGCGCTTTTCGCCGACTCGCGAACCCGCGGTATCCCCCCAATGCAACGCCCTAAGCCGAGGTCCGTTCCTTCCGCCGGTTTACCGGCGGGGGAGCCCTTAGGCTCGTTGCAACACACACTTTTTTCCTGGCTGAGCACCTGCGCTCGCCCACATCAATTACGACCGGTGACTCTTGAAAGGCCACTAGGGCCACAAGAATTTAGACATTCACGATGTTAAGACAAATCAAGGTTTTTTTAGCCGGTACGAGCCCGGCACTACCTGGGCCCCATTCCCAGGTGTCCATGAGGATTCTCCTTGATTGTCTTTCCTAAACAAAAAAAAAGGCACATGCTCTGGGTGAGCACGCAAACAACCATGCTGCTCGCATCGCACGAATTGGTAGAATCTGCTCACAACGTGCGTACGCGGCGAATGATCACAATGAGCACCCATGTCCACATAGTCTGAAGCATGTGTGGCGAATCATTTGCGGCGCATGCCTCGTGATCTCTATACGCGCCGTTACAATTATTATGTTTAACCACGATAACAAAGGTTTAAAATTCTTCATTGATAATTTGACACTGTCTTCTACTACACTGTCTACTGATTATATCTTTATGTTCTTGACAGCTCAACCAATCGAGATTTATTTCTAATAGTAACGCAATGTGGAGTTGCTCCAGTATCATCTGTAGGTATATATGTTATTGACATATGTCTTGAACAAATTTACGGCACCCTCAATCGTGCGACACAGTATCACAAATGGATAAGTGTAGGAAGTTTTATTTTTTCCACCATTCTCGTAACTGAATATAATTATAAATTGAATCTTCTAAACCAGTTTCTACCGTTAAGCAATATTAACAGTTTAAACAAATAAATCGTAGTTATTTTTTAAAAGCTGTGTGAAGGATGCGTTTAATTAAAAAGTGTTGAATGGAAACTAAGGCGAAAAAAGTAAGTGGTGACTGACTATCTTTAGAACTCAATCAGATAGATCAATCAGTAACAGATAGCTACGAAACTCGTAACAAAATTACATATATTTTCGTGCTTGTGCTCTTTGGGAATGATATTTATTCCTGCTCCTAAAGGTATCACAACAGTAGATACAAGCGTTTTCCTTCTTGAAAATCGACGACATGATAAATCAACTGGCCATGTTACCCCTCTCTCACGGAAGACTACCTTGAAATGTACTGCATTTCCCACTTTATCTTATTACCCTTGTATTATCTTGTACGTACCGTGTTTCGGTAGTGAGTGAGATGTGCCAGAGCCCATTCCCATCCTATCCCTTCACATTGTCCCAAACCTTTCTCCAAATCTATTCCTATATCTCCAAAGGTAGGCAGCGCACCCGGGGGCGTGCCAACGTTTGTCATTTTGGACTAATGTTGGCATGTATAGCGGATGTCTATGTGCGACAGTATCCACTTACCATCAGGTGGACTGTATACTCGTCTGCCTCCTTCGTAAATAAAAAAAAAATAACCAAAATTGTAACTTCATAACAAAAAACAATGCGATACCTACATTACCTACTGCATGCACATTATAAAACTCACCAGATTCTTGATGTTCTTATTCTATGAATTCGCCAATGTTTCCTGATATAGAAGGTATCACAACAAAAACTTCAAGCATTTTTTTTCTAGAAATATAACCAGAAGACTAAATGTTACAAAAGCCGATTACAGTAAAAAAAAACAGGAATTATTAAGATGTTTTATCACAACAACGCAAGCGGAAGGAAATGGAGGAAAAATTCAGATTAAAATGTTATTTATTATATTAAACAAGACAAATAGGTAGTATTTTTTGGTTCGCTTTGTACTCATTGCAGTTTGTATAAACTCAAATAAAAAATATTAATGAATATATACCTGTGGTGTAAGCTGGATTTATGAATTCCACAGACAAATGAAATTCCAGAAAGGCACAGCCGTCCTTTTCAACCTGTCTTTTTTTGATAAAATATCGCTCTGAAAAATGATCTCCACAACAAATTTTAATTCACGAAACTTTTGTATCGGCAACTTTTGTATTTTGTAATCTAAATCCTCATTGCCTACAGCCTCTATGCATCTACGGCATTTAAAAATGCAAACATTTTTATAGTGAAGGTGTACATAACGGGACACTATGTCCAGGACTTCAAAAAAATTGTGGCTGCCCGCAGATCTTGACAAAAGTTGACACTCGATGAAACCATAAAAAGATATGTAGGATTGAAAAATTGCCATCAAAAAATATCTAAGTTCAGTTTGCCTCATTTCGTACACACCGACTTAGAAATTTAAAGGCCGATGCAGAATCACCGTCGGTATTTGCCTATATGATTTTGAATCTCAATTTTCTCAATTAATCCTTTGACTATTGCATCATTCCATTTCAGTTTATATCTATAGTTAATGAACAACAGTAATGTTTAGTTGCAAATTTGTTGAAACTGTTTATGACTGGAAATACAGTATAAAATACAACAATTATGAATAAATTTCATTATTAGACGCTTCATACAAAGCCTTTAGCTATAGTTACACTAAATATCTTACAATAATTTGTAATTTACTCACCGGTCTGAATCTCGTGCAAATCTAGCTAAAACACGTCGCTTGTTCGTTTGGACCTACCACACACTTCACACTTTCGTCTGGGTTTTCGTTTGGTATTCATAATTCACTAGAAGTCGAAAATTGAATGATTTTTATGAAATTACGAAACAAATAGGAAAGCTGTGAATAGGATTTTGCAAGGTCGGCGGCGCGCCCGCATACCCCCTGGTGTTGCAGGTGTCCATGGGCGGCGGTAACACTTACCATCACGTGAGACCGCTGGCTCGTCCGCCCTCTTCACTATAAAAAAAAAAAAAATTCATCAAATCACACGACGCGCCATGGTGACATTGACAGTGACACACGATGATAACATGAAAAGATAATTCATAGTATGTCTATGTACAGAGGGATCTCTTATAAGAAATAGAAGTAAGTAATAGTGGGAGACCTCTTATATTTGGTAGGGTTATCTAGTTTGGTGTTATTGGACGAAAATGGTTTCACTGATAATACATTTACATTTTTATTCTGAGTGGGTGTCACTCATGGCCTGGTCATGTTTATACCTTTTAAACTGACGCGGGACATCGCCCTTATTTCTAATTTTTTTCTTTGATTAAACAAAAAAATGATTCCAAATAAATATTTCCTCCTTGTTATATTTTCATATTTGAAATTAGTTCCGTAAATCTAGATCGACATCATGGCCTGGTCATAGCAAAACTAAATATCTTTTACGGGTATAAAAATACAATTCCAAGAGAACGTACCAACAGAATGAATAAAACATTTCTGATCGTTCCAAAGCGATCGCTTTAAGACAAAAATTCTTATTTGTTTATCGCTGCGGTCGAGCACTGAGGACCAATAGCACGACACAATACATGTATGAAAAGTGAGTAACAAAATCACTATTGTGAAATTTTAAGATACCTATTCGTTATACACTTACTAGTGTAATTTAATAATGCTATCCATTATACCTCTAATTTAAAGTTTATTAAACAAACTTTAAAGCCAACATAAGTCAACATGTATTGCGGATGTCCATGGACGACAGCATCCACTTACCATCGGACCAGCTTAAATACGTCTGCCACCATAAAGAATAAAACACGAAACTCTATTCTCGATGTTTTTTATTGTCGCTTATTCATCAGATATCTCATTTACTACACACTTGCTATTGTAATTTAGTTATTTTTATTAAATAAAGAAAACTTAATGTATTCTCAAATAATATTACACCGCTACTTCTAGTTTAAAAAATGTATTTTCTTTTACTGAAGATATCTTGTATAAATGACAATATTTCCGATCATTTTTATGGTTTTACGCGTTATTTCAAAAGCAAACCAATATACAATTTGTTACATTATGATTTACTAAAAACCATCATAACGAAGACATTTTCAGTCGTCTGACAGACGTCAGCTGCAGAGTGTTCACACTTGCAAATGCGTAGGGACCGCTGAAAGTCCCACTGCGCGTGTAAAATGTTTACATCTGTGTGCGTGATCCGCATTTTACGCGTCTATACGCAGTTAACTTACCGTTGTGCTAATAGTCCAATGCGGAGAAGACAAAAGTAAAAGGGAAATAGACGAAATAGGGCGAATAAAGAAATGTAACGGCGTTCGGGCCGATGAATAAACAACCGATGTTTATGTCACTCGGCCCGGAAGGCCGAGGCCGTGCACGGACCGAATTTATAAATAATCAATTCCCTTACATTATAGACGTGGGTCACTTTTTTCTGTCACATGTGTAAGTGAAAAGCCATCAAAAGTTTTTTGTTTATCACTTATGACGTTATATATCCTACAAATGAATGGGGATTTACTGAAACATTATATCTATCACAATTCAATAGGTACTAAAATAACACTATTAATAGATTTTTTGTGCACGTTTGCGTTATCTGTATATGTGTTTTTCTTCAAGAGTCAAAACGAAACGTTCTTTTAATGATAACTTTTAATAAAATTTTAACAATTGAACAACACGAACATTTTCTTCCAATCTGTTCAACTAGCCATGAATAATTGAAATATTTGACAAAATTTCATCCATAATGTTCAACTGATTGAACAAAATGTTGAATATATTGGTAAGGTGATGAGAAAATAACGACTAAGAATTTGAAATTTCGTAAATAAAAAATTCCCTTAGACTACGACTGTGATCGACATATTCCAGGAATTCCAGTACTAGTAGCATAGTACTATAGTACCTTCACATTATTATATTCAAGAGTTCAACTTAGCTTTGATTAGAGTACATGTATGGAGTCACATTGTACCCGGAAAAGCCATCCGGTATTACCGACGTCAGGTAAATTGAAATTGTTGTAGTTGCGAGCTCGTTTAAATAATGAAACAGATTACTCCGTGCCTCGCATATGAAGTTAGGATAAAGCACCAGGGAGATTTGTTGGGTTAGATTATATTTAAGTTATGTCCTAGGATTAGATTACGCAATAGTATTATATAGCATGTTGGATCGTAGTTACATATAGGCAACATGTAAGCGATTTTTCGCTTAATATGCTTACTTGTTATCTATGTGTGGAAATAGACATGTGATGTATGTGGTAATGACGACATTGAATCAGTGTAGATGAAGGCAGCCCGTTGGCTAGACGATATCGCAAAGGCAATAGGACGGAAGTGGAAGTAGGAAGGGACCAGGGCCGAGATGGAGCGCACAGGCACAGGGCCTCCTCTCAGAAATTGGCTGTGTGTCAATAAGTAAATTGTGATTAATTTCGTGGTGTCAACGGTTTCAGTCAGCGGGCTTTACTGCAAGTGTAACCCCATTCACGAGCATACCTTCTGTCACTGAGCAGCTAAATGAACATAGTTCGTACTCGGTTAAAAATGCGATATTTAAGCAAATTGTTTGTATAGCGTGCTTCAAATAAATATTCTAATATTAATATGTGATTTACCGTAACGCCCTTAAACTGTTAACCTAATGCGAATGTGACCTCAAGCTTGCTTACAGCTTGTCAGTGCAGACTAATGTGAAACATCGTGTCGCATACGCAACGACATCAATTATTTTACCTATCACGCAACTTACGGCGTCATGCTATTTTGAAAAATGTCATGTAAACATGACCTCAAAAATATTAAGTTAGTGTGTAATCTAATAATACTCCCTAATATGCAGTAACATTATAGCCATTTTGTTACATAAGTTTATTAGTAATAATTAGAAATATATTAATTTTCTTATACTGTTCCTTTGACTATACCGCAATTTTTGCACACTTCCCGTCGTCAAATAGCACTTCCCTTAGTGTGTCAAGAGTCAGCGCTTTCAGGACCCTTTCCGAGCCTTTTTCAGCATTTCAAGATGTCTGCGACTGTGAAAATGGATACACAAATTATTGTAAAACGTAAAATATACTTATTTTTGTATGTTAAACAAAAAAAATCTAAACACAGTAATTGATCCGTTTTAGAGCCACACTTATAATTTAATAACATATACATACCTACTCGTTTATTCTATGATCTCTTGGTTTTCAAACTGAATAGTACTATCTATGTATATTAATTTCACATTTTTAATGTCTAGGCTCAAACAACTATTTGTGCCCTTTATTTTTCGGTGTGGGATAATATAACGATACATGTCAATCGACACTTTTTTGTTTGCCTAAAAAAATTTCACAATCTAAAGGTATTTCTGAATAAATTCGCAAAAGATCCGCTAGTTTGTCATTATATACATATCTCCTTGCCATTGCAGACTTAACATACGCCCATTGGAATGCGAGTGGAAGCCAACTACCGATTGCCGAAAGTGCTTGAATCCGAGTGATGCCAGGCATTCCCCCAGTAGAAATACCACGTACCCGGCAGTTATGCCGAAACTGGTGAATATTTCGCCTTATTTTGTCATTTAACTGAAGTGCTTTAGAAATTTCTGTGTCTCTGAAAATCTTTGGCAGTTGGAATATAATTATGAACACTAATTAAATCATTAGAATAACGACAATATCAACAAATTCGAGACAAAATACCGACTCGATATACCTAAAATTTCAACATTGTCAATATAAATGAATGCAAAATGAATTGAATAATTGATTCATCACCAGCCACATGCGTCATAAAAAATGGTATATATTTATATAATAATGCTAGACCCCTTATTACTAATTAACAAGTTAAACTAAAATGGCGTTATACAATCATAATAGAATACCAAGAAGGTCAAAGGTCAATCCGTTGGAAGGATTGATTTGAGAGTGAAATAAAAAAAACTTTGATTTCTCATTAAGCGATTTAGATTAATCCAACGAAATGCCTACTTTAAAACAAGACCAAAATTCAATTAACAACAAATCCCTCTTGGCGAGACTCTCTCGTCAATTAATAATTTCCCATTAACAGCACAGTTTCAAAGTTTCGTCAATGTTATCTGAATTATTAATACTAAAACCTACTCTTGTACTAAAACCCGGGAAAAGAATTATTAGAACTTTGATACAAACAACAAAAATAAGGAAAATATGCAATAAACTGACAAGGAACGAGCAATGGATTTAACAATCGAAGCTTTACGGATTACATATATTGACAATATTGACTGAAAACCAGTCGCTACTCGCTGTTAGCCAATTTGTTACGATTGTTGTGAAAAATTAACTCGAAATACATTTACAAAGCTATAAAACCCAATTTATTACGGAAGTGGATTATATGAACGAGTTTATAAGTTCATAAACCTTTTAAACATTCTCAAAGCCACATCTCCCCTTACTGTTATGTCTTACAGTTGGCGAGGGATGCAGCATCTAATGGAAAATCCATTTATGCCGAACCGAAGCCACTTCACTACACTGCTGCTACTTTAATAAGATCTCCCGTAACCCACGCTTCGTAAAGAACTGAACCAGACAGCAGTAGGAATCAATGGACTGGAAAGATCTTATGTTATTGGACGTGTTCCACTAGGTTCACCATTCTCGACTTTGTGTTTTCATACAATTTTTGCATCACGCTATTTGAAATTCATTCTATTCATAACGTATACATGACTAGAGTTTTTAGAGGGTATAAGTAGCTGTGAAGATGTGTAATCAATGTGAGGGGAAGGGTGCATAAAGCCGGGAATTCTCGAGTGAAACTGAAAACAATGAGAAAATTTAAAAAGCTTTGTGCTTTTCAATTGAGTGCTTTTAATATTTTTACCGTATTTTGCAGACAAAAGATTTAATGTTTGATAAAAAAAAATTCAATCATCCTTTTTGTGATAACATAGGCCATAGCAAAACCCATTGAGCGCGATATTCCTACCGAGTATTCCTACCGCAAGCCTTTGATGTGTGCCGAAACGAATTTCGATCTGTCTGTGACAAGCCGTCAGATATTTACGGACCGTAAATTCTAAGTAATTATCGTAGAACTGATCTGGAATATCTATTCCTCGTTATCCCGATGAGGATCCCCTCCTCCCCTTTCCATTAAACCTCTTTTTTGGATCAGCAACGCGGCTAATAAGCATTCAAGCGGCCTTCATTAAGCCGCAGGAGACGAGAGGGAGACTATTGATTTTATTCAGCTGTAATAAAGGTAAATTTGCCTCGAAACGTTCAGTGAGGTTTCAGAAGAAACCCCACTATTGCAGTCTCTTTGTCCCGTCGGCTGCCGTCGCAATTATTAAAGGGATGCTATGAAATCTCTTCGGAAGCTATAGCTTGATCCGACAGAGATATATTTCAGTTACCTTTGAACTGTGTACGGCAAATATGTATGTATCTGTGGCGAAATATGTATTTGATATACATCATATTCCGCTTGACTTGAAAGAGTATAGATATACATAACTGCCGCTGGAAGATAAACTCATATACAATATTAGAGTAACACTATAAATACGTAACATAAATCGTAATGATATATTACTTTAGAAACAGATCGGTGCTTTTTTCCTTTCTTAAACACTCAGTATTTCGTGACACCAACCAAATATTACATAACCTCTATGTGTTAATCCTAAATGTCTAAAAACTCTAAAAATATTTATATCGTGAATCGGGTATAAACGTGTTCAAAAGGCTTTTGTTTAATTAGAAGCCTATAATTGTACGCGTTTAGACCTGATTCACAATGTAGGTACAAAAGTGTAGGTACAAAACGCAAATAACTAAACATGGAAGTGCTTTGACGATCCTTCAAATTATGACTTTATAACTGTGGTTGTAGACGATATTATTAATATGGAAACGTTTGCTTCCCTACTGTATTCAATAAAGCAAATCAATGAAGTTTATTCAATTTTTCGAACCGAGTTTATCCAGGCACTAGCTAGAACGTTATTCCGCACTCTACTTGATCAATAGGTAGATGCAGAGCGCACAACTAACAGGAATTCTGTGTATTTCGTTGCAGGCAATGGAAACCAATAGTGGAAACTATTGGTTTCGAAGCGTCAATGTAGTTTTGCAAAAATGAGTTTCCTTTTCCCAGCATTTTCACTCGCGCTCTTCACTATTCGTGCTTATTTAGATTCCTCTTCCGACGCGGTTTTCTTTTATCAGTGACTGTAACCTTTTTGTAATCTCCTCGACATTGTTCGCTGTACAAAGACTTTAAGAAAATTGTGATAATTAACTTTACGAAGTTAATAAAGGTCATAATTTGTCCTGGATTAAGTTTAATTCTTTGCATAAATTTCTAGCGGGTGTTTAATTACAAAAAATTTGATAATTCGTTCCAAATATACAATACGGCTAATATCTTATTAATTCTGGGAACAATTGTAATTTCTATCCCTTAATTTATTTCTTGAAATAAGGAAACCGTTGCAATATTTTCCGCCACGAATGGTCAAAAGAAGCTTTCCTATTATTATTTTTCAATTTTGATAGCACTACAACAAAGTCTCAGCAAAGTTTTTTGCTAGGAAGTTGTAAAGTTTCACCGTGATCACCTCTGATTGCAAATTGCTTTGAGCTGGTGCATCTATGATCCGCGGAATCGCTACTATACTTCCTGAAGTCGTAACTAACGAATTGAACAAACTTTTGTGAAGTTCGTAGTTTCACATTGCTGGATTCTAAATTGCTTAAGCCATTAGGGAGAAGAATCGGAAACATAAAAGTCAAGAGGCATGCTAGTGCTGCGCCGCCGCCTACCGCTTCTATTTTATCGCTACAAATTGCAGACACCACAAAATTATATCGTATTATATCATAGCATTTTCTCGCGGCTTCACCCGCTTAGCACCCGGTTTCACCCGGGAAATAAATTAGCATTAAACAAAGTCTCAAATATTTTCGAGACTATGAAGTGTACTATTGAATAAAAATATTCCGGTGGGCGGATTCAACAAACAAAATACATAATGTCGAAAACAAGATCAGTGAATCCATAGATAAATTGACCAACTTAAACAGAAAGAATACAACCCACATTTATGCAGTTTTGAGATAATGAGTATTTTGCGAAATGTTTTTTCATTGTTAGAGTATTTTACAAATATGGAAAACTGAAAAATTGTTAGTAAACTGATAGTTGTGGATCCATTCTGATTAAAGTCAGTCAATCAGCACTTCATGAAGAATCCTAAGGACTGTAGTTTTCGAAATCCCTGTCCTTGCTGCTATTTTTTTCGTCTTTAGCCGTCGGTCGCTCAGAACTTCTTCTTCCACTAATATGATGTTGTTTGGAGTGAGTGCCTAAAACGGGTCGACCGGAGCTAGGTTCGTCGTCGATGGACTCTCGTCCTAAACGAAATTGCTTACACAAATATTTGACAGTGGAAAATGATGGAGACGAATCCCCGTACACATTATCCAACCTTTGTTTGATATCGGTCGGGCTAACACTAACTGTCTGTAAGGAACTTAATCACGGGATGATATTCCAGTTTAAAGATTTTTCATCTTCCTGTTGTTCTTAGAGTCGAGGATTCGAAACTAACGAAGGTTGAACTCTAAAAATTATATACGAATTAGCAGGATAAATGACAATTACAATGACGTAATATATAATTTGTTTTTTTTAGATATCTAGAAATTTGTCAGGCCAGAGTTTTTGGCCTTCACTGGTATATATTTATAATTATAATTTACGTATTTAGTTATTTTTATGATGATTGCATAAAGTATTAAATTCTCTTTTTGTACACTATGTAGCGGATTGTCTGTAATTGACTAATGAAGTCTAGAAGGAATATTAATTACTTTTACTTGTGTATAATTAATTCGTTGTTGCCTGCGGCTGCGCTCGCGTGCTAATTGCGTTTAAAATCCACGCGAGCGTATACAATTTGACAACCTGTATTTTAGCCCCTCGAAAGTACTCGTATTTTGAAAAACGGTCTAACTCATGTTTAATTATTATTATTACAGAATATTTATACCAAGTTTCAAGTTAATAGGACCATCAAATGATTTTCTTTTATACAAACTTTGACACCCTATTTCACCACTTTAGAGGTTGAGTTTCGCGAAATCCTTTCTTAGTGAGTGTTTACTTCATAAATGGAAGCTACTGTCCAAAATTCATGTTTCTAGTTGAACGCTGAACGGTTTCGGCCTGGCATTGATGAGTCCGGTCAATCAATCTGTCAGTCAGGACGTTTCTCTTTATATGTATAGATAATCGTCCTTCTATATACTCGTAGTTCTATATAGATGACCGATTAGCGCTTTTGGTATTGACCCTTGCTTACTGTTCAAACGGGCCCGGGTTTTAATTCCTGGTCGGACAATTATTTGTTTAAAGACAAACGTTTGTTCGAGTCTGGGTATTGCACTTGTTTTGTTCGTCTTTGTATGTGTCTCTGGACCCACAATACAGGGAATCCTAGTGTGTACAATAGCACACTCAGAGTGTGGTGTTATTCATTTATTAGATTAATTAATCTACTTATTACTTAATGTACTAACTAGCTGGCTTGGAATTAATCAGTAGTATTCATCCAGTGTACCTGGGTAGGTGACTTTTGATTAACTAAAATTACCTATTGACCTTTATTACTTTATTGCACATTTATACAATATTACGGCCTATGTCAATTTACCATCGACTACTCGTAGATGGTGAATTGACATATTTAGAGCGAACCTAACGCAGTGTTGTTTGTTGGAATCCCACGCTCAGTTAAATACAAATCTATTAATACAGAACCTCCACTCGCCGAAGTCACGTATCTGCACGCTGACGCCGTGCACGTCCCGTGTCCAAATGTTGAGCGAAATTACACTCCTTTCAGTTAGTCTGGTCCACACGTGGGTAATTTATAATGCTTTCTCGATATTCTTAGATCTTTTGCATAACTTAATTTTTATAGGAAATATGGATTAGTGGACTATGAAAATGGTTCATTGGTATACTGATTCTTAATAGTTGAAACCGGTTACGCTAATGATTTTTGTCTCTTGCTTGTTGTATTGGAGGAAAAGTCGGACACATTCCCCGATAGTACAATCTTAGCTACGACCTATCTCACCACCTCCTGATAAGGTAACTGTTAACAATCTGATAGATCAATTATCTACCAATTAAATGTAGCTTATACTGACTTTCTGATAAGTATCATGAGGTGGTGTGAAAGGTTCTTAGTGTTGTCAAAATGAACTCTGACCGCTAGACAGTAGCGCTAATTAAACTTTAATCTTAATTAACTCGAGCGTAAAGTTCAAATTTTTAACGATTGATGTTATATAGGTTACAATCTCGACTCAAAACGGTTAAGGTTGTTTTTCTTTTGTCGTAACAGTTCCATTTTTTTAAGATCCACCTATCGTAACCCTTAATAATGGCGAATATTCTCTCCATGTATTAAGTACGAATATTATAATGTTTTTATCTTATTGTACCCAATTTTATCATCGTCTGTGCAACTTCAATGGCTCCACTGAAAACTAGCGCTGTGGTTGGTCCGCGGCATATGCTGAGTTGGAGACCATTTCCGACATCGCAATTACCCATCTTAATTTTATAAAATTTAAGACTTGCTATTTGTTTTTTTTTTAAATTTTATGTTTCATTCTTTTTCTTGTTTTGCGTAATTTGTTTGTTTCTTTTCTTTTATTGTGTATTGTCGTGTCGAAATAAAGTTATGTGTCTAATACTGAGGTTTGGTCTTGGTGGTGGTACTAGACTTATGGAATGTTGGAACCCTCCGCAATGAAAGCGGTAAACTACCCCAAGCAGAGTACATTTGCTGAAGTACAACATGCTCTTTATGACTGAAGTGCGCTGGAAAGTTTTTTGGAGAAACGCAGGCTCCACAAGGCTCGACACTTCTGTACTCTGGCAAGGAGAACGAGGAAGATGTGTGAAAGTATGGCATAAGGCTATTGTTCTCTAAAGAAGCCAAGAAGAGCCTTTTCAATTGGAATCCCATTTCGGAGCGAATCCTCACGACTCGCTTTAGTTCAAAAGTACGCAAGGTTACGGTGATCGTGTGTTACTCGCCAACTGAAGCTTCAGATGCGCAGTCGAAGGAAGACTTTTTATAGCCATATTACTAAGTCTATCACTGATATAAAACGCCAGGACAGAGTCATCCTTATGGGGGATCTGAACGCCTAAAGTGACAACACGGATTATGAAAGATGCCTGGGCAGCCACTTGACGGGCGAGCGCAACGAAAATTTTATTCTTTTAGGCATTTTTAAAAAATTTTAGGCACTTATTTCTCGAATTCTGTCAAAATCCATGACCTTGTGATGGGGGATCGCTTTTCCTACACAGAAATTGCCATAAATACTCGTATACTTGAATGTCTCCGAACGGGCAGACTCAAAATCAAATACACCACCTAGCCATTAGTGCGAAATGGAGAGGTTCAGTACTAGATGTCCGTAACCGTAGAGGTGCCGACGTAGACAGCGATCATGAGCTGGTTGTTGGGCAGTTACGACTTAAGGTGGTAGCCTCTCATCGATCACCCTTGGAGAAAATCGCAAAGAAATTCGACGTGGCGAAACTAAAGACCCAAGATATTCTGAAAAGGTTCAGGATACAACTACGAAATCGTTATGCGGGTCTCGAATAGGCGCAGATTAATATTAACACGGAAAGGAATCGTATCAAAACGTTTTACAAAGAAACCGAGTACGGTGGGTGACGGAGTTTCCAGTCGAAGTTCCTGTAACTTTGCGACCGTCTGTCGTGCAGTGTGTGGGCGAACGTTATCATGGAGAAGCAGTGGACTAGAGCGATTGACCAGACTTGATTGTTTGATAGCGAGCTTGTCCATCATCGTTTGCAGTACTTCACAGTACACACCTCCATTAATTGTTGTGCCAGATCTCAAGACGCTATAGCGGTAATACCGGCACAGGACCACCATACATTCACCATGAGCTTCTTTTTACTCAGTTTACGTTTAGGACATTGTTTGGCTGTCTCTTGGATTTAATCATTGTGACGAAGGTTTACGATTATCGTACAGGATCCTCTTGTATTATCGTACAAGTGACAATACGATTCAGAATCCTTTCATTTTTGTGCCGGTTCAGCAAAGTAAAGCAAGCTTCGACGCGTGTTTGCAGTTGACTTTCATTAATGAGTTGCGTCTCTCTGTGTGTTCTACCGCCTGTATAATGGGGAATGCTCTGAAGAATTGTTCAATATAATTCCCACCTCGGGTTTCTACAACCGCACCTCCCGTCACAGAAGTGCGGTCCATCCGCATTTCCTAGATACGGAGATGTCGCGTACTGTTCGGTCCAAAAATTATTTTATATCGCGAACCCGTAGGCTGTGGAACGAACTGCCTCAAGAGGTCTCCCCATTAAACTACGACATGGGGTTTCTTCAAGAGAGCTGTGAATAGGATTTTGCAAGGTCGGCGGCGCGCCCGCATACCCCCTGGTGTTGCAGGTGTCCATGGGCGGCGGTAACACTTACCATCACGTGAGACCGCCTGCTCGTCCGCCCTCTCCTCTATAAATAAAAAAAAAAATTAAGCTCATACGTATGAGTACTTACGTACCCACTTTCTGAGCTTCACTCTCCCGATTTGACACAAATTAATCAATATCGTTTTGTCACATACGCCGAAGGCTGCTGCTAACTCAGACGTGGTTTGAGATGAATCCGCTTTCATTATTGCTTTCAATTCGTCATCATCGACTTTAGTCTCCGATCGTTCATGGGGCTTGTTCTTGAGGTCAAAATTTTCCGAACGGAAACAATCAAACCAAAACGCACCGTGCGTTCTTTTGCAGTGTTTGGTCCGTACACATCGTTGATATTGCGTGCCGTCTGTGCTGCGTTGCTACCACAACGGAACTCATATTTGAAAATAAAGCGATTTTTTAACTTTTCCATGGTCGCATATACAACGGTATCTAAGCAAATAGTCGTTTGACGGAAAAACAAATGAATAACTAACTGATTTTGAAAAAGAATGTCATAATCTTAAATTAAAATGAATTTGAATTTGGAATTCCAAGCCAAATGCAAGATAATTAAGTTCAAATTGGGCACTATGCACAAACAGCAATTTTATAGATAAGGCCCTATATAATGTCAGATCACTCAACACAAAAAGACTCATCAGTATTTAAGGCTCTTTATGTCTAACGATCTAACTCTTTATGACTTTATGTCTAACTGTCTTTATGTCAATCTAGGTAGTTACTTCAAAATCAATTTTGTAACTTCAAAGCAATGTTCAAAATATATCCAATTCCTAACTAGCGTAACTCCATATTCCTAACGCGTGAATCTCTGTGGGGGGTTGTGGAAAATATATAGCTCTTGATTTTCCAATTAGGTGCAAGTGGAGGCTCATATTTCCGTTAGGGAATGGCAACTCGTAGTCGTTATTTGTTAACTGGTACTCCGCCAGCAGTTATCTCTAAAGTTGCGAACTCGTATCTGCATAATAAACTTACAGATATAAAGTTTTTGTAAATTCCTCGCACTTATTCTACTGTAAAATAATTATTTAACCACCTCGGTGGTTTTATTAGCTTTTGACCGATATTCTCTCCTTCACGCATTCAAGAAACAAACACATTTGTGTAAATGAGTCTTTACTCTAATTAAATTTAAATATTGCTTAAAACGTCTTGTCCGTTTCTAAAGTAATGAAACTTCAAACTGGTTAGAATGTGACAAAAAAAATGTTTAAGAGTAAGGGACTTATAAAGAACTTTGTGTATAATAATCATTTCTTTTCTTTCTTTTTATTTATTTCATGTTTACGATAAATTAGTAAATAAATACTATATAGTTTAGACATCACTTGCCTTGTTTGTATTCAGTGAACATTTTTTCTAAATATTTCTTCACTGAAACGACTATCTGAATTAATTGTATTATTAGTGAAATGTGAATGTGATATACACAATTGTGTAATGTGATACATAATTACATTTTATATGGCTGTGTCAAAAATATAATAGTTCTTATTTACATTTGCAAATTAAATATTTTAGTCTACTCTAAGAGGACTTGTTAATTTTTTTATAGTAGAGATGTGCAGACTGTTCGTATAAATCAAATTGATTAACAACGACATGCTTCTTCACACATTGGCATATGTGGTATATGTTAATTAAATTTTATGGCAACCACTATGACTAGTGCGGTGGGCTTTTAACAGGCTTTTAGCCACGTCAGTGTACATATTTGTACATTAGATAATTTGTTCGTGTTGCAGTAATTTTAGGAATAGACGATTCAAAATTTAATTCCCATATATTTTTGTATTTTCCACGATTTCCTTTGTATAGGTACTTAATGTAGCAGCTGTAACCATTCTTCGAATATTTTGAAACGAGATGTTAATTTGTTTTGTATGAAACATGCAGGTATATGTATATTATTGCCTGCCAATGTTGCAACACGTGAATATTTTTTCTTATTAGTTCGTTTTAAGAAAAGTATTACCACAAACAAAATAAAGCTTTGCCGATTAATCAGACAAGTAAATATGATATAGTTGTATATATAGATACGTACATATAGTATTGTAGTACTTGAACGAATAAATGAAACTAGAATTTCATTTACTAATTCATGTATGTCACCGAAGTAATGCAAAACTTGAAACACAAACTAATATAAATCCGTTTTAGCAAAAAATAAAGTGATTTTAGAAAAGAAATCAAAAGTTACAAACATTTAAAGTTTCGTTGTTCTATCTAAAACATTTAACTCCTTTAAGGCTCGCGCA
The DNA here is from genome assembly GCA_914767545.1 of Sesia apiformis. Lineage (NCBI taxonomy): Eukaryota > Metazoa > Arthropoda > Insecta > Lepidoptera > Sesiidae > Sesia > Sesia apiformis. Next base: position 16,213,932 of record OU611953.1, read on the forward strand.
TATTAGGGCGGGCCGCATCGCAGCTCATAACATTACATAAATCTTCCTGAATTACATTTTCGATGCGCTTTAACTCCTTTAAGGCTCGCGCATATTAGGCCGGGCCGCACCGCAGCTCATAACATTACATAAGTCTTCCTGAATTACATTTTCGATGCGCTTTAACTCCTTTAAGGCTCGCGCATATTAGGGCGGGCCGCACCGCAGCTCATAACATTACATAAGTCTTCCTGAATTACATTTTCGATGCGCTTTAACTCCTTTAAGGCTCGCGCATATTAGGGCGGGCCGCACCGCAGCTCATAACATTACATAAGTCTTCCTGAATTACATTTTCGATGCGCTTTAACTCCTTTAAGGCTCGCGCATATTAGGGCGGGCCGCACCGCAGCTCATAACATTACATAAGTCTTCCTGAATTACATTTTCGATGCGCTTTAACTCCTTTAAGGCTCGCGCATATTAGGGCGGGCCGCACCGCAGCTCATAACATTACATAAGTCTTCCTGAATTACATTTTCGATGCGCTTTAACTCCTTTAAGGCTCGCGCATATTAGGGCGGGCCGCACCGCTGCTCATAACATTACATAAGTCTTCCTGAATTACATTTTCGATGCGCTTTAACTCCTTTAAGGCTCGCGCATATTAGGGCGGGCCGCACCGCTGCTCATAACATTACATAAGTCTTCCTGAATTACATTTTTGATGCGCTTTAACTCCTTTAAGGCTCGCGCATATTAGGGCGGGCCGCACCGCAGCTCATAACATTACATAAATCTTCCTGAATTATGAAACTGTATGATGAAAATGTATAAACCATCGCACACTTCGGGCGGGCCGCATCGCGCCGCAGCGCACTGCACTGGCGGATCGCTAGTCAGCCGTTGTTATGCATACGCCGATGTTATGCGCTGCGACGCGACCCGCCTCAATGTGCGTTGTACGGGCGCAATTAACGAACGTAATTTGAGAGTTATTCGCTGTGCGATGACGCGAATACTTGAATTTCAACAGCTAACTGACTTAAATTATTGCGTTGAGGTGCAGCCCGCCGCGTCTGTAATTTGCGCATCTGTACTACGTTTTCGCAGTTTTGCGACAGGACGCAGCTGTAATTTGCGCGATCCTTTACTTCTCAGTCTACTTAACTCTGTGTATAATCTTTTAGAAGTAAGCCTAGAACTTGGTAAATGAAACGTAAACAAACCTTCGTTCATGTATAATTTACAAACTTCGATATTAATTCCAAGTTAAAGCAATTTCGGCATTAATCAGAAATAACATTTAATTGTTATTAATTTATCATCAATCACGTTGAAAAGGAAGATTTTAATTAAAAAAGCGGCGCTGGAGAGGTTTAACGAGCGTATTATGTAAATGTACCAGCTTACCTGCCATACGCCAATGGAAATATTAATTTTGTGTATACTTCGACAGGGATTTAATTTCGACGTAATAGTTAAAATTTTCATTGGGGGGTTTGTAATAATAATAATAAACCGTTTATTGCAGATTAAATATCCATAGTACTGTTAGTAAATAATAATAGAATTTTAAAAGCTTAACATTATATTTAGTAGTAGTATAAAACAAAAATTAATAATAAATCGTATTTGCTCTTTTCCCACTCTGGGGCATCTACCTGTTTACGTGTTGATGTACCCAATGCATCAGAATGGGGGAATCACAAATATGCGCAGAATGCCGTTGGAAGACCACATGCCGCAGGACCGATAAGCGAAGGAGGAGACGTGTCCTTGAATGGAGACCACGTACCAGGAAATGTAGCCCTTCGGCCACGTGGACTGACGACTTGAAGAAAGTCGCCGGTACTGGCTGCATTAGAAGAGTAGAAAACCGTGTGTAGTGGCGGTCCCTGGGAGAGGCCTATATCTAGCAGTGGAGATGGTATGATGCTGATGGTATGATAGTTACTCGTAACATTTAAAGATGAAAAATATATAATAACATGACTAACTAAGCGATTAAAGATTATTTTCATACATATTGTCATAACGACCAAGTGTTTGCACGATTAAAAACTGTTTTTGCGTTATTTTATTATTGCATTGCGTTGTACTATTTTGCGTTTTTGGATTATTATAATGATTTTAACGTTTGTATTTGTTAGTCCAATAGAGAACACGGATTGTTCTACAACGTTTATTGCAGTTGGTGCCATCTCATTTGTTAAATATACTTATAATGAACTGTAGAAGAATTTGTATTTGTTTCAACGCATAGAATACCATCGATACAATAGGTGTTTCACTTGGTTTTTAGGCGAATTATACAGTTTTTAGTATATAATTCAATCAATCAGTCCATGTCTCTATACTACTTGTCGCACCTAATATCTAATATAATTTATATAAGAAATATACAATAAAAGAAACGATCGTATCAACTAAATAAAATTGGCTAGGTAGGTACTGTCAATTGGCTAGATAAACAGATTGAAAAAAAAAGCATTAACGAAGGGCTCTTACGAGTAATGGGATTCGACAGACGGTCGTGTTCTTAGAGCCTAGACTCCAGAGGTCGTTGCTACTCGTATTGAAGACGGTCTATCTTGTCTGTACCAGACTGTGTATTCAGGTCGATAAAAATTAATGAAGCAGAAGTAAATCCAATAAAATTGTCTCCTTTGATTTTATATATCCTTACTTGGTTATTTAGGCTCACAGATCTACATTGCCGGTTTACTATAGATGATTATATTTATATGAATGTCGTGATAATAGACTAAGGCCTAAGGGATAACAAAGCCGATACCTTGAGTTCCTCAAACGTCATCTCTAAAAGAGTGGACTCGTCAACCCGTTTGGTTAGCGTAAAGTTTTAAGGCCACAAGACAATGTGCATGAGAAGGCCCGTGTTGAGCAGTGGGCAGTTAAAGGGCTGTTTACTGTTACTGTAGTGTATCTTTATGTCATATATACGAAAATATGTATCTTTATAGTTGGATTGTTTATATAGTACGAATTTCTGGAAAACGAGTTTACGATAATCGAATTTCAAAAAATAAATTAAACAAATTTTCTCTGCATTCGCATATGAGTTATTGTGATGACTTTAAAGTTTATTTTCAATGCTCTTAACTCAATCAATAGATTTGTTTCACAACGTTATATTTGTGGGTGGGTGGGTTATATTGGTGGTACCGCTTATTGAATAAATTGATAATGAGCTGCAAATGAGTTTGTTTTTATGCGAACGCTACATTGGCCCATGTTTGGACAAATTTCGCATCTCTTTCGCCATACAAGCGATACGGTGTTCTCGTACGGTTCTGACGTATTTAAAAATATAAAATAGGTATTTAACCTATGTATGTTTGAATTTAGCTTAATTATTTAACATAAAGTCCTTATCCGTGTTTTCCGATTAAAGTCGCCATTGCAGAAACAAACGCTGTCTTTTGACAAACACACAATGCGAAATCCATGTGACTAGCACGGGCGTTCTCAACATTCCGCAACATTATCCAAATGGATACAACCCTCTACACATAAATGAGAATACACAATGAATGTAACCGCAAATATTTGTAGTGTGTTTGGCAAATATTTAATTACGGCGCGTGTTCTCATGCGAGCTCAGGTGAATTTCATTATTGCCAAAAAGCCCTTGAGATTAATCGATGTTCATGGGTTTCGTAGAACCTGTGCGCTCGGCCGTTCCGTGGGACAAATGGACAATTTAATGATTTTATAATGAGGTTTGAAATAGAATTGTTGTATGTCGCCCGGCTGTTGCGATATCCTACTGGCTTGTAGCGGTATCAGTACTAATTTATCAATTTATATTCGACAATTGGGTTCTCATACACATACGTTGAGACGCAGCATAAGAACAGTGAAATGCCAATTTGAAAAGTATTTGGATGCGGAAGGTTATTACGCAAGTACAATTTGTAAAATTCAATATGTCTCATATGTTAAACATTCGCAGAAAGGATCGTGTTGTAGAAAAGTATAACAAACGTATACCATTTTCCAACATAATGTTTTTTGTGCATAATATTTGTGATACTCAAAGAAAAACATATTACTGCGTTTTTCGTGTGCTTCCAAGGAGTCCTGTTCTGTCCCTGACTTACTTCGACGAGACTGCACATTGACGGGATACGTTTTAGACTTTAAAATTTGCAATAAATTGTTTATTGCGAAGAAAACTTCACACTGGCGGAATGTGCTAATTGCCATATATAAAAAGAAAAAAAATGTCCTTTGTAACTACTGGGCTGTCACTTGTCACATTGCACTCGAAATGTGTGCTCCCTCGCAGCGCCACCATCATCGATCGCAATCAGACATGACGGGTTGTAATGTAATGTACGTTATACGTACATAATTTACATCAAACGGCAATAACTGTACGTACGTCAGACAACAAGGAAATGAACATAGTTGGTGGCGCTGCGGGGGAGCATAAAAATTTGATTGCAATATTAATTAGAAAATATTAGAGATTGTATTTAGAACAATACGGCGGCAGACGAATGTACAGTCCACTTGGTAGTAAGTGGATAATGTGGCCTATGGACACCCACTGTACATGCCAACATCTGTCCAGAATGACAAATGTTGGCACGCTCCCGGATGCACTGCCTACCTTTGACGATGTAGGAATAGATTTGAAGAAAAGGGTTTAGAAAATGAGGAGTTTTTGTGTATAACTATTAAACTTCCTTATTTAACATATCTATACATATAATAAAATCGTAATAAAACCGCGTTTGTACATGAAATATTTTTTTAAACAATTTGTTGTATCTATGATATACAATACAATACACTACCGAATTATATATGTGGGAATGGTCCGTATATATATATATATATATATAGAACCCACGGATTTTTTTATCTGTTTGAACGAGCATCACCCAAAAACTGATTTATTTAGTCAGTACATCTAATTACAGTTTAGGTTTCTTATCTACAAATAAGAACAGGCGGTACAGTTTACAGTAAAGGACAGTTTATACCCTAGACCAATTATACCAATTTACAGGACACTTATCCCTAACCATTGTAAGTTCTTTCAGGAATCATGATCAATTTTTATGGAGCATTGTCATGGGGAACATGGAATACTTATGAAATAAAGTGTTACTCTCATCCCACTATAGACTCTGTTCGCTATGGGTATGGGGTGGGAACTATCAGATTATCGAATCCAAAGGTCCTCGTGTCTAAAACAACATAGAGATATACTTTCCCATTTATTAAAATAATGCTCACAAAATATGTGTATAGAAAACATTGGGTTTTTGTGGAAATAAACCCACCCTTAAATGGGTTTTTATTGTTTATCCAAACTAAGTCCTTACTTACACTTCCCGGCCGAAAGTAATACCTACACATCGACTATGATCAGCTAGCTCAGTTTTGTAGAGCGTCGTCTCTGTCGTAACGGCACACGACAGGGGCGACGCTCTACAAAACCAAAGCTAGCCGATAGTCTCTTTCTAAAGTCCCATGTGTATTACTTTCGGCCGGGAAGTATACATATTATAAGAACATATTGTTAACTATTTTATATGAAAAACTATTATTATCATGTAAATCATTGAAAATATCCTGGAAATGAGACCTCGACTATCTATTTGAATGAACGACATATTACCTTTGAATCGTTAATGTGTAGTGGTGCGTTATTTGTGTGGACACGCAAATGAAAGAGGATACATTTTACATGCATTTTGCACGTTTATTGTTCGAGATCTCAATTAGTACTATTATTATATAGAATTTCTTGGTTCGTTCCTTTGCCGTGTGGCACCACACCATCTCTTCCCGTGGATGTTGTAAAAGACGACTAAGGGTTAACAAAGCTGCTACCACACACAAGGCCTGAGGGAATTACACTACCTCGAAAACATGTGTATGACAGACTTAGTCGTCCATGAGGAGACTTAGTCCGTACATCACTCCTCTGAAAATAGGAAGTAACTTAGTTCGCACATCATAGATGAGCCACTTACCAGCAAATACCTACCAGTTTACGTCAAAAATTAGTTTGTGTACAGCGTTTAGAATGTGTTCGTGTTCTCGTTCCAGGGTTGTCCCTGTCGCCGTTCGTACGCCACTGGCAGCCGGCGGCGTATGAGCCGGTCGGGCACCGGCGGCGCCGCTCCACCCCGGCACAGCCCCCGCCCCCGCCCCCGCAGCCGCTGCGGATCTCCTTTCGCGCACACAACAGGTACCATACTATACTATCAGCCTGTGTTTCTCCACTGCTAGTTATAGGCCTCTCCCAAGGACGATCACCTCACACGGTCTTCTGCTTTTCTCATCCAGCCACTACCGGCGACTTTCTTCGAGTCGTCAGTCCACCTGGCCGATGGGCATCCCATGCTACTTTACACAACAGATATTTAATAGATAGATATATTTTATTGTACACCAACACTTACAGAGAAACACAAAATACAAGTAATTAGAAATACAACCGGCGCCCTTATCGCTGCGATTTCTTCCAGGCTACCTTTTGGTGGTAAAGAGGTCTGTACACGAAATAGAGGTATATTGTATAATAAATAAATGATGTCTTTATATATTAGATAGATACATACATACAGAAAAAACTAAAGAACTAGAAAAATAAAGGAAATATATTGGACGTAAGAGAACTGTTAATCTACGAGATAGTATTCTTTCACGAGTCTTTAAAAACTCGCCAGAGATTGAACGCGCATACTATACCATACGATACTAGCATAATATACTATACCATCCCAAAACCATGTGTCTACCTGGCCGATCCCATGCGTGTCCCATGCTACGTTTCACAACAGGAACATTATATTAATAATTACACAATAGTTCTTATAACTAAGCGCGCGTTCAACTAGCTTGTGCATAAATGTCCGTATATATGAAAAGTAACTTTCGCGTCAACGTATTTAAAGCTATATTTTGAAGGACATAAGATAACTTTTTATGCATACGCACACTCACCACTTCGTGTACAAGCGAGGAATACGCGCGTTAGTGAGTTCCAAGAGTGTTCTACTCTGACGGCAACAGTTAAATTATATAATAAATATCAACTATACATTAAATTTATATTAATTTAAATTATTATTGGGTAATAATAAATACACATTAAGATTAAGATTATTAAGATTTACTTTTACAATATCTATATTAGATTCATGCGGTGGAATCTGGTGTACTTCTAGAAAGTTCTGAACATTTATGTCAACTTGTGTTAGACGTGCAATGTGCGTACTTATAAATTAGGGCCATGTATATAATATTTCAAATAATATTCAATATAATTTCAAATAATTTCAAATATATTATAATATTCAAATAAATATTTCAATCAATAATTTCGTAATATAATGTTCCTGTATGTACCTACTCTACTTAGCCTAAATATAATAAATTAACTTCAACTTATATTACACCGCTACTAAAGCCCTTCATTAAAGACAGCTTTATACGCGTAATTTCATACATTCGTCCATATTTAAATATACCTTAACAGAACAAGATACTCCTTTCGTGGGTAATGAGGAGTTTCAGATCCAATTATACGAGCATTACCGTTCGTAATTCATATACATATGTACATAACATAATCTACACATCTACATAATCTTGAACAGACTCGCCGATAATTGTGAATACATAATGTATTGTATCTAATTGTAATCTTGTTACCTACCAGTTACCACAGACGTTGATACTCTATCTGTACTTTCGTATGCCGTACGGTAATTTCAGCTTCAGTATTGACTACAACTTACTCGTAAGATACGATATGTTTAAAATCTATTCTGATAAAATTAATTTGATACCTGTTTAATCATTGCATCACATTATTTAAAATCGATTGAAAGGCGATCGCATTGTTTTTTTTTTGTTTTATTATGTTTTTTTATAGAAGAGCTGGTAGACAAGCGAACAACCCAAACGATAGTATGATATTATAATTAGTATCTTTACATATTATAATTAGTAACCGGTCTTCAGAAGCTTAGAACCAATTTTTGACAGATAGTTTAATAAAAGTAATAATAATAAAAATTTAATAAAAGAGTATAAGCAATATCATTTGTTTAAAGATTTTTATAATGTATTTTTATACTATGTTTCATGTAAAATTAAAATTAAATATGATCACCGCCGCTCGTGGTCACTTGCAACAGAGTTAGAATTATATAATCTGCGATCAGGTGATGTGGGTGCGTTGCTGATCTTACAGAATCATATTCACTGTTGTTTTGAAGAGCCATGTTGTAGCTCAGTAGCAAAAACCTCATTAGGCAATTCATTCAGTCGGAAAATCTCACTGCCTGTCTCGATATCAATCTATGACGTCCCACTGATAGGGCACAGCCTCAATCACGTTTTCAATCACGAACAGATTTCGGATCATAATCCACCACGTGGACCCAGTGCGGATTAGTGTGTAAAAATGAGTGGTATTAGGAAACGTGGTATTCACACCTTCAAAGGTGTCCACAATCCTTGTATTATTTAGCTATCACACATGATATCACAGTTTATAATGAAAATAATTAAACGAGCAGCAGAAATACTCGTACTGAAAGTGGCAGCAAATTTAAAGGTGGGTTTGGAGTAGGTTCTATGGTGACTAGAGAAATAGGAGGCCTAGATAAATATTAATCTAAATAGGACTCCGTCGTTTTCGTGTTAACATTCTTAGTAATTAAAAATTGTTTATTTCGGTTATTCAAAAATAGTTTGTTTTGCTGATCATGATTTGCTGGCCGTTTAGAATATTTTTTGCTGCTCGTTTAAACACAAGACAATTCATAATGCACAGGTAAATGTAGTATGACTGTTTAAGATGGTAAAGCGCGCTCCACAAGCACGAAGAATTTCCATCATTGACATGAGATCAGGCAAGACTGGACGGTAAAGAGATTTGTATGAAATTGTCGATCACGGACCACTTTACTAGACCTCTCATATTATAGAACCTCAATATACGGGATCTGATAAAGTGGCCGCAACGATTTCATACAAATCTCTTTACCGTTCAGTCTTGGATGATCTCATGTCAATGACCGAAATTCTTCCTGCTCGTGGAGCGCGTTTTAGTCAGATACTTAGAACGTGCGCAGCGGTAATTAGGTTCCTACCCGACTCACCTGTGACGACGGCGACACACGGAGTATAGATATTTGGAGAATAGGAATGATATTTAAGGGGGAGTCCAGTGGAACTCGTTGTTATGATTGTTACGTTAGAATATTATCGTTGTTAGAATATATTACATATACAAAGTTAAATAATAATTTCTATCATTGAAACTAAAAAAAAAATATTCTACAACTTTTTTCCGCACTTGATAATAATATATTTCCCAAAAAAATGTTATATTTTTAAATGAAGTGTCTAACTTTGTTACTCTCTACTTGTTTAATCAATTTTAATTTAATTTCATCAAGACAACGCTGCACACTCCAATCATAAACAGCTGCTAATCGAACCGTTACTATTAGAGACCTATATATATATGTAAATCGGTGCGAGTGTGAGTGATTTTAATTAAAAAAAAAAAGTAGTTTAAAAAGTTGTAGAACAAGTTTTTTGTTTCTCTTATATGGCAATGGTGCAATTAGCACATTCTGCCAGTATCCAGTTTTTCATCGTATTAAACAATTTCAAAGTCTTAAACGTAGAGATACAGAGAGATCATAGACGATTTAGATGCACACCACAGGACTTGGCGGAGCGTGACGTTAAGCAGAGCGGTTTGGCATAAAAGAGGAGAGGCCTTTGCTCAAAAGTGGGACACAATGATAGGCTAATACAATGAAAACGTATCCTGTCAATATCCAGCCCCGTCGAAGTAACTCAGAAGTCGTTCAGTAAAGTGATAGTAGGTTTACTGAGGACAGAAGAGTACCCCTTGGAAGCACACGTAAAACGCAGCCCCAAGCTTTTATTAGATTATCACAAACATTACGCACTAAAAACACTTTGCAGTTTAATAAACTATCACTATTAAATCACAAAACGCACTATACACATTTTTTATAATAAATCATACAAAAACTCTTCACTTTCGAGTTCCCGCCAAAAAGTGAAAAAAAGTTATAATTATTACGAAACAAATTCAGTGTTAAGAGGGTTTACATATTTTTTATTTCACCTTTTATTTTTTGATTTACAAACAAACCAGCCAATACAAATACAAACAGTAACCAGTAAACCGTTGAGCTAAACTCACGTGAACTATTCTCTAAATGCACCTGTGCGACTAAGTCAATGAAACGTGTGGCAGACTAATCCATTTGCGAGCAGTTCCCGCGAAGCGTGCCCTGGAACAGTTGTGGGCAGACCTCCATTCTCTTAATTAAAATGTTTCCTATGGGCTACGGTTGCCCGACCGATGTATGGGACAGCGTTCTCCGTTGATTGGTTTAAGTGCTACTGTTTTTACCCGATGTAAATATAAACACGGTTTAATATGACTATTCCTTTAATACCAATGGTGACGTCTTTCTATTTTATTGATATTCTGTTAGCCCTATGTCAATCAATATCAGCCTATAAAGTCTCAACTACATGACACAGCATGGGGCAGCATAGGTCTAAATGGCGGACAATGGGGGAGGCCTATGTCCAGCAGTGGACGTCCAAGGGCTGAAATGATGACATGACACAGGCCTCCCTTACATTGCAAGGGCTTTAAAACGCCGCGCTGGCCATTGCGCGTTGGCGAGTCACAATCTTTTTGGGGTTATTTAGGCTTCACGGCTTGTTGCAGCCGACCCGGCAAGCTAGAGGATCTGGTTCTCGCCGCCCGATATTTGGCGTTGTGTTGTCGTTGCCCATTGGACAATAAAAAATTTAATCCCATTGCCTTGTTCTGTGCCAATAATATGCCAAACTTATTAACATTTTATAATTCATGTCAAATTCTTGAATTAAATTTAACACACTACATATGCATTTTGTAAGCGTATTCGAACCGATGTTGTTTTTAAATCACCATACTTAAAGCTTTACAGAGCAATTTTTTGTTCAATATATTTTTTTCGAAATTAAGGTATAAAAAAACTAACTATTTGAGTGAGATAACCGAGTGATCAATAACCTCTTTGGCCAAATGTATTGATAAAAAACACAAACAGATAATACCTCTTATAAAATACAATAGAAGATGAAATTACTAACTTCAAGACAAAGTTGCTGAAAAATGATTTGAAATATAACATATTGCCAATAACTGAGCTTATTGAACGACATATTGTGTATAATTGAGTACCGTCTAGACAAACTAAATTCTACTCTACAAATAGCAGTAAAAGGTATTTACGTACATTTGTTGATGTACGTAATTTATTATTTTATATAGCTAAAGGAAGCTTTAGAAATAGTTCAAATGCAGAGCCATCAAATAGTACGAGCATGCCTTCATGCTAGCGATCGTCGGAATGATCTCGGGAATGACAGTCAGCGGGATTAGGTCGCAGGCTAATCCAGCCGTGGTAATGGGCGGAATTTAGACCGACCATGGTCGGGATGTGCATGCAAATTGCAGATTACGCCGGGTACATATTTATAGAATAAGTATAGACTGAACAGTTTATATCGCTGTAGCTGTGGAACGAACTGCCTCAAAAGGTCTTTCCATTAAACTACGATATGCGGTTCTTCAAGAAAGCTGTGAATAGCATTTTGCAAGGTGGGCGGCGCACCCGCATGCCTCTCGGTGTTGCAGATGTCCATGGGCGGCGGTAACACTTACCATCACGTAGGACCGCTTGCGCGTCCGCCCACTTACTTCTCCATAAAAAAAAGTATAGCTCTCATTTGCAGTTTCCTACTTCTTACTTGCTCCTTTCGCTACTACGCCTTCTTTTTTTATTTTATTTACTTTTTATTCTTTTTTTTTCTTTTTTTGTTTACGCTATATTTTTTTTTATTGAGTTGTACCAGTGGCCAGCCAGAGGGCCAGTGGTCACCTTCGCCGCCCATGGACAGCAACACCAGGGGCGATGTAGATACGATGTAGGCTTTACATAATCCTATTCACAGCTTTCTTGAAGAACCCCATGTCGTAGCTCAGTAAAATGACTTCAAGTGACAGTTCCATAACTTGTGCACAGTACTAGCAGTAGCACAGCAACTTCGTACAGTAAAAACGACTAGGTAAGTGTTGATTGAAGCAATATAGAAAAAGTGTGTTCCACATTTTAAACACTTTTGGCTATCGATGAGGGTTAAAAATAAATCATTCATCTATATTGTTGATATAAGCGGGTGGATGAGGCCATTTGACTATAATAACCTTTGCAAAAATATTATTTCAAAATATAAGCAGATGAAATGTTTACTCGCCTTAAAACTTTTATATCCAATATATTAAACTCCTTTTATCGTGTGAACGTTGCAAGGCCGAACTGCAATTGTGTGAACATGCCCTTATGAACAACTTAGCGAAATGGTTTGGAAAATAGCTGAGTAATCGACAATTTAGAGTGCTGCGTGTTTAATGTAGCCTTGTACACAATAATTATTTAGAGTTTTTATTTCCAAAATGATGTCATATGTCATTGAAAATTTGAAATATGAAGTGGCTCAATAAAAATATTCGCTTGTATTTTATGTTGGCCCCCAAATTGTGACATTATGAATTTTGCAAGCCAAGTGGAGAAGCGGCCCAGGAACATCCCTACTGGGCGAATAGTAGCCTTCACCCGTGAAAATTCTCATGCCAAAAATAAAGTAAATATAAAAAAATATGTTCATGCTTTCTTACTCAAATAGCTGTTACGACGTATGATAGTACAAAATAGTACTAGATTTCAGATTAACATTGTCTCCACAGTCCACACAACAATTGCAATCGACACTACCCTGATGTCACATACCAAAGCCGAATAAGAAATACCTACACGTTTGCTTCGACTTCCATTCGATTCGCAATAGAATTGCTAAACGTTTTAGTAGGAGTATACAAAAAGTATGTTCACACAAAAAGGTCTTCGCGAATAAATCGGAATGTGTGTTAGCTGGGAGTTGTAAAGTCGAAACCATATTTCTAGCGCAGACACGTTCGAGCTAACTTGTGAGAGGTATCCTTTGTTATTGCACTTGGTACGTGAGGTGGTCCTTCTGGGAGTGAGCACCTGCAACTTTCAACTGTGAATTTTATAGTCACGGATATATAGAATCGGAATGGAAAGGGCATTAGATGTCTAATACTAAGACTACAATTATGTTTACCTAACGGTGAGTAAATTGTTAATTAGAGACTAATTGTTTATTCGGTGTTGTAATTATTCACCAAATTTATTTTTATAAATTTGGAGAATAATTACAGTTTGAAAGAAAATGTTTCACTGGAATTTGCCAATTTAGCCTATTTCGTCTATTTAGACATACATACCAACAGATTATTCTTATGTAAGGAAGAAAACAGCATATAATACAATGTGTGACATATATGTAACATGTAACGTGATATAAACAATATCATTTAACAATGTGTAAGAACAAGGACAATCTTGCACAGCAGAAGAGAATCACATAAATATTTTTTAAAGTTATAATTAGTTATAGTTAGTTATAATTAAACTATTAAATTATAATTAAACATTTAAAACTATGAAACAAAAACTAAACACCTAAACTAATCCGAGAACTGTGTACTCGTATTATGATGTTCTCCAAGGCAGCGTGTTAGGTCCGCTATAGTTTATTTATTGTATCTACTTGTATGGTATATATAAATGATTTCCCTAAAACTATTCCTTATCCAATGGTCTTGTTTGCGGATGATACCACAGTCGTTCACAGTGGCAATAGCAATACCTATAAATCCGATATTAATAATAGTCGGGCAAAAATTATAGAATGGTCACAGTCGAATAATATCGTCATGAAACACAAAAACCTTAATAAAACAAAAATGATGAATTTTCGACAGAGACAGTGCAACATTAATGAATGACTCTTACCATCAGGTGGACTGTATGCTCGTCTGCCGCCTTCATGCATAAAAAAAAGTTATGGCGGTAACAGAGGAAACGCATTCCACAAAATTTCTCGGTTTACATATTGACAGCAGTATGACTTGTAGAACGCAAGTCGACACGGTTCGTAAACGAAATCAATCCTTTTACATATTATACAGGCTTCGTAAAATTGTAAACCAATCAATATTACTTGCAGCCTATTGTGGAATATTAACATCCACATTGAGATACGGCAAAATATTTTGGGGCAATTGTGCGGAAAAGAAAACTTTATTAATATTTAAGCCCCAAAAAAGTTGTATTAGAGCATTAGCTAACTTGGGTCGTATAACTATCAGTACACCATTATTCTTAAATTACTGACTGTCGCCTCTATGTACATATACGAAGCATGTATATTTATAAAAAGTAATCTACATCTTTTTACTTTTCTTAAGCCGAGTCGCAATATGACAAACTATCTTCGTTGAATTTAAAAACAGCATCTTTAAATAAAAGTTTTTTCTGCATTTTTTCTAAAACATATAATAAATTACCAAGTGCATTACGTAATATTAACAACATTAAACAATTTAAACGTAATTTTAAAAATTAAAAAATTTAAACTTAATATGTGGTTAATTAAATTATTATCAATTGAATGTAAAATTAACATCTTAATTTTTTTAATGGAAATAATTTAAAATCTATTGACTTATTAATTGATTAATGCTCCATACTAATTTTATATGTGTTTTTGTACCCCAATTCTGGAAAATGTGACTGGTTGTTGTATGTAATTACTACCTGTTACTATTCACGTTGTAAATAAGTGATTTGATTGATTGATTAAACCGAAACATAATAATTTGATAAATTGGTTTTGTTTCGATTGTAACGATTTGTTTTAGCTAGTCTCTTCCAAACAACATAGCGCCGTAGCACAATACTCAACAGTTCCAACTTCGAAACTGTTACTAATGGTGGAACTTTATAATCTGTTCCGTGCCGCCGTGCATCCGAATTTCTCGTGCTGGTTATAATTAGGAAACACCACTCTAGTAATATAACACGTGGTTATAGTGGGTTGGCTGCATACATAGCGCGCGATTTGATTCACATCACGTACACAAACGCTACAATAATAGCTTTGTTCGCGGTAAGGATTCAGAACTAATTCGGAACTAGTACTGAACTAATTTGGAATCGTAGTAGAGCGCATGCTCGGTTATAGACCGATTCGTGATTTTTATTTCCGCGAACGATTTCGGAACCAAACTGCGTACGATCTACTGTCATCGGCAGTGTTACCAACTCTCAAAAATATTTATCCCTAAAGCTTAAGTCAAAAACCCCCAAAATCGCCCCAATTACGTAGAAATACCTCTAAAAAAATATATAATAAAAGAAAAAATATAAATTACAAAAATGCAATGAAATTTCTTTACCTTTTAAATCTGGATCTGTTTCCCAAATCTACGTGTACTTCTGACTGTACATTTTTTATTTTTAGTTTCTTTAGGCATCATTAACAAATTGCTTGTCGGCACAGCAGTACAACAACAAAATCGAATTAAACAAGTAAACAATAATCAACGTACATATGTATTTCCAGTAAGCATAGGCACAATAACCACCAGTCACCACAGAGTAGTTGTAATATATTTGTACTAGATGTCGTTAAGTCGCTAGGTCAACAAATAAATATGATTAGCTATTATAGTTTGGATTGTCCCAGGGCCTATACTTTCACATAATATATGAAAAATATATATTCAAAAAAATATATGAAGAGTCAAAAAATCCCTAAAAATATAAAACCACTAAAAAAAACCCATCCCACTTATTTACCCCCTAAATTTGGGGGGAAAACCCCTAAGTTGGCAAGTATTTAAGTGGACCCACCAAAACACATTACTCTTATTAGAGTACTATATAAACTTATTTAAACAAACAAAACTAACCATATTTTATTTAACCCTTAATAAATTAATACAATTTATATTTTATTTAACTATTTAACCAGTTTATTAGTTTCTAACCAACTGAATATAGCCGCAGCATGTATGTCAAATGTCGTTAGGTAAAAACTGCGCATGTCTGGAACTACGGATTCTTGCCAAAGTTATAGAACTGATAGAACTAATTCTGAACCGATCCTGAACCGAGTTCGACGGTTCCGCGAACGCAGAACTGTAACTAGAAATTCTGAACTGTGTGTTCCGCGAACGGCATTATTTGAACTGCGCATGCGTATAGTTCCGAATCAGTTCTGAATCCTTACCGCGAACGAAGCTAATGTCATCTTGCCATAAAACCCTTGATTTGAATCTTTTAATTATATTTATTAGAACATTGCCAAGGGAACATTGCCAATGCCCATGAGAACAGAAAAAAATATTTTTATAGGAACTCAAATTAACCATTTTACATTAAAAACATTTTTTAAGTATACCACTTCCACGATGTAGTATAAAGTAAACCTACATACGAGTAAATCAGAAAAAAGGCATCTAGAAAAAAGCATTCATACTAAATAATAAAGCTTTACTATGCACTCCTTAATAAACCTTATAATAAAGTATTTAAAATACTACTGTATACTTCTGTGTATTAAATATAAAATAACTATATCTCATTGTTTCTATAAAAAGTATGTTAGATAGTCATTGGCTGCAGAGGACGTGAAAGACACCAGGGATTCATAAATAAACGGTTAGTTGCCTCGACCAAAGTAAAATGTAAGTTTGCTTACTAGGGTTAAAAGGGACTTTCTTCTTAGTTGGCGAAATCCATTAATAAACTCCGAATAAATATTTGCAAATTCTTACCTGGATCATTCTGAACTGTGCGTGTAAAAATACCTTGTCGTATACTTCGTATAACTTGTAACCGCATTTTACCGCATTTTTTATTGCTGTCATTAAAATAATTACTTGATTAATTACTTACGTATTTTCGTAACCGTTCTGCAGTGTGGATACTTACAAATCTCTCTGGTTAGGGTTACACTGATTAAAAAATATATAAATATAAAACGTAATAAAACAAGCTGTAAATTTGAAAAAATAAAAATGTAAAACTTAGGGCTGTGCCTGCAACTGGCGTTGCGTAGTAACATAATTATTTTAGAATAAGTGGTCAATATTTACATATTCCACATCTGTTTGATTGCAGATGCGAAAGACATGACGTAGACTTGGTTCTGTTTCCAATTCCGATCAGTTTTACGGACACAACAACCAGAGCTAGTAATTTATAACTAGTATCTATTACTGGTGCAACATCCTACCAACATCCAGACCTCACGATAAAATTATTCTTAAGGGAGTATTCACACACACCACTTTAGAACCTTACCACATCCACAATACAGTAGTTGGGTAGTGGTACCGTGTTCATTATAGCATAACCAGATAACGGTAGTCCTGGTGTAGCTGCTTGAGCTTGCGTTGTGTTTGTGCTTTGTGGAAGGGAAGCGGTGTTCTCTGGCTGGTGGTTGCGTTGTGATTGCGTGTGATCGACATCGTCCACACGTTGCGATAGCCGTTAACATAGAAAAGCGTTTTCATACAAATTCTTTCCCGCCCACTTGTGTGGCTTTGGTGTGGTTCTAAAGAGGTGTGTCTGAATATAGCCTAAATGGAAGCAGTATCAAGATAGTATCAGCGAAAATGTTTGGCGACTAGTGAATACATACGGTTAGATAGTTTTAACCTGGAACCTGAGACAATTCTGACGTTATATTTTAATTATAAGGTACTTCTCCATTGTGTTAATGAATCATAAAATGAATGAATCACAATTTCAAAGACTCGCTACAATGATAAACAAATAACCAATAGCATAATAACAATAACAAATAGCATAATATAATATTTTAATACTACTTAATTAATACTTTAATACTACTTGTACTGAACATTTTAATTTTAATAAGGGCTCGTAGTAATAGATACTACGAGCCCTTCCGTAGCATTCGTAGCACTTGCCTACGCCGTAGTATTGCGGCTCGTATGCCGTAACAAATTTTGTTGACCTAATTAATAATGTCTTCCGTCTTCAATATGGCTCAATACGTAATGGGATTAACCCAATTAAAGAGGTAAATTTAAAATCCACAAAATGGTTATCAACTGTCTACTGTGTTGAAGAGATTTGTAAATATTTTCTTTGTCAGAGGACAAGGATGAAATTGACCGTCAGATCAAATCGTCTCTTCGCAGGGCCATTTTCCAAGAAACGGTGGATTTAAATCATTAATATCATCCGCCGTTTCTTTGTGAATATTCATGTCATGAATATTTGATGTTTGCGTAGCGGGAAAATCACGTTCAGCCTCCGCCTTAATATCTTTGCTCATTAAATGTAAACAGGTTGCTGTGTCGTGATGGCATTAGTTAAATTTTATGAAGAATTTTAACAGGAGGTAAAAATGGTTTGATGGATAAGAATGGCTCTATTCGAGAGCTAACCGGCAGATGTACAAAAACACTTTTCATTTATCTTCGGACTAGCATTTGCCCACTTAGAGATCAATTTCCAAATCACTGCCTATTTGTGAAAGGGTATGTACCAATTTGTCTATGGGTATATCTAAATGAATTCATTAGATATTTATATTTATTTTATTTATTTATTTCTAAAACCATATAACTGTTATTTAAACACCAAAAACTGAAAGCAGAGCACACGTCAATAAACTAACATCAGTGTTTTGCGACAGCAGCCCTTATACACCGCGGTCTGTGCAAGGGCTTACTATTGGTGACTAAATTTGAAAAGTTAAATGAATTTAAGGCGGTCAGTTGAACGTAGCCGCAACATTCAATTGCATGTAGAAATTATATGTATAATAAATAATATAAAGCGTAGATGTAAGTAATAGTTAAAAATACGTACGAGTATATATAAATAATTTTCCATATTAGGGTTTAGTAGTGTAAAATGTTAATATACAATATAATAATTAATATAACATATGCATTATTATTTATGATCTTTACTATATTGTTTGTGCCCTGGTCTTTATTTTAGTAGCACTAAAGTGCTTGGATGAAATTTCTCTTCATAAAGATCTCAAAGAGGCGAGTTGATGGTTTAGGTAACGAGTTGATGCGACCTAAAAGGAATATTAAAGTGTATTCTTTGTCGGCGATTGCTTTCAGACGTAGTTACAGAAAAAATATTAATATGCTTATGTATATTACATGTATATTACTGATTGCCATAGATATATTTTACGAGGAGTCAACACATTGCATAATGCATATGGAAACCGCTAATATAGAACAACGGACAGCGGCTACCATAAACCCTGAGAAAATACACCACCTCTAAAAGAGTGCGCTTGCCAAGCCGCTTGGCAAGCGTGGCGCTTTATGGCCATACAGCTTTCATGCACATGTCTTGTACACATGTCCAGCAGTAGTCGTTAAAAGGGCCCTCCGCCCAGGAACAGCGAGGCCTCTGCCCTTGAGGACCTAATGGGCTGATATCAATATAAGAAACTGTAGTTGACGAGTCTCTTCTATTTGATGACGTCAAGTTTAGTAAACTCGCAATTACTTCAGCGTGTTCTTTATTTACATTCTATTTACTTTCTTACTTTCTTTATTTAGTTCTTTATTACTTTGTGTTCTTAATCGAGTCATCGAATACGAGTGAAATCTCGTGTAGCCTTACTGGAGCATGAAACTGGCTCTAGCCATACACGAAAGCAAATAAACACATGAAAGCGTGTTTAAATTTAAATTACGCCTCGCAGGTTGTAACCTCCTTAATGTAGGAGATTAGCTGTGATGTGCGAAGGTTGCGTTTTAGTATACCTGTTTACATCAAAGACTTTTTCGCATTTCTTACATTGCTTGTAAAAATTGATGACTCGATTGACAGAGGTATTATGGAGTACAACTTTAACATTTATATCCGTTGCTCTAACTGAGAGTAGGGTTGCCACCTTCGGAATATCCTAAACCCGGAGATTAGAAAAAAGGAAGATTAGAAATTATTTTAAGTTAATAACCTATAACATATTAATATTCTCGATGAGATAACATTAAATTATGAATAATAAATAAAACTTATACTGTCTTTGATACACAAAGCGACGCTTTAAATTATACCTTTGCATTTAATCATGCTACAACAATAATCCTTAAAAGACTGATTGTGTACATGACAGCAATAAAGAAAATAATCTATATTAATATTATGTTTACTAGAGCCAGTTTAAAAATCATACTTCTCCTTTTTCTAATATTTTAGAATTGACGTAGCTGCGTTGCCCGGAGATTTAGGATGTTAAACCGTAGCCCGGATAAACATCTCTCAAACCCGGAGACATCGAGTCATACTTGGAGGGGTGGCAGCCCTAACTGAGAGACCAAGATATATATTTTTTTTTATTTATTTAGGCGTACCTACAACTGAATACACTAATACATTAACTTGACGACAGAGACTTATTGGTTAACTAGACTAATGATTTATACAGAAAAGTGTAACAGTTAATTAAAGGTAAACACAGTATAACAAAATTTACATTACAGAACACATAGGTAATAATAATATAAAACTAGGCAAATTAAATAGGAAATTGTCTAACGAAATCCAAACTAGCAGGTGGCCTAATTCCCGTCAGTCAAGTAATTGAGTACGGTATTATAAAAAAATCTACTAATAAAATGTTTGTTCTGCAACATTGTATTTGCGATTGGCGCTGCCCAGCCGCCTGTTGAACAAATTGAACAAGTTGAAAATGAATTGTAAAGCAATTTGTATTTATTCGAACGCTCCATTGGTTAATATCATATTTTATATGATATTAACCAATGGGTCTGAACACGTATAAAAGTCTTTGTTTACCTTTGATTTCTACTGACGTTTCGGCACGGGTTACACCAGCCGTGGTCACGAGTTAACTACACAATAAAACATTCAGAAGTTGATTAAAGTGTACTCGTAAAATCAGCCGTGGTCACGAGTTGACTACAAAATAAAACATTCAGAAGTTGATTAAAGTGTCCCCGTAAAATCAACCGTGGTCACGAGTTGACTACAAAATAAAACATTCAGAAGTTGATTACAATATACTCTTAAAATGTGTACAAAATGCGAAAG
Source organism: Sesia apiformis (assembly GCA_914767545.1). Taxonomy (NCBI): domain Eukaryota; kingdom Metazoa; phylum Arthropoda; class Insecta; order Lepidoptera; family Sesiidae; genus Sesia; species Sesia apiformis. Next base: position 16,235,012 of record OU611953.1, read on the forward strand.
TTTAAAAAGTTATGTGGTTAAATAACATATCTTAACGTAGCAGTTTTTGTTTCAGGGATGAAACGCTAACTGCTCAATGTCATACCTGATGTATAGCCTTGAAACTGCACGCTGTCCAACCATGTTGGCAAGTTCAACCATTCACAGGCGATGTACTTCCTCAGGTTATCTTTGTTATTTCTTAGTGATCTTTTACGACCACCAAAGGAAGAGATAGGGTGGTACTGTTCCAAAGCCGGCCGACACCAAACGGCCAAGCATTAGAATGTTATGATAAATCACGCACACCAAAGATTTCTTAGCCGCGTTGAACTTAGGCAGCTTTTCATTCTATATTTATGCAGGGTTCGTTCTTGTTGACTTTATATTACCAATCTCTTGCAGAGAACTGTGCGGGGACATGGAATACTTTCATTCTTAATATACATATGTACATGCTTCCATTTATTTTCTTTGATAAAGCCAAAAGCATATGAACACTTGAAAGGATCCAAATGATGTTCTGAATTACGCTTTGTATAATTCTGTCGACTGCATGTTAAATACATAATATATCTCTTTAAATTAAGAGATTTTTGTTCTTTGTGCAGCTACTAAAATTAGGTAATAGCAGCTAGTAAAATAATATTGTATTTTTAAATTAAATCATTAATAGGTATATATTTTTAAATTGAAGTACATTGCTTCTAATTGATTTATCTAAGTTTAAATAATTCAAATTGTATATGAATATATATAATTACATGGGAATGATGTAACATTATGATAGAAGTTGGTTTTATTAAATATATATTTTTTCTTTTATGATATTTATATTATTTTTATATTTGTAAACAGGAGATTCTTTTAGCATTTAATACTTACTTTAGTCCTTTAGTGCATTTATACTTAGTGAATTTGCTTCCTTCCCCTGCTTAGTAGTGTTTCCAGTAACGGTATCCATTCCAGCCTCCAGCCACTCCAACTTACAGTGTCAATGATCAAAACAATAGGTTACTGCTACGTGAGTTGGATTCCCAAAAAGCATACCTATGTAATAATAGATCCAACCTTACAAAACTATTATCTCCTTTTTGACACTTTATACCGCAAGTCTTGTTTGGGTCGACAGGCTTCAATTACGCCACACGTCTTTCACATGTTTCATATGTTCGTCCTATTTTTTCTATGAATACATGTATATATAACACGCTTGTCGTTAACATAAATCGTTTACCCACTTTCCTATTTTCATCTGTTTTTATCAGTAACCTGACAGCAGCTTTGCCCGTTCTTGTCATCAAGGTTTGTGAACGAAATTTTGTTTACAAATTTTCTGTCTTGTATCTATACATATAATAAAATCGTAAGAAAACCATGTCTGTACATTTTCAAACAAAATAATTGCAGTGTACACTGCGAATGATACAGAGCCCAAAACAACACTGAAATTTTTTTCTGTCCGTCTGTCTGTCTGAACGCGTATCACGCAAAAACTATTGGACGGATTTTAATGAAACTTCGCATAGTTACAGCATGGATAGCGTGCCAGGTTAACATGTAACGTACTTTTTCTCTAGATCCAGTATAAAGTTTCCATGGGAATAATTATCAAGGCCGCATATCAGAGCTTACTTAAAAATCACTAGATGGACATTTAGTACAATGATAGTTTATGTCCTGGGTCAACATACGGCATAAATTCTATCCAGAACCGTTATATGTTCCAGCGGCAAGCATTGTAAAGTAATCGCATGTCCTTTAGGACACGCAAACGAAGTCGCGGGTCCCCGCGACAAGCGCGACAACCGTGTCGCGCTTGTCTTGTAGGAGACTTGACAGCACCAGCACGAAGCAAGAGCTTGACTGGTCAAACAAATGTTTGTCCAACCGGAAATTAAAACAAGTACCTTTTACATATCAGACAGAGAGTTAGTGTCAACTAAACTTTGTCGGTCGTCGATCTAGTTTAAACGAATATTAAGCGTGTTTCAAAAGTTTAATCATACAAATATCGTACCGCACTCCTATTGCATTGCAATCTGTTGCAATTATAGGGTAGAAACAAATTGAAAGCGGTTGGTGTACTGTTTCAATTTTATCAAATCGACTTGGTCCGACGAGTGTTTTCGTTGCGGACCCTTTGGAGGGAAGTCATCAGGTGACTGTCGAACAAACCGCAAGTTTAATTGTATTCCTCGGTTAAGGCGAAAGACGTCCGCCGGGTCAAAGTTTTAACAATGTCCAACGGCCAAAGTTTGTCGACCAGAGGATTAACCGCAGGATTTGTCGAATCGCTAGTATCCGAATACGAATCTATAATCGAAACCGATAAAAGAGTATAGAATATATTCTATTATCTTTTATCGGTTTCGATTACAGATACGGATATGAAATTATTTCAAATATGGTTTCGGATGCGGTTTCCGTTACGAATGTGTTTTTAATTAACTTTTTAATGTACAACTTGTATTACTAAATCAAAGAAAAGTACACCAAATAGGGAATAATAATAATAAGTTCGTTTTTTATGAAAACAAAGTTGGAAAAATTTAACTTTAAATTTATCAAATCAAATGCAAGCAGCAAGAACTTGTCAAAATTCCCCTTGTTAAAATTCCGCCCCTAATACCAATGAATAAAATTATTTGTAATAAAATAACATCCGAATCTTTTATTTTGGATTCGGTTTCGGTTTCAATTATTTTATAAATTCGGATATCCGAAACGGTTACGATTAAGGAGCTCCACAACATCCCTAGTATACCACTTAGCACAATTTATTTTTGTTCGCATGGTTTCAAATAAAAATATAAAAATTTTATATCTGCTCTTGCTCATTATGTATATAAAAGTGTTAAATGGAAAGGCGGATTGGATCGATACAAACAAACGACATTATATCCAAAAATATTTTACAGAAATATCGCATTTCAGTAATAATACGTATAACTCTAATTTTGGCGACAGATAACATAGCCTCTCCCGTTATATTCTACCAATTACGAGATATCTTGCAAATCCACTTCACTGTGCCACTTAATATTCTTGGTGGTTTCACAATTAACACTATGACGGGTCAGCGGCCTCGCCTCGGGCATGCCCTGGTAACAACCAGAAATGAGTAATGGCTTCGGGAAATTGTGTTCGCTAATAACTTCTTAGAGAGTTTTCAGCGCTGATGCTACCCAGCAAATAAGGATGAACGAGCGTAGATGTGGGCCAGAAAACTTTGTAATAAAACTTGGTAGCAATTTCTCTACTTTGTTTTGATTTAAAGGCCGGCTTATTAATCACTGTCGGGATTGTTTAAGCTATGAAGACAGTTCATTATGTACGTAATTTTGACAAGTTTCAAAAGCCATTGGAAGTTAGCGACTGTAGTCGTATCGTGCCTTTCTCTGAGGTAATGTTAATGGTGTCGCTGTTTTATTTTCTCACCGTTTGATTTCAGTTGCAAATGGTAAATGTTTATTTTATTGTTACAGAAATTGTATAATCTGAATGCGATTTGTTTGCGATATTAATTCTGTTAGTAGAGCCGTACTTGCTGAAGCGGGTCATGTGTCGTCTTGTGTTAGACATGCAATTAGGAGACAAAGCAAACATTAGCATTAGAATGTTCAGAATCTAGCTCACCGTGCATGCACAGTTTCAGCTCGCCAACACAGTTAATTTGTGTCCTCTTCACAGAAGTGCTCTTAAATTAAATTTGACTAATCAGCTAAAAGTATGTATTAGTTTAATATATTATTATACTCGTATGTATAGGTTTGTATGTATGTGCATATATATAATATACCAAAGCAGTACGTATTTATTACATATCTTATATTTTACCATACCATCTCATTTGAGTCTTTTTCGCACCTCCCAATTGTACCTCTCTGATCTACCCAGATATTGGCTGGGAGAGAATGCCTTAAGTAAGTCATTAAGCTCGTCTTTTGTACGATAACGTGCAATAAAGTGTCATGTAAGGGAATAAAACCTATCGCAAGGTGCACTATATCTAAGAAAGAAACAAATTATTCATTCTACGAATGCAGTATCGATTTTACTGCAATTGATATCATCATAATTTGCTTTCAGACTACAAGTGACCTCATCCGGGAGAGCAGTGCTTTGCCAATTTGACATTTATCTACATTAGGATTGATCACTCGAATTTGATCATTATTCACTTGGTTCAATTTCACTCTTCCTCCTTTGGATTCGGCCACTTGCATAAAGTGAACTGATTTTGTAATGGTTCAACTTGATTTTAAGCATCGATTAACCAAAATACGTAGATGGATAAATTCCTTGCGACAATACTGCGTACAATAACGAATGATGCCAGTGGTTTATATAAAATGTTACTGTCACGATAAATGAGTAGTAATAATCACGTTGTTTTCTTTGCTTTATTTTTTATTTTTTATATAAAATGAATTGCGCAAACACATTCACCGCGAAATATTTCATAATTAATATGATTTCAGTTTATATAGAAAAAAAGCATGGACGACACCTCTAATTCAAAAATACTGCAGTTATTGTAAAAAAGGTAGTTTGAATTGAAAGAAGGAAAATTTGACGGGTTATTCCAACTTTGTTCACATGGGTGAATAAAGTCCACTGATTGATGTCCAATGTTCACTTTTAGGGCTGTAATGCTACGGACTACGCATACGAAATCTCCACATAAAATAATCGCTACAGCTAAATACACTGTGATTCACATACTACACAATGCAGGTCCACCGCTGGAAGGAAACTTGGACGCTAAGCTGGCGATAGAAACTAGCCTAGAGTTATTTGTCTAACATTTATGATGAAGCCGCGGCTGATAGAATGAAATATAATATTTTATGTTGCTATGATTACTATAATTTATTGTGTTGCTAGTGCTAGCTTATTGACGTGTTACCCTAAACGTAAGCGCATTCTCCATGCAGTTAACGCTAGATCATGCCTCAATAAGGTAGCGAGCGCAGAGTATATAGCATTGTAACTATTATTATTTTATGAGAAAAGGTATGCGCAACCAATAATTTTAAGACTTATGTTATAATAAGCTACGAATTGTTTTGAGTAAACTATGTCATTAAAGGTCAAATTATTAATTAATTTATGATCAATTTCAAATGTTCAAGCACTTCAATGCTTCGATCGACTTGTGGAGCGAGCTGAAATTGAGCCCTTCTTTGAGCTGGACGTTCTTTAATTAGTAAAAATGATAGATTTTAATGAATTTAACAATAATTTTGTTTACTTTGAGTTATGTTATTTTAATTTAATTTGTGTTCCACCATCCCAAACCTTGAATTAAAAAATTTGATACCCTACAATCATTATTCATTACACATATAGGAACATTTTTTAATGATACTGTTGTCGTAATACAACACCTCATTGTAACGTAACATAATTACTGTGTACCGAACGCCTAATGAATGGAGGTTCAATCTATACTATTACTATAGACTATATTGCACATATCGTCTGCGAAGCGAAGCGTGTAACCTCAATGCGATTAGACGAGCGTCTTACCAATCAGACTACAATCCAATTAGGTCTTTTATTATGTTATCAAGGAGCTCCTCCGTCAGCTGAAACTCAATAATATTCGATAACCTTGTTTCTTGTCCCTTGTCTCCTAGGTGGTTTAATAAAATTTACAAATATTGATTCGAGTCATTAATGCTTCTAGTTCTTTATTTTAGTCTATTTTGAAGCTTGTATGTTCTTTTTTCTATGTAGGTTTCCATAAAAGGTTGACTAACATTACCGTCATCATAAATATAGAGATTGCTGCTCGGAACAGGAATCTGATGCTCATAAAGTAATTGTCTTTGACTTGCGTTGTTTGTTAATACCTAAAAATAATGAACATTATGAAAAAAAAAACACCTTATAAACTTGAATATGAGAAAAATGGAGAGATTCATTCACTGCTTGGTTTAGAGTAACACCTGAGTTAAGATAATTAGTTCGTTAAACAAGTTAGATAGCCGTTTAGCAAACAAAAGAGCTGCGATATTACGGCCCGTTTAAGCAATTTCATCGGGAATTAATAGGGTTAAAATGATCACTTTCAATTTTAACTTTCTATTCAGAATTGTCTTGGAATGTTTAGGAACATTAGGAATATTTATTTAAAAAAATATGAAGAAAGGTAAAATTGCACTTGGGTAAAAATTAAAATTATCTTTTTGATTAGAAAAATTACTACCAATAGTTATTGTAAGCAACATTTTAGGGCTGCTCATGGGTCGGTGTGTTTTGTTGGGACAAGTTTTCCTACAACAAAAAGTTGATCAGACCCACACATTTATTATTAGATAAGGCTATTTTAGTTAGAGAAACTTCTGGCGAACAGTCAACTATAGTTACCGTATTTGCTGGATAAAAACCACTGCTAAGTTCCCCCATCACACACGGTCACCCGCTCTTATCCAATCACTACCGGTAAACTTCTTTGTCATCGTTTCGCCTGATCTGAGAGTGCTCCACATTGGGCACCCTCTTTTGCTATAGTTGGACACTCTTATTTCCATTTCTGGCGGTGTGTGGTGTCACCGGATTTTTGAATAGCGCGGTCACGTGGGTGTCGTAAAAGGCGACTAAAGGATAACAAAGCGACTACAACAATCCCTGAGAAATTACGGCCCACACAAACCCTGAGGAACTACACTATGTCTAGAAGAGTGGACTCGCCAACCCTCTTGACCAGCGCGGCGTTTTAAGGCTATAATATCCCTCGTGTACAATGTGCATGAGCAGGCACATTTCCAGCAGTGGATAAGGGCTGGAGGCGGATTCCTATTTCGTACTACTTTATGTAGTTTCATTTCCAAACAATACTTTTTCTGTGAGAAGTAATCTATCCTTCTCTCTTCATACCTACAAGATCTTTAGAAATGGTTCGCATCTATTTTTCGCAAGACGATTTGAATTAGAGATATTTCTTTTCTGTGTGTAGTCAAAGAATTATCTGTCGTTTCATATTTCAGGCACGTGAATTGTACAATTGTTCGTACATTCACGAAAGTCTAATAATTTTTTATTGTATTACGAAACGGTACTTCTTTGATTGAATCGCTTCTTGCGATTTGCCGTTAGGTCATTGGCCATCTAGCTAGGTCTTCCACTCAACAAATGTCTTGAGTTAAAAATTCTCCGCTCCAAATTGAAGAATGAAATCATACGTGAAAGAAATTTACTTCGTAAAACCCTTAATTACTTTGTTAATTACCGAACGTCAGCTCCAGAAATGGATTTTAATTGCGTTTTTTCCACCTGATTTCATTAAAATAATGCACAAACAATGAAAATATAATTATGATTGAATAGCGTTGCGAGAGTTCAAACTGTTTTTAAAATGTGGAGGTGCGGTGTCTACGGCAATGGCCGATAAATCAGAAGCGTGATACTGATATAGTGGTGTCACGTGACCACCTATGCCACCGTCTAACTAGTGCCAAGTGCTAAAAGTTAGGTAATAAATGGCTTCTTAGTGAGCTGGCTATTGATAGCAGGTTCGACTTACACACCATTTTACAAAATACTTGGCACTTAAAAATCTCTTGTTCAGTTACAATAGAGACAGTATTATCTTTGTTCCAATACACATACACTAAAATTGCTCTCTAAAATTAATAAAAGAATATTTAAATACATTATACGAATACAGTTAACAGAAATGTCATAAATAAAATACGAAAGTCCAATGCACAAGTTAAATTGTTATTATTATAAATACACAAATAGTCGAAATAATTTATTACTTATTTTGGTTAAATTATTATTGTTAACAAGGCCGGCCTGTATTATTTGTCCAGCTCAGCCTTGTTTCAACATTTGAATGTTTCAATAATTATTAAGGATTGCCTTAATTTACCTGAAACTGTATTTATAAATGACTTTTGTATTTTAATTTTGCTGGTACCCAAGTTCACCGTTTAAATCACTGGAATGAATGTATCATTTAAATCTGTTGATTCTCTCTTGAGTTCCAAACTGATATTATACAGAAAGGAATGGATATAAAATATTATACAGAAGGAGATATAACGCTTTATTGCACACTACACTAGTGACCTGCCCTGATTTCGTTTAGACGGTACAAACAGCCTATGGCCAATGCATTCCTGAAAGTGTTATAATTTGAGTTTTCCTCTGACAAAAAAACAAACTGACAGTCAGAAACAAAACAAAAACTAACATTAAGTTTCACACTAAAACAAAAGTAAAATAAACACAGATCGCTATCATACAAAATGTATAAAAGGAGATCTTATCGCTAGAAAAGATCTAATGAACATATATTAATGGGATAAAGTATTACTTTTATAATTATAACAAGCCGCTATAAATTTAAGTATTGTCTGGTATTGTTGCAGGGAGTTCACATTGTTGCTGCGACCAGATCCGAGCTCAGTGTTCGCGGAAGGTGCGCAGTTCCACTCGTCCGCTGGCCAGCTGGACTACAACACTGCACATGTCTACTCCGGAAAACTGGAAGGTACTAAAAAGTTATCCTTCCTTGCACATACGATTGTACAACCGAAGTCCAACACATAGTTGTGCGAAGACTGTTCAATCGACATAATCTTTGACCGATACAACGATTATTCGAAATCACGTTAGGCCGAAGAATGTTAGATCGACAAACCGTTTGACCGACGCGCGACGCTATAGTAGAACGACATACCTAACGGAGGCACGAAGAATGATTGTCCGACTGAACATTTGACCGATGCGTCGGTTGAACGACATAACGTTCAACTAAAGTACAATACTCGAGAATATGAAAAAGGTCATCTTGTAATGAGACGGGACATCAGTTTCTTCGTAAATAAGTCGTAAGTCTCTATTTAAATTATTGCATAAATACTTTATGACAATAAATTAAACAATAAAGTTCAGAATTTTTATGTCACATGTGTTACTTGTTATCGCTGATTGTGAATAAGTAAAGCTTTTAAAAGTTCATGGAGCATTATATGGATTGATATTCTATATTCAAACTAAACAAGAATTTGCGTTGATTTATATAGAACAATTACAAGTGTGATTTTAATCAACTAAATATGACAATGAAATCTAATAACAAGTATTTATACGTAAATCATTGTAGCATGAATCTCCATTTTTTATGTGTTCGTGAGGGATTTATCGACGAATTTACAATTTCTTTACGCTCATAAAAACCTCTTTAAAACGTGGACTTTATTAGAAATTATTTATATTTTTTAATTTCAAGAAAAGGTTTAGGAATTTAAATAACTTGCCGAGCCTGAGAATTAATAATTTTCCCTCTTTTAAAATCAAGTGGTGCTCTATATAAATATTTCGTAATTGAACGCGACCTACTCGTATACTGTCGCAAAGGCAACTAATTACGATTCGTGTAATTGCGAAAAAGATATTAAGAAATGAAAGTACGTAGATGATGATGTACTTTGGGTTTTTCATGGTTTCGAGTACTGTATAAGTGTACGACAGTATGTAATACAGATGTATAACTGTGTTTCGGACATCGGTTGTTACGGAGTTCGGTTGGTTCTAACCCACGATGTTGTTACGGCGACCCACGACTAGGCAACCAAAGTACGAGAGGGGTTATATAGGTCGCTTGAGGCACTTCTCAGTCGCGCATCTAGCTATCAAGGTGGACTAGATGGATCGCGTGAATGGACGACATAATGAGCCCGATACCTTTTATATTCTTTTGTTCTGAGTTTGAATTGATTGATGATGAAAATTTAAATTCCTTCCGTTATTAGAAGGCACAACGAGGTGGCTCCACGAGTCAAGGTCTTAGCTAATTCACTAAAGGGACTGTTCCTCGCGGTCTATGCTCTATGCCTAGTCTGTACGGTCTATTCGGTCACGATTCTCAGCTATAAATATCTTCCTTCATCTGCTTTCACCTTTTACTCTTAATCACGTACGAAGGCAATACTGCACTAGTCATGTACAGGAAAATGTAAATAGCAAACCCTTTGTCTTTCTAGGATGTGTTTGTTTTTGAATAAGCGTACCTCTCTTCATTGTTTACATCTAAAACCACACGAGTGTAAGAACTACGTACATTACAGTTTTTTATATTTTTTTTGTCTTTATATTTCACTTTGAATAGCAAAGCTTTCTGCGATTGTTATTGGTTAGTTTGTTTGTTAATTATAAGTTAATTCAGACGAACGAAGTAATAGCCATGTTGTCAACAACATGGCTATTACTTCGCTTATCTCAAAGATAAGAACCACAATAATAATTCACATCACTACCTCCCGGCATCAGATAAACTTTGGTTATGCAACTTTTGTCTTAGCTAACATACACCGCGAGTGTTGTCTAAATAAAACAATGATATACCTAAATACAATATAGAAAGCAAAACGATTAACTATAGCTTCATAAAATACAACGAACAAAAAGAAAGAAACATCTATTAATAATCATCTTTATAATATGGTAGATACAAATATAATATTATCTGGAAGTACCCGCTAAGCTTAAAAAAATGTGAGGTCCCAAACTTTATAATATCAGTACCAGGGACTGGTGGTACGGTACAATTTGTACAACAATAGAATATCTTATCTATATTTATCCTAGACCAAGTGGTTATTAAAACCAACGCTTAAAACTATTTTTTTACCAGTCTACTTTTAATAACCAACGTCTTCGATTCAATGATAATAACTGTATAATAATTAGGTGTAATAGGAATCTTAAATACTCAATTACGATATTTAAATTTCTATTATACCTTAGTATTTAACAAGATAACAAATTAAATTTTACAATCAAATCTAATAATACCCATTTAATTAAATAGATATAAAAAAAAATTAAAATACATGTTCATTATATAGTATGGCCAATGAGTCGAATGATACCTACATTCAATTAGCATTTGAAATTATTATTATAAATGTTTATTGAGTGTTAATAATGGCTACCCTAATATAAGGCGCAAAACACATAGAAATGGCGTTTGGCGCTGGCGTGGTGCAGACATGGCATGGATACCATGTGACCGCTCGCGCCACGCCATTTCAGTATATTTTAAATCGCGTTGCTTCCATATATTTTGTATAAAAAGAGAATGAAATGGCAAGACAGCCTCGCCAGCGCCAGACGCCATTTCTGTGTGTTTTGCGCTTAAGGTAAATGTCGCATTTTGCAAAAGCCAGTCACGTGCCAGCCAGTGAGCCGCAAGGAACGTACTACGACATAACTTTTAAACCTAGTACATATAGGTCATTATTTTAAATTTATTTGTTTGTAAAAGTAAAAAAAAATGTTTGTCAAAAATTTGTGTACATGTATATTCACAAGTAATTACCCTCACCAACATTCATTACAATCACTTACAACATTCACCCTCGTAATTACTAGTAATAGATATAGATTATTTCCTAGGGAAAGCAGTGGAACGCTATAAGCTGATGTCGTCATTATAAGTAATTTTATTGGACTACACTATCAAATGTTGCTTTATAATCCTTTTCTTGAAACTTAATCGATGTTCAGATAAGATAGTGTTCAGGAGGTTTCCCGAAACCATGATATCCCGAATCCCCGATTTGTATTTTCAATGGACGAGACAATTTGAAAAGCATTATTCCAAGTTTGAACTCTCCGCTGTTTGAACCTTCGTAAATTGTGTTATTGTTTTCTTTTAACAGTTCATGCCTTTCTTCTGCTTTCTTTTAATTATGATTAAGGTCCTCGTTTAAATTATAACTTCTCTTTCGCTAAAAATATTGAGTTTCATCGTAAAATATTGAAGTACAAAATATTTTAAATAATTCTAGGGTAGAACATTGCACTCGGCATATTTCAAATATTCGTTCTACGCGTAGCTGTTGCTTAAAACGTAATTTCTAAGCAGTTCATTGGCGAATCACAGGTGACTATTTAGGCATTGGTCTTTTTTCAAACTCCAAGACCAGAATCAAAACGATAAATTCGACCAGTTGCAGATAAATGTCGTCCTCGTAGTCTTATTTCCAATACTTATTAGCAAAACAGAGAACAGCATCTTGAAAGACCTGTATCCAGAAGTGGAGAGACACAGGCTGATGGAATAAGTACCTACAGCTCATTTGCATCAAGTTTAACCTGGAACGAGTTTAGGAGACACCGCCCATATCTTTTGTATAGAAAGAAGACGGCTGTCCACCTAATAATGAGTGGATATTGCCGTGATACATGCAAACACCAGTGCACAATGATTAACGTTGGCACGACGCAGATATGTTGACTAGATTTAGAAATGGATTTGGAGATATGGTTGGGAAAATGGGGAGGGATAAGATGGGATGAGAATGAGCTTTGGCATGTCTCACTCGCTACGGAAACACGTATTTACAGTGGAAAATGGGATACAGTTTACGGTAGACTTCTGTGAGTAAGCTTATTTGGATGAAGCAAGCAGAGTAATGTTATATGTTTTCTAGATTCATTCTAGATACTTTATGAATATACCCAAGAAAAAAGGAACATGTCGACGTGTGAACAGCGGACTCTGATTATTGTTTGCTCGCATTCTGTTCCGCGTAATCAACTCGAGAACTGTTATTGTGTAACAGTTTACTTGTTCCGACGCTCAGTCTTGTCCACGTCGCCGCGTTCCCGCGACTATTCTGCGATATAATTGCTTGAGAAAATTGCTTTTAATGCTAGTTTTGATATACATCTAATGTAAACTAGGTATAAGGAAATTACTTAATTGACAAGTAACTGGATATTTTTATGGTTGGCAAGTGACTGTTGGCTAGAAAGCAGATAGCTTATTTTATTTTATGTTTACATGGAAAACTCAGCTTCAACAAAACTATGCAAACAAAGAGTTGAGATGGATAAACATTATCTAAGGTTGCAGACAAGAGTAAGCAAAATATAATCAGACAAAAAATATGCGTGCTTTTTGTAAAAAAAAAATGCTAGCGAGGTGAAGAACCGAAAAACCGAATTGAAAGTAAATTTCTCATCACATTGCTTACAAAGCGCATTATATTCTGACGTTGCTCTGCAAAAGAATGCATTTTTCTGACCGTACTACTGGATGTCCAGTTTTGTATTAAAAATATCTGACAAATCTTTTCTGTATTATTTTTCTGACAATTTTTACATTATCGCATACATGGCCTATGTGTTTTTTTTTTCTTTTCATATATGGCAATGGTGCAATTAGCACATTCTGCCAGTGTCAAGTTTGTTTCATAATAAACAATTTATAAATTTAAAACGCATCCTGTCAATGTCCAGTACCGCCGAAGTAAGTCATGAGTCGCTCAGTAAAGTGATAGTAGGTTTATTGAGGACAGAAGGGGACTCCTTGGAAGCATACGAAAAACGTAATCCTATGCTTTTCTTTGATGGTTACAAACATGGCAATTAAACAACTTTGAACGGTTTAAATCGCGTATATTTAACATTATTTATATCCCGACGTTTCGAACACTTTGTAGTGGACGTGGTCACGGGGTCAGTCACCCCACTGCAAAGTGTTCGAAACGTCGGGATATAAATAATGTTAAATATACGCGATTTAAACCGTTCAAAGTTGTTTAATTGCTATGTATAGTAAACGTGAAAACCTAAGAAAATATTAGATTACAAACATTACACACAAAAACACTTTGAAGTTTAATAAACTATCACTATTAAACCACAAAACGCACTATACACATTTTTTATAATAATCAAACAAAATATTAACAAGGTGATAAATAGATACTCAACTCAACACAAACTAACTCAACATAAAGAAAACTCAACTTCACTTCTCGAATTCCCCCCAAAAAGTACGACTAGGTGGTTACGCGGCTAGTCTTTTGAAGTATGCAACCCTAAATTTAGAGACTGAATATTTTGGTTGACAGAACTGCAAAGGAGATGTCTCACCTTCTACTTTTCACCTTCCGTTTCTGGAAGACAGGACCATTTGGTGGTGCAGTTAACCCAGGAAGCTAGATAATAAGAGAGAGGTAGTATTCCTTTGGATCGAGTTTCCTCGGCAGTTGAGATTGGAGATATTTTGGTGAATTTTTAAAATTAAAATGAAACCTAGCAGTAACAGATCGTCTTACTAAAATCTACATAATGTAACAATTTAGCAAATGAAAAATTCTATGATGACAATTGAGCCTACATTTATTGTTTATTTGTAATATAAATAATACTCATATATTATGTTAGCGGAACAACCATTTAAACATATTGTCAAGAAACTTCTGTATTCAGTGACTAACTTAATAAAACGGTATAATGTGCTGCGGACCCATCTGGAACGCCGGCGACAAAGTTAATTTTGATGAAATTAGTTCAAAAGTTTAATGGAGTAAATACCTACCCCTTCTTGGGGATTTGTAGGCGCGTGTATTGTAATACCAAACTTTGATTTCCAACATTTAAATTAAATATTAATGAAATTCTCTCAGACAGGGCTTGAAATGCCATATTCGTACATACTGGTAAAACGGCCTTGAAGCTGTACTCATAACTTAGAATAATCGGTTCAAATTCAAAATTGGCGAAAAATACTTTTATTTAGTGGTGTTAAGTACATTTTACATGTATTATAAGCTATAAATTTCCCAATCGTTCCCAATATTTTTACTGGAATTTGTCTTGAGCTGCTCTAATAGTATTTTTAGAATTTGAACCAGTTTTAACCAAATATGGACTCTAAAGTGGACTCACCACCGCACAATGGCCGTTGCTGCGTTTGAAGGTTTTTATATCTCTCTAACATTATCGGTCCTCAAATGGAACCATTATTCTGGTTTCTAAATCGAAAGTACTGATAATAACCGAAAACTACCGCTATTTAAAGCCCTACTCTCTTAAGTAATCATTCAGTTCTATACTTAGCTTTTTCTAGTTTTTTCTTTTACAATCAGAGAAAGAATAAAGAGGAAGCAGATAGGAGGGTGGTGCAGTAATTACCGTTATTTATGAGCGGTTCCATCCCCATTGCGACTGCAAGTTGTGATTTTAATTCATTCAGAGTCCCGAGGCTCTTTGCACCTCGAATTAGTTTGCATAAAATATCGCGGCCATTTGTTAACGCCTTCCCACAACGTTTGTATATTTCAAAGGCTTTATTACGTAATAGTGAACGCTTTCAAATTGATTATAACTTCAAGTCATATTTACTTGGCTTCGTAACAATAAGAAAATACTTACATTTGACTAGCCTAAAGAAATCCACAACTAATTAATTAATCTGTAAGATTTGTAATATTTTTAATACATAGAAATCAATCTTTCATTATAGATGATGACTCGTCTCAAGTATACGGCGTCATCACAGTGGATGGTCTCTTCGACGGGACGATTTGGACGCCAACTGAAGAATACTATGTGGAACCCCTCTCCCGGTATAACGTGGACCATCCGTCAATGCACAGCGTTATTTACCGAAGGTCCGACGTCGAGCACCCACATGATAATAATGAAGGACAACCTTGCGCCTCACATCTACTCCATGTAAAACGAACTCTGGGAAGCAAAGGAGAAATATTCAATTACACAATTGATCAAAACGAAGAAGACTTAACACTGAAAAATTACACGGAAGATTTGAACACTGAAATAAACAGACGCAAAAAACGATGGCTCCCAGAAGACGAGATGCAAGACGACGAGCCAAAAAAGAATCCCGAATTACCTTTAGATTTAGACGTACCATACACTAGCAATAGTGATCCCTTCGATAAGTTCAGCACGAGAAAACCGAAGACTAAAATCGATAAAAGTAACCTCATAACTAAGGTGCGACTCGATTCTGAGGAATCGAGACCGAAGCCAAAGACGCATGTTGAAGTGATAAAAACTAAAGCAGGTGTTGTAACTGTAAGTAAAGATATCGTTAAGAAGGAGCCAGTAGGTTATACTGTACTGTCGGCGAACGCCACTGATGACGGAAGGCACGTCAACAAGAGAGCGACAGTAGATCCCAGGAAGACCACTTGTCTCGTATATTTACAGGCCGATCATATGTTCTACCAAAGATATGGATCAGAAGAAGCCTGTATTGAAGTTATGACGAGGCACGTACAGAAAGTCAATGCTATTTATAAAGTTACAGGTAAATTAACTTTTTGTCTTTCATATAAATCTATGGAGATTATTATTTATTTTATAGTTCATTCTCTGTTTTTCCTTTCAGACTTTAATCAAGACGGAAAGCCAGACAACATAACGTTTATGATCAAAAGAATAAAGGTCCATACTTTGGACGCTCTGAAAGATCCAGCTTACAGGTTTCCCAACAACTATGGCGTTGAGAAATACTTGGAGCTCTTTTCAGGTACGCCATTCCCTTTTTAATATACTATGACTTTTATAAGCAAGTCATATAAGTATTAAAAAAACATTTTTTTAACTCCTATGCAATTTTTTTGCAAAACGACATTGAATTTTTCTCACATTTGATCATTATTTTTTCAGAGGAAGACTACGACGCCTTCTGTTTAGCATATATGTTTACGTATCGAGACTTCGAAATGGGTACTCTAGGATTGGCCTGGACGGGTGACCTGAAAAATGCAGGCGGCGTCTGTGAAAAGAATGGGGTCAGTCAATTTGTATTGTTATGTATTCGGGGAAAAGTTATCAGCTTGTGAAAACTTAATTGTGTCCGGCGGCGATGTTGACTTTTCATTTTTTATTATCCATTTTGGGTTACAGTATAATTAATTAATTTTGTAACAAAACATTATTTTACGTATATTGATTATTTATCCATTACACTTCCAAGTTTTAATGCTGAAGATAGATAACGATTACATTAACATACACTCAGCTCAAATTCAACCACGTGTATATACTCGTAAGTCTGCAATAAAAGACGTCACTGCTTAAGACGTCACGTTATAGGATATCCTTGTACCCGGTTAATGAACTCTTTACTCTATCTCCCAGGGTCCTGTGATCTTTTTATTTCCCTTTTCTTCTTTTTATGTTCTCGCTTCATTGCCCAATTATCTCCCAAAGCGGCATGAAAAAATTCTCTTAATATCAAAGTTAACATTGTGTGCATTCGAACCCAGGCCCATACCACCGAGTTGCTATTGTTTTTATTATGTCATCTATTATTTTTAGTGATTCATTCATCATTCAATAGGAATGACTTTATTCCTTTCATCATTCAATACGGATTTTTCATTATCATAACTCGGCGGTGAGATACATCGCGAGGAAACTTGTAACTACGAAATTTAAAAATAATAATCTGGGACATATACAGGATCTTTTTTTAAGCGAGTTAGTATGGAAACATCTATAAACTATTAGAAATAGAGAAATTTGTTCTATCGAACCAATCGTCTGTTATTGCGTTAATTGATAGTGTAGATTGTAAGGAATAAGTCAATCTTTTCAAGGAAAGTAAACGGGTTCAATACCCGATTGTGTATGAGTTTTTGAAAATCTTTGAATGCAGTTTTTCATGGCTCTTAAATCGACGCCATGGTTCCATAGAACAAATTTCTTTAATTCTAATAGTTTCAGGTTTTTCCATACTGACCCGTCTCAAAACAAGAGCCTGTATAATAACCACCAATCCGCACTGGGCCCGCGTGGTGAATTTTGACTCAAAACTCTCTTTAATGGGGGTTTTATGAAATCGCTGGTTATTCTTAATAAAATATTTTGAATTCTCAGCACTACCGCGGCAGTATGAAGTCACTGAACACGGGCATCGTCACACTGCTGAACTACGGCAAGCACGTGCCGCCCGCTGTGTCACACGTTACGCTCGCGCACGAAATTGGTCACAATTTTGGATCACCGGTAAATTATAGCAGCTTCGTTATCCCTTAATCCACTTTAATAACATCCACGGAAAGATATGAGATGGTGCTATTTCCAAAGCGTTCCGACACCGCACGGCCAAAGCCGCTACCACAAGCCCTAAGGAACTACACCGCGCCGCCTCTAAATGAGTGAAGAGAGGTGACCTATGTCTCACAGTGGACGATAGAAAGGTTGGATACGGTATCAAAGTGGGTAGCAGACGAGCAGACAGTCCACTTAATGGTGAGTGGATTCTGTGGCCTTGTAACATGTGGGATATATGTAAATATTGGCCGGCTCCCGGATGCTCTACCTATCTTTAAAGTTTTAGGAGTAGATATGGAAAGGGGTTGGCAAGATGGGTAATAGAAAAGATAACGGGATTCGTGTTTTTCTTAACTCAATTACACTTTACATTCCTCCTTGGGAGGATGGGCTGGTATGGGGAGTAAATATTAATAATGGAATAAGGAATTTCTATTATCAGGGGGCACAGTGTTGTATTATCAGTGTTTTAAAAACGAGCGTTGAGTGCTCGACGCTCGAGCGCTGAGTAAGCGCTTATAAAACTAGTTATAAGACTAGGCTAGTGAGTGTTAGTCCATTTTTTAAGTTTTTCGAGTCTAAAACAGTTAAGGTTAAGATTCAATAGTACTAAGTTAGGGCGCCACCCCTCGAGCGCTGAAACGCTCGGCGCTCGTTTTAACAACATTATGGCACAAATTGTTTCTTATTCGTTTTGTTTCAGCACGATCCCGAAGTGTGCACTCCATTCGGCGAGGATGGTAACTACATAATGTTCGCGCGCGCCACCAGCGGCGACAGGAAGAACAACAACAAGTTCTCGCCGTGCTCGCTGCGAGCCATCGACCCGGTGCTCAATAATAAAGCAAGGTCGCCCAAAGGATGCTTCACAGGTAAGTTACGTATTTGTAATTCATCATCATTCTCACCTTTTTTATATAGCCCACTGCAGCAGAGATGACTCTTTTACGCCATTTCCCTCTATCTTGTGCTAGTCACGTGCAGGTCTTGTCTGTGACTCTCTTTGACTGCTTCACTTCTTTCTGTTCGTTCTGCTCCACCTGCCATCACCGATTTTGTTTTCAGCTTCATCTTTTGTATTGCAATGTTTGGGGCTTTATTCGATCTTTTGAGATCATTTTGGTATGACTGTTCAATTATTGTATTAGATTCAATAGAATTGTATAACTACCTGCTAATGTATACGATTGTATGGAGAATCGGCATTCTAGACAAACTTTCGTAGTTTTTAGTATGTTATGAATGTTACCGTTTAAGTTTTGTTATTGTAATTGATAAACAAATTTTTAAAAAAATGTTGAAATCGCTAATGGTGTAATTTGAAGCTATTCGGGTGCCTTAGGTACATCGATGGAAAATCAACAAAACAATTAATGTCCAACTGCTTAAAACTAAGTGAATCTCTGAATATCTCACTAATATAATAAATGAAAAAGTTTGGATGTCTGTTACTTAATCACGTCAAACGGATGAACCAAGTTCGTTGAAACTTGGCAAGTAAGTGCATTTTAATATGGATTAACACATAGACTACTTACTGTTAATGTAGACCACGCGAGCAAAGTTGCGAACAAAAACTAGTTACTTAATATTGTTTAAGTAAATTACGTTGCGTATGCAACTTAAAACTAAACATTATAACTATAAACTTATACACTGTTCAAATTAAGAAAACAGGGATGATGTGCCAAGAGGGGGCGTTGCTCGTCTGACCAATTAACGCTGTGTTATACTATATTGGACGGATAATGTCACTTATTTCTTAATGTGAATATATACATTCTACTTTATAATTTTTTCTACTCTATAGTATAAATAAAATTTAATGAAACCTTGTTTTTGGTAATTTTTACAGAGTATCGGAATTTGATTGATGGTACAACGTATTGTTTGTTGTGTATATTTCAGAACCGCAGCCGGCGATCTGCGGTAACGGCGTGGTGGAGGAGGGCGAGGAGTGCGACTGCGGCTGGGCGTCCGAGTGCACGGACGTGTGCTGCCGCCCGCAGGCCGCGCGCCCTCACTACAAGCCGTGCACGCTCACCGAGCACAGCGTATGCAGCCCCAGCCAGGTACACAAATATGACACATGCTCTTTTCTAAATTTATTGAATTCAAATTTTAATCGTTTTTCCTATAATAGGACATTTGACTCTTTTGAGAAAAGTGTATTGCGAACACACTGTACAAACAAATAAAATTATTCAAATTTGCACCTGTATTCTAGTCTGGAAAATACTAACAAATACCATACACACAGAGATTTAAAGAGTGGATTAGCTTAAAGTATTGGGAAATGTGGTGAATTGGGTATATAGTGATAATGGATGGTTTTACTCCTTCTGTTACACTGCCCATTTTTCTTTAGGGATGGGATAGTAGAGTACTTTTAAGGAGTGAAATAGGATAAGAAGTTTTCTTTATCCCATTATACTCTCCAGTTATCGGTACTTGAATGTATGAATGAATGAATGAAAGGAAGGTTTATTTGTTACAAAACGACACACGCAACTATTAATATTTGGTGTTCTATTCTAAGTATTTCTAAAAGTAGTTATTTTGACTTCTGTATCGTTCATGGAGTAAATACACTCCAACGATTTTCAAAAAACATTGGTACCCTTTTTTTTATATATAATAATATGCAGACGGGCAAGCGGCCCACACGATGGTAAGTGGCTACCACCGCCCATGGACACCTGCAACACTAGGGGGTATGCTGCGGGTGCGCCCAGCCTTGCAGGATCCTATTCACAGCTTTCTCGATGAACCCCATGTCGTAGCATAGCATTAGCATGATTTTGTATGTCAAATATTACAATTTTGGTGTTCCAGGGTCCATGTTGCACAGCGTCGTGCACGCTCAAGTTCGGCGACAAGTGTCGCTCCGACAACGGGTGTCGCGACGCCGCGCACTGTGATGGAAAACGCGCCGCGTGCCCCGCCAGCCGGCACAAACCCAACCGCACGCGCTGCGACAAGGAGCTCGTTTGCTACATGGGGGTACGTGAACTAACTGATCTTTATTGTATACAAACACATGTTGCAAAAAGACAAAGGTAAGTAACACGGAAAGTACAACAGGCAGCCTTATCGCCAAAGCGATATCTTCCAGGCAATCTTTGGGTAGTAAGGAGTAATTTGGTAGTAAACTACATATTTTTTTACCTTAATTACAGTGACATTCTTGTGATATAAAAAAAAACAAAGGTTGACGCGTATGTATAGCTGTTTGTCTATAGTCTCATATCTCTTGACGTTTTTTGTTAGAAAAAGTTTTTTTTTTTGGAAATGTTTTGGATATAACATTGCGTTGCAACTTTAGGGTGCTGAGTCGTACAGTTTTTGGTGTCACTGAAGTCATAATTGTGTGAAAGTATTTTCTACTTTTTTATGTTCAGTGTGGTATTAGTATTTGGGAAATAATGAGCAGCAGAAATACTGAAATTGGCAGCAAATTTAAAGGTGGGTTAGGTATAGGTTTTCTGGTGACAATAAAAATAGGGAGTCTATAAAATTTGTTGAACTAAAATTTGTTTTATTTGCATAAATATTTTGTTTTTTGATCATTTGCTGCTCATTTAGTATTTTTAACTGCTTGTTTAATACAATCCATTTTTAAATGTACATTGCAATCATGTGTAACGTGTGTCGTACAGGAGTGTACGGGCTCCATCTGCCTGGCGTACGGGCTGGAGTCGTGCCAGTGCGCGCCGCGCGCGGACGACCCGCGCTCGGCGTGCGAGCTGTGCTGCCGCAAGCCGGCCGGCCAGTGCCTCTCCTCCTTCCACTGGAACACGCCGCCCTTCGACGTGCCCGACATGTACGCCAAGCCGGGCACGCCCTGTAACGACTACAATGGGTGAGTTATTTTTAACACGATAACTGTATTTATTCCACTTTGTTGGAGTCTGTGTTCATTCCTGTGTCTGACCTGACAACTATTCTCGAGCTCGTCGTCGAGCACTGTTGGATGTGCCTGGATGTAGTACTAAGTTAGCGAGATGCCGACTTAGGCCCCTCCCGCGGGCTTGTCGTCTGCCCAATGAACTTATATAGCAACACCCAAATTCGCACTTGTTGGACTGCAAGCGTTTCGTAGGGCGGCAGTGGATATTCATTGCTGATTAAGTTTACATTGAAGTACTTTTTATTGTTACCAGCATTGGAATTCTGGTAGTATAAGTAAAAATCGTAAGGGACTCTGAGTAGGCGCATTGATGGGAGCACTATAAATCCTACTCGGATAAATAAATAACATTAAGTTTAAAATCGCTCAAAGATCTATGCTCGGAGTTTCTTTGCGGGATAATATCTGAAACTCACAGATTCGACAAAGAACACCGATATACGAGTAGCTCATAGAATGAGCATGCTGGAATGGCAATGGACAGGACAACCTATGGGGTAGGTGAGTCCTCGAATGGGGGGCTACGTACCGGGAAGCAACGTTCTGGCTAGGTAGAACGACCACTTTGAAGAAATTCGCCTGTGCTTTTTGAATGAAGAGCCGATCATGTGTGGTAGCGAGATTTGGGATAGGCCTATATCCAGCATTGAAAAGACAAAGGCTGATGGTATGGCGCATTTGAAAATAACAATACAAGCTGTCCTAGCGAATACTTATCCTTTTGCAGCTGACAATTATTTTATATTTATGATACCAATATATAATATGTGTGATTTTAATCACGTTAAGTAAATTGTTTGCGAACTGCAAAAATCCTTGTGTAATTGTTTGCCCAGTGTTTACATAGTATGGACATCCAATAAACCCAATTGACACCATATTAAAAAATGGGACATAATTATTTTAGATACACAATAAGTAATAACATTTTTTTTTGTAGATATAACTACCTATAGGTTTACATCCCTAAATAAATTTGGTGTATAAAATAAATCCGTATAACTTTTGTGTATAAAATAAATCCGTATAAATTTGGTGTATAAAATAAATTGAAAAAAAAAAACTGATGGACAGTCAGGTTTATACCTAATTGTATTTTCACCTCTATATTTTAACTGTATTTTAAATTATCCTTTTCTATCACGTATCAGGTACTGCGACGTGTTCCAACGTTGCCGCGAGGTGGACCCGTCGGGTCCGCTGGCGACTCTGCGTAAGTTGCTGCTCTCCGACGAGAGCATCGCGGGCTTCAAGCGGTGGGTGTTGCGCCACTGGTACGCCGTGCTGCTCATACTCCTCACTGTTATTGCCTTACTGGTTGGTACAAAACATCTTCTAATCACCATTTTTTATATAGAAGAAATTATTATGAAATTATTATTATCAGCCATTATGAAGTATTATGTATTACGTAAGTATGAAGTATTTATTGTCATTACGATGATTAGTAATGACTATAAATGACTGTTATTGTGTTACTGGTAGATACATAACTCAAAAAGTGGCTTAGAAAGATTTAGATTGTTAAAAAGCGGTATCGTTTTAGCAATCAATTTTGGCAATCAATCCTACTTCAGTCTGAATTTGAACGGTTATGAAGCAGAATGACCTTACACAATTAGGTTACTGATAAACTAGTGGACTGTCAGTCCATTGATTTATCGTTAATAGGTATTTGTTGCTATTTACAAATATCAATTACTTAATTAAGATTCAGATTATTTTTGATTAATCTTATAGTTGTTACTTTACCAAATCATTTTTCTCTATAGCGATGCTACAGAATTCTAGACTCTGCGGGGGAACATGAAACAAAAGAATAGTGTATTATGTATACAAAGTATAAGGTATATTTATGAAAGAAGATATTCATAGATTGTATAATATGAGTGTGTAATCTGCTAGTGAGTGTGTGTGGACAAGATATCCATATTTGTATCAGTCGCGTAATATCGTTCTAGGTATGTGTATTTGCTCAAATTTGCGCCCATGTTACCTTTGTACACCTTGATCGTGGTAATTTATTTCACTAATATTAAATTTTAGGCTACGTTTTATTTAGTATCTAGTCGTTAACATCCCTTACTACAAAAATTAAGCTGGATTTTTACATAGTAATCTAATAAACTGGCGCCAAATATCGGGCTCGTTGCATCGGCGTTGAATGACGTTTTGTATACATTAATTTATTTTTGTGGTAAGGGAATAAATCTTTAAATCACAATTACTCTATCCTCATTTCGCTATACAATGTCAGTTCATATAAATTTCTTCACTAAGATTATTCAGTTATCGATTTCTTCAATTTTATTTATATCGTTCATTTTTAATATTTGCGGAGTATAGATATAAAGTTCAATGCTCATATCGTTTATAAATCCCACTAATGATATAAATGTGAATGTTTGTATGCATAAATCACGTAGAAATGCCTGAACCGATTTGGTTGATACTTGCAAATAGGTAGATTGTAATGTATATTCACGTAGACCGCGTGAATGAAGGCTACAAAAGCTACTATTATAATAAGTAAAAACTGTATTACGTTTTCGATATCAGCATTTAAGGTCCCACTACTGGGGACAGGCCTCGTCTTTACACCACAAAAGATGTTTTGGGTAACTTACCTCGCGGACTCTATATAATCTTGTATTAAATTTTCCCTATGTTATTCTTCATGTCGAGCTATTGATAATTGAAAAATTCATACCTAAGTAGAAAGTACCGCGACCTCACGAAGTGAGTCGAAAACACTATCCTGAACTATCACCGCTCAGTGTAAGGATATAAAGGAGTCGTGTTGCCTGAACAGTGATACTGATGATAGTGATGATAGTGGTACTGAGTAGTGATTTCATAATACCCCTTTACAAATACAATTTCCACTTGCATCACAAGTGTTACCTGTGGCAGGTGGCGAGCACGCGCTTCCTGGGGCGGCACGGCAAGAAGCTCAAGTCGGTGACCATAATCCACTCGTCGACCACCGAGACCGTGCGCCTGCCGGACGCCGCCGACCCCACCGCAGGCCTCATTGTACACACTGCTGTCAGGTAACACATTTCTCAATCTTTAAATCCGCGAATTTCAGTTGATTTTGGATAGAAGATTCCATAACGCTAACAAATAACGCTGCTACGCTATTGTTAGTATATAAGCCAAACTTTCAGACTAAACAACACATGTTGTTATTTAAGTTATATATTTATACTTCTCATTGCACCTCCCAATGTATCTCTCCGTTTAACCCAAAGGCTAGCTGGTGTAGAGAATGCCTTAAAACATTAAGCTCGCCTTTTGTAAAAAGAAAAGAAACTAAAGTAAAAGAAGACTTAATCTATACTATTAAGCAAGATTTCACACAACACTTCTAATAAGTTCTAATGAGCACAAGTTTCAGCTTAGTGAGGAGTTAAAGCGTGGCAGAATGTTTTATTTCTATTTTTATTATTATTCTGTTCTACTATAAATAAATAGTTGGAGTACTATAAGCCTGCCTCTCACTTTATATAAAAAAACATAGGTACTATGTTGAGTAGCGTTGCTATCGTAGGATAAAGTGGCATAGTGCACCCACAACTCAACGAGGCCCTGAAGAATACCTCATGCAAAATTATAGTTATTTTTCGGCGTCAACCATATCTTTTTGCACCAGTGCTCCCGGCCACCTATTTATACAACTAACTATGTTATTTGTACAATTACAGATCAAAACTGCCTCTGAAGAAGAAAGTGGCTCTACGAACACGAGCATACCGCAATAAGAAGGATCACAAAAATAAGCAAGGGGACAAAGCGTCTCCTTCGCACAGTGCCAACAAGAAGAGGGTAAGTGAATACATATATTTTTTATTTCTGATTTAAAAATAACGTATTGTAACAAAAACTATATGTTTGTGTTTTTATTGCAGAAGCCAAGTAATCAGCCAAAACTGGAAGAAGCTCACAAAGTCACAAAGGAGAGTATAGCAATCGTAACAAACGCCGAAGGAAAATCTCCGAAACACGTCATTTTATCGAAACATAAAGGGAAAGTGAAGAAACGAAAAACGAAATTGAAAAAGGAAACCATAGACTACAGCTCTATGCAAAAACACCCGGCCTCCCCGACCAAAGACACTGAAGCATTAACGAAAGTACAGAAGTGGCTCCTCAGTTCGCCACAGCCCACAGCCATTCCGAAATCCAAGTCCATTCCACTCGGTCTCACGGAGAGGACACATAGACAAGTCCAGAAAGGTACCCGAAAGACCAGACCGTCCAAGAGCGCCACCAATCTCTTATCAGGAGAGAAGGCCAGACTGCAAGTCGTGTTCAAACCTCCCTTCAGATTTAGTGTAAAAATATGCAAAAGTGATAAAACGAAAGTGGTTCTTGATAAATCGTCAAAACCCGACGTGGATAGGAAACGCTACGAAGTCGTACCGCAAAAGACTAGTCCCGCAGACACCGCAAAACCCAGTCCACCAGTTGATAAACTTCCTAAACATTCCAATTCGACGAGAAATTCCACTGAAAACGTCCATGTAACGAAAATCGACAATTCGCAGCAAGATAATCCGAAAGGAGCGAAGGCGAAAGGAAATCACGGTTACGCCAACGTGCTCCCTAGAAGTGTTAGTGACTGCAAACTGATAAAGAAAATGCCCGAAGTGAAAATTCGAAACGGGCACAAGAAGAGCAATTCCGTAGGCCAAAAGAAAGAAACTACAGAGAGTCGACAGAACCTCATATCTCAGGAGGACTTCGACAATAACGTGCATTTGTACGAGAACGTGCTGATGTCTCAGGACGCTTTTGTCCCGAAGAGCTGTAGTATGCCACGGCGGCAAACCGCCGTCGGTATATCCCGACAGAGCAGCTACGGTCATCTACCTAGAGCTCAAATCCGCCCACACAGGCACAGTACAAGCAACGTGAACAGATCTAGGAACAATAGCACCACTGACATCGAACATTTCTACAATACAATTGAAACGCTTAGACGGGGCAATGCTGATACGAACACTTGTAAAACGAATACGAGTAGTTCGTCGGGCGGTAGTCGGCACGAAGTTGCTCCTGTGAGGAGTTCTAGTTCTAAACACGGAGGGAGCAAGACGTCGCGGCAGAATAGTTTAGTGGATAAACCGTCTCGCTCGAGCCCAGTAGAGGCGCCCAGTAAACTGAAGCGGCAGCTTAGTGATAACGAGCTGGGAAAGTCGCAAGGGGAAGGGTTGAGGGGCTTCCAACTGGTGTTAGGAAAGGAGAAGTTAAAACGGCAGTTGAGTGATAACGAACTGTGCGGTTCCAGAGTGCAACTTGCAATGCCGATGTCTGCGGGCGCAGAGCCACGGCAGCCCTTCTGCTGGAAAAGGGCCAGCCTAGACTGCGAAGCCTCCCTCCCCGCGCCACGCATTCCCCAACCCCGCCCCAAAAAACGAACTACCTACACGTTCGGAGAACTTAAAAACACCGTCCCTAATGCAACAGACGCCGATGACGTCCACATCTCCCCCGAAGACTTTTTAAACATGATAGACAATTAACATTCCCCATGAACTTTTAAGTGGTATTTTTTCTAATACGAACAAATAATCAATGTGTATATTAAAGGTCTAACTTGCTGGTGTAAATATTGTAATTTGCTTTTAATATTAGGACTTACCCTGCCACTGAAACAGACCATTGTTTAGTTCTCTATATAAAAAAGTACACAATAGGAAAGACAAAGTATATCCGCTTGGTACTGTTGTAGTACTCTTATGAATATTATCAATATAAAAAGTACATTAGTTTTATTATTTTTATACAACATGTGTATAGTCATAGTATTAGCTAGTGTAGGGTGAGCATGGTTATTCAAAATTATATCTTATGTACTACTTATGTATGAAATAAATTGCTCTGTGACCATATTTTTCCTATAAAACTAATTCCATGTTGTAGCTAACAATGGTCTAGTTTCATTGTACGATCTCTATAAATGAATCTCTATTTTTTCTACATGCTATGTGTATTATACAAATTTACTCATACCTATGTAAAGTGTTCATTCATGTAAGTACTTTTTTATTATGTAATAAGTGCTTTCTTTTTACTTTTTTTCATCATTTTTACATGAATTTTGCATTTCGTTAATACCTAATTTTCAAGTACATATGTAAAAAATACATATTATTATTATATCGTACAGAATAACTCCCATTTATTGTATTTTGAGGCCAAAAAAGTGAGCAACAAAAGTACATTTACATTTTAAACAAATATATGGCTTTTTATTTTGTTCACAGAATAAATACATTAAAATATATTCTTTTTAAACTCAAATTAATAATCATAATCATTTAAATTGTACTATTTATTGATATAAGTCGACATATTTCATTTAACATTGAAATTAAATTAAAAGAAAAACAAACATAAACTTAACTTTTTAAACTTCATCTAAATTCGTCTTATCCATCTGTGAGTCTCAAAAATACTATGAATGCGGAACTAATCACCGTTGTACATTTATTGTATTCCACAATTGTTTATTTCTATAGCTGTCAATTAAAGTGTCAATCCGTTTTATCATAATCGATATCTTAAAAATCACTAAACAAGTTGCTAAATATTACTTACCTGAACACTCATGGTTTTCATGGGATTACTACTTAAATATTATAATGCAACATACAGGGAGTAACCGAACCTTTGCAAAAAATATTAGTTTTTATAAATTTTTTCATACAAAATTTCCTAACTACAAAAACCTGAAAAATGAGTATTTTTACAAAATAAGAGAATACGTAATATTCATGTCAAAAAAAAATATGCACGTTAACTCAGAATCATGAGTTGTTTACAGCCTGTAGAATCTATATGTATGTCATCGATCAACCAAAATACATTGATCGATGATTTCTGTCAAATATCCTTATAATTAATTTGAGTTTTATTTTTAAAATTATTAAGATGTGAGTACCTTCATTATGACTTCGTGGTTGTGAACCATTTGTTTCCTCTAATATTGTTTATGGAATCCTGTGAAAACCAAATAAAATAATTTTAAAACAATAACGTAATTAAAAAATGTCTTATGGTTAAGGATATTATTTTTCTATAAATATTGGGCGTCATAACAACACAAACTAACAGAAATAAATCGTAGCTCATAGGTAAATTTAAGCGAAATTATGGCTGTATTATACATATATTTTTCATTCATTATGTTCTGCAATATCTGGGATGGAATCTCACTTTTAACGTATTAGTACGACAATATTGTAGTTCATACATTATAAATAAATAATTGTTATTACACTTGTCTAGGTGCTAAGTATAAACCTTTTTTTGAGTTGCCGCCATTGATTTAAATGACTTATATGTTTCCCGCGTAAATTGTATAGGTATTTTATTTACGGCAATGTTTGTCTATGATCAACTGACATTCAAAATAGTATAAAAATCTGAACTCAAATCCTTTAATCCACGATATATGTAAAACCTCTTTTCTATCTCAGATATTTAACAGAATATGTTCCAGTATTTTTGAGTCGTGCGAATGGCGCGAAAGCTTTGCGGCTGCGGCCCGCCGACAATGAGCTTCGTCATAGGGAGGTAAGGGTAAAAACTTGAAAAACTTATTGTAAAAAACTGGTTTCTAAGACGATACTAAAAGTATTGGAAATGTTACAAATTTGTATTTCTAAAACTACTTTTATGTGGACAATATACGACACAATCTTACGATGTCCACATAGAACTTTACTAGTAGAATGTGTCTTGGCTCTATCGCTGTCTATATTTTTGTTCCAACTCGTAGATCTATTTGATGTTCTTCCTCGAAACAATTAATGAACTTAATTAATGAAGTATGTGTTAATTGTGAGTTTCATAAACTATAAATGTGATTAGATTCTATGAAACTATTCAATGGTTTTATAGTTCTTAATAAAATGGAATATATTATTGTAGAATTTCCAGAATATATGTACCTATCTATGTTATAAACTATTATTAATTTAATAATAAAAACATTATATTACCGGAAAAAGGAAACATCTGACCATGATCTCACTGTATTTGTTCCAAGTGCCTTATGAACAAATCGTCGCATTCCTATCTAAATAGATTCCAATCTGATATAATTTTGCTTTGGTGTTAAATGACTGTCTCTTATTTCTGAATAAACTATATTTAACTGATACTATGGTCTGATGTTCAATTATGTATTTAATATGTTGTAAGTATTATACGTACCTAATATTAAGTCTGTTTCAGTACTTAGTTAGTCTGTGATAGAATTTGTTTATATCCTAATTTAAATCTATTGTATTTTTCTCGTTAACTAACATTTCTTGAGATCAAAATAATAATCCATGATAAATACAAATTTGTAATAAATTCATTTTCTAATTAACTATTATTTTCTGCATTTTTAAAGTATTAAAAGAATCCAATAAAACATATCTTTTTTTATGTATGTGTGTGTGTGTGTATGTATGTATGTATGTATGTATGTATCCTTTCCAAACTGGGAAAATCACGTGAATATAAATGGAATTAACAATGCTCAGGGGTATGGTGTGGTGGCCGTCCCTAGGAGAAACCTATATTCAGCCGCGGAGAGATACAATCTGACGATATGGCATAGATATTCTTAGGGTTGGATACTCTAGAATGTCTAGAAGATACAATACCATTAATATATTTAACGCAGAGAGGAGGCTGCTTACGATAGAGTTTCATTATATAGGTACTTTTCAATAAAAAGAAAGTAAATAGCGGCTGTAAGACAAATAAACTATACTTATTATACACATGACAAAAACCACAAAACTGTCCACTTACCACATGTTATGTAAACATGTCAATATCCATAACTGAAAATTTAATGGATAGATATTAACCACACACGCTGCCTATATACTAACTTTTTACAAACATTTTTGAAACTGGTAGCATGAACATATTCCACATATAATTTTTAAAAGCTATTCTTATAATTATTTTCAGCATTCAATTGTTTCTGATCTATCAAAAGTCGAGAACTGTCATAAACGTAACACTAGGCAAACCATTGACTGCGTGCATGAGTACTTTAACAAGAATTATAATTTTGTCGTGTCGGGATGGCCCCAATACGCTATAGCCTTCATTATGAAGACTATTCTGAACATTTAATGTCCAGATTTGGAAAATTATTGCAAATGCAATCATTAGTGGACATGACACTTATGTGCAGCTCGCACACCTTGCGCGTCCACAAGGCCGTCCTTGCTGCAAGCAGTGCTTATTTTCAAGTAAGTGTAAAACTGATGCTACTAAATTATTCAAAGAAGCAATTAGAATAACTTAGGTTTGACTTTTCAACGTTTAGTTACAGAAAAGTTAGGTGTTTGCAGTGACGCCATCTTTATAAAAGTACCTTTATAAATAAAGGTAGCGAACTTTCAAATAAAAAAATTACCTGCTACTTACATTATCCGGAATAAATATAATACACATTAATGGAAAATAACAAGCCTCCTTTCACGAGACTGTCTCTGATACACAGACAGACTTTAAGATCATTTTAAAATTTGATTTTTCAACTGACTAATTAAACTATCTTGTTTGCTATTTTCTTAGGAGGTGTTACAGAAGCAGTCTGGTGAGCCACTTATAATACTTAAAATGCGATTTAGTGTATTGAAATCTCTCGTGGAATTCATGTATTGTGGAAAAACTCAATGTTTAGAAGAGAACTTGGACGAATTGGTGTCAGCAGCGCAGTTTCTGAAAATCAAAGGCCTATCAAAAGTTACTAAAGAAGGTCTCGGCATAACTAATCATAGTGAGTATGGCATATATAATACTAGCTTACGCCAACTAGCCAGATTTTGCTTAAAACGGGTAAATAAATAATTAATCAATTAATCCGGCTGGCAATGCAATGCAAGCGCTTAGAACCGTACCGGGAAATATAATAATTGATCACCTAAACAAAACTATATAATTTTCAAAAATAAACCTATATCTTATTCCAGAAGGTATTACTCTAGATAATAAATAAATAATAACTATAACCATCCCTTTCGTCCACTCGTGGACATGGACCTTAGTAATGACTTAGATGTATGGCCTCAAAACGTCACGCTGGCCAAGTGGCTCGACGAGTTTACTCTTTTAAAAGTAGTGTGGTTACTCCTGACTTGTAGTAGCAACATTCTTACCGTTGGTCGCCTTTTACGACCCCTACGGTAAGAAGTGGGGTGGTGCTATTACAGTAGGTACCAGTACCGTTATCCAAATCTGAAAACATTGGTATCGGTATACCAATACACCAGTATATACACCTGTGTATCTGGTGTATACACCAGATTAAGTATATTATTGACATTACTGATTTAGGTAATTTACATTACTGATTTGTTAGGTAAACCGGACTTTTGAGCTACTTCGGGAGTACCGCCATTGAACAGTACCACCTCTCATACAATAGAATTTTATCCACATGAAATAATCTGTTTATTAATTTTCGTAGCTGAACTCCCTGTATTCACGCCGCCAGTTGTGATAAACCGACCACCGCAGTCTCTTATTGACCTACATTCACAGGTAAATGTTTATTATAGTCCATGATCTACAACGTTTGCTACCAACGACACCATTGGTGTACATACTAGGCAATTGGCGCCTAAAGCGTTTTTATTTTTGAAATCTGCAGTTATAAATTTTATAATTCACAACTGCAGTTGTGAAGGTGGGCGTGCTCGACTTTTACGACGTTTCCCCTCTCTCACAGAAGACTACCTTGAAATGTACTGTATTTACCACTTTATCTTATATCCCTAATGCAGGTACGTGTTTCGGTAGTGAGTGAGATGTGCCAGAGCTCATTCCTATCCTATGCCTCCCCATTTTCACAACCTTTTCTCCAAATCCATTCCTATATCTCCAAAGGTAGGCAAGCATCCGAGGTCGTTCCAACGTTTGTCATTTTGGACTAATGTTTACATGTATCGCGCATGTCTATGGGCGACAGTATCCACTTATCATCAGGTGGACTGTATGCTCGTCTGCCGTCATCGTCCATAAAAAAAATGTGACAAAGAACCCCAAAAATAGTCCTTATTTTTTTCAATCAATTTGTCTTCTAAAACTTTTTGCGGCCTCGGAATTTGACATTGCTAATAAGCTGAAAAGATTCATTGTCATTATTAGGTTCCATTTATTATACCTAACATAATACATTTTCTTGTTTTTTTTATGAATAGTACCAAGTGATTCTGGTTCCCCCGGAAAGCGATACTTTGTTTTTTTTTCCATTAAGCAGAAAAGAATCAGATGGTAAATGACCTAAATTATTAAAGAGGGCTGGCTGGCTACGCATGTATAACATCATAGTCGCTCTATATAATGTATAAGTTCAATACAAATAATAGATAAAAAAACAGACAACATTTTTATCAATGTACTTGTTTATAGCGTAAAAAATTCACTTGCGTTTGAGCCACTGGCATATCTCGTTTACTACCGAAATATGTACGTACATTGGAGAAATAAGATATTCTTCCGCGAGAGAGGGATAAGTCGAGTGCGCCCAGCGGTTGTGGCATTGCAGAGTGCACCCGCCCCCTCCCGAATGTCAATCAAAGTCGCAAAGACAGAAGAACAAAAATATTCCAAGATACATTGCTTTAAATAATGTTTTGATGTTGGCGAGAGAATGAACATTTCTATTGACTAATCTAACACAATTATAAACTAACAGTAACAGTAAACCGCTATCACACGCAAAACTGATACCAACTAAGACTTTTATGCCAATATGATGACTAGTATTTTATCGTGCCACTAGTTTGTGTACCGTGGATGCTTAACTGTAAGACTTTTTTTTTCTCAGGACATACGCAGATTAATAATTTAATGTTAAAACAAATTATTTTATTTAGTAAATACGTAGTAAAATATTTTCTATACGTAGTAGTATTTTCTAAAATGAACATTACACATAATTAATATTTTAAGCATAATAGAATAAGCAACTGTGACTATACAAAAACGATTTTAAATATTAAAAATAAATCACTGATTTTAAAACGATTACTTAATACCTACCTTTAATTAAGATGTGTAGTGTTATATAGTATATGTAGGTATTTAATTGTTTACATGTGGTAACGGGTAGCTGTATGTAATTCATTAGGTATGACATACATGAAGTGTGATAAATTGAATAGTACCTACCTTTGTATATAAATAATTTTGCACACCGGTACACCCGGTAGAATGAATTGGAGGCCAAGGTCACATTATCATCTGTATGAAACCATTCGTTCAGCAAATAAATAATTTGAATGGTTAATGTTAATGTTGTAAATTAATTTGAATTAAAAGCAGAAAAGGACCAACGCTCTAAAAAGTTCTTTATGTCTTATGGTTTTCGTACTAAACGTTTGCTGGTTTAATATAAAATAGATCAGTATGTTAATAATAAAGAATTAACAAAACCAAATTCTTTCCAAGAAGAAAAATGTTTACAAGAGGACGTTTTTCAAAATGCCCATTATCCCAAAACTACAAGAATGTGGGTTGGATTAAAGTCTTCTGACTAAAGTTAACTGTTTCTGATTAAAGTCGGTCATTTGTTCCAAGGATAACGAAGTGAAGCCATCACCTTCGCAGCTGGTCTCGGCGGCCAGCACCAGCCAGTCTGTAGATAGTCTCGGACGAACTAATAAGGTATTGTACCATAGCCTTTATTTTGTATACAGATTGTTGTTGTTGATCTTTATTTTACTTAAAATGAATTGTTACAATAAAGCGAATGCTACACAGTTAATATTTATCGTGATATTTAGAGGATCGTCATATATAGTGAACGTGTAGCGTGGTTCGTACATATATTGATGGATGGTCATATTTATCATAAAATTTCTAGAAATCCAAAAATTCCGAAGGTGCCGCGCGATACATATTAAGCGCTTAGAATAATAACGCGTCTAAGATAATAGTAATTATTCTAACTCCATTAGTTATATTAAAATATTTATTTGTTAATCAGCTAACTCCAATAATTTGTCATTATTTGAATATAATAGAATTAGAGTTGAAACATTAGCATGTTTTAACTATTAGCACAAGCATTATAAAGTTTTTTGTTAATGCTGAAAACTATATCAAAGTGGAGTTAGCCGTTTTGCAGAATAAGTCATTGATACGCAGAGTTAAAATTGATCCCAGTCGGGAATCGGAGCTGAGATTTTTCATATATTAGCAGGGACACCACCGAATAGGGTGATCGATCGTCTACGTCAGATGTCTCTGCCGATGCTTACATCCAGGAGTGGAGATATCTTTTCGTGATTAGAGACAACTGGTTGCTTTACGCTGTATCACATAATACTACTAACGTAACTGTAACTATTACAGGATATGGTAGTGCGGATCCCGTTCGATATTGACAAGGGCGGGTGTAGTGCGGGAGGGTCCGAGTACGCAGATGCGCGCTCCATCAAGCCTCGACGCGGTCGACCCAGCGTGCGTGTGAGTTTAAATGGACAACATTACGTTCTTAAAGGCCCAGTAAAATTAAGTTTAAATAAAATAAAAATTGCCATAAAACTGAACTTTTAGGTTTTACTTTATTTTGATATTTTAAAGCGTCAAAAGTCCTGAAGTGTATCGTGTCAATAAAAAAATTGCCCAAGAAAAATTAAGCCCAAGGAAGCTATAACTCTTGAAATTTGCTACAAAAAAGATTCTTTGTTCAAACAAAAACATTCAAACAAAAAATGAGTTTTCCATTTAATAAACTGTTTGTGCGATAGTTTTACATAAAATTGAGCATTATGCTAATTTTATTTTATTCAACCGTAATTTTGTCTAACTTTACTAGAGAACACTGCCTGACCCTAGAGTAGGGTAGGGTACACTAGTGTAGAGTTCCAGGCCATAGCCGCAGGTGTGGGTTATAGGGGAGTTCCTCTCTACTTGCCAAAATGTTTTGTTCTATGATAGAATTATAAAAAATCGGTCAGCTTACTGGTCGGAGTTACGAAGATGTTTATACGCTGGTTTATTAACTCGGACAAATATTCTAGTGTTGTACTTTTGCAAACGTGCTTTTCCTGTATAGGAATGAAGCAGAGCTCCTATGAAACGGAAAGCATTAGCCAACAGGGCGTTTGCACGTTTAAAAACTTATTCGCGTTCTTACGAACGTTAATATGGTGATTTTAAAGTTGTTCTAACTGAATTAATAGATTTGTTCTACAACGTTATATGAAATAAGTTGATAATGTGCCGCAAAGGAGTACGTAATACATACTCCTTTGAAGCGAACGTTCAATTGACCGATACTTTATCGTTAAACCTGCGTTCCGGCCAAGAACGAGAAACGATGAGCGATGAACTATTTTCTCGCTCAAGACACCTACAAATTCCATAAGAAAACGATTGAAAGACAGGGATAGAAATAATAGTTCAACACTCTCATCGTAAGCGAGGATCCGGGCTGTAGTTTTATCGCCCGGCGATAAAAGGGGCCAAAAGAGCTCGCTCAGTACACGCTCGTCTGCAATGTGACCGTCAACTACAATTTTATCCTTCATTCCCCACGACTAACCCGCACTACCAAAAAATAATAAATTAAATTAATCGGCCTCTCTAACAAACACGTTTAAACATAAAAAGATTTATCGTAATTTATCCAGTGCATGGCTTAAACTTGTCAATAATTGCATTTGTACACGTGTCATCGTCGTTGAGGATACGTAATTTGTGTTTTTTTGTTTTATTCTTATTGGTTTCGACCCACTAGACTACTGGTCAGTAGTGCAGAAGGAATAGAAGTTCCCCACGACACTACCGAAACTGGTTAGTAGTGCAGAAGGGAAAAGATATTCTCCACGACACTACCAGTAGTGCGGCTGTGTAGTGTCGTGGGGAATGAGGGAATTTTATTAGTGTGCGGAAACGAAGAGATCGAACTAAGTTGTTTCTAGCTCGTCGCTGTAGTTTGCTTCACTCGTTCCTCGTAAAAATACTTCGCGGAGTTAGCTTTCTGTTGGAGCTGTGTACTCGCTCCTCGTTACTCGTTTATAGTTTGGATTACCCGCTCATCGTTTCTCGTTCTTGGTCGAACTGCAGCTTAAATCATTATAATTTGCAGCGGTCCGCCGGTTGGGAGAGCGCCACCGCGCTCGGACGCGCCGCGGAGCGCGCTCTTCTCCGCCGCGAGCACGACTCTCGCAAGGCCATACACCAGCTCAAACATCTGCAAACGAGACATATGCAGGTCATTGTCACTACATACAATTAAATAGTCTTCAACGTGTCTGTCGGACGATTCGAGATAACTTCTTAACAAATTCTTATGCGCGTTACGCCATCAGTCATCAGTTAGGGCATATCCTTCGGATGATTTGAGTATGATTGTTCCTTATTTGTGTAATTATAATAATTTAATTTGCAACTCATGTAGCATGACAAAATAAGCATTAAAAATAGCTACAATTATGTACGTATAGGTATGTTCTATATATATGTATTTGTATATACGTCTACATATATGTATACATATATATATATATATAATGTGTGTGTGTGTGTGTGTGTATGGCGCATATCTAAATAATAATACATACTTTATTTACTAGTTAAATAAATACTTACCTTAAACTTTTCGTATTAGACATAGGTAACACAAAAAATACAATTTAATATATAATATAGTTGTTTAATCAATAAATTCTAACGAATTACCTATGAATTATCATATACTTTATTACGGGATAAATACAAAACTTTATGAACATGTCAACCGAGTCAGTGCAGAAAAATATATATGGAACTGTTATTTTCACTTGAAAAACTAATGACATATCTTTACTAAACAAGTCACTATATTGCTAGATAATCGTATTACATTTTTTCTACTTGTCTTATTTATTTATTTATGTATATTTGCATACTACATAATAAATTATAAGTATCTATATTGTGTAATGAATGGAGATATAACTTTATATTGCTTCTATTAGCCTTACATATATTTTATTAAAAAATCAACACCTATATCTCAGCACCTACGAGTACCTCTATATATCAATCATCAGTCAAACGTTACAGATCATTTAGGAGATTTTGAATGACCCTCTGATAGTATGTATTCAATATCTTTCATGTCATAATTTGAATAATGGTAGTCTTCATCGTCACTTTCAGGATGATCAGAACTATCAGAAGAATTAATTATTATTATCCTATCCATAAAATCATCCATGGCATGTTCATGTTTTCTATATTCATCTTCACATTTTTTTTGCTTGATCACAAACTTTTTTCCATTCATCTGGAACAATCATATCAATTTTTTCCAACAAAAAATATTTTATTGTGGTTTATTTCGTGAGCTACATAACCCTTTTCAATCGGATTGAAACCTGGATGATATGGGGGTAATCTCAATACAGTGCATGTATCCATGTTCAGCTAAAATTTAGTTAGCTTCTATTAGTTTCAGTTTTAAAGACTCGAGTGTCGGCACTTGCTTAAACCTCAAAAAAAAATTATGCACAATTCTTCCTACAACAGAATAGTCAAAATCATCAAGATTCAATAAGATTTTCGTCTACCTTGTTTTTGGTTTGTGATGAATTCGAGTTGTCATCATGAGCTCTTACAATTTTAAAGATACTTGTGCGGGGAAGACCAGTTGCATCACGAACTCTTTGTTGTATCTTGCTGAAATAGTCTTTCTCGGACGTATTTTTAAATTTTGTTCGTTCAGTTAAAAAATAAAGATATACATATATTAAAGATAATTTAAGAGGCTTGTTTAAGGGTTTTCCTTGTCTTGAATTCTTCGCCATCTTTATGAAAGCAACTCTTATTGTTAACTGTAGTGGATAATAATGTGGCTTTTTAAAGCATTAGTGAATGATTTTGACATCCATCACGACATTAACAGGATACCTTTTTGAAAATTAAATGTAAAAAGGTAATTAAAATGAGGTTGGTAACAGTTGAAAAAGTATATACGTATAAAATTTATTATCCATTGAAAAAAATATTTTGGGGGTATTAGGTAGCTCTATATAGGTTTTTATATAGGTCTCTATAGGTTCAGCAATTCAACGTTTGCTGAAGATACCCGAATATTCCCGATGGTCAACGTTTTCGTGCAAGATCTGTACATAGTTAACCTTACATTACATTAGTTTCATTGCATTATTATTCTAAATCCAAATAGAGGCACATAATTATCCGAAGTAGAACCACGTAGTTTCAATTAGACAAATTAAATATTTAATATTCTAAATTTTCAATTTAGACGACTTTTAATTGTGAACTCAAACACAGACCTTGGTCTATTAGGAATACCATGAACACAACACCAAGGACAATGTTTTTTTGACTACTGTTAATGTCACATATTTGCTAGATATGTGCAGGGCTGCTGGGTTAATTGTTTAGATAAAAACTCGGTGTTACATTGCACGTGAGACCTTTATTGGGAGAACCCATAGACTAATAATCACAACCATAGACAATCCTAAAGCACAGACTATAATTTATGCAACACTCCTCTCTTCTAATTTTTATTAAATTTTTAAATTACTACAAATCAAGTCTCTGAACAGGCTTATGAGTACGTGCACTTCTACGCACTTCTGGCTGCACTAGAATAGGAGAATTAGCAATGTTACTTGGTATTTCTTTGTTAATTAACGGCTTATTTACTTCTAATTTCTCCGATTCTTTTTCTTGCTCCAATACACTTTCATTAGGTACACTATAGTTAGGCAAACACTGAGTAACATTCCTGGTGAGTATGCCTTTGTCAGTGTGCACATCATACATAACATTTCCTACTGGTTTTTCAATAACACCATCTAACCATTTTTGAGAGTTATCATATGATGCGATCAGTACTTTATCACCTGGCAAATATTGCTTTACAGGTTTCTTACAAATCAACTGCCGAGGAATAATTACATCTTTTTTTATTAAAGATAAACGTGTACGGAGTTTTCTACCTAACATTAACTCACATGGTGCCTTGCCTGTTGTGGCATGTGGTGCTGTACGATAAGCTAATAGCCAATTCTGTATACTATGATCTAAACAATTTTTATCAAACTTATATGCTAACATGGCCCTTTTGAAGGTTTGAACCCCCCTTTCTGCTAAGCCATTGCTGGCTGGGTGATAAGGTGCAGTACATATGTGTCTAATATTGTTATTCTTACAAAAAGTATTAAACTCTTCAGATGTCCATTGTGGACCATTATCAGTCACCATTTGTTCCGGTAGACCAAATCTAGCAAAAATACTACGTAGACATTTAATTGTACTGCTGGAGGTAATATTGTTCATTTTAACTACTTCTGGCCATTTTGAGTGTGCATCTACAATGATTAACCACATATGCCCTAAAAATGGACCAGCAAAATCAGCATGAATACGTTTCCATGGCTCCTCTGGCCACTCCCATCTATGTATAGGTTTGATAGGTGGTAAGTTCCTATTTTGGATACAACCTACACAATTATTAGTTAATGTTTTTATATCATTTGTGATGTTTGGCCACCAAAAACAACTATTAGCTAAAGATAACATTTTATTAATACCCAAATGACCAGAATGCAGTTCAGTTAAAACTTTATCCTTTAAACTGTCAGGTATAACTACTCTATCCCTCCATAAAATGCAATCTTTAATTATATATAACTCAGTTTCTTTGCCTTTAAATTTACATAACTCTCTATTAATCAACTTTGGCCAGCCCTCTCTTAGGTAAGTACAAACCTTGCTTAAATTAGGGTCTTTCTGAGTATGTTTGGCAATTTCAGATAAAGTTACAGGTGGATTATCCAACACAATGCTGTTAATGTTGCCTTCCAGATTAATTTTATCCTCCTCATTACTATTTTTAATTGGTAACCTAGATGGAAAATCTGCTGCAGCATTATGTTGTGAAGTCCTGTACTTTATATCATAATTATAATTACATAAAATTAGTGCCCACCTAGTCATTCTATCTGCATATATACTACCAGCTGTTTTATTTGGATTAAATATAGATATCAGTGGTTTATGGTCAGTAACTAATGTAAATGTTCTACCTTTTAAATACAAATCAAATTTCATAACTGCCCATATAATGGCTAAGGCTTCTTTATCTATTTGTGAATATTTTACTTCTGCTTCATTGAGTGTTCTGCTTGCAAAAGCAATAGGGCGTTCAACAATATTATTACCTAACCTAATTTCATGAGCTAAACAAACTCCTAACCCATACTTGGAAGCGTCACAGCTCAATACAACTGGTAGCTTTGGATTATAATGTATTAATACTTGCTCTGATACAATAGCTTTCTTGGCCCATTCATATGCTAGTTCTTGTTGCTTAGACCATACCCATTTTTCTGAATTCTTTAGTAATGTATATAAAGGTTTTAAATTTTCAGCAGCATTCTTTAGAAATTTATGATAAAAATTAATAGTGCCAAGGAAACTACGTAATTCTTTAATATTTTCAGGTTGTGGTGCTTCCAATATGGCCTTGATGTGCCCTGGTGTCTTGTGAATGCCTTCCTTATCAATCACATGCCCGCAATACTCTAATTGTGGGGACATCAACACAGTTTTCTCTTTATTTACTTTAATATTTAAATTTTTAAGTTTTTGAAATATACACTCTAAAGTTTTTAAATGGCAATCCACATCACTACTTGCAACCAAAATATCGTCAATGAAACAATATACATTTGGCATATTAAAGTGTTCATCCATAAAATCTTGCCATTCCTGTGGAGCAGGTGACATACCGAACATCATGAACGTTGGTCTATACAACCCCCATGGTGTGGTAATTGTCATAAGCTTTTGTGCCTCCTCATCCATTCGCCTGTTCATATATGCCTTTCTTAAGTCAATTTTACTAAATACTGTTTTAACATTTTGATCATCTTTATTTAATTTTGCAAAAATGTCTTCAATGACAGGGATTGGATGATTTGGCACCTCCAAAAATGGATTTATTGTTACCTTGTAATCCCCACAAATTCTTATATTATGAGGTCCTTTAATGATGGTCACTATGGGTGTAGCCCATGTGCCTGTTTCTTTATTTGTCACTCTATACATTTTACCTTCGGTACATAACTTGTCAAGCTCCTTTTTAACTAAATTTTCTACAGCATAAGCTATTCTTCTTGGTTTAAATGCAATGGGTTTAATATTAGCTTCTTTTAATTTTAAAGTGCCTACAGTACCTTTAATTTCGCCTGGAACCCCTGAAAATATATCCCTATATTTTTCTACTAAATTGTTAAGTTTAATTTGTGAATCTTGGTGAATAATTAAATTGCACCGTTTCATACAAGTTTGCCAATCAATTTTCATAGCACTCAGCCAATCCCTACCTAACAATGGCTTTTTACCATCTTTGACAATAATCAATGTTGCTAAGTATTTTTCATTTATAATTTTAATATTTACATTTGTCTTACCCAATACAGTGATATTGTTACCACCATATCCTGATAGCTTTAGGTTACATGGAAATAATTTTAAATTAGGAAAGGATGCTATGAACATAGATTCAGGCATTAACGTGACATCTGATCCACAATCAATTTCAAATGATATATTTACATTATTAATTTTTAAAGTTATATACCAAGGACTTGGACGCTTCTCATCTATTGATACCACTTTGTTAATATTTAATTGACTCTCTGTTTTCTGAAATAAACTAGACAAATCATAACTATCACCCACAGATTCACTATTCAATTGTACTTCACTAACTTGCATAACAGAAAATTCTTCATCATTTGTAATTTCATGGACCCTCTTGGGTTTGAAAGTTTTGTTACTGTTTGCTTTGCAAACACTTGCCATATGCCCCTTCTTGTGGCATTTAAAACATTCTTCCTCTTTAAATTTGCATTGGGGTTTTACATGCCCCATCTTCCCGCAGCAATGACATTTAATGTTCACCTGTTTTTTACTTATTTTGTGTATGTCTGAGCTTTCTTGCCCAGAACTGCCAGCAGTTATTAATTTTGCTCCCTTCTCCGCCAGCTCCATGCTCATTGCTATCTTCACGGCTTTTGCAAACGTTAAATTTTCTTCACCAAATAATCTTTTAACTATGCTTTCACTCTTTAATCCATGAACGAATTTATCTCTTAGACATCTTTCTAAATGTGTGTTAAAGTTGCACGTCTGTGCCATTTTCTTTAATGCCGCCACAAACTCAGAGATTGACTCGTTTGCCAACTGTTCACGTTTCATAAACTTATATGTTTCCGCGATTTCTGATTGCTGTGGCTCCAAGTGTTTTTCAACAAGTTCCACTAATTCAGTATACGTTTTATCCTGTGGTGTTTCCGGGAAACAGAGTTCTGATAGCAACGTGACCATGTCAAAACCTATAAACGAGATTAAATATTGTGACCACTTCGTTTCATCCACCTCGTGGATCTTCATTTTGTTTTCAAACACCTGTTTGTACACCTTAAATGTGCATTTTGCAGCTGAAAACTCAGGCAGTGAGAGCCCAGCAGCCGCCATTTTGTGAAATTTCGTCCGACGTAACAAGACGAAATTATTCTACTATCTTTCTTGTAGTTTACGGACGTAACACGTAAAACTTTCACTGTTTTCTTTTTATCCTCGTCGCCACTGTCACATATTTGCTAGATATGTGCAGGGCTGCTGGGTTAATTGTTTAGATAAAAACTCGGTGTTACATTGCACGTGAGACCTTTATTGGGAGAACCCATAGACTAATAATCACAACCATAGACAATCCTAAAGCACAGACTATAATTTATGCAACAGTTAAGCTCCATCCTCTAGAAAGAAAGGACTGTTTTTTGTCTAAAAAATAAATAATTCGAAAGCTTTCTAAAGCTGTGACTAAAACGTTTAGTCAAAATAATAATTTTAGAATGCAATCCACCCGTACGAAACCGCTGCGAGAGTAGAGTTTATAATCATATTTCTCTCCTTATGAACTTCTGCATTGGTCTTCGCCCACAAGACTAAACTACCATGTACTTTGTCGAGGATGATGCTCACCGTACCAGAG
Organism: Sesia apiformis; assembly: GCA_914767545.1. Lineage (NCBI taxonomy): Eukaryota > Metazoa > Arthropoda > Insecta > Lepidoptera > Sesiidae > Sesia > Sesia apiformis. The sequence continues at coordinate 16,278,811 of OU611953.1, forward strand.
AAGCGTCTCTAATCCGTGACTAGTGTTGTAAAAAGAAGGGTGCTAATGAACTTGTAAGATTCTAGCATTAAAGGCTAGCGAGGGTTATCGTCCATTTTTTTTTATTTGATGGTCTTAAATCCTTGTAAATAATAACCCGACTCTAAAACAGTTAAGGTTCAATAGCACTAACATAGCACTAAGCAGCGCTCGTTTTAACAACACTATCCGTTACAGTTCACCCATGCCCTACAAATCTTGCTATACCTATTCCATAGTGCTTAAATACATGAATTTATAACACAAAAATTTAAAGTTTAACCTGTAACAATTCGAAAATATTACATATTACATTAATTTTTTCAGGACTACATGGACCGTGTGACGCTATCGCAAGCAGTCAACAGCATCTGCGGCCCTGAATCTTCTACAACACACAATTACATGAATATGGATAACGATCTTATGTACATGGATCAAACAGTTTCCTCTAATGTCCTCGACAGCATCTCTTACGACAAGGAACAAACTATGGGAACAGAAACCATCACCACGTACTCTGACACAATGACTACTAGTACTGCAAGCGATACGGGAACAACTGGCATAGGCACCGCCATGTCCCAATATGTCAACGCTCTCAAAAGTGCTGGCCTACCCACAGACTTGCCAATACTGTTTGAATCAGGAGACGGTTCTTATATAAACGTCAACGAACAAGTCCTTCTAGATATGGTACAGAGCAGTGAAATCCAGTACGAAGTTATTGAACAACCAAACATTATAGAGAAGGTAGCGGATCCAAGTGAAATCAAAAGCATTGACGATCTCTCTAAATCTATTGAGAGGGGAGAAATGCTAATGAGCCATAAGAACTATAATAATTACATGAAAGATTCGCAATTTCGTCGTGAAGACCCCATTAATAGTCTAAATGCAATACTGCCAGACAATTTAGATTATTTTTCCGAACAACACAACTATGTAGTGTTAGACCCTCTCCCAGAGGGAAATAATTCTATGGATCAGGACAACAATGATCTGTCTTGTATAGATGGTGATATGCAGTTCTTTACAAAATCTATGAGTGATGATGTCAAAAAATATTATGAGGATCAACAACTGCATGACACGGGTGTTATTGGACAGCTGTGTCCTGCTAGCACTACCCTCGACACCAGTTTCAGCATTTCCTTGCTAGATACGAAAAATTCTCATTTAACTGATAATATGAATCAACAATACCCACTAAATCATGATAATCTAAAAAGCAACATAGACTGCTACGATTTTGGTCTGCAACTGTCTCAAAACACCGAAGAAGTTGCTTTGGATTGCCTACTGTCTATTCCAAAACAAAACGATGAAGAGAATGAGCTAAATGCCAGTGATCAACTGGATAAATCTAGTCAAGAGAAAGCTGATATTATAAGAGACTTAATGAGTATAGAAGATAAAATAAATGTGGAGAAGTATGACAACAATAATATTAATGATGAAGATGTAAAAACGAATTCTGACGTTCAGGCATTGAGCGTTTCAGAAACTTTTGATAATGGAACTAGCAATGAAGATGTGAACAATATGCCCGAGGATTTACCCGCCCTACCGTCTAGCGGCTTGCAATGGGACAGTATAGATCTTAGCAATGGCGGACAAAATGACAATAATAATGCAACAAATAATGATAATCGAGTAGAAGATTTATTGCCCGAACCACAATTTCAGGATTCGGTGATCGATTTGACAGAACCAACAAAACTTCAAAATAAAGAATTGGACGATGTGGACGTTATAAACGATAATAACACGGAAAATAAAGAAAACAACCCATTGAACTCTAATAATGAAAATATAACGGCTATGGAAGATGACATACCGTTTGCAGTTGGGCTTCTTCCCTTAAAACAAGTCCAACCAACGGACGATGTAAGTTTGTTGAAACGGAAAAGCCCCATTGACGACGACTTAATGGATAATGTTGACGCGAAATACTTAAAACGAAAGGTAAAACATAAGAAATTGTGACCCAAATAAACTGATAAAATATAGTAGTGTAATCTTGTTAAATTACTATAATCTTGCAATGAACAGAAGATTTACTCCACATTCACCAGATTACACTTTTGCCAGATTTCCATATTCACTAGATAATAACAAAAATGGAATCCCACCATTGCCATTTTATTAGCTCTAACATTATTAACTTAACTCAGTCTATCTACTTTTAATTTCAAAATATGCTATTAGCGCAAACCGAACGAAAAAATACTCGCGCATCCTATATCATCCTCTTGGTCGCAAGGCACTGAGAGGAAAAATGCACGTAGAGACGCGACGCTCCGCGAGGATACGCGCGACCCGTTCCCCGTACTACAACTGAGTAAATTGATACAAGGTTAATACTAATATAATTTAGTACTAAAAAGCCCCTTTTTGTCGTAGCATCTCGTTCTCAGAGCATAACCTCTTAGATCTCGGAGCGTATCGGAATCTTTGGTGTCGACATTTAGGGGTCATCTGGAAAATAAAGCCAAAATGGCCTCCAAAACGCTCGGTGTACTGAACAGAGCGAAGCGGTAACTCCCTGGGCAACTCGTAATGCTTTACAAAGCTCAGGTTAGGCCCTATATGGAGTAGGGCTCACATCTCTGGGTCGGCGCACCGAAATATCGATTTGACTCCATCCAACGACGTGCTGTTCGAATTGTCGACGATCCTACTCTCACGAGCGGCTTCGAACCTAAGGGATTGCGTTCGGAGAGACGTTGCGTCTCTGTGTTCTACCGCCTATACAATGGGGAATGCTCTGAAGAATTGTTCAGTATAATTCCCACCTCGGGTTTCTACAACCGCAACCTCCCGTCACAGAAGTGCGGTCCATCCGCATTTCCTTGATACGGAGGTGTCGCGCACTGTTCGGTCCAAAAATCATTTTATACCGCGAACCCATAGGCTGTGCAACAAATTGCCTCAAGAAGTCTTTAGGCTACGATATGGGGTTCTTCAAAAAAGCTGTGAATAGGATTTGCAAGGCCGGCAGCGCACCCGCATACTCGCTGGTGTTGCAAGTGTCCATGAGCGGCGGCGGTAACACCGTCACGTGGGACCGCTTGCTCGTCCGCCTACTTCCCTATATAAAAAAAATATCAACCTAAAAATTTGAAAGTATGTAATGGATAGATAAACTTTTTATTGTACACCAATACATGTTGGAAAAAAGACCATTTAAGTAAATAACACGAAAAGTGCAACTTGCTGCCTTAACACCGACCAGCCAACCTTTGGGTATAATATGTACGAGTTATACTCGTATATATTTATTATTATTATTTAATAACACAAACATGTTTATATCCTTAAAATAAATCTTAAACTTGAACTTTTCCTCGAAAAGCTAATGTCATTCTGTTGCTAATGTCACCAAAAAATCATCTGCGCTGCGCCGCTCTCGGGTCTGCACTGACCCTTAGACGGGAAAGTCGCAAAATAACAAATTGAGTTAAAATGGCGTCCCTATTTCTTGCGATGTATTTCAGTTCTGACTAGATAGATAAAAAGGTGGTAATTAGAAATTAGTCGCAAAATAGCAGAATTATTCACCGTTTGTAAGTTATGAGGGTGTCCTTTCATTCTTTTCCGTTTGGTCGCCTCAGCAAAAGACGTTTCAACGTGTCGTTGATACTATATTGGCCACACAATCGGATACAATTTTATTAATTTTGAAATCAACATAATCTTTTCGATTTTTATTTTCTTTACAATAATAAGCAATACGAATTATTTTTATATCAGACAGTTTTGTTTCCTCTCTTAAAAATTTAATGAACATGAAATAAAGGTGGTCTTTTCAGAATTCTTGTATATTATTAATCCTCCCATGCCAGCCTTCGATGGCATTCGTTGTTCTAAACTTTCCCCAAACAAAAAATATTTGCGAGCCATGAGTTTGATCAAGTGATTTACAAAATAATTTTGAAATGATCTGCTCCTCGGTATCAGGAGCTGTTTCAGATACGAGTCAGGTAAGCCTCCGGTATCAAAATTGTAGGCAATAGTACTAACATCGAGTATAACATAGTAAATGTACGGACTTCTTCGGAAGAAGTGAGCCCAATCACGGCCTGGAAGTGGTAGTAGCAGCCTTTTATCGCTACCTATACATCGGTTTATTCTCACTAGTTCAGTTGCCCAATTCAGTTGATAATCAAGTTCAGCAAGCTCATAATCGCACTTAAAGGTATTTATCGGTTTATTCTCACTAGTTCAGTTGCCCAATTCAGTTGATAATCAAGTTCAGCAAGCTCATAATCGCACTTAAAGGTATTTATATTTACTGAAAATTATTCTTTCAGAATTTTGAAGTCTCATACGTATTTCGAGTTTTGTTAGGCAACAAAGCTAATAGCAATGGCACAAACCTCACGTTCCGAATACTTGCGTGATGTCGGCGTGTAAAATCCGCCAACGCTCGTGGCAGTCGCGGTCATAAATCAATCACGCACTGGGGTCCAGGGACGTAACTAGGGGGGGGCTGACGGGGCTTGTGCCCCGGGCGCCGGGTTTTCAGGGGCGCCAAAATAGCAATTGTTGTTTTCCAAAAAAATACAAGTGGAAGATAAAAATAATAAAATAAATAAATAATATTAATAAAATTTTAAACTGGCGCTCCAAAGATTTGGAGCAACGACTTACCAACCTTGGCATCATTTCCATAGAGCACCAAATAACTTCTAAACTATCTTTTGACAAAATTGTAAGGACTTTTGCAGCTACAAAAAGTCGTAAAGTAAAATTTTAGTTCATATTCAGGTTTTAAGTTTCACCAAAGTTTTTCACTATTTTTCAGAATCTTTTAGATATACATAAATATACGGATAAACTGTATAGGCCTAATACACTATGTAACTATTGATTGCGTGATTTCAATAACTATTAAATTAACTTTTTACCTTTGGAATCGAGCATTTACTTACCACCTACCCAAGTTAATTATGACAAGTATAGTAAATGTTTAGTAACAATCTCAGGAGTGTTGTTTAGGAGAGTTTTCGTTTCATTGGTCATGGTTGGACATTCTTCGTTTAAGTGGGTGAAAGGGGGGGGGGGGGGGGCGCCAAAGTGAGGTATTGCCCCGGGTGATATTTAGCCTAGTTACGTCCCTGCTGGGGTCGCACAAGTGCCGTAGGTACGCAAAATGTTCAACACGGAAATTGTTTATTTAACACGCAAAATGTTCAACCTATATTGTTTAATACGCGTTATGTATTGAATATTTTATATATTGAACTTTTTGCGTACTTATTTAGCGTAATTGAACAAATTGCGTATTATGCCTGGCGACGGATATAGCTGCTATTAATTTCTTTAAGAAGTATTATTTTAAAAACCACTTCTATCATTTAATAAAAAAAAGATATAATACAATGTCTGTTCAGTGCGTATAGTACATAGAAACGCGAAAATGAATAATAGGAGGCACACGTCCAGCCAGGGCCGTCTTTACCAGGGGGTGCAAGGGGTGCGGTGCACCCCGGGCGCTCACCTTTTAAAGGTAGTGAAAAAATATAACGCTATAGTAAACAATTACACAATAGGATATTTGACTGTCATAGGATACACAATAGGATATTTGACTGTCATAGGATACACAATAGGATATTTGACTGTCATAGGATACACAATAGGATGTTTGACTGTCTTAGGATACACTCCCGCACCCCGGCGCAGAATAGACTTAAGACGGCCCTGCGTCCAGCAGTAGCCACTATTAAAATACGGCTTACCTACTGCACTACCTACGTGGCCTGGGCTATATTCCGTGGAGTCGGCGTGAATCAGACCTTAAAACGTTATCGTTTAAATGGATATCTAACGCTGTTAAGTAATAGCTGAATATAGCTATTAAATAATGTGATAATTGGCCTTTGTTTACCGTAGCACTACTGCTCAGCGCTACCAGTAGGTAATAACTTTAAAATTATTTAAAAAACAATAATTTTGTGGGTCTTTTATTGGACAAAATACATAATTACATAGGTCACACTGAAAATTTCCGGAACTGGCCACTTACATAAACAATATTTAAAAAATAATTACAATATTTGAAAATGGAACTCTTGACTGTAGAAGAATAGTTTGTTTCATCGGAGTCATTCGATTTTTCATTGTGGCGTTATTTTAAAAATTGCGTGTCTGCATTACGACGGATTGAACTCGTGAAAAATTTCGCTGTATGATTTTCTACAATTTAAAGTGTAATTTGACAGCTCAGCAGAGCCTCGTTCGGCTTCAAACTGCTTTTGGCGATGAATCACCAAGCAAGACGACAATTTATAGCTGGTTTGCAGTATACAAGCGCGTTCGTGTCAATCTCAGTGACGAATTCGTGAAGGTCGCCCGTCCACCGCGGTCAACAACAAAAACATCGATGCTGTGCGCCATATGATAGAAACAGACAGGCATGTGATGTGACCTACCATGAGATTCGGGCATCCTTAGGCATAGGCATGAGTCAGATACAAATAATCTTACACAAACATTTGGCTGTGCGAAAGCTGTGCTCGCGGTGGATCCCACACAATTTGACCGAGGCTCAAAAAACAGAACGCGTCACTTGGTGCCATGCTTACCAGATTCAATGAAAGGGCGTCAAATTTGGTGTGGAACATAGTAACAGGTGACGAAACATGGATTTACACCTAAGACCGCGAAACAAAGCAGCAATCGATCATTTGGGTCTTTCAAGATGAGCCGAACCCCACCAAAGTGGCGCGTGTGCCGCGAAGCAGATGATTGCTTCTTTTTTTAGAAAAACTAGACAAGTGGCTACTGTTGCTTTGGAGAATCATCGTACCGTTAATGCTGATTGGTACACGACCATTTGCTTGCCGTAAGTTATTGACGAACTCTGTAAAAACAACCGTAAACGCCGTATAAACTTGCACCATGACAATACCACTCTCGCACGGCCAAACAGACAAACTACTTTTTCAAGGCGAAAAACGTAGAACTCATGAGCCACCTCCATACAGTCGGGACTTGTTACTTCTTCTTGTTTCCAAAAATTAAGAAACCAAAAACTAAAGAGCGCGGTCAACGGGGGCTGTCGAAGAGTATGAAAAACATATTTCCGAGGTTACCACAGAGGAGTGGAATAGATGTTATGGAAATCGTATGAAAAAGTGTATTGACGCCCACAGAAAATATTTTGAGAAACAATAAATTGATTTTTGGCCATTCATTGTAGTTATTTCTTATTCATTCCGGAAACTCGAAGTGTGGCTCTCGTATTACACTTGTAAAGTTAATTACATTTTTAAGCCGATGCGTTGTTAACACGGTAGAGCCTCGATAGTTTGGATGGATATGAAACCAGAGTGAGAAATTAGCGTGGTATATACTAGAAATTGACACAAAATTTTAAATGGAATTAAAGTATTCGTTATGATCGTCAACTATAGACCTTCCTATTCTAAACTTATTTACTATTTTACATTGCACATATTTTATATTTGCACTTAATGGGAATGTCTTCGCTACGCCATTTTGGCAACAAGTTTAATGCCGGCCCTACACTCAAGTCGTGAAGCCCTGTGTAAAACCGTGAACGATGGCGCGGTAGGTTTTTGCGGACTGCATACGGGTTGTTTCCCGGTAAGTTGTATATCACTATCCGGTATATCACTTTCCCGTCTCTGATCAGTGTTGCCAGAAATATAGCACGCTAAAGTCACACGTTCAAAAAGGCCGTGAACTTTCCCAACTAGTTTGATACATCCTATGGTCACATCAAACCAGTCGGAACTTAGTTACCGTTACACACACATTCTACCTTGCACACTAAATGCCTCTATGCTTACTTATGTACTTCATATGTTGGTAATTTAAGGCTTTTAATATTTGTAACACATGAGTTATCCTCTACACTCAAAGGCACAAAGTTGATGTTTAACTATAACATAATTAACTTTTAGCTGCTTTAGTTTTTGTTAATAAAAACATGTGTGATTTACTATTTCCTCAACTTTTTAAATGTGATAATTGTATGACAAAATATATTGTTATTACTATGAATTTGTACTATATACATATACCCACGTTTAAAATGAAATGAAACTTATGTATAAATTGAGAAAATGGCTCGGATTGGTGGTGCGATATATGCAGAGTATATAACATTTCTTACAAACTAGGAGATTCTAAACATTGAAAATTCATTGGCTTAATAAAATGCTAGAGACTGGCAAATGAAACGTAACGAAGAAATGAACAGCAAATTAAAAAAAAAATCAGAAATGAATTCACTTACATTACTGTTACAATATTTGTTTTTACTGATTAAAATGAGTGCGAACCGACCAAAATGTAAAAACCGACCACTTCTTGTGAGTCATTTCATTTGCCATACTCTAAGGATCATTCTTACGCTACTTGCTTATTGTCAATAAAATTTTACAGATCATCAAAGTTTAAAAATAGTGTATAATAAAGTATCTAAAAGATAGGTGTAAAATAGAAGTATTAAAACTATTTTGTAAATAAATTATCAAAAGAACAAGACGAAAGTATTCATAATACGTGAAATTGCGTATGTAAATAAAATAATAAATCAATTAAAGCTTTGTATAAATTAAAAATATATAATTAAATGAATTTGTCAATTTTTTCCAAAGATGTTAATTTATAACTAAAACGTCCCCGTTAACTAATATCATTGACATTGTATTACCTGTTCAACTGTTAAGATCAGAAATCAAAAGTCACAAGTAGTTAAGTAAATAAAATATTAAAAGTAGATATTAAAAAAATAACTGCTTAAATAATTAATAAGCTGCCACATTATCTCTTCACTCAGTCGTAAATATCTTACTACTACACTATGTAATAAATATACAATTGTAAAAAAAATATTATAAAATGGCCGGATATGTATCACAACCTACCAGATCTCAAAACCAAATACAGAGTTTATAAATATAATATACAGTTTATAAAAAAAACACGTACCTTAAATTGCAAGATACTACCACTACAATATAAAGTGATATAATTATCAAGACAACAAATAGCTTAAAGAGTGCACAAAGAATGATACAAAAAGATACGATTGTAGCTCTGTATGTAGCTTAGCCACTGAACTTCTTACATAGTAACCATAGGCGTCGCTATGGTAGTCTCCCATTTGAAACGTGATTGGAGGGGATGACATCCTGCCGTCACCGCCATTGGAGTAAGCCAGCACTCGAAGATTGTACGACTTGCCTGGAGTGAGATTCGATACATATGCTTCCAATTTGTGCTCAACTGGGATGAGTGTATCGTTTGCTGTGCTCATATCCTGGTCTATTTCCCATACTCTTACCTGGAAAATATTATACATAGAATGTAAATCTCGGTCTAACAGAAAGTAACTACTTTTATCTGCAATATTAAATTCTCGATAAGGCAGTAATATTGGCCGTGTAGTGTCGGCGGCTAGAGAGCATCTCTTCTCGTGGATGTCGTAGAAGAACACCGGGATAATAAGATCCTAGGTACTACACCAATTTTAAAAGAATGGACTCGGTAACCTGCTTGAGCAGCGTGGCGTTTTAAGGCGGTGGAGGAAAAAAATGGTGGTTATGGTATTAATTATCGGCGGTTTCGTCCCCAAAAAAGCAACCGACATAAACATTCTTGAATTCCATACTCCAACCGCAAATCCCTCCTTTGCCCGAATTTCAAACAAGATTCATTTCTTCATTTGCTCTTTTTGTAAATTATTACCAAAGGCGGATTTAATGCCTTACAGTAGTGTTTCCCAAAGTATGGGTCGCGACCCACTGGTGGGTCGCGAGCGAATATTAGGTGGGTTCCGAAAAAAATAAATTTAATCTAATTTTAAGTATAGTGTTCTGATTTATCTTATTATTACTTATTAAAAATTTCGATCGTCACTGGATACTGGATTTTTTCTTATTTTCTTAATTGTACAACCCTTCACATAACTACGCTACGTAAACGAGAACATACTACAGCAGTGACACAATGTTATTTTCATGTAAGGCGTAGCGTAGGGTGGGTCCCAAACTTTGTCATTTTTTTAGGTGGATCGCGGTTCATATAAATTTGGGAATCCCTGCCTTACAGCGTTATCTCCTAGTCAACCTTTGGGGCTATGAAGGACACGAAGTTCATTCATTCATTATAATCGACAATATACATACAACTTTTACTTACCTTATAACCGAGTAAAGGTTCCTCCTCGGCAGTCGGCTGGACGTACCGCCACACGACGCGTACAGTGCTGGGATTAACGGCCCATACATTGACAGAAGCTGGCGGTTTCTGGGGTGCCTTGCGGAATGTGCGTTCTAAGTAGCGCTCGCTCTCCGGACCCTCGCCTGCTGAATTAAATGCCATTACCTGAAACAATAATCCAAAATACACTACACTGAAGATTACTCATGTTAATTAATAGCATAAAATAAGTAAATATATAAACTTACCTTTACAAAGTAATATGTATCAGGTTGCAACCCTACAATTAGTGCCCAGTTTCGTGTCGTTCTGGACAAATAGTAGATGCTGTCTTCCTCTTTGTTGGCTTGCTTCCAGTACTTGAGCCTATGTCCAATAAGCTTGCCACGCAGTCGTTCACGAGATTGGTCGATAGGGTTCCATGTCACATTCAGAGCAGTTGAGTTGTAAGAACGAGCATACACCAGCTGAGGAGCCACTTGTGGCATGTCCTCTGCAGAATATATTGTCACCACCTCACTCTCAGGGCCCGCACCCATATCATTAAAAGCTTGAACCTTCACATTATATGGCGTATAGAAATAGTCCAGTGATATGTGATGGACATACATACCAATGTTACCATATTCTTTGAGTACAACTGTCTGAAATTCCACCTCGGTACCGTTACGCCGCCAAAATATCTTGTAATAAACGCCAGGCCCATTCTGCTTTGACGGCGGTAAGGGACTCCAAGTAATAGTAAGATCCCCAATTTTACCGCCACCTCCGCCAACTTTAGACGGAGCGTGATATGGCTTATCGGGTAATGTAGAGAATTGCGGACTCGGACCGGATGACTGTCCCACTCCCAAACTATTTACTGCCTGAACTCTAAATTCATATATAGAATAGGGCATAAGAGTTGTTGTGATCCTTGCGCTTTTACGTCCATTGTATCTATCTATTTCCAAAACATTTGGTACATTATCGGTGATGAGAACCCAAGTAGAGTTCCAGTTCGTACGGCCTGTTATGACGTAGCCTGTAATAGGTCGACCATTTGGATTGCTGTCAGTCCATTCGAGCGTAACGGACGTTCGGTCAATGTTCTGAACTTGCAAGCCGCCGGGCGGACCGGGAGGACCTTCGATGCGCAACTGTGTATGCGCCGAAATGCGACCAATCGCAGACTTGACGATGCATTCGTAATCGCCGACGTCGGAAAGACTTACGTTATAAATAGTCAGTTCTCCGCCGTCGATTTTAATTCTTTTATCGGCATAGAGGTCCGATGCTTCTTTCATTCGTATCCCATTATGGTTCCATAGGTATGCAGTGTCTAGGATAGGATCAATTTCGGCGTTACAGTGTAGGAAAATAATTTCGTTGACTTGTGTCGTGATTCGAGGAGGTGGTCGTTCAATAAATCGGGGAGTGCGCAATACGATAAGACGCCCTCGACTTTCGTCAGATCCATACTGATTTTTAGCAACGCAAGTGTAAACACCTTCATCATCTCTTGACAATTGACGAATTATGAGATTTCCACTCTCAGTAATAAATCTTTTACCCCCCGCTCCAATAACAATATTGTCCTTTTTCCATATGAATGCTGGTTTTGGTGCAGCTTCCGGATTGCAGCGAAGTGTCACATTGCCTCCTTCTGATCCATATGTTTCAGATTCCAAAGGTCGTTTCTTGAATGAAGGCTTTAATGATAACACACGCAATTGTCCTGTGGAGTACCTAGCCCTCAACTGATTTTTGGCTTCACATTGGAACATGCCCGGATCCCTAGTCGGATCCAAGTACTTGATTGTTAACACATTGTCTTGTATAATGTAACGATCTCTATCTTCTGGTTCTAATGTTTCCATTGAAATTCTATTTCCATTCTTCCACCAAGTGTAATTAACATCGGGAATGCCAAAAGCTTCACAATTCCAATGTAACTCTCCTTTGTTATCCATATGTTTATTTGCCAAGGGAATTGTAAAATTAGGTTCTGCTTGTACTTTTAGGAAGACACTGTTGCTTATACGCGTGCGATCATTAGCAACATCACATATATATTCACCTTCATCTTCCACAGCTACAATAGGTATCGTTAAAACTCGCTGAAAGTTACTTAAATAAGCCTTCCTGGGAAGATTGCTGTGCCTTCTAGTCCAATTATAAGATGGCACTGGATAGCCAAATGACACACATTCAAGTCGCACCTCCTGCCCCACAACAGGTGCTTCAGGGAAAACCTTAGGGAAATTGTTTGGGAATTTTAATTGCTGAAAATCTGAATGTGGGTAGACAGAAAGCGGAAAGAATGGTCCATTTCTACCTACATCAGAAACTTTACTCATAGCATTACAACTGTAATTTCCTCTATCTATTGATTCAAGAGCAGAAAAATAGAGACCACCATCATAGGACACAAATACTCTCTTGTCTTCCTCCACAAGATTTGGAAAATAGTTGCGAGCCCATAAGAAATTGACAGAAGGATAATAAGATGGAGGATCACAGTACATCACTTTACCCCAGTACTCATTACCACTTTCTACTGGCCTTTTCTGATTAAATTCTCTTATAAAACCAAATGAAAGCCTCACAGACTCTGAGCGAATTGTGCCAAATTTATTTGTGGCAGTACAGTGGTGTTTTGCATTGTCTTTATCTGGGTCGGGATTGTATATTATTAAGCTTCCACCACTTAGTACAAAGCGGGGGTCGTCTAGTGGGTCGATTTCAACATAAACTTCTCGATCAATTTTGTAGTCCTCTCTGTACCATTTGTATATAGGTGCAGGATAGCCACCTGCGATACAAGTCAGTTGTGCATAATTTTGCCTTTGTTTATCATATACTGTGTCTACAGGTTCCTTTATAAAGTAAGGGCCATGTGGGATTCTCTCAGGATCAAATGTATCCAAGCCGTAAGTAAATGACCGGTCTTCTTCGATTAGGAAACGTAACCTCTGTGTTTGGCCTTCACATATAAAGTGGTAATATTGTGTGCCCTCAACAGGTGCTAAACCCCAGCGTCCTTCTTGTTGAGAGAATCTGTAAACTAAGTAATCTCTTGGTAGAAAGTTATAATTATAATTGTAGTTATTACTTTTATCATGGTCGTTGAAGAAAGCATTCTCCAAGCCCGTTAATTGCGATCCATCTCCCTCATTGGCCCAATATCCTGGAGTTTGCTGGTGAGCTGCAATATACCAAGAACCCTTCTGAGGATCTAACTTCATAAGACTGGTTATAATGAAGCCATGTTCCTCGGGACTATTTATGGCAGCTAGGTCGGCTTCATAGGCTTGACAAATTTTGCGCGCTTCGTTGCGTGGACGGTCTGGTGACTTTGTGAAGCGGTAGCATGTCTCCCTGAAACGTATCCAATTAGGAGGGCATTTATACCTCTCTTCATAGTCTAATCCGGCATAGTAGCTAGCAGTATTTTGTGGGTCTACTTCATTTTCGCTTTCACTATAAGTGTTTGTGTTAAAGTCCTGGTAGAACGGGCTCTGAGGTTGATTGTAGTCATTAGTGTTGACTGGAAAGCTACCGTAAGGTACTTGTGGTGGGTGATATAAAGTTCCATTTTGACTGTTGTCAGACTGATACTGCGGCGGATAATTAGGGTTGTAAGGGTTTGACTGCTCCAAGACTTGTGTATAAACACAACTCGTCACCGCAAGTAGTATCAAGATACTCTTCATGTTCTGACACAACAAATGTACAATTATTACTAAACATTTACTTAAAAAACAGACAGTATTTAATTAAACTGAAGGATATCGTTACCTTCAACACTTATTCATTAAAAAATAATAAAAATTGAAATAGAAAACCGTTCTATGAAATATATTACTAAAATAAAAAAATCAAGCCTCGCCCAACTGATTGTTGGCGTCCTTTGCTTTGACATTTACTAATCTAGATACAAGTCTTTGAGCCAATTCGAATATAATTTGAACACAGATTTTTTATGACGGTAAATTATTATTTTAATAATTTTAACGCCTTAATCGGATTTGAAGTGCATTATACATCGTCATACTTCTCCACAGAATCAAAGTATTTTAATCGTATTCGCTGCGACAAAACTATGGAAGGGGTAAAATAGTTCTGAATTGAGAGCCCGGTCTCATTTAAAAATTACAACAGTTGTCAAAGCTATAATACTTTGTTACTAATAAAATGATTCACAATTAAAGCAGATATTGTGGCACTCTAAATACTAACTATACGCTGTAAAGGTCTGTTTTGATGAAAGCCAACCTTAGACCTATACCACTACAAAACGTGATGAGCTTCACGGAGTTTCAGTTAGAACTCCAAAATCGATTTAACGCATTGGAATCCACGGCTGATGTTAACTAAATAACCGACAACTTGGCGAGTGATCCGAGAAGTCATGAGAAGTGGGGCTGTAAACATTTCTAACTCCGGCGCAAAGACAAGGAGTTCAAACTCTCAAGCGAGACTGAATCTCATGAATATCTCATGAACTTCAATCAGTGTTTTCTGCTAGTACGGTGCAGCAACGTAGGTTCTAACGGTGGGTCAGATTCATTGGTTCAATGTCGCTCAGCGACATGGGGAGACAACTATAGGCTCGGAGTTTTTTCACGGGACAAGATAAGAAACGAAGAAATTCGTCGAAGAACTAAAGTCACCGATTTAGCTCATAGAATTAGAATATTTGGACTGATAACCTTTGGGGCAGACTAAACTGCGAATGGAGGCCACGTACTAGGAAGCGCAGCGTGGGACGCCCTCAAACCAGGTGGTTCGAGGTCTTGAAAAAGTTCGCCGGTGGTGGTTTTTCTGTAATTTTTATTAATGGAATGCGTTGTGACTTCCTTTACCATAACTTCTATTGGTGTTTTTTCAGCTCTTTTCTATTCTAGCTCTCTTCTTTTGATGTCTTAGTCATTTCATTTATACTTAGTATTTTTCTTTTTTGTTCTAAGAATTTTACGCTTTTTCTTTTTTAATTTTATGATTAAGATCATTTTATATTCTTGGGTATCGTGCGTGCTCTTTCGACATGTCTCATTTAGTTACTTATTCTTTTGTCATTTTTTCATTAATTTTAATCCGGCATCCTCTTAATCTATTTTTATAATAAATTATAATAGATGGCGATGATGTCTCTTAATTTAAAATAACATGTTTTCTTTTTAGATTTAGTAAAGGAAGATAATATCTCAGTCGAAAAAGAGGCGCTAGCAGTATAGCGGAACGTTACGCAGTTTTGAACGGTAAACGATTGAATACAAAATTTTCAGAAATTATAATAGTTTCACTAACCTCACAGACTTTCTTCATTCCAACGAAAAATTATCATTACCCTGCCTCTAAATTTCAGGAGAATTAATTCCAGATGGATGATACATTTATAAATAGGTACACTAACAGTATTAGAACACTAATCAAAATCAATCTACATTCAGTCATCAGGGTAAAATCAAATATTATAATACATTGAAACTGATATATATTTGATCAAACAGTGACATAACTTTTTTGACGTTTTATTTAGTTTTTTGTGTATAGGATAATGTGACCATACGTCCCGTTTTGAACGAGATCATCCCGATTTCAGATGATCTTTCCCTTTGTCTCCAAATTAAGCTTTCCAGATGCCAAATTGTCCCGTTATCACAAGTAGGCAACCTGCTTCAATTACATATTTTAAACAAAAGGCGGAAGAAACAAATTTGTTCCACCGCACGGCGCGCGGTGCGAAACCTGCTGTTTCAAAGTGTGGCTTCATAGAAATTGGCCACTCACCAGTCCTGACTTGGCTCCCAGTGATTAGCGTTTGTTCTTAAAACTCAAAGCGGACTGAAGGGGTCGAAGATTTTCCACTGATGATGAAGTGACTGCTGCGGTTTTCGCCTATTTTAAAGACAGAGCTTCAGACTATTTTTATACTGAGATAGAAATGCTAATTCAACGATCCGCAGTGTGTTTGAACAGACGGAGACTATATTGAAAAATAAAAATAGTTTCATGAACTTCAGTGCCCTTTTTTTGTCAGGCCGGAAACTTTTGGACTTCCCCTGGTACGTTACCTACCCACTGATAAACTACATTATAAGTGACAATTACAGTATAGAAAATATGTAATGTCTTAAATAAATAAATATATTTTTTTATTAAAAATGGTATAATTCGTAAATTACGGGAACTACAATTCTTACTTTTTGCCGGTAACTCGAAAAGTGAAATTGAGATTTTCTGTGATTATTGTAAAAATTGTGTATTTAAGCGTTTTGTGGTTTATTCGTGACAATCAAATCAAAATTCAACTTCACTTCTCGAGTTCCCGCCAAAAAGTTCTCGTCGACCTTGAATATATTATTATGTATTTTACTAATTTAGCATTCTTTAATATTACTTTAATATTTAGTATTAGTTCAAAGGAAATATATACCTACAATGGACAATAATCCCCTCTAAACCAATTAGTCTCACTCCAATAGCGAAAGCACTTACCTAATTTACCCATCTTTTTTAATCGTTTTATTTTACAGACTATTATGATTAAGATAATGTAAATAAATACATTTGCGAGGGATTTAACAAAAATAGTATTTAATACTTACCTAGGAGATTAAAAATAATTAAAACGATCCTAACAATTGCCCTAACTCACCTCTCTATAATACTTATAAGCATTTTTAAATGGTAGCACACAATAAAAATACTTCGAGTACGTTGTTCACATTCTTTATTTTCTATGTTATCAACAAGAATTGTGTCAAGAATAATTATTATAATAATACTTACACAGATTTTGAATTCATTCAGTAAAGATAGGTAGTTATTACATGTTTTGTTTCCAAACAAGTATACATACTGTATTATATTACATTTACTCCAAAATTCATTAATTTTCATACCAGTTCCCGCGCACTAGATTATCCTTCTAACAATATTTCATCACAGATTATTCATGTACTTCTTCGTTTCACTTGTTTCTCTATAAGTAGATTCATAGGGCGGAACATGGCTTCCAATTACAGAGTATAAAAACTGCTACCATCCATACAATATTCCAAAATACTACCAGACAAATTGAATACCAATAGAAAAATATGTTTGTTTTATACTAAATCTTTTATTGGTATCACTTTGTCTAAGATCATTCCAAAATAATTTGTTTACAATTTATCTTATTTACAGTGTTAATAGCTTTTTGCGATATGCATAATATGATTTAATAAATTTTCCTAATTCATACATGGCTGTATAAATAAAAACATAACTCGTTCTACTTGTAAATTGTACAATAATAAAAATTATTTTGGGCAGAAAATATTATCAAACATAACAATGAACAAAATATCGCGACATTAAAATTAAGACAGAATTTACTAGCATAATTTCAACTCAACACAAGTCAACTTTACAATGTAACATTCATAACGAACATAAATTACACACATAGTGATGCATATAAAGAACCCATTAACCAGGGGTTCTGAACATTTAAAATATTTGCGAAGAGCATTACCAATTTATTACAATATTACTTAGACTTTTCCGTTTCATACACATTTCATATTGTGAATCGGGTCTAATCGCGTACAATTAAACAATTGTCTAGATAGTTATATTTATCAATCTATAGATTGTTATAATTATAACAATCTAGTACGATATGGATTGATTGCACTTATTCAGTGACACTCGATGGTTTAAGTACATAAATCGCGTGCGTAAGGCCATCAAACCCTGTGACTGATACTTCCCTCCACCCATCGCTGCGCTCTCGCAGTAATTACACACATAATATTCACGCACATTTACTATTGCACACAGCTTAAGATTATGCTAATACCTTACATTATGGTAACTATCTCATTATTAACTATACTATATAATTACGAATGCCGAAGCACAGTTACACTAAATGTATCTTATCTAAACCAATATACACCGTACACCAACGTTAAATAGCACCCATGAGAATATCCTTACATTTAAAGCAACATTTATACGCAAATAATACGCGATTGGAACTATTTACACTATTTACATACATTTTTAACACAAAGACAAATCAACGTATATCCATCCCACTTACACTCGTGCGAGTGAATTCAGAATATGATTATGTTGTGGTAATGCTGCCTTATATTTTATACAGTCTCAAAAAACGAATATTATTTTGTTCATAATGAGATACATCCTTGTATAGATTATTTTAAATCAGTCAAAATAATTTTTATAGATCTCGTTGTTGAGCCGTCGTCCGTCGTTTAAATATCAGTAATTTCCATAAATAAAGAAATATTTGTAGGAATGAATTTTAATCAGAAACAAATATGGTAACGAAGTAAATATCTACAATGTTTCTGTTAGATCCTTTATAATTTTGACGTGTCTTTTTAAAGTATTCTGATGTAGGTCGAAAGATTTTGATGAATAAAGTTACAATTATAATGCAAACGTAACAGTAATTATTATTCCGTCAAATCGCATACGATTCTCTCTAATAAGGGTACCTTCACATTAAGTGGCTAAGTAGGGCTGCATTCCCACCAAACCGCTGTAAATAGCGCGACACGATTCGTTGCGTACGATCAGAGCTCATATTTCAAGAAAGTAAGTACATATACTAAAATCAGTAAAACTCAATAGTACATTATCTTGGTACTTATGCACGCAGTTTGGTTGTGAATTTAAATTGACCAAACGCATTTTCTCCGCTGTTGACGTTACGCTGCACTTAATTATTATTACGGCGACAGGGTCGAAGTTAAATAACTGTTATGTTTTAACATCGATATGACAGAATACCTCTCATATGGAGGTGTTTTAACTATGATTAATAATAATCACGTCTGCAGTACGATTATCGTGATTATCCAGCGGTACATGCAGAAGTAAGCAATGCTGCTGCAGTACTGTTTAGCCACTTAATGTGAAAGCAGCCTAAGTTTCTAATCCTTACAGTGGTGCAGGGAGTGTCGAGAACCCCGATGTAAAAAATTGGGCCCCAAGAAATGAAAAAGTAGTCTAAATTTACACTCCCTACGTGTGTTAAGAGTGCAGAAGGCCTCGAAATAAAAAATATCGACCCTAAAAACCAAATTAGCAATTATGTATCCATATAAAAACCAATTAACAATTAAATTATGATGACTGACCCACAATTTTGCATGAAAACTTCAGCGTTGGCCCAGGACTCCCTGAAATTTGGGGCCTTTAACTGCACTACTGCCTTAGGATAGCTATGCCGACTCCCTAATGGAGTATTAAGGAGTCTTTCCATCGTTTCACAGATTTTTTTGCTCCTTGGTAGTAATAAACTTAATGTCAGCTAACTAATACGGTCTCGATCTTCAGTAGTTGTCTCAGTTTGTCCGTAACCCTGATGAGGGCTATCTTCGACGCTCTCACATTGACTTTTTCCCCAGCACCGAGAAGTTGGTGACACTGGGCCCTTTCCAAGAACTCCTGTGTGCGGATCTCCCGAAGCAGTTCTTTAGGTGAACCGGAGCCGCAGTGAATCTGTTTTAGTAAGCTCTCCTTTGATTTGATCTGTAAAGAAAGAAAAATATAATGCAATTGTAAAGTTATTCCCATAAGTATGTGCAATATGTATTCAAGTATAATTATATGTGATATATACTCGTACATATACAGTGCGACAAAAACTAACCAATTTTGATACTGATTAATATTTATTTCAGTTGTAGCTGTTTTTTAGGAATTGAAGGGTGCAATTATAGCAAGAACTTGTTCTTGCTATACCACAATGTGATTTGTTATATATGAATAGAAGATGTATAAAAATATATTAGAAGCATTTATACCGATTGTTATAATATAGAAAAAGTAGAAGTAATGTAGAAAAGATATTAAATTGTCAATTTTTAACCAACGGTTTTAATCTAATAAAAGAAACCTGTAAAAAACTATATAATTTTATTTGAAAATTAGTCTGGATAATATAGGTCAAAATCTAAATGTTCGAATGCTTTCTTCAATTGGCTTAGACACAATGCTTGCCTGTGAGGTACTTGATTGTTCTGTTAAACCAACTTCGTCATCTTCAAATTCCGATTCGGACTCTGACATCATTAGAGCTGTCCTCACCAACAGGTACAATAAACTCCTCAAGATTATTATATAAAGTTCTGCCACATTCATAATAATATTATTTGTCATTCTAGTAAAGAAATCCTATTACAATATTAATATTAGACATGAAAAAATAATGATTACGATATTTAGATATAGTTTTAAGATTGTAATTAGATATAAGATCACTTAGTGTTGTATACCCGCCCGGCGAGTTATGGTGGACAAATTTATTAAGTTTTGTGAAACATCTCTTTATTTTCCTATAACTCAGCAATAAACGGTTTGAATTTGAATCTTGTTCCATTATTTTTACGTGATCGCAACACCGCTTGCAATCTGTAGCGGTCATGCTGTTAAATGCCTCCTCAGTAAGTTGCTTTATGTCTCTTGTTCCTACATTCAGTGATGCTACTTTACGTTTTGTCAAAGACCGTATTAATTTTATGGAATTTAAATCACAGTATGTCCACGTTTTTTAAGAGTTCTAGTGGTGATGGCTTTCTTAATAATGAGTCAAAATCTTATGTTATTTTCCTGCAACCATAATTGAATATCAGCAATCTTGGTAGCAGGTGTAGGGGCTTTATTTATTACTACTGAATGATATGGTGCATTATCCAATACAATTATGGATGGGTACTGGATATTAGGTATCAATTTTTCCAGTAACCATTTTGTAAAGTTATGCCGGTTCATTTGTAAGTGGTACACCCCTTGTTTATTCGTTGCACTAAATGATAAGAGAGCATTTGGCACTAATCTCTTTTCATTACCTGCATGTACTCTTGTACAATCTCATAGCTTTAAATTGATCTTAATTTGAATTTGGAATTCCGAGCCAAACAAGATAAATAAGTTCAAATTGGCCACTATGAACAGACAGCAATTTCATAGGTAAGGCCCTAACATGTATAGATATAGAAAAGAAATATATAGAAATGAATATGTATATGTATATCGATTGTATATTAATAATGTTTTCAATGTAATTGTAATATTCACCTGTAGCAGGTTGGTGACATCCTGCAGCAGGCACCAGAGCCCGTCCGCCGGCTGTCCAGTGGGCGAGCGCAGGCTGTAGAAGGGCGGCAGCGGCGCTTCCGTGCACTGGATCTCGACCGTCGCGTCCGGCGGCGGCGGTGGTGAGCAGGGCGGCGGCGACGATAGCGGGTCGCACCCAAGCTCCTCGCGGTCTGCAACCGTCAAATAAATCGTTTATTTTGCTAATGAACCATAAATCATCATTATAGATATAAAGTAAATGAAGCCCTGGCACATACAACCTGTGTTATATATAGGAGCCAATTGCCCCTCACAGTTAAGTGTCCCAACACCTATAGTAAATTACCAAACATTATAATTTTAGTTTTAGCACGTCTCTAAAGACAGATTTTAAAACTGTTTATTTTTATTTTCTAAGGCGTCCCCTAGACATCTACAATATGCTTGAGATAAAATTATCAGCTTGTATATCGTTATGTAAAAGTGTTTTGGTTAACTGAACATTGTAATTGTTGGGATCTGCAGAAAAAGGGGGGTTTTTCTAGGAAAACTTTTCATTTCTGAATTAAATCAAACAGATTATACACAAACGCCATCTCGACGGGGAGTCGCGAGGAGAGAGCAAGAAGTCTAATTACACGCCAACGTTAACGTAAAATGTCAACATATTACATGAGATGGACATGTGTATGGGATAAAGTCATTTAATAGCCCCCTAGTTAGTACATCCGTAATGACGTGACGACTGACTGATCGTGTGCCAAGTTCTATATTTTTGTATCAAAAGACTGTAGCTTTGCTTACCAAAGATCTCGGCAGGTGGTGGGAATCGCCATGGTTCAACCGCTAGTCCTTGGACGTCAGCTATGTGCAGCCTGAGCAGCAACGCTGCCGGACCCTCGGCCAATTCCTCTGGTGTCTGGCCAGTGTACGTGACCAATAGCGGGTCCGCCCCATACGCCAGCAGAAGTCTGATCATTTCAACGTGGCAGTTCTCGCACGCTTCGTGTAATGGCCTGTAATTTATAAACACACATGTCGTTGTGATTCCGAAGCTCAGATACGCTAGGACGTAGTCTAAATTTAGACGAAATGATTTGTTGGATGAAGTAACGAAAAACCATGAAAGGTTTTGATTGTTTGTGATAATAATAAAGGGACAAAAAGTTATCCACAAAGGTTTCATCGTGTTCTCAAAAAGGTATTGGATGAAAGCAGCACGACAAGGCTATGTATCAGACATAAACCAAAAAAACAGGCCGTAAGACTTAAAGTAAACTTAAGCCGTAAGTAAACTGTGCGAAGATGTGTTATTGGCTAATAGTGATCTCACCTTATGCCCCCCTTAGCGGCAGCAGACACATCGGCACCATACTGCAGCAGGAGCCGTGCTATTCTCACGTGACCTTTGGCGGCCGCTACGTGGAGTGGAGTGTAACCTGCATTGTCCTCCGCTGACGGATCCCCTTCCATTTTCTCAAGGCAATATGCAACGCAATCCTGAAATTAAAACTGTGTTATTTACTGCAATTTGACTTTGGGTAATGATGAAACTAAATCAACTTAATATAACTACTAATAAATAAATATTAAACTAATAAATTAATATTAAAAATATATCAGAAATAAAAAAGACTCACCGTGTAACCAAGTCTGGCAGCTCGATGAAGATGTGTCTCACCGATGCTCTTGTTGATGAACCAGCCCTTAATTTCCTTGTGAATGTCGTGAACGGACTCGGGACTAGGTTTCACAGCAGGTCGTCGTATTTTGTTAACTTGGTCTTCTCTTCGTATTATTTTCTTCTTTTTTCTAATATAATCAAAGCCAGAACTACACTTCCTCCTTCCAAACAAACGTTTCAGTCGTCTTTTGGTACTACTCTCGGGTGTCTCTTGGGAACTACCCTCTTCCCTCATTTTGTCCTTATTGCCCGGTATGGGACTCTTTTCGCTCTTATGTTTGTTATTTCCGTCTTTCATTCTTTTGCTTGCTAGGGATTTAATTAAGTTGTTCCGTTTTTTCAGTCGAAGTAGACGACCTTTAGCGTCATTCCTTTTTAAAGAATGTGTACTTCTGAGGCCATCTCGTATTGAATTAGACCTCCGTTTCAATTTCTCTTTTGCAATGTTCTTGGACTTATTTTTAGGTTTAGACTCTGGCTCTTTCTTTACTTCAACTAGACGTTCTTCCTGTATGTCATCTGGATCATTTTCTCTACAGGACGTGGGTGGCGCAGAAGCTGGTCTTTCATCTCCGAAAACTTCTTTTATAGTTGCCCGTTGTTTCAATACTCTACTTTCAGTTCTTGTCCTAGATTTAAGCACAACAGGTGCAAATTCCTCTGTAGCACCAATTACTCCATCTGTATTTTTAATAAAGGCATTCCTAAAGGCGGTAACAGTTTCTTTTCTAAAATTACCTAGATAATATATGTCTTCCATTATTTTTTCTTTCTTTGCATTAAAACTTCCTTTGTTACCATTCTTGATGAGACCCAAACTGGGTGTCGGTAGTAATTCAGCTGAACTTTTAGGTATAACTTTGGGTGTCCTCTCCTCTTTATCTTTAGATTTCTTTTTGTCATCTTTTTTGCCACATTTTTGAATAAGAACATCCACAATAGAGCCGCATTTCTTTTTAACTTTCGTAGAAGAGAACACTGTGGATGAGGAAGCCTCGGAATCATAATGAAGTCTATTGGCGGCAGAACAGCTAGAGTTAGAATCAAGATCACTATCTAGAATATTTTTGTCTTGACGTCTGGCATAGAGATCATCAGTGGCAGCAGATGGTACAGATGAAGGAGCGGGTGATAGAGGTGCAGGATCTAAATCAGGAAGGGAAGTAGACCCTCGGGTAAATAATGCACCTGGTCCTCTAACAAACGGTCCACCAGAACGACCCCGTGGAATGGCAATCAGTCTTGGAGGCATTCGCAATGAACGCTTATATCTATACAATTCTTCTTCCCATCCTGGATGGAAATCGGAACCATCACCGAAACCAGGTTTACGAACAGGTGTAGAACTAGTACTTGTGCTACTAGTATCTTGTTTCTTTGTCTGTGACGATTTGATCGGAGATTTTGCAATTGATACGGTTTTATTGTCTTCAGTCTTCATATTCTTTCGCAATCGGAGTCTACTCGCTACGCTAAGATCGTCATCGTCGCTGTCAGAACTACTATCATCTTTCTGTCTTTCATTTCTGCTGTTTTCAACGGATGTCGACTTTCCTTTTGTTCTGGATGATTGTCTTGTCAATTTTCCTTTACACGATTTTTCTGTGTCTTTTGGTAATACTTCAATAGATCTTCTGTTGTTTTTATTTACGTCCATATCACAACATTCTAACTTAACGTAGGCTGATTTTTCAGTTAAATCTTGTAATAATTGGTATTTGAGGCGCTGTTCATTTTGTTCTTTTTCTTTTAAAAGTTTACTTTTTATCAAAGGTTCGTCGTCATCTGTAGACTCCGATTCTTCTTTAATTATAGTTTTTATAGGTTCCTTTTCTTTAACATCTTTAATCACGGGTTTCGTCTGTCCTTTTTCTTTTACTTCTTTAGTTACAATTTTTATCGACTCTTTTTCTTTAACTTCTCTATTTGTAGTTTTTAAGAGTTCCTTTTCTTTAACTCCTTTATTCGTCGTTTTTGTAATATCTTTTTCTTTTGCTTCTTTAGTTGCCATTTTAATCGATTCTTTCTCTGTAACTTCATTACTCATAGTTTTTATTAGTCTCTTTTCTTTTATTTCTTTAGCTGCAGTTTTCATGGATTCAATTTCTTTGATTTCTTTCTTTATTGAAATCGTAGACGATGGTGAACACTCGTTCTTCTCCGATTTGATCTTATTTTTAACTGGCGACTTGCCTTTTGTAGGCTTTTCAATTTCTTTGTCGTTCCTTTTATTATTGTTGGTCTTGTCATTTTTAATTTGAATCTTATCCTTTACAGTGGGTTCAGCTACAATAGGAAAAGCTACAGATTCAATCTCTTTCTTATTTTCGTCTTCATCAACTGGTTCTTGCTTAATAATGACAGTAGGTGCTACAAGAGCTGGGGTTGCTTCGATTGGTAATGTTTCAAGCGTTGAATCTACAATTTCTACTTTAATAGATTTTTCTGACTTAATTTCATTATCACCGTCTAAAGTATCATTACGCTTTTTCCGCATTTTCTTCTTGTGACATCCAGCTTTTAACTGTTCCATAAAGTTATCACAAGCATTGGCCCAATATAAATCTTCAGAACCATTATTTGATAAGTCATTATTTAAAACATTTGCAGGTTCTATATTTTCTAAGATATTTTCAGCTTTAATTGGCACCTCAGCATCTCTTTCGATTTCATCAATACTCATTGGTTCCTTTTTAACTTCTGGAATGGTAATTTCAGGTGGGTTCTCGCTTTTTATAACTGACTCCAATCTAAGATTGTCCTCTCTGATTTGATTGAACAAATGCTGCTTTTGTGATTTAGGGAGTATTTTTGCTTCATTTTCAGGATTTACGTCATGTTTTATTTCAGTTCTTACAGAATTATCTTGTGAGGGTGGCATAACTTTTAATTCGGCCTTCGTTCTGATCCTAGAAGCAACATCATTTTCAGGCGACTTGCTCTTTGGATCTGGACTGTCTTTGTGATAATCTGAATCTCTTTGAATAGAATCCACAGCTTTAGGCATTTGTATGTGATGAACTAATCCTGAGCCAATATGATTATAAGCAGGTTTTGACACGCTTTTAACAGTAGTATCCGTGTCAGCATCTTTCGTAAGATCAGTTATTTCTATCACAGAATCGTCTACATCATCTATTACAATGAGATCAGGTATTTGCTTTGCTGATCTAGCCGGTTCTACATACCCAGTTTGCTTCGTTTCTAAACTGTTTCTAAGTATACTTAACACCCTCTTATCAGCAGGCACGCCACTGTGAGGATCTAAATGATGAGGATGAATATCTCTATGGCTCGGAATTTTTTGTATTACGTGACGGTTATTGAGAGACGGATTTCTATCGTGGTGGTAATGAGTGTATTCGCTTGACTCACGTGTTGATGGTTCATTAGGATACTGATACCTATGATTTGCATGGTGATGATGATCGCGGTAGACGCTGGTAGGAATAGGTCTTTTCTGCTCATTTTGGGAAGCTTCTAAACGTTTATGACTACTATAACTATAAACAGGTCGACTCATTAGCTCATGTTGCTCCCGTGCTGACCTGTTCATACGTTCCGTTCGACTGTCTGCAGGCCAGGTCTCATATCGAACTACCTTCTCCGGAATGTTACTAACAATTGGTGCCCCAGAACGTTTTCTTTCTTCTATTATAAAATGACGATCATCGCGAATCCTGTTTTCATGGCGGCGATCGTCGCTGACCGATCTCGTAAGGTCTATTCGATGGACATAATCAGGTCTTACTACTGGAAGAGCATATTTGGTACGATCAGGATATGCTTGATGACGAGATTCTGTGGGATAAGTTTCGGCATGTGGTCTTGGTGCCTCATAAGCTCCATTGTATCGCACAGGCGGGTGGCCAGGTGGTGTGGCATTACTATAACTATGACTAACATTTCTTTCTCTGTAAGTCTGCGTAAAGTCGGGTGCAAAATCAACTTTATGAAGTGCAACATAATTCGACGGCGGCTGTGGTATCGTTCCACTGCTGGATGGCGGCCGCGGTTGTAACGATAAAGTTTTATTTTCCATTGCCGCAGACTCCACTATATCGTCCTGAGCTGTTGATGAGTCAGCTGAATTTTTTACAGTTTTCACTGACAAATCAAGAGGAGATTCCCGCTTTTGTTTAGTTTGATTCATTTGGTTAACTAATGTTGTTACAGACACCGTCATACGCGCTTGCTGATTAGGATATCCAGGTTTTACTGTAGAACGAGCGGGCGACGTTTGGACTGAACTTGACGATGTATAATCGTAATTGCTTTTTGGAGCCACGGTAGGACGATATGCGGTTCTTGGTTGTGATGTAGACGTTTGGACGGTAGGTACTGGTGCGGCGGGTGCATATCTGTAAAAAATATTTTAAAGATAAGCCAATCTTATATTACCTAATATTTAAAGTAAATATGAGTATATTAAAATAAGTTAAATAAACGTTTACCTCGTTGTCGATGTTGAAGGAGTTGGATAATGGTAGCTACTTCGTGCATCTACAGTTCTGCTCATATTTAGATAATCGCCACGCGGCGGGAGCCGCGCTGCATCATGTGGATGCTGCTGCGAAAGTGCGGGAGGTCGCTCCTGTGGCCTCGTTGCATAGTGTGTGCTCATATTGTCTATCGCGGCGTGTTTATATGAATGATGTGCGTCTACCCGGTGATTTTGCACAACCTGTGGTGCTGTTGATGCCGGCCGATAACCTGGATATGCTTGCTGAGGATCGTATTTCCTTGACGGAACAACAGGATGCCTTTCATAGGGCAGCGACGTCCGAACGTATGGTGACGATTCTCGACGTTGTGTTAACGTTGGATAGATCTGCGTCGTCCGACTATCCACAGGCCTCTGTGCCGGCGCCGGTTGATGGTGATGTATAGGCGGCACGCGATCGTTGTGTGGCGGTGGTGGCTGCGGGATCGGCATCGCGTAGCGCTGTGTGGGTGGACTTTGAACAGCGCTCTCACGAAGTCGCGCAGATGCGTGTTGTGACATGGAACTAGATATCCTCGCGTACGTCTGTTGTGGACTGTGACGTGGAGGTATCGACGGTTGGGGTGACGCCACTGGAGGTCCATGGGAGTTCCTACCGCCATCGGGTAAGTTAGACTCGTAGTGATATCGCGAATACTGTTCTGGTGGACGAGACACAGAATAAGGATCTGGTGGGCGACCAGGAGTAAATGGATCTGGGGGCCTCGTTGTGGGAGTTTGCACACGGTGAACTAATGGACGGTATTGCGCAGAAGGCTCTGGTTGCTGTTCTGGTGCGGGCGCCGATAACGGAGCAGCAGATGGGGGCCGTGCGGGCGAAGGGCAGGGCGCGGCGGGTGCGGGTGCCGGCGATGGTAGGGCTCGTAGTGGCGGCTTGCGTATTATGTGCGATGGAGGCGAAAGGGCGCCAATAGATTCCTCTTCGTCTTCTGGTTCGGGGAGTTCGCGCCGTTTCTCCGCTGCTTCGCGCATTACTGTGGCTTTATGAATAATGTGTGGTTCGGGCTCTAGAGGCTCGGAAGGTGGGCGAGGAGGCGCTGTTATAGTCACCCCCGGGGTGGACGGCGGTGCGGCAGCAGCGGATGGTGGGCGAGATGACGGCGTGGGTGCCCCAGACTGTGCTGGGGTTCCCTCTTCTGGCGGTGGAGCTCCTGCAGGCCACACGGGCTGGCCGCTGCCCTCCGTCTGTGCCTGCTTAGGCAAACCCATGAAGTACTGGCGCGTCCCTTCCAGTACATTATTGATGTCCATACTATGAGCTCCCTTTACACTAAACGCCACCTGAAATAAAACAATTGACAATTTTAATATAGGTTCGAACGTATATCTGTACCAAAACAAATCTAGAAAACAATATCCTTATATTGTTATTTAGTAACTTAGCAATTACTTTGATTTTTTTTTACCAATGTAATCGATTTGTAATACTTATAAAAAATAATAATCACCAACGTCATGATGATCATACGATGTCTAAAAATAAAAACGAACAGGAAAGTTTGATTAATTTTCAATTTAAACTATAAAACATATTAGGTACACAGTACATTAAACTGTTGGCATAATTGAAAATGTCCAAATATGGGACACAACGAATGGCGAAGTCGATGGTTCATCAATCATCGTGGTATATTATCTCGTGAGTATTGAACGCAACAACTTGTCGACTCGTGGGGTCGTTACCCGCTGGCTGCCCTTGAGCGTACTTCGCCCCCGTACGCACACAGAAACGCACACGGATACTGACAAAATACGCACACTAATCTGCTCGGTACTTCCGCGTGACGCAGTGATACTCGATACCAAAATACGTCGCAAAAAAGTTTACTGACCTTCATACTGCTGCATGTTAAAAGCCCGAGATTGATTAGCAAACAACCTTTTCAAACATTAACAACAACTGGTAAACGATTTATTTTACCCAGTTATTGTTTAACTTCTTAGTTTGTATTTAATTAATTTTTAATTTATTAGTTTTCTGTACCTACCTGTGAGCAACGGATCAATGTTTTGACAAGGTAGATGTTTCGACCACAAGGCTTGGAAAATGGTTAAATTTTCAAACTGCACCTTATTAGGTCATACTTCTATTGGACAATTTTGTTTCGATTTCACTTGTATAAATAAACCTGATATTTGTTTAATCGGTTCTATCAACAAACGTTCAAACTATTAACATTTATTTACCGGTAAGTATATATCGGTTTACAATTTAACTCTTAATTGGGCAAATCACGGACATCGATAACGCGATTGCAATACTGTCGACCCCACTGGGATAATGAAATGTTCGCAAATCGACGATTCATTTCGATAATAATATTTATTTTAAATCGATATAAACCTTTATTAATCGATGTTCAATACATCAGGCCGGGTGGTCGGAGGGTGTACATAGCGCGCTATGTGGTCTCCATTCCAGTTAGTGGCTAAAAGTAACTGGTAGTGTTTGGACGAGAAACCGTGCGTAGTGGCCGGTCCTTGGGAGAGGTCTATATCTAGCACCGGAGAGACATATCGAGATAGTATGGTATGATATGGTAATGGGTATTATCAACTGGTTGCAAGTCGTGATTTTGATATCGATTAATCATCATCATCACATTACAAAATATACTTAATAGAAATCTTGTTGTTCAGCAGTGGTTGCCAAAGTGTGCGCCTTGGCGGCCCGGGGAGCTGCGACTTCCTCACAGGAACGCCGCGAAATATTATACTACACAATTTTCATAATTTTATTTCCATTTTCAGTTCAATGTCATAGGACACGACATTTAGCGGAGCTGGTGCAAAGCTGATAAAACAGTGTTATGTGTCATTTATTTCTGCGTAACCCTTGCTAAAAATGACTGGCTCTTTCGCAAAGTCCTTGTTAGAGTTTGACATAGAATTTAACTTCGGAAATCTAGATACAACAAAGACTCCGTCAATCGAAACAATTTGGGACCCTTTGTGTTAGAGCATAGATTAAATAGATTTTCTTTTATAGAAAAATGGCAGCAGACGAGTATACAGTCCACCTGATGGTTAGTGGATACTGTAGTCCATGGACATCCGTGATACAGGCCAACTTCAGTCCAGAATGACAAACGTTAGCACGTCCCCGGATGCGTTGCTTACCTTTGCGGATTAAGGAATGGATTGGGAGTAAGGGTTGGGAAAATGGGGAGGGATGGGATAGGATAGGATGGGATGGTAATGGGCTCTGGCATATCTCACTCTACCTAAACACGTACGTACATACATTGGGAAAATACGATAAAGTGGGAAATGCAGTACATTTCAAGTGTGACAACGGTGTAAAGGGTGTGTGAAATGCAGGGGGTGCACTTTCCCCCTACAATGAGCCTTTACCAACATTTATTTCTGACAAGTAAAGCTAATACGAGTAGCTGAGTGTGCTATGATTCATGATTGTCGGCAAAGTTAAAGCAGACATTAAACAATAACGGAGAGAAAGTTAACAGTAAGTAGGTGCATTAGCTGTTCAGAGATCCAACAATACGACGTTCATAGTGTTATATATATATTATTATAAAAACAATGACACTGTTTGTGAAGCTTGTAAAAAGTTTATGCTCATGCTATAGGTACCTACGTGTACTTATATTTTTAGAATAATTTAGATTTACAAACATTAACCTAGCAAGTTATCAGCTGTTACGTATACATATAAATATTGTAAATATTGCTCATAGTCACGAAATACGTGTGGAAAGTATTAACAATATAAGATGTTAGATGTATTTTGCTTAGAGATATTCTTATTTCCCGAATTTTTAGTTTCGTATTTAGACTCTTTTAGATAATTATTAGTACTTTTCGATTGACCGCAGGAGCAATAACCGATGGGATACGTGGGGAGGCCACGTACCGGGGAACACACCGGCCTGTGGAACGCCCTCCGGCCCAGGTGGGCCGACAATTTAAAGAGATTGGCCGGTGGTGATTGGATGACAGGAGCCGAGGATCGTGTGTGGCGGCGAGCCTTGGGAGAGGCCTATGTCAAGCAGTGGAGAGACATAGGCTGATGGTATAGTACATAATTAATCAAGTTATAGTTCTTGCTACACGCGAGCGCACGTCCACATTTCTTGTGAATAAATGTACGTATAGGCTTCTTTTCTTTTAAGTTTTCTTTCTACGTGTACGAACGCTCACAACTACAGGCAAAGTAGACGCGCGCTTGTGAACTAGGAATATTAGTAACCAGTCTGTGAAATGAAATTAAAGTATCTTGAAAAAAGTCGCGAGTTATTACTTATTACCACACCATTTTCTGTTAGTGACGTAATTGACAAAGCAATACACTGTTACGAGTACAACTACTGTTCACCTCCTCCAATATTAATTTTCTACGGAATTATCATTGTTTTAAATTTATTAAATAAGTTTAATATTAAATTTTAGAAGCAGGTAACTATCTTTTGTTCATTTTAGTTAACAGTTTCTTTTTTTCTTTCTTTTAGTTCTTTTGTTTATCTACGATATGGGGTTCTTCAAGAGAGCTGTGAATAGGATTTTGCAAGGTCGGCGGCGCGCCCGCATACCCCCTGGTGTTGCAGGTGTACATGGGCGGCGGTGACACTTACCATCACGTGGGACCGCTTGCTCGTCCGCCCACTAATCTATAAAAAGAAAAAAAAAAAACGGTATTTACCGATACACGAAAATGTAAAAAAAAATATCTTCATATTTCCACTAATATTATTGTTTAACAATGCGGTTCCCTATTATTATATTGATAACTCTTGAATTGTTAGTCTAACTTTTCCATGCTAATAGTACCTAATATGGGAATTACCTACAACTGAATGTAATTCTACTTCACAAGTAGGTACATATTATTTGTATGCCTCGTGCTTGCTATTTACTTAATTAATAAATTGTCTATGTCAATGTTCACCTTAAATTGGGCACATATAAGAATGTAATTTATCATTTTTTTATTTTGTAACCGATGTAAATGTGTGTGTAAATGTACACCACTGTTACACTGGTGTACATTAAACAATAAATAAATAACTCTAAAAATCATTAAGATAAGCAATAAAATTGCGCAAATTTTATCATCTTTAATTTATTACGATTATTATGAAAGTATGGCCAATGTCATCAATTAAATACCTTCGATACCGGGCTGTTGATAACTAAAACCGAGAGGAATACAAATCTGGTGATATTCTTCGATGAGCACTGATTCGAACTTATTTTTTCGGAATGACAAATATTTCTGTGGTTCTATTGCCCGTATAGTTTAGGCCGTACTCTGTAGACGATCAACCTAATGTTCCTTGATGCAAAATATTACGATTCATAGTTTCGTTGACGTGTGAATGAATAACATGCAGACTTTGGGATTTATCTATACTTCTATACTAATATAATAAAGAGGTAAAATTGTGTTTGTTTGTGAGTATGTTGGAGGTAATCTCTGGAACTACTGAACCGATTTCAAAAATTCTTTCACAAATAGGAAGCTACATTATCCGTGTCTAATATAGGCTATACTTTACTTTGAAAAAAAAAAAACCGAAGCGAAGCGAGGGCGGGTCGCTAGTACAAAAAATAAATATTAGATATTGTCCGCGGTTTTGCCTGAGCAGAATTAAAATCCATTTGAGGATTAAAACTATGTGTTAATCCGTCCAACGAACTAATAGTATGGCGAAATTTCCTAGCATTTGGATTTGCTAAATAATTATTAGGAAACAACAATATACGTATTTGTAATATTAATAAGAATTAGTATGATACAACGCCAGAAGAGGTTCAACAATTCCCTGTTAACATACAGTATGTCTATGCTGTTAAAACTATCTTGGGATACGTATAGTCCATGGGCATTGGCAGCGAACTAAGAAATGAGGCAATCACAACAGATTAGCAATAGTCGCAGTAATAGGAGACTTTATTGACTCTCAGAGCCCTCTAAATCTTCAATAATTAATAATGTTATGATGATTAAATATTTCGTCCCATTGGGACGAAGTTGTTGTGGGACGAACTACTGAATTACCGTTTATGGTGCGTCCTCTTGACTACTTCAATGTTCAATACCATTTAATTTTTAATGCGAGTATGTTGAATCAATCTGTAGAAACTCTGCAATTATTAACTGTACTTAATTAATGTTGAAAATGTACTGCTAGAATTTGATCAAATTATACCACACAAAAGGTAGAAGGAATAACACGTATTTCGTACCTACAATAAACAAAATACAAACTCCGTAGAAGACCTCGTGAAGCACGCTATAGAGCTAAATTTCCAACTATACTACTTCCTACTACAGTAAAGCAATTTTCCGCCGCGTTTTGTGTGGCTTCATAATATCATACACGAGTGTGAGAAGGCAGCCAATAGTGTAGCAGCTTCCACTCACTTATTTCATATGTCGGTTTTAAAACTAAGTAATAAGTAATGGCAATATGCAATCTGGAGTATGGGTCCCGGGGGGTGAATAACGTGAATTTTAAAGCTTAGGTGAGTATTGCAGTGAACTGATACGAAAGAAAAACTATCTAGAAGAAAGAAATCTAATAAATGAGGGACACTAAAACTAAAAAAAAATACAATGAAAATTACCAGTCGGTTTATTTAAAAAAAAATGTCATCAAGTTTAAAAATACAATAAATAAGATACTTAGTCTATCGGCTAACCGACGAGATACAAACATCAAAGGATTTCCGACAACTATTCCAAATTCCGATAATTCCGACAAAATAAGCCTCTGAAAGGAATTGTTATATTTACCAGTAACCTGCATACAACTAGATAAAGACTAAGTATCTGTTGCTAGACCGATAGGAGTTCCAAGGCAATGTCAGTATCAGATTTTAACGGAGAGGCACGAGTAAAAGGTATTGCCTATATGCATTTATGCAGGGCAGAGCATCCCCGGCGGGCTCGATCGATTGCAGCCCCACGTACTTATTTTAGTAGTCCCCGCCTTTCAGAGTGAAACAGTGCCACAGGTTGTGATCGAGATTCTACACAATATTAAATATACTGCTTGTAGCAGAAACACAGATAAATAACGCCATACTAACGTAACGGATAACAAACTACTCAGACACAAAGAAATATTTATCTTTAAACCATCGATTTGAGAATACATACTAGATTGCTTGTATAATATAAATAATACAAGCACTCTAGGGCAGGCACGTTAGACTCTATAGCTCTCGAATTCTTTAACTCGTATGTGTTTTGAAAATGGAATATTCTTATTACGTAGCACTTAAGTTTCAAATTTGACTTTTTAATGAGCCCCTTATCATCTGCTTGAACAGACGTTGCCAATCATGTTTCTTTGATAAGAACGTATGATGTGTCATCTAGTCTATTTCCATATCGATGCTTTAAACAAATTAATGTTCAAACGACCGGAAATAGAATCCGGGATGCTTTTTTTACAATAGCCATATGGTATTACCAAAATTGGCTTATCGGTCGCAAAACAACAATCTTTATATAATGATAATAAATGGGTAATTCAAATCTCAAATTAATAACTAGTTAGTGAAAACAAATAAGTCATTAAATCAAAACTATCATTAACTACGAATAACTACTCCTCCTATATCGTATATACGGTCGACATTTGATTTCCCATAATAACAAGCGACGAAATTAATCTTCAGAAACATTATTGGTAGTGATGGAACAACACTTAACTGTTTGCCATGTCTAATTAAAGATATTAACTAACGGTTATTTCACTAAACTTGTTTAGGAAAACACCTCATAAATTATACGAGTAGCTATGAAATGTATATTTGTATAGTTTATTGTTTATTTGTATATGTACTTTTTTGTTTACTTTCTATGTTGTAATGAGAGCTCAAAGTATAATACTTCGCCCAAGGGTAGAAATAACAAGGTAACATAACAAAGTAACACTAACACGATCGTTAGTTTCAAATGCATAGACCGACAAATCAATTTGGACTCGAGGGCCTTTGTTCGAGCACTATCTACTGAGAAATTTATCGGTGTAAAGGTCAGGGCTAAATGAACAAAAGTGGTTATAAATAGCTGGAAGCTAGACTGGGAGCGATACGGCCACCGGGGCTAGGGCATGAGAATAAACAATTATAAATAATAATTAAAAAAAAAAACTATTTTAAAAACTATGTTCAACTTTTGCGTTATATTCAGTGACACGTTTTAAAGATACGCTACAAAACAAAGCGTGTAATGTGAAAACTCATTAATTTTCATACAAATTAACGTTACTACAAGTAAAACACGACGATTTCCCGAAATGGAACAATGAAAATAATGAAGTCGAGATTCGCGTGAAATGCAAATTTTTCGTTCAGTAGCAAAGCAGTTCATTGGAACGATTAATCATTGCTTATTTTCATATTCTATGAAGACGAATTACTCGTATCTGATCGAACATTAATCATGATTTCAGTGAGTATATTAACGTGTTAATGAGACTTTTAAGGTTCTTAAAAACCAGTGAACTTTGCGGAACTCGCTCCTTGAGCGGAATAATATTACTTGCAAAACCTATATAAAATTCCAATACCATAAGAACACAATTATTTTTAAAAGTACCTACCTCCTACATCAATACCTATAATAAAATCGTAACAAAGCCGTGTCTGAACAATATTTTTTTTTTTGAAAATAAAAAATCATTACTGTTGTACACTATGAATCATATAGAGACAACATTTTTTTGTAATTTATGTCTGTCTCTCTGAACGCACATCACGCAAAAACTACTGAATCATTTGAATATTGGCATAGTTATAGCTCATGTCTCGAGTTACCCTTTAGGGTACCTTTTCTTCAGATAAATTGTAGAGTTCGTACAAGAATTACTGTTAGTTCATGCTAACGAAGTCGCGGCCATGGCAAGTCTATAAGTAATTAATTCAGCTAGGTAGCTGACGTGTCTCTTGAAATCTACGAAAATAATGCGATCATCGGTCACGACTTCAGAATTTTAATAACATGTAAATGAGGTTGACGACCTTCTAGATTACGAATAATAATACACATTGTTGTCGTTATTATTATTTTTTGTTACGCGACGAGGAAAACTTCGCGGGGAATATTAATAAGAGTTACTCAGCGTTTAAAGGGAAGTACTGAAATATAGTAGGAAACTTGACTCGACTTGAAAAATATACTCATAGCTCTCACGACTCAGATATCAGTGTAGTGTTAAGTTAAATGTTGGATTAATCCAATATTAATATTTAAAAATTCGAAGCGGTTTCGTCCTAAGTACCTACCTAGGAACGTTTTATTCGCCCCAGTTCATAAGGTCCAATGTGACTATTTCACTCCTATAAAACCGATATTTAACTGATTGTATCAACAAATTAACCAAATTCCTAAAATTTAGAATTCGATTCTTACTTGTCGATTATCGAGGTCCTTTATTAAAATCGATGTTAACCTTTTGATGATAAGCTTATTTATAAAATTATTTATAACTAGCTGACCCGACAGACGTTGTCCTGTTCAAATTTCAATAATATGTACAATAATTTCAATAAGTTCATACAAAAATCCCACAGAAAAAATCACTTTCAGTTTTTCCCGAATTTTCCAGGAAACTTTTCCAATTTTTCTTTCCCTAAAAACCTTATTCCTACTATTACGAACATTTAAAACAAAATAGCCAAATCGGTGGAGCCGTTCTCAAGTGATGCGCGCACCAACGAACAGTATTTAATTTTTATTTCTATAGATAATAATAACATCCGAATGTTCTATTTCGGATTCGGTTTCAGTTTCAAATATTTTTTAAATTCGAATATGCGATAGTTTCGGTTGCGAAGCTCCACAACATCCCTAGTACCGACATAAAACTTGAATGGATATTATTGAAAATCAAGAAGAATATCAGAAACGTACTGAAAAAAAATCTGGAAAATCAATATGTGCTCTTTAAGATTTCAATGTGGTTCACATATCCATTATGTGGTTTTTCTCTGTTACTTCGTTGCTTTGAGTAAGGTCATCATGATGTAATGTAATATGTATCTACAATATACGCATTTAAATATACTCGTACTTGTTGGAAGAGATCTGGAAATCAGTGTTTGGGGCAAGTTGCGAGTAACATTCTTATCATTATCACATCACATCACCATCATTTACGATTATCACTGTGAACTTTAAATTACACAGATTACTACAAGTATTTATAAAAAAGGCAGTGGACGGGCATATACTTAGAGTGGAATGAGTCATATACTCAAGAGATGGTAAGTTGCCGACACACAAGGGGGGGAAGCTGACTGGCTACCGACCTTGCGGAATGTTCAAGAATTAAAAATACCAAGCTTACGTAACGCCTTCATGTGTCAGCCTTTAAGCCAGCGCTTCCGTTCGAGTGGTTACTGATATATACTCGTATTATATAATAAAACCATCCGAGAGTAATAACGTTACACGATAATGAAAACCGCATCAAAATCCGTCCAGTAGAACCCTAGTAGTAGTCCGAGTAGAGCGAACAGATAGACGGAAACAAACGTTGAGTTTTAAAATTACCAAACAAGTGAAAGTGTCGTTGTTCCTCGGAGCTTGTAGCAGCTATTATAGCGGCTTTGTTATCGCTTAGTCGCCGTTTAAGACGCCCACGGGAAGAAATGGACTGGTGATACTCAAAAGTCATCCCACACCACGCGGCCAAACTGATAGGTAAGTAAACTAACTAAATCACTGCATCTATTCCGGTAAAACGTGCTTTAAATCATTTAAAGAAAGTAAACTTCAGTTAGAACGGCTGCTTATAAATTTTTTGTCATGTATTCAACATTTTCATAGATAAATATTATTTACTAGCGGTGCCAGCGACTTCGTGAACTTTAGTGATTCCTGTGAGAACTTTATAACAGATCGGTATAAAATGTATCCTAAATGTTAACCCAAGTCATAAGCTATAACTATGCCAAGTTTCTTTAAAATCCGTCCAGTGGTTCAGACAGACAAAAATCTAGAAGTCTTGTTTTGGGCTCTGCATCGTTCGTAAGAACACTGCAATTTTTTTATCAAAAAATATTTTATGTACAGACACGGCTCTGTTACGATATTATTCTATGTGGGTATAGATATATAGATAGACGTTGTATTTTATAAATGGACATTAAAATAGAAGCAGACTCAGTTCTCTAATCAATATAAA
This sequence comes from Sesia apiformis, assembly GCA_914767545.1. Classification (NCBI taxonomy): domain Eukaryota; kingdom Metazoa; phylum Arthropoda; class Insecta; order Lepidoptera; family Sesiidae; genus Sesia; species Sesia apiformis. The sequence goes on from OU611953.1 coordinate 16,317,467, forward strand.
TACACAAAGAGAGTAGAATGCCCTTAGGAAGTTTGTACATATTCTAGGTTTTTAACAAACCCGCGCAAGAGTTGTTGCTATAGTTCCAAGGCGATAAGATAATTTGGAATAATCTTATAGCATAAAGCAAGTACAAAATAATTAAATTATCTTTATGCCGGAATCAATACCGAAAATTGATTGTACTCGTACCAACACACCACGGCGTTAGTCAAGGAACGAGTGATGACCCGTTATCAATGAATTGATGAGGGGTTGAAAAAATCCCAGGGGAGAAAGGTTGCTCCGTCGTATTTTATTAATCCAACTTAAGGAGGACAAGGGAGAAAGGCCTTTTCGTCATATTTTATTAATGCAACCTAGTACAAAATGTTCAAGTTGACGAAGAAATTGTGAAATGGAAGAGTATACATTTTAACGGGCAATAAATTCTTCGTATGTAGGTAGCTCAAAGTCCAAACAATATTTACATTATTTACGCGTATTTCGCTTCAAGAAACCGCAGTATTTATTTAACAAAAGCGGTCGCGTTTTTGTTAAACAAATTGCATGTGGGCTTTCATGCAAGATGCAATTATGCACTCGCTGCATCGATCTAAACCCGTTATGAAACCACTTTGTGAGGCGACAAACATGTGTATTTATTCTACCAGTACTGTACAGATTCTTTTCGCCTTTCGCCATGAAAGTCTCGATAAAACTAGCTGAAGTCGAAGAAGCCAAGCAAAATATTGAATAAGAGTTCAGAAAAATGAGTTTATTAGATTTCCTACGCTATAGAAAACGATTCCATGACCTTTATTATCACCGCTTCGCACCACGCTCTCACTGTGACCTTCGTAATGATTATAAAAACAAATAACGCTTACGTTTAACAACTACCCTGCTTGGTGTGAATGGCGATCTCTAGTCGCGTTCACTCTCATGACTACGGCGTTTTGCTCCACACCTCCTGAAACAAGAATATTAAACATATTAACACTATTTATTTATTGCGTGGCTTCACTAGTTTGGAACACGATTTTCATATTTATATATGCCCAATGGCTTTTTTATAAACTTAAAAATCCTAAACTTAATGGATTTTTTTGATATTTATTATTTTATTTTATTAATGGATATTTATTATTTACTAGCAATGCCACGTTCCCGTGAACTTTAGCGATTAACGTGGGAACTCTTATAACAGATCGGTATAAAATGTATCCTAAATGTTACCCAAGTCATAAGCTGTAACTATGCCAAGTTTCATTAAAATCCCTGCAGTGGTTTTTGCGTAATGCGCGTTCACAGACAAAAATCTATAACATCTTGTTTCGGGCTTTGTATTTACGATTTTATTATACTTATGTATAGATTGCACAAAGTGACAAAAGGCGAACAATGCAGATGGCGTGGTCGGTGAAGTAACAGTTAAGATTAAGTAAAACTATAGTGAAAACTGACTCATATTAATTAATTACCGTTATATAAATAAACATATACATACATATCTATGAATGTATATACATACATATACATGTATGATATGTATCTACATATATCTACGATATATACTTACAACAATATACGTTTAATAATATCTCCTTTAAATGGCTCATGTGTGAGCAATTTAATTAAATGTTTCCAGAGTCTCTTCTTAGAACTTGTACGCGACTAAACCTTTCCTAATACATCATTTTACAAATTTAGCAATGAAACCACAAAATAGAAAATCCCCAGGATGACAGTTTAAGCTTTATACGTATGGGTCCTAACCCATCAATATAGCATAATTATGCGTATAAGAAGCCTGCCTATACCTAGCGAATGATAGATCAAAATAACGCATAGATCAATATGGATTGCATAATGGTCTTTAGCAAAGTAACGCGTAATTCCCTAAATGACACTTGACAAACATACTATCTTCCAGGGACAATAATTTCTTTGTCTATAATGTCCAAATGAACATGATACTTTGAGCACTTCTATAATCCAATCGAACCTGATGGTAAATATGGATAGATAGATACTAATGAAGAAGAAAAAATTAAGTTCTCCGAACGCTCAATTTGTTAGAATTTCTTTTGTGCAAAAGAATTCAGGTACATACAAGGGTTCTTGACTTTTGTACAGCAATCAATACATACATAATTTCATAGGACATTAAACTTACGAGTAAATGCGGATCGGGGCCTATTCATTTAGACAATATTTTCCACGGTAAACACAGATTGTTGATACAAGTTGTTTGTTTATAGATCATTAAGATGTCGATGAAGTCGATACAAGTAAAGATAAAATTTAATACATGGTATAAAATCCCGGAAACGCGTTTGTATGCTCGCGAATAATTGGAAAACTACTCAACGAATTTCGATGCGACTGTAACTTGTGTTATTTCTACCTAAATTAATCGTGGAAGTATATAGGATATTTCTAACTAAATTCATCCAGTAGTTTTAAAAATATAAAGGATTTTGTAACAAGGTGATTACTGATTACATTTAACCTCTCCTTACGTAGAATCCGGTTCCAAGCAAGCGAAGTCGCGGTAAATGGTAGTGTTTACAGCAACCTAAAAACAATTTATGGTATTGAAAAATTAGCGTTCGAACAAATAAATACAAAGTCTTCTTTACAGTCCATTATCAACTTCTTTAATAACTGGCTAAGTGGCGCCAACCGCAAATACAACGTTGTATAATAAATCCGTACTTGCAGTTAGAGCAAGGAATATGAAAGGTAAAGTCACCGCAATGAGTACGTAAAGAAATTTCTATAATCATAAGACCGTCGTCGAATGGCGAATGCTATAAGTACATGTGGAAGCTATTTAGAAAATATACCGCGAAACAAATGTTATACTTACTGCACAGTACAAAATAAAGGATTGCTGATAATGATATTAAAATAACTGTAGCTCATCAAAATGATATTTGTCATCATCATTGAAGAACGTAACCTATAATTGCTGTTGCTAATTGTATTTCCAATGAAAAGACTAACAAGTCTAATAACTCCTACTGTTCATGTATATATACGAGTATATTATTTACTAAACAATGGGCGATACAAATTAATGTTTTGTAGAAAACCTTTTCGTTTCTCTGACTCACTACAAAGTTTCGTTAAACATGTAAAGCTAGTGTGGCTTATGTATGCACATCTGATAGAAGAGAAGAAATGTTGATACTTAAACTTGTGTTTGTTTTGCTCCATTCGCTCCCTACGTAACTGAAACAATCAGGAAGTGGCAGTGAGCAGTTCATTATCGATTTATTCAGTGTTTGCCACTGTTTGTGCCAAATTAACCAAAAAGATCAAATTAATCTTATAGAAAATCCTAGTAGTAGCGCGATGAGAAGGCGTAAAATATATAGACGTTCCATACCAAGAATCGTGAATCGCTGGACATTGACGCTGTTTTGGACATTGACCTATATAAAACATCCGCTAGCAGACGATTCAACACATCATCCGATTGACTTGTAAATAGCATTTCGTTGAATAAAAACCGTAGACAATAGCTGTTCCTGAATGACGCGATGAGGCGAATTATAAACATTATTTAATGGATTGTAAATGTTTTCTATTCTATAAAAACTAGTCTATTGTACAATAATTATGAATGAAACTTAGTAACTGTATAAGCTTTAAATTTTAAAATTGCATTTTAAATGTATATAAAAATTACAGTTACTTTTTATATAATAAAACTGACTGAATTTATAAAAATAAATAGGTCGTAATCTCGTAGCAAATCAAATAAGTAATAAATAGCATTAATACTAAAACTTGGATTAATGTAATTTAATTTAATATTAATTAGTAATAACATGTTTTATTTCGTTAGTTTTATTATATACTGATACTGAATAGGTAAAAGGGGCCATCCATAAACTACGTCACACGACTTTAATGGTTTTTGGAGTACCCCCCCCCCCCCCCGTCCTTATCAAAGTGTTACGTCGCATATTTTGCAATTTCAGAAATTATTAAATTAAAACAACCTTATAATAATATTGATAGAGTTGGTAATATTTTAAAGGTTTTCGTTAGAGTTGAAGTTTAGTTTTAATACTTTAGATTTATACATGTCACGTCACGAAGCTTATGACTCGTCCCCCCACCCCCTTGTCACACGATGTCACACTTTGTTGACCCCTCCCTCCCCCTTAACGTGTGACGTAATTTATGGATGACCTCATAAAGGAAAAAAGTATCTATTTAATTTTTGTGATATGGATGTTACAAAAATAGTATATAATAAAAATAATAACATGATAAATAGCGTTTCTGTTCTATTTTTAGGTGGTCCTTTTTTTACTTTATTTAGGGGCTTTGAAGCATATGCCTCATGTCAGCCCTATTGTAACCAAAACTACACAAAAGAAAAAGGAGAAATACTTAAATAAAAATTACCTACTAATGAAGACTCACAAACTTGTACAGTAATTGGGCAGCTTGGTTCCACCAAGTGTTGGAGATCTTCGACCGTTCCGCACTTTTCACAGATAAGAATTAATTCATGAGAAATCCAAACTTGTTCAGTGGCAAGTATGCGGATCTCAATCTACAAGCTATAACTATGAATTTTCGATAAAGCTTGGATTCTGTAAACCAACAACGTTAATAAATATGAGGAGGCTTAGCCTGAATGGATTTGTACCACATCCCTTTCATTACGATCTTTCATAAGTGTTCCTTCCAAAACTCGAGGTTATTATCCTTTATAACGAACCTTTATGCCTTGGCACATGTTAGTTTCATCATTGTTTATATTCTCTGTAATGAAACTTATTAAAATCTTTTAATTCATAAGCGGTATCACTTCAATATTGTTATTGTATTTATTGCATAGTAGATTCCCTCACCTATCATAACACCTCTGTCGCTAAGGGAAATACTCCACCAAATTTTGGGCGCGCACACAAACAAGAAATCGGGCTTGTAGGTATGTGTGCTATTTACGTTCGGTCGTGTTCACAGCTGTGCAGGGTCATTGCCCTCGCGTGCGCGTAACAAGGTGAGTCGTATGTCATTACATTTTGTCTTCTCTATTGGTAATACGAAACGACTTGACATGGCTATATATTCGCAATTCGTATTAATCAGATGATGATGTCATCCACACATGCGATATTATTAGTTTGTACATTTCAACCTGTTTGCGATTTATACGTGGACCTACTACCGAGTCAGGATTAATTGCTGGATTTTAGATTACTTCTGCGCAGAAATCTACATGATTTGTGAGGAATAACGGATAGAGACACTCATATAGTCGTCTAAAAATATGTACATAACCCTTGTAGGTTATGTACATATATATATGTACCATACTAGGTAAATTTTGAGATAATCAAATTTCAGTAAGAGAACTCATTTGAGCTGTACCATTTTTAAAACATCATTTACATATTAGAAATTCGAATTCCGAAAAAAAATTAGTCAAAACGAAAATAATGAAAATGTATGCACCTTTTACTGCATTTCGCGCGCTTTTCTTTGCTACAATGAAATTCGAACTAGATCATTTTCGTGCAATGATGTTATATGATTTTAAAGTTGGTTTAAATGAAAGTGAGTGTAAAGATTATTTATTTATACTATATTATTTACGAGACCTCGCACCGTCCTGTGCAACAATTTTTAATGGTTTTCTCAATTTAAACAAGGAAATTATTCCTTGAAAGATGTTGAGAGAAGTGGCCACCCTGTGAGTTGTTCTGTAACGAATGAAAATATGGAGGAGGTAAAGAAAATGTTGCACGAAGACCCAAAAACTACCTTCAAACAGATATACAGGAGATTAAAGATTTCATCGCCGGTTATTCATAAAATTTTACACCAACACCTTCAAGTCAAAAAGCTTTGTTCGCGTTGGGTTCCTCATCCACTGACTTCTGAACAAAAATAAGCTTGCGTGACATGTTGAAGAGAAATGATTGTAAAATTCGAAAACGGAGAGGGATGGAATATATTCAATATTATTACTGGAGATGAGAGTTTGATCTATCAGTATGACCCACTAACTAAGCGGCAATCAACGGTTTGGATGTTTCCAGACGAAGAGCCTCCCGGGAAGGTCAACATTGGCGCAGTGTGGTCAAAGAAATGGTGGCAACAATTCTTTAGACGCTCAAAAACTGTAATGCCCAATGGTAGAGTGAAATGTGTTTACCAACTATATTCAATGTGTTAAATCAAAAAGTTCAAAAACAGGTTTGAGAGGGCTTTTCTTGCATCATGACACAATGCATCGTCTCACAAAGCAAAACTTACCCAAGAGTTTTTGAAGACCACAGAGATTCAAGAATTGAGTCACCATCCTTATAGCCCCGATTTAGGTCCATGCGACTTCTTTCTTTTTCCAAAAGTGAAGCTTGGACCCCGTGGCATTCTTTTCGAGAGCCCTGAGGACGCTCGGAATGCTTTTATGGCAGCTGTTGAGGACGTCGCTAAAGAAGAGTATCGCCGGTGTTTTAAATCTTGATTTAGACGAATGAATCGCTGTATAGAGACTAATGGAGAGTATTTTGAGTAGTTGTAAACAAAATTTGTGTTGTAAGCCAAATATTTTTTTTGTAACTCAAAATTTACCTGTGAGTAGCATATAAATCAATCATTAAGACACATTCGACTGCAGGCTTCATATGCCATCTGTTGTTTTTGTGCCTTCTCATCTAGATCTTAAGGAAGACGCATTTGTGAGATAGATACATACCTGTAATTTTGGTTCTAAGTTGTTTATTTCTAAGTTGTTGTTTAGTTCTTTCAAACTACGTTATTTATTTATTACGCCCATTTTAGCGGGCTTGGTTGAAAGATATTGTGCATTAAATTGCTTCTCATACAAGGAATTATTGAATGAGAAATCTTAGAAGAAATGAGACTTAGAATGAAAGATAGTAAAGTCGCTACAATTTACACTATGACGCCATAAAAGCATGTTATAAGCAAATAATAAGTAACCAATAGATTGTTTTTGTGCCAGCTGTTTGTGTATCGAAAACTGGAACAAGACGAAAAGAGGGCAAATGAGTTCATTGATATCCTTTAATTAATTCGGTTAGTATATTGGTCTTATAAATATAATATTTTGCTGGGAAATGTGTCTTAAAAAAATAAACTATCTGGGAAATTTTATGTAAAAGTTAGCTTTTGTACATATTAATCAAGAAAAATCATACAAATTATTATAGGACATAAGGACTGACATAAGGAAGGTTCCTAATAAAAACAGGGTCAAGAAGAAGCTTTGGGAACAACACTGCGAGCGCCTCCGAAATTCACACAGTTCATACTATTTTTTCCCTTTTCACTCTATGTTTATATTATATGTATGAATGTATTAAAAATATTATATTTACATTATCTTATTCATATGTATGGCATATATATTAAATATCTATTTTTAGTATGTATATTTATATATTATATTATATTCTATTATATTCTCTCGTAGTAGTAAAAGGTAAACAAATACCTTTATTATATGCGTTCAGACCCGATTTAGAATATAAAACATCTTAATATTGTTATATCAATTACATATATACATATATGTATAACAATTGTATATATATATAATGATTATCGTATATTGTTTATTATATTTATTGGTACACATACGGATGTGTACTGGTTATCAGTACTCTATTTAACTTAGTAAAAATTCTAAACCTAATTTTGAAATCGATTAATCTCCTCCAGTCCGGAATGTATCACGTAGGAGACGGCATTAAGGCTCGCGCATATTACACCCGCGTCGCGGCGCACGGCAAAACTGCGACAACGCACATTACAGATACGGCGCGGCGGGCCGCAGCTCAACGCAAAAATTAAAGTCATCGCACAGCGAATAACTCTCGAATTACGTCCGTTAACATTCAATGTACATTCAAGCGGACAGCGTCGCAACGCATAACATCGAGGAATCAGCGTATAAATACGGCTGGCAAGCGGTCCGTTAGTGCGCTGCGCTGCGGTACAATGCGGTCCGCCTCTAGGGTGCGATGGTTTATACAAAATTTATGAAAATTATTCAGGAGGATTTTTGCAATGTTATGTGCGATGCAGTGCGGCCCGCCGTAATATGCATGAGCCTTTAGATAGCACAGCAAACACCCACTGTCCTATCGATAAGAGCCAAATAAAGGGGATGACTAGGGGAATGAAAATATTATGGGCCCTCCCTGGGCACACGCAGGTTACTGCTATGGGGTACGTTAAAATGATTAGCTAAACAAACATCGAAAACTATTCGTTCGTTTCGAGAAAATATAGAATAACAGACGGATTATGGTTACGAATAGAAGGAAGGAAATATTAGTGATATTTAACAGTCCTAAAATAAATAATATTATTACAGTCATGTTAGCATGATTAATATCACACATGTACTAAGTACGATAATACATATATAGTTTCTTGCACATTTACTTGAGAAATACAAACAAAATAAATGCTAGATGTTGCAAGGATATGTCTGAAATATGCAATGCTTTATTCAACAAGTGAATAGATCAAGTATTGGATGGAAGAACAGAAAAAACGAACATAGTACGAAAGCACTAACATAGTTAGTGCTTACGAAAGCACTAAACTAACATAGTTCGCCGTAGAATGGGGAAACCAGCGTATGAAAGATATAGGTAATTTGAAAGAAAGGAAAGATGAATGAATAAAAATAATCAAGTGTTAAAATATTCATGTTGAAAGTACCGCTACTGTTATGATGATTTCATGATGGTAATATCTGATCTCAGTTTAACCTTTTTAACTTTCTAGTGCAGGGCACAGGTTTCTACAAGGCTCTTTTAAATCATTAGGTGGTTTCCGGTCATAATCCACCACGCGTGCCCAGTGTAGTTTGGTGTATATAAATGCTCCAAATTTTGGACGGTAATATACAGAAAACAATTCCTTATGCCCATAGTAATAAACAATTTCCAAGGTTGATCCTAATAGGCAGGATCCATGAAAAGAGAGCAGCACTAGGTCGCCAGAGAAGGAGATGGATGGACCCACATTAAGGAATGGTCCGGCCTCAAGTACCACCAATTAGAGATTGCGGCAAAAATGAGACAGAAATTTCACCACATGATGATGATGAATAAACAATAACACTCAAAAACAAATTTACTTTTACAAATTCAGAACTTGAGAGATTGGTATAAAAAGGTGAAGCCTTACAAATAATTGGAATTAAGTTAAAAAGAATTAAGTATGGAATAAAGTTAAAGAATATTTATTGACGTGACGACATCTGTTATTTTAAATGTGGTTCAAATTTCAGATAGCGATGTCGTTCGTAGACACGGAGATGCGCGGGCGCGGCTGTGGCCCACATTTCGCGTTCTATTTTCACTGCGGCCCGCGGTAGCGCCCTCTATTATTAGATCCGCATTGTTTATTACGACTGACCGATTTACATTCAAAATGGTTATACTTCCTCTGTTTCGATTGTGACTGTCAGAAAATGCGTAGGTTTTTACTATCTACTGTTTATTTTGTGGTAAATCTGAAGTTTGGTCTGTGTACGGTTCGAAGTTTAGGAATTGAAAACTCAATGCTTTACCAACAACGTTTAATACATAATAAAAATATGTATTGTAAACGAAACCATAGCGCGGTGTACAGATGGTGTGAGCGCCATCTGTTGTTAGTTTCAGGTAGAAATCGGCTTAAACCGTCTTGATTTGCGGCATACTTATCTTTCTATTTATAATTAATGGCAAATCATTGTACGCCCATGGGGTATATTACAGAGGAACATACCATTCTAATTCTAACATCTTTTAGGTGCCTGTAATTATCACAGTGAATAAATAAATTAAAATGAAAAAAATAACAATCGAGTTATTTTTTATTACTTATTTATTAGGTACTAATACTAGCAGTCATGAGCGTAGCCACGATAGGGCAGGTTGGGTCGCGTGCCCCCCTTCTACCCGGCATAGGGAAGAATAAGTAACAGACTTTATGCAATATACTACCTCTATTTAAATTATAAGAAAATACTACTTTACTTTTTTACTTTGCCCCACCCTGGATAAAATGTTTGTTTTTGCCCCACCCTGAATAAAATCCTAAATACACCTTTGCTAGCAGTGCCAGTGACATCGTGCGCGTAGACGTTAGAGTATGTAAGGGTAGCTTGATTCCCGTAGGAACTTTATAATTGATCGGGATACAAAGTACCCTAAATGTTTTCACATTTGGTTCTAAGCTAAGTTTCATTAAGTCGTGATGCGCGTTCCGTGGGACAGAGGACAGACAGACAAAAATTCAAAAAATTGTTGTTTAGGAGAGGTATTACAGAGGTATTATCATTAATACAGAGGTATTACTCGTACTTACACTGCAACTTTCTCAAAAAACATTCAATGTATAGACACGGTTTTGTTACGATTTTATTATATGTATAGATTGTTGTATTATTTATAGATAGCCAAACAAAAACATTATTAATGTATTAGTGGAACTTTCAAAACAATTTCCCATTAATCTTATGTTGCTGAGTTTACAGTTTGCTCGCTCTACTTCCAAGGACATTCAACTTCGTTCGACTTAAAATGAGTACCTGAAACACTGTAAACATTTCTATATTTCGTGAACTAATTATGCTGAGCAATGTACTAATAATTTAAAGGAGTCAAACAGCTGTGTGAACATAAATAGCTTGCTATAAAATACCTACGGGGGTTTATTTTAAGATCTGTAACAACTAGAGCTTGTTCATTTGGAATGTTTCCAAAGTTTTACCTAAGAATGTTGCGATTTCTTGTCCTTTTGTTTAATTGTTTCGATTACTTGGCTCTATACACCGTTTCGGCTATACATATATGTATATATTATATATACCATATATATATATATATCTAATGATATCAATATGATTTTAGGAATTTTAAGATCAATTATTTCCAAATTAGAAACGCAATATGAGAACATTACAAAACGAGATTTTAAATAGTTATCAATTTACGAATGACTAAGTAATTTAAATTATATTAATTCGTACTTATACGTATCTGATAACATTGAACTAATTTTGTCATATCACGACCTCTGTCTAATTTTTTTATATCGTCTGTTTACTCATATTCCAATCAAATTGGGCACATTACAAAACAGCAAGAAAGTAATCTCGATCATGTTATCGTAGCATACGATGAGAACATGCGATTAAGTTGTTTTCCTTCGGCACTCGTTTCTGTGTCACTAGGTCAATATCTGCCAGTTAACAATTTGCAAACTGCTTACAAAACCGGTTTTGTTATACCAACATTACACTGCATCGTATTATCAGGTATTTATTTATTATCAAAATAAAATTTCGCGTAATGTTTTATTTTTTGTGCGCCGTACATACATTACAATAATATGTAAAAATAATTAGATATACATATTTTTCGTACATTTAACACACGATCATTAAAATATACACATATTTATAAAAAAAATATATAAAATACATATGACCAATAATTGCATAAAACAATAGTGTTTATGGGTAATGCAGACAAGAAAGAATAGAAAATTGCTAAACAGCAACAAGCTATAAAACCAAACCAGCAACAGAGCACGAGTCAGCAATACGTAGATTAGATTAGAAGAACAAAGAGTTTCCTCATATTAATTATTATGATTGCGTAATCTACGATGACCTAACATGGAATGTATGAGATGTCAGACATGATGCAGTTGTGCAAGTGGCGAGCGTGTCGCGCAAATCAGTACTAGGTCACTAGGCCAATGTCACATAGGCCGACGTGCAAGCCGCGCTCAATTGGACATTATCAATTTAAAATTTACCAAAACTATATTGTCATGATTTCTTAGGCCAAAAGGCCACCTGGCCGGAGGGCGTCACACGGTGCGCTTCCCGGTACGTGGCCTCCACTCGAGGACTCTTCTATCCCATCGGTTATCAGTCCTGCGGCAAATGTGACCTGCCCATTGCCACTTCAACATGCTAATTCTGTGAGCTATCTCGGTGACTTCAGTTCTTTGGCGAATCTCTTCCTTTTGAATATTATCCCGCAATGAAACTCCGAGCATAGCCCTCTCTCTCGATAGCTCGCTGAGCGACTTTAAACTTATGGATCAGGCCGACCGTCAGAGGCCACGTTTCCGCACCATATGTCATAACTGGCAGGACGCAGTGATTGAAAAGTTTCGTCTTCAAGCATTGTGGTATAGGCAACGAGAAGAGTCGACGTATTTTCCCAAATGCTGCCCAGCCGAGCTGAATGCGTCTATCGACCTCTTTGGTGAAGTTGGACTTGCCTAGTTAAATGGCCTGCCTAAGATAGACAACTTCAACACCTTCAACGCTTACCGATGCCGGAAGAACATGTTCGTTGAACGTGATTTTTGTCTTATCTATGTTCATTCAGCGACCGACGCGTCGCGATGTTGCGTTAAGGCCGTTCAGCACCCAGATCAAATCTTCCAGCGATTCCGCCATGATGACTTTATCATCGGCGAAACGAAGATGAGAGATGTACTCACCGTTCACATTGATTCCTCGCTCCAGGCCAGCATCCTAAATGCACCTTCCAGCGCGTTTGTGAACCGTTTCGGAGATATTACAACGCAACGCAGCTGGATCATCGACATGGCCCTCGACACAGTATACAAGAAAATATTTTTATCATAATCAAATAAGGATAACTCTGCATTCTTATTTAGAATGTTATCTTATCTAAAATCTACACAATGACGTGTGGCAGTAGAGTCACTCACCATTATGATTTCTTGATAATGCTCAGCAAAAAATGAATGATTCATGGAAAGGTAACGTGTAACCCGAACCAACAAACCAGTTCAAAATTTCCACGAAAAATAAAGCTCATTTGGTTTGTGCGTGTTCTGTAATCTGTGTATTGTATAATATCGGAAGCAAACGCGTTGGTAATGTCGAACGCTGGTACGTTTTATCCATATGAGATAACTCTTTTAACATTTGACATTTTGAACTTAAATGCCATTGTAAACAAAACGCAACCTTCACAATTTACGTAAATATACACACCAGTATTACATTTACAGTCCAGAAAAATAGTTTTGTATTTGAATAATAGACATATAACACTATACAGTCAAATTAATTTTAGACAAAATGTATAGGAGAGAACGTACTCGTAAATCATTTCGCAATAAACACATTTTCTTTATTCTCTTTCGATAATTGAACACTTGCTATAGTCTTTTGCAAAAAAATACACTATAAATATAGACATTTGTTTTGCGTATGCACAAGTAGGTATTCGTACACACGAGCAGATGACTTCCTTGTTCCCTTCACTTCTCAGTTTACATCTTTGTCGCATTTAATGTAATATAGATGTATAGTATTAGATATTTTGTACAATAAAATATAGTAATAGATAGTAACTGAACATAAGTTAGCAGTTAGAAGCAACGCGGAAGTGCAGGTGAAAGTAGAAAGCTGCGCGCGCAACGTTTACCTAATCGGCTGCGGGCGGCGCGGTCTCGCGGGCTAGTTACATCAGCGGACGACGTTACAAATGTGAAAGTCAATGTTACATTCGATGATTGTGCTGCTTTTGATCGCGATGACGATTTGGCATTCCCAGACAACATTATAACCGATAATACCGTTAGTAGGTAATAAGATATCGTAGAGAAATTTCTACAAGTAATGAAGAAAGAAAGATAGTTAAAATGTAATATACAACATACTGTTATGTATTTATGTAGGTACTTAAATGTAAAGAATTTTGATTATGGATGAATTCCTAACAATACAACGTTTGGCACTGGTAATAACGAAGCAAGGAAAACAAACAGATAATAATGAGGATTCAATTTACAAAATAGAGCGTGGAAGAGAAAGTGCTGTTATCGCAATGGTAACAACGATAAACATTATCTAAGTAGGTCGACGTGCGCGAACCAGCGCAAACCACTGCTATTTATCTAACAAGTATTGGTGTATAATGTGCATCTACTGTTTACTTGACATAAAAACATTGAGACTAAAATGTACAGCATTGAAAATACGAATGAACGGAATTCCGTTATGTGGATTTTAGAATCTTAAACCATTGTTTGTACTCTAGAAAGGATGGACACCAGACTATATAATTTTAGTTTAAATAACTAGTTACTAATTTGAATATTAAAAGAAATCAAGAATAACAAAGACATTATTCCTCAGTCAAAATACATTGATCGATGAATGACATACAATATGATAGTGTGGATTGTGATTTAGTATCTCCTGAGAATCAGCCTAGTTACTTCTTACAAGGTTAATTAATCTTATTTTTCTTTTTTCTTTCACAGACCAAACATCAATATCTCTATTTTATTCTTCAGTTTGGGTTTAATTAGGTACTATTAATCATTAGATCCATATTGTGATTTAATTTAATTTATGTTACTTAAATTTATGACAATCGTCTCCAAGGAAAAGGTGGCCACGAGATCTAGGATCTGATAATTATATCCGTAGACTGTTAAAAGATGAATAGCTGATCTCTGATCTTTGTTGCGTAAATAAAAATCAAGATTTAGAATGTCATTAAATTCCTATAGATTGATCGATCGCAAAGTCCTCGACCCAAATTAAATACCGATTTGATGACCAATTTTGCTGAAATTTTATGATCCACTTACGGAAGTACCAAATATCTATCAGTTCACTCTGCAAATTGTGAAACCAGTATTTGATTGTATTATCTATCAAACTAATCAGACTTTGTATTATCAGTAAAGATAAAAATCCTAACATCGATTATGGATTAATAGCTAGAGTAACACATCTATCTTACTTTGTTATGTTTAACTCTATAAAAGTCAACTGAATTATAGACATTACCCATCGAAGAAAATTGAACTACTTACTTATTTAAACTCATAAATCAAACGTTTGATAAAAAACAAATAATTTCAAATCTTACAAACGCTTGTCAATTAAAATGATTAGTTTTTATAGTTAGTATTAACCTTAAAAAATTAGGATAGTAATTATAATTACGAAATGAACTGATGCCGAATTAGTTTATTTCGTTATTACTAGCATAGTCGTGAAATGAACTAGTCACAAAACAAACGTAATACAACAAACAAACTGTTGTTACTTTCTGGGTTATTCCAAGAAATTAAATAACAACAAAGTCATCCAAATATGCAACAAATAAAGGCTAAATGTTTACTGAAACGGACAACAAACTGTAATTTCAAGTAAACTGAAAATGATTGAAGTCTTTATGACCTTTGTTTCGAATGAAGAGAATCAAATAAATACATCGGAAGTAACATTCCTAAAAAAAAAACAATTGCAAATGAATTTCATTATGGTATTTTAAATGTAATACAGGATTTAACAGAAGCAGTTTGTTTCAATAAAGTTGATAAGAGCAAGTGTGAATAATGAATGTCTTCCTTATAGCAGGCCGTTTGGTTAGTTGTTAGCCATTAGGAAACGCAGACCGCCCGCGAGTGTGCCTTGACCTACTTTATGCCTAGTACTTACATAGGCAGACTAGAGATAAGTACGAGCTCTTGCAACCGCAACGGCGGGATGCAATCTTTTAAACCAATCAACGCAAAATGAGACATCGACAACTATTTAGGTACGGGGAAGATTTTAGACCAATATTTCCTTTGAAATTTTCACACCTTGCAAATTGGATAATTTATCATAAGGATCCGTGGTTAAATCAGAATAGCGGACAAAGCGCGTCCCAATATCAATTTTAATATTATTGGCTAATTGACTATTCAGTTCAGTCCCTTCTCTCTGATTAGGAAACATTTACAACGCATGTGACCGACAACTCACGTGTACGGTATATACATACATACGAGTTTCTCGTAACACGATCATCGATGTAACGTAGTATGTACTACTGTGGAATGGAAAATAATCTTGGTCGGTCACACAATACGAGCACCGACGAAACAGAGTAAACATCAAGTGAGCAAAATGTCAAGTGTCTTCATAGCGATCTAAATTTAGTGAACTTGCACATGAGGTTGCGTCGCACGTCATTCGATTCGTAAAGATGGCGTCTGTAATACGCGATCTCGATTGTCTCATTAGGTGTGCAGCCTTGTTCAACAATTCATACTGATTTATACGTATACGTGGCCTGAAGGCCAACAAAGCCTTACACACGGTAGTGAGCGTGAGAATTCGTAGAATATCCAGTTGCACCTGCCCAACGTTCAGATAAAGAGTTTCGCTGTTTATTCTCGTATAATAGTCGTGTTATCGTAACTGGTTCAGATTCTTTATAATATATACTAGCGACCCGCCCTCGCTTCGCTTCGGTTTATAAGTTTTTTTTTTTTAATTTCAAAATAAGGTATAGCCTATACACGGATAATGTAGCTTTCTATTTGTGAAAGAATTTTTGAAATCGGTTCAGTAGTTCCAGAGATTACCCCCAACATACCCACAAACAAACACAAATTTTACCTCTTTATATTTTAGTATAGATGTATTCTGTAAATGATTTTGTGTTTGTTTAAATTCGTAATTCTTATTTATAAAAGATGAATTAATAATTGAATTTAAGAGCTGTATCGAAGTAAAAATCTTTGTATATCGTTCGTATTGAAGTTTGAACTTTCATTAAATTATTTCGGTTGTTATATTTAGAAGCGGAGTGGATCTGTCTAAAGAGTAGAAATATATCTTAGCAGTTAAATAGATTTTTCAACATCTCGTAGCTCTGTAACGTACCAATTGTAAAAGTTCTTTAAAATTTTCTGAAGAAGAATTAATATGCACTAGTCATACATTTGATAGAAATAAAAATATTACAAAATAAAAACTATTCCCGAGGAATACAGTGTAATCACGTAATTATGAAAGAAAAATACTTACAATGGCCATCTAGCTGCGAGAAATCCAAACAGATAATCCAATATAGACACTAATCACTTGTTTACAAAGCATAACCAATCGAACAACTTTTACTGCAGTGTACACTTC
Organism: Sesia apiformis; assembly: GCA_914767545.1. Classification (NCBI taxonomy): domain Eukaryota; kingdom Metazoa; phylum Arthropoda; class Insecta; order Lepidoptera; family Sesiidae; genus Sesia; species Sesia apiformis. The sequence goes on from OU611953.1 coordinate 16,334,433, forward strand.
ACTTTATATATCCAAGACAATAGCACTGATATTAACTATAATCCAAATATTATAAATAACGTTACAAACACGGTAATTTTAAGTAACCTCACTAATTTCACAAAGTATTTCTTCAATAACAGTATAAAATACGATTACATAAAACTTCACACGCCGTATCTGGGCTCACACCCAGTTCCAAGTAGGTAGGTAGGTAGGTACCTGTAACAAACAAGACAAAGCGGTTGTAAGTTTTATTCCTTCTGATGTCGTACACGGAAAGTAGTGTTCTTGAAAACTAATGACGAAGATAAAACACGCACGTACTTGGCTTGTATGAGTTTTAAACCGTACAAAATAAACTATGACGTAAAGAATTGTATAGGAAAAGTGCGAAAAGCGTACAACATATTTGCCGACCAAACGATGACTGACTAGCTGGCGCAATGACGGGGTCGGGGGAGGGGTGAGCAGGCAGACGGAGGACAGAGCGAGGGAGGGAGGGCGTCTGGCCGACTGGTTGGTCGACCTATTGGCACCCACACAACCACAGTATAACGAGCCGGTAAAAATTGTAGGCTGTTTTTGTGTGATGCTCTCGATGCTTGTCTTATTTAGATGATGTTTTTGTATCTTGCGTTTGTGTTCATCCGAAATTTAGACTTTAGCAGAGGTTTTGGCCAGATTTAAATACGCGTATCAGGAACTGTGCAGTGATGTTTGACGCCGGTCATCCGAGAAGTCTAGGCAACCTTCAGGAGTTCTCATGGCCGCTCGCTCGGGCGTAAAGGTCATCCTACTGTTGCTACAGAGCAAATAACAATAGCTATCGACTTGCGCATAGCTAGTGCAAAAACCTAAAGATTTAATAAATTGTTGAAACTTTTTGATCCAATAAATATAATAGATAAATGTTTTTAACATTAATTAATAAGATAATAATGTACCTACTACAGTACAGTGTGGGATTTCCTTATAATTATATTCCGTGGTACCTAATACGTACATCCAAACTCTGTTAGGGAAGTGTGAGATAACAACGTTATCATTTATAATGATAACTGATAAGATAAGTTATCAGAAATAGTAAAGGACATACCGGTTGTTGAGAGTACATATTTGAAGATTACGAAATAATATATTACGAGAACAAGTTTGGACTTCCCTCTTTATTGTACGTGATCTGATCATGTAGGTACATATTATTATAACCTTGAAAATGAAATTCAATGTCGCTGTAAATAATTTAATATGTATATTTATAATAAGGTATGTTGATTTTAAACGACATAATTCTGTGAAATTACCAAAATAAGAGGAATATACGGCAGAGGAATGGATTAAAGTAGATAAACCAACTGATAATGTAGACAATTTCCTGACGGAGCTAAAGAATGTTGTAGCCTATATTTGCAATATCAAAGTGGCCATTGCGCCGATGACCTTTGACCGTTTTCAAAGCCTTTACGAAAAACACCGAGTCAGGGCCCCCTAAGAAAACTTCGCTGCGCCGAGCCGCGCAGGGGAACCTATTTATTTATACTGGAGGATGGGACGGGCAGCAGAAATGTTTAATTTTTAAGGAGATACTTGTTTGTTCTGTAGCATCATTAATGGCAATTACGTTTAGTTACACTCAAGACACGAAGAAGACATCCATGTCTTCTTCCATTTTCCATATCTTCCAAGATATTACACTCCAGACACGAAGAAGACATGGAAGATATTAAACAAAGACAAGAAATTAAACAGAACTGGTTATGTTAATTCAAAAGCGAAGTAATTACTACGCCATTTTAGCGATAATATAAACGTAGTCGTTAAGACTGGATGTAAATCTAATTACATATCTCACGTTAATTATTAACTTGCAGTCAACTTTTTAATTAAAGAGGACATTTTTAAAAACGTTCATTAGCAATTACAATTCTTAGACATAATTTTACTTATCTGAAGAAAATGCGATCAATACGACCTCTTTATTACTTTAAGTAAGAAATAATTTTGTACAGTAAGGCTCCTTTTCATATATTGTAAACAGTTTATTTTTATATGTAGAAAAAACGCAGCAGACGAGCATACAAGTCCACCTGATAGGAAGTGGATACTGTTGTCCATAGACATCCGCGATACATGCCAACATCAGTCCAGAATGACAAACGTTGGCACGCTCCGGATGCGCTGCCTACCTTTGCAGATTGAGGAATCGATTGGGAATTGGGGAAGGATAGGATGGGATGGGATGGGAATGGGCTTTGGCATATCTCACTCACTACCGAAACACGTACATACCAATTGAGGAAATACGATAAAGTAGGAAATGCAGTACATTTCAAGGTAGTCTTCTGTGAGAGAGCGGTAATGTGGCCAGTCAAGTGCGCCCAGCGGCTGTGGGAATGCAGCATGCACTCTCCCTCATAAACACTACACTAACATCTTCCCTGCTTCAGTATCGAATGTTAGGTTGTAGTTTCATTCTTCTTTCTATAGTAATCTCTCGATGTCGCTTCTTCTCTATCATTTTTCGCTTTTTGCGTATAATGAATACTCAAATACTTGTTGAATTGGGTTCAATCAATAAACATAGTATCCCGTATTGCTCATTCGAACCGCTACGCATCGGAGATAAATAAAAATAAATACACGAATAATCTTCGTGGGGGTAACGCACTTGTCGGGTCTTGCATCTGTCTCGCTCCCACTTGGGCGCTCGAGATTATTTTTTTTTCTACTCCGAGTCATCGCCTCGGCAGTTCTTTTATTTTAATGGCGGCGACATACTCGTACCTCGTGGCAAAATCAGCGAACCTTTCACTGGACGGCCGTCAAATGCGATTAAATTCGCAACTCGATTGAGAAATTCGATTGCTGATGCGGTAATTGACTAACAGTTGTACTTGGAATCGATTGTCAAGGTCTACTTACACGTTCTTCGTTGACGTGATGAGATTTTACAAAAGTGTATGAATGTAATTAACACATTGTCATAAACAGCACAATATGGTCAATAAAACCAAAAATGGCTCTTTTCCCAGTAAATAAAACATTTCAACAGATCTAAAATCCGTCGAATGAGCAAAATTTAACAATTACGGCTACACATACCTGAGTCAGGCGCGGTGATTCGCCAAGCGAAATCGTTGGTTATATTGCAAAACCGTCAATCGCAAGGTTAGCACGTAGGTTAAGTACACTTCACACTAGCAACACAAATGAAACATGGTATTCATCTAAATCGTAAGAATTCTTGTTTGTAGCAAAAGGCACGTTCAGCGTCGCGAGCGAGCCAACACTGGGACCTGTTCTAGAGAAAGTGACCGTTTCCGTGCGATTACTTTCCAAGCAGTCAAGTTTTGGTTACTACAGTACCACTGCTTCAAGACTACCGTTACGTAGAACGGGGTCATGCGTAACATTTTTGGCTGGCAACAGACTCCATTTCGACGGATTATGCAAATATTTTTAAGTTGGTCTCTAGTTTTTAAGGTTATATGCTAATGGGGTAAAGGGCAGAGAGCAGATTAGAGCTCACGAACGAACCCTTTGTTGTTCGGGCTGCTTAAACTAAGAGTTGAAAGGGTATCATCATCCTTGTTATAGGACTGCAATATTTGACATTATGACGTACGTATATTTGGCACTAACGTGCCCGCTGATGAATGGACAAAACTTTAAAATAAATAGATTTTGATAAAAAAAAAATAACAAACACAAAACAGCACTACTATAAACACATCCATCCGGTGCGGTGGTTACCGAGTTAAAATGTATAAATTTTCATGACTTATTCTAATTTTCATGTATAAACTGGGTTCTGCCAGCAGACTCCTTCGATAATTTGTTACACTTGTACAGGTACACTCGACCTTCGCTCAGGACCTCCTTGGGGAATTTTTGACTCCGTGTTATAAAAAATCACTAGGGATAGGACCGTACTGGAACACGTGGGGTGCTCCGATTTGAATCGTTGTAGTCTCACAAAAAAGGCGTTGTAAAAGTTGTACAACTTACATATTTGAACCTAATAGGATTTTACTTTTTGAACTTAAATTCTTATATTAAAAAGTTTTTAAGGATTCGAGTTTTTAACCGCCATTTTGAATTTGTTAGAAAAAAACTTTTTAGAGCTATAACCTCTCGCTACTACGCCGAATCGTGTAAGACCTCATCTATGGAAATCCCTTCCGTGACTTATTTTCCGCGAGAGTATGAAATAAACTCACATATATAAACAAACTGCTAAAATCATAACCTCCTGTTTAGCCTCGCCATAGTCGGGTAAAACATTAAGTAAATAATGCACACGCAACATGGCGTTCTATTATCTGAAATAATTAGCAAGGAAGCAAATACCATTGAAAGGTAACTAACTTACTAAGCTGTTAGATTGTGAAATGGGTTATGTAATAAACTTGCTATAGTAATACATGAGGCAAAAGCCTTAATTTGCTGTACACGGAAAATAATATCGTTGCATAACCGGAACGAGCTGGACCATCGTAACAAATTGACGATATGAAATAATGAATACATCGATTGAACGTAAATTAAATAAAACTGAATAAATAATCCTACGTTAATTTTTTTCGTTAATGTCTATTTTTTTTAAACAATAATTACTAAAAAAATATTTTAACTATAAGACGTTTTACAAAGCATCTAACAACTAACATTACCATATAACTAACATTTACGATTGTTTACAATCTCATGAAATAAAGATGATTGGCCGATGGTCCAAACAAAATCGACTGCGTTAACAATAGCCAGCAAATTCAATTAGCGAATGCTGTTTAGGTATTTATCTAAGTACATACTTTATTTGTATGTAAGTGTCATCTAGGGTTTCCGATTTCTCGAGGTTTTTTAGTTCTCGGGTGTCGAGAGTTCTCGAGCCTGATTTCTCGGGTCTTCTCGGGTTGTCGAGAAAAAAGTAAATTTTTGTCTAGATTTTTTATTTAAATAATAAAAAGAGTCTTTAATTTAATTGTGTTTATTTTAAATGATAAAATCAACATAATTTGAAACAAAAAACTAATTCTTAATAAAAAATCAGCTCAAAACAAATATACTAACTAAAAACAATCATATTTTTTCTTCTCACCATAACTAATCTCACTAATTTTTAATAAAAAACAAAATCTCTGTTAACAATCAGCTTAAAACAAACATTTTTAACTAAAAACAATCATAAATTTTCTCATCATAACTAAAAGTCACTCACTAATCTCACTATGTGGGTGATATGGTATGCATCACAATTTTTGGCAGTTTTAATGTAATTAAATAATAGGTATCTGCTATTAATACGAAAAAAATAACTGTCTTTAAGCCTACTTATTAATTCTTATAAAATATGCCTTAAGATAAACTAAAGCATTAATAGATTTATCAGACAGGCGGCTTCTAATCTTACTGACCACATTTCCCGATATGGAAAATACCCTTTCATTTTCTGTTGAAGTCGGCTTGACTGAAATTAATGCCTTGTATAGTGTTTCCAGATTAGGAGTCCTCTTGCCTGTTTTTTCAAATAGCAAAAACTCTTTTTTTATTATTGATTTTGAAAGCACCACAGCATTAGTTGATTCATCATTTTTCGAAACACCTTTTATTGCTCTCTCTAATTGAGCTGCAAAGCTGTCTTGTTCAGGTTCTGATTCGCTTACGCCTGCTTCAACAACTTCTGAATTATTTTCTGTCAAAGGTTCTGTAGTAGTGGGAACAGTGGGGTATAGGCGATTGAATAAGTCTTCAGCATATCCAATTAAAAATGTCTTGCTATTATCGATAAAATAATCACTCTTTTTGTGCATAAAATTATCGGGGCTGTTTAGGTAGCGTAGCAGCGATATTAGAGGTGTATTCCGACGATCTGATATTTTCATTTTAAGAGATTCTACTAATTGAAGAGCCAAAGGGTGGTCGATATTTTGTAATTGTTTTAGCAACACGTCTATTATAGCCTCTGCAGTTAGTAAATTGGCACCTTGTCTGCTCAATGCTTCTACTGCAAGTTTCGTTGGCGTCAATATCAACAGCAATTTTTGTAGTACACAAATATTTTCCTCCTTCCATTTAAATGAGCTATCTAAATCAATCAAGGCTTTTTTAATGGAATTTTTTAACTTCAAGAAACGCTCAATCATTGTTAGCTTTGAATTCCACCTAGTTCTGACATCCTGTAATAAGGCTAGTTCTGCCCCGAATTCAGTCTTCACATGTTTTTGTAGTGTGATATTTCTGAGAGGACTCTTTCTGAAAAATCTTATGATCGAACGGGTCTCATTCAGGACTTTATTTATGTCGTCATCAGGTTGCAATATAGATTCTTCATCAGATTCGTCGTCGATATCAGTGCTGGCTTCATCAGAGCTGCTGTGTTCATCGTCGCTAACAGGTGTGTTTCTTCTAGCAACTGTAGTTTCTGGTTTTTTTTTACAAAAGGTATCAAGAATAGCCAAATGGATGGCATGGTTTACACAGAGGACCATCTCACAGGGGCTCTCTCTGCCAAATTTTTTCATAACATTTGGCCCGTCGCTGGTTACGGCCAAGACGTAATGCTCGAAGTTTACCCCAAAGTATTTCAAACGCTCCTCTACTATTTCTCTAACCTCTGCGGCACCGCATTTTCCGGGTATGTAAACTAGCCCCAAATTGTAAACTTTTGCCTCTGCTGTATGGACACAGACGCTAAAATATCGTCTGTTTCGTATGCTTGTCCACTCGTCAATTGTCACACTTAGCCGGTTTCCTGATGTGCAAATCTGAGAAAGCTCTTTTATCATCTCTTTCTCCTTTTCATCATAAAACTTCAATATTAGGTTCATTACTTCGGTTTGGGTCTTTGGGAGTTTATACCCCTTGGCAACAAGTGATTCACGGATAAATTCACTTTTAGTAATGCCTCTTATAGTAAAACCGTCTTGGGCAGAAAGTTTAGCTAAAATTTCACCTAACGATTTTCTGGGTTGAACGTCAAATTTCAGTTTTAGTGCATAGTTTCAAAAGCACTTCTAGATTTTTTTGGTGCCGTCACCCCGGAACTGGACGAGCTGGTAGATCCGTCTTCTGTGTTCATTTGAGCCTCGGTGGATCTTACATCAATTTTGTGTACATGAGCTAAATGCCTCACTAGTCCGCTTGTGTTTGATCCTTTACAGGATATGGTTTTAGGACATTTTAGACATTGCGAATTTGAGGCGTCCTTATTTTTTTTGAAATATTTCCAAACTTTGGAAGTTTCCATCAGTTGTAAAATCTATAACAAACAGTTCAAGGATTAGTAAGTATTTTAGTACCTACAAAATAACTGACGCAACAGTGGGGAGGCCTATGCCCAGCAGTGGGTTGATGTGGTTAGGTTAGGCTGATGACGGGCGAAGCCGTGGACGGAAAGCTAGTTTTAAATAAATAATAACAAAACTTACCTGTTTGTTCTGCAATTCTATTACTCGTACGTTACTAAATAAGTACACTATGCTGGCTTTATGATCCGATTTTCAATCCGAAGTAATCCGAACACGGCGGGAGTTGAAACACGAATGAACGAAACACAACTGGGGCCGCGCGGGCGCTTGCGTTTGTCGGCGAAAACAAAGGATACCGACAGACACGAGCCGCGCTGTCAAAGGATGCCGCCGATTGCCGCCGCCACCTCGCATTTACAAAGAAAGCTAAGCGTAAAAATGTTTATTTAAATTTCTCGATGTCTCGACTTTTCTCGAGCTGAATTTCCCGGGAACGAGACCAACCGATTTCCCGGGAATTCCCGGGACGAGAATTCCCGGGAACAAACCCTAGTGTCATCTAAGTATAAACGCTATGTGAGTTTCGTCTCACACAGAAGTAGTGACACTGTTCATCAATCCAATAATAAGCTATAGAAAAGATATTGTTTATTTTTTAAGTTTTGTTTAACTTATTACATTCATGTGTACTAGTAGAAATCCATTCAGCGAAACTAGATCAACTCGCAAGTATACTACTGTGTCAAATAAGTTTCGGGATTTTTTTAATAAAACAAAAAAATATTGCTTCAATCGTCTAAACTTATTTTGTCGCCCTCGAAATAGGCTCCACTTGACGCAATACACTTTCGCTAGCGAATAATCCATTCGTCGAAACACTTCTTATAGGCCACTTTCCAGTATGTTTTTTTTTCGGTTTCGGTTAGCTATCGAAGCGCCATTCCAAAGCCTGTTGGTTGATTTGCATGCCAAACTCATAAACCCATGTTTTGTCACTTGTTATGATGCGTTTCAAGCACGTCCAGGTAGCAACCTGGTGGCGGGTATCTTTTTGAAGAAAATTCAGTTCCTTCGGAACAAGCCGTGCCGCGACGCGTTTCATACTTAAAACAGCAACCAAAATGGCGCGAACGGATTCGTAACACGTCAATTTCTTGAACTATCTCTCTTAAGCTAGCGCGACCATTTACCATCACCATGTAAAGGACCTTGTTGATATTTTTTTCAGTCGAAGACGTTGACGGTCGACCAGAACGAGGCAAGTCTTCAACCATTTCTCGGCCTTCTTTGAATGCTTTGTACCACTCATATGGTCTTGTTTTTAATAAAGTCGACTCACCGTAGGCCTTGTCTAACATTTTCAATGATTCCGCACAAGAAATATTGTAGGCAACACAAAATTTAAAATTCTTTGTTCGATATTTTTATCCGTTGTAAAATTCGCAAAGTACACTCGAGGTCATCTAGCAAATATGAAAATTTTCAAACAACTATTTGACGCCAAAACTTTACATGAAAATTAGCTACAATATTGCCAACCTAAAAGCAATATACATATTTTTACGCAACCATTATACGCGGGCTATTACAAGTACATATACAGTAGTATGCTGCAGATACAGTATGTATATGTACTTGTAAATGTAGATAACAGTGGGATGGTCCAGCCGTATCGACTCGAGACAGAGCGTCTTCATCTAAAAATGCTGGAATAGAGGCTAACGATTACCTCTAGTAAAGACCGAATTTAGTGCTTTCTGGGAACTTTTCTTGACAATGTCCTCAATTTTAGCTTTCATAAAAAAAACTTATTTTTGTGGATTTATCCGACAATCCAGAATTTATAATTATTTAATAATTTTTCGTTTGAATTATGTTAATATTAATTATAATTACCGTTTTTAATTATGTATTTAAGAGAGAACCACATGTAATTTAGGTAAGTTGTCGAAATACAAAGACGTGTAAGAATGAATATACGATATATACATATGTACATCGGAGTATATATGTAAAGGAGTAGTTTAGTCGTCTATTCATACAATATTTATATAGTACTTAATAGTACAAATTATGAGTTGTGTTGTGATTAATGTGGAATAGGCTGCACACTTAACCTTTTAAATGAAGGAGTCCGCGTGACGCATGTTGTTCAGGACATAAGGGCGGAATGTCAACGCCCTAAGGGTCGGAGAAAGGAGGGATTGCCCTCTGCTGGTCGGTCGATGATCGACAGTAAACTTTACAACTGTCAGCAACCCTCAATTTATTGTTGAAAGTTTATATCTGCTGTGTTTGTAAAAAGACATTGAAGTTCGTAGAGTAAATTATGGAGGATAATAAATAATAAATCACATACATTTCGTTATCATATAACTGATGTCTTAGCGCAGCCACACAAGATGCAAATATATGTTGCGAGAGACTTTTGTATTCTTTACTGAAAATGAATTACGCAAATGTCTGTATAAATTCGTAATGTGCGTGCTTGGCTTGTGACGTCGCCGTCCGCCGTCAGACCATATTACACAGAAGTTATTTGATAATTTATTTGTACAGAGATCTATCTCTGCAAGTGTCTATGTGAATTTATTGTATGTTATTTTTTAAAGATGGAAAATATTGACTAAATAAGAATAGTTGCACTTAATCGAAACTGATTAAAATAATTTAGATAAATACAGATACTGATAAAGAATCTGCCGTTACATTGAAACATTTTCTCACAGTTAACAGCGAAAATGTTTGGGAATCCCGAACAGTGTAATTGTTCATTATAAAAGGCTTTTCGGTGGCATTTATTGCCGTTACTCGAGAAACGCGCAACAGCCGCTATTCGACGCGCGGGCGCATACTAACATCAAGTCAAAAACATTGTGCTAACTGGCTCTCGTAAAGACGAATTTAGCACAAATATTTTGGTTTGTTACAAACTTTGAAAGAGAAAACATAATCTTTTAGGTTAGTAGGCGGGGCATATCGAGAAAATATGTCATGGTTAAATGCTGTAATTATGATAGTTAGACTTTGCCACGTTAAAACTAAATGTCTCTAAGGCCTTTACTTGCTGTAATACACTAGCTGAAGGGTCCCTGGATGACGTGGGCAGCGGGTGTGCTTCGCTGACTACGTTACACTGTGTTCGGTTATATTGCGGGACACATCTCTACACTGTTTTAATTGACAACAACAAGATGGACAACAAAGGGGGTGGAGCTTCCACTGTAGAGTTGGGTTCCCGGTTGTGGAAACCGTTGCATAAACCCCTACGATCGTGTTAACTGTATGTAACTATTCCTGTACAGTTGTGTCCTTTTAAGCGACAACTGCTGCTGCGCGAGCTTTCTTCCGCCTGTATGGCGGCGCGCTCGGCACGGAGCTCAGCCGCGGCGGCGCACGCGGTGGTGCGTTCTGATACGACGCCCATTTAACTCGATTTCAGCGAGCTCCAATTCTGCCAGACGTTGTACGTGCCGAGCCTCCGCGGCGAGCTTCATCGCCTTTACAGAAGCTGACGTTCAGCTGGAACGAGATGATGGAACTCCTGGACCAGTGGAGGCGGTTGTCGTTGGATGGACGAGCGGGGACGCGTCTGAACGGCTGGGTCTTCGCCGCTCCCTGTGTTGCTGCCAAAGCTATCATTTCCTCTTTTCTCGAGTGCGATCTCGCACGAATTTCCATTGGCATTATTTTCCACGGTAGAAGGACCAGAATATACCTGATTCAGAACTGTAGGAGAAGATGAAAAGCTGGAATATGCCTTAGAACGTTTACTTCTGTATAACGACATACGAAGAGGTGCCGTGTACTGGACGGCCGCGGCGTAATACTTTTCACAAATCTCTAAGAATTCTAAATTGAGTGTAGTTCATGTATACACCATTATACATTATTGTAAGTTATGACAATTAGTTACTTATCTAGGTCTAATACAATAATAAAGTTTATTTAATGAGGACAGTCATTTCATCATTACGTATCGACGTAACTCCCTCGTTATGTACGGATTAGAATAAAATTATGTACTTATATAAATATGTTTAATGATGCTTCCTTATGTCAGTTAATGAGATATTTATTTCTGTTATCAATAACCACCTAATAACGAGAGACACTAATGGCCGGAAAATGTAAGAACCTTTTATATTCCTTATCAAATGGCTAATTATCTAGGTATATTACGTAACAACAGATTCTAAGGACCGTAAAGTTCCTATTATTAACAATAATAGAATAATAGCTAGGAAGATAACAGTTTCAAAGGATACAGTTTGTAAAATAATTAGAGAACAGAAGGAAAAGGAACACATTGAAGTCACCTTTGAAAAAAAGAGCTCGATTATATTATGATTGTTAAATTCGATGAATTAGATAAATACGCAATAAGGCGAAAAGTACATTCATTATATTTAAATAACAACTAGGTACCGTACACTAGATAAAATTTTGTCACGCTGATGAGGATATTCCACCGTTCAGACGTACCACGCTACACGAGGATTCTGACTAATATGTATGTATTATTTTCCAAATAAATATTATGTTTAATAATATCTAAGTTTTGTTTAATATTTTAACTCGACTGTTACCTACTACTCCTCTACCATGCGAGTGCATCGATGACTCACTATTTTCTAAACGCGAACGGACCATAGCAATGACCATCCATCTCTCGTCAACATAATAATGCTGTTCTTTTTAACTTGTCGCTGCCAAGCCCTATAACTTAAATTTAAGATATTTTAATTTTGATTTCACCTCTTTTATTATTTAATTATAAATGTATACAAATGTCTCAAAAGGTCAATTACCCTAGTACTCTGTAATATACAGCGTAAATTGAATACAGTCGGCGACTAGTTTATTAAAAGATAATGCGAGCGGTGTGGGCTGACCTTGCAGCGCGCACGACCACCGCAATTAGGTCAGTAGGTCAGCATTTTTTCGCTTTTATACTAACACTAGGCAGTGCATGCTGACAATTGTTGAATTTTATTCTCTATTGCAAGATTGCACGTAAAAATTCGTTTTTTTTACGTATGTATAAGCAAGTGAATACTGTCGCTTATAGACAACTGCGATACATCAATACAAGCCAGGGATCACGGGATCTCGATCCCGCGATACCCTCCCAAAGCAAACGCCCTGAGCCGATGTCGGTTCCTTCCGCCGCGCACCGGTTTACCAACGCGCCGTGGGAGCTCTTAGGCTCGTTGCTGCACACACTATTTACTCGCTTCCCGCCCGACGCTAGACAGAGTCCCGCACCATCCCAATTCCCTAGTAGTTGACAGTCTAACCTATGTACCCGATAGGAATGACCCTCCTAATCGCCGTCGTCATCCTCGGCATGTCTTAGACGACGCCTACGACCCAATTACTGCTACCAATGCGGTTCTTACATCACACTCACAGATACACCGTCCCCGCCGGCGGAGACGAGGACGTCACCCTCGCTACACCGTAAATACACACCGGCCTTCAGCCAACACTTTTGTCAGGTATCGGCACGTGTCTGGGCGCTTCTCACAGACTCGCGATCCCGCGGTACCCTCCCAACGCAACGCCCTAATAAGCCGAGGTCCGTTCCTTCCGCCGGTCTACCGGGTCTAACGGGGAGCCCTTAGGCTCGTTACTGCACACACCATTTGCTCCTGGCTGAGCGCCTTCTGCGCTCGTCCTAAACTATACCAGTCCGGTGACTCTTGAAAGGCCATTAGGGTCATAAGAATTTAGGCATTCCGAAAAAAAAAACTATTTGCTCGCTATTAGCGCAGAAGGCGCTCGCCCTAAACCATACATGTCCGGTGACTCTTGGAAGGCTATAAGGGTCATTTAGACATTCCGAAAACAAAACAATACATGTCAACATCAGTTAAAATAACGAACGTCTTGGTATGTCCGCAAATGCGCTGCCTTAAATTTATTTAAAGTTAAGTAATCATAATTATAAATGTATTTACATATTTAAACACTTGTTTCAACTGTAATATTTCCAATTCTATAAAATTCTATTCTATTACGAGTACATTCATACTTTTGACATATAGACAAAGTGGCTACTTTAATTTATTAAAAATGCGCTGCCTATTAAGTATACATATGGAGATTTAGAGTTAGGATTTTGAAAAAGGATCGGGAATGATAGGAAATATGAGGTGAAGAATAGAAAGTGAAATAGAGACCTTTTGTAGCTATACAACTATAAATACATATAATATTTGATTTTATAGATATGTTTTTCGGCTTTAATTTATAAGAAATAACTAGGTACTAATAAGTTAAATACGACTCCACTCAATGAATATCAAAAAAATATGCATTGTAATTAATCAAGCGTGCTTTTAAACATAAATCAATATGGATATTATATTTCGATAGCCATTAATTACATCACGATTTACGAAGTTCTGACTGGACTAAGAACAAGGAAACATAATGATCAATGATGTAATTAATATGTTTGCTCAAAGATAATACGAACTTTGTATGAGAAGCTAATTTATAACAAGGAAATGTTTCGATTTATAGAAGCTTCGTTTAAGGAGAAAGGTAATAAAAATATAGCAAAAGAGAGAATGCATTTTAAAATTTAAACGTAACATAAAAAGTCATTCTATTCATACATTATTCGTGCTCGCAGGTAGTTGACTCTACGCCCGTCATTTATAAATCTTTATGCTGCATGGGTAAAAAATTTTTGACATTTATAGGCGACTGTACCTTGCACTATACCCTTTCAAAAATTTTGAGGAAATTATTTTTAAAAATAAATTCATATGTACATTTACGATGAGTGAAATGGAATCTTATACTATTGGAAATATTATATTTAAAACGATTGCTTAAATATTGCATACATTTATATGATTACTTCATGATATTCTTATAAGGTAATGAAATTCAATTAATATCAACATTATATTCAATATATAAATATAGCGCAGATGTGACTACTTCTATGTAAAAAATAAATTACATAGATGCTTATTAGGAAATCTAGAAGTCTGTGTTACTTTATTGTTTTGCAGTATCTGAAATATTACAATATTTTTTCAAAGTTTTAGCTTGATCCCGTACCTAGTTTTATTTCAAAACTCTGTACGAGTTCAATATTTCTTTTGGTATAACTGAAGTCAAAAATGACACATCTGACCCACACAAAGACACAAAACTACAGCCATGAGACCCTATACGGCTAGAGCTATTCATCTCTATTTTTTGTCAGTCTGCTGAATCGGATGGCAAGTCGGCAACAGATGTTGCGCAAGCCGCAGACAATGTCGCAGTAATGATGCGCCACGTTTCTGGCACTATTGTGCGTGTTTGTGTGGCACTTATTGTATTGTGTGCTACCTAAATTATTTGACACTTGTTCAATGTCGTAACATGTGTCTCTGTTGCAAACTTGCAAGTTATAAAACGCAAAGAATTCGGTTTATTGATAAGTCTACGAATTACTTGCGTTTTTTTTTGATAATTGAATCGCGTTGCTCCTCTGATATTCTGAGTCAGCACACAAAATAAAGACTTAAGGATTTGCCAAGCACCGATGACAAATACATACCGTATTTGTATGACAATTACTAGTAACAAAAATGATTTTTTCTTTTGACATCATTTACTTGAGAAAAAAATGTTCACTACTTCGACGTTTTCTGTATGAAATTAAGCATATTTAATTAAAATTATGCGCATAGAACGGAAATGATTATTGCACTTCGCTATGCAGATGTACCTTCTTGCAGGAAATAGTAAATTACAATAGTACAAGTAGCAATAAACGTGGGCAACAAATAGTAAAGTCAATTTCAGTACTTTACGACATGGTGCCACGGATCTTATTTGTTTTATCGTTGTCGATGAAGGCAATAACGAAGTTTAATATTTAGTTCATAACTTTTGCTACGAACAATGGTGGTTTACATGATTGTATTTTCGATGTCAATCAATGTAAAAGTAATAAAAGGGCAACTCCAAAACTTTTAATGGTTTTTGAAAATGTCTGATGCAAGGAGATGAGATGTGAACGGAGAGAGAACAAGAAATTCCTCGAGGTTGTATCGAAAATTCTGTTGAATAATAAAACGATTTCATCCATCCGGGGTACACTATTAAAATTAGTAATAAAATAACAATAATAATAATAAGTCGTGGCACACAGGCGGCGAGTCATTGACCTTCAAAAAATCTGAACTGCGCGCGCGCCGCAAGGTTGTGAGCATGCCAGCGCTCCTCGATAAACTCGATTATTTTACGCGCTTCCTTTATCAATTGGCTACTTCATCTTTGTCATATTTTAATCAATTTAAATCTATACTTCTACACACATGTTTTTTTCATGATGATATTTATTTTTATTTCATATATTATTACAACCTTATCGTGCGTTCGCCTCTGATAAAGTTTTGTCTGTTTTCGACTATAGGTCGTTCGTATTAAATCCATAAAACATGTTTATGTAGCAAGCTGTAACCTTCACATATGAGATTGGCAGCTCCAAGGTGATCAGCGTAATTCGTAAAAACTCGTCTCTCTTAAATGCAACGCAACTCGTCGGGGTCAGAAAATGTCAAGAAACTACAAAAACAGTAATAAATGGGAACATAACATTGTTAAAATATCTTTTCGCATGTTTTACAGACAAGGTCAACCGATCAGATTGATTCC
This sequence comes from Sesia apiformis, assembly GCA_914767545.1. Taxonomy (NCBI): domain Eukaryota; kingdom Metazoa; phylum Arthropoda; class Insecta; order Lepidoptera; family Sesiidae; genus Sesia; species Sesia apiformis. The sequence continues at coordinate 16,350,335 of OU611953.1, forward strand.
CGCTTTTGTAAAAGAAAGCAAAATAAGATGATGGGTACAACTTATAAATAACAAAAACAAACTCAGTTCACGTGTTTTTATTTGAGTATACGAAAGTAAATATAATTGTCCCTCGTGACAAGAAAACTATTATTTTATATGAAAAATGCATTTGTTTTACTTAATCTTTAAAAAAAAACTGTAATAAAGTTTCCACGTGGGCGTATTACAAACAAGTGCGACGAACTGCATTTACTCGTATGTACTATATAGTAAAGGAGAACTGAAAACCAATATCGTTTTAATTTACTCTGTGAAAATTCTCTCAAAGGGTTTACAGAGGGATTGTGTAAACAAAGTGAAGTTTACCAAACAGGTACGATGTCATCCTTTGAGCACACGTGCCACGTGTGTGCGCCCCTGCCCCAATGCAGAGCCGTGACCAAGTGGGCAATTTTCCTCGGTAAATATGTGAACAAGACTCCTCTGGTGCGCGGACAGATTTAATCACCAGTTTCAGATCGAGGTTTACATATCAAATACTTTTATAACAAACCGAAAAGTAGAGAAATAAGACACAGAAAACAAAAACGACATGTTTTATTTGTTTTATATTAGAACCACAGAATAAGTTTAAATAGTGCATAAGGTATAACGACATAAGGTAAGGTAACATTTTGCCTTACAATGTTTTGCTGTTAAATTATTGTACTTTATAAAAACATTCTAAATGAGTGCGGGTAATTTAGAATGTTTTATAACTGCGTTTTCTATGAATGATTAGTTTTCTATGAAAATAATCGTTATGTTATATTTATCCTTAAATTTGAATATCCTGTACGAATATTATCTTACTGACATTTTTAAAAAAGATGGTGAAGATCGTACCACCTGATGATAAGTAAGAGTATAATATCAATATATTATACTTGTCATTTGTCGTGCAAACATCTGCCTAAAATGACGAACGTTATCCACATACGGAGATGTACTTCCTAGCTTTGGAGATTTTACTGAATATGATTGGAAAACTAAGCTGTTTAAAAATAACAGGTACAGATAGTCCTGATTTCTGCAAACAGCATACAAACAACCAGGTGAAGAAACTGTAACTTATAAACGTATTTTTTTCTATTTATTTGTCACAGTGGCCAGATCTAGAAATTGTAGAAAGAAACCTACCTACCTAGTTAGATATTTACCTTCGAAACAATAAAAACAAGAAACGATCCGTAAAGTTAATCATATTTACCGTCTTATTAAGATTTACTGATCCATTTCGTTTTATATCCGCGATATAAAACAGTAAGGTCAACGAGGTGAACACCCCAGCAAGGAGATCCGTTGACCCATCGTACGAGTACCTGCGCAGGTACTATGCGGAAATCCTGTAGTGGTAGAGAATTGCGTTCGCAGTCACACTTGACTGACTACCCCACTACTGCTATTGTCACAGAATTTCTTACAAATTCACCATGAAAGAACTTTGGATTCAGTTGCCAATTTCATAACTGTTCTGTTTTAAAGTTATTTATTATTTTGCACAGGGAGTCGAAATAAACGATAGAAAAATAAACAGCATTTTATAAATGATTCGTGTGAAATAATGCATATATGCATTATTATATGCATAAAATATAAATAATGCAAGATTTCTTACAAATAAAAATACATGCGGAATCTATCTGTAGTAGTCAAATGCTTTAAATTAAATACTTAAAAATTGCCATATTGCATATAATATTGGCTAAACGTTATGCGAAGTTTTAAAAACCAATGTATGTGCTTCACCTACCACTTATCCGTTACATGCTTGTGCTATTCTAATGGAGACGTGAGTTTCTGGTTTGTATATGTACTTTCAAACATTACCGGATCTATTATTTTGGATGTGTTGGCTTCATCGATCACTATAAATTTAGAAAACTCAAAAAACTAATTTTCCTTTCTTCTGGCGCCTGTGATTGAAGTAAGCGAGTCATTTAGAAGGTCGAAAGTTACAAATTCAGTCATTAAGATAAAGGACGCGAATTGAATGTTAAGAACTTTACAGATAAAGGCATTCGTCAGGGAATTTTAATCAGACGTTTGGTAACACTGAACCGTTAGGAAGGGACGAGGGTCGGAAAATGCTTGGAGAGATTGTTTAGGACGATAACTCCAGTAATGTCCTTACTACTTTACTGTATAATTAATGCTCCATACATTACATACATAATTTATGTATTAAGTTCTCTTTAACGGTTGTCTTTTGAAAAGTATCATTTTATAATACACTACACAATCTACCTAAATAATTATTACGAACTTTGTTTCTAACATCTAGTCATTACCGGAGTCAGTCACAAGAAATTCAAAAAGCGCCGTTGTTTAATCCCGTTACTCAAGAACGGAATGATATGAAGAGGATTTATATATATGTTTATCCTTTGAAAGACACCTAAGCTTATCCGGTTTTACAAAGGTTTCCTTTAGCTATCCTTATACATTTCTCAGAACACGAAAGTCTTAAATGTTGAGGTTTTAGGGTTTGTTAATGCTGGTTAATAGGGTTGTTAAAATCGGTATAATTAGTTAAAAATAACGACAAGTTATTACATTTGGTGACGTCAACAGATATATATATAAATTTCTTATAAAATTTCAACTTAAGAGCCAAAAACGATGTTTTTGTAAACTGCCCTTAACGCGTGAGTGGTGTGGACAAAAAACGTGAGGAAACTTTCGACTATTTTCGATGGTTGTGTTACGAAACCATTTGCGAAAGCGGCTGTTGCGCCACGCAGAACTTGCGGCGCGCGTTTTTGACAGCTCCTCGCGATATCATCGGGGCCGGTATTCCTCAGCATTGTGCTCCCACGTATATTTTAAATGTCACGTGGGAAGTACTCAAGCCTCTCCCCTTTATATTGACGCAAGGATTTACCTCATTCAGTTTTCCGAGCAGTATTTTTTTCTAATTTCAGAATGTGACCGAACAGGAATGCTCTACAGGTAAACAAGTACAGTATCACGTAAACTAGATAGCGATGGCAGTAAGCTGCATGGTTTGGCCGGGAACTGGTTCAGGCGGGGGCCCTACTGGAGCGAGGGGGGTGCGGGCCCCAGACGAAGCGACGTCATTGACCTGCGTCCCCTCTCACCCCGCTAAAGCCCCCTTGCCCCTGTCGCGACACCCCGCGCAAACCGTAACTTCATTGTATTGCCTGCTCTGCGAATCAAATTGGGTGTAGCGGAGACGTTTTTGCTGCGTAACTGTTCGTCAACAGGAAACCGATGATACTACTTTATGATTCAGTTATAAATTAATATTACGATAAATAAAAAGAAGCTGAACTAAGCGAGACAGTAAAAGCGATAATACAATAAATTTTGCTACCCTATAGCCTACCATTTCAAAATACACTCCGGATCGTGTATTGAAAAGCGAAGAACAACAAGAAAAAAGTGAGACAAGTGAAACAAAACTTTGCCGAAGGTCGGGCCACGCCGAGTGAGACATTTGAAACAAGTGAGCACATTTCGACCGTCTGTCGACCCACTGGGTCAAGTTCATTATTTAAGGATGACTAGCCAAGAGGGGCGAGCTTTTTGTGAAAACCTTTTTTGTTCAACTCTTGAAGGTGTACAAATTCTTATACGTATACCTGGAAGTGTCCATGGGTGTAGTTTATGGCGTACACGTATTTTATGAGATAAACATCAATTAAAGACGAGGTTCGGTATGATTTTGAAACGATTTTAGAATTAAATCCACTAATTACTACTAATACAGAGACAAGAGGAAACGAGGCACGAATTATTAAGTAGCAAGACCTAATTAAAAGCGTTAAAGACAAATGCTGTAGTCTGTAAACGGTTCGGATAGAATAACGATATAGTAGAAATCGTCACGAGTACAGAAGATAAATGGAGACGAAGTATGAATTAGAGATGTTAAAAATTCTCTTACAGGTCCATTGTATTGTTGAAATTGCAAGGTGTTTGAAGAGAATATGTAAAAGAATAAAAATAAACCAAGGTGACGGCGTGTCACTGCCTCCTTATCTGTAGGCGTGGATGTACGCGTAAAAACGCTACCACTAATGTGACAGTCATCTACCAAAATAAATTTTAGATTTAACTACGTTTTTATTGCTTGAATACGAAACGAAATGACCATGAATTCTAATATGTACATACTGTGTTACTTTTCTGTTTGTTTGGATGGTATAAGAAACAGTTCTGTAGTTCTTTTTGCAATGCAAGTTGAATTCATTATGCTTACAGTTGCAATATTTATTTTATGTGCTAGCCTAGGCGGGTTGCAGTTAATATAAAATTTATGTATTTTTATATATATATATATACACTTTTAGTGTTTTCTTTACTCTCACATGTAAAATATTTTATCTAAATGAGAGCGATTTCAAATAGAAGTGTAAACATTATTCTGGAATAATAGTTCCGGATAAATTAAATTTGTAGCTAAAGACGCAAAGAAATCAATATTAGAGACTAAGAAAGTAATCTTTTTCACACATCTCGCAGTACAAATATTATTTAAACAGCTGATTTTTCTTATTTCCAAATTTTGATACTATCGTCTCATTATGACTATTTTTCCATGCATTTAGTTGCGCGCCAATGTGTATCGTTGTTAACAAAATTGTTTTAATTGGAATTTGAACATAACAAAAATAAGCACTCACGTTTGAAGGACGTATTGTGAAGACCTTGCTTTTATAAATAACATCAATTTCCTGAAACAAATGAACGTAATATTGATATACGAGTATGTATAAGCATTTTTATCTGTACACAGTAATGTAGAAACATAGTTTATCAATTGAAACCAACACGCTTTATAAATAGAAGTAGCAATGCCCGCGACATCGTTTGCGTCGACTTTAGAGTAAGTGTGGATTAATTAATTGCACCTTATCCTATCACACGTCATTCCGTTATATTTCATTTCATTCAATCCTATCCCGTTCTATCTCGGCTTACAACCCAATCCAACCGTATCCCATTAAATAGGGTAACTAATAAGGATGACAATAGCACCTTATGTCATATATAATTTTCCAACGACGCCGCGCACGTTACTTTATAATTGCCGGATGAACTTCCAATTATTCGGGATAAATTGTCCTATATTATTTTATTTATTTATTTCAGGCAACTAAGGCCTATACAATATATACCTTAACCTAGAATACATACCATATAACATAATACATAAACTTAACTACTAACTATTATGTTAATTTAAGACAAACTATCGCTGCACAAAGTTTCATTAAAATCCAGGATTTCCCTTCGACTTGATGATTTCCGCGGGAATCTTATGTGATTTGATTAAAAGTATGCCAACCCAGGACATAAGTTATAATTTATAACTATGCCAAGTTTTATACCATAAAATGGTGTCTTCGTGATGAGAATGATAGACAAAGAAAATCTCAAAAAATGTTGTTTTGGGCTCTGTGTCGTTCGCACTGTACACCTACTGCTTGATTTGCAATAGATACTCGTATTTATGTATAGGGTAAAAGCCGGATAGTTGCCTCAGTGGGATACTTGCCCCGATTTTGAATTCACTATGTTAGGGATATTGGTGGCGCTAGCGCTTTATATAATTAAAACTGCCCCGCCCGCAGGCATTAATGCCATGTAAGCCATCGGAGTGGGCGCAGGCGTTTTGTCCGTGTGTGCAAAAATCTTCCGCGGCGAAACTTTGACAGGCGTCGAAATTATATTGGTAAGTAATTTCTATTGAATATTTTTATTACTGATTGTGGTTTCTGTCAACTTTTTTGTTTTTTGCATGCATTAAGGTTTAAATTACACTGTTGATTACGTTTTATGGTTGAATAGTTTCTATTTATTTTATAAATAAAAAAGGCAAGTATCCGTATCAAAAAGGATAGTCGCCCTATTCACTTTTGCGGATAGTCGCCTTTGGGGCAACTATCCGCAACTATAAATTCTTTAATGTGCAATGACAGATTTTTTTCTTTTGATGTTTTTTCACATGTTTTGAACAAAATAAGTATTTAACTGTTTCATGCATTCATTTTAGGTGAGCAAAATGCCTCGCAAGTACAAACGTAAACCAGGCGTGGTACCGCGCCACATCAGCTGGACACAAGATAGTTTAACACTTGCGTTCGAAGAACTGGATAAAAAACAAAAAGGAATCAACGAAGTATCTCGAATTTACGGAATATCTTCTCGAACCTTAAGGAGACGCTACGAAAAGAAAAATCAGCAATTGCTAATTCAAGGTATGTCTCCGCTTTAAAGTTGTATACTTAGCAGTAGGTATAAATAAAAAAAATTATCTACATACCTACTTATCTGACCTAATTGTATTTTTTGTCACTTCTAGGAAAATACCCTGTCCTTGGTTTTGAGAATGAAAAAAGACTGGTAGCTCACATATTGAAGCTCGGAGACGCAGGATTTCCTCCTGAAAGAAGTGTAATTCGCCAATTAGCTTACCAGTTTGCCGAAAAAATGGGGTTGAAGCACAACTTTAACAATGAAACCAAAATGGCTGGACCGCAATGGTTAAAAAGCTTTCTTGAAAGAAATCCCGAAATACTTGTGAGACAAGCTGAGGGTTTATCAATGGAAAGAGCGAAGGGTCTGAACAGAGCAGAAGTTGCAAAATTTTTTGATCTGCTCACAACGGTCTTAACTGAGAATGATTTGCTGGATAAACCAGATAGGATATTTAACATGGATGAAACCGGTGTCCAACTCAATAATAAACCTGGCAAAGTATTAGCCAAGAAAGGTGCTAGAGCAGTTAAATCAGTCACTTCCGGTGAAAAAGGAGAAACAATTACTGTTGTTGCTTGTTGCAACGCTATCGGCAATTTTCTCCCACCAGTTCTGATTATCAAGGGAGTAAATAACCGGAATTGAAGAGGGACTTCCGCCTTGTTCCGAAGTTTACATGCAAAAAAAATCAGCATACATTTCCTCAGACCTTTTTTATAAATGGTTGACTGAACATTTTACTCCACGCAAGCCGTCAGGAAAAGTATTGCTGATTTTAGATGGTCATTCATCGCACTCAAGTGCTGTCAATATGCTAGAAACTGCTCGGGATAATGATGTGGTATTACTTTGTTTACCTAGTCACACTACCTCTGCTTTGCAACCATTAGACATATCAGTATTCGGACCGTTTAAAAAATATTATTATGCTGAGACGAACAATTTCATGCGCACCAATCCACAGAAAAAACTGAACCGATACAATTCAGGTCAGCTAATAGCCAAAGCGTGGATTCGAGCAGCGACTCCTGCCAATGCAATAAGGGGTTTTCGTGGCAGCGGAATCTACCCAGTCAATTCAAATGCTCTGTCTGACTCTGAATTTGCTATATCAGATATTGCATTGGGGGAACTTGCGCAAGAACGAGAGTCTGATCCTCTAAATGATCAAGTACCAGGTGTTTCTGGAGAGCTTGCGTTAGGGGAGCGTTCACAAGATCCTGAGCAAAGTCTTGTACCAAATGAGAGGGACCACGTGCCTTCCCTAAGCAACCAAGTACCAGGCGTTTCTGTAGAATCTGCATTACGTGAGCGCGTACAGGAATCTGAGTTTGATCGAGGTCTTGCACTAAATCAGCGGAACGAAGTGCCTCCACTAGGCTATCAAGTCCCAAGCGATGCTGATAAAAACAAACTAGAAACTGTCTTAAATGAGATTGAGCAGAATAGCGTGAACCAAAATCGCACGCCACCTAGGCCGTCTTCAAGCCTTTTAAATCTTTCTCAAGACTGTTTAACCCTAGGAGATAGCGACATTGAAAATTACATCTTTGATGGTACTGAACTATCATTGCCATCACTGATATCTTTAAGTGAATCACAGAACCAAAATCTTAAAAAAGAAACTCCATCTAAATTTTTACATCAATCAACTCCTATACCAAAAATACCGCTGAGCGTGTCTAAAAGGACTAAACAATCTGCAGAAATTTTAAACTCGAACGGAAAAATTGTCCAGAAGAAGAATAAAGAAGAAAAAATGAAGAAAACAAACAAAATAACGGAAACTAAAATTAAGACAGCGAAAAAAAAAGATGTTAACACAGTGAAGAACAAACCAGCTGGTAGCAAAAAAAAAAGCTGGTAGTTGTGAAGAAAAGAGGGCAACCGCAAAAAAAAAGACCAAAAAATATATCGATATTACCAGCAGTGAAACTGAATCCGATAACACAGATTTTATTGAACTGAACAAAGGAAGAGCTTCAAGGAAGAGAAGAATACAAATTTCCAGTTCTGACAGTGAAAATGAAGAATATGTTATCAGTTCAAAAACATCCAAAGGAAACGCCAACGAAAAACTACCAATCAAAAGAAAAAAGGACGAAAAATCGATAAAAGACTGAAAAGATATTAAAAGTGAAAAACGCTAATTCAAAAATAGAAAATACTAATAAAAAAGTTTCAGTTGATGATTATTGCACAGAATGTTTTGAGAATTACAATTTGACTAAAACGAAATCAGATTGGATCCAATGTGAGATATGTCGAATGTGGTTGCATGAAAGTTGCACAACATTTCAAAACCATTGCATGAGATGTGGAAAGTTGAAAACCCTAGCTTCTGGTAATAATTAATGCTAATGCCAAAGTTGATTGCCATATTGTTCTATCTTTAAGATAAATAATAATATTTTACTAATAACTTACCTAACTTAATGTTTGGATGCTATTTTTGTTGTATTTTCATAGTTTAAAACATTAAAACTTGATACTATTTTATAATGTTGAATAATATTTTGATTCGTACTTAATAAAGGATTTCAGTAAATAATCAAGACTGATTACTTAAATTGATATAAATTTGTTTATAGGTACCTAAAAAAATCATAGTGACGCGTCTATCCCCGCACGAGGCAAGTATCCCCCGAAGCATTTTTAACGTTAGGCTACTATCCGCTGCAGTAGGCAACTATCCCTTTTTTGAGAGGTCAAATAAAACAGGATTTACTCAAAACCAATATTAATTATGTTTACAAAAATAGGCTACTATTAAAGATCAAAGATCTATGTTTTGATATACATGTTGCAATATTCTTAGTAAGTACATATTTTTTAATAATAGAGCTTTTTTGAAAAGTGGGGCAACTATCCGGCTTTTACCCTAGCTTTAATGATTATATAGAAACGGCGAAACGGTGTGGTTTGTACAGCCTTGTAGGTACAATAGTTATCAGAAAATACCTGTTAAAAACGGCCGTATGTTGTTTTTATTTTGATGATCTGAAAAAGGAAACTTTTCTATGCATTGTGCAGTATCGTAAACGATTTGTATTTTGCAAATTCAACAAAGTCATCGGAAACTATTTTCAAGATTCGCAACCTCTATTGGCTAGCAAGGTGACGTCACACGACGAGGCGTAACAATAGGCGTGCCGATTCCTCAATGAGCAGCGCGAGCGCATGACATGGCCGCCGACAAGATGGCGGGTGGCGGAGTGAAAGTGGACGGTGAACGGTCAATTCGATCTCACGGCACCGGCACTCGTACTTTGTAGATAATGTAATTTTGATATTTATTACTCGTGTTCGCAGTCAAACATGTATGTGCGAAACATCTTTGAAAAATCTAATCTTGAAGAGTATTAACTTTACATCCTAACCTTCCCTTCGTCATTTTATGGGCCTGAATATCAAATGGTATAATAACATTTATAGATTTAGTTTATTTTAGACCGTATTATAGTCTAAAAATAGACTAAACATATAGAATGAAAGTTTAGAAAATAAAAATTTAATAACAGTTTTCGTAATCTGCTCTCTCAATCGACCGAAGTCGTGTTCTGTAGAGGTATTTTAACATATTTTTGAGATTAGAGCGGTGATAGCCGAGGGGTATCTATTATCGACTCCCATTCGTGAGGTCGTGAGTTCAAATGGTCGTCGGCCCGTACAACTGGTACGGATTTATAAATTATCATTAGTTTGGCGGTGAAGGACACGTAAAGGAAACCCGCATGCTTAAGAATTACAGAAAAAATCTGGAGCATCCACCAATTCGTACTAGGTTCACGTGGTGGATTATTTATGGCTCGAAACCGCCTAGTGATTTGCTCGGGGCCTGTGCCCTGCAGTGGAAGGTTATAGGCTCATATCAAAATCATTGTTATATTATGAATTGTACATATAGAAACCAAAACTTCTGTTTGTCTTTCTTAATCTAAATGTTAAGGGCCTTACCTATGAAATTGCCGTTTGTTCATAGTGGTCACTTTGAATTGCGTTAGCTCGGAATTCCAAATTTAAATCAATTTCAATTTAAAACTATGGACATCTTTTTCAAAATCAGTTATTTATTCGTTTTTCTGTCAAATGACTCTTTTAACAATTAAACAACTTGGAACGGTGGTAGAACCAATGGTAGAACCCAAAAGACACAGTCAAACAATGTTCCAAACGTAAACTGAGTAAAAAGAAGCTCACGGTGGTCCTGTGCCGGTATTATCCACTACAGCTTCTTGAGATCTGGCACAACAATTAATGCAGATGTGTACTGTGAAGAACTGCAAACGATGATGGACAAGCTCGCTATGAAACAACCGAGTCTAGTCAACACTCTAGCTAGTCCACTGTTTCTCCATGATTGATAACCGCTCACCCACACATTGCACGGTAGACACGTCTCAAACTAACGTAACGTAAAGTAACGTGCACAGCTATAAGTCATAATAATTTGTATATTATACCCGGTTGATTCTTATAGGATTACAACGTAATATGTTCTTCCTGGTATCTATCAACAGAACTATTGAATTTCGTTCAATAAACATTTATCAAAGTTGATACCTACATCATGGCTATAAATTGTTTCATTTTGTCCTCCCACGGTTCTACCAAGCCTGCGGTTATATGAGCCAAATTGCCGGAGGTAGGTACGCGTCTTACTGCGTAGGTTCTTTTCGGCATGAATCTGCTTTACAGCTCTACAAATATTTATCTCTGCCTTCTTTTTATCCACTCTACCCTTTCTGGGACATGGACTCCACATCTACGTTCTTTCTCCTTTGAGCCCCTTTTCTTATGAAAGTTATGATATTATTGTGCGAACTCTCATAGGCCGCAGAAGTTCACCTCTGAAAAGACGAGGTCGTAGAGATTTACTGATCCCTCCTTCCTTCGTGTGATACTCGTATATATCTTATAACATCCTCTTCCGTTCCTCATCATATATAGAACAAGCCCATAGAATATGGCGCAAGTCCTCATCTTCCATACCATATTAAAAATGACATTTCATAATATCGGTCGACTAAATTCAACAACCTTTCATTATCAGTATCAGTATACAGTTCTACTGTATCAGTTTTAAAATTCATATAGCCCATATAAAAATTCAAAACTGCACCTCGATGACCCTGATCCAATAAGTATCGAGGTCGCTTCCGCGCGTGTCGCAACGTGCGACGCGTCCGCATCCGGAAACCGCACTTGTGCCAGTGCGGACTTATTACGTCATGTTACGTCATCACGTCGTAGTGCGAGTGACTTTTTTAATAAAGAATTAATTGGTGTTATATTAGCGGTACGGGACGAAGATTTCAACTCACGATCACGCGAATGTGAGTCGAGTATAGATAGCTAGGCTATCACCATCAGTTCAAATCCTCGGCCCGCACTACTGAGTTTCTACTTGTACTTGATATTTGTATCAGCCTATAACGTCTCACTGCAGGGCACAGGCCTCCCCTAGGAAATCACTGGGGGGGTTTCGGGCTGTAATCCACCACGCGAGCCCAGTGCGGATCGGTGGATCACATACTCCAGGTTTTGTTTTTGGAGCATTGGAGCAGGAAAGTACGGATTTTAAAAAATATCACTAGATCAGCGGTGAGGGAAAACATCGTGAGGAAACCCCCTCCCAATATGTCTCAAACTCTTTCGAATATGTGAATTTTTTCACGATATTTTCCTTCACCGTCGAACTAGTGGTAATTGAAAAATCCGTACGTATATCCGCACCCACGACTTCAAAAAGACGTCGGTAGAGCCCGGATGAGAAGAACAGAAGACCGTGTGTGGTAGCGGTCCTTGGGAGAGGCTCATATCCAGTAGTGTAGAGACACAGGATGATAGTATGGTGTGGTACTTAATTAAATACTCTATGGTACAGGCTGGAGCTCTACGAATAAGAGTCAAGAAAATATAGCTCTCGGCTATCACAGCTCTTTACGCCTATTTTGCACCATTAGAAGTATAATACAATCATGACAAATTTCATCATGTATTTTCGGAATTAATATAAATACATTAAATAATACAACACTATCTGTTCCATAGTGTTCCATAGTTTAATCTAATCTCATTAAGTATGTCCACTCATCAGACGATAATTATATTTCAAAATGACTATCGCAATCAGAAATCGGCCAATCACCCTAACATCCGAATGCAAACAGACAATCATGGTACGCATCTAGGCGGTGAGATAACGGGCACAATGTCTTGTCAAGTGAATAGCCATCAAACGGAACACAGCGGCAGTTGACATGATATCACCTTGTGCCCATGTCACATCATATAATGTCTTCCTGCACGTCATGAAAAAGTATGGGGAATACTGTACTACGAGTAACAAGAGCAAAAACATTTCTTTTCATTACTAATATATAGCCCCTAAAGGAGGAACTGATGCGTTCGGATCGCCGTCACGTAATGTACGTAGCACTATATAAACATGCTCAGTTTTTGGCTTAAGTATAGCCTACTCACAAAATTTAAATAACGAATGAGCGTACAACTAATAAGATTATCAGTTTTTAAACATTAAATGTTCCAAGCGTACTTATTTATTAAAATCAACGAAGTTATAATGCAGTTATATTCTTCTTGATAACATGATTAACTATAAAACAGCTGTATATGTATATTTTGTCCTCTGATAGAATTAGTCTCGGTTACAGTTTAACCTAGCCGTTACCACCTAAGTGCAATTATGTTTCTCTCAAACGAGGTTTCTCGGATCGAAGTTAATGAAATTGACCCGCCTGAGTGGGGGGGCACATGGAACGTATCCTGGCCGATATCAAACGAAGTTTCTTAATCGAATTTCTATGGCTCGTTGCCATAACTACTTTAGATGATGTGGTGTAGAGGTTATTGGTTGGTTGTTATATCAGAAGGTTGCTTAATTAAACTATGAAATATCCAAGAACTTATTATATTGGTTCAATACGTGATATATAATATTTGTGCACTGAACTGCTTAGTTCCGTACTAGTAGGAGCGTAGGAGACGACCCGCGATTACCGAGCATTCGACGCAGGCCGCACACAAAATCATTATGCACAAAAACTCTACTGTGAAAAACTTACATAGATTAAAAAGCGTATCGCCGTGTGTCGAACGCATTGTCGCCACGACGATGTTATAAATATGTTGACGATGAACCTATCGTTGCTATAAATATGAACAATTTTGTAGATACATATTTTGATTCTTGTTTAAACATTTCCGATCGCACGTGTCAGCTTCCCTCGACCTAGGCGCCAACTACACGAGCAAGTCTCTCGCGGCGATATTCTCGCTAGTGCCACTAATTTAGTAACTATATATAGTGGTTGACTGGTAGAAAATGACATATGGCATTAAGTACGCCATTTGTGCAATTACTTGTGCAATAAAGTTTTAATAAATATATAGCTATCGCTGAGCGCGTCTACACACGGGCGACAATATCGACGCGAGATTCGCTCTTGTAGTTGGCGCCTTAGAACGCAGCGCGCTCCCAACGACGTGATTTGTGAAGACATTCTCTAAGTGGGCCAACAGACGAATTTTATCTCTATTTCAGGGTCATAAGGTCTTGCGCTGTGCTCAGCGCAAGACCTAAACAGGGATAGATAGAACTTAGTTGTTTGGATACAACCAATATCTTCATAAGTGTTCACTTGAATACTTGTTCTCTACTAGATCTTATGTTTCATAGTATAGTTGGTAGTTTCTTGATCGCTAATGAAGTAATTTATTTGTTAAGACTCGATAAGCTCTACGATAAGCTATCTGATTGACTTCCTATGTTCATAGACCCACTTCAAGCATTATTTATTATTCCTTTAGAAATGTTGACATAAGAAAACCGTCTAATATTAAAATCTTGTCGCATTGTCGCAGTTAGTAATCAACTTAGGTAAACAACTTCAATTGCTGAGCAATAGGGACACAAATATAATTATTTGCAATTTTTACTCTTACTATATTTCCTTTAATTTTAATTATCTTGGGCTTTAACTAAATATCGCCATATTATGTGTATTTTGTAGTAATGTACTCGTATAATGAATGGTCTTATTTTGGAAGAAAGTCATGTTCATGGGCCATCATGGGTCAGGCAGAGTTTCACCACCTCTGTTTGTGGTTGTTTGTGTTGGATAGCATCACGTGTCAATGATAGTACTCGACATGGCACAGAGTGAGAACTGACGAGAGTACCGGAGTACTTAGACGACCTTGACTACGCCGATGATTTGTACTTGGTAAGTCATTGCCACAGAGACATGCTAAATGAATCTAAAATGAATGTTTTCCAGAGTCTTCCGACAGAGACTCACCTCCACCTTCTGCAGAAGACTCTGGAAAACATTCATTTTAGATTCATTTAGCATGTCTCTGTGGCAATGACTTAATAGTCCGCGCTTTACTAAAATCGAGGATTATCAAAATCAAGGCCAATCTTGCCTAACTATGATGACCTATCTAGCAGTCGCGGAAAGTAAAATAGAAGTGAAAATTTGTAAATCTTGTAAAACGAATGTAAAATCGGTACTGTTCTAAAGGTGAGACATGGCTAGTGACCCTCACCTATAAGACATCAGTCTTTATTAACCGATGCCGACGTCATACTCGTATAAGTCGTATAATGCGAATCTTCTAGCTGGAAACAATTACCAATGCGGACCTGCACGTAACGGCTTATGTTACGATGACACCAAATCAAACGCCGGAAATGTTGTTGGATTGACTGTATCTTACGGCTGTCCCAGGATCACATCCTGAAGCAAACCCTAGACGAGCCCTCCACCGAAAAGTAACAGACCCAGACAAATATGGAGATAAATAGTTTTAGCAGATATACAACGCATCGACAAGATATGAATCGACGTAAAGCCCAGGGGGCAGATCAAGCTGGAGGTGAGTTGTAGACGCATTTCACCCCACCAGAAGGATATAGGAATTAAGAGAGAGATATGTATTCTATACAGATTAATAATATGTTTTGTATATTATGTATGCTGTACCTGTGATTAATATAAATATTTATTTCCTCTACTCAATGGTGGTCTCCGAGTACGCGATAACATCGCCTTTTGCTTTGGTGTTGTATTTTTATTATTTATCTATATTTAGTTTTGGTTCAACTTACAAATAGTGCTTTCCAGGGACTGTTTATAAATAAGAATAACGTGAAGCTCGGGTAAGCGATGAAGCGTGCAAAATTGGCTATTTGTGGAAATGTATTTTTCCAACTAAGCCATTTTTATATTCGCAATTTCCTTTTTTCTGATTTTTTTCTTTTTGCCTATTTTTTTAGTCAAGCTTGGTTCCTTTTCAGAATTATGATTGAGTTTCTTTGTTTCCAATAAGGACTTGTTGAATACTTTTTTAGATCCGGTGGCCAGCTAATATTTCTCACTGCACTGCCCAGCATGAACATCAATATTCTTTTTTCCCGAGCCTAACTTTGAAAATGTTCAATATTCTTTTTTCTTTTGAAAATGTATACATGTTACAACGCACTAGAATGCAAAACGTCTGGAGAATAAGCGACACGGTAAAGATACCTCACAGAACTACGAGACAAAATCAAGATATTCTCGTGAGATTGCTAAATAATGGGCATAAATCAGACAAACTGACATGGGCTCAGTTTGAACACCTTTAAAATAAGCCGACTATTAAATTTTCATACGAAAATGGTATCTACCGGAAACGTGTTAGGGGTCATATTAGCATGTATTTAGTGAAATGTGATATACTTTATAATGTGGTTGGTTGTACATGATTCATGGACGTGTGTAGGCAATCTTGGACAATTACTGTCGAAGTAACCTTGCGGGCGAATTCGCGAGGATGTGACGTCAACCTTTAGTGTAGACAGTTTCCTATTAAAGCCATCTTGTATTATTATCACTCCGTTCAATTTGAAATTTATGTTAAACACAGGAATAATAAATTAAGAAATTTTCATTGTAATTGTAATGTAATGATTTCTTCTTCTTCTTTTCAGCCCTTGGACGTCCACTGCTGGACATAGGCCTCCCCCATTGTCCGCCATTTAGACCTGTCGGCAGCGACCTGCATCCAGCGGGTGCCCGCAACCTTTATGAGGTCGTCTGTCCATCTAGCAGATGGACGTCCTCAGCTTCGTCCGCCGGTACGTGGTCTCCATTCGAGAACCCTTCTGCCCCATCGGCCATCGGTTCTTCGGTAATGACTTATGGTTGCTTATATTTTTATTTGGTTCAGAATTTTTTTAAATCATTCATTATCAGCCCACAGAGTCTCACTGCGGAGTATAGGTCTTTTTACTTATGGAAAGGTTAAAGGCTTTCAAACAATTCACTAGCAATTCGCAATTCACAATTATTGTGATTTGGCGAGTCTACTCCTGTTGGGGTTATTTAGGCCCCACGCCTTGATATTAGATGATTAAAATCAGCAAGGATTACATGAAAAAGAAAAAGCACCAATCGTATAAACCAACTGTACGTATAGTTATTATATTACATTCATTGTATTACACGTAATCGTAACCAGCTCTTTTTTTGTTCACTGCTGGATATGGGCCTCCTCATGCGCATTGATAAGCGGGACGAGTCCACTCTTTCAGAGGTAGTAGTGTAGTTTCTCAGGGCTTGTGGTAGAGGCTTTGTTATCCCTTAGAGGTCTTCTACGACACCCCCGGGAAGAGATGGGGTGATACTATTCTGCAGTAACACGACACCACACAGACAATTTACACGAATAAAGTTAATTTTGCTATTGAACTTAATCTTATTCACCTCATGAGTAAGTCTCGTTTACAACAAGAGTAAATCTTTTTACGAGAGAGTTATTAGTACAGAGTGTCGTGACCACTTATAATAGCATTTATATACCTACTTATTATAATAGCAACATCAACCTTAGTTCCTTATCCACATTCATGTAACTGGAATCGAAATATCGGCTATACAAATTAAACAAAAATCGTAAGTAATCCCTTTACACGACAGTCACCCAGGTGCTCGACAGTGCACAAGGCCAAGTTCCCGCAAGGCGGTCGATGGTTTAAATACTATAGTAATAGAAGTAATTCGTATTTACTGACGAAGAATCTTTTAACCGCAAGTAAACTTTTCATTTATAGCTGACACCACATGTGCAATTTTTTTTTTATGTACGAAGGCGGCAGACGAGCATACAGTCCACCTGATGGTAATGTGGATACTGTTGCCCATAAACATCCGCGGCACATGTCAACATTAGTCCAGGCGTTGGCACGCCCCCGGATGCGCTGCCTACCTTTGGAGATATAGGAATGGATTTGGAGAAAGGGTTGGGAAAATGGGGAAGGATAGGATGGGAGAGGGATCAGGCACATCTCACTCACTACCGAAACATGTACGTACATTAGGGAAATAAAGTGGGAAATGCAGTACATTTCAAGGTAGTCTTCTGTGAGAGAGGGGTAACGTGGCCAGTCGAGCGCGCCCAGCGGCTGTTGGATTGCAGCGTGCACTCTCCCCCTCCCACTAGTTTTTATTTAGTTTAATACTATTAGTAATTTAGTTGTTATCGATCGTAAAACTGTTACGACAACTTTCAACTATTGTAAATATGTACATCAAACAATTGCAATTATTATATTGCTATTGATGTCAAAATGGATTTCATTCATTTCAAGACATGATAGTCGCTGCATTCCTTTATCATAGACGTAGTTTGCGTGCTTTTAGCGAGATGGTGCAAAAAAGCAAAGAAGACAGAGTTCATTCACTACTTGTAGAAAGATGTTTAGAAAAGAAATGATCTTACCCTAGTAAGTTTCTTAGTAAGCGAATTCTAATTTTGTATGCAAAACAATTCCTGTGCAACTACTGAAGCATAAAAATTGCGTGGGCTTGCAAAAGATGTCGGTAAATCACATTGCAACTAATTGCAAATATGCTCAATCCTATCAACAATAAACACATTTGTTGATCAATACAACTATGGCACAACTTAATAACGAATAATTACAAGTGAGGTCTTACTTTTAGGTACCTACCATAAAATCACAATGTAAAGTTTATCGTGGCATTTTTATTATTTTGTGTTTTATTTTTTAAATAAATAACGCCATTCTCAATGGCTCACACTGTGATTATCTGTGTCGTGGTTCCAGAGACATACAAAGACAAGCACACTATACTACTCAGAACCAAACAAACAAATGAATGTCCGATGAGGAATTGAACCTTTTGCACTAGGCTAATCGGTCGTCATCGTTCATTTAATTTGTTTTCCTTCTACGCTTACAAAATTTACAAACATCAAAACGTGTTGTTTTTTGATGCGTTGCGGTGTTTTCCCCATAATGGATTCAGTATCTTTAAAAATTCCCGTAGGAAACACGTTGACTAATAATAACTCTAATAAAACTACGAAAAATTAAATCACATTGTTTGTAAATTATCCTGTTCAGGCAACAAACGAATTCTTATTATTCGCATAGCTTTAAATTCCAGTAAAGCGACCAAGTTTAATGCAAACAACCAATGAAGCGAATAATAATTAGAATAGTAATAAGAATAATACTAAAATAATAATTAACAAAACGATATATAAATCGGGGACCGAATTATAACTGTCGAATCGTAAATCGAACCGAAAAAATAGTCCGATAACCCAGCGGCCTCGCGAGTCGACGTACAACAGCAGATAGCGCGCGGACATCGAGACAAAGTCGCGGACATTAACCCCCGGCTATCAGCTGACGACATCGACCCAACCGAGGAGAAATTATCTTTCTCTCTATATTTCGGTCGTTCACAGGCCCGTCCTTATTTCGTCACGGAAATATTCTTCCCGAACCACAGACAAGCAATTATTAGTCAATATTCATTTACACCCTCGCGAACACGCGAATCACATTTCAAGCAGATAAATCCCTACGTTACTTCTGTTTTATAAATAAATATGTCATCAAGATTGCTAAATTGTTTCCTAAAATGTTTTAGTGACAATCAATTGTGAAGATTCCTCCTAATTAAGTTTAATGTTTATATCAAGTACAACGAAATGAAGGCATGCAATGCGTGAATCACGAAATGCTTCCTGCCAGTCATGTTATTCTGGGTGTTCGACCTGTTTTTCTTTAAGGATTCCTCGAAAAACATCGTTAGTTAACGCTCCTCGAAGATCGAATAATATTCATATTTGCTTAACGAAGACCGAATGTTAGTAATCAATCAATCATGCAATCGTGCTAAGTCTGAATTTTGAGTGATTAGATCATATCTGTTATAGTTCTCCAGCCTCCAGCTGCTATTGAAGATTATCGCCAGCCAGCGCTCACGCACATGTTCAGGTACAGAACATCGCGACCTACTTCGTTAGCAGCGCCATTGGCCACATCGCGAACGCATCGCGATACTATAAATAGATGTAATGTTGAGAAAGCACGATCGATAACGTACGACGATGTTTCACTCATTTCATTCTTTCGTTAATTTAATTTTTATTTGCCGTTTTTTTGCGTTAGAAACTTCTAAATATTTCTAAGAATTTGTTCTCCCATATCTTATTGACTGCCATTTTTGCAATTCGACAGTTCTTCCGGACAAAATTTGGTTCAATTTATAAGATGCAATTAATCGGGGTTATATTCATTTTGCTCCATTTATTGTCTGAGAGTCACTTCAGTTAAAGAATTTTTAGAAAGTCTTCAGCGCCTAGTCAGTGCAAATACAAACTATAACTATCCCAACTTTCCAATCAGGCGAGAGCACGTGAAAAAGCGTTAACGATTTTTAATAAGTTTCAGAAATTCGTGGGAATGTTTTGCCACTTAATCAACAAACAAATGTTTAACAGATTGAGCAAAGCTGTGAGAGATTTTTAATGTCTGGTAATCTAACGTTCCGTGGTGATGTCGAAATGTCTCAAGTGGGCACACTCTTAGTGCACGATTTAAAAACCAGTCCTCGTGGGCCTTGAAGCACTTGGCTAGTTGCCACGCCCATTCAGACGTACTGGAAAGCATTTTTGCTCATGATAGTAGGTGAAATCAAGTAGGTACCTTAATTAGATACGGAAAAGTATGTAGCCTCGGTGACAAATTGTTTTATTATTTTATATCCAACAAAGTCGTATATCATCATAAACGTGACTTTTCAAGAGAGTTTCTTAAACAAAGGCCAGATGTTCAAGACTCGATGATTGAAGAACAATAAAGTTTCGCGTCGGTGTTTCCGCATACGTAACAGCATTCATGTCGATAGTGGCATTGAAATTCTTTAACTAGGTTAAAATTTCCTTATTCTTAAACTACATACCTGACAAGTCATAGCAGACGACCGACGTTGAGAATTTATTTGAATTTGAGACAGAAGTCGCTGAAGAAATATTCCAATTAGAATCTCTGTGAAGTGCGCAATCCAACACGATCGCAAGCGAGCACCGACCGCGTCAGCTAACGGTACAAACGTTCCGATCCACGTTCAGCTCGCTGCCACTCGTGCGCGACCAAGGAAACCTTATTTCTATGTTGTTATTGGGGTTTCAGTAAATCTATTTCATAATCACAAATGAGTTTTTGTTTCGTCCATGACAGCATTAATCGTGATGTCTCGACATTTACCTCGTAAGTCTCAGAACGACGCCAATTCAGGCACGACGACGTTGCGCGAGCAGCTCCACTTCACTGTCACCAGTTCAACACCACACTAATGTTAGTCACTGCACCAGTGCTGCGGCGAAGCGTGTCGTTTAGTTTTTTTTTTAAGTTTTTCAGTTAATTCGCAAAGAGCACACGGCTCAAAAGACGGATGAAATATGAGAAACAAAGAACGATACGACCACTTGCAATTACAGCTCGCGGTAGACTGGCCCCGGGCGGGTGCAGGAGGGTAAGATCTCGCTCTCGCAATCACATTCGAATAGGGGGCACGAAGAGTTCCGATCATTACCGAAGTAAGCCGAAGAGCACCCGCTACACCGGTACGGTATCACGGGAGATCAGCGGGGCTGGGGCGTGCACGTGCATACAGCGAACGGACTCGTCCTTCTGCACGTAATGTACAGTCGGTGCATTAACTGGTCATACACAGATAACATTCCATATTGGGTCCTAATACTGGAAGAGCTATTTTTAGCTACTGGAGTTTCCAAAACAAGCAATAACTAAACTATAAATTAAAATTAACAAATATGTATGTAAATGTAAAGTATGTAAATGTGTAATAAAAAGGAAAAAGAAAAGGTTCTAACTCACCAGGGGCGCTGCTGTAGCGTGTTAAAAATTATAATGCCTTATAATTTCTAAATGAATGTAGGTATGGTACCTACATATTCGAATAAGTCTTTCTGAAATGAGTGTATAGTTAAAAAGGTGTATATTTTACGTACATCCGTCAGCATCTGTTGCTGAAGCCGAAGGTGGGTCAGGGAACTCCTTGAAATTTGACGGTACAATCATTGTCTTTGAACTTAGTTCTGTATTAATAGTTAAGGAAGTAGGTACATATACTTTATGTATATACGTTTGATTAAATGAAGAGTTCTAATACATAGAGGAGAACGATGCTATATTCCACAGCCGGCTGGGTCTGCCCGACTGATCCTATTCTCTCACTTTCATACAAGATAATCCTAAACCAACTTGATCATAATTTCTGAATGAATGTTGAATTCCAATGCGTGTTTTTGTAGTTAATTGTTAAAGACTGACTAACTGACTAACTCACTGATTGACTCATCAATGCCAATTAATGCGATGTCCGCTGAAGCTAGAAACTTGAGTAATTTATGATTTTGTTATCTACCTAAGTAATGCTAGTGTTAAAAACATATACATAATTATTAATTCTTAACTCTCCCCTAGCATGAAAAATTTCTACGAAACAAATTATTTGTCATAAAGAAATGTTCAGTGCAAAATCGTGGACACGAAGAGAATTTCTCGTTGCGCGTTGTTTTTGCGCAGTTCACGCTTGGAGCGCGTTCCGCTCAAATTCGATCGACTTTCATCGCAGTCGTGCGGTGCGCGAGTTCGCACAACTTTCCGATGTCATTGTGCGCCGCGCATACGTGGGAATGCACGTTTTCTTGTTTGCATCACATGTGGTATACATTTGACATTTGTTGTGTTACTAACAATAAGTATAAAATTAATTTACTCTTTTATTTTTGCTGTGTGTTGCGTAATCATTAAATCTTTATAAAATTAAAAGTCATTAAAAATAAAAGCTTATTTTTAATGACTTTTATTGTGAGCTACATGATGGATTCAATAAGTGATGACTTGATGAAGATGACTCCCTAGTCGTTTCACAAAATTAAAAGCGATCTGCATTTTCATGTAGATCGATTTTTGTGAAATCACGTGAAAAATTCAGTTTACAGAAAAGCGGTTAAAAAAATTCCAAAATCTGTATCTGATCTAGGTACACATCTAATGGCGGATTTAAAGAAAAGTTGACAAGAACTTGTTAATCTTTGTTTAATAATCCTTGTACCTACTTATAGTTTTTTAATATAAGGATCGACTATATTACCAATCCAACAGTTTAATCACAACAGAATATACATTACGAAAACATTGGCCATCGGCTAATCCGAAAACACCCGAACGCGTCATTCTCGTCTATGAATTATCGTACGTCTATAATTGCATATTTTATTACGATATACTTTATTGCATAGACGTGGATGGATGACGCGTTCGGGTGTTTCCGGATTAGCCGTTGGCCATTGTTTTCGTATTGTATCTGTACCTAGTAGTACCTACTTGTACCTATCTGAATGAGAACTCTGCACATTACGAATTTGACTACCCATTCAACCGAATAAAACATTCTCAGCCCTCTAGAGTTGGGGCCTGGGGTAAGCTATTTAGGTACTGTCAGATGATCACCGGGAGCGAAGTGTGGGACTTCCCCCGGCCAGTTGGACCAACCGACAACTCAAAGAAATTCGCCGGTGGTGGTTGTATGAGAAGAGTGTGTGGTGGCGAGCCGCGGGAGAAGCCTATATCCGGAAGTGGAGAGACATGGACTAATGGTATGGTGTTACTTACGTACGTGCTACTTATTCTATAAAACATAAGGAATAATAACGGTCGAGTGTGTTAAGGAATAATGAATGTTCGAGCTTCATTTTATAGAAAATATCGCGGTTCAGTTGTCCACATGTGGGCTGTATCACAAAGCGTGTTCGCTAGAAAGCTATTCTATTAGCATAGTATAAAAGTATTTGGCACAAGTCGTTGACGTCGTTATAGACGACCACGAGTTTGCGTCCAAACATTCACGTAATCGGTCGAACACCTTTGCTAAATGTGTTCACATGGCATCTTAGTTGATGATAGCGCTATCTCGTATTTGTCAAACGCGTATTAGGTATATTATGTCTCCTCTAATTAGTCTTCATATTAATAGGTTTAATACACAGGGAGGGTGAACTATTGTCACTATATTGTGCTTATCTTCTCCAAATGAAGTAACGATTAATGATTGTAACGAATGATACTCCAGAGTTATTCTCTTTATCCAGAGAGACGATCAAGAGATTCTTATCAAACTGATTACCGTGTGAGTAACAATGTCCACCTACATACAGTTTATAAATGCAAAAAAAATTGGGCAGCTACCTGTTACAACATTTGATATTAGGATTTTATTTAACACTAGCGACCCGCCTTCGCTTCGCTTCGGTTTATAATTTTTTTTTTTCAAAATTTTGCTTATAAAATTTCAAAATAAAATATCGCCTATATTAGACTCGGATAATGTAGCTTCCTATTTGTGAAAGAATTTTTGAAATCGGTTCAGTAGTTCCAGATATTACCCCCAAAATATCCACAAACACACAATTTTACCTCTTTATTATATTAGTATAGATTATTATTTTATAAATATAAATTGTTTATTCGGTTTATTGTAATTTATTTAAAACATTTTAAGACATTTTAAGACATTTTTGTTCCAGGAAGACTTACCATATAACTTCTGCAAAATAATAACAACTTATACGTGAAGTTAAAAACAAATTTTCAATATTTATGTAGCAGATATCTTATTTAAAGAATGGAAAATACGGTTGAAATCAATCAAACATTTGCCGAGGACGACTGGCTCACCTCAGAAGCCACAAACGCAGCGAGTTTCTCCGGTGCATGCACATAATGCACTCTGCATTGTTGCCGTTAGATTGATTGGAGATTCATATCTCGTAGCCGATAATTTCGCACCGCATTGCAATTTGCAATTCTCAAGGTTGATCCTATAGTTGGTCGAACAAAGCAACATAAGTAATAAAATTATATAATGTTTTAATTTATTTATAACTTTTCTAGCTACTAGAAGTTGTCACTGTCGGTATACATTTTTGTACGCTTCGAAATGGATGGATATTGATACTTTCACATTTACTATAACCACCTACTAGTATTTTTCAGGGGAAATATTTAGTGGTACATACTATTTGTACTTGACACTGGATAAGTAACATCAATTGTTTATTGACATACTACACATCAACCATGTAATTCAGTGAGATAATGCTGCCTGAATAGGTATTGGGTATTTTGCCACAGGGACCAAAGTTGGTGATGCTCAATATTAGTCCAGCATTTTGAGCAATTTGAACAAAAAATATTACGTACTATTTATTAGTATTTATTTTAAATTAGTTTTAAATAATAGATAGTGTGAAATGATATACAATGTTATTAATATGTTATGTTACGCGGTTATTAATGTTCCATTAATAAACACAATTTTAATGCTAATGTATTTATACTATTAATAATACAAGAATAGTTTGTTTGAGGTGAAGATTAAACACTTCTGCATTTCTAAAAGTACCACCTATGTTAAACTTGACTTCAATAAATTTGTCATTTGAGTCATTAAAATAATTAGGAAATAGCTGCCAAAATGTTTGATACTGTAGCCTTTACACAATGGAATTGCTACGCTCGCCGGGAGTCCTCAAATTCAGGGAGTCTACTATGATTTTACACCGAAGTTTCAGGCCCGACCGAAGTTCGAACGAAAGAAGTGTTATTCTGATTTTCCTTCGGTCGGAGCTTTACATCTCCAAGTATTTAATAGGTATCTCCCATGTTATCGTGAAATTTGACGCTTGATCCCGAAATACCCGTCGTCAAAATTCGATCGGTGTCTCTTGCTTTTTCCTTTTTCGTAGTGGTTATATTCTTGTGGATCTAATGGCCATTCAAGAATCATCGGACGTGTATAGTTTAGGGCGAATGCAGAAGGCGCTCAGCCAGAAGCAAAGAGTGTCTGCAGCAACGAGCCTAAGGGCTCCCCCGCCGGTAGACCGGCGGAAGGAAGGACCTCGGCTTAGGACATTCCTTTGGGAGGGTACCGCGCGATCGCGAGTCGGTGAGAAGTGCCCAGTCACGTGCCGATACCTGGTACAAGTATTGGCTGAAGGCCAGTGTGTGTTCACAGTGTAGCGAGAGTGACGTGATCGTCTCGGCCGGCGAGGACGGTATAGTGTGTAGTCTGTGAGTGTAGTGTAAGAACCGCATTGGCAGCCGTAATTGAGTTGTCGGGGTCGTCTAAAACATGCCGAGGGCGACGACGACGACGGCAACGGAGAAGGTCATTCCTATCGGGGACATAGGTTAGGCTGTCAACTATTAGGGGATTGGGTTGGTGAGGGACTCTGTCGTAGTAGCGTCGGGCGGAGTCACGTATTTGACGATGGAGAGAAGTTCCAAGTCCTTGTGGAGGTCGACATTGCGAGAGTACCATGGGGCAGCCACGGTCTTACGCACGAATCTATTTTGGAGGATTTGGAGTATTTTAATGTTGGAGGAGGCGTTGTATCGTGCTATCGGAGTAGAGTTTTAACGCTAATGAATTTCGTTCCGGGCGAAGTATCGAACTGAACGTTTTCGTAGTAGAAATCGCCCGAAATATCGACCGAAACTTTGTTTCTTGTGATTTCGGAGTAGATTTCCAGAACGGAAGTGCCGACCGCTTCTACAGCACACAAACACTTTCACCCTCTCTCCCTCAAGGCCCACCTTGGATTCCACGTTAAAATAATAGACACAATTACCTACACGAACGTCCAAACAACCGGAATTGCAACTAATTGTTAGTGAGGTAATACTAACTAAAACTTAAATAGAATTGGGGCTATCACAACAGTGAATAGGCAATTATACGACATTAATACGGTTCGGTTGAAGTGGTGGACACAGTGCGTGTTCCTTGCCATTTCGTAATGACGACTTATCTTGACCTAGTAAACACGCGGAACTGATAACACGTTGCTTCGCTTTACTTTCTAAGAAAATAACATGTTACTGTATATATTTGTACATACATACATATTTCTTTCCATCAAACTAAGTATTTAAAAAAAGGATGGGCTGGAGGGGAAGTTAATCATCCCATTAGAAAGTAACATTACATTACTAGTAGAACGGATGAGATATATGTATATAAGCTGTGCTAGTAGTTAATGTTGTGTAGTAATCTTGAGATGGAGGGTGCACGCTGAAATTCCACAGCCGCTGGGCACACTCGACTGACAACGATACCTACAATATACTGCATTTCCCATTTTATCTTATTTCCACAATCTACGTACGGTAGTGAGTGAGTGACGCCCATTCCCATCCCATCCCTCCTAATTTTCTTAACCCTTTCTCCAAATCCATTTCTAAATCGGCAAAGCTAGGCAGCGCATCTGAGAGCGTGCCAACGCTTGTTATCTGGATTGGTGTTGGCATGAATCGCAGATGTCCATGGGCGACATTAACTACTTACCACCAGATGGACTAGAAAGAATTTCTATCTATGACCACCTTCTATCTATGAAAAAAATAGTAATTTATTACACGAAGTTACGTAGCAAGTACGATAGATAAGATTTACTTATCAATTTAACATCCTTTTTTCGCGTTTCTAGATATAGGCACGCATGTTGAATCCTTCGTCTTCCTCAGTATCGTCTCAAACTGTTCATCCACTTCCCTCCTATATTATTCGTGCTCTTTTAATGTATCTACTATACACCTACATCGACCCACCTTGCTGCAAACAATTGAAATTCTTCAAAAGTTTCAAAAGTTCACTCGTGTAGTTTAAATACCACAAATTCGTCAGTTCTATGCGTCCATTCACCACATGATAAAAAATACTCCATCGTCGCGCGTCGGTCGCTTCGAAAACGTAATTAAGTTACGCCTTCTGAAAAGAAATGCTGAGTCAATATTTTTTGTCAATGTCGGATGATTTGCCAATTTGTTTGCATGTCCACTTTTACAATCTCTCAACAGCAATGTCTGATTTTATTTATTTGTTAAATTTATGAAGTTCATATTTGTAAATATAAGAAACGTTCGTTTATTCATCGAAATCTATAAATCAATTCTTTATTGCTGGAAGTCGAGGAATGCAAAACGAAGAGATCCAACCACAAAACGGACATGTAGATACTGGACAGGTTATGCAAACATAACCTAGACAACATAGCGTGACGGAGCGGTTATCGGGACAACAATTTATTTTACCATGGCATTATGAATCATATAAATATGGTGATAATAACAAAGTTCGCGAATCTCCACAGTGAGGCACAGTGTTACGCAACGCGTTGACTTGTGAAAGCTGATACGGGCGCAATTGGGTTAATGTGCGTGCGAGCCGGTCTCCGTAAGCGCGTACATACTGTATATACGGTTTGTCTATTTATGCTATGTATTAGTCTCTCCTTTTCTCTATCTCCATTATACTTATTTTACGTTTCCGATATGTGAGTAATTTATGAAACACTATTTATCATACGTTCCTGACAAGAAGACGTTTTAAGGAAATAAAACACAACTCCGCCGCACTTACGAGTATGTGAATGTAAAATAATGTAACATTATCAATTCTCTGTCATCTTTCGAAGCACAACAAGGTCGTTTTAAAATATAAACTACTATGTCACTACATACATACGTACAAGCTACAAGGTCTACTAACTAACCTAGCCTACGGTAGCTATTCCCAGAAATTATAAAACAACAAAACACATTGTATTTACAAAACTACCCGTAAAACGAAGCAAACATTGTGTTACGCTTAATAAAATTATTAATAATATGAAAATCGTGTTCAAGGAATCAAAAAATGGTTATTTTTATCGGCTGAACCGCACAAGAGACCTTCACAAGAAGGTCCTCTGCGCAATAAATATTTAAGTCTATGCTTTGTTGCATTGTATTCACTACATTTATTAAAATCATAGTAAGTGCCTCTATGGCACGCCAGAAATTAGGGTAAAAGTACATATCACGAAAATAACTACTTTTTCTCCTACTTGCTCGGAACTGGCTTCATTATTTTAAAAAAAGAATACGTCAATCGGCTCTTTTCTGTACGCACGCCAGCAATTTCCAACACGACAATAATGGAGATTGCTGGACAATAGCGAGGTTATTTTTAGTGCACACTAACATAAATTAGGTTTTTTTAGGTACACGATACTTATTATTATAAAGGCTGAATGTGCATTTCTTTTCAAAAGTTTAAAAAAAGAACAAAGACCGCGCGCAGTCGTATTTGCAGGAATGAAACTTCTGTTTCTTGAATTAATTTGTTTATTGTTTCTTCGCAAATTAGAGAAAGTACTATACAAGTCTCGGCCGAAATAGAAATTAATGGCCTCGTTTATTTAAAATGGACTCGGCTTCGCCTCGTCCTTCCAATATTACTCGGCCGTCAATTGCTTTATTTCGGGCCTAGACAGTAATGTACTGTTTCTCCTACTTGTGCGGAAATGGCTTCATTATTTTAAAAAAGGAATACGTCAATCGGCTCTTTTCTGTACGCACGCCAGCAATTTCCAAAACGACAATAATAGAGATTGCTGGACAGTAGCGAGGTTATTTTTAGTGCACACTAACATAAATTAGGTTTTTTAGGTACACGATATTTATTATTAATAAAGGCTGAATGTGCATTTCTTTTCAAAAGTTTAAAAAAAGGATCAAAGACCGCGCGCAGTCGAATTGGTGGGAATGTAAATCAGATACCTACTCTGTATTGTGGATGTTATGTTCTCATAAGTTTATCAAAATTTTAAGTTGTCTAATAAACAATGAGTACTAGTTCGTTGGAAGATGAATTAGATTTAACGTCACCAGACATAGCTGAATAAGTAAAGATACTTTCTGAAAACCTGTTACCTACCACCGAAATCGAGAGAAAAATATGAAAAGGCATAGGAAGATTTCATCAAGTGGAAAACTGCAAAAAAAGCGAATTTTGCCTCGGAAAACTTCTGTTTCTTGAATTAATTTGTTTATTGTTTCCTCGCAAATTAGAGAAAAATACTAACTATACAAGTCTCGGCCGAAATAGCAATTAACGGCCTTGTTTATTTTCCAATATTACTCGGCCGTCAATTGCTTTATTTCGGGCCTGGACAGTAATGTACTATTTTACGAGTATTATTCATTTAATTTTCGATATCGTAGCGTTATTATGGAAATTAAAACATCTGGGGAAGATAATTTTTTGAAATAGACATACCTAGGACCAAGAATAAGTTTGAGATTTGTCCGCTAAAAATAAATTTTACAACTAACACCTAAAGAGCATTGTGTTTCTTATAAGAAATTTAAAAGTAAGACAGATCAAAGTTAAGTATGATAAGTTGATAACAGTAAAAAGTAGACATGTTAAACCAAGAATAAGTTTCAGAACTTAGTCGGCTAAAAACCATTTATTTACAACTTTCATCTGAAAGAGGTAGTCACTTATTCACGAATAAAGGGCGTTTCCGTTAAATAATATTTAAAATTTAATTATTTACGTATATGTAAAGAAGAAAAGTATACCTAATATACTCTTAGGTACGTAAGTGCTGAATAGATAGCGTGGGAGGCTCGTGAGTCGTGCTCAAATAGAAAATAAAATTGTAATTTGAATTTAATTGCTTAGACGCTTTGTTTAAAGACTGTTAAGTATCACAAGAGCACGAAGATCAGCTTTGTTATTCTGGCGGGCTGCGACATGGCTTTGACCCGAAGATTTAGGTCAAGAGGAATCGATTTATAACCTCCATGCTCGCCTGCTTTGTTGAGTCGATGAATTATGTAATGCTAGTAGCCAGTTTGAGTAAATTTAATTCACAGATTAGAGTATTTTCTATACGTAGGTAATTACGATAATTTGTAATCGATGCGCAGTCAGTGGCGCGGGTACGAGAACGGGATTGGAATTTAATGAATTGGATTAAGATTACAATGATTTAATCTACTATAATAAGTTATTATAAAACTATGAAATAAAAACTGAGATTTTAACATTTTAGTTCATA
Organism: Sesia apiformis; assembly: GCA_914767545.1. NCBI lineage: Eukaryota > Metazoa > Arthropoda > Insecta > Lepidoptera > Sesiidae > Sesia > Sesia apiformis. The sequence goes on from OU611953.1 coordinate 16,380,893, forward strand.
CTAACTGTACTCGCCACTTCATTCGCTTCGATTTTAGACTATATATAAATATGGACTGATAACTTGAAGAAAGTCGCCGGTAGTAGCTGGATGAGAAGAGCCGAAGAACATGTGTTGTGGCGGTCCTTGGGAGAGGCCTGTATCCAGCAGTGGAGAGACACAGGCTTATAGTATGATATTAAAATACAATGGTAGATATGGTAAATGTTTCATTGTACCTACTATTCTTATTATAGTTAATATTAAAAAGTGTTAGCTGTAACGTTTCGTGTTTCGGAAGTGAGCGCAAGTTGCTGGAGTTCGTTTCTCATTCAATCCCTGACCCATCATTCGCATGAATTTTATAATAATTACCGCGAGGACTTGTAATAGTTTGGCATAGAAAGGCCCTATGTGTGGATCCAGGACATAAATTGTCACTGTACTTAGATAGGTACTTTTAATAAAATCCATCTATATACAGTTTTTTTTGTGATTTGTTGCACGTGAATCTGGATAAAAAGTATTCTAAAACATGTTAATCCAGAACATAAACTGCAACTATGCTAATTTCCATGCATGATGCGCGTTTACAAACAGACAAATATTCCTAAAATTGTATTGAGCTCTGTATCGTTCGTAATGTGTAGGTACAGAACAACTACAACAAGTAATTTAAATTGTCTTTCTACATACTTAAAATATTTTTTAAAAAGAGTAATTGTTCTGTAGTTCAATTACTCAGTGGTGCTTAAATTTTGCGCTCCCGAGTTGTCCCCGGTGCTTACGCGACTCTTTAGGCTCTCATACTCTACAAAAAGCTTCCCGTCAACATGGAAGGTAGCTCATGATCACCCTTTGCCTAAAAAGGGTGACCGCACAGACCCGGCTAACTACAGGCCAATAGCGATCACCTCCCTCCTCTCAAAGGTGATGGAGCGTGTCATAAACACACAGCTCCTTGGGTACCTAGAGGATCACCAGCTGATTAGCGACCGTCAATATGGATTTCGCCATAATCGCTCCGCTGGTGATCTTTTAGCGTATTTAACACACCGCTGGGCTGACGCCATTGAGAGTAGAGGCGAGGCTCTGGCTGTAGGCCTAGACATTGCGAAAGCTTTTGACCGGGTATGGCACAAATCGCTACTTTCCAAGTTACCATCTTTCGGGATACCCGAGGGATTATGCGAATGGGTTGCCAGTTTCTTGACTGGACGGAGCATCAGAGTCGTTATCGATGGTAGCTGCTCCGACACCATGTCTATTAACGCTGGCGTCCCGCAAGGCTCCGTGCTGTCCCCAACTCTGTTCCTTCTGCATATCAACGACCTGTTGCAAATTGGTGACATACGTTGCTATGCAGATGACAGTACTGGAGACGCCTTGTACAAGGGCCGCGCCAACATCCCTCGGGTCGAAGTGGAAGAGAGTCGCGCCAGGCTTGTGTCTGAAATCGAAGACTCTTTACATCTAGTCTCGATTTGGGGTTCTCTGAACCTAGTGGATTTCAACCCCAGGAAGAGGCAAGTCTGTGCATTCACCGCTAAAAAAACCCCTTTTGTTGTAGCACCTCGCTTTCAGAGCATACCTCTTAAGATCTTGGAGAGTATCGGGATCCTTGGTATCGACATCTCCAACAAAGTCGAATTTAGGGGTCATCTGGAAAATAAGGCCAAAATGGCCTCCAAAAAGCTCGGTGTGCTGAACAGAGCGAAGCGGTACTTCAAACCTGGGCAACTCCTTATGCTTTACAAAGTTCAGGTGAGGCCCCATATGGAGTACTGCTCTCATCTCTGGGCCGGCGCACCGAAATACCAATTGGACCCATTTGACTCCATCCAACGACGTGCTGTTCGTATTGTCGACGATCCCACTCTCACGGGCGGTTTAGAATCCCTCAGCATTCGGAGAGACGTTGCGTCTCGCTGTGTGTTCTACCGCCTGTACAGTGGGGAATGCTCTGAAGAATTGTTTAATATAATTCCCACCTCGGGTTTCTACAACCGCACCTTCCGTCACAGAAGTGCGGTCCATCCGCATTTCCTCGATATGGAGGTGTCGCGCACTGTTCGGTCCAAAAATTATTTTATACCGCGAACCCGTAGGTTGTGGAACGAACTGCCTCAAGAGGTCTTTCCATTGAGCTACGATATGGGGTTCTTCAAGAGAGCTGTGAATAGGATTTTGCAAGGTCGGCGGCGCACCCGCATACCCCCTGGTGTTGCAGGTGCCCATGGGCGGCGGTAACACTTACCACCACGTGGGACCGCTTGCTCGTCCGCCCACTAATCTATAAAAAAAAAAAAAAACTAGGTATATGTACTTAGATATACCTAAATGTATATAGATTTATAAATGTATAAAATAAATATAATGTTTAGGCACATATACTTAATGATTTATTGTGCCACAAGCTGAATATGAATAAAACTAATTAGATTTATTATGCAAATTCTTACTTAACGCACACCTATTTAATTAATTTGTTAAATTGTAATTCCCGAGGTTTCCAAAGTTCGAGGAACTTTCGATCTCCGAGCATATATCTTAATAAAACAATTTTAAACTAAGACAAACCTTGCAAAAGTTGAATTCATACTTCACAAACATCGACTTACTAACAGGTTAATGTTTACAAACAACAATTAATACTATCCAGCATTAAAAAAATTCATGTTCTTTAAATGTGTAGTAGGGGGAGAGTGCATGCTGCATTCCCACAGCCGCTGGGCGCACTCATTACCCCTCTCTCACAGAAGACTACCTTGAAATGTACTGCATTTCCTACTTTATGGTATTTCCCCAATGTACGCACGTGTTTCGGTAGTGAGTGCCCATTCCTATCACATACTATTCCTCCCTATTTTTCCAATCCATTCCTTAATCTCCAAAGCGCATTCCGGGGGGGGGGGGGGGGGTGCGAACGTTTGTCATTCTAGACTGATGTGGCATGTATCGCGGGTGTCTATGGACGACAGTATCCACTTACCATCAGGTGGACTGTATGCTCGTCTCCCGCCTTTTTTCCATAAAAAAATATGGTCATGGACGGTTATGGTGTTATATGTTATGGTGATAGTTATTTAGTTAAAGTATATAGGTACTATATCATACCAACAACTCATGTTTTAGTATATACTAAATATGTACAAAGACGTGGGTATAAAATGGGTATAAATATATAAAATGGATATACTGTTAAAAATACATACATATACAATATCAATAAACCATGTGATCCTTCCTGCGCATGATTATGAGTTAATAGATATATTATAGGTAATGTTATGTATTTTTTGTAAAAATCTATTTTTTTGGGTTTTGTACTTAGTATAGTATTTAGTAGATATTTATTTAATGCATAACTTATTTTTCATGTCAATGAACTCATGGACGAAATCCATGGTTTCCGGTTTCAGGAAATGTTCGGTTTATCCTGTAGAGTACTTACGTAAAAAAATTAAGTTTCAAAAATAAAACCCGACTATAAATACTATTAAGATTGTAAACGTGCGATTACACCACATGTAAAAGGCCTCCTAAAGAATCTAAAATATATTTGAAACTTTTGCGTAGTCGAGTTTAAGTTTTTAAACTAAAACTATTTTGGGGTGTAATTTTCTCTGAATCTCGGATAACTCTTATTAACTAATAAACTTATTGAGCTTATGATGTTACTTTTTACCCCTCCAACGCCAGAACGCTCCCACCATGTAACCCTTGCGAAGTCGAAGACGAGCAGCATGGCGCGAGGTCGTAGGCCGAGTTTTGCGGAGGGCGAAACGCGGGGCGTGCCAACAGCGTAATTCCAGCCCGCCCCCACTTTATAACTTAAGCGAGGGAATGGCATATTTTTATGTATATAATATATATTTTTGGATTGTGCACATTAAAGCCTTTCGTTTGATACTGAACATTATATCTTTGTTTGCATTTTTTTTTTACTAAGCGTATGTTCGTGTTTAATATCCGCCAAATTGGATTTATAGCGACGCGACGTCATATAGCCTATGTTACGCGGAACATCAACACGAATCCAACGACATCCAATTTGTCAAAATGTGATGAGTAGTTAAGGAGCTAAGAGGGAACAGATGAACATACATATTAACATTGCCTGCTAAAATCATAAACCTCTATGGCTTTGCCGTAGTAGGGTAAAATATATTTGGCGCACGATAGCTTCTATCATGCTTGCAACTTCCAAGACATAATTTTATTTAATATCTGCTTGCTACCCGGATGAAGTCAGATTTAAAAAAATCTGATTGGCAACCAAAATAAACATTATTTTCAGGCAGCTTTTATACCCTGGCAGTTAGAAAATACAATTACCTTGTTTTATAAAACTCAAATGCTTTTGTGAAACCTATATAGCTACCTACTAAAAGAGTTTTGCAACACCTATACTAACCATTATGTAAATCTATGATGTATTATAAAACCTTATTTTAGGGACATTTCTTAGAATTGTCCCTAAAACTGGACCGATTTTGATTAAAAATACAAACATCTATATTGTATCTATGGAATTTTCACACATAGCTACGAAAACAGAAAACCATAGACGGTCTTAGTGCAATTATGCAATCTCTTCCAGACAACCTGCGACTATTACCTAAGGATAACAACAGTGTGACAAGAATTAAAAATTAAAGTCAAAACAACACGAAACAAACAACTCTCAAAACTGCAACGAAATGAGGCAAGCAGATTCCTAGATTAGCGCGAAGAAAAATAAAACACCGTACCCTTGTTTTTAACACAAAAACTAGGTGTTTTATAATTTCACATCTTCGAGTAAAGATATAGCACGTGTGAACCGTGCCTGATCGCACATGTTATTAACTCTCTTAGTCATAGATAGATACAACTTAGCACTGGTGGCAGTGAAAGTTGACCGGCTTATTCCGGATCATAAAATGTTATATTTTTACTTTTGAGATCTTCTATCTATAATTTTATATCCTGCTAATGAGATAACTTAGTAACAGTGAAGAGATGTCGCGCCATAATCGATGACTGTGATCCAGAATGAATTAGTGGATATTAGGTAGGTACATTCTTTTCAATTCTCAATCTTGCGGATTTACTGGCGATGGTTACCCTGATCACCGAGCTAAATGAATTAAACAATTAATAGTGATACCTGAATAATTATTTCAGTAATTCTGAATTCTACGATTCAAAATCCGACTCGTTACCTCACACATCACTTGGATATCACTGCTGTCAAGTTACTAAGACAATTATAACCATACGGTTAGGTACCTACTACTTGACCAGTATCGAAAAAAAGTATCGAAAGATACGTTCAAAAGAATCTTCTTCTCTGGTTTCTTTTATCTTTATTTCTTAATGAATACCTACCTAGGTAATAGAAGCTACGTAGAGCACTGAATCTTTCTTAAACGGCATTGGAAATTCACTAAAGATTAAAATTGATGGAGCAAATTATTAAGTTATTCTTATTACATTTATAGATTATCAACGCCACCATTTTACAATACATACCCGTTCCAAATTTCACTTTCATGTTTTATAGTAGGTAATTCTAATCAAAATCCCCGCGCTTATTCAATCCTTCAAACTTAGACCGCGATTAGCTGTGTGAGTTCGATATTGGAATCGCAAAAATAAATCCGCTACAAACCGGTTCCAGAGCCGCATTGGCTCGTACAGAGGCCGGCCGTTCAACATCGGAAATTGGCCGTAATTGTGGAGTAACCACATTTCACTGCGGTAATGTGAATAACTTTATGGTCGTCTATTTTGGGCGGAAAAAGCCACCTGATGAAGCCAAATGAAGAGATTACCTGATTACCTATTCATTAAACTTCCATTTTTGGAGTCGTTGCGTTTAATAAAACTCGATTGACGACGATGAAGGTAAAAAATTGCAAGGAAACCTATCCCCAAGGCATAAAATTTTGTCCCACTAAAATTAATATTTTTCGACTATGAGTGGACTGTAAAGTGTCTGTAAAGACAGAAATTAGATATTATGAACTAGGGACGTGGGTTTCGTATACCTAATTAAGTAATCAAATGAGCAGATCTTACTATTTAACTAATATCTTATCTACGGTAAACCTATGCTAGCGTGGCCGAAGCCGCAGGCGATCGCTAATTGTTAATGCTCCTCAGATTTTCCAATCGTTTAAAAGCATTTTTTTATAAATACCTGCGTACGGGCACTATAGTTGTATATAGGGTATATAGTATAGGACACTAAAAACCAATGCACGCCACTGTTATCGGTTGTTCGGTACAGACTCGCTTTTTTTTACGACTGTCATTTTGATAACATTGACAGCAGCTGTTTGCGCCGTCGCCGCTCACGCTGCTGCCGCGAGCTAGCAGCAATGTTTGTTGTTACTGTTACTGTACCTACGTGGAGAGGTAAGTATACGTTTAGAAACGAGAATATGCTGAAAACGAGAAGAAATACCTATTACTTACTTAAAACCTGATTAAATATGTAGAATCCACCATGTTGCACTCCTGGGCCAATTTACTGTTAATATTGACTTGATGAAAGGTTCTTTTCAATATTATGGTTTGAATGCCAACCAATCTCGCAAGCCACAAGCTATTCGAGCTAATAGGAACGTCAATTGAAATTACAACATAATCCAGCATCATTGTTCCGCTGTCCTCGTTTCCCGGCGCTCCTGCCGGCTAGTGATGAGCCACTACCTCAAGAGTAAGGTGCTGAAAAAATTGAGATTTCTTCACTATAAAAGTTCTTTCATCTCACGAAGGCGGGTTACGCTTAGTAGTGGTTGTGCTCGTACATGCACATTGTTTTAGTGTGCGCCACGCTCAGCGTTGCGGTCGGACACCAACTTAGTTTACAACCACTACTAAGCGTAGCCTGCCTTCGTGAGATGAAAGAACTATAAGAACACGAAAGTACTGCAATACTTTTCAATTTATTTACCTATCTACCATACCTCAAGAATTACACGATGAAAACATTAAGACTTTTCTCACCACAAAACCACTTACGGATATTAATGTAGGTAATTATAAACTCGTAAATACTTCTTTTCAAGTTATTTTATTTATTTATTTACAAATAGTTCACAGCTTATAATATAAATTATGAATGAGTATAATATTTGACAATTAATAAGCCAATTACGAACTATGTACTACTACATTATAATCCAATAATATGTGTAGTATTAACTTTAAATCATCATCATCATCATCAGCCCTTGGACGTCCACTGCTGGACATAGGCCTCCCCCATTGTCCGCCATTTAGACCTATCGGCAGCGACCTGCATCCAGCGGGTGCCCGCAATCTTTATGAGGTCGTCTGTCCATCTAGCAGATGGACGTCCTCGGCTTCGTCCGCCGGTACGTGGTCTCCACTCGAGAACCCTTCTGCCCCATCGGCCATCGGTTCTTCGAGCTATGTGCCCTGCCCACTGCCACTTCAGCTTGCTAACCCGAGAGGTTATGTCGGTGACTTTGGTTCGTCTACGGATCTCCTCATTCCTGATTCGATCACGTAGGGAAACCCCGAGCATAGCCCTCTCCATAGCTCGCTGTGCGACAGTGAGCTTATTTATGAGGCTCATAGTCAGAGACCACGTCTCGGTGCCGTAGGTCATCACTGGCAACACACACTGGTCGAAGACCTTCGTCTTCAAGCACTGAGGTATTTTGGACGAGAAGACGCTGCGTAGCTTCCCGAACGCTGCCCAGCCGAGTTGGATTCGTCGATTGACCTCTCTATCGAAGTTGGACCTACCTAGTTGGACCGTTTGGCCTAGGTAGACGTACTCGTCAACAACTTCGAGAATCGAGCTCCCAACTGAAACTGGGGTGGGCACGACATGGACATTCGACATGATTTTCGTCTTGTCCATGTTCATTTTAAGGCCCACCTGTTGGGAAACTCGACTGAGGTCTCCGAGCATTGTGCTAAGATCCTCCAGCGATTCTGCCATGACCACGATATCGTCGGCAAATCGAAGGTGAGTGATGCATTCGCCATCAACGTTGATGCCGAGTCCTTTCCATTCCAGGAGCTTGAAAGCGTCTTCCATCGCATTGGTGAAGAGCTTCGGAGAGATGACATCTCCTTGTCTCACACCCCTCTGCAATGGAATCGGCTCCGTGCTCCCTTCCTGTACTCGGACTGACATGGTGGCGTTGTTATACAAACACTTCAACACTTCGATATACCGATAGTCAATATGGCACCGCTGGAGGGACTGTAGCACTGCCCAAGTCTCGATCGAATCAAAGGCTTTCTCATAGTCCACAAACGCTAAGCATAATGGCAAGTTATACTCCTCGGTCTTCTGTATAACTTGCCGCAGCGTATGGATGTGGTCTATGGTACTATAGCCTTTTCGGAAACCGGCTTGTTCGGGAGGCTGGAAGTCATCAAACCTGCGCTCGAGACGATTCGTGATAACCCTCGAAAACACCCTCGAAAATAATTTACTTACCTTTCGACCTAATTGCAGGAGATTGACAGTTGTACCCACTTGATTCTGACGGTTCTTTTGTCCAATACAAAAGCGTTTAAATTTGACGATAATTACTGGAAATACAAATTTTATGTAGTTCGAAAACTACGAACCCTGCCTTAACCCTTTACGAAGCATCTACGTAAATACACATAACGTCAACGAAGTACAAATGCCAACTACGTAATGTTTTAAGGGGTTCTCTATGCCAAACAGTCTTTCTGACATTTATAGGAACTGCCCGTTTGAAACGTCGGTAATAATGTAAAATAAATACTTTTTACTGCAAAATTTAAACTCACGAAGTCGCTGATATTCTTTGATGATAAAAGCGGTCGTAGAAAAGCTTTTTAGGTAAATAAATTAAGTTTAAAGCAATGCCAGACCCGTATATTACGCTATTAAGGCAGAATTCATAAAATAATCATATTACGGTATACCTAGGTAAACATTCTTATTTTTTTAGTATTATATATAAGACAATGTGATCCTAATTATTTGTTATGGGATTTAATAATCGACTTCAGTACTTGTGTGATGATAGATAGCCTAGGGGTATGTATCTATCTATTCACGACTCACATTATAACTAGTATGAATTCAGACTCATAACTTTTACTTAAAAATTTTACAATTATCACTAGTTCGCCAGTGAAAGAAAATATCGTGATGAAACCCGCATGCCCTGTGATATAGAAAAGAAACCATGAATACGTGAAATTGAAATGTGGGTTATCCAACAATACGCGTGGCGGATAGACCCGAAAATCTCCTACCTGCAGTAGGACGTCATCGCTTCTACAAACTTTACCTTTACTACCTCAAGAATCTCATTCTGTATGAGGTTACCTCGTGAGTGACTCACACGACCCTCTTTCCCATCCTCCCTAGAAATATGTAGAGAGAAAGAAACCCAGCACTGTTCGCTGCGGTACAGTTATTGCGCAAGCGGGCGTCCGCGCTGCCGACCGCGCGAGGTCGCCACTCGGCCTCATTTGCGCTCTCGCGCCACACTACGCAAATGTCAGGATCAAGGCCGAACGAACGTTCGATATTTTGTTTCCTCGTCTAATAAATTATCTAAAGCAGGACTTCCCAACCAGTGGGGCGCGCCTCCCCAGGGAGGCGTAAAGAGATCATAAGGGGGGCCAAATGTATTTGGATATTCTAAAGAAAAATCTATTTGAACTCTTAAATCCACTCATTAATTCATTCGGTCGTCGTTCAAGTTTTGACAAGTCTAGAAGTCTAGAAATGAAGGCCGATTCCACCATAAAAGATGTCTTCCACCTCTTGACATTGGAGAAGTTTTGGATAAAACGTTTCCTCCTTAACCCAAAAATTGCTTCTCATGCTTTGCGAATAATTGTGCCATTTTCCTCGACTTACTTATGTGAAACAGGTTTTTCAGCTTGGTTCAAATCAAAACTAAGCAGCGAACTAAGCGTCTTGCCGTCCATAGCGACTTGGCGATTGCCCTAGCAAAACCTGTGAACCTGACATCGACCAACTGGTTCAGAACATGCAGGCACAAACATCGCATTAACACATTTTTATTATTTAATTAGAAATATGTAATTATTTTTAGGAATGAACACCAGTTTTAATTTTTTGATTATGCTTATTATTGAGAAATAAATATCGTGAAAATGATGCGTTTTTATTATAAAAATTTAAAAAAATATAAAGGGGGCATGAATATATTTTTATAATCCGGGGAGGCTCAACGCAAAAAAGGTTTGGAGCCCCTGATCTAAAGCATAATATCTAAATATAAATTAAATCAGTTAATTATTAAGATAAAAAAATATCGTAGGTAAACACGGTCTCGTTCTAGAATGCTCAATATCCTATCATTGAGATATGTACAAATGGAATGCGGTCCCTCCTCTCTTGCTTCTATGAATAAAAATGGTCAACTAATTATATTACGGCTCATAATTGAAAGGAATTTGCATGTAGAATGGATGGTATAAAAGTAACCTTATCAAATAAATAGTAAGTACCTATACCTGTTTCATAGAGCAAGAATCGCTCCATGAAATAATAAGGTAAAAATAACTCGTAACAACGAACATTAGGGAGAGTAGTAATTTGAGTATAAACAATCAATAATCGATGTAAACTTTTATTGTAGTTGGTATGTGGAATGAAACCCAATCTCTTGTTCAAAACAGTGAGGTCTAAATGTGTTATTAGTATTACATAATTAAACACCATTATCATTCCTACAATCTACCTACGTTACGTGCTAATGCGAAAATGAAAAAATGTACAGCCACAATTTTTTTTACTTTGTATTTTATAAATAATCTTCTAAACGTTATTCACTACAAAAAATAAAACAAAATTATTTACATAATTCTCTGATTACTGTGATTATATACCTACATGCAAAGATATAAAAGTGGGTTTTACATGTATTCTAATGTTACACAATATTACATATACGAATATGTACTTCGAATAACAGGATTAACTTTTAAAAAATAATTCAAGTTTCAAGCAAGTCAGTTTACGGCTGTTAGCTGCCTTGTTTTATTTCATATTATGAGAGACTTCTACTTGATTAAAGACTAAATAATTCTATGGTTAATTAATAGTCAAAGAGTTTTGAAATTGCGTTCTAGAAAGATCGTTTACAACACGTTCATAATATGAAATTGCAAGGCAATTCATTACACGCCGTAAAGTAACTGGCAATGTGAGCTCTTAGGCCCCTTATACTTTTATTATAAGTCAACTCGATATCACCGTGATACAAACAATTTCACACAAAAATAGATGCAACGATCATCGAGCTATGTAGGTACTTAATCATAAAGAAATTGAAAGCCTGTTAAGAACGTAACAAAGCACATTTAAATCGTTGCTTGCAAAATATTCTTAAAAATATAAATGCAAGTTTTTAAATTATAGTTCGGCCCTAAACACATCGGCTAATGATTTATTATTACCTGCCAAAAAGCTGCTCTGTTAATGAGTTTTTCAGTAGGTACATATATTGTATTGATCGTGGATCAACCTGATCTTGCTTGATCTGTTTTAGCCTTGCGGTGTATTTGGGGCCTTGATTTCTATAGTGTCCACAAAACAGTGTGGAACTATTACAAACATATAGAAGATATATAATCAGTACCTATCGCTATAACAGTTCCACCTGTTTACAAAACCTATAGAGAACATTTAATTTTTAACTTTCCCTATTATATTATAATTTACGCAGGATTATAAAGAGTCGGTAATAAAGAAAACTAACCTCTTATTAGTTCCAATTACCTTAGTGCGGTCGCTGAAGTCAATTTATTACATAATGGGACCTGGATATGACGTTCTATACTCTATCTACTTAGTTATTATCTCATACGAGAGGTTCGACTATTTTATGATTTAGTCTCTAGACCTATAATTACCCAGAACTTATTAGAAATTTTATTTGCACTGAATTTGCACTATATTTTAATGACTAATAGACCGCAATTATTTTAGATCTCATTCACATTCAGGTTTCTTGACGTTTTTAAAGTAACCATAAATTATAAATAATGCAGGTTCCTTGCTTTCAGATAGTCCCTGGATATAACAAATCTACTCGGTTTATGGTACAGAGAAGGTGAATGTCTCCCTTGGGGTAGAGGAGTCCTCGAATGAAGGCTACGTCCCGGGAAATGCAGTGCGGGACGCTCTTTGGCCAGGTGGAGCGACCACTTGTAGAAGTTCGTCGGTGGTGGTGAGCCGAAGATCGTGTGTAATTAATTGTATTTGAGGGTAATTGCGATTCAGAGGTGTGTTCGCAATTCACGTTTATAGTACTGTCGTTGTTTTGATTTTCTTTTTAAGATGACATTTTTAAGTATTCGAAAGTATATGAAACATAATTTGGCATTTTAATGAAGTTATACGTGTATTAAAGGACAAATCGGCGTCAACCACCTCAAAATAGATAAATTGTTTTTTTTTTAGCAACGTAATGCATTGTTTATTTTAAAATAATCCGATGACTAAATACTGTATGTGAATGTGGTTCCAAATGAGGCAGGCTACGAAAACACAACCATTTAATCTTAAATTGTTACACTCTTCTCGAAACTTGTCATAAAACAAAAAATAAAACACGCAAACAAACGTAAATTAATTACCTACTCAGTTTTACTGGAGTTATTGTGTCACACGACATGTATCAGTGACAACCGCGCAATGTTTTATTTGTCCCCTAATGGAAGCAAACGAAATCATAGGCGATTAATATTATTAACTAAAATACACTCATTCAACATCGTTTCGTTATAAATATCTACTAACATCGTGATTACTGAAATCGTCGTTTGTTATTTATGATTATAATGTATTTACTACATTATAACCAGCTTAAGAACATATTTTTTTATAATAAATTACTTTAAAAGTTAAAGTCAAAAGTTCGCTGCTCTGTCGCCTTACTGTTATTTAGATTCGTTGAACAATCAAAGGATTGAACATTATGAATGTGCAAAAATCACAAAAACACTTTGGACTTAGACTAAACAAATGTTATTCTCATAAACAGTATCGGATACCAGTTTCCTACTGTTAAATTACTGTTCTTGTACAAAGGCGGTCATTCATTTGTGTTTGTGACCCTTAGGGAAGTGCGATGTTGCGATTGTTATTTCACCAGTGAAATGTCAGCCGTTTGTCTTATTAAAACACAATATGACATACATATCTTGCACGATATGGTGTCTAGGAGGAAGACCATATGAAGTCAAAGGAGTTATCAAATATCAATTTTTGTGTATAAAAATTAGTGCCCATTTCTGTACAAAATCCATGATTGTAGGTTGACATACACTGCACTTCATACTTGATGGTGGTTTAAATTTATGTCAATATATACATTTTATTTTCGGAATTACACTCTATGTACAGTTCCATATCTTATTCAAGTTACACCGTTACAAAGAGTTTAAAAATTATATTTTTTTATAAGTGTAAGTAAAATAAATGTCCACCCAAACGTTACAAAAATATTTTTAATGCTTTGAATGATTAATTCTACAGACTTAGATATAAGCATTTTTGTTTGTTTAAGTTCTTCTATAACACCAATACCATGGGCCAATTAATTGCACGAAGTTTTAAACAAGAAACTTTTTTAGAGGCCATTGTGGAAATGTTTCAATCACAAAACCACTTCAAATATACTAGAATCAATTGGAAACTCGAACTCGTACTGAATTAATGTCTTGTTGGATTTGACATAATTAGGGTTCTTTTTTTTAAAGAGGGGTTGTGTTCTTTTCAAGCGTGGCAATAGACTACGAGTTGTTCTTTGACAATACGAGGGAATTTGAAGAAACTGATTGGTGGCCGTGTGGTGGTGGTAGGCTTTAGAATAGCTCCACGCCATCTCTTCCCGCGGTTGTCGTAAAAGGCGAGCAAGGGATAACAAAGCCGCTACCGCAAGCCCCGAGCAACTACAACACCTCTAAAAGAGTGAACTCGCCGACCTGCTTGCTCAGCATGCCGTTTTAAGGGCATACATCCCTCATGCACAAGACATGTACATTGTACATGAGGATGCATGTACAATGTACATGTAATTAAGGTTACGGATCAGTAAGACACAAATTTAAAAATTAACACGCGTAAAGTTAGCCAATTCAGTCACTTCTTAATAACCTCGATACTAAGACTTCCTATCCCAGCTTTTAGTCCGCTCTTCTAACCCTAAAATTGTATGCGATAATGATGTGTCCTCTTATTGTCCTTAGCTGACTCCGCAGATCTGCGTCTCGCAGCTGCATACACTGCTAGTTTTGATGGTGACGGTAAACCCGAGTCACGTGGTCTGACCAGTGATTCGCGCGATTCAGCAGCCGGTAACGATGCTGAAGTTGGTACAGAAGGAAGCTTGCGGACTGTGTCATATGGCAGAGGTGAACTGCGAGATGCTGTAGATGCTATGGAGCCGGAACCGTCGGAGTCCTGGAACAGAAGGAATTGATAGATAGAAAATATTCGTTGGTCTAATTGAATGAATAGGCTTGTCCTACGTTATATTTGCGTTCTGGTGGCCACATAGTCGCAGTTATATGAGTTTATTTTCAGCTGCAAAAAAAAGAGTTTTATTTGTTCGAACGCTCGATTGTCCAATACTACAGATACTTCATTTGCTGGTCTCTTGAAATACCTAAATAGACAGCTTTCTAGACGCTGCAGACATGAATGGCTCAATAAGAAGAATTTATAACTAAGACGTTAGGTAACAGAATAGTATGACTATTCGAGTCGTAGACGTTATGTGGTTTCTTCATCGCCTCTTGTCAAACGATCTTACGTTTTACTCTTGTTTTACGTTTTTTACGTAAATACTACTAATTATGACGATACCAATTATATTGTCAAAAATAATGGGATTGAAACTTTATCACAATAATTATCCTGTTTGACAAGGTTATAAAAATAATGAATTCGTAAGTTATCCATTTGAGAGTACTTCAACAATATTATATGCTCAAGTTAAAGTAAGGTTAGAGCTTATGTTAATATGAGAGTTACAACTATCACGTGCAAGAACTTAAAATAACGTATATGGATTCCTGACATGGCTCGAGTTTAAACTAGATCCAAATAACTACGTAACTAATTACACGCACAATATTTCTTCATAAATCTCTGGTATCGGTTAAAAAAATTTCGAGAGCTTGGTTGAAATGGGAGTATACAGGGTTACAATATTTCTGTCGATGTGGTATAAAATAAAGAAATTTATATGAATATAGTAGAATATGCATATAGAAATAGATATAGAAATTATGTCTAAATGCTCTGTCCGAAGTTTCTCTGAAAACATATACAAGTAGATATATTTATTTAGATAGGTACTTTAAAATTGAGTTCTTTAAAACGAGAACGTAATCTATTAGTTTTAAGACTTCTTTGTATCGAATATCGATAAATAACGACCTTTCAATCGAACCTGCGTAAACGCACTTGAAAGTAGATATCTACCTACTATATGAGACGCTGCCCTGGCCCTGTACCAAAAACGAGTGTGAATATCGAGTCAACGTTATACTAGGATAAAAATTCTCAAAGTTTAAAAAGCAACTATTATTTATTTTCCTTGTACAAAACTTCCTGGATGGGCGTGCCAACTCCTCAACAATGATGGGCCTGAGTAACCTTACAATACCTGTAGTGCGTTTCGCTAATCCAACGCAGGTTTTTTCACGAGATGCAGTAGGGCTAAATGTGATGGTGGCAAATTCAAAGTTTGAGTATACTATGATTATACGTCTCTCTAACAGTAAAGCCTTATCATATCACCTGCCTGTTCCATTCCCACACAGGAGAAAATAAATAAAACTTACTTTACGAGCGTCCCGATGCTCTAAGCGATCGTATCTTGTGTTCCTTGCAGATGGCTTCCGCGGCGGACGTGGTAAGGCTGATGGTGGAGGCGGAAGACTTGATGACCGCGTCTGCTGTGATGCACGGCCTTGTCTCTCCAGGAGTAGTGCTTCTTCACCCCGCCCGCCTGCACCTCGCGCTCCGACAGTACCCAGACCCGGGAAACAGCAGAGACCTCGCTGCCAACATAATTGTGGGAAGTGAGAGTGTTGTTCATGTATTTAGATATATGAAGTTTTATTATTAATTTGTCTCAAGGGAATGCTAATGTTCAAATATCATTTTCTGCTCAGTACCAACGTGGTGCATGCTATATTATATTAACGCGCGTTCCATCGACAAGTTTGCGTAGCATAGATAAAATAACCTCAAGACATGAATTTGAATATTTACACTGTAAAGGTGTCAAACGACATCGGTCTTCACTTTCTTAGGAGACTTCGTAATCGCTCATCATCTGAAGAGAAGTAGCATCTCTCTGCATTTTCTACCGCCTGTATTAATCGATAATGACGTTGTAACGTACTGTTTAGTCTGATGCCAAGTTTTAGTATGACATCTCTCGTCACCGAAGGGCGGTTTACTTCCTTGACAAAGATTTGCTGCGTACTGTGCTGTCTTTAAGACACTTTACGCCGCGAAGCCGAAAGTTGTGGAACGATAGACTTGTTCAAGGTGGCTATAAATAGGTTTCTGGAAGGCCAACAGCGCACGCATCCCACCTGGTGTTGCAGCTGTTCATGGACGGCGTTGACCGCGTACCATCTGGTGGGCCGCCCGTCCATCTACTACCTCTTGTATAAAAAAGATCTTTACATCACCGCCGAAATCAGTTTATTTTTAACAACAGCCCATAATATTTTATTTCAAAAAATCAAGGGCATATCGAATAAGACTAAGTACTTTAACGATTCTTCCCTTGTCTTAACGATTTTCGCCATATATTTTATATCATTACCTAATTAAGTTCGTTATCTATTTTAATATTGCAAACGTCGTACGGGTACGGGTGTCGCTCCTTAGAAACGTGAATTCGTGACATAAATTGCAAGTAATAGAAAAGGCTACACTAAAATTAAATAGATGTGCAGTTTTTAAACTGCTAGCTCATAACTTACTGCTCGTTCGTCAATCTGATCCCTTTGAACTATCGAATTATAAAGGTTTCGTTTCCGCCAAGGTTCTACAGTTCAAGGCAGTTTAACTAAACTGAGACAGGTACGGGTGGATATTATATAACTAACAATTTAAAAAAAGGAGATTACCATTATCTTTTAGTTAGTCTTTCGCTGACTTCCAAACTAAGTCTCTCCACTGTTGAATAAATGCTTCTCCCAAAGCTCACCAGGAGACACGATCTTCGCTTTTCTCACCTAACCATTACGAGCGACTTTCTTTTAAGCGACTTTGTCGCCAGACCACATGAACAGAGATCCTTCCACCGCACGTCTCCCGGTGGTCTCCATTCGAAAACTTGTTTACCCCATCGGTTGTCTCTTGAGACAGATAATGACTACCTACAGATTCTTTGAGACATAGCGGCAACATTAGTTCTTCGTTGAATATTTTTGTTTCAGATTTTGCCAACAAGACACTCGAAAATAATATAATATAATTCTTGCCATTACTCGTTGAAACGTTTTAAACTTCGATTTATAATGTAAACAAACGTTCGAATAAACTCAATCAAAAAATCAATTCAAGCAGTTTATTGCAATCGTAAGTTTAATTTGTTATAAAATTGTAAGATTTGAATTTTGAGAATACAAAAAATATTGTTTTTAAAATGCACAGGTGTTGAAAAACATTATGTTACAAAGTTAATGAACTAAAACAAAGGAACGATACAAACAAACATGAATTTAATTAGCATTTCTTACCTCATTATGGAAGCATCACTCGTTTCGAAGAAAGCTATAACTCGACCACTTTATTACAAGCACTCGAATTATATTGGGGAAACAAGATCAAGTTTCACATTGGAATTCCTTTTCAGAAGTTTATAAAGTAGACATTAAGATCCACTAAAATTGCTGTAAAAAACGTATTTATTTTTTATTTAGGAAGATAAAATTAGGTATTTGTAATAAAATTTTGTGTAATGTTACAATTTGTTACAAATTATACTTTCGAGTGTTTATTCAGATAATTTGTAATTTTGAGTGTTAATTTTATTGTGACATATTATGTGTATGGCATAGCAAAAAAGAAGGCAGGTGTGCAAAGTTTGCAACATTTACTTTTATATGTCATGTTATATTGTCTTCGCGATATGATTATTTTTTATTTTATTTTTGTGTAAAAGACGTTCTGTTGGGAGGGCTCATAGTGCAGTGGTCCAGTTATAGTAATAGTGTCAGTAGGCTATCACTGCAACACTTCAAACAAAAGCTAATTATGTTAATTAGCCAAGGGGGCACACTGTTTTAAAATACTTTCTTTCTTTTAATACCTTTAAAGTGGGTTAAGAAGCAACTATGTTAGGTACTGCATTAAAACCACGACAAACAAAACACAATGTTTTATTCTTTAACATGCTTTCTATTTGAGACAATACATTGAATGCAAAACACCTTACAAAAATATACAATCTGTATACATTGTAAATAATACTTTCAATAGTTATATCTTAAATAGAGCCTCTAATGATACAAAAGTCATTTAATATGTTATACAAAATTTAGATCATCTTATCTTATTTACCATATAATTATACAACATTCTATTCGAATATCGTTAATTTGATTTCAAATTAATAAAAACAAAAAAGATATTCAACAAAATCGTACATTTACATTGGTATTCATAAAAACTAATCTAGAAAAAATAAATACGAATATGAAATTAAAACTTATGACTATTTTCGGAGAGTAAACTAGTTTACAAATCGTAAAATAAGTTTATAGATGCAAATTCCGAATACAAATTAATAATTCTAACTTTGGCATAACTTTGTGACTTACGCCTCTGATTCGTAAATGGAATTATAAAAATAAACAAATTTTACAGTGTACAGAATAATTATATTCACTTACAGGAAGTTGATTATGTTTAATCAGTTTCATGTGTAACATTTTATGTACAATACCGGTTAATTCTGATTGATTATAAAAAATGAGCTTATTTAAAGCAATAAGTTCTAGAAATTTAAGATAAAATTTTTGATGATAAAGAGATATGGATATGGCGATTATTTTATAATATGTTAAAATTATTATGTATCGGAAACATTGAATTGAAAAAAAATAATATCATATACAACAACCGGCCTTAAAGTGTTCACTCACTACTCAACTTATAACGACACCAAATTAGGTCGCGTCCAAAACATCCCAATATCGTTTGGACAATTTAAATAATCGTCTTCTTTTTGTGTTATTAAAATAACAAAAGGTTTGACTATATTTGTGAAATTATCTACGAAAACGGACCTCAATGTCAGTTCGAGTTTATAGTCTGTCAAATAAGCTGTCAGATATTTAAATGGGAAAAAATTGGCATGATGGAAACTCTCATCGAGTTGTTGCTATGACGGCGAGGTGAGTGTACTTTAATTTTAGATGAATTCGCGATTAATGATTATACACAATATTTTTTTGTGTATTTCCAATTAGGTAATTACTTGTAACGATCGGATTTTCCTGGTAATAAGAAATAAATAAAATACAAAATATTACAATTACAAAAACTTATTTGAAAGACTTGTATTTCATTTGATGATATGATAATCATAAATCGCATGTTTTACAAGCAATAAATATACAAAATAATTAAACAAACTAATCAATAAAATTAAAGTTAAAATTTTATCGCACAATCACGCAGTAAGTACAATTTTACCCAAGTAAATTAACTTAATAGACAGACTCTACCAGATATTGAGGCTTTAATGAAATCTTAAAAATTAACATTGTTTATTGCTGTAACATAAAAATCGGATGTTAGGGCATGTTTCTATTTAAGTAAACTATTAATACATACAACAAAATTTTAAGTTAACAAATCTTAACCAAAGTTATTACCCTTTACTTGTCACGATTAGTACGTTTTGGAACGCAGTTCTAGCAATTTAATTATGAAAATATAAAAATACGCAAGCAGTGCCATCTAGTATACGATGATGCATTATAGATTGACATCTATGATCCGACTCCCACCAACCGCACATCACAACAATGGCGCGGTGCGACAAATAGGTTGTTTTATTTATTTTAATAGTGAACTTTATCTCCAACGTACATAGTTTAAACTTGTATGACGTGCATGTATGTATGTATTATCAAAACACAACCTTTATAATGCACCCTTGTTGATTCTCTGTTTGCCCAAAGGTTGACCGGTAGAGAATGCTATAAAGCATTAAGAACGCCTTTTGAATACTTTGTCGGTTTATTATCCGTGGTATCACCGACTATACCCCCAGTGGCATCACGGTTACTTTTTTCTAACTCTGGTACAAGCGCCAGACACCATTGGTACCATTGCTAATTTTTACTAACCGTAGTTAGTTGTGGAAGCTCCATTCAGCTGCACAAAAAAAATCCTTTAACACTATTTTACAAGTAGGTAAAATGAAATGCATTCTTAATAAACGTACAATTAAACAAGAGATGCTCCTGCTTTTCCACTAAGGAGTACTTATATGAATATGCCGATAATAATGATTAAAAACCTGAAGGTAAGATTTGAGTATAATGTATTGTATAATGAATCGTGTATACTCGTATACCACACCGGCAGGGTTTTGACGTACTTGTCTTAGATACATTGTAAATTAGCTCACTTGAAAGATGAATGATACCACGGTTATTACCTTTGTAACACAGACCAACCGGTTGTACCAGGATTAAGAAAAGTAACCGTGGAACGACTGGTAGTATTATCGGTGGTACTACAGATAATAAACGACTTTATCTGTGCAATAAAGTTCTAATAAATAATAAATAAACGCATTAGCTGTCGCTGACGGAGTCCATTGTCGACGGCCACTGACGTACTCGTAGTATCATTATTAAACCATGGACGTTGGAAATAAAGTTCACTATTAAAATACACGATCCACTTGACGTACCTCACTGTTGTCGTGACGTGCGGTTGGTGGGAATCAGCCTTAATGAACTTTTTATGTACGCAATTAATATCAACATCAAGGACTAATTAGTTACTAGTGGATAATAACAATATCAAAATTGGAGATACACTATTCTACGTGACTATGTTGGCACCAGCTTTACAATTATTTCGATAATTAATGGGTACTGTAAAATATGTAAGGCACTTTTCGAATGTACTTGTGACATTTAATTCAATAAAATTTTATTGTGATTTTAATTATATTGGTCCCAATGATAAGAAGTTTCAGGCCATAGAACTACTTAGTACACTTGTGTACTCAAAACAATTTTGACAGCTGCCAATAATTTCATTATTTTTATATCTAGTTTTAAGTTTTATGATTAAAATCGATGCAACACCCTAAAGATTGCAAATGTAATACGTAATACGATGTAATACGAAACATTTCAGCACAAAGTAGTTACACGCATGTACTTGACTGATAAAATAATTATTTATGTAAAGAATAATAATTTCTTTCATTAAAGGAGATACCCCATTTTGTAAATTTAAATTAGATCAAGTGGCCATATTAAAAAAAAGATAATCGTATATAAATGGGATTTAATCCATTACACAGTCTGCCATATTAGAAATTGATCCTAAAAATCGAAATTAAAAATATGTAGGTTGAAAAATTTCACGATTCAAATTCACGACTTAAAAAAACGGACGTGATTCTTTTAATTCATTTACAATCTCGCGCGAGTGATAGAGATAGCGATAGCTCCCCGTCACTTTCGCAAACTCATATTTAGCTTATTTTCTAATGAACTTGAAAAATTTTCGTTCGTTTTTATCTTTAGCTGTCGAGTAAATCATAAAACATCAATTACAGGAACAATTAACTACCGTACTATAGTATATATTTACATCATAGAAGTGCGTACGAATTATGTATGGTCCGTTCCAGTCCAATTTTCCGAAAAGAAAACCAAATCATTGGGCATACCTGAACATTTAGCTTTAAATCGAGGGAAAAATTGCAGTCTTGTTGAATGAAATCGTGCATATGTAAACAATTAATCACCCCCCTGTTTAACTTAAGGTCGTATCAGTTACCTCGGGCCGCCGTGGTTTGTTACATTTTGGACAAATTGGATTGTAATGGAATATATTGTAACATAAATCTGCTTGATGACGGCCGTTTATAATGTACAATGTACAATTAATGTACGGATGTACAATAATTTATGTAATGCTAATTTCTATGGAAGGCAACATGTAGGCATTGTTAAAAAGCTGAATGTTAGACAAAGTCGGGTGTAAACTCACAAAGAACGCGCACACAAAGCTATCGTGATACTTTGTACGAAATAGGAATGTTACGTGGAAAACGGAATATTACGTATTCGGAATGTTTTAAACACTGTTTACGTAAGAGATATTTTAGGGTTAGATGAACTCACCCACTCATCCTACCAAGGATAAAACTATAAAGTTTAATATAGAGACATCTATCCACAATTTAATTAATAAAATAATGTAATTAAGCAAAGGGAAGAGATAGTATATGAGCATAGACATAAACGGGAAACAAAACTGTCTTCTGCATTTGATCGCACGATTCAATTGTGAAGTGAAGTGTAATTACTGTTGACGAATTTTTATAATTAATTGTAGCAAAATTTATCGTTTGTGTGTCTAGTAACAACAACTTGCTAGAGACACAGACTGAACGCGCGGCGCGAGAAGTAAGATATTAGCGTCAACTTCGAGCACGCAGCGAATATCTTCCGTTATCCATCCCTATATATCTGTGGTTATTTATGAGTGAATGCCATATATCAAATCATCAGTAATATAGCAAAGGTAGCACACATATTTAATTTGTCATTCAAGAAAGCTGAATTGATTACAACTGAGTTTATACTTAAGAGACTCACATACTACGTGAAAGTAGGTAAAAGCGAAAGGTTTATTGGAATATCGAGACTGCAGAAAAGTTGAACTAGTAAATGCGGCAAGATTATATCAAGATTGATCACACTAAGATTCAGATAAGCAGTCATTCGGTCCGGGTCTTAGGCACCTTATGCAATCTGCATAGAAGCTAGTTTCTATCCATTCGATCAAAGCCTTAAGCAAAGAGAGATCTAAGCAACGTGTAATCCGGCCCTAAGTACGTCACCTCTAAAAGAGTGGTGGACTCGCCAACCCGCTTATTAAACTCGGCGTTTTAAGGCCACATCCCTTACGCACAAGACAATGTGAATGAGGAGGCCTATGTCCAGCAGTGGATGAAAAAAGGGCTGATTACGATATTTATCGTACAGTTCTAAAATCATTAAAATTTCAGCCAGTAGTAAATTTTATTATTCAAATTTTTTTTGAAAATTTCTTTTGGCTATTACATAAGGTACTAAAACTATTAAAATTTTAACGTGTATAGTATCAGATGCTTCCAAACTTTTTGAAAATTACGTCCATTCATTTTCTATGTAGCCCCTGAAGAGCTGGCGGAGACCAGGCGAAGCGCAGCGCCAGCGCGGTTTTCGTTAACAAACAAGAATCAACTTTGTCGCCATTGGAATAAGATAAAATTCCATAAAATTCACGAACACACCTATCGGTCTTCGAGCGCGTTAAAGCGAACGTAGGCGGTAGGTGCATTGGTGAATTGGTGCGCCCGCCCTTAACCGTCTGCTAACTCGTATACGTAGAGTGCTCGCCACTAAAGAAGTTCCGCGGAATTTAAGGGAACTAAATTTGACAACTCGGCCATTTTGTAAAATAAATATTATTATATCGGTTTATAATTTACTTCCAAATTTAGACACATCTTTATTGGTAGATGTAGTAAATAAAAATACATAATTTGATAGGGTAAATTGAAACCAATAAATTGGAAACATTATATCGGCCGATCACAGCGCTGCGCCTACGGGACTTCTTTTGTGGCGACTATTTTATGTGTGTTTGTGCGTGTGTCAGTAGTAGTTAGTGTGGGGTCGTTGTTCGTTCGTGTGCGCGTTGTGCGCGGGGTGCATGTAACTCACGGCGGGCACAGGCGGCCGCTCCAGCCGCGACTCCAGCGCGGCCAGCTGCTCGTCCAGACGAAGCGAAGTGCTGTCGAACCCGCAACCTGTGCACAAAACATTGTACAGTGATGTACACTAAGTCTATTATATCTACGAAAAGGGGCCGAATTTTAGAGCCATGGCTAACAATAGCACTAAATGGCGATATAAGCGAATTCAGTAATATAGAAGTTCCACAGTAGTGGTGACAGCTTCTAAAATCGAGGAAGAGGTTATAAAATGCTCAGTAGTAACTCCTCCAGCAAAATAACAGTTATACTATATATGGTAGATAGTACGGTTTACAAGGGCATACTGGGGTTCTTAAGCGGTGGTGAATACCGTCAAAAGGTGCTACATCTGCGCTCTAACGGCGAATCATAACTCTTGCATCGTTTTAAAACTCTTTTGTAAATACAATATATTCTTTTATATTATAAAAGAGGAAGATCTGAGATATAAAAAGTTTGGATACTGACTAAATTCAACATGTCTGTTGTTTTTTAAGGAAGTAAATTTGATGTGATGTTGGTGTCAGGAACAGTAAATAGTCTAGCTATAAATATTGTTACAAAGAAAACATTGATAATTTTAGTTTTACATTATCATCTTATTATAAAAATTTGTGTTATTTTAGAAATAAATGGGTAAACATTTTAAAAACATAACGCTTATTCGAAATGGTCACCATTTGTTTTTATACAATCTTTCAAACTTTGTGCCCAGTTTTCGATTGAAATTTATGTGCGTAGTCCCCTGGAGTACGCTTCACAGGTCTAGAATCCCCGATATGATATTTATAAGACTCGCATAGGTGTACAAAAAAGATTTTAACGCTTTCTTGATTATAAGACGTGACATAATTCACCAGACTACACTTCCAGATGTAAACGTTATCATTTCTTACCATTAGTGGAACGACGTGAAATGGCGGACATCTGCTACTTAATGAGCATAGTTAACGGTTCGGTGGATAGCTCAGAGCTACTATAAACAATAAAAATTCGTATTCCGCAAATCAATCTTAGGCAGCCCTTATTATTAAATGTGCCGTCCCCAAAAACGAACTACAGGCAGAATACATTTATTGCTAGAGCTAGTAAAGGTACATATAATTTTTATTTTAATTTAGACTTGTTTTGCACAAAAACACCTTAAAAAAATCCATGGCAACCGATTACTTTGCTATTTGCGAATGTATTTTTATTTAACTTCCTTTACGTTATTTTTTATTATTATAATAACGTTTGGGTCTTTTATATATACTAATACTAAATAATAAAGGGGTTGCGGCTCTAAAACCATAAGAAAATCAGCGTGTAGTGTAGCACTGTCGCGTTACATGTGTATAATGTATTGTAGTACATGTAGTGTGTACTCACCGCTGGAGTTGTCGTTGGGCGGCGAGTAGTTCCTGCGCGCGAGGTGCCGGTAGCGGCCCGACACGCTGCCGCCGCTCACGCCCTCCGCGCTAGAGAACGAGGCGCCCGACGACAGGCCCACTGCGTTATACGTCACACAAACTTAGTGCCTGTCCAGAAGTGTATGTGGTGAAACACGCGCCCGTAAGGGCTGGCACAGACCAGGCGAAGCAAGCGCAGCGCGGTTTTCATCAAACAATAATCAACTTTGTTGACATTGGAATAAGATCAAAAATTCACCAACGCACCTACCGCCTATGTCGGCTTTAACGCGCTCAAAAACTGGTGATTTTTTTGCGTATTTAGCGTAATTGAATAATATTATTGATATTTATACGTGCATTCGCGCCAACGGTTATATGTTAGCGACTTGTGCAATTTTAAAATAGCATGTAAAATATATAATAAAGAAGAAAGACTGTAAGAAGGTCACATAACGAATAGAGGCTTTCGGATGGAAATCTATATGGTTTAAAATACATTATTTTTATGAGTACAATACTTTTTTGCGATACTACTCATGAGTAAAGTATCGATACATTTCATTTGATACCGTGTCCCTATGTTCCGTATTTGAGGTCTAATGTACGAATTAGCGGTTGTGGACAAACAATTAAATTCACGGCAGCGGCACTGTACGTGAAGTAGTTTGTTTATTTTTATACTAAATTCTTATCTCCAATGTACACGATTTGTATGACGCTGCGAGTAACAAGCTCCAAAGTACGATTAAACGTTTACAAATCGGTCGAGCCGTTCCAGAGAAAAGGGGTAACAAAGTGTGTGGTACACTTTGTTCCACATATTCTCCTAATCTGTTGTAACTGCCATTTTTTCACAGGGAGTTTATACCAAAGGTGCAATATGCTTTCGAACAGACGAATTCTAACGTGCAAAATGGACAAACCAAACGAAAGTATCTACATTAACATCTTTTTTGATGGTTAAATCGGTTAATTATTTAGAGGTTGCGCCACAAATGTAGCACCTCATGGTTGATGTTGTTTGTGTGGCAGCATTACACACTTTCGAAACTACCCTATTAAGTGCCATTATATGTTTCACAAAATACGACTTGTTTTCCAATTTGGTGTTTTGTAAGGAATTGATGGCGTTTTATACTTGATTTATTTCTTTTTGGGTAATATCCAGTTTCTTTTACAAATCTGATTCTGATAGGACGACAATATCGCGTTGAAGCCGGGTTTGGGTTCTGAATTTCTGTTTATTTGTACTACAAACTAATTGGAGGGGCACAAAGCTACTTTAGAAAATATTGCCATCAGTGGCATCATTTTGCATCTTCTGTTTAAATTGCGCCTGTTGTGACCCATCGATCACAACCCCACTTGCAAATGAGCTGTAATGTGTTACGTACTTCTGGACTTAAGTTATAAATAACCTCCTTCAAATACGTTAATAATTTTGTAACAGTATTAGCAAATCTTGTAGTTTTGCTTCAGTGCATGTTTCAGTCACTTCATAAGATTCTTTAGGTGGGATAGCAGTCACTTTTCGCTCTTTGTAGTAAGCTATAACTGGGATATAACTTTTTACTGGCGCTTCTAATTATCTCATATTGCCGCCGAGAAAGGAACTCTGTTATGTGTAACTCGGAATGGAATTCGGGTATGTGCGCCGGCAAGATCATGCTCTCTCTTTTCTGGGATAATCAAGGAGTAGTCATGATTGAATACCTCGATGAATTACAATTATTACTATTACAGGAAACTTGTATGCAGAAGAAATTAAAAAATTGCTTAACAACTGGCAATTCAAGAAGCTGACTTTGATATTCTTGAGCATCCATATTCATACTAATCATATTCACCAGACCTAGCCCCCCTGATTTCTACCTCTATCCGAAATTGAAGGAACATTTGAGAGGCCAAAAATTTGAAAATGATCAAGCAGTGATAACCAACGTACATGAATTTTTAAGTGCCCATGATGACGTATTTTTTAAGAAGGGAATTTTGAGTTAAAGAAAAATTATTCGAAGTGTATTAACCTAAAGGTTGATTATGTGGAAAAATTATATTAGAGGTAACTTTACTGTAATATGGTCTTTTTCATTACTTTTTGAACAGCCCTTGTGCATATACGTGGGTGACTAGGTAAATTTTGAGAAACAAAAAAAATATTTGGGTTACAACACAAATTTTTATTACAACTTCTCAAAATACTCTCCATTAGTCTCTATACAGCGATTCATTCGTCTAAACCAAGATTTAAAGCACTGGTGATACTCTTCTTTATCGAGGTCCTCAACAGCTGCCATAAAAGATACATCCATAAAAGATACTGGAAACATCCATACTGTTGATTGCCGCTTAGTTAGTAGGTCATACCAATAGATCCTACGTTCTTCTGAAAATTTACTACTTACATTTCCTACCCATTCTTCAAATTTCAACTCTTTCACTGTGCAGGCTGTTAGGCTTTGAAATTTCTTACAAGTTGTCATTAGTTGTGCTCAGTCCCTGCCTAATTTTAAAAGGCAAGTTAGAAATCATTATTCTATTGTATTAGTTAGTTCCTTTCTAACCTGTTTCTAATTCTGTTTGTTCTTATTTTGTTTCTAACCTGTTCTATTTCGTCCCTTGGAGACTTAATTCACTCTTATTTGTATATCATTGTCAACTTTGATTCTTATTTGCGAACTGATATTGGGTGCTGTGCAGACCTAGATATGTATGCATGTATTTATATATTATTAAGTTACCTATTATATTATATTTATTATCGATATAGTCAGTAAATATATATTGAACATGATTCATTCTGTGGATTTCGGTGATTTTGTACTACCTATATCCTTTTTATTTTTCTCTACCCCAAGGTTGCCTGGAAGAGATCGCTTTAGCGATAAGGTCGCCTATTGTATTCTGTCATTTATTATTTGTGCACATGTAATAACAATTTGTATGCTATTGCAGTATTAGTATATATTATTATTATTAATTTTAAATATAGTCCGACCCTCTAAATTTTCGAATTTTACAATCAATTCCCTACAGCATGTCACGCAAGCTTGTTTTTGTTCAGCAGTCAGTGAATGAGGAACCCAACGGGAACAAAGCTTTTGACTTGAAGGTGTTGGTGTAAAATTTCATGAATAACCGGCGATAAAGTCTTAAGTGTCCTCTATCTGTGTGTAGGTAGTTTTTGGGCCTTCGTGCAACATTTTCATCACCGTCTCGATGTTTACATTCGTTACAGAAATCACACGACGGCCACTTCTCTCATCATCTTTCAAGAAAAAAATTCCTTGTTTTTAATTGAAAAAACTATCTAAAAATTGTTGCACAGGACGGTATGAAGTTTCCAAAAGCTGATACTAATCTTATAACATCATTGCACGAAAATGTTTTCGTTCGAATTCAATTGTTGCAAAGAAATGTGCGCGGAATGCACTAAAAAGTGCTAGTTTTGATTAAATGGTTTCGGAATTTGAATTTCATATAAATGATGTTTTAAAAACGGTACAGCTCAAATGAGTTCTCTGTCTGAAATTTGAGTATCTCAAAATTTACCTAGTCACCCTATGTATACCATCTCCATTCCGTTGTGGGTAAAGAGGCAGATAATAATTATTAGCAATATTGAGTCAATTCATCTTTGCTGTCTTAAGTAGTTTGGTGTTAAAATAGTCAGCATATGTTCGTATTACATTGTTACAAGGGATTTTCCGAGTAGATTATAGTTTAGTTGGTTGTTGTAGTTATCGGCTAGAGGGGATGAAGAAGAGGCCGATATGTAGCAGTCTACAGACCGGTCTCCTCTTATAGAATATTGCAGTTCGATAATGGAAACGCACTGGTGCCACGCGTTTTTCCTACTAGGGGGGGAGAATGAGCGGACGCGGATTTCAAAATAGTTATTTTTACAATTTGTTGCTGTCGCGGCAGTGAGCGATACAACTTCTTTGAGAGAATAGGACAGTTACATTTCGAGCTGAAAACAGATTTTGTATTCCTCCTCTTTCTTCCTCCAAAAATGGATGGCTTTTTTTCCCATTTTCATTAAAATATAGTTTCGCTATGTCGGTAAGTTTTGCTTTTTTCAATAAGAATCGTAAATTTGCACTCTGGGTTACTTTTATGCAGCGCTTAAACTGGCTTTTTTATTTTTGGAGGGTCTAAGCTCCTATAAGTAATAACTAATAAAAAAAACAAAGCGTAGGGACATGCTATGGTACATATTTGTAACATGCAACCAGCCTTTTCAGTATCCACTGCTGGACATGGGCCTTCTCAAGCACATAATCTTGTGCATGCCCTCATGTATGACCATAAAACGCCACGCTGGCCAAGCGGGTTGGCGACTCCACCCTTTTAGAGGTGATGCAGTTCCTTAGGGCGTGTGGTAGCCGCTTTGTTATCCGTTAGTGGCCTTTCACGACACCCACAGGAAGAGACGAGGTGGTGCTATTCTGTAGCCGGCCGGCACCACACGGCACATATTAAAAAATCATTATCATTAGCGTAGCGCACTAGACACTCATCGAGCTCCACGCGGCTGGAGTTTTTCCGGAGCGAGGGACCGTTGTTGTACGCCGTGCTCGTATATTAGTGTACGTCACTAGACACTCACCGAGCTCCTCGCGGCTCGAGTTGTTCCGGAGCGAGGCGCCGCTGTCGTACGCCGCGCTCGTGTGCTTCTGCAGCACCTTGATCATTGCGTCGCGCTCCGCCACCTTGGACTCCAACTCCTTCACCCTGTACGCAAATGCAGTACTCCTAGAGATGTGTACGGTTAACGCACATTGAACCGTGCATGTAAGACAAGTGAGTGACGAAACCCAAAAACTATCACGTAAGCGGGAGCCGCTTGTAAGGAAAGCTTATAATAAATCAGTTGTTCAATACAACTCATAACACAATAATATCAGAACATATGATTTTTCAACATTTCTCTTTTTATTTTTTAAAACATATTTATAATAATTATCATTTTATAAATTAATAAATATTAACAGATCAAACAAAAATTTTATTCAGAAAAGGGGAAACCTTACAAGATGTTCGTATAACGACTGATTCTCAAAAGGACTTCAGTCCTTTTGAGAATCTGTCGTAAACAAAACTAAAATTCGGGTTAGATTTAGGTTACATTATTTTAATGCACAAATCCTTATAAAATAGCATCTCATGGGCTACACATCCGTGAGATGCATTGTAGTAACAGGCATTTCATACCACAGTAGATGCTATAGCTACGTGTGCATATTTACATTGTTTATCTACAATATGCTTTGTATGTGTTAGAACTGTTAAGATATAACCATACCTTTAATTATGCCTGTAATAATATAAAATAAATAAAAAAAAACTTAATAATAATGTGCCTAACTCTGAGCGATTCAATGAGAAGCACTAAAATTAAGTCGACTTGCTCTAGAATTGTCCATAAGCGAACGAACTATAAAAATGAGCTAACTCACCTCTTGTGAAAACATTCAATTGCATACAGCAATTGCGTCCCTGCGTCAGGATTCCCTTTTTTGTGGATCCAGAGACAGATACAAAGACGAACAGAACATGTATAAAACCCAGACCGGCACAAAACGCAGACAGGTGCTTTAAACAAATGTTTGTCCGACCGGGAATGGAATGGAAGCACAGCAGGCAGGATCACTACCAACTGGGCCAATTAATCGAATTAGCCCAGTTGGTAGTGATCTAACTCTAGCTCCGTAGTTCTCACTACATCCATATATCATCTAGTTCACTCACAAAAAAGACAACGTAATATAGTTGCTGACCGCTGTATCGTTCTCGCTCGCGACGTACCAACGCGGTCGACCCACGTTTGATAAAAAAAAAAGATATGTTTACCATTTGAGATACGAAAGGAACGTTGTGGCAAACTTTTAAGACACATATTTCTTTGCGTAATACACAGTACACACATAGATTCATTCATTCAATTCTCTCACTCAACCGCTCGATATTCACTGAGTTAATTGAGCTACTCTATTGAGCTAGGTGTTTATAATGTATTCTTTATCAAAATCTGTCCAGCAGCTTTGAAAATACGAGCAGCGCCATTACAATCATGTATCGTATAAAATCAAAGGAATATGGAATCCACTATAATTTAAGTCAACTAGATGACTGAAAGTAACTGAAAACACCTGAGATTTTAAACGTTTGTTACCGTGCTTGAACATAATAATTGTTATGACAGGTTACTCACTATTTATTATTTATTTCGTAGAGCCGATATTTCGGTCCAGTTACATGAACATCTTCACCCGCCACGGCAGTCTCGCCGAGGCCACGATTCATGTAATTGGACCGAAATATCGGCTAAAACCAGGGGTGCTCAAACGGTCGGTCGCGATCGAACAGTCGAACACAAGAGCTTTGACGATCGATCGCGGAAATGTATACTACTTTCATTAAAAAAATATATACCGCCCTCCATCTCCGGCGGCACGGCTCCGCGAACGCCACCGATAATTTACCTACCTATTAATACTATTTGAAATCAGCACCTATTTTTTCACTATTTCATCGAACATGATTTTTTTTTATTTATAAGACATAAAACAGATAACAGCTTAAAAATATACAAAAAAAAAGCAAGAAATCAACGATAGGCAAGCCGAATTCTTAAGGGGCTAACGCTAAACATGCTCTCGAGTTCCCCCAATTAAACATATTAAATCGTAATATTTCGAAGAAATAAAAATTGTACGATTAGTTACAGTTGAACTAATATCGCCCATCTCCTGGATTTGACAAGTCACAAGTATCACAGTTATTGAGTATAAAAATCTGAAAGGTCAATAAAAATCACAAATACGACATCTGACGTTCCCAGAAATATGAGTTTCCTACTTATATAAATACGAAAAAGAATAACTCATTTCAGAGTTAAGAGGTATCGTACAAAGAGCTCATATACGCAAAAGAATGCCGAAGCATAGTTGAATTGCACACAAAATTAAGAGAAGCGGAAGAAACAATTAAAAATAACAGGACGGTGTTCATACGTCTGAAGGACAATTTTTTCCGTTGATGTCGAATTTGTATTGAACACGAAGGAACATACATGGGGGTGATTCGGGTACCCCCGGGGGTGCTCTACCTTTGGACTTCCGCTTGATACCATTTCTTGGGTATATACATTGGGTATATAAGTATATACATTATATACACACACACACACACACACACATATATATATATATATATACGGGTGGAGCATGATTAGAAATCTAAATCACTAATTTTCTGTGTCTTGAACGAGTCAATTCCGTTTTTCAGTATGATGGGATTATTTATTTACTGTATATAATGCTTAAACAGATTGTACTGTATTAGTGTTACCGGCCTTTTATTTAATACTTTATGATTAACAGATTGTACATTTTGCTTCAATATCGTTGATTTTTACACCTGGATCATTGTTGCCGCCCTGTTATGTAATACCTACACAAATATTAGTGAGAAATTATTTAGGGTCCCTTCCTATACCAGGCGGCGCGGTGCTGCCAAATTTGACACATCGCACCCACCAATCAAGCGCTCACGCACACATCAATTTACCATGCCAGTTGATAATAGTGATAATTTTACAGATTATTACAGATCTTACACGAAAACATTGGCCATCGGGAATATTCGAGTATCTTCGGCAAACATCGAATTCATAAATACATATATACAGCTACTAATACCCCCAACATATTTTTTTCAATAGATAATACATTTTATACGTATATATTTGCTATCGTTAACTGGTACCGAGCTCATTTTAATTATTTATTTACTTTTTATATTTAATTTTCAAAAGGTATCCTCTTGTCAATGTAAAGATGTTGTGATAGATATCAAAATCTTCACTAACGACTTAAAAAGCCAGATTATTATCCACTACAGACAATTATAAGAGTCGCTTTCAAAAAGATGCCGAAGAATTCAAGACAAGGAAAACCCATAAATAAGCTGATGTAATTATTTTTAATATATATCTTTATTTTTATTTATAAAATTTAAAAATACGTCCGAGAAAAACTATTGTAACAAGATTACAACAATGAGTTCGTAATGCAACCGGTCGTTCCCGTACAAGTATCCGTAAAATTGTAAGAGCTCATGACGACAGCTCGAATTCATCAGATACGCAAAAACAAGATGGACCGAAAGAAAATCTTATTGAATCTTGACGATTTTGAGGTTTAAGCAAGTGTAAGACGCTCAAGTCTTTAAAAGTGAAACCAATAGAAGCCATTGATTTCAAAAGATGCGAGAGTACATTACGAAAAATTCTTCGTCAGTTGGGTTTCCGGTTCACTAAAACTAACAACAGACAATTTTGATGGAAAATGATGATGATGATACTTAGATTTGATTAAAAGATTATGATGTCAAGGCAGAGAAATTGTATATATGGATGAAACTTATGTATATACCTCACATATCACAGGTAAAAGTTGGACTGATTCTACAGGGAAAGGTATAACACAAGCCATTTCCGCAGGACAACGTCTTATTATAGTGCACGCAGGCAATAAAAGTGGATTTATTCCCGGGACTTTATTAATGTAAAAATCTACGGATACAACAGGAGACTATCATAATGAAATAAACAGCGACAATTATGAAAAATGGCTACGTAATCAATTGATTCCTAACTTACATAAAAAATCGGGATTGGTCGTTGATAATGCTACATATCATAATAAATATGTGGAAAAGCCTGCGAATTCAAATACATTGAAGCAAGATATGATAAACTGATTGGTAAAACGTGACATCAACGTCGATCCAAGTTGCACAAGCCCACAAATTTACCAGATTATTCTTCGTCATAAGGAACGATTTGTGGAACATTCTATTGACAAAATTTTAGCTGAATATGGACACACTGTATTGAGATTACCGTCATACTATCCGGATTTCAATCCAATTGAAAACATATGATCGCAGCTTAAGGGTTACGTAGCACAAAGAAATGTGGATATGACTATGACCACAGTAAAAAAAATGTTATTGGAAAAAAATAATATGATTGGTCCAGATGAAAGGAAAAGTAAAGGAAAGGATGAAATGTTTGTGACGACGCAATGAAATGCGAAGATGAATATTGAAAATATGAATATACCATGGATGATTTTATGGATAGAATAATAATTACTACTTCTAAGAGCTCTAATAATTGTTAAAGTGACGATGAAAACTACTATTATTCTGATTATGAGATGGGAGATATTGAATACATACATACCACCAGATGGTCAACCAAAAAATGATCTCCTAAATGATCTGTAACGTTTGACTGATGATTAATATATATATATAGGGGTTGATTTTTTAAGATATAATGTGAATAAGGCTAATTAGAAGCAATATAAAGTTATATCTCCATACATTACACAATATAGATACTTATTATAATGTATTACCTAGTATGCAAACATACATAAATAAATAAATAAGACCTAAGCAGAAAAAATGTAATAAGATTGTCTAACAATATAGGGACTTGTTTAGTACAGATATTATGTCATTACATTACTTTTTCAAAGGAAAATAACAGCTCCATATATTTCTCTGCACTGACTCGTGACATGTTCATAAAGTTTTGTATTTATCTCGTAATAAAGTATACAATTAGAGGTACGGTAATTCGGAAACGTGGATGACGCGTTCGGGTGTTACCGGATTAGCCGATGACCAATGTTATCGTAATGTATCTGTACATGTGTACCTGCTCTCGAGGTCTGCGACCTTCTTCTGCGCGGAGTGCAGTTCGTCCATATGCCGTATCTTTTCGCTGCGAGCCTCCGCCATTAGACGTTCCGATTCAGCTGACGTCTTCTCTAGAGCTGCTATCTTTGCATCCCTGACGAAATCCATTATTCAAGTTATCGAGTGGTTTTCTTTACACTGTTATGATACTATTTCGAGTATTGTCATTGACATAGATAAATACCGCAAGTTCGTGAAATTGTATGGAAACCAAGCCTATCGAGTCATTAGTTAATTTTAGTGATGGGAAACCACTCATCAATGAAACTAAACATCTCACTTGACTCGATTCACCACTTTTGACCGATTTTTACAACTGATTATAGCGCAATACACAGGTCGCAACAGTCTGAATAAGCATCAAGAGAAGTAGGAGCTTACCGCCAACTTCGAGTGGTCGGTGATCGACGATTTCATACAAATCTATTTTCCGTCCAGTCTTGATCTCATGTCAATGACCGAAATTATTACGGCTCGTGGCGCACGCTTTAGTTCTTTCATCTCACGAAGGCGGATTGTGCTCAGTAATAGTTGTACTCGTACATGTACATTGTTTCAGTGTGAGCCGCAGCGACGGGAATCCACCTGAGCGTTCTCAAATATACGCACACTAAAACAATGTTCGAGCACAACCACTACTAAGCGTAACCCGCCTTTCGTGAGATGAAATAACCATACAACACTGGACCGTTTGATCGCATTTGGAGGTGCAGGAGACGGCGGCATGCCGGAGCGTGGCTTCCTCTAGGTAGCGGTGCTTGAGCTTGGCGCACTCGCCCTCGAGCGCCAGCAGCCGGTGTATACAGCCGATACAGCTATCGTACACTACATTTGTCCACATCGGACCGGTCCTCTCACCGACTCGCGATTTCGCGGTACCCTCCTAAAGCAACGCCCTAGGTCGAGCATCATGGCATCGTCTCGTTGTTGCACACACTTTGCTCCTGGATGAGCGCCTTCTGCGCTCACCCTAACCCAGACATGTCCGGTGATTCTTGAAAGGTCATTAGGGCTACAAGAATTTAGCCATTCCCAAAAAAAATATCGGACGGGTTCAATGCACTCACTTGGGTATGGAAGCGGCGGAGACGGCGGCCTGTCGCAGCGCGGCCTCCTCGAGGTAGCGCTGCTCGAGCTTGGCGCACTCGCCCTCTAGCGCCAGCAGCCGCTCGTCGCGCTCGCGCACCTGCCGGCGCAGCTCCGCCTCGCCGCCGCCCGTGCCACCCACAGCGCTACCACCGCCGCCGCAGTTGCACTCGCGTTTCCTGCAACGTGCACTACATTTGTTAAGTAAACAAATTAACGAATAACATGGATTTATCTTTAACAGAATTATAATATGCCTGTTTCAAATTGTTACAATGAAAACGTAAAGGACACCGACTACGTGTCTTTTTATAAGTAATCAACAGCAGTACACTATTCCATTCCCTCTATTCGTGTTTCGGTACTGAGTGAGATATGCCAGAGTCCATTCTCATCCCATCATATCCCTCCCAATTTGTCCAACCCCTTCTCAAAATCAATTCCTAAATCTCCAAATAACGGTGTGCCAACGTTTGTCATTCTGAACTGATGTCGCAGGGCAACATTATCCACTTACCACCAGGTGAACTGTATGCTCGTCTGCCGCTTACTTGACTATATAAGCTTAAAACATCCCAGTCCAGGCCTACCCTTGTAATTACGAGGGGGTTTTTATTATTATTAATGACAGAACATTATAATACGTTTTACCTGAAAACCGGTAACCTGTGTTCATATGTTTGCACTCAAGCGCAGGTTCCCGCGTTCCGATAGCCAACACACGATTACGCAATTCGTCATAAACCATAACAGTTATAGGTTGGTATCAAATCGACGAATGATATCGAATTATTATATTGTAAATTTTAACATGTGCCCGCTGGTGTTCCGTTATTATGACATTATCATTTTACATAAGACCAACCATATTGTGTACTGAATAATGATTTGATTTCGATTGGAAAATTTGGGAAACAGGGAATTTAAGGGATGAGAATTTTTTACCAGTCATTCGATAGGATGGCAGTAGAGGGCAGTAGGGGGTTTTCACTTAATTGTTAACAGTTTACCTGAGCGTCTGCAACTCCTCGAGCTGTGCCCGCAATTTGCTCTTGGTGTGGAGCCTATAGGCCTGCTGCAGCGAGGAAAGCGCGCGCTGCATACCCCATCATTCGCTCCACATATCAACTCGCGTGACGACACTACCTATGTGCAGTTACTATACCATACCATCAGCGCATGTCTCTCCACTGCTGGATATAGGCCTCTCCAGCGGCTCGCCACCACACACGATCTTCGGCTCTTCTCATACAACTACCACCGGCGAACTTCTTCAAGTGGTCGATCCACGTAACCGAAGCGCGTCCCACACTGCGCTTCCCAGTACGTGGTATCCATATAAGGACTCGTCTACCCCATCGGTTATCGGTCCTGCGGCAAATATGACGTGCACACTGCCACTTCAGTATTCTGAGCTTTGTCTTATTGGAGAAGTATAGAACTATAGCAAGTTATACAAGGTTAAATGAAAATGTTAACGCTTTACCTGAGTGTCTGTAATTCCTTCTCTAGCTGTGCGCGTAGTTTCCGCTCGGTATGCTCCCTCCTATCGGAGGCTTGCTGCAGCGAGGACAGCGCGCGCTGCAGTCCCATCACTCGCTCCACGTACCCGCTCGCGTGACGACACTGATAATGGGGAGCAAATTATTTAAAAAAATACTTATATTTCTCATTAGGATATGAATGGAAAATTATAGTACCATATCAAGAGTAAACAGAAAGTAACAAACGATAAAATATTAGGGGTTAAAGTATGAAATTGCCGATTTGTACTGAAAAATTAAAACTCGTTTTTTTCTAAAATGTAACATATTTATATTTAATCAAAATATTTACCCTCATTATCTGATTATTTGACATAGGTAGAATGTGGTAATTGCACCATTGCCATATATGAAGAAAAAAATAACCTTTATTTATTATGTATTTTCTCCTTAGCACTGGAAGAGATCGCTTTTGCGATAACGCCGCCTGTTGTACTTTTCGTGACACTTACTAAAATTGTCTTATTGCAACATATTGTGTTGGTGTACAATAAATAGTTTATCCATTTATCAACGTAAATGTCTCTTTAATTGTTTTAAAACATGCTATTTATCAAGATAACGTACAATTAATTAATAATTGTCGTATGGAGCTTTTGGTAGCAAGTTAAATGACTTAAGTTTGTTGTCATTTCACATTGTGTGGAGAGGATTACTGCGAGGGCTCAGACTGAAAAGAATTGAGCGTTGAGCGTTTACTCATAAGTTGAGAAAACTTATATTATTATATATACGATTATATTAATGAATATAATTAGGGACGCCTTATTACACCCCCTAGTTACGCTTAAATCTGTGCACAAATTTAGTTATTCCTAATTTCAAAAGTGATTTACGCAATAAATATGAAATACTAATATATTATGAGAAGCATTAAGTCTGAGGAATTACACCACTTCTAAGAGTGTACTCGCCAACCCGCCTTGCGGCGACAGCGTGGCGTTTAAGGCCATACATTTATTTTGTTACATATTTTCTCCTTACTACCCAAAGGTTACCACCATGTTATTTAAGTTGCTAATTTGCAATAATGTGTTAGTGTACAATAAAGAGTTTATGTATCTGTATATACAATGGGTATGAGGAGGCTCATGTCCAGCAGTAGACGATAAAGGGTTGGTTACGGAAGTCTGTAATGAAATGTGCCCGAAGCATGCTTTTGTACATATTCCGGAAGACTGATATCATGGCATATATTTATTTATTGTAAAAAAATGATTTTTTATGTTTTATATTTAGAAAATATACATATATGTACGAATTATGATTATTTATGTATTAGGCTAGCAGCTCTCGCTGATGCGCCACCATCAATACACTTGTGCTGCCTTCTCTCTGTCTGATCAGTTTTGAATTTATTCACTCCTTCTGCTTTAACTGTTCCGTGGGGTACATTATTCCATGAGTTGACCACTCTATAACATTTGAGATTCTCTGATTCTCGTTTGCTTTAGTATTGTATGTAGAGTCCAGGTACGGGACATCATAGTGGCTGTTGCGGATCTTGTAAGTTTCGATCAAGTCTCCTCTTTCCCTCCTTTCCTTTAGAGTAGTTAAGCAAAGAATATGGAGTCTGTCTTCATATGGGCTATTTTTAATTTTCCTTGGCAGTTTCGTTGCTCTTCTCTGGACTCTCTAGTATTTCTATGTCCTCCGAGAAATATCGGTTCCATATCTGAACTGCATATTCAAGCAGTGTTTTAAGATAGGTTTTGTACATTTTGATAAAAGTATCTACTGTAATAATACCAAGAGAATAGTTTGTTTATCAATTTTATCATATATGGAATTTGTCCTTATCACTATAGACACTATGTGCGTTTCCCACTTCAAATCATGGCTTACAATAACTCCCAAGCCCCTTCGTGTGGTAACTGCTTCTAGGTGTTGATTACTAATTGTTCTGTAGCCATCGAGTATTGAAAGGTTTATTTTTTTATGGTTAATCCAAAGTGATATAACTCGTTAGAACTTATTATTTAAATTTTTACATATTAGAGTTATCATTTTTTGCTGCCGTACAAGGATATATACAGATGGAGACTATGTTCGTGGCGGTAGGGGAATGACGCCAGGCGGGCACCCCTACATTCCCTCGGTTCTCCACTTGAGACGCTCGCGGGCTAGTAGATACCGGCCGAACGGTTCTTCCACTATCATTCATATCGATACTTGTTTTCATGTCGAAACATTGAACTAGCAAGGAGTAAAATCAAGAGGATTGTGCGAGAACATAAGGTGCATACAGTCGGTGTCTAGTT
Source organism: Sesia apiformis (assembly GCA_914767545.1). Classification (NCBI taxonomy): domain Eukaryota; kingdom Metazoa; phylum Arthropoda; class Insecta; order Lepidoptera; family Sesiidae; genus Sesia; species Sesia apiformis. Next base: position 16,420,972 of record OU611953.1, read on the forward strand.
TTAAAAGGGAAGTTAGAAATCATTATTCTATTAGTTAATTCCATTGGTTTTCTATTTTCTTTCTTTATCAAATGATTTTTCTATCCTTGTCAACTATGATTCTTATTTGCGAATTGATATTGGGTGCTGTGCAGACGTAGATATGTATGTATTATGTATGTATTTATATATTATTAAGTTATTTATTATTATAAGTGCATTATAGGCATATTATTATAGGCATACATATTATAGGCAGCGCATCCGGGGCGTGCCAACGTTTGTCATTTTGGACTAATGTTGGCATGTATCACGGTTGTCTATGGGCTACTGTCTATGGTCTACACACTTACCATCACGTGGACTGTATGCTCGTCTGCCGTCTTCGTCCATAAAAAAAAAGTATTTATTGTACTATACTTATTATCGATATTGTCGGTAGGTATATATTGAACATGATCCATTCTGTGGATTTCGGTCATTCTGCACTACCTATATATATCCCTTTTATTTTTCTCTATCTCTATTGCCTGGAAGAGATCGCCTTAGCGATAAGGTCGCCTATTGTATTGTCATTTATTATTTGTGCACATGTAATAACTATTTGTATGCAATAAAGAGTATTTATTATTATTATTATAGTGCAAAAATGTAGTATATTTCACTTTAAATGCTATTTCTCAAGTAAATACAAATGACTAGGAAAGTTATTCGAGACATGTATTAGGTCCTTACACAAGAAATTGGCGTTTTATATGGAAAAAGCAAAACGAAAAAAGAAATATGAAATTATACATTTAATCAATCAAAGTATGTACCATTGTTATCTATGCACTTTCGCCATTCTATTGGTAGTTCATTGATTCCTTTGCTGAAAAAATTGTGGGAGCGAGAATCAATAAAATCTTTGAAGGCGGTTTGGACTGCCTTTTCGGAATTGAATTTTTTTCCTTGCGAGTAATTGTCCAAATTCCGGAAAAAGTGGTAATCTGTTGGAGAAAGGTCCGGGGAGCATGGTGGGTGTCGGAGATATTCCAATCGCAGCTCGTCTAATTTAGCGTCTGTTGTGCAGTGTGTGGTCTAGTGTTGTCCTGAAGCAGCAGTGGGCTAGAGCAATTGACCAGTCTCGGTTGTGTAACGGCTAGCTTTTCCATCATGGTTTGCAATTGTTGACATACAGATCTGCCGTAATCGTCTGGCCAGATCTTACGAAGCTGTAGTGGATGACACCAGCACTGGTCCACCAGACACTCACCAGTACCATTTTCCGAGTCAACTTTCGCTTGAGGCAGGATTTGGCCGGTTCTCCTGGGTTCAACCATTGTGATGAGCGTTTCCGATTATCGTACAGGATCCATTTTTCATCACAAGTAACGATACGATTCAAAATCCCCTCGTTATTGTGACGGTTGAGTAATGTAACGCAGCACTCGACGCGTGTTTGTTGGTTTGCTTCACTCAATTCATGCGGTACACATTTTTCGAGCTTTTTCACTTTTCCAATTTGTTTCAAGTGAATTAAAATTGTTTTATCATTCACACCGAAGCCTGCCGCTAACTCTGACGTGGTTTGCGATGGATCCGCTTCCACGATCACTTTTAATTCTTCATTGTCAACTAGGGTCTCCGGCCGTCCACGAGGTTTGTTCTGTAGGTCAAAATTTCCAGAACGAAAACGTTGGAACCAAAAACGTACCGTGTTTTCTTTTACAGTAGCTTCCCCATACACATTATTAATGGTTGGTTCTGTAACGCTGGTGCCACGGTGGAATTCGTATTCGTAAATAGCGCGATATTTTAAGTTTTCCATATTGTGAACATAACGATGTCAAAGAAACATCAAATGGCGCGAAAGCAAATGAATTACTAAATTCGAATCACAAATACAGAAGCCTAAATTTGAAATTGGAATTCCTAACCAAACGCCAGATATTTGTGATCAAAGTGGCCAGCTCGACAAAACGCCAATTTCATATGTAAGGACCTATTACATCTATTGAAGAGCAATATTGGAAAAATGGCGGATTAATGGAAAACTCAATAGACGAGTTTATCATACAAACGGAAGACAGTGATAGCGAGGACGAAAGTAGTGAAAATTCTGATAGCTCCAGTTCCGATTCATAATATTACATTACTATATAACTTTAAATATTAATAAACACATAAATATTCTTTAATTTATTTTGATTTTGATTTACTATCAATCATTTATCGATATAAATCGATTAATCGATATGGAGAATTCTCTGTAGAATTGTTCAATATAATTCCCACCTCGGGTTTCTACAACCCCACCGTCCCGTCACAGATGTGCGGTCCATTCCCATTTCCTCGATACGGAGGTGTCGCGTACTGTTCGGTCCAAAAATCATTTTATACCGAGAACCCGTAGGCTGTGGATCGAACTGCCTCAAGAGGTCTATCCATTACGCTACGATATGGAGTTCTTCAAGAAAGCTGTGAATAAGATTTTGCAAGGTCGGCGGCGTACACGTATACCTTCTGGTGTTGTAGGTGTCCTCGGGCGGCGGTAACACTTGCCATCACATGGTACCGCATGCTCGTCCGCTTACTTCGCTATAAAAAAAAAGAACCTGGACGAGCACTAGGCGCATTTCTTGTGCCCGCCATGAACGTAGGCCCCAACTATAGGTAATTTATAAGAATTTTGTAAATGTGTTGTATTCAAAAAAATTCAAAATTCTTTATTTCATAAAAAACACACATTGTCTATGATCTAAGTGATGGAGCCACCCGGTAAGCAAAAATGCCTGTGTTGGGTGGCACCGCTCTTCCTTTAGGTTACATGAGTATGTGTTATGCTTAAACTACTACAATATTTAGTTAATCAAATAAGTCTTGTTAACCAAAATTATGGTGTACATGGTAATGATTGCAAAGTTAAAAGGTGTGCTATGTTTAAATAAAATAAAATAAGATAAGATAAGAGGAAACTTGGTGTTCATGAAACCAGGTGTATGTTAATACATTCATGAAAGAAATCAAAACCAGGATGTAAATCTCATCGCTCTCTCTCTCTGTTTGTGTGTATATATATATGTATGTATTTGTGTGTGTGTGTGTGTGCGTGTGCGCGCGTGTGTGTGTGTGTGTGCGTGCGTGTGTGTGCGTGCGTGTGTGTGTGTGTCTGTGTGTGCGTATTGTGTTTGTGTTTGTATTTATAAGATTATTGTAACAAAAACTCTGTCTCATTATAAGTTAAGGTCTTAAGCCAATTTGTGATTACTCTCTTGCAGTCGTGGTAAAGTTTCGGGTAAATGTCTAGTTGTTTATTCAATTTATTGTAAATATGCGAAGATTTGGAGTAAAACTGTCTGCGCGCAAATGAAGTTCTTGTTATTACGTATTCTGCTACAGCAGCTTTTTTCCTTCTATTTGTTTTATTTGTCTTATAAGGTAATATTTTATGGTTTTTTAGTGTGATATGCAGGATGTATAATTTTCTGACCGATAGTAGATCACTGAACAGATGGAGTTGCTCAGTGGGGAATCTGTTTTTTTTGAAATACATAACCTTAATTAGAGCACGTTGAGCACGTTCCAGTTCAATAAAACGGCTCTTTGCTGACCCACCCCAAACGGAAACACAGTACACTAGGACAGATTGGACCAAGGATATATATATTTCATTTAAGATATTACGGGAGTTTGACTGGTTGTTCTTCCCTGGTACAATGTGCCTCAGCGCCCTGAAGATCCACGTTAGTTTCCTGACTCTACCTATGACTTGTTCAAGTTGCGGATACCAGTTAAGATGTTCATCGAGAATAACTCCTAAGTATTTAGTTTGAGCAACCTTATCTATTGCTGGACACCCACAGACTGACGAGGTTGGAGACAGACATGAGTGGATCCTGAGCGACATATCATATTTGGGCTGTGTACCATCCGAAATGCCGAAACATATGTAGTTTGTCTTTTTCGTGTTCAGAGTTAGTAAGTTCAGTTTAAGCCAGTTGTCTATTTGTGCCAAACCCTTTTCAGCAAAGATCTTAACCTCACTCCAAGATTTGCCAGTAAATATTATTGCAGTATCATCTGCATATGAAAAGAGTTTCGCATTTGGGATGGTCATGTTAACTAGATCGTTTATGTATACCAGAAATAAAGTCGGGCCCAGCACACTTCCCTGTGGGACACCATAAGTGACTTCTTCAAGCCCACTTATGACGTCCCCGAGCTTCACCCTCTGTCTCCTGCCTGAAAGGTAGCTCTCGAGTAGTGACAGCGGTGCCCCCCTAACCCCCACTCTGTCGAGTTTATGCACAAGATGTATAAATGTCAAATAAAGTTTCATTTCTTCATTCATAACTATCCAATTATTTATCTATGCATCTATCTATTTCACCTCCTCCTCCAACCGGACGACGTTGGCTTGCGCGTTGGTGAGCGCCGTGTCCAGTATGTCGATATGCGTGCGTTGTTCCTGCAACGTGGCGCGCTGAGCTGACATCTCTATTTCCTGACGCTCCTTAGCGCAGGCTAGCTCCTTGTCTGTGCAATTAAAAATGTGTAGAGTCAACTAGGATAATTATAAATAGTGGTAATTTTAATACCAATAATTATAACGGAAGTTCGGTTACAATTTTACTGGTTACACGTAGCAAGAATGGAAGAGAATCGGGCGGTGAGACGAGCGTGCTAAAAGCAACTAGGTGGTCATAGACCATTCGGGTATCTCAAATAGTGTTGGTAGTACGAGTCTGAAAAGGATTTGCACGAACTTACATGTATACAAAGAGAAGATGCAAGTTGCATTCTCACAGCCGCTGGACTGCGTCCGACTCGCTGAGTTACTCCAACGTCACAGAACACTGCCGTCAAATGTACCACGTATGCATATGTGTTCAGGAAGTTAAGTGATATATACCAGAGGCCATTTCCCACATCATCCCCTCCTGTCCCATCGAGTGGAGAATATGAAATAGAAAATTCCTTGTTCCTATTAATAAACATGTATAAAAATCTCACTCTGCGTGATAAGTTGCGCGATGAGCATCTCCCTGTTCTGCAGTTCCTTGCGCAGCGCTTCCGCGTTGTTATCGCCCTCCGTGCGCACGCCCTGCGACAATAGCTCCACCTACAAATATAGACGTCACAATTTGTACCCTTAATAATATCGAGGGCTTCAATTCATAAGGATGTATATAGTATTGTAAAAACGAGCGTATATAGTGTAAAAACTGAGGCCGCTGAGTGAGCGGCAATGAACGGTAATGATAATGACTCTAGCGTTAAAAACTAGTGAGTGTTATAGACCACATTTTGAATTTTTAATGATATTAATCCCATTTTTAATTATTGTAGTTAATAGTTCGAGTCTAAAACGGTTATAGTTAAGGTGCAATGGCACTAACAATGCGCCAGCGATCGTTTTAACAACACTAGGTATATATTGTGAAGATTTTTACTTTTCATTATTAAAAATACACACCTGAAAATTTGCACACATGTTGAGGGCTTCAATACGTATTTTTTCATTGTTTAATTAATTAATATTAATGAAATGATTGTTTGTTTAATTAATAGTTAATTATGACAATCGACAATGGCGACTGAGAAAACCTGCGTGCCCGATATAATTAAAAGAAATCTGGGGCAATAGGATTTAATATCATAAATGTAAAATTGTGTATTCTGTACCCAGTTCATAAGGTTAAAATATTTGTTCGTGTATCGAATCCAGAAACTTTTGGATAGCTGAATAATCTAATAGGCCATCTAAATAAAATTACACATTTCAAATTATATTGGTCTCACCTGTTGTTTTAGCGCGCGATTTAAGTCGTGCAGCCGGCGACAGTCGGCCTGTAGTCGACTGCGAGCAGCCCTCTCTAGTCGCTCGCGACGCGACCACGACTCGACCAACTCCTCGTGTGCCATGCGCACTTTCTCCACTTCTTCTTCAAGCTAAAACGAAAAACAATTTCAGAACAAACGTATTATGTATATTGTAAATTATATTTCCTTGTTTTTAATCCACATCATAAAAAAATAAGTCGCATATTTAGAAAATCGCTACACAATATGTCACTATTAATTCCATGTTTTTAACATCCCATTGCAGAGCACAGGTCTCCCCTAGAAATCACTAGGGGGTTTCGAGCCATAATGCATCACGCGGGCCCAGTGCGGATTGATGTAGTGAATATAAAAAAATGGGAAATAAAATATAGGTATATCATATATAGGTTTATGCAGATTTTCATGCAATTATTACTTTGGTGACACCAATAATTTTACTTCACGGTGTCATGTTTAAGGCCTGCTCATTTTTAATAATTTAAAATTTATTGTATACACGATACAAAATGCAATTGTAATAGAATTAAAAACAATTTACTTAATATAATATCAAAAATAGTTGAATACCCTATTGTTTACATTGGCAATTTCCAATGGGGGCAGTACCGCTCCCGAGGGCGTTGAAATGTTCCCAGGCGACCCCCTGCCTCCATTTCGTTCATTCGGTAAAATAATGCAGGTTAAGAGGGCACTGGGTATATTTTTTCAGAAAAGGTTAATTAATTGGTAATTTCACTTAATTGGTAAGCCAATTAAGGTTGAGCCAATCTATGTTTATATATTAATGTTTCTTTATTTGTTTATACACTTCATTGCACATTATTGGAAAGGCCGTGGTTATCAAACTATGGCCCGAATCAATGTTTCGTGCCCTTTTTTATCGTGTTTTATACGACTTATCTAGCCAGCCTAGCTACAGAAACTTATTTAGAGTACAATTTAATTATAACGAAGAAATAAATAAATACAATTGTCTTAGGTTTTCGCGATTACTATACATAGCAATTAAACAACTTTGAACGGTTTAGATCGCGTATATTTAACATTATTTATATCCCGACGTTTCGAGCACTTTGCAGTGGACGTGGTCACGGGGTGACTGGTCAGTCAGTCACAAATAATGTTAAATATACGCGATTTAAACCGTTCAAAGTTGTTTAATTGCTATAAATACAATTGTGTTTATTAGATTAGCCTAGACCCCTTGGTAATACCCGGAGACTTTGTTTTATCCCGCAGGAAACGTTAGATTAGCCTAGACCCCTTGGTAATACCCGGAGACTTTATCCCGCAGGAAACGCCTATTTTTCCAAGGAAGAAATGAAGCCTATGTCCTTTTCGTGATTTCAGGAAGGTCTGTGCAAAATTTTAGTTCGCATCGTCCACCCGTTGATGCGTGAAAGCGTTTCAAACAAACAAACAATCAAACATGGTTTTTTATTTTTATATATTTAAAAGGTAAAAGCCCGAGGTGCTATCTCTAATTGTCTCTATTGGCTCTTTTTATATTCTAAATTGGGTGTGAACGTGTATAATAAAGGTATTTGTTCACCTTTTATTCCTACTCGACGTTACGGCACGGGTTACACCAGCTGTGGTCACGGGTTGACTCACGTTATTATAAGCGTTCACACCCGATTTAGAATATAAAATGTGTACAAAACGTGAAAGTTTAAAAGATCTATTGACTCTTGAAAAAAGCTTGACGAATATTGCCTTAAAGTATTCTCTACCAGCTAACCTTCGGGTTGATCAGAGGTTCTTACTTTGGAAGTTTTAGCGACCCGCTCACAAGCATCAGCTAATTGCCTCTTCAATTGATGGTTTTCAGCTGCCAAAGCGTCTAAAACTGCAGTGAACGCATCGTCGGGCTCTTCTACAGAACCCTCGCCGCCGCTACACCAACCACTAGACTCGGAGCCGCCGGGCACCGCGCGGACGCCCACACTGCTTCAAACAATACGGGTCAAGTTAAGCTGGACGCAATGTCGAGCTTAGTTCGACCCTGTGGATGAAAAGTTATGATGTGAATACGGTTGGTATGTTTATGCAATTATGTTGTTAAAGTACTTGCATATTGAGTTTAATAAAGATTTGTATTTTTAAACGAGTAGCTAAAAATACTAAATGGGTAGTAAATCGTATTCAATAAAACAAACTATTTTTGAATAACTATCAAAAAATAATAAATTTTCAATTACTAATTTAATTAGGTAATACAATACAAAGTCGACAAAGCCTATTATGTCTTTATTGTCACCAGAGAACCTAAACCTAATCATAAAAATAATAAATAATACAAGTATAGAAATGAGACTCGCGCGCCGAACGCTTTCGCGTCATATCATAAAAGCCGTCAGTCAGAGCTGCGCCGCGCCGCCTGACTTAGTATTTAATTTTAAGAAAACATACTTAGTGTAATTTAAATCTAAGATACTGACTAAAACTTACACCTAAGTACCTACCGTACCTACTTATTATCTGCACCGTTTTTGTGTGCAATTTATGTAGTTTAAAAAAAATATCAATGAAATCAAAATAATAAACCCGGGTGCTAAAATGTGTATAATAAAACCGTGAATTACTTATCGCTATACTCGCACCATTTTGAATTGGACTTTGATAAGGATATGATTACTACAGGTATATTTAGATAATATTCATTCCTATTCCCCAAAAATAAACAATAATAGGCTAAGGGCCTTTCTCACCACCTTCTGATAAGGTATCGGGAGGTATAAGAAAGTCAGTTATACTTTATCAGAAAATCAGTATCAGCTAGTTATTTGACAGATAATTTATCTACTAAATTGTTAACAGTTAATTTATCAGGAGATAGTATCAGGAGTAAAAATAAAATCTTCATGATACCTCATCAGAAGGTGGTGAGAAAGGCCCTAAGGTTCGTAATTATTGACTGATGTTTGATTGTATTCCAATACAGTAACCGCTAATCGTCAAGCAGATTATTTTGGGCTCATTGGAGATCTGAATATCTTCATACGCTTCAACAACGGCATAAATGGACCACTCATACTGAGTCTCCAAAGATTAACGACCTTGTATTGATAACGAAGATCATCTGATCTATTGTATTGATCATCTCCTCTCCAATGGAAACGTGGCCGGATTATTAAATTACTTCCCTTCCAGTAAAGATTCGGTTGTTCGGATCGTAGAGATTAGAATGCAATGATTCTTCTAGTATCAAGTTTTCTTCGTAATAAACAATTTCAGTCTTTTTTTATATTAATGAAGGCAGTAGGGCAAGCGGCCCACATAAACGTAACTCCCGACAATGGACACCTATAACACCTTGTAGAATCCTATTCACAGCTTTCTTGAAGAACCCCCAAGTCGAAAAACTATCCTGTTAATGTACTGTCCCGTTGATGTAAGTCAGGAGTCGCTCAGTAAAGTGATAGTAGGTTTACTGGAGACAGAAGAGGACTCCTTGGAAACGAAAAACGCAGTCCTATGCTTTAATTATCACAAACATCACGCACAAAAAACACTTTGAAGTTTAAAAAACTATCACAATTACCGGCCGACCCAACTCGAGTTCCCGCCAAAAAGTCCAAAGCATTTTTTAATAGAAACAAAACGGCAGAAAAATCTCACCTAGTCAAATCCGGCTGTGATCTTGATAAATTCAGTTTCTCTTTACTCAATTTGTTCTTCGCCCCTTTCCCCTTAAGTTTCCTGTCGTCGCGGGGCGGCGGGGGCGCGCGGGGGGATGCCGGCGGGGTGGGCCCGCGGGGGGTCGGGGACTGCGCCACTTCCTTAGCCAAGTGCTTCAGGACTGATGACTGGTTGAGAAAATCGTCGGGGATCTCCGTTATTTCCTGTCAGAACAAGTTTCAACATAAAAGTAGTGTATTGGGCAAACAAATCAAATCTTTTATTTGCTGAATATGGGCAGAAAAATAATCTGAATGTAGATATACATGTGAATGTTTCCATCGATATATGTATATAAATACATATTATATGTATATAATGTCTCTATATGTAACATATAGAGACATTTCTTTATTGCACCATCTACCTCTATTCGTCTACAGATTTCTCCTTACCACCCAAAGGTTATCTGGAAGAAATCGCTTTAGCAATAAGGCCACCAATCGTACTTCTAATTACTTGTATTATTGTGTTTTTCTTCTCTATGTTTGGTCTACAATAAAGTATATTTATCTATATATCATATAAATCGTACCTAATCATAAACTATATAAAAATGTACCCCTTTGTAAATACCCCAGTCATACTAATCAATATGATAGTTTAAAACTATTAGATAAATACTTTTCATTACCTGAACACCATGGTCAGGTGGACTAGTGTAGATTCTCTGGCCGCCGATATCGATATAATTCGCCGTGGTCGTAACCGCCTGCTCTTTGTGGACTTTCGGTAATGGTATGCCGCTGGGCTTTTTGCCAGGTTCATTCTTCTTCAGAGTGTGGTATGGGGAAGATTGAGTAGTCGGATGCTTCACCTCACTATTTGTTCGTTCGTGTTCCCTGAATATATGGAAAATATGGTTGAAATGCTATGTGAAATGTCACAATGAGAAAAAGGCGACAGGCGCGCATGCAGTCAACTTGGTGGTACGTGAATACTGTAGCCCATTGATATTCGCGATACATGGCAATATCAGTCCGGAATGATGAGGCTGACACGCTCCAGGATGCACTGCGTACCTTTCAAGACTTTAAGAATGTCTTTGGAGATAGGGTTGGGAGGAATATGGCAAAGTAGGAAATGCAATACATTTTATGGTAGTTTTCTGCGCTTATTTCCCTCAAACTACTAACTGATGTAGTGCCAAAAACTTTTTATTAGTTTTGTTTTTGTTTTACTTTACCATACCACAGCATCTACTCATATCTCTACAGTATTTGATATACGCCTCTCCCAAGGCTCGCCATCACACACGATCGTCGGATCTTCTCCTTCACCCACTACCAGTACACTTCTTCAAAGTAGATGAATATATATATGTATATAGGGCAATTAATATCACCAACTGAATTAATGAGAAAAGAAGTGGAACGAAGGATCAGCAATGCCTGGAACAGATACTGGTCATTTAAAAATGTTATGAAAATAAAGATATACCAATAGCCGAAAAAAGAAAACTATATATTCATGCATCCTCTCGTGTCTGATGTATGGATGTCAAACATGGTGTGTTGCAAAAAGATTAGAACAAAAATTAAAAGTATGCCAAAATTCTATGCAAAGAAGTATGATGAATATAAAACGGAAAGATAAACGCAAGATAATTAAATTCAAAGTAGCCGCTATGAACAAACGGCAATTTCATAGGTAAGGCCCTAATATATATAGTGATTTATTTTGTTTAATGAAAGTTATTATCTCTATTTAGTAGGTTCCTACGAACTGCCTCAAGAGGTCTTCCCATTAAACTACGACATGGGGTTCTTCAAGAAAGCTGTGAATAGGATTTTGCAAGGTCGGCGGCGCACCCGCATACCCCCTGGTGTTGCAGGTGTCCATGGGCGGCGGTAACACTTACCATCACGTGAGACCGCTTGCTCGTCCGCCCTCTACTCTATAAAAAAAAAAACTAGATAAATAAATTCCTATTAAGGGGGACAGTTTGGTGATGATCCAATCGATCAGTTAATTGCAGGCTTATGAAGTCGATGGTGGAAAGTGATGGTGGTGGTTCACAAAAAAGTGAAAAAATTACCACCTTACATGGTGTAGTGATACAGAAACTAACAAATTACAATTTATATTTCATACGCATTCAACTTAGTTACTAAATAAAAATAGTTTCTATTATTTGAGCATCTTATTTTATAAAACTGTTATTTGATTTTCTTTTCTTGTCTATCGATCACCACCTAAAAATTGTATTATAGATTGCCGGTATTGAAAATGTGAGCATACCCTTAATTAAGCCATTATTAAATACCTAATAGGTGTGTGCCGTGGCCAGGAGTCATCTTGATTGTGGATGATGAGCGTGTTATATGAAGATGAAGACACGTCCAATGAACTTCGATTACTGTTGCTGCCGCAGACTGACTCCTTAAGTGAGTTGCGGTTGCTGCCTGGGATACTTTCCTGTTCATAATACATATAGAAATATACAATGTGAAAGATAAGTCTACAGAACATGGTAATCGTAACCTTAACCATAAACTATCCCTTTTATCATACACTGCTGAACATGGACCTCCTCATGCATATCGTCTTGTGTATATGGGATCTATGTCTATATGGTTTTAAATTGTCATGCTGGCCAAGTGGATTAGGTAGGAAGTCCACTCTTTTAGAGATGGTGTAGATCCTCAGGACTTCTGGTAGTGGGTTTGTTATCCTTTAGTCGCCTTTTACGTCACCCAAGAGAAGGGGTGATGCTATTCTAAAGCTATCTGACACCACACGGCCAACAGAACATGGTGCAGAGATTCAATTCAGAAGCAACAAAGCTCAATCATTGCATCAAGCAGTAAGCTGGATTAAAGTACATTAAATCTTTAGTGGACAAGCATTAAAATACAATAGTGTAATAAAAAAAAATACTTTAATCCTATACAAAATTATTGAAAAATAAAATAATTCTTAATTGAATTCCAGAGTTGCGACACCACAATCAAAGAAAAATTTCACGATTGACGCTTGTGATATTATAGAATATTTTGTCTTTGTAAATAGTTGAATAATAACTGTGTAGTTGTAACAATTTCAAAAAGTAAAGAGGAAAACACAAATACATTTATAGATTCAGATTTCATGTCAATCTTTTAAAAACTAATAATTATTTAATATATTGTAATTTTAAGATTCAAGAAAGAATGTTGATCCAAGAGTGTCTGTCATAAATCTTGCTCAGATCTGTTGATCCTTGTCAATATTGTAACAGTTTGAACTTTAGTGTGAATAAAATAAAATTACTAATAAGAAAAAAGTTTTTAACTGAAGCAAAGTGTAATCGCAATATATTTTAAGTTGATCTTCTATATTTTATCAATGCAATAGTTGTTTAAAAAATTGAATTAAAAAAAATCCTATAAATGGCCAGTCAAGTAAATTATAAAAGACATTGTTGCCGACAGTCTGAAACAGTGACAATGCAATGTGTATAGGATAAGCTGATATAGTACTGTATATAGTTAATATGTTAGTATATTTAGTATGTATAATTAAGTTAAATTATTATGTTATGTTAAATAAAGAGAATGAGAGAGGGGCATTGTAGCTGGAGCCTAAGGACATAAGGTATTGAGAATAACATGCTACAATAGAACGAGGGGCCTATGTGACCTAAAGTACGTTGGAATTGGATCACGTAAGCACAAAGGCGCTAGAACGAGAGGTCTATATGGGGGCTTCCCAGGTGGGGGAGCGAGAGAGTCTAGCCTATCGCGTGGCATTTCGTGGAATACTCTGCACATAACAATGGGGTACCTGTTATTGGTCGAAAGGGCTAATGCGCTCAGCCACAATGCCCCTAGTTGAGCAACATGTATTAGTAATAAAAATAGGGGCAATCTGAACAAAAATACAGTTGTCCGACAGTCCTTCCAGGGGTTTCATTTTCGTCCGGCGCCTCAAGAGAACCCCACACCTCCTCCAGTTGCGCCCAGACGCGACCCACCGTAACGAGCACCACTGGCGCGTCTTTGATTGTATACGACCGGCCGGCCCGCCGAGGTTTCGTGCCAGTCGTCAACAGACATGAAAGTTATTTTTTACAGTTTACCTTTTGTACTTAAACTATTATAATAATAAAATTACCTTAAGAGAGTTCCTATTGTTATTATTACTCTGGCTTTGGTTTTCTTGGCCCTGTGGCTCCACACGGGCCGTGTGTCGCACCACATACCTCTCTTCCCTTGAAAGATTCTCGTTCGATGTGGACACATCTGTCTCGCTGCCTGACAGGCTTTGTGGAAATCCACTTGGCACTGAGGAAAAAACATAATGTTTCATAAATTTTTTGATGCATTTGGGTCAATTTCCTTCAAATATAAAAAAATAATTACATAATAAAAATGTATTACACTTTCAAATTGAAATGTATTTATTTAAGACAATTTAGCAGAACATCATTTGCATAAATATCCTATATTGATTAATAAACTGTTGTTTTGAAATGGTCTTTTATTTTGTAACTGTTTCATTGAAATATACAACTGTAAATAGGCTTGCCATCGATTCTCTTTTCCCCTTCCTTTGAAGGATTTTTCCACCAAAGGATTCCTCAGTGATTTTTCAAAAATATTCAAAAAACAATATTTTTAATTTTTTCATGGGGCACCTGTTCATACCTCTAAAAACTTACATAGAATTTTTGTCAGGTTTTTTGAAAGGGTTTTAGTGGTCACTACCAGCTATGAAAATTAAGAGTTTTATCAAAAAATACAAGAAGTTAGGAACTAAACAGTATTACACCCAGTTTTTACAAAAATTTCATTGAACACAAGATTAAAGTATGAAACATTTAAAAATAAACATAAATTAAAAATAATAATAAAATCATTCCAGATGACGTCAAAGAGGACTTTTTGAGTTAGGAAATCTTCATCCATAATCTTTAACCATCAAGCATAAATATTGCTTCTGCTCTTCATTCTCATTGCTTCTGAAGACGATTGTACTCTTCCATGAGCACTACTCCTCTCTCTAGTATGTCATTAACAACTTTCATAGAATGTACTAGTCTTACATTTGTTGTAATCATCATAACCCTTCCAGGTTTTGACAACTGACAACTTTCTTCAAAAAATCACAAGAAATGGTGATTGTATTGAATCGCCATTGCGAAATCCCATTTCCTTAAAACTAACCAGCGAACCGCAGGTGGTTGCCGAGAAAAGGAAACAATCGGCACAGCCATACCAAAGACTATTTGAGACACTAACATGTATAGATGTTTCCTATTGTTTAGAACACTGCAGGAGCGAACGGTTGTGTTGGAAGAATAAAAAACTTTGGCCTGAAAATTACTTTTATTTTTTTAAGTACCCTAGTGTCCAGGGTGATTTTTCAATGTTTTCGGGGGTTTTCAGAAAAGTGTAAGATGATGACGGTAACAGGTTGTTTCAAATAATTGCAGATTGTCAACAAGACTGGTTTATGTCCGTAACCTTGGACACAATTTATGGCATATTTAGGTCACAAATTCTAGTTTAAATAACTGATGGCAAACTGTAAACAATAAGTTCACATTTCTCTTTTATAGTATTGCTGTTTTATATTATATAATAATAAAAATAACACATGCACACAAGCCTTCCTACTTGGCTGCAACTCAATAAACACATTGACAGTTGAAGAAGGTGTGGCGTCGAGAGCCGACCTCTTTGGTCGAGCTCTAATTTGATTTATTTAATTGTTTTTAAGAGTGTTCTTTTTATAAGTTTTACTTTTGTTATTTTTGATATGTCCTGTCAACAATTTAGTAGTACATACTCATGTCACCAGGCTAGAAGGAAGTTCCTACCATATTAATTTACAATGTTTTAATTTTAATGTATGTTGTTTTATCAAGCTTTTTCCCAACGCTACAAACGTTGTACTGTACGTTGGTTAAATAAATATTCTTTTTCCGAAGATCCTAGTTTCTTCTCAAGGTAGCTCAGTAAACACACGCACAAATAATTGGAGAGCATTCCTCCAAATTGGTGACCCCGACGTGATGATGAGCAGCAGGAGAGCTTCCTCCTGATTGAGAGCTTCCTCCGACAGGAGAGCTTCCTCTAACTGGAGAGCTTCCTCCCAATTGGTGACCCCGACGTGATGATGAGCAGCAGGAGAGCTTCCTCCTAATTGAGAGCTTCCTCCGACAGGAGAGCTTCCTCTAACTGGAGAGCTTCCTCCAAATTGGTGACTCGTGAAGGATGTGAGCAGTTGAGAGGAATTGGAAGGATCACTACTACGGAATATTTGGGAATTTTTTTTTTATTCTCTAGCGCTCTACCAAGGTATCGAATTTAAATACATTTCGTGACTGCAAATTATTGCAAGAATCATCCGGATGAAGATTTAGCCGCATTTTCACATGGATTCATAAT
Source organism: Sesia apiformis (assembly GCA_914767545.1). Lineage (NCBI taxonomy): Eukaryota > Metazoa > Arthropoda > Insecta > Lepidoptera > Sesiidae > Sesia > Sesia apiformis. The sequence goes on from OU611953.1 coordinate 16,436,835, forward strand.
TAATAACAATATACTTTTTCTTTCTTTTGGTGTGTGATTGTGTTTTGTCATTTATTTTTTTACATAAAACTTTTGTTTTTTTTTACAAGACATTAATTAAGATATTTTTTATTAGATGTTTTTACGGTGCCACACCACCACGCGTAATTATGAGCGAAAGCTAGGCTGAATTCGCAGAAGTGCCAGGCGGCAGGGCAATGGCGAACCGCCGAACTCCATCACTCATTATCTTAACGATTTAGTAGCAGCTAATGTTTCAAAAATTAAAATTTTTGATTTAGTTGCATTAAATTTGAATCTGGGTTTGAAACGCGATTTTAAGTGGAATTTCGTTGTAGCCGACATTGAGTCTAATACATATTATTGGCACGAATGTGACCATGGTGATATACCAACTGGTCGAGTTCGTCCTTTTCTTACAGCTCTTTTTCGTCGAGCGGCGTTTAAGCTGATAGGGAGACTTCGTGACGGGAAGACAGGTCTGTCATCCCTCGCGGAACTCCAGCCTGCTACCCAACCTAGCGTTAAGGTTGTAGCTTTTCCAGTTTCACAGTACGCTGCGTCGCTACAGAATTTTTCCACCATTACGCGCCCTCATTTGCAATTCAGGAGCTGAAGCATACTACCAAGCAAGTCCGGCTCAATCAAATCAACTTTCATTCATTAGTCAATTTACTAGGGACATAGTTCATATTAAAGTTGTTGACAATGTTGTTGCAGGTTCCTTTCTCGTGTAGAGGCAATTTTCCTTGAAGAGGAGTTGGCGCATGCTCGAGTTAATTCTTCATTGAAGTTAGAGGATGTTTTATTCCTGGCACGAATGTGACTATGGTGATACACCAACTAGTCGAGTTCGTCCTTTTTTCGTCGAGCTGCGTTTTTAACAATGTCATAATCTCAGCCACCCTGGCGCGCGAGCTTCCGTTCGTTTGGTGACTGAGAGGTTTATGTGGCCTATCGTTAATGCTGATTGTCATAAACGCTCGCGATCTTGTGTAGTAAGGTGACATTAAAGCTTTCTTTTTCTGCCGAGGTTCTATATGACGAATCACTTCGTTTACCCGGAGAATTTCAGCTCCAGATATTTTGAGGAACCCTAGTTATGTAGTAGATTTTGTTACCGATTCAAGAAGCCATTTGGATGCATTGTGTCCAGTTTCTGCTTCGCGTCATACGCGTCCGTCAATTACTTAGCGACGGCATCGCATGTATGGTTGAGGGACGACACCGTTCGTCGTCCGCCGTTTTCATGTTCTGATGGCTGAATTGCCGCCATCGCTTTCGCCTTCGCCCTTGCCCGCTCCTACAGTAAAAATCCGGTAGAATGGTACGATTTAGGGACATTTTGGATTTATAGTAAATTTTTTTAATGTATTTCCTTAGTCCTTCCAGGGGTTTTCCTTCTGCGTAGGGGGGTGATGTGGCGTCGAGAGCCGACCTCTTTGGTCGAGCTCTAATTTGATTTATTTAATTGTTTTTAAGAGTGTTCTTTTTATAAGTTTTACTTTTGTTATTTTTGATATGTCCTGTCAACAATTTAGTAGTACATACTCATGTCACCAGGCTAGAAGGAAGTTCCTACCATATTAATTTACAATGTTTTAATTTTAATGTATGTTGTTTTATCAAGCTTTTTCCCAACGCTACAAACGTTGTACTGTACGTTGGTTAAATAAATATTCTTTTTCCGAAGATCCTAGTTTCTTCTCAAGGTAGCTCAGTAAACACACGCACAAATAATTGGAGAGCATTCCTCCAAAAAGGTAAATAAGGGCAGTCACATATCCCTTTCAAACTATGACTCACAGCAAGGGAATGTAACTTTGTTTAGCAATATCACTATGAAATATACTCACCAGGTGCCTTTTGCGTCCTCTGAATATTGTTCGTAAATGAAAGAAACCGTCCTGTCGGTCGCATCGACCCCATGTTTTGTTCGACAGTGAACCAAAAGATTTCAACTAGAAATCATTTCACACTGCACGCTAAGCTCCTCTTTAGTGTTGCTACTTAGAATTGTTATGCATTTAGCATCTGCAAGTGATATAAGTTACTTGTTATTATTAACACAATGTGCATAGAAATAGAATACAACGTATAAGAAGCACAAGACATAAGGTTGGAGTCAAGGATGTCATGATTGAATATTATGAGCCTGTTGCGTGAAATAACACTGTTTGATTACGTATCACTTAAAACAGAATAAAATACACTCACAATATCCAAGGAGCTAATATTACTATAAATAACAAAAAATAAAATTACTATAAGATTTAATATATAAAATTTTTGATGGTTGGGGTCAATTTGCTGTCAAAAATTATAATACCCTGCTCGTTAATAAAAATAGTACTAAAACGTAAACGATCCATTGAAAATTAAAATATGTTATAATTAAAAATTTAAATATTGACACGGTAAATACAATGGTAAATATTGGTGAATACACATTTGTTGATGAACTGAGTATTCACACTGAGGTTCACACTTTACATTAGTACAAAGCTAAAACCACCAATTTAAATAAGTGGAAAAGTCAAAGACATTGCAACCCTTGCGTAAAAATGTCATAATATAAAATCTTTTTGTTCTGAAACACATGGAATTTTATATTTTTGACTAATTGAAAATATTTTTTCTTACCAAAATTAGAATATTTCTAAGTTGTAGTACCAGAATCAATAAGCAGTAGCAAATATTAAAGTTTAATAGATCAAAACTTGTTATATATTAAATTCAATATATCAACAATATCTGACTGCTCAGTTCAGAAAAATCTAGTTTCAGAATATAATAAATTTCAATAGTTTATACTGGGACTTTTTGGACGACCTAGATTTTTTTTTGAGCTGAGCGGTCAGAAATGAAGTTGGGTTTTTGTTTGATTATTGTAAAAATTGTGTGTAACGGCCATGTGATTTCCTAGACCTGTATCCTGTGGGATTTCAAAACCCGGTAGTGCGAACCTATTATGTCTGGGGGCGACTTCTTTAGAGAATATACATAAAGAACACTCACCTCGTCAACAGCGAAGTCCTTAGAGTGCTCCGCCGTCTCTCCAGCATCCAGAGGCTTGAAATTCCGCGCACCAGTATGCTACTGTATGCATCGTCTCCCAGAGTAGAATGCAATTCTTCAAAAACACATTTCATAGAAAAAAATTTCAGGCACAAATATTTAATAACCGCACGAAATTCGATTTTCTCCATTTTGCACACTATAGGTCTACCGGAATCTCATAGCATCTTTCTTCTTCTTTCTTCTCAGCCCTTGGACGTCCACTGCTGGACATAGGCCTCCCCCATTGTCCGCCATTTAGACCTATCGGCAGCGACCTGCATCCAGCGGGTGCCCGCAACCTTTATGAGGTCGTCTGTCCATCTAGCAGATGGACGTCCTCGGCTTCGTCCGCCGGTACGTGGTCTCCATTCGAGAACCCTTCTGCCCCATCGGCCATCGGTTCTTCGAGCTATGTGCCCTGCCCACTGCCACTTCAGCTTGCTAACCCGAGAGGCTATGTCGGTGACTTTAGTTCGTCTACGGATCTCCTCATTCCTGATTCAATCACGTAGGGAAACCCCGAGCATAGCCCTCTCCATAGCTCGCTGTGCGACAGTGAGCTTATTTATTGTGCGACAGTGAGTCAGAGACCACGTCTCGGTGCCGTAGGTCATCACTGGCAAGACACACTGGTCGAAGACCTTCGTCTTCAAGCACTGAGGTATTTTGGACGAGAAGACGCTGCGTAGCTTCCCGAACGCTGTAAGGGGTCCCAACCTACATCTCTGGGACCCAAGCCAACCTTACCGGCTCGTGGTGCACCCTGCCGACCAACGAACGAGGCTCTGGCGACCCGCCACCACGCATTGGACCAGCGCGGCGGGTTACGGTCCACCCCCCCCCCCCCTCATAGCATAAAAAAAATAAATGGTGATTTTCATATGGCAATGTCCATTGTCACCTGTCAAATCAAAGTACGAGATTTGTCAACCGCTGCTGATATTTTGTGATATCTTCTTGACAATTTGTTGTTTTTGTGAAAATGTCGAAAAAACCACTTCGATCTCAAGCGAGAAATATTGTTTTCAATGTGTATCGTAAAATAAGGGAAGAAGAAGGGGTAAATCAAACTCAATCTTTGATTTTAAAGCGCGTCGTAGAGTTGACCGGTAAGTTGGACTGAGTTGTTTTGATACTTTTAGTTTATTTTATATTTTTCTTTCTTAATTGTAGCTTCTTTATTGGGGTTTCCAGTACTACTATACGGCGAATCGTAGGTGAGGGCACATCGAATGATGGTGTATTTTCCACGCCTGGTAAAAAGAGGAGAGAGGGGGAAGAAGAAAATCAACTTGGACAGTTTCGATTTAGAGTTGATTAGGAATAAAGTAAATCAATTCTATACAGTTCGGAAGGAAATTCCAACAGTAATGAAACTGTTACAAATTCTTCGACAAGATATTGATTTCAACGGAGGGAGAGAATCTTTGGGGTAAGAAAAATATTAAGTATTAAGTAATAATCCCTCTCACTCGTAAGAGGAGGCCTGTGCCCTGCAGTGGGACGTATATAGACTGATAATGATGACGATGATGAATGACTAAGCTATCGTTTGAGTAACATGGTAAATTTTATTATTTTTTACAGACTTATACTTAAGGAGATTGGTTTTGAATATGTTAAATGCCAATCAAAAAGGACTATTTTGATGGACAGAGATGACATAAAACTACAAAGATATAAGTTTTTGAAGCGTATAAAGGAAAACCGCGAAGCTGAAGAGCATAATAAATTGGATGTGATTTATTTAGATGAGACTTACATTCACGGTTCATGTTCTGTGAACAAGTGCTAGCAAAGCAAATATATTGCAGGTCCATCTAAAAGTATTTCACTTGGAGCGAGGTGGATCATTGTAAACGCTGGTGGAGAAAATGGCTTTGTACCAAATTGTTGTCTGGTATACAGGTCAACAAGTGTATCTGCTGACTATCACCACGATATGAATAAGGACAATTTTACAAAATGGGTGACAGAGAAGCTAATTCCAAATCTGACAAGACCTTCATTAATTGTTATGGATAATGCTAGTTATCATTCCGTACGGATGAACAAACCGCCCACACAAGCCAATCGTATCGCTGATATAAAAGAATGGCTTCGTACAAATGATGTACATTATGATGATCTTTGGCGTAAATGTCAACTACTTGAAGTAGTGAAACAAAACATGTCTGCGCCCTTATATGAGATAGATGAAGTATTAAAATCGCACAGTCACGAAGTTTTAAGGCTCCCACCTTATCATTGCACATTGAATCCCATAGAAATGATTTGGGGTATAATGAAGCAAAAAGTTGCTGATAAAAATGTAAATAGGCCTGCAAGTGACATTAAATTATTAACCGAAGAAGCTTTCTCACAAATTGGTGCAGAGGAATGGCGAAAATGTTGTGAACATGTAAAGAAAATTGAAAACGATTTCATCGAGCAAGATAGATTAATTAAAATGGTGGAAGAGCGATTTATAATAAATACCTCTTTATCTTCATCATCTGATGAACAAGAAATGCAAGTGGAGTTCTTGGAATAGTTTTCTAGTTCTGAATGAGGTGTTAAGTTATTAGTATGATTTAAATGATATATAATAAATTAGTACATAAAGTAATATACGATTGATTTATTTTTCATGACATATTTTCCTATGTTAAGAACCCGATGTATAACAACATTCTTCATACACATACCTAATATACTTCATGTTCATTAATACTAAAGACATAAATAAAAATTAAACAGTATCAAGATCGTTTAATCCAATTTCCCCAGTATTGCACACAACAAATTTTTATTTCCCCATTTGCCATGAGATTCCGGTAGACCTATAATACAATTCTCGCCAAAGCGACGAAAAAAAATATTAGTGATTTTTTTTTTAAATTCTTTCGGTACCGGCTAATAGTGAATTTGAGATTCGAATAAATTAAAATGCATTCTCTTATAATCTATTGTAAAGTACCCGATTCCAGAAACTTATTGATCAACCTAGTATAAGCTGCTGAGCCACTGAATAGTAGTGCCGGAATCCAACGCTGAAGGCCGCGATATCTCATAAATTGTAATATTTTGTTGGACTACACTTCCACTTACGAGTTTATTGACAGACAATTTTCTTTGTATTTTTTTTTCTGTCTAGTGGCGATGCCTATATGACCAGCACGAGATTGTATACGTGGGCGTTCCGTTATTTATTTCCTAAAGATAAATCACCCAGTACACAGTATCTTCCGGCTCAAACATTGTATAATTTCAAAGTGCCTAGTTACAAACATTAGGCACTTTTAAATTATACATAATGTAAATAAATAAAAGCATGAGACTGCATTTTTCGTGTTCTTCCAAGGAGTCTTATCACTGTCCTCAGTAAACCTATTTATTAACACTTTACTGAGCGACTCCTATTTCTACGGGACTGGACAATGATGTGATAAATGTGTGGACCAAGAGCTACGCTAGTGTCAAAATAAATTATATTAAAAAAAAATATACAGGGCCTTTTGGCGGGAAGCCGAGAAGTATGTTTTTATTTGACTATTGTAAAAAAATAGTTTATTAAACTTCAAAGTGACTAGTGTTAGTGCAGCATAATGTTTGTTATAAGTTATAATTAAATAAAAGGGTGTGATTTAATTTTTCGTTTTCGTTCAAGGAATCCAACTCTGTTTTTTTCTTTCAGAATAATTAAATTCTTATAGTGGAGTGTAGGCTTTCTCGGTCGGTGTCCATATTAATTGAATCTTCCGGGCTACTTGGCCGAGGTCTTCTGGAATCTCTTTCCTTTCTTCCAAACGTTTCGTCAACAACTGCGGTTGACATCTTCAGTGGCGACTGCGTTCACTTTCGGAGAGATGTTATCTCTTCGGCTTCTCGAGCGCAACTGAGTCGACCTTTTTTTTTTTATGTTAAGAGAGACAATCAAGGAAAACCCTGCATGGTCACCTGACACCATCTAGTCTAGCTAGGCTAGTCTAGGTGGTACCAGGTAGTGCCGGACTCCTACCGGCTAAAAAACCTTGATTGCGTCAACATCGTGTATGTCTAAGTTCTTGTGGCCCTGGTGGCCTTTCAAGAGTCACCGGTCGTAATTGATGTGGGCGAGCGCAGAAGGCGCTCAGCCAGGAAAAAAGTGTGGGTTGCAACGAGCCTAAGGGCTCCCCCGCCGGTAAACCGGCGGAAGGAACGCACCTCGGCTTAGGGCGTTGCATTGGGGGGATACCGCGAGATCGCGCGTCGGCGAGAAGCGCCCAGGCACGTGTCGATGCCTAGTGAAAGTGTTGGCTGAGGGCCGGTGTGTGTTAACGGTGTAACGAGGGGGACGTCCACGTCTCGGCCGGCGGGGACGGTGTCTGTGTGCTGTGTTTGGGTGCAGAGTGAGAACCGCATTGGCAGCGGTGATCGGGTCGTCGGGATCGTCCAGGATGTGCCGCGGGCGACGATAGCGCGGAGTGGCACTCCTGTCCGGTATGTAGGTGAGGGAAGAGACAATCAGGGGGTTGGGATGGTGTGGGATAGCGTCATAGTAGCGTCGGGCGGTGTCTTTTATGTATTTGACGATGGAGGGAAGTTCCAAGTCCTTGTGGAGGTCAACGTTGCGCAAGTACCATGGTGCAGCCACGGCCTAGCGCATGAATCTATTTTGCAGTCTTTGGAGGATTGCAATTATGGAGGGAGCTGCGTGTGCGAACACAACGCTAGCATAGGTCATAATGGGACGGACGAGAGTTTTGTATAATGTCAACTTATTTCTAAGCGACATTTTACTTCTCCCGCCTATGAGGGGGTTGAGGCGACCGAGCACAAAGGCGGCTCGGTTCCGAACAGTTTTGATGTGTTCTCGGAAGGTCAGTCTATGGTCTAGAGTGACTCCGAGATACTTGGTCTTCCTGACGAGAGGAATTATTTGACCGAAAAGAGTTATCGGGAGAGGGGACAGCTTAGGCCTACGAGAGTTAGCCCTGGGAAAAGGGAAGCACATGGCTGCACTTTTCGTCGGGTTTATCTCTATCCTCCACCTCGCAAACCACTCACCTAGGGCGGTGGCTGCGCGCTGGAGGCGTAGAGAGACCATACGTAGATTCCTATCTGAGGCGTAGAGGGCGGTGTCATCCGCGAAAAGGGCGAGCTCTATTCCTGGGGTGAGGGGGATGTCGTTAGTGTAGAGGGAATAGAGCGTGGGTGCTAGAACGGAGCCTTGTGGGACTCCAGCTCTGATTGGGCGGGGCTGACTCGACCACTGTGGCGCACCGGTATTTATAGTGGGCGAGGGTAGTTGTGATTGTGTGTGTACCGACGCACCGATATTTATAGTGGGCGAGTCTAGTTGTGATTGTGTGTGTACCGAGTCTGTTTTTGTTCTCAGTAAACCTACTATCATTTTATTGAGCGACTTACTTCGACGGGACTGGACAATGACGTGATAAAACAATTCTGTCCAAATAAATTATATAAAAAAAAATCAATCAGACCAGTGTTGCCGATAGTATGATAATTCCCATTTTGTACGGCAATCAGGCCTTCAATGCTCAGTGAATGCTCATACAGCAGGGTGGTCATTTTTGTACCATAAAACACGGCAATTAAAGTAATTATGAATTCATTACATTACTTCAAATAACGGAACCTGAAACAATTCCTTGGTTTTGTTGAAAAATGGAACACAACTGAAACATTAAAAAATAGTTGCAGTGTCCATGGATTTGGGGAAGGCCAATGACATTTTATAAACTGAGAATACTCATAATAAAATGCAACAGCTAATATTACTATAGCTACTAATATATTTACATACAACTTATATGACGATAGGCTGGATTTTCCAGTCTTTAAACCTTGTTGTTAAAAAGAGATAAACATACATTTTATGTTACGCGTCATAATAAGCGGTCGACCACGACGGGGATGTTGCGCAAAATGAGTATTCTGTTAATAAGAGGTGTTAGGGGTGTAAGAGGCTCACCTACCATCTTTGGAGCCTAAGCCAACCTCACCTGCTTGTGGTGCATCCTGCTGTTAACTGACGAGGCAATGGCGTTCCCTTTTTGCGGTGGGAGAGTTACTCCGTCGGCATTGCTACCACCCTTCCGTCGGAGTCCGCCGCCATAACGATGCCTTATAAGCCGCGAGGCCCGCATCGTGTTCCGGCGGTGAGCGGAAGAAGCCGTCCCGAGAGAGGGATTGTTGCGTGTGGAAATGAGGACCGGCGGTTGCGGGGAATTACAGACGCGCATGGGCGTGACATGGTGGCGCGGGGATCAGGGAGACCCGGTGAAACGGTTGTCCGCTGACCGCCCGCGGGTTGTTGGGGGCCCGAACCCGGGGATCTTACTTTAATCTCCACCCCAGGAGGCTGCCTCGCCGCACGTGAAAAATCCCTTGGGGTAGCAGTTGTGCCGGAGGAGACCGGAGTGGAACCCGACTGCTGCCCCCGGGGGGGGACCGGGGGCCCTTCCGTACCCCGCACCAGCAAGTCACACAACCTTTGTGACCTGATTTTTTCTCCGCCCCATGCTTTGTCCTTTGATCCACATGCGACCATTTCTCTCTCCGTCCCCCCTCTTCTTATTTTTCCTATTCACACTCACAATGGCCAGGAACAAGAAAATGTATAATGTGCACTCAGCGGCCCATCCTGTAAGTTCCACATTTAAAGTGGACTTTTGCAACATTAGAGGGATGCATAGTAACATCGACGCCGTCCACTACCACCTTGAGACGGCAAAGCCGGCCTTACTTTTCTTGACGGAGACACAGATTTCCTGCCCGGCCGATACATCATATCTTCATTACCCCGGTTACAAACTGGAGCACTGTTTTGTGCGACGTGCCGGGGTATGCATGTACGTCCGGGAGGATGTTTGTTGCCGCCGCCTCAGCCATTTTGAAGACGGGGACCTGTCGATTCTCTGGGCGCGTATTGACTACGGACGTTCCACTAAAGTCTACGCTTGCCTTTACAGGTCCCACAGCGGTGATACGGAGACGACTCGTTTTTTTGAGCGTCTACAAGAAACGACTGACAGAGTGCTCGAGCAGTTCCCTTGCGCGGAAGTGGTGATCCTTGGTGATTTCAACGCTCACCACGAAGAGTGGTTGGGATCCCGAACTACCGACCGCGCAGGGAGAGCAGCCTATAACTTTGCACTGGCCTATGGTTTCTCGCAGTTGGTGTCCTCACCTACGAGGATACCTGATATCGAGAGCCATACTCCCTCCTTACTGGACCTCCTGCTGACTACGCGGCCGAATGACTACAATGTTGTTGTTGATGCCCCGTTAGGATCATCCGACCATTGTATCATTCGAACTGCTGTGCCAGCCAAGCAATCCGTGCGGACTCATTCACAGGGAACGCGCAAAGTCTGGCACTACAAGTCAGCAGATTGGGATGGGTTGCGCGAATTTTACGCCTCTTATCCCTGGAGGCAGCTTTGTTTCTCGTCGGGAGATCCGGATACCTGTGCAGACTCCGTTACCGACGTGGTGTTGCAGGGCATGGAATGTTATATTCCTTGCACCGCGATACCGGTAGGCGGACGGAGCCAACCATGGTTCAATCAGTCCTGCAGAGAGGCCCGTCGTAATAAACGGGCCGCATACAGGGCCTGGGCCAGAGCACAGGTGTCCGAAGATCCGAATACCTCCGACTTGAGGAAGAAATTTAACGCTACCTCGAGGTGCAGCAAGAAGATCATTGTCAGAGCAAAGAATGAGCACATCCGCAGAATTGGCGACCGACTAGCTAGCTATCCTTCTGGAAGCCGGGCTTTCTGGTCGCTCGCTAAGGCTGCTGAAGGTAACTTCTGTCAGTCGTCACTCCCTCCACTGCGGAAACTCGATGAGTCACTGGCCCATGGGGCGAAGGAGAAAGCCGATCTCTTGGGCTATCTCTTTGCCTCAAACTCGACACTGGACGATAGAGGTGCCTCACCACAGTCTATCTCAAGGTGCACAAGCTCCATGCCGGAAATCTGTTTCACACAGCGTGAAGTCCGGCGAGCTCTAGCATCTCTTGATGTCCGAAAATCGAGTGGGCCTGATGGTATTCCTGCAGTGGTGCTTAAATTTTGCGCTCCCGAGTTGTCCCCGGTGCTTACGCGACTCTTTAGGCTCTCATACTCTACAAAAAGCTTCCCGTCAACATGGAAGGTAGCTCATGTTCACCCTTTACCTAAAAAGGGTGACCGCACAGACCCGGCCAACTACAGGCCAATAGCGATCACCTCCCTCCTCTCCAAGGTGATGGAGCGTGTCATAAACACACAGCTCCTTGGGTACCTAGAGGATCACCAGCTGATTAGCGACCGTCAATATGGATTTCGCCATAATCGCTCCGCTGGTGATCTTTTAGCGTATTTAACACACCGCTGGGCTGACGCCATTGAGAGTAGAGGCGAGGCTCTGGCTGTAGGCCTAGACATTGCGAAAGCTTTTGACCGGGTATGGCACAAATCGCTGCTTTCCAAGTTACCATCTTTCGGGATACCCGAGGGATTATGCGAATGGGTTGCCAGTTTCCTGACTGGACGGAGCATCAGAGTCGTTATCGATGGTAGCTGCTCCGACACCATGTCCATTAACGCTGGCGTCCCGCAAGGCTCCGTGCTGTCTCCAACTCTGTTCCTTCTGCATATCAACGACCTGTTGCAAATTGGTGACATACGTTGCTATGCAGATGACAGTACTGGAGACGCCTTGTACAAGGGCCGCGCCAACATCCCTCGGGTCGAAGTGGAAGAGAGTCGCGCCAGGCTTGTGTCTGAAATCGAAGACTCTTTAGATCTAGTCTCGATTTGGGGTTCTCTAAACCTAGTGGATTTCAACCCCAGTAAGACGCAAGTCTGTGCATTCACCGCTAAAAAAGCCCCTTTTGTTGTAGCACCTCGCTTTCAGAGCATACCTCTTAAGATCTTGGAGAGTATCGGGATCCTTGGTATCGACATCTCCAGCAAAGTCGAATTCAGGGGTCATCTGGAAAATAAGGCCAAAATGGCCTCCAAAAAGCTCGGTGTGCTGAACAGAGCGAAGCGGTACTTCAAACCTGGCCAACTCCTTATGCTTTACAAAGCTCAGGTGAGGCCCCATATGGAGTACTGCTCTCATCTCTGGGCCGGCGCACCGAAATACCAATTGGACCCATTTGACTCCATCCAACGACGTGCTGTTCGTATTGTCGACGATCCCACTCTCACGGGCGGTTTAGAATCCCTCAGCATTCGGAGAGACGTTGCGTCTCTCTGTGTGTTCTACCGCCTGTACAATGGGGAATGCTCTGAAGAATTGTTTAATATAATTCCCACCTCGGGTTTCTACAACCGCACCTCCCGTCACAGAAGTGCGGTCCATCCGCATTTCCTCGATACGGAGGTGTCGCGCACTGTTCGGTCCAAAAATTATTTTATACCGCGAACCCGTAGGTTGTGGAACGAACTGCCTCAAGAGGTCTTTCCATTGAGCTACGATATGGGGTTCTTCAAGAGAGCTGTGAATAGGATTTTGCAAGGTCGGCGGCGCACCCGCATACCCCCTGGTGTTGCAGGTGCCCATGGGCGGCGGTAACACTTATCACCACGTGGGACCGCTTGCTCGTCCGCCCACTAATCTATAAAAAAAAAAAAAATTTTTTTTCTTCGAATTTTTATAGGATAAATATGACAGACGAGCGAACATTTTTTCGTCAAATATAAATCAGTTGCCAAAAAATGTTTAGAACAATCGTAGTGGCGTGTCCTTCAAGTTCATTCGATAGGTACGAGTTGTTAGATTTCATGATCTTCTTTAATTGTAAGATTCAATGTTTGTTCGAGAGATTTTATCCTTATCATAGACCCTATCGATTGGTTCAATAAAATAGTGACTGTCTATTTTTTGCATTTTTAGTTGGTTCGATTCCCGGCTCAGGTAAACTTTTTAAAAAATGTTTGAATGCGGTTATTCTTATTTTAAAAAACAAAAGAATGTTTCCTTTGAGTGAAATTTGATATCTTCAATATTTAATGCACTTTTCCTCCATGTCCCGTTCATATTTTCCACCCTGTATAAATTTGGGTATTCTTTGTTTTAGTGAGCTCAACTGGAACCAGCGTAATCTCTGCGTGTTTTTATCTTTTTATCAATGTTTTTTTACTGTTTCATTCAACCTTGACATTGGCAAAATCATCGAAGTCTCGATGGGGCCATATTAAGAAATTGGAAAGGATTGGAATGTACCGATTTATTTCAGGTAGGTACTATGTAATATATTGTGTATAAGTATTTTATAGAAGAAATAGGTTCATGTGGTGTTCGATGACCTGATTTCCCTATCTTCCCCAGCGGCGGAGAACTACTCATACTGCCTTCGTCTTCTTGCCTTCTCTATCACTCTCACACAAAATGCGATTTCATATCTCGCTCATGCAGACGGCAAAGAGACAACATTTGGTTTAAATGAAATAAATTTACAAATTCTCCCAACCTTTACTGTAGGTACTTACAAATGAATGAGACATCGCTTCTTTCATGTACATTTGCAGTATAATTTGTACACTTGCGGAACCAGCAACATGTATTTTTTATTAAATTGCAAGAGAAATAGGACACCTGAGAGTCAGTAGCGTAACAATAGGGGGGCATAGCGGACAAAATGCCACGGGCCCCCAGCCAAAGGGGGCCCCCGACCCGAGAGGGCCGCGAGCACAGGAGGATTCTGACATTTATTTTTATAAAATTTAATATAAAATAGTTTTGTTTTCAATTAATTTTAGTTACCTACTAAAGTACATACACATGTATCAAGGTTCGAATGCGGGGATTGAAAAGAAACTACAACTTTGGATGAGATTCTTTACATTGAGGGAGGGCCCTATCCTATGAATTGCCACGGGCCTCAGCGGTATAGTTACGCCACTGCTGAGAGTAATGTATAGATAGCGTCGTTGCGAGATCGAGCGCGACTAAGTGAACTCCAGGCAATTACCTTCCTTTCATATTGCCATCTTTACAGCGCGAGTAACAGATGTTTAATATATCATTGGGGAAGCCTCGATTTATCTGTGGCTCGCACTTAAATGCCCACTATTCTAATCGCGCTATTCTACTCCAAGCCACATAAATTCGTAGATATTTGTTCATAAAGTCACATGTTTAAAGCCGCTAATTTCATTTTTCCAGAATACCGATGACAGTTCCCGCCATCCAGATTTAGTTGCAGAACTTGAGTTGTAAATTTATAATGAATGCCATAAACGAAGCTATCTTCATTTATGGCTCAGCAAGATTCTATGATTGCCGGTATTAAATTGAAAAGGACGATATGCACAGGTGTAATTTTTATTTTTACAGAGAAGAGGGCGGACGAGCAAGCGGTCCCACGTAAGTGTTACCGCCGCCCATGGACACCTGCAACAACAGAGGGTATGCGGTTGCGCCGCCGACCTTGCAAAATCCTATTCACAGCTTTCTTGAAGAACCCCATGTCGTAGTTTAATGGGAAGACCTCTTGAGGCAGATCGTTCCACAGCCTACGGGTTCGCGATATAAAATAATTTTTGGACCGAACAGTACGCGACACCTCCGTATCTAGGAAATGCGGATGGACCGCACTTCTGTGACGGGAGAAAAAAACTATTTGCAGAAATTTACAAAATTTTGGCTTAATTTTATACTGAAATAAAATAATAAACTTAGGTGTAAGGCAGTTTTAATTTAAATACGGTAATTTTTCCTCTTGTATACGGCAACCTAACATGTGGGACTGGGCAGCGGCAACATTGTGTATTGTGTCAGATAGAAAAAAAGAAATACTTTTCCGAATGCCGAAGCATTCACATTCTTGTAATATTTAAATAGTTTGCTTGTGAAATATAATTAAAATTTTACAGACAAAAGTTAGGCACCCAAAATCTATTTTAAAATGTTTCCGCGAACTGTTCTGCGAAAAATTCTTCCACCTGGAGTTAGTCTTCTTAGGTTTTCATCTACTAAACAATCCAGCCAAAGCTCTTTTATAAGTACGTAAATATTCTTGCCGTTATCACAAGTTTTTATCTGTTATCACTTTATCAGTTGCATTAACGTCAATTATTATTATTAACGCATCTACTTTATCATTATTTGTTTTAGGGGCCATTCCATGTACCTGCACTCATAATCCCAACTTCAGCGTTCTATGGCGGTGGTATGCCAAACAGGTGGATCCAGAGGATATGATTGTGAACTATGATCAAGTTAAAACAGCAACGTCGGATAAAAAAATCTTGATCATTGATGTAAGGGAACCCGATGAAATCAAAGAACATGGCAAAATACCTAACAGTATCAACATTCCATGTACGTATACTAATGATGAGATAAAAAGTAGGCATTGTAGTTACCAAGAAAGAACATTATAATGGCATCTCTATATTATCAATTACCTACTATTCAATTATAGTTTATAACATCTGTGTTCATTGATTTGTAACTATTGCCAAGACATAATGTTGGTTTTACAGTGTTTATTATTTTCTAACTTTATTTTCTTTCTAAACTTTTAAAGATTAGTAGTTTATTATTCATCTATTAAAATGTATGTTTCTCTTTACAGTGGGAAATGTTTCCTCTGTGCTCAGTACAATGTCTGACAAAGAGTTTGAAAAAACATTTAATATAAAAAAACCTACAGAAGAGACTGAGATCATCTTCTATTGCATGATTGGAAAAAGATCTGGTATGGCACAGCAGAATGCTTTCGATTTAGGATTTAAAAAGTAAGTAACAATGGGTGGTTACAAACAGTATTAAATCATTCATGAATAAACTTTTCTTAAATAATCATATAATTAAATAAGAATATGGGAAATCAACATAAAAATTCTTGAGAAATTATTGAATTATAAGGCTTGGAAGTCACGAGTTAGAATGAGCTGTGCTCAAGGGTGAAGTTAGGATTTTATCTAAGGTGGGGCAAAACAAATTATTTTATCGAGGGTGGGGCAAAGCAAACAATTATCTTATAATTTAAATAGAGGTTGTGTAATGCAAAAAGCCTGTTACATATTCTTTATGATGCCAGGGGGGGCAAGCACCCCAACCCACCCCACTGTGGCTATGCCTATGGCTGTACTACTAATGTTACTGATGTCACTAACACAGTAGTGTCATTACAACCACATGTGAATGAAAAAGAAAAGACAGCTTCCCATCTCAAATATTCTCTACTCTAACTCATGAATTTCAAAGAATCTAATTTGGGGTTTTCTAATAAAATTGTTGATTAACCTATATAATTGTTATAAGTGAATAGATAAAACATAATAATTAAATATTAGATAAGTGTGTATATTATTGTAATTTATTTTGTAGTGTATTATGCTCTGAAACACTATTGTTTTAGCAGAAAAGATAAAAATGAAACAAATTAGAATGATGTCAGGAATTATTTTGTTCCTAACATAAAAATGTTTAACTTTTGTTTTTGTTTTCAGTGTAAAGAACTACTTAGGCAGTTGGATGGATTGGGCGAACAAAGGACAGTAAGTTTTTTAGTAGTGAAAATTTTACATGTATAAATCAATGTGGGTGTTGTTTTCAGCCTGTATTCTGTGATTATTTCATTCTTTGCTACTTTTCTGTTTTTTCTATATCTTTTTCTCTTTAAAAGATTTAAGTAACTATAAAATATTTTAATTTGTTGATTAATGTGTTAGTATGTATGTTAATTATGTCCCTGGATGTTATTGTGAAATTTATTATGTACATTATATTATGTAACAATAGCCAGTGTTTTGTTTTTATTGTAAGTACCTAATTTTTCCACTAGTAAAATTATAATGATAAATAGTAAGTTTATTTATATAATAAAAGGTATAAAAGTTTACTGATATAATAAAGGGTACTTGGTCTAGTCTTTCCTTCACTTTTTTTTCAGAATGGCTATATTATTGTGGCACTAATAGCCTTTCAAGTGTCACCGCACATGTTTCCCCTCTCGTGAATCAGAGACTTGTATGGAACACACTTCTCTTATTTGACAAAAAAAAACCTTCACCTCTTATGATTATAGGTGTGCTTATAATAACTTAATAATTCTGACACATACAAAGTATATTGTAGATACACAAGTACACAAAATGTGAATATATAGACATAGCTCCCAGAATACTATATCATATCTACTTTGGTATGGAATGCCTATTACTACATAGCATCTCATGGATATGTACAGGGCCGTCTTTACCAGGGGGTGCAAGGGGTGCGGTGCACCCCGGGCGCTCACCTTTTAAAGGTAATGAAAAAATATAACGCTATAGTAAACAATTACACAATAGGATATTTGACTGTCATAGGATACACAATAGGATATTTGACTGTCATAGGATACACAATAGGATATTTGACTGTCATAGGATACACAATAGGATGTTTGACTGTCTTAGGATACACTCCCGCACCCCGGCGCAGAATAGACTTAAGACGGCCCTGGTATGTAGCCCACTCAAGAGTTGTTAGCTATACAATAGGTAGTCTTTATAGGCCCTGTGTCATGTGGTTACTTTCCTGAACAAGACAAGTCAATCTACCTGTGTTATTTTTTGAAAGCATATGTAGGTAATTAGTACATATTTAATGCAATCTGTCGGAATCACAATTAAGTACCTACATAAAGTTTATAACAACTACGAGGGGTGATCAAAAATTAGTGAGAACGACATATATACTCCTTGGTAAGAAAAAAAATAAATACTGGCAGGCATAGCTCAGATATTTGTAATATTAATAAAGAAAAAGTCTTCGATTCTCTTTTGTTTTTTTTCTGAATGTAGTCATTTGTTTGCTTCGTGTCGGAACGTGTTCTCGAAAATGGAGAAAAACGAAGTGCGAGCCGTTATTAAATACCTTTGTTTAAAAAAGTTAACGACGCAAGAGATTCACTGCGATTTGGAGGCAACATTAGGAGAGTCTGCTCCGCCGTATTCCACTGTCGCAAGGTGGGCTTCTCAATTTCGAGTAGGGAGAACGAGCACGGAAGACGAACATCGTTGCGGCCGCCCATCGACGTCAGTCACCCAAGAAAATGTTGTTAAAGTCGAGAAAATTGTATTGAGCGATCGAAGAGCTACCATCCGTTACTTAGTTCAAGAAACGGGCATTTCATATGGAAGTATTCAATCCATATTGAAACAATCTTTGAATATGAGAAAAGTCTCCGCAAGATGGGTGCCGAGAATGTTAACAGACAGTCAGAAACAAAATCGACTTGACATTTCGAAGACATTGTTGGACAAGTTTCAAGAAGATTCTGAAAACGTTTTGTCTCGTTTCGTAACAATGGACGAAACATGGGTCCATCATTTTGATCCCGAGACAAAACAGCAATCTTCACAATGGAAACGGCCATCATCACCGACCCCGAAGAAGTTTCGTGCCGTGGCATCGGCTGGCAAGATTATGGCCTCAATATTTTGGGACTCAGAAGGGATATTGTTGATTGATTACCTGTAGCGTGGAACCACTATTACAGGCCAATATTATGCAGCATTAATTCCCAAGTTGAGGAATACCATCAAAGAAAAAAGGAGAGGGAAACTTCGAAGGGGCGTGCTGTTTCATCACGACAACGCACCCGCGCACAGCTCGGCAGTTGCGATGGCTGCCATTCAACAAGCTGGCTTCGAATTGGTTGACCATCCCCCTTATTCACCAGATCTGGCGCCTAGCGATTTTTATCTGTTCCCCAAATTGAAAGAATACTTAAGGGGAAACAGGTACGAAGACGATAACGAGGTGATATATGTCGTGGAGAGCTTTTTGCAGGACCAAGACAAAACTTTTTTTTTGAAAGGGATTGAAGCCTTGGAAAAGCGCTGGACTCGGTGTGTAGAGAGACTCGGAGACTATGTAGAAAAATAAATTATTAAGTTATCAATAGTCATTATATTCTATCTCATTCTCACTACTTTTTGATTTCTCCTCGTACATATTTTAATGAGTGAAAAGAAGGTGTAACTGTGTTGTGTTTTGAGTGTCTACATAATTTAGTTTGTTTAACCAAAACAGGGTGTCCTGTTTTGTCTTTTACCTTGTCAAAAAACAAATATCATAATGTTTGCTAATTTTGTTGTACAAAAGCGGACCAATTAAGTATATTTCCTTTAGAAGAGTTCTGTGATTTTCAACACCGAAAATAAGGTCTGGACATCTTTTCTTTTCAACGGCTATTTTATCGGGCTTAAATGAACTGTGCATGTGCAGAATAGTGTATGAAATGTATATTTGCCTGACTGGTTAGGACATCATTATCGTTATATAGTTGGATTGTAGGGTACCAATAATGTTTCCTGTGAATATCTTTCAGTAGGGCTCTTTATGCCCTCTCGAGCATCAAAAAGAGACTGACAGAATGCAGAATATTATGTTATTTTAAGGGTTTTAATGTCTGCAGAGTCTCAATGTTTTAAAGACAGATAATTTTTCTAACTTTGGCAGTTAGTAATTCAATGTGTTTATGCTAGTTCAACAAGTGATCCCTAAATATTTTATCCTAATGTCCAAGCAAGAGAAAAACGGGAGCAATTGTCAGAGTTATTATCGCATCTGTGGACTTTTAGAATAAATGAGCGAGGTTGAGAACTATTCCCTTCCGCCAGACGGTACTACGACAAAGTCCCTCACTATCGCAACTCCCTAGTAGTTGCCAGCCTAACCTATGTCCTCAATAGGAATGCCCGTTACCGTCGTCGTCCTCGGCACGTCTTAGACGACCCCGACCACCCAACTACTGCTGCCATTGCGATTCTTACACTACACTCGCAGGCTACACATATACACCGTCTCCGCCGGCGGAGACAAGGACGTCCCCCTTGCTACACCGTGAACACAGCGGCCTTCAGCCACACTTTTACCAGACATCGGCACGTGCCTGGGCATTTCTCAAAGACTCGCCATCCCGCGGTACCCTCCCAAAGTAACGCTCTAAGTCGAGGTACGTTCCTTCCGCCGGTCTACCGACGGGGGAGCCCTTAGGCTCGTTGCTGCACACAGTTTGCTCCTGGCTGAGCGTCTTCTGCTGTAGTCTTAAACCATAAATGTTCGGTAACTTTTGAAAGGCCATTAGGGTCATAAAAATTTAGCCATTCTGAAAAAAAAATAGATCTTTTTTCCGCTGTGTGAAGGTTAAAAATTGCCTTTTTAAAACATTAGGTAATACGCCGGTATTATGAGAGAAGTTGCAGATGTGTGTCAAAGGTGGTTTAATTTATGAACAGAAGCTTTTATTATAGCGGTGGGAATATATTTGTGTTTTTATATTTACTTTAGACAATGTTGTATAAAACATATCGATTAAGGGCAGGCATGTTGGACTCTGTCTTCTTTGTTCAGTAGCTCTCGAATTCTTTAATTTGTGTTTTGGAAAATGGAACATTATTATTACGTAATACTTAAGTTTCAAATTTGACCTTTTAATGAACCCCACCCCCTCATCTACTTCCCCCTAGAAGTGATGTGTCATCTAGTATATTCCCATATCGACGCATAAAACAATGATAATACATAGTTCTAAAAGACTAAG
This sequence comes from Sesia apiformis, assembly GCA_914767545.1. Taxonomy (NCBI): domain Eukaryota; kingdom Metazoa; phylum Arthropoda; class Insecta; order Lepidoptera; family Sesiidae; genus Sesia; species Sesia apiformis. The sequence continues at coordinate 16,457,422 of OU611953.1, forward strand.
ATATACATATTGATTAACTATTGATATTGGACGATAAAGTGACCAATATTGATTAAATTTATATGTAACTGCAATCTGAATGAATAAGCAAAAGCTCCTTATAGGTTTTCATCTCTATGTACTTGTATGTAAGTAAAGGGTATCTGCTAATCTTTTTCTATGTAATGCAGATTCCACTGTTCAAAGGATATTTATTTTTAAAGGTAATAAAGGAGGTTTTGAAAGACATGGTAGGATTATATAACCTGTGAGAAGGTGATTAAATTTTACGATTTCTCAAAAGTGGTTTCCAAGGCGAAACCGCAAGCGAAAACCTAGTAGGTAGGCCATATTTTATCAACTCTTATGACTTATCAAATGAGTATGAAGAAACATATGTAGGGGAGAGCGGGGCTGAAAGTGCCGATTTTGAGAAATCGCTTAAATTAACTATTGAAATGAAATGTAGTATTCTCAATTTGTAGACCATTTAGTGTCAAATTTAATATAGTTTTTGAATATATATTTATATTTTGCAATGTTCTAATAGTTTATAGCTGAGACTCAAATTAGTGGAACGAGTCTACGAGGCACAATTGACCCCGCCGTGGGGCGTGTTGTACCGATGCTGAGGTTGGTTGTGCCGTTCAGAAACTAAGACATTTTAAATGAAAATAAATGGTGTTTGAATAAAAAATAACAAAAGCATTATAATTTTATGCAACATTTATATTAATAAAATAACAACTACAAACTTTTTTCTAATTATAACTTTTATTAAACTACTTGAGAAAAAAAACAAAAAATAATCAACATTTCTTCTTGCTTAAACTAAATGAAATTAACTCTACTTCGTAATTTGTTCTTAAGAAAAAATCTGTTGCACCTTCTTGGTCTTATAATTAAACATTTGGTAACATTATCTAAAAATAATCAACTTTTTTTAATTTTTTGATTAGCGTTTCTTAGGCAATAGTAATAAATACTTTGGTGCGATATTTATTATGAGACTTACTTAAATCAGTCTTAAATTAGAGAGAGAGAGATAGAGAGAGTTCAGTTTTTGCTCTAATTATATCTAATCGGAAAACGACTCATCGGAGCAGCAATTTGGACAGAGAAACATGACATGTTTTTCGTCTTTTATACATTTCAAGTGAGCCCAGTTTTTACACATAACACACTCAATCCATTTCTCGTTTGATTTTGAGTTGGAATACGAATCACAACAAATAATACAGTACCATTTTAATCGATCTTCCTCATCCTCGCTCTCAGTATCTTCTATTTCTTGTAAAATTTTCCTTTTAGTTTCGTTCTTGTTATCTTTGCCATTGTTGATTTTCTTTTTACGCTGCTCCTTTCCTTTACTTTTATTCTCTTTCATGTTCCTATTTACTTTGGTATTACTTCCTTCTATTTTCTTCTTCTTAGCATGTTCCTCAGCAAGTGCATTTTTCTCAGGAGTGTCACTGAGAGCAGCTGCTTTTCTAATGCGTCGTTTGTTTCCTGCTGATAATCGAGGAGGTACTTTAGGGAGTGGCCTGATAATCTCCGGTGAGAAAGTTGCTGTATCGTTAGAATGTCCTGGCTGAGCAATATTTTTAAGAACAAGCTCAGCGCTGTTCGCACGAACTGTTTCCTGCTGGTCATTGTTTTGCGGGGTCTGCAGAGAAGGCTCTTGAGAATTTATGCGGTTCCTTTCTTGAGCTATTTCTCCAATTGTAGTTTGGTTAGTATTTGTAATTTCTGGAGGACAGTACATTTGTTGAATGTGCGATGGACCGGGTTCATTGCTTAGATCCACTAACGCAGGTTGACTTTCTGGTTGCAGCCGGTCAGTGACAAAAGATGGTGCAAAGTCTTCATCAGTAAAAACGTTAGGATCAAAGGGCCATATACCAGCCTTTTTGAATGCACTGCAGATGTTGGTTGGTGTAGATGCTAATGGCCAAGCATATTTCACAATACCCTGTATTTCATAGATCGTCATCGTCTTTCCGGGATTATTCCGTAACCAGTTCTCTTGGGCTTTTGCGCAGTATGTCTTGAACGGACCATTGATGCCAACGTCCAGAGGTTGAAGACGGTGAGTGCAATGTGGAGGAAAGGAAAGCATGATAAGAGAATTTTCTTTTGCCTTTTCAACCACCTTGATATCAATGTGCGATGAGTGATTATCTAGCAGTAAAAGGACTGGTTCAGAAGGGCTGGGTTTGGTATATTTTATGAAATGATCCATAAAAACGAAAAACTCGTTACTTGTCATCCATCCTGAGCTATTACCAGCACCAATACATTCAGGAGGGCCGTCGCGTATAAATAGGTCTTTATACTTCAGTCGAGGAAACACAAACATTGGTGGAATTGTATTTCCAATAGCATTTGCCGCTAACTCCACAGTGACCAAAGTTCCACGTTCTGCAGACACAATCGCTCCCACTTGCTTAATACCCTTGGCTGTAACAATTTTCTTTGGCTTAAGTACGGTTGTGACTCCAGCCTCATCTAAGTTCCATATGCGGGAGGGAGTCAACTTGTGTTTTAAAATCACATCTCCAAGCTTGTCGAAAAATTGTGTTACATTATGTCTGTTAAACGACGTAGCGCGACCCGCGCTTGTCGCTTCTGGTGTTCTAATAGAAAGCGATAGGTTCCTTTTCAAAAAGTTAGTGAACCAATCTTTGCCTGCCATTCCATTTGCATGCCACGAGTCAGGAATATTTTGCACATTAAATCTAATCGCACATTCATATGCAAGTTTTTTTATTTCTTCTGGCAAGAGACCGAAGTAAATAGAGGAACACGTTAAAATGTATGACGCCAGTGCTTCCTCTTGTTCAGCATTAAATATCACCCTAGGTTTGTATCCAACTGTAGGAGTTTGTCCTTCTTTTATTTTTTTTACGAACCGTTGCAATGTCGTATGGCATATTTCTAATTCACGTGCTACAGTTTTCAATTTACGGCCCTCTTTTATAACCGCGTCAGCAGCTCTTTGTAGAAGCTCCTTCGAAGTGGTCCCCCTCTCTGTCTTCCGTTTGTAGGTCCTCATCCTATATAAAAAAAGTAGTAAATAATGGATCACTTGAGGCTTGAAAGTGCCTTTGGTTGGGGACTGGCCGCGGCACAACCAGCCCCCAACCAAAGGCACTTTTAACCCCGTTACAAGGACACACACTTTCTATCAAATAAAAAAATATGTATTTAACGGAACTCAGATTTCAATACGACAGGCAATTTGTAAATAAACTACCATTATTTCAGTGAAACACCAACATTAATAGCTTAAAAAACGAAGACTATTGACCAAAAAGTATAAATACAAAAATATTTACTCACGTGTCGACAGAGCACCCGACTACACACCGGCACCTCAGTCAGTATCGCCACTGAAACTAAAATGGCTGCCGCCGATGAGCGAAGGTTAGACATTCTTCGACGCAGTATGAAAATGCTGATATCTCTTTTTGTCTTTAAGAAATTCCCATCGGCACTACTTACCCTCGGCACTTCCAACCCCGCGCTCCCCTACTTAATGAAAACAAGATTGAACTAAAACTTAAAGAAACAGCACCGTTTTATTGCACAATTGTAAAGAATCACTAACAAAAACATTAACATTAGTCAATCACCCATAATACAAAAAATCAAAACCATATTTTATTTTATATAATAATCTTCATTTTTGTTTGCTCGACCAGTCAGTCCAACTCCCGAGATACGTCTTGGAACTGTAAGAAAAAAAGGTAAAATAGAAAAGCAGATGTTTTAGGTTTTCTCTTATACTCTACTTCCCCGATAGGAATGACGCCGTAACGGGGAGGCCGTAGCCGTCATTGTCATTGTCCGCGGCACGTCTTAGACGACCCCGACCCCGCCCTTAGGCTCGTGCTGCACACACTCTGCTCATGGCTGAGCGCCTTCTGCGCTCGCCTTAAAACATATATTTATGTCTGGTGACTCTTGAAAGGCCCAAAAGTCCAAAGTGCCGGCCAAAGAAAAAAAAACGTATCACTTCTGTTGGGGAAGTCAGCACGAGTATTTTTCACTATGGCACCAAGTCTGTACGACTATTCCTTGAGCTGATTTTCTAATCCCGAAAATCGGGGTTTCAATACATTTTATAAAAAAATAAAACTACAGGCTGGCGAAAATAAGTGGTATGAGCATGTTGGGAAGGTGACATTGAACAAGTATTAGTATGGCACCAAACCTCTGCAAGTATTCCTTTAACTGTTGTTTGAGTTTTAAGTCCTAAAATCAGATTTTCCATAAAGCAATGAGACCGACCACGGCGATGGTGTCTTCAATTGTTTTTTTCGAGACGGCGACATTTATATTGGATCGCGGGTTTAGAGACGCCGTGGGGACTTTGGAAACACACGGTTATTCTGTACAGATGCCCAAAATACGACATGCCAATGAAACCCAGCTTACCACTGAATAGGCGAATAAATCGATGGGTTTTTGTCGATGGGTGGTGGAAGTTATTAATGGACGCTTCAAAGGGGACTTCCGGCTTTTGGGAAATATTTACAATAACTGCTCTTTGGAGTATATGTTTAATTATTTTAAAATAGTTCCGGCACTGTTAAATGCTTACCATGTACTGATCGAGGACAATTCTTCATTGAAATAATACATCGAATGATGCATTCACCGAAATAATACAGGAGAGACTAGAAGTGCCTAACACGTTGGCCGATCTTGTTAACCGGCACAATTATAGTCGTAGGAGGTCTCTGTTCCGTCCAATGTCGGTAAATCTTCCTGGATTCGATAATCTGCCCCAACTCACGGAAGATTTAATATTGTTAGGCCTTGGTATTTACCAACTAAAACAAGCCAGGAGTTACTACGGCGAACATGTGAATGTGAATGGGATATTCACAATTGAATTGGGCGACACATTGCCAGAGAGTTAGGAGGAGGGGATTTGTGCATAATCTGAGGAGGAATCCAATCCCGTCACATCAGGGCGAAACCCTACTATGTGTACGTAGGTTTTGATAGGACGAGGAACGATCGGCACGCTATCAGCCATTACTACTGCACGTGTAATATTAGCAAAAGAACAGTAAGGTGTTGTTCGCATGTCATGTGCATTGTTTGGTACATAACTTATGTGAGGCATGAGCCGCACATAAGCCTTCCGGCATTAAGCTTAGAGGAAGCATTGTACGAACAGGAGGGCGATAAGTAGGGATTTTGGCTTGCAGGTGTTGGTGCAGGGATTTCGGCTCGGAGGATCAATGTTGGGGGTGAATACGGAAATAAAACGCTGCTCTAGTTCACATTAAACCACAGGGGTGCGGAGGGAGCGGCAATGGGCAACAAGCTCACTTTTCTTGTTAGGTTTTGTTGGTATCTGAGTGATGAGGGCGAACTGGCTTGCTGGCCGTTGGAGTTTCGCCTTTTTATAGTAGTTTGCTGCCCAAGCGATCCCCCCGTTCCCTGGGGAAGCTTTATTGCTAATCGCTTCCTGTTCTTGTACATAATATCTAGGTTACAAGTCATACATGTTTGGGTTGGTCCTCCTTTTGCACGGAGGATAAAGACTATTTTCGATGGCGAAGTATGGGTATTTATCCTTTTAATCATTTTTATTCCGTTTTCCCTTCCTCCCTCCTTGAGTAGCACGGGGTATGGGAGGATTGAGGGTGTATGGCTGCCTAGTGGCGCCGATACCGGAACTTCGCCATCTAGCCCGCAACTTTATGCTTTAAAACTTATACCTAAATAAAACATACTGCGGGTGGTAGTCTTTATTATGAACCTTATTCTATTACCCTGACTTATAACCTAGGTATCCTAACACATTTGGAGAGCGAGAGCAAGACATACATAAACAAAATATAAGACGTAAAAATACGTAAAGAAATAAATAATAGTACAACATAATATCAATATTTACATATCAATATCTTATCTAACGTTTTACATAATATTAACGTCTTATTTAATAACGATAATGTACGTACTAACATCTTATGATCTCGGAGGAAAGGCACATGAATTTACTTTTTACGCCTTTATTGGCGTATGTCTAAGAGTTCCGCCGTTTAAACTTTACTGGTTGCGGAACTCTTTCTAGACGACCCTTTTTTCCCCCGAGATGTGCGATGTCAGCACGTACATGTTACGCGCACTGATTCTACACATACGAGGGGCGTTCAATGTATTCTCGGTATAGGCATGAAAGAATAAGCAGAAAATTCTGAATAAAATTTATTTTTCAATGTAGTCCCCCATCACCTCAATACACTTATTTGAACGAGAAAGTAACTTTTCAATGCCCTCTGAAAAATATTTTTCTTCCTTGTCTGAAAAATGTTCATTAATTGCCGCCTTCAACTCTTCATCGTCGGAAAAATGCTTACCTCGAAGATCTTTCTTAAGGTTGGGGAACAGAAAGTAATCACTAGGGGCTAGGTCCGGGCTGTAGGGTGGATGATTGATTTCTTCAAACCCGCAATCCCGCACAGCAGCCTTGGCAGCGCGCCCTTTGTGAACCGGCGCGTTGTCGTGAAGAAGCAATACACCTGCAGTCAATTTTCCGCTTCTTTTTTCTTTTATTGCCTCCTTTAAATTACGTAGGGTGTTTGCGTAAGATGCGGCAGTAATACTTTGACCTTTTTTTGTGTACTCAATCAGTAAGATTCCCTTAGAATCCCAAAACACTGTGGCCATGAGCTTTCCGGCGAATGGGGTGACTTTAAACTTCTACGGTGGGTCTGTTCCTTTTTTATGCCACTGCATGGACTCTTGCTTGCTCTCAGGATCATAGTGATGAACCCACGTTTCATCACCGGTAACGATTCGGTCGAAAATACTATGCGGATTTTCACCACAGAGCTCCAAAAACTCCTTGCAACACTCAACTCGCACTTGTTTCTGAAGCGCCGTGAGCATTCGCGGCACCCACTGAGCTTTGACAGATTCAGATGCTCATGAAGGATAGTGTGAATGGTACCCACGGATAGCTTATTCCTTTCTGCTAATGTTTTCACTCTCACACGGGCATCTTATAGTACAAGTTTCTCAACGATTTTGACATTTTCTTCAGTACCGGCACGGGGGTCGTCTTCAATACTTTCTCTACCCCGTTTGAATTCACTAGACCACTTCTGAATAGTAGATAATGAAGGAGCAGAATCTTGGTAAACAGCCACCATTTCTTCGTGAATAACTTTTTGAGCCTTTCCTTGTTTTGTAAGGAATTTTATCACAGCGCGATGCTCTATGTTTTTCAACCTTGTCGTATCAGTCATGATTGTCCTATTTGCCTTTTCGTAATGATATCACGAATACTAATGGTGACAATTAAATTAAATTTTATATTTATACCCTCATCATTAGTATATCACCCCGATACCGAGAATACATTGTACGCCCCTCGTATGTATATAGGCACCGCACTTTCACTATTCACTATTCTGTCGTGCACACTTGGTATCCTGGTATAAATGTTCAAAAAGCTTAGGCCACTTTTGCGCTGACTGACGGCCTCATTTGTGAGTTGGAACTCATGGCGTATGCCACTAAGTTTCCACTAAGTACAGATTTTTCAAGTACGATCAGCTCAGCAGTGAAGAAAAACATAGTGAGGAAACCTGTGTAGCCAATATAAATGTTGACGAAATAAAAAATCTGAAACACGTCAACTAATTTAAAATGAGTATATAAAACCGTTCTAGGAAAAAATAAAAAAATACCAACATGTAAAGTTTTGTTGTAGAGTAGTCATTACTCAGTCAGTACAGTAGTGAGAGACCGGGGAGCGAGTGACGCGCGTAGAATAAAAGATATACTGGAAATGAACAGTACATTATAACTAGAATAATAAACATACTTAGAGTATCCAAGTTTAAGGGCTTTCTCGAGGGCTTCAGAAGATCGTCTCCCGGAATGGCAATAGAAGATGAGTTCATTTGACGGCGATGGTTTGGCGCGCTGGTACTGTCTCTTGAATTCCTCCTCCGACATGGAGGACAAGGCGTCTTGCACGTTGATTACTGCAATATTTTTAAGCATCAATACCTTTTTTTGTGTATTTGTCGCTCTTTTTGTCGTAGCACCTCGATTTCAGAACATTCCTCTCAAGATCTCTGAGAGTTTTGGGATCCTTCGCGTCGATATTTCGAACAAAGTAGAGTGCTCTGGAGAGCAAAACAAAACTTGCTAGTAAAAAACTCGGGTGTACTGAATAGAACAAAGCAGTACTTCACTCCGGGCAAGGCTTATATCGATTTATAAAGCTAGTTAGACCTGACATGGGCCGGTGTACCGAAGTACCAGCTGAACCCTCTTGACTCCGTCCAACGACGCGCTATTCGAATTGTCGACGATCGCACTCTCACAGGTGGTTAAGAATCGCTTAGAATCCGTAGAGATGTTGCTTCTCTCTGCGTTTTCTACCGCCTTTATAACAGGGAATATTCTAAAGAGCTGTTCAATTTGATGCCAACTTCTGTTTTTTACGATCGCACCGCTAGTCATCGTCATGCAGTTCATCCGCACTTCATTGACATAGAGTCGCTGCGTACAGTGCGGTCAAATAGACATTTTTATACCGCGAAACCGAAAGTTGTGGAATGAACTGCCAGCTGAGGTATTACGCTACAATATGGGGCTCTTCAAGAGAGCTGTGAACAGGATTCTGTACTGTCGGTGCGCACCCGCAAGCCCCCTGGTGTTGCAGGTGTCCATGGGCTGCGGTGACCACTTACCATCATGTGGCCCGCCCGCTCGTCTGCCATCTATTCTATCAAATAAAAAAAAAATTGACCCCTGTTAGTGCCAAAGACTCATACCTAATATCATTATCTAAATAATAACCTAATATCATCATCATTTAATTATACAGATAATATTAAGGTAATGTTTTGTGAAATATCAAAATTTCTAATTTCATGATTCAAAATTTGAAGATACGTATTTTCAAACTAATTTGAGACTCAGGGGACGCATCAAAATTTGGAATGTAAAAATATAAAGATCCAGTGAATAAATATAATAGTTACTATAGAAATATATAGTAATGCATATATAATACGAGTGTGTAAGACATAGGTACATAATACGAATTTCATTTCATGGCGTAAAATAACAGAGAACAAGAGCTCATTATAAAAAGTCCCTGGTATAGTATTTAACTACTGAGTTTGTATATTGATCAACACTGCTGCAGGTGTCCATTGGCGGCGGTGACCATCACTTACCATCTAGTAGGCCATCGGTCTACCACCTGTTCTATAAAAAAATATCATAAGAGGGCTGAAGTGGTATTTGATGGTGGTTAAGGCACTATTAATCTTTATATTTGATGCTCTGATTCCTAACCTTATTCAGCCTACCATCCACTTTCAGACAAAAATACTTAGTATCTCCATAGACCGCAAACACAAAATACATACATAGACCACATTATTTAAGAAAAATGTGCATTCGTTCCCAACGCCCAATTGGTTCATTTCAATATCCTCATAGGGGTAGTACCGCCCCCCTTAGGCTATTGAATGAACAGGTCTATTGAACAAGTGGATAATAAGCGGTAAGGGACCTTGTACTTGGCTAATACATACTATCAAAAGCGGACCATCTGCATCTATGGCTTGTTTCATTAAAATTGTTTAGTATTTGTTTTACCTACTTACATGGGATGTTGATGCTTGAAGGAATCTTTCCAGTGTTGTTCACTTCATCAGGGTTCCGGACATCAATGATCACTTTTTCAGGTTGGTGAATCATTTTCAACACGTCTTCATAGCTTACCACGTGTTTCACGTCCACCATCTTACGAGAGTCCTGCTTCTCGGACGAAAATCTTGTTGCTACTACAAAGATATTATTTAGACCTGTTATATATTAATACAAATATGTAATCTCTGTCTGCAATCCTAATCAAGTTCAAATCAGTAAAACCTATTAAATATCAGAATTATGTGGGTGTATAACATTGGCTGACTGATTAATTGCAATGATTACAATTTGTAAAAGATTTATTATACTAATATTTAAATTTATTGCTGTAATGGAAATAATGGAAAGAAGCTTGTTCTACACAGCTTGTTCTTTTATTTGCGATTGGTAATAAAATATACATTGGTACAATTTTGTACAATTAATAGTTGGTTTGTTTGGAACGAAGGCCTCAACAGAATTCAATTTGATAACAACTAGTTGATCAGTTTAGTTGGTTGGAGTGGAATGAGGGACTCGACTGGCCAATATTATACCCATACTAATATTAGAATCACTAGTAGGCTAAAATCTGTATATCGTCACTGTTACTGCAATAGATCGTGTGAAAAAAGAATAATGTTTAGTCTTAGATCAAAGCAAAAGGGGAAGATACGGTGCGTTCTTACATTGCGTCAACTGATTTTGAAAATTGACTCGAACGCACAACTACATGCGCACAAACTCGTATAGCTATAATTGAAGTCACGTTGTACGACACCGAAAGACATAGACAGAGCGATGAACTTGCACAGTAGTAAGAGCGAGACAAACTAAACGTGTCGCTCGCACATGTTTCGTATAGTTTTATCTCGCTCACTCAAAAAGGTGGCGCGTTGGGTTCCTCGAATGTTAAGTTAACAGACGCACAATAGAAAGCAAGAGTGGAAATTTCAAAGCAAAATTTGGCAATTATTGACCGAGAACCAGAATCTCTTCGACTACGTTTCGTGACCGTTGATGAAACGTGGGTTCACCATTTTGACCTGGAGACGAAGAAATAAAGTAAGGTTTGAAAAAGATCGTCCTCCCCGCCAGCCAAGAGATTCAAGGTCTCTGTGTCCGCTGGCAAGATAATGGCCTTGGTCTTCTGGGATGCGGAAGGTATCATTATGATCGATTATTTAACTAAAGGACAGAATAACTGGAGAGTATTACACAACATTGATCAAAAAATTACGCAAAGAAATGGAAAATTGCATGCCAGAGTGCTTTTTCGTCATGACAATGCACCTGCACATCGGTCTGATGTTGCCGGCGCTGCCATCCGAACGGCTGGGTTTCAGTTGATGCAGCATCCGCCATATTCTCCGGACCTAGCTCCTAGTGATTTTCACCTTTTACCAATTTGAAGAAACACTTGCGTGGTATAAAATTTCACAGAGATGATGAGGTCATGTGCACTGTAAAGTCTTATTTTGATAACCCAGGATCAAGCCCTTTTTTCCAAGGGAATTGAGCAACTTTCTAAACGTTATTCAAGGTGTATTTTAGATTAGAAGGTGATTGTGTTGAAAAATAAATACAATTTAGATATAAGTTTCCTAAAGTTTCAATACTTTTCCAAAAATATATTTATCAACCTAGTATATTAGTAAAGGAACTACTATATTTCAAGAGAGGGCAGGCCCGGCGATAAGGAAGGACTATGGGTATGGCTATATGGGGTCCCCAGGACCCCATTAGGACATTAGGAGGCCCCATGTAATACCATATCAAGCTATATTTAGTAGACTACTACCTGCTACTACATACAATACGAGCTATGAACTAGGAATCGGGAATTGCCAGGAGGCATCAAAGTAACAGGCCCCAACATTATTAATTACAGTGCAAGATTTCTTATTATTAGTACTTACCACCAAAAAGTAAAATAAAAAATGTATGATGTATTATAAAACATTGATATAAAAGTGTTTCAAAACTATGGGAGAACTTTTAAAAAGTAAACGAACAGCAGCTCTCAAAGTAGTTCACAATCAGTATGAGTGATAAATTGATAAAGATAACTTGTTTAAAGTATTTTATTTGTTTGCAATGACAAAAGTACACATACAAATTTGTTTTATGTTGTTTGTTTCCAATAAACAAACAATGTCCATCCACTCTGGTTATTTTGAGCTTTATTATAATATAATAACATGTCAACCTGAAATACCACTATGCATTGTTAAATATCATAATTTGTAGTGTAGTGTTGAACAAATGCTATCTGTCCCTCGCATAATTGAAGAACTACTTTCAGAGCTTTTCAGAAAATGGTCAAATTCTACTTAATGATGGAAACTAATCATAAATTTGAAGATGCATATACAAATATGAGTATTTCTGTGTCATGTTCAAGTAAATGATACATTACTATTAGATACTGTGTTAGTGATATCATTGAAATTATTAATAGGTAAATACACCGTATTACCAAGTAAACACTTGCACCGAATCACTGACTGAGGTGGAAAGCTGTATTTTCTTTTAAATTTATAGACCATAATAAATACCTACTTACATTTGGGATGACCCAAAAAGGATTTAATAGAATGACCGGATCCTTTTGGAGAATTCCAGCTGTAAAGAATACGAAGTGTTGTGGCCCGACTTTGACGAAGGATAAATATCATCTAAAGAAAATAAATAAATATGGTTCAAACTTGCGGTAGGTAGCAAAAAAAAATGCTTAAGATCTGTGGTATAAGACTTCGATAAAAATACACCAAAAAAGACTAAAAACAGGGAAAAAATAATGGTAAATGTTTACAGCAGATATTAAACATTTGTGATCTGATCACATTGATCGATCAATGAAATTATTGTACCTACTTATAATTTTTATAACTACAATTCTACTTAATGTTTTCCTTCAAAAATATAATAATTGTCAAATGATTGACCTTCAGTATTGTGACAGTAGTATGAGTGATAGTGGTGGTAATCAAGACTTTTCGGAGTAGTTTAACTCACCTAATCCTACTCCGCCTGCGGATCCAACTCCTCTTAGTAACTCCTTAACTCCTTTATGTAATCACTATCGATGCTAGTGCTGGGTAATCAAGCACAAGGAAAAAAAGAAGGTCTATGGAACAATTAAAAAATTTAACTTCATACACCTATCCTAAGAAAAAAAAGTCACGCCATCGAGGAGTAATCTAAGATCATCGGAGTAAATGGAACAATTAAGGGATTTCACTCTTGACACACCCATCCTAAAAAAAAGGTCGCGCCATCGAGGAGTATTCTCGGACGATCGGAGTAAATGGAACAATTAAGGGATTTAACTCTTTTAACACACCTAGCCTAATAAAAAGGTAAAAAGGTCATGCCATCTTTTCATTCATTAATTCCGGAGTTACCCAGCACTAGTCGATACGCGATCACACGGCGAGCGAACGGCAATCCAACCAAATAAAACACGTCAAAAGAATAAGTAAGTCTTCGGAGTTAGTAACAGTTCGGTGGAGTAATTAAAAGTTTCTACTTCGCTCGGGGATTCAACTCTTTTAATTCATTAACTCTGGAGTTACCCATCGCTAGTGAGTGATCTGGCTCTGGTTCTAGCCCCTCAATACACTAACAATAATTTTATATATTTATTTTAAATATTATTCAAAACAAAGTGTTCTAAAATGTATGATGAATGATAGGGGAACCCGGGGTGGAACGGGGTAGCTAAGCTTTGGTCACAATTTGTGAGAGTTTGAATGAAACAACACCATTATTTGGCAATTTGTAGGTTTATTTACTTCTTTCTCTACAAGGAAATTAAAGCTAAACTTATCTAAATTAATGATCACTTTGAAAAAATATTGTTTGAAAAATAAAGGGAAATTTCCCATTCTGCCCCACCCCCCGGGGTACAATGGGAAATGAACCCGGGGCACGATGGGGTACTAATTATTGGCATAGTTCACAGATGAGAACACTGTCATCGTCGTCACTATCTAGACCAGCACACGCCAAATGTGCCCATTTTTTACAAATGCTACAAGACCACTAGCCTTCATTGGACTTGGAGTATAAATCATGGCAATACAAGCAGATCGCGTCTTCATCTTCCGAGCTTTCTTCAGATTCAGTTCCGATTCTTTTTTGTTTCTTTCTTCTTGTTTCATCTTTGTTTTTGTTTAAAATTTTCTACGTCTTCTGAGTGTTCTTCAGGTGTAGTTCTGATTCTTTTTTGTTTCTTTGGCTTAGCTTTCATTCCTTCAGGTATGTCTTCTTTACCTTTTAACGTCAGTCTTGTTTATTTTTTTCTACTTTCGCTTTATTGATATTTTGTGTCTTTTTAATAGATTCTTCTAATTCAGTCTTGTAAGGTGAAGCGGTCAGGATTGCCGTTTTTCCACCCTTTCTTGTAACTCTTTTCATTCCAGCTTTCACTTTTGGCAACGGGATTAGCAATGTAGACCAGGACAGGACTGTCGGCTGGTTTTTCTTATATATGAACGCACCATCTGCAGATGAAATAAAAATGCGTATTTATATGAGAAGTACAAATATTTAAGGGGCGGAACGGGGTATACCCCATTGTGCCCCGACGCACCGTTCACGTAAACACGAGTGATATGGCCGGTTATATTTATTGGACTTGAGTTATCACTAGACGTTTAGTTAGTCAAAAGTATGTTTAAACAAACATGTAATGTTAATATCCGAACAAAGAATAGTGTATAGTGTAATTACCTTGGTATTGCATAGCAAAATTAAAATTTGCAAGCTTTTTCGTCGACCTTCGATAAAATCCAAACTAAGCGCACTCTCACACTGACAGCGGCCACTCCGTATAGCGCAGCACAGCGGACCGAACGTTGTGCGCGATGGTCACGCATCTCTGTCGCCTGTAGCGAGCACAACGCCTCTTTCCCGTTCCGCCCCGGTACCCTGTTCTACCCCGGGTTCCCCTAATCATTCTTTGACAATCCAAATAATATTTTGCCTGTTTATATTAAGAAGATGCAAAGGTGCATACATACTAATTAGAATATCTTGACGGAGCCAGACTAATTGTAGTACTATGGAATTCTAACAATAGGACCTGCCAGTAGAACTTGATGAATTTTGTGTGTTTTGGAACGACCCAAGTACTGGGTCTGACAGACTTTTTGGCGGGAACACGAGAAGTGAAGTTAAGTTTTTGGTTGATTTATTTTTAGCCATCATACTTTACAAAAATAATATTCCTTTGAATAATATTGTTGTATGCGCTACTGATGGAGCACCATCAATGGTAGGTAGCTATCGTGGAGTTGTTGCTTATTTGAAGGAAGAAGTGCCAAATGTTCTATGTGTTCATTGTGTGGTGCACAGACAACATCTTGTAGGAAAACATCTAAGTACAAGTCTCCATTCATCATTAACTATATTCAAACTATACTCATTCGAGCCGTAAACAAAATCAAATCTAATTCAAAAACTGATAGAATGTTTCGATAGCTTTGCCAGGACAATGATGAAGATTTTATTAGGTTACTTTTGCACACAGAAGTTCAGTGGCTGTCAAAGGGTACATCTTTGGCTCGTCTTGTAGCATTATATGAGTGTCATAGAATTTTTTAAAGTAATAATGAAACCAATCTGTGCAACAGTTAAAAACAGTAAAGAATGATGCCTTTTATTGGGCAGATATTTTCAAGAGATTTAATGATGCCAATTTGCAGCTTCAAGGAACTAATAAAACTTTTATAGATTGCCAAAATATTGTGTCATTCATTGTTATTTATTGATAAAATTTAACTACTTCGTTATAATCTATTAAAGAGAGAATTTCATCACTTTCCTGAATTATCATCTATAAAAGACGATGTAACTCCAGAGGATATTGACAGATTCAGTAGCCATCTCAATGAACTTAAATTGGTCATGGAAAAACGATAGACTTGATGGAAAATCCTTTTACTGCAAATATTGAAGAGGCTTGATACAACTTGCTAAGAAGAACTGTTAGAAATTAGATATGATGCAGAAAGTAAACATAAATTTGATAGTGGTGGATATGAAAACCTATGGCAAAATAAAAAAATGTCTGTCTTACATCCAAATACTATACATATGTGGAAAATGATATTCAGTTTATTGATACCTTTCCCTATCTCATATCTTGTGGAATCAGGCTTTAGTGCTGTTAATAATATTATGACCAAAGAAAGAAACCGCCTGAATATTTCCGAAAGAGGAGACCTTCGTTTGTTCTGTACAAAAATTGAGCCAGATATCCAGTATTTAGTTTTGCAGCATCAGCCTCAGGGATCTCATTAATAATTTAATTTAATTTCATCAGACTTCATGCTTCTATATATGCAAAGTATAAATCAAAAGGTAGATTTAACTACAGCAAGTTGTTTTATAAAGATTTATTCTGCCAAACTTAGCGAAAGTCCGACATAAAGCATTTAGTAAGTACCTAATTATTACTACATGCTTTAACTTGCTGTAACTCTGCTTTATAAATTTTATAAAGTAAACTTACTTCCATACTTTATAAATCACCATTACTGTGGAACCGGTGGGCGGTTAGTAAATTTTACTAACAGAGATACAAAAGTAGGCAGTAGGTATAAAAAGATTGAATAGCCCTGGTTCGCTAACTGGTTTCGCTAAAAAGCGGAATGTCATTAAACTTCGAAATTGCTTATAAGCAAACCTATAAAGATATTAAAGAAAAGGAATGATATATGAAATTATGTTTTATTTGGTTCACAATGCCACCATAACCCGTGTTGCCTTACCATCGTGTGGACTGTGAACTAAAACAAACCACATTTAAAAAACACTATTTGTTAAGATTAGTTTCACTTTAGTTTTAAGGCATTTTAGTGAAATAATAGGTACTTTTTTTATCTATTTATAAAATTAGTTATAAAAAATACAGAATAGCCACTCAAAAAACCACGGAGGTTTGCCCAGAGAATATATTTCTGCACGGAACGAAATGAACCCTAGAAGAAAGGGAACAAGTGTCATTTTTACGACAGCAAATATTCGGAAATTAAAAAAAAATAAATGTGCGGTAAGAGGATCCCCCACAGGAACGAAGATCCTCACGAATTTTTTTCAAACTCCGAATGTAACTATAGTTCATATATTTTTTTAAATTTTGTATCATATTTTCAATGCAAATAATTTAAAATGAGGAATCAAATCAAAAAGTATTTTTTTCGTGTTTAATATTTATGTTATACCTAGAACCGGCCACGCACTAGTCTGCACGTGTTATTCTGCTCGAGTCTCGCTCTCGATACTCGCACGCACGCACACACAGAGAAAGAGAAAGGCGTATGGAGGCCCTCCATACGCCTTTCTCTGTGTTCTCTTTCTCCATCGGAGGGGGTAAAAATCTTACGTGACGTTACATTTTCTCTCGAATCACACCTACGGCTACCGCAAGCTGCGTAAAGGAACTTCATTGCAAAAAAAATACATGAACTATACAGATTTTATTTCGAATTACATTCCGAGTTTAAAGAAAAATGCGTGAGGATCTTCGTTCCTGACGTGGGTCAGCGCAAAAAAAATGTGCGGTCAGGGATGACCGCACATTTTTTTTTCTAATATTTTTTTATTGTTTTAGGTTTGGTTGCCTTGTTTTCCATGTCTTTTCTTTCTGTTTTAATTTCCATAAAACATCTTCATGACTAAGTACTTCTGCGCCTCCTAAAAACCCTTACTTTCTTTCTTTTAACTACATCATTTGTTTTTAAAAGTAGAGTTTGAAATGAAATAGCATCAGTCACACAGATGAATGACTGCTTAATGACTATAACGACTCTGTGTCACAAGGTTTGTGAAGTTGCGAAACATGTAAATCATTTATTATACCTTGGAGAATATTTATTTTTTGGACGCATGATGAAATTAGCTACGATGGATTCTATTGATTAACCACTGGATTAAAATTTTGGCTTGAAGTTGTGTTGTCCTTATGCGTTTGCCATCTTTTAATGCATCAGGATCATATTCTTTTTCTGGTACAACATTTCTGTCGATTGTATATACCTATGCTTCTAGAGATTGGGAGTAAATTCATGGAAAGCAAAAATTTTGTATAAGCTTGTTTTAGTTTTGTTTTTTTGTATTGTACCCAGCAAAATCTAACAGAACTATTTTGAAATAAAAAATCCTATTGCTGAAAGCAACACAGCACCATACCTATTTTTTTCCTTTATTTTCTTCATCTTTAATGTTTTTGGCGGTAAAGTAAAAAGACCAAAACGAGAATAGGTACGTTATTTTATTAAATATCCGTGATGAAACAATTCATTTAATAATCGTAGGGTGTACAAAATACTACGAGTATTAATTATCAGTTCGATAAATAACATTATCTTATCACTTATTATCAGTCTTAATACACTGTTGTGATGATAAGTGTCCAGTCAATTCGGTCAATAAAAAATTACTTTGTCGATCACTGAAACCTCATTTTCATTATCTCATTACCTATGTTAGAAGAGGTAAATTATTGTTCTCGTCAATAAAATCTGACCAAGTATATTATTGTAATAGTAATTGTGTGTATTTCATAGATATAAATAGATATGTGTATATTTTCATATAAATCAATGTTAATTAAAGGTCACACATTTCTATAATAATGTTTCTTGTGAATCAATGTAAATACTGTGCCTCTTATAAATATAATCACTACTTAAACAGAAAAAAAATGTTTGAATATTTATGAATTAATTGTCTTTTTTAGTTAATTGTAAATATTTAATTTTTTGCTACTTTTTCGAAGTATTTTTTCTTTGCATCTGGATTAGGTATGATCTGAAAAAAGAAACGATTTTTTAAACTAATTCCGTAAATATAATGTTATGCATGTTACTTTTGAAATTAAGAAATTTAAAATATGCCGTACATAGATTGAAGTGAAGAAATGTAAAATATATACTTTGTATATAAATAATGTAGTATAATTTAAAATATTCTATATGCCATTTAGGAGCCATCCATAAATTACGTCACGTGAATTTCGTTTTTTTTACCCCCTGCCCCCTTCTCTATGTCAGAAGCTAACAGGTTGTCACATTCGCGAGTCGTGTGACCTCCCTATTGCGACGTCACATCTTTTGCAACTTTAAATTAAGAGAATTTCGATTAAATGGTTTTAATGTCATTATTATTTTTTATTTTAAAAATCTTTCGATTTGTGGAATGATTCTAAAATAATTTTATTATCTTCTAGTATACCATATTAAAATGATGTACAGTACACGTGCAAAAAAAATATTTTTAGCAGAGTAATTGGAAAATGTTACTAGGTTTTGTGTCCAACCTCCAATAGGAATGGCACATGTATGTATACACCGTCCCCGCTGGCGGAGATGTGGACGCCCCCTCGCTACACCGTCAACACACACTGGCCTTCAGCCAACACTTCAGCAGGTATTGGCACGTGTCTGGGCGCTTCACACCGACTCGCGATGCTGCGGTACCCTCGCAAAGCAACGCCCTAAGGCGAGGTCGGTTCCTTCCGGCGGTTTATGACTTCGAATTCGCTCTAGAACCAGCATAGACACAGCACAGCAACCAGGATTAATAAACCTTAATACTTTGTGAAATTTATTATTTACTATATCTTACATAAAGATATAGTAAAATAAATTACAAAGTACAAAAAGCAGGGTTCACTGACATATATCACAATATCTATCAATTGATATTTATGGTTAAAACTAGAATTTTGGCAGAACCCACGCTTTTAAATTGTTATACTGATATATAAATTATGATCACTGCCATTGCCGATGATCCAACACTAAAGATTATATGTAATTATAATTTGGTTGAATGTTGATTAAGTAGGTACTGATTTTATTTATTAATCTCAGACTCAAATTTTTTATTACTCTAATTTTACTCTTATTTTTGTTGTTTTATAATAAATAAGTTTATTTAATCAAACTCATTGTTTCATTTAACAATTTTGACACATTAAAACCACTTACAGAATGAAATTCGCGTCTTTTTTATCTACATGATACATATCTGATATATTTTATATCAAATATCGGATTTTTACAAACCCTGACAAAAAGTATTTAGTATCAAAATACAGATGTCTGTCCATATTTTGATATTCCGTATTTATCCTATTTTTAACAGCACCCTATTATAAAAATAGGACAAAATAATCTTATACTCAGGTTCTTGTGATTTTGATGGTTTCCATGATGACGAAGGAACTTTTGGAAAAAATATAGTAGTCGCTTTTTCCTCTGTCATTGATTAGAGTTCTTTGATGTTAGATTCAACTTCACTTTCAACATTGTCACTACTTTTTAAACTACCCCACAAAGTGTTAATTTCATTTTGTATTTTTTGTTTACTTTTATCAGCATTCCCGCACTGTAATTTTCATATAGTTTGCGAAAAAGAAGAGCTAAATCTATTTTCTTTTCATTTTACACAGTACAATGCAAATGAAATAATTAATCAATAATTGAAAACACTCAAATTAAATATGATTATCAGATTATCACCAAGTGAAAGTAATTGTTGAATGACAACCAAAAGTAAAACAATAATAAGTCAGTCTTTTGGCATACAAATGGGGAAGGAGTTAATTGAATTCGGAACCTGAAGTACAGAGGAACACAGATGGTCCTGTTACAAACCCATCCTCGCCTGTTTTAGTGATACGTGGCATTGTTTTATTGTCCATTTAAACAATGGTACGTCACAAGTCCTGACTCCTACCTTTTCCTCACACTCCTTCCCACCCCCTTAACTTGTGACGTAATTTATGGATGGCTCCTTATGAAGAAAAGAAATAAAATCTTACAGTATCTTGGCCTGGTTTCCAGCCCGCTGGACAAACTTCGCCATGCTTATCTGTATATTGGAATGCTTGTACTAATCGTAAAGTTTCATCCACTGATCGACCCACTGGCAAATCGTTCATTGTTATTTGTCTCAAAATTCCTTTATCATCGATTATAAACAACCCTCTCAAAGTATGACCCAAATCTTCTAAATATACACCATAATCTTTAGCTATAGAATGTGTTAGATCACTTAAAAGAGGGATATTAATTTTTCCTAAACCTCCTTCTCGGCGGGGTGTATTGATCCAAGCAAGATGTGTAAAATGAGAATCTACTGAACAGGCTACCACTTCTGTATTTATTTTCTTGAATTCTTCAATTCTTTCGGAAAATGCTAAAATTTCAGTTGGACATACAAATGTGCTGTAATCAAAAATATTTCTTTATGATATAACACCTAAATAAAATTAAATTACCTACAACCTATGATTAAACTAGATTAAAAGTTAAATATATGTATAAATTAACAGTGGTAAACAGTACTTAACAAATTATTTTACTTAAAATACAATGTAATATTTTTATTTTCAATACTTACAAATCCAAGGGGTAAAAAAAGAATACTAAATATTTCCCTTTAAAACTCCACAACGAAAGTTGTGTGAATTCTCCATCGACCACTGCAGTGGCTTCCCATTCAGGTGCCGGTTTAGAAACTGAGGAAAGTAGAATGATTAAACTATAATACATTTATTGTTTATAAAATGATAATGTACATTAAAAATGTGATTTATTTACTCATTGCTTTAGTAAATTGTAATTTGTGATCAACTTTTCTGGCACCGCCGGGAAAAACATTGCCACTGCCAAATGAATAACAAGAATCGCTTTCAAAGAATGATGAGTTACATAGAACACTTAAATTAATTACTATTAAAAGTGAGGATATAATATATCTCATGATGAATTCAGGTATTTTATGCAAATATAAACCTAATAAAATAATAACAACACAGTAAAAGTATGACACGTGTTACAATTACAAAAGCCCACAAACAAAAAAAAAAGTAACTTAACTTTGTAACTCCCCTCCTTATGGCCTAACTTCATTCATTCATAATGATACCATATCTATGTCAACTTAAACTGTGTTAAAACCTTCCTCTTTTTCAGAGACAATTGAACATAAAATAAATTTTATTTATTAGTCATAATCTCAAGAATGAAAATGATTAATTAATAATTAATGAGTGCATAGATTTATTAGGTACAGAATTAATAATATACAAATACTTTTAAGGAATCGAGTGAATAATCGATGTTGACAGAGAAACAAATCGAGTCAGTATTAGTGGATCATCGTATAAATTGTGACATCACTAACGTGCGCTTCGTTCGCAGTCACAACCGAATGTCCTATTGCTTTTATGATTTAATTTTGTGTTTCAATGTAAAATAAATTAAAAATGCTTTTATTATCTGTTAGAAGTTTTTTTTTCTAATTTTGACTTATTGCACGTCCATCGCATAACCTCGCGGTAAGTTTGCAAGTTAATTGAGAATAGAATCCACTTGTCTTTCATTATGGCGGTCTGATTACATTATTTCGTTGTAATTGTGAATAATTTTGTTTCGTCATAAACCTTAAACTTCATTTTCTAAAGTGTTTTTGGAGGTGCATTATTGAATTATCGTGTTTTAGATGGACGTACTAGACGATGGTGTTTTGGATGTGGATTTGTTAGCTGACGATGGGTCGGAGGAGGAAGAAGCCCCGCAGTCTTCTGGTAAGTTGTATTCTGTTCGAGTGCTTTAGCTTGTGTGGGTACACAAGTTAATTTTGGTAGGTTGTTGTTACTAATTTTTGCTATTATCTGTTGTAGACTTCTATGCAGGGCCGGCGTCAACTCCGACGTCATGTGCGTCGTCACCGCGCGGCGAGGAGCCAGCATCGCCGCACGCTACGATTGTCCAACCGAACTTCTTCCACCACCAACCATACACTCGGCCATTCTTCACCTCGGGCCGGCGCGGCCCAGGCAGGCCGCGTAAAGAAGGTGCAAAGCTAGCGCGGGAAGGAAAGATTGTTAGACGGTATGGACTGATATCTATTTATTATTTTATTTCTTCAGTTTTTTTTATTAACCAAGAGAAGATAAACTTAAGCATATAATAAACATTTTATCCTTTAAACCTTTTACAAAATTTTTATTGTCTGTAAAAGCTGGAACTGAATTTGTAATTATCTATATTTTGGATCCAGTATTATGTAAATTTTAAAATAATTGTCCTTTTTCCTATATTCAGGTATAGGAACCCAGGCTCAGTGCGAGGTGCAAAAAGACACAGAGTTAGTCGGGATGATGCATTTGATGACGGAATAGATGAAGATGACTTTACCATGCCTGCTCCTGATGAACCACCTTACTCTCCTGAAAAATGGTAAGGAAAAGTTGTGAACAATCTAAGAAATAACACTTAGAAATTCAATATTATTTCCAAAAAAACATATTCACGAAAGGAAATGAGATTGTAAGAAACTATCAATATAAGACCTCATTAAGTTAATAGATATAATATGTCCATCATTACGATCATTAGCAATTTTTTTTTCATATAGAAAAGTGACAGTGGTTAATACAGTCCAGTCCACCTGATGGTAAGTGTATACTGTCATCCATAGACATCTGCGATACATGCCGACATCATTCAAGAATGACAAACATTGGCACTCCCCGCATGTGCCCAGATCTGCAAAGCCTGCTTTTGCAGATTAAGGAATGGATTAGGAAAATGGGGAGGGATAGGGTGCGATGGGAATGGTCTCTGGCATAACTCACTCACTACTGAAACAGTACATTTCAAGGTAGTTTCTGTGAGAGAGGAGTAATGTGGCCAGCGTCTGTGGGAATGCAGCGTGCACTCTCCCCTAACAATTATTGTATAGGTAACTATGTACATTAAGATACTTTAGTTTTAATAATTCCTGAAATTACTATATAATTGTGTCAACTGACAACTAAGAAGTAATTAAATGAGCAGCAAAAAAATACTGAATGATTAGCGAATGTATGGTAGGTTAGGTTTAGGTTCTCTGGTGACAAAAAAATATAGGAATGGCAGGATTCCATTAACCCTGATGACATTCTTAGTAATTTAAAATTATTTACTTCAGTTATTAAAAATAGATTGTTTTGTTGATCATCATTTGCTGCTTGTTATGAATACCAGCCATTTATATTTTTGATGATTTTCAGGCCAGGAAAATTATGTGCTCTCTGCAATCTTAGTGAACGGAGCCAACTGGGTCAGGGTGAAATGAGACAGATCATCTGTAACATTGCCGAGGGGGACAATACCCCATCAGTGCCTAACTCCGGTGGTGCCACCCCTACTAGTATAACCACACCATCGAGCACTCCAACCACTCCTGTGCCTCCAGGATTGGCTTCCCCACCTCCTGAACTAATAGATCCCAATCAACATCCATTGGCTTTACCACTCAGTAGGAGACAGAAGGCATTTAATAAATGCAAGTGAGTATCAGGCAATTTAACATATGTAATTACATATATTTATACAATGTTTCAAGTTAATAGGACCATCAAATAATTTTTCTCCATACAAAGTTTGACATTTCCATTTCACCCCTTTAGGAATTGAATTTTGAGAAATACCTTCCTAGTAACTCTTTACATCATAAAAGAAAACTTCACAAATCAATCAGGACATTTCTAAAATAGTAACATGACAGGGCTTAGAAACCCCTTTTAAATGCAGTTTTTTAATTTATTGATCATTATTTAATCTTTATAAATTAAAATGATAAAAAGCAAAATATTGGTCTATAAATTCCATTTTCTGCCTATACTGACCTACTACAAGGTGCAAGTCCTGCAACCTTTGCAAGGTCGGCGATGCACCCGCATACCCCCTGGTGTTGCAGATGTCCATGGGCGGCGGTAACGCTTATCATCACGAGGGACCACTGGCTCGTCTGCCTATTTCACTATTAAAAAGAAAGTGCACAACATTGGCCTCCCTTAATAAAATTAATCACTAAGAGGTTTCAGGCTATAATCTACCATGCAAGTCCAGTGTGTATTATGGTTACACAATACACACCAGATACTGGTCCTCTGTGGATACAGATGCCCCAGAATTATCAACTATCAAGAATTATTAAATTATCAACCATATCATCAGCCTGTGTATCCACTGTGTATCATTGAGAACCATTATAGGCCTCTTTTAAAGTTTTTTTTTTCTTTTCATATATGGCAATGATGCACATTCTGCTAGAAGTTTTCTTCGTTATAAATAATTTCAAAGTCAAAAATATATCTTGTCAATCTTTATTCCCACCGAGTAAGTCGGGAGTCGCTCAGTAAAGTGATAATATGTTTACTGAGGACAGAAGAGGACTCTTTGCAAGCATATGAAAAGTGCAGTCCCATTCTTTTATTTGATTGTCACAAACATTACACACAAAAAGCACTTTGAACTCTAATAAACTTTCACTATTAAACCACAAAATGCACAATACACAATTTTTATAATATGTAATCTACAAAAACTCAACTTCACTTATTGAGTTCCTGCCAAGAAATCCCAAGTACTTTCTCTAGCAGTGGCTCTCCACATGTGGCAGGAGGCATATAGGCCTTCCTTAACGACCGTCAACACACAAAGTCTTCTGCTCTTCTTATCCACTCACTACCGCCCACTTTTTTCAAACCATGGCTATCAGGCTATGTTCACACGACAAGCGCTTAACGCGCGTTGAACGCGCGCTAAGTTTTAGTATAGCGTACACATGGCGTACGCTTGTCAGGCGTTGAGCACGCGCTGCCCCAGTTCAGTTCGAGTTATACATTTGTACATGGTAATAATTTCTTGTTTTCAGCATTGTCATCTCCTTCACAGAATATGAGAACGAGTTCTTCCCAAGCCCATCTCCTTAAAATCTTATCCGAATATTGAGTACTTGTCATTTCCCATATCGCTGGACGTTTTTCAACTTCGTCTATTAATAACTCTGTATTAAAAGCTTCTGTATCTATTCTGGACTTTTTAAAATAACCGAACGAACCCAAAAACACGTCTTAACGCATCGAAAGCGCGCGCTCAACTGAACGATGATTCAGCAGTATGGTAAACCAATGATCTCAAAGCGCACGTCGATGCGCGTTGATAACTGTCGGGCGCTAGTGCAGCGTTGAACGCGCGTTTACTTAAAATGCGCGTTAGCATGTGTACGCCTTGATTAAATTAAAGCCTTCATTAACCTTGATTGTTGTTCAAATTATTGTAGCCTTAGCTCATGCCCGCATACATTATCATTCCATAAATAAACGGAACCTAAGAAACCATTTATCAATTCATTTAGGAATGGTCTTGATAAAAGGGTTGGAAAGTAAAGGGGAATAGGAAACAATGAAATTAGAAGTAAGTAACACCTACAAACAAATTCTTTATTCACAGGACACCCTTATACAACATGGAGCATACAGATGAACTGTCTATCATTGGCCATGTGGAACCTCAAGAACTTTCCGGAGTTGTTTCTTCTGGTGCTTTCCATCTTCACCGGTTCTGTCTTGAATTTACGCTACCTTTTCAAGAGCAGGTGGCGGCCGGTGCTAGTTCTGATGAAGAAAAAGAGCAATTAGAAGAAGCAAGGGTGAAGGGTATAGTGACTGCTGCCTTGATGAGAAAATGTGCCTTTTGTTCTAGACATGGTGCCAGTATTCCTTGTAAGGTATGTTTTTGACAAAAAAATATATTACACTTACAGGGTTGAGTCATGCTGTTGTATCCCACAGCTGATAGGGATCTTTAAATAATGTAGTTAGTTATTCCATTCCCACAGCGGTTGGTGTTGAATCATCATATCAACTCATTTTGAAGAGTGTGTGTTGCCAGAAAATCATTTCCCTTATTCTCTTTTATCCATCCCATTCTTCCTAATCCTTATTGACACTGCAATTTTTCTCATTCTGGACTGATGTTGACATGTATCGCAGATGCCCATGGTGCATAGTATGTGTTTACCATCAGAGGGCCTGCCATCAGTAAACAGATACTATTTAACTCTTAATGATCTTAGATGCACTACTAATACATATACTATACACTACTGTACCTAATACATATGTACTATGCATTTACATAGGTTGTTAAATGTCACTATTGTAACATTTCTTATTCTAATTTCCCTAAAAGGTAACTCAAGACATAAGTTCTAACTATGGAAAGTTTCATTGAATTCCATCAAGTGATTTTTACGTAATGCGTTTGACAGACAAAAATTGCAAAAAAATATTATTTTAGTCCCCTACCATTCATAGTTATTGTTTAGTTTCATATACAGCTATTACTTTTTCAGAAAATATTTCTTGTGCAGACACGTTATTATTTCGATATTATTATAATTTATATCAATAATATCATCAAAAGATTGTGTGGCT
Organism: Sesia apiformis; assembly: GCA_914767545.1. Taxonomy (NCBI): domain Eukaryota; kingdom Metazoa; phylum Arthropoda; class Insecta; order Lepidoptera; family Sesiidae; genus Sesia; species Sesia apiformis. Next base: position 16,484,375 of record OU611953.1, read on the forward strand.
CAGCAGCGAGCCTACTCTAGAGGTTGTGATTGTGTATTATGTTGGAGTTATACCGGAATGTGTTGATTAATTAAGGGTGTAGATTGTTGGCCTGAGATCTCGATTTCGAGCGACCGCAGCGCCAAAGTTTAATGTAACATCCGACGGGGCGGATGAATGACCTAGAGAGCGCGATTTTCAAAATGTTTTGCAACAAACGTTCCACGTTGAGAAATTGTTATTGAACTTGAATATTTACAGCATAACAATAACGTTGAATTTTTGGAAACTAGCTGTTGATTCTTTTTAATAGATTAATAAGAGTAGTTGAGACACAATTTTTATGTTTTTCTATCATTTGACATCTGACATTTTTGTATTCTACTTACCTAAAATTCCAACTATTTATTTATTTGTAATTTCACTACCAAAATTTATTCTAATTCGTAAAATATTCATTCAATAAAATAATTGCAAATTCAGTAGGAAGTGTGTTTATCTCTACGCAAGGAAATGTGCCTATTGCGTAAACTCAAATACTTACTTTTTGTTTACGATCACCTCGTCGATATCTAAAAAAAATCCTAGGGTTTTAAAAAAAATGTCAATAAATGAAACACAAGTATAAAAATGATTTATTTACTACACAATAACAAATATGAGTCGCCATTACTCGCTATCTCAAAAGCGTGCTAGGGTTGTACAAAAATTAGTAAATAATTCATTTATTTACTAATTTTAACAGAAGTTTGTAAATTATTAATATACTAATTAAAAGTATGTAATTAAACAATAACGAAATATGAGTTCAAAATTCTAATGGTTTTTCATTCGATTACGGATCAAGTTCTGATTTCTGCTAATTTGATGATAAAATCAATGGCTATCACAAAACCTATCAGAATGAAAACGTTACCAGCTGCCCGATTCACGTAAGTAATAAAAACCGTAGCGCAGTGACGTCACTTCGTTTTTTGCAAATTTAGCCCTTTTAACCGACTTAAAAAAAGGAGAATTCTCAATTCGCTGTATTTTTGAACCAATTTTTATGATTCTTTACACCAGGTAACTCAGAAATTGTATAGTAATTGAGCTATTGGAAGATTTATGACAATCCAAGACTAGATAAGTAAGTGCGTTTAAAACAGAAAACCAAAAGGCGATTTCTAAGTTCCTAAGTTAAAACGACTTTTGGACTGGCGTGTTTACGTGAATCGACTGGCTGGGTAGTTAAGTTACCTGTATCTTTCAAAATCATTAGGCGTTCTTCTCTTTCATAACACGTAAAGCTCTTTCTTTCCTCTCTTTCATAGCCTCTATGATACTGGGCGCGTCACGAATGGGCATGCTTCGTGACTGCCGAGGATCAACTAATTCTGGAAGTAGGCAATCGTAATAAAACCTAACTAATTTCATCTCCATTTTCTCCTCCCAAAATTTGTCGTCCTTTTCTATAATATAAACTTTCATAGGTACAGTAGCACCAAACCAGATGCCAAGCATGCAAACGTTTCTTTTAGTAATATGTACCTGTCCCTGAATTTGGAAATACCAGTTATGATTTTTATTTATGACATAACCCTTTTGAAGCCTTGTCCTTAACCCAAAAGGTATGTTTGGCCATTGCTTCATCAAGAGTCATGCCAGCTAAAGAATGTGGGCACTTAATTTCAATTAAACCGTTTGCATAAATGCCATCTGGTGTAGTACCAAGAAATTCATATTGATCGTCGACGAACAAACCGCAACCTTGTATACTAATATTCTCTTGAATTTCTAACTGTTTAATTGCGGTTTCTTCGTTTTCGATACCGTACCGTACAGCAGGCAAACTGGAGATATTACTACCATAAACGATTTTACGAACAAGAACAGCACAACTTGTGCTCTCTCGTTTTTTACAAACTTCCCCGAACGATGATGAGGTTAGTAATTTTCTCCTTGTACTCATCCACTCAGAACTACTTCTTTGCAAATGGGTCGACCTTTCAAGCTCCTCTCTTTCAGCACAAGACAACTTTAAATCGGCTAAAAAAGATGACTTGGCTTTCTCATATAATTCTGGACTCAGATCAGGTTTTTCGCAGTTTGGTCCATAGTGAGCGTCTTTCGATACAGCGCTGTGGCTCTTTTTCAATCTTAATTTAGGTTTAGCAATTAAACGGATTCTACGATTACAATTTTCCACTTTCGCGATCAAAGGATTAGGACTAGATTTAAATATTACTTCATGAGTTTTACTATGAATCGATCCTGTATTAAAAGACACAACAGCAGCTGCGCATCGGCCCGCATAAGAACCACGGGAAGAATAATTTACACGCTTACCCCCTACTAATTTGGCAATCACTGCGTTAAAACTTTCAACTATATTACTTGTACAATTATGAATTAAACTTCTAGAATGATATGACAGTCTTTTACTTAAAATGTGTACCGCGTCCATTAATCCGCATCCAACAATTGCTGGAAGCAACCCAACAGGTTCTATTCGACGAGTATCAGGTCTACAGAAATACTCCTTGCAATATTGGTGATTACCAAATACGTGTTGTGGACCATTTAGGATATCTTCACTAAGATTTTTTATTTTTTCTTCGAGTGACTGATTTTGATCGCCCCAATATTTAATAGCGCATTTTACACCCGTTCTTAAACGCAAATACCTTTCTTTTAGGAATTTCCGCAATTCGCAAGGATACTTTGTGTCTTTCGACAGTTTCTCCAAGCTATTGCAGTAGTTTCGTAAAAGATGATTTTTGCATTCAATTTTCTCTACTGTTAAATTACCGTACGGTCGCGAATCTAATATTTTTTTATAAGTACTGGAATCGCCGTCTGCTACAAATTTATTATAAATTACACCGTGATCAACAATGGAACGTTTAAACCCCTCAACTATTATGGTCGATTCCATACCGGTAGATGATCCCGAATAATTCTTGAAACAACGGTGTTCCGAGGGCTGACTGTCGTTCTTTGCGGCTCGTGCACAAACTACGCAGTATTTATTTTTAACTCCAAAAAACAATACTTTATTAGTTTTAATGCCAATTATCGCAGCTGCGCCGGACAAGGCGGAAAAATTCTTACCATAAGATCTCTTGCTCCAACAACCGTCAACAGCAACAGATATTAATGGTGTACCATTTTTATCAACACTACCTATAGACACTGCGTACTCCGCTTCTTCCTTGACAGCTTCTGCCATGGAATGTGCTGCTGTCTTTTCCCACCAATCGCAAACCGTATTATTAATTTCATTGTATAATGAAGGTGACATGATTGGTAGGGCTACTGCGGCAGTTAATGTTTTTAACTGATAGTAGCTCCCACCAGATGATATGATACCAGATACAATTTGATGATTCACTTCCATTCTATCTTCTTTCTTTTCAATCAAACACACAGTAAATTTCATACTACACATACTACATTTCATGATGAGTTTTGAGTCCAGACCAACTTTTACTTCACCTATTATACTGAGGTAACTTAACTTACAATCCATTGGACCGTGGTCCCCTATGGCCTGAAGAGCTTTAAAAAAAAAAGAAACGTCTACAACTCTACGCCCAACTTCCATTTCATCCACCTTTCCCTCTTGGTCGTTTTCAATAACTAGTTCCTGTAAAGAAAGATAATGGCTTGATTTTTTTTATAAAAAATAATTAAAAATTTAAAAAAATGCAAAAGAATTAATACAATATTAGGTTCCTGATGAATAGAAATTATAATTTCTTTACGCATTAGGTATTGTTTTTTTATGACGTCACCTATTTGAACGTAAATTTTCTTTTGAGAAAGTAATTGAGAAGTATTTCGGTACTAAGGTGTTTGTCTCTCGATGAAAATAATAAATATTGCAAGAAAAATCTATAGGTAGGTATTGAGATTTTGTCTTCGCCCATCACTAACTAAGTAGTTTGTTTATTTATGTAACAAGTCTACAAGAATTACGTATAACAACTTACCTCTATACAGCGCGTAGCATTGTTGCTCAGAGTCTCGGCCCCAAGGTTTTCTTTATTTTCAATACTGGAAATATTATTCATCAATATTATCCACTTTTTATTTATTTTGTACAACCCTAAGCCAGACGCTAGGCGCCTCGCGTCTGTTTGGCGGTATAGGTATGTCGACAAAGTTGCGCTGTCGCCTACCTACTTCCACAATTTGATATTTAGACAATACTAGCCGACCCGGCGAACTCCGTATCGCCTTTTTTTTTTTTAAAAATCCTATTATTTTGATATTACATACAGATACTTCAATTTTATTTATCAGTATAGATATAGATAATACAAACCAATATTTACATGTTATTGTAGGTATATGTCTGAATCGGGCGATCTAAATCATATGACATATTGTATTAGCTTTGTAATGTACCCTGTTCAAATGCGATAATAAATAAGTAGGGAGGAACTTACATTTTATTCCGAGATCTTTTGGCTTTCATATTTTTATAATGCGTACAAAACTTTCTTTTCCCTGGCATGCCACTCAAATTCAATCAGTCCTGCGAAAAAAATAGCCTATGTTACTCAGTGATAATGTAGCTTTCGAATGATAAAAGAATTATTAAAATCAGTCCAGTACTTTTTGAGTTTATTCGTTACATACAAAAATCCAAATCTTTCCTCTTTATAATACCTATTAGTGTAGATATTGTATTTTTTACGATTTATATCTAGTTCCATCATGGTTTTCTTTCAGACATTCATTATATCGATACTTTCTACTAACTGAAAATAAATTAATTATAAAAATGTTATACTTACAGTTTTTTACAAAAAACACAAATTCACAATACGTAATTCTGCTGTCTGCAGCCGACAAGCGTGGTGTCGCGTTCACTTACAGAAAGGAACTGCCGCTGCAGACCACCGAGATTGCACGAATGAAACGAACGTTTTATCCCATACATTTGTGTATGAAAAATTTACCTTAAAATATATCTAGATTTTAGGGCTTTAAAAGAGGAAGTCTTTGTTTGTAAAGGTATAAAAAGAAGTATACAGCTATACTTATTGGTTTCTTCAGTGTTCAAAAAGTGTTTCTTTTTATCAATTTGTGTTGATTTATGGGGTTAAATCTGAAAAATACGAAGTCATGTTTTTGCATTTTTACTCAATTTTGTGCGTTTGTTGACGTTTATTATATAACAACTATTAGGTTTAAGAGTTTAATATAAGCATGAACATACTTATTGGTCTTTGATTGTAATATATACAAATTATCATTGATATCAATCATATGTAAATAGGTTAAATATGAAAAATCGTAACACTCTTTTCGGTGATTTTCACGATCTACACCCTTAAACAATAAATATTCTCTAACTTATATTGGTAACTAACTTATATAAAGACCAAGACCATCAAATTTCAAGAACTGGGATCATAACGTTCACTAGCATATAAACACGTAATTACATTAACTTTAATGCTTATACTATTTCCATTTCTTTATTTTCTCGATGACAGCTCACACACAGTGGTCGATATAACTTTGTTCTAGCGTAAACGCCTAAAACTCCGAACAAAAATTAGGCACCAAGACGTCATATTTCATTAACAAGGTCACGTCAGCCAGAAAGCAATTTTAGGGATGTAGTTAGTCGATCGACTGTGTTTTTATTATAATAACTTGGAAATGTTACAATCAAAATCGACTACTAGAACATACGATTTTTTTTAATCATTACATTACTGGCGGTTTTTATTACTATTAAATTAGTTTTCATTTATTGTAATGAAAATACAGTCATCTTGTTTCATAATTCCACATAAAATCATGATATATATATATATATATATATCATGACCTATCGATAAACGTAACACGATAACAGATCCGATATTTTTTTACAAAATGTAAGAAACTAAACTACTGCCGGATACTTTTGTACAAATTTATTAACTAATATTATATTTCATTACAAGATGTTACACGTGTTAATTCTTGATTGATAATGCCAACTTATTTAAATTTTTCAAAGCTGTTGTAAAATAAGTAGGTATAGGTAGGTACTCGACAATGAAACGAAATAATTATAATGACAGGTAATCTTTATTTATTTATTTTCATCAAAATCTGATGAATCGTCACTGTCACTCGATGAGCTCTCCCCAACATTTATTATAAGTTCCTGTACTTCTATATTATCGAATGCCACATGAATTTCCCAATCCGACGCTATAATGTTTTGGGTTCTTCTCACAATTTTTTCCCAGTTTTCGGCAGTTACTTCCGCACATGCATTTTTTAATAAATCTAACATCTTGTTTGCCGTAAAAGGGGGATGGGTATTGTTTCGAGCGGCGTGTCCTTTGATTTGTGCCCATATTAGTTCTATAGCATTGTACTGGCAATGATACGGCGGAAGTCGAAGAACCCAATGACCACATTCGGCAGCTATTTCGACGATAACATATCTTTTAGGGAGGCTTTTTTTCGATTTTAAAATATTCACTAATTGTACTTTTAATAAAGTATTATCCACATTTTCGCCATGACGTTGGAGCCAGTCAATTATCTCTTGTTTTTTATTGGCCTGCGTCGGCATTTTATCAATTTGTCTGGAGTGATATGTAGCGTTGTCCATAATAATTATCGACGGTTCTTCTAGAGATTGCACCATTTCTTTAAACCATCCTTCGTAAATCTCCGCGTTCATTTCTTCGTGGTAGTCCACTGTTTTTTTGGATTTAAAGGCCAGTAAAGTATCTGACATGAATCCTTTCGTAGACCCTGCATGGCATATGATGAGGCGTTCACCTTTTCCCATTGGCACTGAACTAGTGGAAGCGACGGTGTCGTCAGTCCAGTTCTTAGATACTGTGTGGTTTGCATTTAACCAAGTCTCGTCAGTGAAAATAACATTTGACCAATCTGATATCTTTTTGGCTTCGCTCAAAATTTCGCAGCGAGCCATAGCAACGTCGTGACGCTCCATCAATATTTTACGTTTGTCCGATTTTTTATAACAAAATCCAATTTCTTTCAAAACCAAGCTTAATGACGATTTTTGGCCATGGAACAAACCACATTCACGTAAAGAAACAACAAGTTTTTTAAGTGTTGGAATTTCTTTGCGCAAGTAATAGTCATATATATGACGGCGAATAGCGTCAGCGTCGAAGTTGTCAACCGATGTCACACGACGTGGTTGGCGTTTTTTCTTCGGCGTACGAAGCTTATTTTCCTGCATGCCGCTTGTACCGTAAGCTTCGGTAGTAATTTTTGAAACAGTAGGTCCACTAATTCCTAATGCGGCCGCAACACGCTCTCGCACTTGCGACAGTGGTAATAGCGGGCCACCATTTTGATACTCTGCTTCAAAGTAATTACGAACCTTGATCACCAGTTCTCTCGCCTGCCTTTTCAGAACAGATCCTTTCGGCATTTTGATATTTGACAGCTGGGCAGCAATCAACACGGAGGAACACAAAATACACAACGTAACGTATGGATAATGTGAAAAAACTCAGCGAACAGAAATGTAGTGACTAGCACGACCGTCTTGTTGCGAGTGACAGATTAAAACAAACACAAAATGGCGGTGGGCCATTGAGTGTTCCCACCTTGAAAAAATATATTTGAATGTTTTTGTTGTATTTGTCTTTGTTCAAAATATAATAAATATATGCGATCGATATCATTACTTATTTGGTCACAACACTACAACTATCAAATTAGAACTGTCATCGAGAAAATAAAGAAATGGAAATAGTATAGTTGGTAGTACGGGAGACTACTTTTGGCCAAAACTTTACTGAAAAAGCTCTACTATGAAAAACTAACAAATAAAACATTCTATCGTCGTGTGTCGAACACTGTTTTGCTACACTACAATTGTTTTGGAACAAAATTGTGTCTGTGTCAGGTTTTACAGTTATTTTTTTGTTTTGTTCCAGACGAGTTGCAGTAGATATTTCCACCTACCCTGTGTTCTCGCGTCTGGCGGCTTTATGGACTTCCAGACAAAGTCTTCCTTCTGCAAGGACCATTTATATCAAGTACCACTTATGTGTAAGTATACAGCAGACTGTTTAAGTAAAAAAACCAGCAATAGTCCAAAAGTCAATTATTTCATGCTTGCTTGATTGGTTATTTCTGATTTTATCCCGATACCATGGATTTTGCTTATGACTGAATCCTTTGATATGTTTTACACATTTTTTGTAAAAATATCAATTTCTTGTGCTTTGTATTTAAAGATTATGTATGAAAAATCTAGCAAAAACTCTCAAAAATTTAGATCCTGTCTGCTTCAGGATTGCATCTGACGAACTACCAGATCATGAATTTCGTGCATATTACAGTATGACAAAAATGAATTTTAATTTTTACATTCTTTGATAGAAAATAGTTTCCACATGGCAAGTAGCTACACAGTCAACATCAAAAGTCACTGAATAAATTTAAAAAAATGACTATCTATATAAATTGGTATACAGAACTGGACCTATAAAAATAGATGATCATCTATGATATAATGAGGGGGAGAGTGCACGCTGCAATCCAACAGCCGCTGGGCGCACTCGACTGGCCACGTTACCCCGCTCTCACAGAAGACTACCTTGAAATGTACTGCATTTCCCTCTTTATCTTATTTCCCTAATGTACGTACGTGTTTCGGTAGTGAGTGAGATGTGCCAGAGCCCATTCCCATCCTATCCCTTCCCATTTCCCCAACCCTTTCTCCAAATCCACTTCTATATCCAAAGGTAGGCAGCGCATCCGGGGGCATACCAACGTTTGTCATTTTGGACTAATGTTGGCATGATTCACGGATGTTTATAGGCTACAGTATCTACTTACCATCAGGTGGACTGTATGCTCGTCTGCCACCTTCGTCCATAAAAAAAAAAAAAAATTGTCGCTGAACTGGGTCAGCAACTATGTCACAAAGACAGCAATAGGAAGCTAGTCTGTAATTTCCGTGTCTTGTCCAACTCCACTAACTTTGACAATGACAAGGCATAGACTGTTTTGTTCAGCAACTTTTAGATTTATTGAAGATCATCTACTGATGTAGTCAGAAATGTTTAGCAGTTAATGGCACCATAGTGTTCAGCGACTTTTGTAATTTTCTGATGTTAATATTGATTTGTAATCATTTTGTAATTAATTACACTCCTAAGAATTTTATATTTTATGGAAAGTTATTGTGCATAGGTATTTTAAAATTTTGGATCTGTTCAGCGACTTTCGTTGCAGACTGTACATGCCTACTCCTTTGTAATATCATAAGATCTACGTGGATATATTTATATTCGGGCGACCGAAGCGACTACTCGCTCATCTCACTCGGTCATCGCCTAGCATCATAACTAATACTTCTTTCTCGCTGATCGCCGACTCGTTAGTAGTTTTTCGCTCAATTCTCCTTTAAGCCTTTAATTCCTTTAATTTTTTAACTAATTTTATCTATTAGGCAGTGTTTGAGAATTAGATAGATATACTTTATTGTATACATACATACAGAAGAGAAATACAAAAATTCAAGTAATTGAAGTACAAACGGCAGCTTTACCGCTAAAGCGATTTCTTCCAGACAACTTTCGGGAGGAAGTTTTGTGGTAAGGAGAAGTCTGTAGATGAATAGAGGTAGATGGTGCAATAAAAAGATTGTCTCTGTATAAATAAATACATACATATATGCATAGATATTGTACATACAGAAGTAATTAAGTTATTATAAAGACATAATATTGGTCCTAAGACAACTATAAGTGTTCTTTCACGAGTTCAAAACTTGCTAAAGATTCAGTGTGTATTTTTTATAGTTAAAGTCGTCCATAAGCATAGTATATCCATAGTGTATTCCATAAGCGAACTACTTATAAATAGAGAACGCCACACTCAATGCCCCACTAGGATTTCCTGTCGTGGGTCCAAAGACACACAAAGACAAACACAACACATGCAACACCTAGACCCGATCAAACACCTGTCTTTAAACAAATATTTGTCAGACCGAGAATCGAACCCGGAATCTATTTCACAGCCGGCAGAGGGCACTGGGCTAATTGGCTTTTGAATTATTGTTTTGTTTACAGGTACAGCAGATATAGACTGCAGATCGTGTCGCACAATCGGCGACATCTCCAATCTGATGACTTGTGTCACGTGCGGTGCGCATTACCACGGCACCTGTGTGGGGCTCGCTCAGTTACCAGGTAACATTAACTTACACATTTTCTGTATTTTTTATTTGGACAAAATTTCAAAATTGATGAGAATTGTATGCTCTAATCTTTATCATAGATATCACCAATTTTTTGTTTTATTTAATTTTATTGTACGTTATCGTACAAAAGGCGAGCTTAATGCGTTAAGGCATTATCTACCAGTTAACCTTTAGGTTAAACAGAGATTCCTTGGAGAGAGCTATTTTTTAATTCGAGTCAGGCATATGTAGAATTGTCAATAGTGTCATCTCCGTACAAATTTCACTCTGACAGTTCTACATATTATATCCCCGAATCGAATAAAAAATCCGACTTTAAGTGTATCTGTTTATATTTATGTGTAGTATATTTATTTAGATATTAATATCCTTATTGTATGAATTACCTGTTTTTACACAGCTTTATCTTCTCTCAGTCATTACAAAGTTGGCCGGAAGAGATTTCTTCTACAAATAAATCCACAATATAATACAACAAGGTATAATCACTTCATAAGGTCCACTCTAACAAAATGTCCACTGTATCAAAAGTCCACTCCAACAAAATGTTCACTGTATCAAAAGTCCACTCTAACAAAATGTCTATTCTAACTTATATATTGAATTCCATGAAATAAAACAAATTATTTTATTAACTGAAGAATCCAAATCCAAAAGAATCCAAATTATTTTATTAACTGAGAATAATATATAGAGATGATTGATGTGTGTCATAATAATATTACTATATCCATTGTAAAGTGCCCAGTAAGTATTCATTAACAAATCCTCTAAAAAGGAAGATTATGATATAATCTTAGTAATTTAATTCTTGTCTCATGGGACTAGAACACTGTGAGTGAACATTATGATATTGTGGACATTATGATACTGCAGACATCATGATACTGTGGACCTTATGATCTAGGGACATTAAGATGTTATGGACATTATGATACTATGGACAATATCATACATTTGGATATAGTGGACGTTTCGATAGTGGACCTTATGAACTGATGCGTTTTTAATAGTGTCTGTACAATTAATATTTTTTGAAAAGAAGTTGTTGCTGTATAAAGTACGAGTGATACAGATCTCAAAACAACAATGTTTGAATTTTTTGCCTGTCTGTCCGTCTATCTGTTTGAATGCGCATCACGCAAAAACCTCTGGACCGATTTATGTATCAGGTTAACACTTGGGGTAGTTTTTATCCAAATTCTAAATGAGTTCTCGTGGAAATCACAAGTTCACGCGATCGAAGTCGCAGGTATCAGCTAGCAAGACATATATGTGTTTATTTTGTCAGGTGTCCGCTCCGGGTGGTCGTGTCGCAGCTGCCGCGTGTGTCAAGTGTGTCGCGCGGACACAGCGCCCGGCGTGTCGCCGGCGGATTCCCGCGCAGTCGCATGCGAACACTGCGACAAGCTCTACCATGCAACGTGTCTGCGCCCTATGATGGCCACTGTTCCCAAATATGGATGGAAGTGCAAGGTAAATAAGTTTTGGTACCACAACCAGCCCTTTTTAACGTTTAATGCTGTACATGGGCCTCTTCATGTACTTTGTCTTGTACATGAAGGATGTATGGCCTGAAAACGACACACTAGCCAAGCGGTTTGACCGCACAAGTTTTAGAAATGTATTTAATTTTATTTATTGTGTACATCTTTTGGAGTTCCTTTTTAAAAAAATAATATAAACCAAAAACATATTTTCATAAATTGTAACTATCAAACTGCAGTACAGTTTATCGGCAGTAAACATGCTTTCTTAGCACAATAATATGATATAATTACCTTATATGGTATACAACGTGTCATTGAAATAACGCAGACATTTCAAATAGGTTGTTTAGTTCGAGAGTAGAATCGATTCTACTAGTTTTTACTATATGGTTTCTTTGATAAAATATTGTTCATATCTAATGAATTTTTTTTCTACGCGCGGTTGCACTTTATGCACGTCGCACGCGGACCTGTAACTATATGTTTATAACTATTGATTTATCCCTTAAAATAATTTTATTTTTCGCTACAACGGATTTTTATGGCTTTAGAATGGTTTATTCAATGAAGAAATAATTAAGAATATATTTTAAATTAGATGACGAGTTTCAGGTTTTGCGTTGTTTCGGTGATACGTTGCATATTGAGCAATGATTGCAAGACCCTTAGCAATCTACAGCCCATCAAGCCTATCAAAAATATGTTCTTTAATACCTTTTTTATAACCAGTGATTGGTAGTGATAGGTAGAGCGATGTTTGGTACATGCGACATGCTGTCATAGTCTGGATATGCCTTTTTTTAAATAACATAATTAAAAAATCCTGGGGTTCCCGGGATTGTTTATTATTTAGGTAGTGACTCTGGTTGTTATCTTTGTATGTATATTATACAGTTTCACGATTTTATTGAAATGATTCGTATTACTGGAAAATTTTGAAATATGAATAAAATGCAATAGTTACATTATGTTTTATGTACTACTTGTTTACAATGTTGTTACATTGTAAACAAATACATTATAGTTTTTATGTCTAAAATCTTTTACATTTTTCTCAAATAAACAATAAAATAAACATTTTAAACTAACCAAGTGTAAAAAATATAATTAACCATTAACCATTAATAAAATTAACCACCTTACAATATTTTTAAGACCTGCCTATTATTGACGTCATACACGAATAAAGCAGTAAAATTCTATTAACAAATAGAAAAAAAACAAATGAAAAAAAAAGTAGTTTGGAATCGTTTACTGTTTAGCTTTTGACTTCGACTCCGTACACGTGAACTTTATCTTATAAAGTGTATTATTCCAGGTCATAATCTATTTCTATGCGAAATTTCATCTAAATTCATTCAGCTTTTGCAGGGGGAGAGTGCAATCCAACAGCCGCTGGGCGCACTCGACTGGCCACGTTACCCCTCTCTCACAGAAGACTACCTAGAAATGTACTGCATTTCCCACTTTATTTTAATTCCCCAATGTACGTACGTGTTTCGGTAGTGAGTGATATTTTATTTCCCCAATGTATGTACGTACGTGTTTCGGTAGTGAGTGAGATGTGCCAGAGCCCATTCCCATCCTATCCCTCCCCAGTTTCCCAACCCTTTCTCCAAATCCATTCCTATATCTCCAAAGGTAGTCAGCGCAACCGGGGGCGTGCCAACGTTTGTTATTTTGGACTAATGTTGGCATGTATCGCGGATGTCTATGGGCGACAGGATCCACTTACCGTCAGGTGGACTGTATGCTCGTCTGCCACCTTCGTCCATAAAAAAAAGCTGTTTCTACATGACTGAATAACAAACATCCAAACAAGCAAACAAAAAAACTTTCGCATTTATAATTTTGTTAAAATTAGTAGGATTCTCTATATATCATCGTCTACGATTTCTTCACTGAAAGACGTCGTAGTCTAAGAAATTGAAGTAAATGACCATATATTTCTATATATTTTCTACTTTTAACATATTTCTCTTTACGTCTAAAATCCAGTTACATGTGATCGTTCGACACCTGTAGATGTCAATGGAGCAAATTTGTAATTCAATATTAGGTCATCATTTATTTCATTTCTTTGATCAAACCAAAAATATAGCAAGTTGTTATTTTAAAACTGCTCTTGCGTAAAAATAATGTTTTTTGATAGAACGAAGGCAGACGAGTATATAGTCCACCTGGTGGTAAGTGGATACTGTCGCCCATGGACACCCGCTGTGTATGCCAACATCAGTCCAAAATGACAAACATAGGTACACCTCCGGATGCACTGCCTACTTTTAGAGATGTCGGAATAGGATAAGGAGGAAGGGTTGGGGAAATGGGAAGGAATAGGATAGGATGGGCTGGGGTGGGAAGGTTTTTGAGTTGTGACAGTATTGCATTAAATGAGCGACATTGTATGTGTGATGTTTGTGTCAGTGCTGCCGCGTGTGCTCTGACTGCGGCGCGCGGTCACCGGGTGCGGGCCCGTCGTCGCGGTGGCACGCGCACTACACGGTGTGCGACTCCTGCTACCAACAGCGCAATAAAGGCTCCTGCTGCCCGCTGTGCCGCCGCGCGTACAGGGCCGCCGCCTACAGGGACATGATACGATGCACTATATGCAAGAGGTATCCACCACTAACACCACTTTATAAGTTCAATTAGAAGTGTTTATAATTCAGTGTTATTATGATGCATGTTTATCATAATAACACTGAATTTCTTTCGTGAATACTAACAAACTTTGTTCTACGACTTTTTTCTGAACTTGATATTTTCCTGGAATAAAATTGTTGCACTCTTAATGGGTTCTTTTTGAAGTCAAAACACTTTTTGTTGTTTGAATCTTCTGCTTTTCGTATATTAATGAATTGATTGATATGAGGTACAAATTATACAGTCGCAATTAACGAGAGAGATAAGTGTTGGCAGGAATGATATGGGAAAAGATCGTGAGGCCGATATAATTAATTTATTATTTCATTTATAACATGCTAAGGTTTCACAAAAAGTTGAAGTTTTGGAATCATGTTTCCAACTTCATTAAATAATTTAACTTTACTACTACGAACGGCAACATAACACACTCCATTAGAAACCGCTATTTGATACCTACATCTATATACATCAAGTTTTTTCTTACTTGTCTTATTCGAACAATCATCACACAACATAGGCTACGAATAAACGTCTTCTGTTCTAAAAGAAACACACAATATGAATTGTACATAAAAACTGATTCAAATTAAGCATTAAAACAAAATTTCTTTCAAAATCAAATTATTGTCCTAACCTATTAAACACATTTTATTTTTCTTCATATATGGCACTGGTGCAATTAGCACATTTTGCCAGTGTCAAGTTATTTTCGTAATAAACAGTTTCAAAGTCTAAAACTTATCCTATGAATCTCCATTCCCGTCGAAGAAAGTCAGGAGTCGCTTAGTATAACGATAGTAGGTTTACTGAGGACAGAAGGAGACTCCTTGGTAGGCACATGAAAAACACTGTCCCATCCTTTTATTTGATAATCACAAACACCACGCACGAAAAACACTTTACTATTACTATTTAACCACAAAACACCTAATACACAATTTTTACAATAATCAAACAAAACCTCAACTTCACTTCTCGAGTTGCCACCAAAAAGTTTATAACACATTTGACGGCTTCTGACATCGCGTGTATCTTTATTGTCTTTAGATTTGGATTATGAATGAATGATTGATATGTTCATGAACTTTGTCTTGGCATATAAAATAGATATAAAAATAAGTAAAAAGGACAGGTTTATTTTTGTATGGAAATTCAATTATGAACTTATCACCCATTAAACAAGGTCAAATTAATTTCATATGAAACTGGCCACTTTAAATATATACTTTAATTAAGTTAAAAGTACGGATTAAAGAACTACAAAAAATAATGTTCTTCAACACAAATTAATGCTAAGAATTAATTAATAGAACTGTTGGCGCCGTTTTATTACTAAAGTAAGTTATAAGACAATATGATATTTCATTTTGGTGCATTAATACGTCTCACTCGCTACGAAATGCCACATTGAACTTTATAAACCGCCTTAAAGGTTTCGTAACCAGGCTATAAACTCCCAAGAACTCGATGAATTTCGATGAATGATACGTCGCTGTCAGCATGTCATGCATTTGAGAAGAGATTTCTTCTCGTTGAGCAATTGACATAAAACATAGGGGCATTTCATCTTAATCGGTTGAGTAGAATCTGAAGTACAATTTGAACCCTGTATAATATAAATCCCCACAGCATATAATCAGCATATAAATCAGAGCTCTTGATGGCTGGTTATCTAGATGCCTAGATCAATTCTATTGAAACTTGGTACATAGGTAGACTATAACTCAATAGGACAAGGGTTACTTTTTATCCCACGAGATGACGAACTTTTCTACGCGGGCGAAGCCGCGGGCAGTCACTAATGTGCTACGTAGTTAATTTTTCTAGGATTTTTTTTGTTAAACATAATGATCATAATTGTATTTTGAAATAATATTCCACAAAATGAGATTACGTTCTTCGTAAACTCTTAGTAATAGTTCATTCGATGATTTCACAACACTAAATTTTCTTTGGTTATCAATACGCCATATTTGTTTACATAATAAAACAAGTATAGTGACAGACTTTAAATCGGTGTGAGTGTACGTACGCGGTGCTAGTGAGTGGTTAGTGTGAAAAACGTGCTGAATTATACAAAATCGTAGAACAAAAATTGTTAGTTTTCACGAGAGAACTTCAGTGTTAACAGGGTACAGGTATTTTTTGGTTAACTCAATTAATAATGCCTCATGTCATGAGCTATATGACGTTCGACCATAGATTGTTCTCTTTTGTATTAGAGGTTTCATTGTGATAAGCCACGCTGTCTGTACTGATCCCATACAAAAGTTATATATTTTTTAGAATACCTGTAATTATTTTATCCAGCTCATGTTTCACAATT
This sequence comes from Sesia apiformis, assembly GCA_914767545.1. Taxonomy (NCBI): domain Eukaryota; kingdom Metazoa; phylum Arthropoda; class Insecta; order Lepidoptera; family Sesiidae; genus Sesia; species Sesia apiformis. The sequence goes on from OU611953.1 coordinate 16,501,017, forward strand.
TTGAATTTACAGTTTATTAATATCAATTAGTTTTGGCCAAAAGAATTATATTAAAAACACGGTACGAGTACGTTGACCAAGTTAACTTGATCAGAACAGTTTTTTTTCTATTCGATCTTTCTTTGCCTCAATTGTTTCTTATCTTCATTTCGATGTGGGTAATACATGAAAATTGAAATGTTAGACAAAACTGCCATTTTTCAACATAGTGAAGTATTACTCAGAACTAAGGCCTTTCTCACTACCTCCTAATAAAATAACTTAACAATCTGATTGATAAACTGTTTACCTATTATCTGTCAATTAAATCTAGCTGATGATAAAGTATAACTGTCTTTTTGATACCTCCTGATACCATATCAGAAGATGGTGAGAAAGGGAAAAGGGCGGTTAAGCCTGACAGAGGCCCGATCGCTCATATGTGGTTGTAATACGAGTAGTACTGCTGCGGAAGAACGTCATTAGTTCTGTATTCACTGCAATCCATTTCGGTAATTTTCAAAATATTTTAATTACACAGATTAATTTTTAGTGAAGTTCTATTGCCCAACTGGAGGACAGTATGAATCTAAAAAAAATGTGTTTATAGATACGTTCATGGTAGTTGTGATCCTGATGCGGAGCCACAACAGTACAAATTGAAAAAGGAACAAAACCCGGCATACGAGTATAACTGCCTCATTTGCAAAGCGCAAATGCAAATGGCGGGCGCTAAATCTGGATGTAAGTCAGCACTTTGCTAATTAATGTTTCTAGGTAGGAGTTTGATTATCATTTAATTAATGACAATGGAAATAAACACATTCTCAAATTAACTAGAAAATTACGTAAACATGAGCCTGTGAATATTACTTCTAATTAAATTAGCTTATTACTTCTAAACCCTATAACTCGATAAATTTTCAAGATATTTTGATTTTGCACATTAATTTTTAAATAATTGATTTTTTACTGAAGAGTAAGTACCCTACTGTCATTAATTATTGATTATCTAACTCCCAGTCCTGACCATAATAATATGTTATGTCCTTGGAATATATATTGGTATACTAATATTGCCAATTATTGCTAGCTTTTGAAGAAGACAACATGGCTTCAACATCTCAAGATTCATCATTCGGTGATGAGAACTCTCAAGCAGGAGAGGATCCTCTTGCAATGGAATCAAAGGTAAACCTTTACAATGAGTTCAATATTTTGACAAGTATTAGGTTTATTTTAAATGCCTATGTTTTCTTCCAGACGGATGTTGGTCTCGGAAAGGGCAAACCTTTTACAGTTTCATCGAAAGTTGCCAAAAAGAAGATTGGAGGCTACAAACTTAAGGGTGGCTTTTCGTCTTCTGGCAAATTAGGCTTTCAGAAACGACAAAGGTCTATCCTAGATTTTGGAAGGAAGAGGGGGACGAAGCCGAAGATGAGAGGAGTGTTTGGTGTGCCAGGGCTTGGCCTCCAGAGGCCACAAGCACCAGACACTAAGGTGCAGGATGATGATCCAGGTATATATATGGTTTCTTCCTTTTTTTATTTCTGTACCTTTATCAAATTGAAATTGTTAGCCCCATACCATCCTTAACATACCTACCTATAAGTTGTTTATAAAGAAATGCTAGGAGGTATACACAATCTTAGCATGATAGTAGATTGGAGATCTAGACCTACAGTAGAGCCACCCATAGAATGCTGAATTGACATATATCAATATGACGTAAATAGTGATGTAACCATAGGCTTAACTATAATTCATAGTATTCATGGCTTAACCATGAATACTATGAATACCTTAACTAGCTTTTGCCAACAGCTTCGCCCGCATGGATTTCAGAGTTTTGACAAAAGCATTAGGTACCTAATGTCTGTGATAATCTGCTCATTTACCTGTTATATGAGCTACTTGCATGTTACTTCAGGAATAATAATGCTTTGCAGTTAAATATATTTTTATTGGAAATCGTTATGACTCGGAAACGCTTGTGTTATTAATTTCGCTATCGTCGTCTTCATTTACATTGATTACAATATTGTTGTCAATTATACTATTAATCCTATTAGTCATCGCATAATCTTCTATTATGAGTTTTCGCATTTTGTCAATAACTTTCCTCCAACCATTTTTTCTGATCTTCCCACAAGCTTCTCTTAATAAATTCATATTTTTTTTTTGTACTAAATGGTGGAGCCGTCTTGTGGCGGCCGGCGTAACCTGAAATTATATAAAAAAAAAAATGATTATAATAATATTCTGATTGATATTTATATAGTGTCGTTTTAGAAAATGTCTAATCATATAGAAGTTAAAATTAGCCAAGTGTATACCCTCACCTTTAACATTGGCCCATATTAATTCGATGGCATTATATTGGCAGTAGTATGGGGGAGTTCGGATTACGCGATGTCGTTTGCCAGGGCCAGCTCATTTATCACGTACTGTAGTTTTGTAGATTTGTTTTCTCTGACAAGTTTTAACAAATCTGCATTTAACATTTAAATATTGGCTTCAGTGCCGATCCTTTATAACCAGAAAACTAGTTTTTCTTTGTTGGCCTGGGTAGATGCTTTATGAACCCGTGTGGAGTGGTAACGAGCATTATCCATAAAAATAACTGAAAGTTTCGGCAGGCTGGGTAATAGCTGATTTTCGAACCATTCCTTAAAAGTTTCAGTATTCATCTCCTCAGTAGGTGCTCTTCGACTCGAAGGCCAGTAATCCGTTCTTCACGAATCCGGACCCAGCAGAACCGGCGTAACAAATGATGAGCTGGGCACCTTTGCCTATCGATACTTTTGAAGTTGAAGCTGCCGTGTCATCTGTCCATGAATATTAAGTTTAATAATTGGCATTTAGCCACGTCACGTAAAGAAACCCCACATTTTTACAATTATCGATTTTCTACGCTTCTTTCAAAAATTGTAGTCTTTAATATTATATCGATTCCCTCCATAACTAGTTTACTTTATCAGTTTTCTTATATTCAAACACAATCTTTAAAAAAAAAACTTGATAGTCTTCCACCATTGAATAAACCAACTTCTTTTAGCGATGCTAAAAGCATTCTTCTGTTTCGGTATTTGTTTCTAGAATAATAGATATGATTCCGGATAGCGTCTGCATCGAAGTTGTCAATATTGATCACCGGTTTTATTTTTTTTTCTTTGGTGCCTTTCGTATTTGTATGAATTAGTACATTTTCGTATGATTTCGTATGTTATTTCGTAATTTCCGGCAAAATCAATAATTTTGCCGTAATTTGTCCACCACTTCAATGTTATTTCAAAGTTCAATGTTAACCCACCATTCCCGAGTTGTCAAATCGGCATTCTATCGGTGGCTCTACAATAATATAGGGACGAAGCCGAAGATGAGAGGAGTGTTTGGAGTGCCGGGGTTAGCCCTCCAGAGACCACAGGCACCAGACACTAAGGCGCAGGATGATGATCCAGGTATATGCTTTTTACTTTTTTCAAAATTTGATGTTTTTTTTTTATTTCTGGACCTTTATCAAATTGAACATGCCAGCCCCATACTATCCTTAATATACCTATAAGTTGTTTATGCATCTATAAGTTTATGCAATGATGTATAAACAACCTTAGCATGATAGTAGCCTTAGATTGGAGTTCTGGACCTAATATTTTGCAGTGTCAAGTTGTCCGCCATGTACTCTGTTAGATTTAATACTTTCTTGCTATGCTTATAAATTACAAATAAATAAATATAAGTGCAAATTATTATAAAAGCATACTAATTAAAACGAGTTGTGATGTTGAGTGAGCTAAATTTAATTTTAAAGTCAGCGAATAATATTCACATTTGAGAAGAGAGTAACATCTACACTTGAATTTTTTTGTCTGGCAGCAATGACATGTTTCAGTGAAAAAGGCCCGGCAACATGTTGGACCAATTTCTGTAGACATAGTATGTTTGAGGTTTTTCATAAAATTTAAACAAAGAATACTTTTAATTTTATTTCAGGAGGAGAGAACAAATTGGTGCTGTGTTCAAGCAAAGATAAGTTCATGTTGACCCAAGATCTATGCGTTATGTGCGGCGCCGTCGGTACAGACTCCGAGGGATGTCTCATAGCGTGCTCGCAGTGTGGGCAGAGTTATCACCCTTACTGCGTTAATATAAAAGTGAGTAAAGGGGATGTCTGAGTACGGATGATTCCATTGTTACATTATGAATTGTATTATATATAATAATTTACTTTTATGGCGGCAGAAGGAGTTATAAATGCCCGCAAACAATAGACAAATAATAAAAGGGTCAAAGGTCATTGCTTGGCAGGTTAAATAAATCGGGATTACGTGTTGAAATTACTTGGAAGATAGTGGTTGCGTATTCAGTGACCTGCGGACTCAATCTTGTACTCAAGTACGAGACACTTTCTAAACTTCACTACAGTATAGCATCGCGTATTCTAGTAACATAATGTTTCATTTACACAAGAATAGTTTCTTGAACGCGATTTTCTCGAACATCTGTCAAAAGCTAGTATAATAAACAGCTGTTATCATCATCTGAACACTGTTATCCCTGTTATCATCCAGTTTTTATCATCATGTGGTCAGAATTGTATGTAGTTTGGTCGCATACGAGAATCGTATACAATATTCTCACCTGAACCGTTCGAGAAACTCTCCTTGTGTTAACGAGTCTTAAGTCGGTCACTCTGTTTATTTTATCGCTTCGCAATTTAAAATATTTTTTTAATTATTATTTCATTAGTCCAGTCGGTAGTCTCGGTTGGATTACGAACATTTGTTTAAATACATGTTTGTTCGTAATCTTTGTGTCTTTAGACCAGGGGTGCTCCAATCGGTTTGTCTCATTTTTATGGTCGATTGTGGAAATAATTTTACGCTATTTTTTTTTTGGAAATGTAGATACATCTACTAAAAAATATAAATTTACTGCCCTCCATATAGACTTTTACTATTTCACCGAACATGCGGATTTGTACTTACGTATCACGTGTATATTAAGTACAGTGTATAGTAAGTACCAGGGGATTGTTTGTATAACACATATATGCAATAAATGGTCTTTAATAAAAGTTTTTTTTCCCGCCTACCGTAGTTGATCGCTTATCGCCCATTGTTTTTTGCTCTAGATCGCCGATAGAATAAGTTTGAGTATTCCTTTAGACCAGAAAACCTGACCATGAACCCCCAAGTGAAATAACTATATAACTGCATAATAGAAAAATTACAACTTTGATGTCTTGAATGGTGACGTAAAAATAAAATACAAATAAAACATTTTGATATTTAAAGTATCTTAGGTATGTATTATTGAAGTAATATTTACTTTTATAGTGGAGTGTAGGCTTTCTCGGCCGGTGTCCATATTAATTGAATATTCCGGGCTACTTTCTTCCAAACGTTTCGTCAACAACTGCGGTTGACATCTTCAGTGGCGACTGCGTTCACTTTCGGTTGCGCTCGAGAAGCCGAAGAGATAACATCTCTCCGAAAGTGAACGCAGTCGCCACTGAAGATGTCAACTGCAGTTATTGAAACGTTTGGAAGAAAGAGAAGAGATTCCAGAAGACCTTGGCCAAGTAGCCCGGAAGATTCAATTAATAATATTTACTTTTGTTTTAAAATACAAAAACACATTATTATATTTTTTCAATGAGATGGGTTAACCTGATGGGATGATATGAGATTATTATCTATGTTTGTGAGTAACATTCGTAAGTCTCCACGAGCAGTAATTTCCAGTCTGTTTCCTTTTCTCATGATGGTCCTCATAACTGCACTAAACCGTTCTACTAAATAGGAAGACGGGAAAGCAATCAATAGCTTTTGTACTCAGAAAAACCCATAATGCAGGATATAAAATTGGTATCTGTTTGGTTTTGGTATCTGGTATGGTATTTGTGGTATGGATGGATGGTAGACGAGCGGTCGGGCGGCATGATGGTAAGTGGTCACCACCGTCCATGGACACCTGCAACCAGGGGGTTTGTGGGTGTGCTGCCGACTTTGCAGAAACATGTTCACAACTCTTTTGAAGAGCCTCATATTGGTAGCGTAACGGAAATACATCAGCTGGCAGGTCATTCCACAACTTTCGGATTCGCGGTATCTCTTTTCGGCCGCATAGTACGCAGCGACTCTATGTCAAGGAAGTCCGGATGAACCGCACGACGATGAGCGGTGCGATGGTAAAAACCCGAAATTGGCATCAAATTGAACAGTTCTTCAGAATATTCCCCATTATAAAGGCAGTAGAAAACGCAGAGAGATGCAACATCTCTACGGATCCTGTGCGATTCTAAACCACCTGTAAGAGTGGGATCGACGACAATTCGAAAATCGCGTCGTTGGGCGGAGTCAAGATGGTCCAGCTGGTATTGGTGCACCGGCCCAAAGGTGTGAACAGTACTCCATATGCGGTCTAACTTGAGCTTTATAAATCGACAAGCGTTACCCCGTAGTGAAGTACTGCTTTGCTCTATTCAGTATACCCAGATTTTTACTAGCAAGTTTTGTCTTGCTCGCCAGATGATTCCGAAACTCTACTTTGCTCGAAATGTCGACGCCAAGGATCCCAAAACTCAGAGATCTTGAGAGTAATATTCTGAAATTGAGGTGCCACGACATATGGAGCTTTCTTAACGGTGAATGCACAGACTTGTTAATTTGCTGGGGTTAAATTTGACCAAGTTAAATTTGTTAGTTAGTTAGACCAAGTTAGTTACCCCAATTCGAGATTCGGTCAAAGGAATTCTCAATTTTGGACTCAAACCTTACGCGACTCTCTTCCACCTCGACCGGAGATATATTCGCACGGCCCTTATATAAAGTTTCTTCAGTACTGTCGTCAGCATAACAACGCATGTTACCGACTTTTAACAGGTCGTTGATATGCAGAAGAAATAGTGTGTGAGAAAGCGCAGTCTTGCGGGGACACCAGCATTAATTGATATGGCGTCACAGCAGCTACCGTCAGCAACGATTGATGCTCCGTCCAGCCAAAAAACTGCAAACCGTTACCTGACCCGTTACCATATATGTTCGCGTTTCGCTCGTAAGGAGTCCTTGTTAACCCTGTCGCTACCACACCGCGCCTATATTAAACTTAACCGTATTTACTTAAAATATATTTAATTTTTTGGTGCTTGTGGTCGCACTACTTAACATAAAACTTTCGCGGGGCCCCCGACGTTGTCCACGCACCCCCAAAACCCGTTACAAGGATTACAAGGACTACAAGGATGGGGTCCATAATAACCACTTTGGGAACCACTGCTTTATACCTACAAGCTGTTATTGACGTGTCTGTAATGTTGTAAAAACGAGCGTTCAGTGCTCGACGTTCTATAACTGAGTGAGCGCTATTTAACATTTAAGATTTACCGTTAAAGACTAATGAGCGTTAGAGTTCTAGTGTTTGATGGTATTAAACCCTTGTCGTTAAAAGCTCGAGTCTAAAACGGTTAAGGTTCAATAGTAGTAATAATGCGCTTCAGCGCTCACTTTAACAACACTACGTGTGTGTCAGGTGTCGCAAGTGATAGTGACATTGGGGTGGCGTTGCCTCGAGTGCACAGTGTGCGAGGGTTGCGGGTCGCGCGGCGACGAGGGCCTGCTAGTGCTGTGCGACGACTGCGATACGGCGTGGCACACGTACTGTGCGCGGCCGCAACTCGTGGACGTGCCGCGCGGACCCTGGCGCTGCGAGCGCTGTCGCCGGTGCCTCGTGTGCGGCACGAGGGACACCGACGCCTGGTGTGGGAACTACACTGGTGAGATACTAGTTTTCGAATGTACATTATTTCCAGCATACGGTGCTTTGATAGATTAAGACTGCATCCGGAGTGGACACGGAGCGGGAAGGCCGGTGTCGCGATCCGCTGTTTTTATAATGTTTCCGCAATTAAAGCGATTCTCCCTGTGGAATAGTCACTGTTTTGTATAGGTAATGTCTCACTCTAAAATTTAATTAGAAGAAGTTTTACTTGTGACAAGTGCATTTTTACTTTCATATGACATACTCGAAAAACGCCAAAACTCGCAGCGATTTCCGTACTCATAACTCACACTCATATAAAATTTCATTATACAACATAAGTCAAGTGTATTTCTAAGCAGCGACTTTCCATACAACATAATGTGAATTGATGCGTTTTGACCGCCACCACCAGAAGCGAATTAAAGGCTCATGAGGCCTGGGCACACAACGGTGGGGGAGGGGCAGGGGTTGTAGTCCTGTGCGTGACACTTGCTTTCCCCCGGTTATATGGGTTCCGAGTTAGCCCTAATTCTTAAACTGCTTGTTTGACTCGCCTTCCTTATGTCACAATCGTTTTCAAAATTTTTTGCTCTACTCTATTTCTCTCAATGAGGCCCCTTCAGACTACGGGGCCCTGGGCTATAGCCCGTCAACTCCCTCTTCACCTTGGCCGTCACATAATGTACGTAACATCACATCAGCTGTGTGTTTCCGCCTTTAAACTAGCTGTTAAATAAAACCAGTGTCTTTTGTGTACAGAATGTGCCCCGTGCGCTTCTCTGGTTAGCTGCTGCGTGTGCTCTGAGCCGTACTCGGACGGGGAGTTGATCATCCAGTGCGAGGCGTGCCGGCGCTGGCTACACGCCTCCTGCGACACCATACAGAACGAGGGCGACGCGGAGACGTGCTGTCGCGCGGGGTGACTATGTTTTTACTTCATAGTGTCGCGTGTGGGAGGCTAAATTCTGCTATAATTTATGGAATCTACGTAATCGGAATGAAAGTTTTATCAAAGTCTGTTCAGCTGAAACAGAAGAAAGAATCTAACCATAGACTTATTACTTTTTTAATTTTATAGACGATGTTGCGATGCGAAATATTTCGGAAAAAATATTTGTATTATTTAATTGCTAAACTGAACAGTTATTGATAAAAAATCTTATATTAAAAGTTATTCTATTGAAAACCTGTTTCTTATATTTTGTACACATCAAGTTTCTCTTTTTAAACAAAAATATGCTACAGAATATGATAGATGCCTTATTGTACACCAACACATGTAGCAGAAATAGTTCCTGGTTGTTAACGAGAAAATGAAAACAACTAAACGTAGATTATAGGTTCATTTACACAAGGAGAGTTTGTTGAACACGTGCAAGAGAGAAAATACGCCAAGAATATGCTTGCCTAGTATGAACAACTTTAACGAGTTTCGCCTCTCGAAAAACCTTTTAAACTTTTCTCATCTCACTGTCGTGTAAACAGGACACCGTTAACATTCCCCAAGATTCTCGCATACGATTTTATTCAGTCTGCAAATAAGACATTATAATTGCTAGGTATGTCAATAAGTTTAATATTGTCTTACGGTTGGAATTTTAAAAATAATCTGACATAATTGAAAAATGTTTACAGTCAATGAATATAGCCCTACAACTGGTGAATTACGATCCAAAATACATTTCAAACCGATTTGTTCTAGTTTATATAAGTCGAAAGATGTATAGGAGTATCGACTTATTGAGACTTCGCCTTTTGTGTAAACAAATTCAACTCGTCTGATTGTCGCCTGAAGTCGAGAATCAGACGAGTGTTGAATACGAGTACGAGTGTTGAAACACTCGTAATCGACTATCGTTCGATGGATGCGAGTATTATGTGAACAGTCGCCAGCGAAAATCACATGAAGTTTGCTCTTGTATAAGAATCGCATACAATTTTTTGGTCTGAACCGTTCGTGAAACTCTCCTTGTGTATATGTGCCTTACTACAAGGGTAGACTGACTTAGAACTTCTAACGGTGACTCATTTTTACACCGTCAGGTACAACTGCAAAATATGTCGCGGGCGCGATATCCCCCCGCCCCACCTTGCTAAAACAGTTGAAGCACCCCCCCCAGTCCGACCTCCTCCTCCCACCCCCCACTCTTTGGGGCTCGCGGGGGAGTACTACGTGGACGACGTGTGCCTCTCACAGAGAGGTGCGCATCATATGAAAATGCTCGAGGCCGAGATGGGGATCACACATACGAGGCGTAAGAGGCGCTTCAAGAACGAGACCACCGAGAAGGATGCCGGTAAGTTGAAAGTAGAGAAATAAATGAGCGGCAGAAAACACTAATAGGGCAGCAAATTTAAAGGGTAGGATAGAATAATATTTAGGATGGAAGCCCTTTCCCATCCCATCCTATCCTTCCCCATTTTTCCAACCCTTACTTCAAATCCATTGCTTTAAATCTCCAAAGATCGGCAGCGCATCCAGGGGCGTGCCGTTACTCTGGACTGATGGTCACAGAGCGACAGTATAAAAGATTTTTTACGTTTTAAAGAAATGAAGGAAATCAAAAACAAATCGTTATAGAATGCTGTGCTGTTCAAATAGCGGAACATTAATTAATTTTTTTATGTATATATAGACCACCAAACTTTAAATACTACTTATAAACTACTTTTGAATTATTTACTAATTTACTAAATGACATCTTATCGCAATATTGCTACAAAAGTGACAATAAAATTATTATTTGTGGAGATTTAAACATATACTGTCCCGGAATGAGCTAAATGCGCGAGCGGTGTTAGGTGTGGGGACACGAGCACACCCCCCTCCCACCCGTCTCGCCGCACTTGTGCCGGCTAGTTAAGTGATGCACTTGCTCGCTTTCTATTGTTTCTCTTGCGTCATCGATATAACACGTGTTGGGTAGTTTTTTACTATACGTACTTGTTAAAATGAGCGATCAAACCTGATTCTGACTTGTCTGCATCAGGTGGTACAAGTAATGATTGGTAGTGACTAATATTCATTCAAAACAATATGATAGTCTTTTGTTTTAATTATTAATATTTTTTTTATTATTAATAATAATGTAATGCGTAGTAGATTTTTGTTGTTATAATATTGTTTTTTTTTTTATATTTCTCTCAATTAGTAATTTTTGTATTTTTTTCTTTTTGTTTTTTAGTAACTTTATTTTTTAGTAAAACTAAATATTAAATACCTATTTAAAACTAAAAATTATGTATACCTACTTACTATATTATCTAATATGTGATAAATAATAAATAAATAAATAATGAAAGTAAATGAAAATAGTAAAAAAATAAGTGATGTTTTTTATAATTACATAGTCGTGTGTTTTATTTTTGACCGCGATATTTAAATTAAAAATATCGACTTTTACCAATATCTCGTTAACCTATTAGTGATTTAACTTTGCCATAGTCGCATACACAGCGATATCTAAGCAGAAGTCATTTGACGGAAAAACAAACGAATAACTGATTTTGAAAAGGAATGTCACAGCCTTAAATTGAAATTAATTTGAATTTGTAATTCCGAACTAAACGCAAGATAACTACTTTTGAGGGGGGGAGTGCACAGCCGCTGGGCGCTTACTGCACTGCATTAAATGTACTGCATTTCCCACTTTATTTTATTTCCCCAATGTACGTACGTGTATCGGTGAGATGTGCCATAGCCCATTCCCATCCTATCCCAACCCTATTTTCCCAACCCTTTCTTCAAATCCAGTCCTATATCTCCAAAGGTAGGCAGCGCATCCGGGGGCGTGCCAATGTTTGTCATTTTGGACTAATGTTAGCATTTGCTGCCATTACAAAAAAATCAGCTGTCAAACGGTATATCACTTTCCCGCCAATGATCAGTATTGCCAGAAATATAGCACGCTAAAATCATACGTTCAAAAAGGCCGCGAACTTTTTCGAATACCTATTGTAACAAAATTCCATTCACAATAAAAAACGCTCAAAATATAGGCACATATAAGAAAAATCTCCCGTTATTTTCTAATTGACAAATGTTACTGCAATGAAATGATTTCTTTCTGACGGAACTATTTGACTTTAAAAAAATATAGACTAAATAATTATTATAAATACTTATTATTATTTTTATATGTAATTGTATTTCAATTAAACATATAATTTGTATGCTCAAAGGGCGGGATGTAGAGGACATACATTTTTATTGACAATGACATCTTTGCATTTACAATCCACAATTAAACATTTTGATTTGATTTTGACCACCTTACCACCAAGTGAACTGTTGTTAATAAAAAAGTTTGGTTCTCTGCTGACAACAAAGAAATTGGAAGCGGGATTCTTTCAATTTGATAATAACATTCTTAGTAATTTTAAATAATTTATTTCAGTAATTAAAAAAAATGTTCTTATCATGATTTGCTGTTCATTTAGTATTTTTTGCTGCTCCTATAAATACAAACCTTGAAAATATAGGATTATCTTAACTCGGGTATTCATCTTTTAAATTAGGTACCCATAAACTTCAACCCAGTGGGGTCTTCTGTATGGGATATTTTAAAGATGACATTCATAACTTCAGGAATGAACATAGAATCAGTGATAGAAACCAATAAATCTTTCGGTGTAAATGACTGATTTCCTAAAATACTCTCAAGCTCTCATCACATTCGCATATCATGGAATTTTCCTTTTACGATATACGGTTTTGTTTATAATATAGTGTTACTTTCGATACGTTTGGATTGTCACGTTATGAGTGGAGGTAGTATGATTTTTGGAAATAAGATTCTTTCAAATTTGTGCTCTGTTAAGTCAAATCTGAACCCATCGAGAGTAACCCTTCTAACTATATGTAATCTAATAACTTAAAGCAGATGCCTCTCTTCTAGTACAATGCATGTGTCATTATGTTCCGGTTGCTGCCGTTAGTTGCTGATGACACTAATTGTCGTGCAACAACAACCGTGCGATTGAAAGCCAGATCGAGCAAGCTTTTATATAATTAAGGTTAAATTGTTGGTCGTTTGTTAGGAAATTTAGGTTAAATAATAACTAAGAGAGTAGAATGTACACAGAATATTACGTAATAAAAAATATAAAGCCCTGATGACAAAAACGTATGTGGAATACAAAATAGACAAAAAAGAAATTTTTACTACATTTAATCATTGCACTTGTATTTATTATTAAAACAACAATACATCAGTATCTAATATGCGTTTTTGTGTGTTGGACGCTGACTTTGGATTAGAAATAATGGCATCTATTGAAACAGTGGTTCAGAACGCCGACGGCGACGGGCCCGACGAAGCCAAGCCCGACACCACCAACGAAGTCAAAGACGAACCCGGTAAGTATTCTCTTATTTAACTATCATTTACATTTATCTTCAAAGTAGTCATTTTAAGAATCACTTAACGAGTCACGTTAAGAATCACTGTCAGTTAGGTAGAGTTTGTCTAACTGGTCAGTTGCCAAAAATCCTCCCTTCCACCGGTGAGTGGTCCAAACCATATTTAGCTTGGACAAATGATATTATATGCCATGTGCTTACTATATGAATGATATTTTTATTATTTTCTAACATGGCTAGTGATACGATAAGTTAATTATCACTAGTTTTTTTTTATTAAATGTCTTATAAATAAAAAGAAAACGAAATTCAATTTTTTTTTATTTGAAAGTAGGTCTAAGGTAGACTTTTATTCTATAATTTGCAGTTTTCGAAGCGTGGATGGGTAAAATATCATATGTGTATTCTTATTTATTCTGGTATACATACTTACCGCCATTTTTATCGATTTTACTGCCGCTAACCAAACCATAATAAATCTATAGAACGACCAAAAAATTTCCTTAGGTAAAAACTCCTAGAACGCCCCTGAACTTAGTCAAGGTATAAGAAATATTATAGATTGTTCCGAACATTCACATCCCGGCCGAAAGTAATACACATCGACTATCATCGGCTATATCCATTTAAATGAATGAAATAATTTGTTTGCGTCTTGCTCTTTTACGGATCTTTCCCTTGAAGCTTGTTTGCAACTGCGAAATTGAACGCAAAAGACAGCGTCTAAACTGTTCATAACATTACACAGGTATGCCACCTAACACAAACTTCAAAGAAGGAATCCTCTGGAACGTGGTAAATGATGGCCCGCCCCCCGAAGGCTTTACTATGTACACCACGGACTCTGGACTCACTGTTTTACGTAGAAAGAGGCAAAGGAATTTGAACAAGCTCGGGATCGGCGGATTTGTAGTGCGACAGAGACAGACAACTGCTAAAGCGCAAGTTGAGGACGAGAAAGAGGGAGATAGCACACAGACTTCTGGAGGTGAGTACAAGAAATTTCTAAGTCACTTTGCCACGCAGCCTCGCTGTAAATGTTATGTGACTGAAGTGTATGGGAACAATAAGAAATCGTACCATTACTTTATTTGTGATGAGAAGACAAAAATGTAAAATGACAAATCACTGTACGCCCATAATCCTATGGGCGTACATTACAAAGGAACATACCATTGTACTTGTAACATCTTTTCACTTGTAATTATCACAATGAATTAATAAATAAATTGTTTTTTGAGGGTATTATATGCATTAATCTTTAGGTACATACATCTACCACTTATATTTAAACATTTTAATGACCTATGCATAATAAATATGTCGATTTTATCGTATGTCAATCGTTTGTCTTGTGTCAAGATCGACACACACAGTTAGTTAGTTACACACAAACTTGATAAAAACAAAGATATCTACAACTTGAAACAATAAAATATCCGCAACATGGTTCAATTTAGAAAATGCATGGGGTTTATGGATTTTTCATTTTTTTTTTTGCTTTTTTGTATCTAGGACACATGACAATGTATGAGCAACATATTGATTAATTCAATTTCATGAATTATACTCGTGAATTATTATATTGATATTGATAATTATATTGATTAATTCTTACTTACTCAAGTAACTCTCACGCACTTTATGACAAAATACGTTCACTCAAGTGAGTCATACAATGCGTAAGAGTTATTAATTACTGAAATATATTAAGCTCTACTGCGTAATTGTGTCCAGGTCTCCGGATTAATTGCAAAAGTGTAGCATTTAACAGTCGCTTCCAACTCTTCCTCACATATGTTGTACGTACTACGGTTTGAATTTTTGTTTGCACGCTATATTGATCTTTGCGGTTAGCAAAAAATCTGTCTACGGGGAAATGTATAGAAATCCCCTTATAGCTAACTATGCAGGTACTGTTTAACTTCATCGGCAACCATAACTAAACATAAAAATATGACATTGTTGCATGTTTTCTCATAGAGTCTCCGAGCAACAAACGCAAGCCGCGCCGGAAGCCGCGCTCCAAGTTAATGGAACAATTCCCTTCATACATGCAGGAGGCTTTCTTCGGCAAGGAACTCTTGGAGCCTATCAAGCCTGCGGTTAGCTCGACAGGTATATACCACATTTGTTATATTTATCAATGGAATTATTGCCAATACCATTATAACATATTGAATGCCTATTTTAACTATTATTTAACCTTTGATATTTATGCAAAAGAAGCGTGACAAGTCAAAATCTAACAGTTTTATTAGTTGTTGTCTGTTGTAGTAAAATATAAAGAAGTTCCATAAATTGGCGGCGTGACAAACAGGCCGACTGGTATTTCATTAAAGTTACGCTTATTACTTTATCGGTATCATTCCGTAACGTCTACAGCAGGGCACAGACTTCTTGCAATCACTGCGGGCTTTTAGACCACAATCCAATACCTTGGTCCAGTTTGGAATTGGTGAATGATAATTCGAATTTATTTGTGTTCGTGAACGCGAGTTTCCTCACAATGTTTACCATCGGCGATGTGCTAGTAATAATTGACAAAGTTTGGTGATAGGCTATCTTTTTGAGTATATTTTATGGTCTGTTGTGCTAAAATTTAGTGATGCTGCAAAACTGTTGTAGTGTCAAACAAATTAATGGTGTTTCATTAACACTCATCTGACGACGTTATGTTTGCTATTTATTAAGTTGTCTGTATAAGCGACCGATTGCCCTAGTTGATTTTCAATGGGTACCGGGTTTGACTCCCGGTCGGACGTTCATTAAAGACAAATGTTAATTTGCGTCTGGGTGGTGTGTTCGCCTTTGTATGTCTCTGGACACACCATACACGCTGGTATTTATTTATTATACGTTAAAATGCAATGTATCGTTTATAGACTAGAATCTGAAATTAGTAGGACCATAGCTCAAGTAGCTGAATGGCTTAATTTAAACAAGTTACAAATAAATATAAGTAACATCAATCTAATTTTATTTCAAAATAAGCTCATTAATAATAGGGGTTAAAGTATGAAATTGCCGTTTTATAGTAATAGATACTTTGAATTGACATTAAACCTTCACGGTGTGAGATTTTCGAGTGAAACTTTTTTCACATGATACCTATGAGGTTCTTGTTTTAAAAAATGTGCAACATTCGATTTCCGACTTTCAATTGTTTTTTTTATTCAGCTTAGACGGGAAAGATGGATACTTCGAAAATCCGAGTAATCTTTGAATACGAGTTCCGACGCGGAACTAACGCGGCAGAAACGGCTCGCAATATCAATGCTGCGTTTGGAGAGGAGACTGCTAATGAACGAACCGTGCGTTTTTGGTTTAAACGCTTTCGTAATGGAAACTTCGACTTGAAGAACGAACCACGTGGAAGACCGCCCACACAGGTGAATAACGCTGAATTGAAGGAGATGGTGGAAGCCGATCCGAGTCAAACTACCCAGGAATTAGCGGCATGGTTTAACGTTACCTTACCTACAATATTGACTCATTTGCATCAAATCAATAAGAATATGGGTATGAAAAATATGAATAATGGGTGCCTCATGATTTGACTGATCTGCAGAAAGAAACGCGTGTTGTAACTTGCGTTGCCTTGTTGAATCGGTACAGAAATGAAGGAATATTGGATCGAATTGTGACATGTGACGAAAAGTGGATTCTTTACGATAACCGAAAGCGAAAAATGCAATGGCTGACCCCAGGTCAAACGCCGCAACAGTGCCCTAAGGCAAAGCTTACCAATAAAAAGGTAATGGTAACTGTTTGGTGGTCTATTAATGGTGTTATTCACTATAGCTTTCTCAGGTCTGGTCAAGCAATAACAGCAGATGTTTACTGTGCCGAACTTCGAACAATGATGGCGAAACTAGCAGTGAAACAGCCCCGACTCCTGAATCGATCTTCACCATTATTGCTCCATGATAACGCAAGACCTCACACTGCACGAGAAACCGTTGTAACTCTACAGGAGCTGCAGTTAGAAACCATACGTCATCCTCCGTACTCGCCAGACATTGCTCCAACGGACTACCATTTTTTTCGTGATTTGGACAATTTTCTACGTGGTAAAAAATTTTCTTCCCAAGAGGCAGTATAAAATGCTTTCATACAGTTTGTCGAATCTACATCGCCAGAGTTCTATCGCAAAGGCATAAATGAACTTCCGATTAGATGGCAACAATGTATAGATAATGAGGGTAAATATTTTGATTAAATGAATATGTTACATTTTAGAAAAAAAACGAGTCTTAATTTTTCAGTACAAATCGGCAATTTCATACTTTAACCCCTAATACAAGACATAAATATAAAATATAACGGGGAGAAAATAAACGAAACTGACAAAATAACTTCTCTTGCATTAGTTGTATGTAGATAAACATGTAAACTGGAAGACACAAATTGAAAAAGTTTGCAATAAAATAAATAGATATGTATGTTTTAAAGAGGTTTCATTTTATTGCATTAGAACAAACCTTCCTTATGGCGTATTGTGGTTACGTTGAGTCGATTCTGAAATATGGTCTGTTGCTTTGAGGTAACTACTGATGTTAATAGGGCCTTTGTTGTTCAAAAAAAGTGTCTAAGAGCGATAGCTGAAATTTCGTGTACTGAATCGTGCAATTCCGTGTTTGAAAATTTGAAGATACTACATCTTCCGTGTTTGTATATTTTAGAGTCATGTTTGTTTATTATAAGATATTCACATTTTTATTCACGTGCCAAAGACATTTATGCGCGATGCACGAGAAATCAAACAGATTTGTGTTATCTATCAGCCCAAAAACCATACTTTATCAAAAAACCTGTATAGTAATGTGCTTTAAAATATTTAATAAATTACCATATAACATCAAAGACATTGTTTTTTTTTGTTTAAAATAGGTGTTTTTTATTTCAATAGAAATGTTTGAAATCCACGTTAGTGCAAGCAAAGTTTATGTAGGTCACAAGTACTACCTACTTACATTATAATCCAATACATACATGTGGCGTCGGTATGTACCTGTCGGTCGATACTCTATTGCGCCATTGATAGGTCTTTGAAAATACTGAGTACTGGTACCTACTTTACCTTTTTATAAAACACCAGTAGAATTCAACCTCATTTTCAGAAGATTCAGTTTTTATTTCAATTATTACTTCGCATCCAAATAAAATCAATCAAACTCGATGCTGATTGAGGATGCTGATGTCGGTTATGAATATACCCTAAGCGACTTACAAAAGTTCAATCGGTATGAAATGGCAAAGACACCAGCACATTTTGTAGCGAATTTATTGGACCCAATGCAATGCAGTACATAGAAACTTTTATATATGAAGCAATGCCAGATGTAATTCAATGCAAAGCAATTATGGCGCCATTTCACAGGTTCTTATTTCAAGAACACGTCATCGAAATCGTTAATCAAGAATGGTGGCTGTCTTTTAAGGGCACAAATCTACAATACAATTACTATAGAATTGGCTAAGAAGCTGCTGTGGCTTCCAGCCACAGAAAAAAATAACAGAAAAAATATTTTCAATGTTTGCCTTCATACCAGAGTGTAGTGTATGAAACTGACTAGGTACTGAAAAAACTGCAAAACTTGTCACTGTCTAAACATTTAAATAAGTAATAAATACGTTCTTGACTTTTATAATTTTATATCTTAATATTTTTTATAATCTTTGTCTATTTTTAATAAACGATACTTGCATTACCTACTAATCCTGATTTTTTATTAAAAGATATATCTAATTTTTAATTATAAAATAGAGCCTTTATTTCTAAGCAGCTCTGATGCCGATTACTTTTGTTCCTTGATATTTTTCATTACGAACGTAGTAGCTAAGCCTAATGTTAACTGGCGTGTTTAAAAGTACATTCAATGAACTTAAAGGAAGCCAGTTAACGTTAGATTTAGCTGTGTGGGTATTGCAAAAATCAAGGTACAAGGTCTGGCAGCGGAAGTACGAGGGCAGACAGATCAAGTACCCTCTTTACTTATAATACCCACCCTACACTACATAATAAAGCTACATATCACTTGCTCCCACATTATATCACATATGAGAACTGCAAAGTAAAG
Source organism: Sesia apiformis (assembly GCA_914767545.1). Taxonomy (NCBI): domain Eukaryota; kingdom Metazoa; phylum Arthropoda; class Insecta; order Lepidoptera; family Sesiidae; genus Sesia; species Sesia apiformis. The sequence goes on from OU611953.1 coordinate 16,520,205, forward strand.
TTATTGTATTGAGACAAAACTCACAGGTGTTTGAATTTTTCTTTCATGTTAGAAACATGAAGAACATTGAGGATTTTCATTAGAAACATGTTAGTTAGTTCATTGTTAGAAACAGTGGTTCTGATAGTCCATTATAAACTTATTTTTAATACATTTGTTAGAAACACTGTTAAAAACAAGTGTTTTAAAACACTTTGTTAGAATTATGCCATCCCTGCAAGTTACACAGGCGAAACATGAGTACTATTATATTATTTTATATATCAATATATAACCATGATTCGTGTGAATTAATAATAATAAATAAAAAATACAGGTAACCCGTCAGAAAGTCCAGGTGGGTCGATGCGTCCGTCTACTCCTGAGGGATACAGGGAGCTGCGGGACTTCAAGCTCGACTTGGAGAATTCGGACAGCGATGGCGAAGACATTTTGGCTGCTCTCACACCGTTCAACGACACCGACACCTCTGTCCTCATCACACTTAAGCCGGTGAGAGGCATAATCCTGCTATATTATTTAAGGCTTCGGCAAACAGCAGGCGCGGCGATGTCGGGGGCGTTGTCGCGGCGCATTGCAGACAACATCCCGCTTAACATAGTGTGACGGGCTTACTTGAACGACAAGAGTAATTTTGGAAAAAAGTGAGAAATGAATCAGAAGTCGAAAAGCTACTTCTTTTGAGCGCGTTCTATGTGACGGGTCTCATATATACACATAATAAATGGTACGACAAGAACGCGCCATCATTGTACCCTAACACCGTCGTATCCGCTGTGCGCCGATGCCTTTAAAGTTTCACACATACACACCGTTTTATACCGTTAACCCATAGGCTGTGGAATGAACTGCCGCAAGAGGTTTTTCTATTACTTCCTTATTTTTGTCATAATGTACCAATTATACATTAAAGAGTTTTATCTATCTACGATATGAGGTTCTTCAAGAAGACTGTGAATAAGACTGTGCTAGGAAGGTCGGCGGCGCACTGCCGACATTATATTAAATTACATTATTATATTTAAATTATTATATTTACATTATATTAAACATAATACAACAAAAAGAACAAACCTTTAAAATAGTGTTAATGGGTTCTCGATACTTTAATGCACTTTTAAAGCATGTGTATGCTTTGTGATGGTCTGGGACTGAGGCATTTGTTTTATGTTTACTAAGAGGTACTCAAGGCAATGTAGGCAAGGTGTATCAGGGTATAGACTAATCGACATAAGCCTTCTCAGTGGGGAGTCTAACCCCTCCCTCCCCAGATACTGCTATTTCCTGACTGCAAATACGTGACCTACGAAACATGTTTTTCATACTCTTCGACAGCCTCTTCTGGCGATGAAAATAGTTGACCGCGTAATTGGTTCTTAATGTTTGGAAACAAGAAGAAGTCACAGGGTGCCAAGTTGCGACTGTATGGAAGATGGCTCATGATTTCTACGTTTTTCTCTTTCAAAAAGTAGTTTGTCTGTTGGCCTTGTGAGAGCTGGCATTGTCATGGTGTAAGATTAAGCGGGTTTACGGTTGCTTTTACGGAGTTCGTCAATAACTTCCGGCAAACAAATGGTCGTGTACCAATCACCATTCACGATACGACGATTCTCCAAAGCAACAGCAGCCACGTGTCTAGATTTTCTAAAAAAATTAAGCGATCATCTGCTTCACGGCGCTTTTCACACGTGCCACTTTGGTGGGGTTCGGCTCATCTTGAAATATCCAAATGGTCGATTGCTGCTTTCTTTCGGGGTCGTAGCTGTAAATCCATGTTTCACCACCTCTTACTATGTTCCACACCAAATTTGACGCCCCTTCGTTGAATCTGGTAAGCATGGCATTACACCAAGTGACGCGTTCCATTTTTTGAGCCTCAGTCAAATTGTGTGGGATCCACCACGAGCACGGTTTTCGCACAGCCAAATGTTTGGGTAAGATTATTTGTATCTGACTCATGCCTATGCCTAAGGATGCCCGAATCTCATGGTAGATCACATCACATGTCTGTCTGTTTCGATCATATGGCGCATAGCATCGATGTTTTTGTTGTTGACCGCGGTGAACGGGCGACCTTCACGAAATTCGTCACTGAGATTGACACGACCGCGCTTGTATTCTGCAAACCAGCTATGAATTGTAGTCTTGCTTGGTGCTTCATCGCCAAAAGCAGTTTGAAGCCGAGCGAGTCTCCACTGAGCTGTCAAATTACACTTAAAATCGTAGAAAATCATACAGCGAAATTTTTTACGAGTTAAATCCATCATAATGCAGACACGCAATTTTTAAAATGACGCCACAATGAAAAAAACATGACTGTTAGATGAAACAAAAATTATTCTACAGCCAAAGAGTTCCATTTTCAAATATTGTAAATACTTCATAAATATTGTTTATGTAAGTGGCCAGTTCCGGAAATTTTCAGTGTGATCCATGTATTTCCACTTCAGGACGAATTAGAGCTCCTTCAGTCACTAAAACCAAAAGAAGAGAAGGATGGGGGCAGTAATGGTGAGACAAAGATCAAAAGTGAGTTAGAGGAGGGCCACACGAAGCACACAGAGGACTCTACGGCGCTAAAGAACGCTATATTAGGCCCGCAATCTTCGGACACAGAGCAGACGTCCACTGTGAACACGGAAAATATACCCACTGTGCACAGCACTAAGACTGACAATATCGGCAGTGGTGAGTATGATATACTTTTTTATATTATATATTATACAATACTAAATTTAGAAGACTCGATGGCGCTCAAGAACGCGATACTTGGCCCGCAGTCTGCCGACACAGACCACACGTCCACAGTACCCACGGAGAATAAATCCACCGTGTATAGCATTAAGACTGTCGGCAGTCTTAATGCTATACAGTCGGCAGTCCCGTCGAGGCTTAAGAACGCCATACTTGGCCCGCAATCCACCGACACAGAGCAGACGTCCACTGTGACCACTGATAATATGCATATCTAAAACTAAACTAAACTAAAACTGTGGATACAGTGGTGAGTTTGATAAGGATAAAATTTTGAGATAAACTTATACCACATATTTTATGTTGTTACTGTTTCTGTGGCCATTGTGATGTCGGCCGCCTTTAGAATAGTACCTGCCCATCTTTTATTGTAGGTGTCGTCAAAGGTGACTAAGGAAATAACAAAACCGCTGCTGCAAGTGCTGAGGGATTGCATAACCTTGAAAGAGTGGACTCGCCAACCCTCTTGGCCAGCGTGCCGTTTAGTCATACATCCCTTATGCACATTGTTTTGTGTCCAGCAGTGTACAATAAAAGGGCCGTTGATGGTGACTATTTCTTTGAATCTTAAAGTAGACTCAATGTAATAGGCCACTTTTGACAAGTGTCAAACTGGTTGTCATAGTGCGGTAATCTAACAGCAATTATTGATTAAAGACAAAAATCGATATGTAAGTCATATATTAGTGGATCGATTTTAGTGTTCATAAAAAAATCTCCAATAATATTTTTAGAGCCTACACAGCATTAGAAACCTTCTACATACGCCACATGACCTCAAAGTTAAGCGTAATTAAGGGAAATATAATGAACCCAGTTTACATACGTAATAAATTATTATTTATTAGTTGGAACTATCAGATTCGTTGAAACTGCTATCGTTGCTATTATTATCAATTTTTAAATCACGTTAAAAATCTTCCATTATATTTTTTACCACTCTCTTCCAATCATTTTTGGAAACATTCCAGAAAATATTCCACCAGAAAATAAACCTGCTTCTTTTAATGAACATAAATGTTTTTTTCTAGATGGATACTCTTTTCTCATATAATAAATAACCATAAATGTGGTTGCGAATTGCATCGGCATTAAAACTATCCACATCGACAACTGGCTTACTTTTTTTCCTTTTCTTCGCCGCATGTAAAATAGGCCAGATAGGTCGTATTTTTTCTTTTTTAATTTCAGATATAGTTTTAATATATTAATATATTAAATGAGGTATAGATATATTAATTTAATTACATATATATTTTTAATGTATTTACTAATTAATAATTGTATTTATTTAAAATATGTCAATTATTTAATAATTTCATTGTTCTCTTAATTTGTTTATTTATAGTAACGGTAACTCTTCGATATTCCTTTCTTTCTATAAGTTACTTTACTTCGATTATAAAGATCACATACCTATTATTAAAAATGAAAAAATGTGGACAGGCGTAACCTTGTAGTGGGGTTCGAATTTCTTGAAATATAAATTGATAATGATGTTTAGCAACCAAATTAACCGTCGAACTTATTAAATTTGATATAAAAAGACAAGTTTACATTTTTTTAATAAAAAAGTTACATATTTTTAGTGTTCAGTAATGAATTTATAAACTTAAATGGATTTATGGAACCGATACAAAGTTATATCGTCACAAAGTAAATGAAATGTCAAAAGTGGCCTATTACATTGACTCTACTGTAGTAATTATATATATATACGAGGCGTGTTTTTTAAGTAAGTACCGTTTTGCCATACCGCGGCGGCAGCGCTGTGGTCGGCGTTCAGCGCATGCGCACTGGGTACCTACATGTGTTGTCTACGCACTGACGCCATTACAATCTGATTCTTCCTTGTTTACGTTGTGTACTGAGTGTTTAAGATGCCTCCGATAATTGTGAGTCCCACCGACTGTGAAGTTCGGGCTGTTATAAGATTTCTTAGTGCTAAAGGCCTAAAAGCGATCGATATTCATCGTGAGATCTGTGCAGTTTACGGAGAAAACATTATGAGTGATGGAATGGTAAGAAAGTGTGTGAGAGCATTTAAAGATGGCCGCACAAATGTGCATGATGAACAACGGAGTGGGTGTCCTTCGGTCGTTAATGAAAGTTTGGTGCAGGAAGTGGACAATAAGGTGAGAGAAAACAGACTACCATCTGTTCCTGCACTTGAAGAAACACCTGGGCGGTCAGCGTCTTCAAGACGATGACGAAGTCAAACAGCGGCAGACTTCTATGAGGAGGGTATTCAAAAACTGGTACAACGTTATGACAAGTGCCTCAAAATTGACAGAAATTATGTAGAAAAGTAGATTAAGGTATAGGCTTTCATGTAAAAATAAAATTATTGAGATATCTTAGCAAGTCTTTTTTTAATTTCAAAACGGTACTTACTTAAAAAACACGCCTCGTATATAAGAGATAAACTGTAACTGAAACTCCCATAATAAATATAAAACAATTATCGCAGATTTTCCAGGGGTACAATGCAATCTCACAATCCCACAAATGAGTAGGCGCGTCTTACAGGAAAAGAATACACATGTGACGTCATGTTTGCTTCCACCCTTTTCCCCCTCATCATACATTTTGTCACGCTAGGCAATAACCTAACAATAATCGCAATAAATAAATAACACCACACTCAATGGCCCACACTAGGACTCCCTGTGTCATGGGTTCGAAGACAAATACACTCCCCGAACCCGAACAAGCATTTGTCTTTAAACTAATTAATGTCCGACTGGGAATCGAATCCGGAACCTTTTGCACAGCAGGCTGGGTCGTCACTTCCAAGGGAGCCAATCGGTCGCGAATAGCAATAGAAGGGATGATAACGCCTCCTGCCTCCCCCCTTATTCCATTTCTTTTTTATAAATGCTCCCTTATATTTTATATCAAATTGAAATTGTCTTTTATATAAGGGGGATATATGATATAATTTTATATGCCCTTATTATATTTTATGTCAAAATTTATATTTATATTGTCTAAATCAATTTTGTGTTACAGAAACGGGAGGATCGTCGCAAGCGTCGACAATATCGCCCAAGGACGACTTGTCCCTACTAGGAGTCAATCTGGACGCAATGGTCCGGGATTCCCTACCGGACATGGACAGCAATGACGTCGATGAGATATTTAAGGGCGTGCTTACCGATGATTCACAGGTAATGAATGAAACTTTATTTGCATTACGACACAAGTACAGCTATAAAACATTTACTCACAACACATTTACACAAAATATATAATTTGAATATTATGTACATATACATAATATTTAAAGAGCTGGTGGCAGAAACTTTTAAATGATTTGCTTACATGCCAAAAGTGGAAACTAGTGCAAATCTATTTATAAGAAACATTAATGACCAAGTCTGGCATATTTGTCTATTTAAACGGGTCTTAACGCGAATGTTTACCTTATTTATATTACTCGACATTCAGGTTGGGTTGCACCAACCATGGTCACGAAACGAAACAATCTACAAAAAAATATCTTTTCTTGTTTTCTAACTAAGATTCTATCGATTAAAAAAGGAATTATAGTGCCGCACAGTTATGGCCACATTTCCCTTTTGACGCCTTTTTGGGAGTTCCTTGCAGTACCAATAAAAGGCTGGTTACAGTACGGTATATACGACTCAATCTCGAGCAAGTTTGTTTTTAATGACTTCAAAGAATACTATCTCGCAAACAGTTGTCTTACGCCCAATATTTTCTTCTTTATATTTTTTTATCTTTCCTAGTTCCTTAGAATTTTTCTGTATTTATGTATGTCTGTGTGTATATAAAAACATAATTTCTTTATTGCACCATCTACCACTAACTCGTCTACAGACTTTTTACCACTCAAAGTTTGCCTGGAAGAAATCGCTTTTGTTGTTAAGCCCGCCGATTGTACTTCTAATTACTTGTATTTTGTATTTCTCTTTATGCTTTTGGTATTCAATAAAGTGTATCTATCTATCTATGTATGTTGAACGATGTGCGTGCAGGAGTCTCAAGAGTCGTCGGTGTCGTATGTGAACCCGATGCCGGGCTCGGCGTACTCGCACCAGCGGCCACAGCTGCAGAGCCCCATGGAGTACGCCTCGTCATATCACACAGAGTTCCCCACCAGGTACCTTGCTTTTGTTTAGTTAAATGATACCAGTGAGGTCCAAAAGTTTCTGGTCTGACATATTTCTAATGTCTAAAAAAAACAAATTATACGTCATTGTAATTGTCCTGCTAATTCCTGCTAACTCTAAATAATTTTTAGAGTTAAACCCTCTTCTTTCTTTATTTTTTCACCACATTATTTTTCAAAATTAGTTATTCATTTGTTTTTCCGTCAAACGACTTTTTGCTTAGATATCGTTGTTTGCGACCTGGAAAAGTTAAAAAATCGCATTATTTACTAATGTGTGTCAACATTAAAAAAAATGTATCTTTTTACGAATGTAAAACGTACGAATACAAACCAAAAAAATAACCACGCGCACGTTCCATTGTGCTACGTTAGATATTGACAGTGGTGATAAACGAGTACGTACCGCATGACAATGTTGAACAATTTCACATTTGATTCACGGGAACTGCAGTCAGTCGCGTGCGCCCAGCGGCTATGGGATTGCATCGTGCACAATCCCTTCCAAAAAGTGGTCAACATTATTATTGACCGAGTGTACGTATTGCAGTGGCGGCAGCGCGCTGAGCCCCCTGTTCTCGGAGTGCGGCGCGCCGTGGGGTGGCGAGCAGCCCGCCGCCCCGCCGCCCTCATACAACCAGCGCTCCGCTGACAAGATGCGCGCCGACGAGAGTTAGTAACCACCACACAAACACATTTGTAAAGTCTCTTTCACTGCTGTACAGCCCTCCTAAAAAAAGGTATTAGGAACATTTTTAACGAAATCATAAGTAACATTATATTCGGAAATTAAAAATAAACAAGGATATGGTGTAAGGTATATGGTATGAGTATGGTATATATGGTATAAGAATAACAAGAAGAACATCTTATTTTGTTCAAGATTTCACGTTTCCAGCTTTATTTTAAATATAAAAATATATATAGTATAATTAATGAGAATTTTATCAATTTTTTGGCACTTTTCTCGAATGCCATCAAAATGTATTTCTATTTTTTGTCCTTCAACAAAAACAGTATGTCATCAAATGCATTTTGAAGACATTCGAGAAAATTAAAAATAACTGATAAATTATTCATTTCGGATAAAATTAAAATAAATATCGCCGTTTATCGTATTTGTTTGTGCTATTGTTCCAAATTTGAACCACAGAAGAACAGCCGTGTCAGGTTTTCGTTTTGAAAAAAAAAAAACGAAGCAGAAAGTTTGAATTCGAGCAGTTTTTTAGATTTTTGTTTTGTTTAATTTAATTGTTTAATTAAAGTTTTGTTTAATTGTTTTTCCTGAGATTTGAACCGATTTTGTCCTTAAAATTATGGATATTGCACATGAAGTAGCCGCGCAAGCTGTGGCACTTCAGTCTGGGCTTAGTCAATGAAATGTGAGTGCACAACTTCATTTAAGCCGTTCTGCTGTTCAAAGAGTGTACCGTCGATACCTAGAGACCGGCGGCTTCGTTCGCCATCCAGGAGGACCACGATTCCGAATGACAACGGAAAGACGACCGGTTTATCATCACGACCAGCTTATGAAATAGTCACCTGACCTCAGTACGGATCCAAGAACAGCTTCGAGAGTTTCATGTAGTGGCTGTTAATGCTTGGACTGTTAAAAGCAGACTCGAAGAACGTGATATAAAACCACATAAACCACCCAATGGACCCAAACTCACATGAGCTCACCGAATGGCGCGACTTTAGTTTGCGCGCCAACATTTGCATTGGGCTCAACATCAATGGAGCCAGGTACTACCCTTTACTGACGAATCCGAGATTATGCTGTATGGTAATGATGTAAGGAGGAAGGTATACCGAAGACAGAGACAGAGAAGGGAGAGCATTTTGTGCAGTGCTGTATTTAAGAGAAACTGAGTTATGGTGGGGGTTCATGGACAGTCAGAGGAGGAATTTCCGTGAACGGCAAAACTGGACTTCAAGTTTGTGACGGAACTACGGCTGCCACCACTAAATGGCGACCGTTGCATTCGCCAATACCTAGAGACTCATGTTATGCCATATGGTGTGTTTGTTGGCCAAGATTTCATTTTTATGTATGATAATAATAATGATAATGCAAAGCGCACACTGAAGGAATCGTCAGGGAATAAGGCTAGCAAGAAGCCCAGATATGAATCCCATAGAGCGTTTATGGGATGAGCTAAAGAGGCGTGTTCGAGCTCACCACCCAGCTCCGCAAACCTTGCAGGAGCTGAAAACTGTCATTGAGGAAGAATGGGCGAACATTCCACAACACGTCACACTGTAGTTGATTGATTCCATGCCAAACCGCATGACGGCCGTCATAAACGTTCTTGGAGGCAATACAAGTTACTGAATAAAGGATTTTTTAGGTAAACCATTGTTTTCTTTAAAAATCCGATACAATTCTTCCGCATGAGAAAGGCAGTCAACGACTTATTACACTTAAACTCAATTTTTCCTCTACTCTGAATTCAAATTTGTAACGATGGCATACATACTGAAATGATTAATGGTTAGTATATCAGGTTCAAAACTGCATAAAAACTTTTTGATCAATCAAATATTTTTTTTAAGCTTCAGGCCATCAGAACTGAAAATGCATGGTGAAAATCCATTTAGGTGTCCGAGAATGTAGTTGCAAAAGTCCATACCTTTCATGCTTTAGCACGCTATCCAGATACGCAACTTTTCTGCACTTGATGGTCTGCAAGAGTTCACGTTTACGATCTACTCGTCGCAGGATTTCCTCATCAGCATCCAGCTGATGGCGTACGTCTTTACGCCCACAATTCGAACGCTTCTATACGTTTACTGAGCTCCACGTTCATTGTCCAGGACTCACATCCGTACAGAAGGATGGGCTAGATACAATACTGGAGGAGACGGTTGCCCAAGGAGATCTTAACATTTCGGCTGCAAAGAATTTTTCTCATGTTGGTGTTTCTCGTTCCTAGCGATTTCAATGCGGGTTTTTATATCCATCACACTATCTCAGTCTTCATTCTGCCAGGTGCCCAAATATTTATATTTGCAAACCGTTTTAACTTTTTGGCCTACTACCGTTATAATGGGATCTAAGTCGGCGTTTCTTGAGACAACCAGGTTTTTGTCTTGTTTATATTCATTCTGTGACCAGCTTTGACGCTACGCTCGTTAACGCGATCCACTACATTCTGCAGTTCCACCTCTGTAGACGCTATAAGGACTGTGTCGTCAGCATATCTGACCACTATCTCTGGCACCTCATCTTTACTAACCTTTGCATTCATGTGCCCCATAACAATATTAATCTCATGTCTCTTCGTAATCTGTGTCAGTTGTTCAACTTTTATATAAAAGTTTTTGACGTCCTGATCTAGTTTTTAGGATGTTGGAGCATACAGTTGGATAATGTTGATATTTCTCGGTTTGGCCTGTATTTGGATCGTCATAGTACGGTTGGATTTTGGTATGAAGTTAATTTGCGCGGGTATAGTTCTAGTATTTTTAATTACACCTCGTCATCTCGACATCTTATCTGATCCTGAGTAGTACATAATAAGGTTTTCATCAAATCCATGTTTGCCACAACCTTTCCATCTCACATCACCCAATCCAGCCAAGTCTATTTGGAATCGTTTCATCTCCTTGCTTTCATTATAGATCTTTTCTGGACGCAGTAATAGTGCAGAAATTAGTGCAGTGGTTTCCCGTTGCCTTCTGCACCTCACCCTTTTAAAGTTATTTAGACCATGTGAAGCCTCTTTCAGCCAGTTTCCCGGTCGGGTGTATGGTTATACCGCCATTGCTCGGTCGCCAGAGCCTCGTCCGTTATCTAACTGGGAGCACCGCTGATTACTGCCGCCGCCCTTCGGCGCGTACGGGTGAGGTTGACAATAGGGTCGGATAAACTGATATTTCCGTGATTATTTGCTGTTTGTTTAAATAATATCCTACAACAATTAAAGTACGCGACGTACAGTCAAAACACATATTTTCATAACTACATTTTCATTCCCCAGGTTTAGGTTCAAAAGCAACAATATCCGCTGTTCTATACGCAAACACAAACCACCCAGAATGGAAGACTGAATTCCCGAACTGGGTGGACCGATGCAAGCAAATACTCAAGAAATGGCGAGCCTTACCCTCTGAACAAAAAGCACCCTATTTACAAAGGGCGAGGGACAACAGGAGTGCGATAAGAATGAAGAAAGCTCAGCAGGTATGTGTGTTTGTGCGCTTCTCACATGTGGTGTGTGCTAACCCAACTCACTTACCACCGTGTTTCATATTGTGTGCTCCTTACACTACAGGAAGCTTCCCAGTCTACCGGTACGCGTTTTTGGAACTGGTTTATTTATCATTTACACATGTATCAAAATTAAAATGATGTAATTTCTATAAAAATAACATGTAATTTTATAATCAAAATTAATTTTTATCTACTAGTTTTTTAAACTTCATTACATTAAATGCAGAATTTTTACGAGCAAGTTACTATCTACATCTAAAAGTCCATTCGACTATAGAAAAAGAGGAAAAATATGTCTAGTGATTACAACATAAGTACTTATCCATTATTTTACAAATAAGATCAAATTAGTAGGTACCTACCTATTGGTAATCGTCGGTTTTTCGTGAATTGACGTGCTTTTATAAATCATAAATAGTATAAACAAAAAAATCAGTTCCAAAAACATGCTAAGTATTAATTTTACACTGAATATTACTCTGAAAACCGGTAACATACTAAAAGATCTTGTAATACAAGAATATTTACATAAAAATGCAATTTTAAGAAAATTAAACTAAAAATCATTTCGTAAGTTATGATTTTCAAATGTTAATTTCTGAAAATAATACTCAATAAAATGTGTGTCACCGGTTATAAAACCACGAGTGCTGTAGATTCTCTTGCTTGTGTCAAAGTTCATGTAAATATGATCAATTTGTAAAGGTCTGCTGTTGCACATCATTGTCGTGTATTCCAGTCAAATTACATGTATTGTTATGGATGTATGCGTATAAAAGTGGAAGGATCTACAGTGTTTGTCATTTATATCTATTGATATATCACCAATCGAGTATGCCCAGAGGACATATTCTTAAAAACTACTGTTCGTCTTTTTATTATCATTTAATAGTGAAGAATTTTTTGTGGGCTAAAGTTGAATTGCTAAGACAATATTTATAATTTCTCGGGGTTTACTATTTCTTGTGTTTGCTGTCGTTTCTCTAATGATTGATCTGCAACTGGACATCGTCGTACGTTTGGTTTGCGCTCGGAGCTTCAGGGTGTGTAATTAAACTCTCCCACATACAGGCGTGATATGAATTGCTATGCTATAATTGGGGTATTCACGGGTGATCATAAGCATCGCCTAAAAGAGAATTATCAGACGATTTTTATGTGTTCATCAGTTGCGTTATTCGCTACTAGAGTTAAAGGCCCTTCGCTTGCTTTTATTTTCTATTTCTCGTCTCCGTTATGACATATATAGACGTTATGACATATCGCGTCTAAATGCCGGTGATTGCGTCTATGTGTGGGATATTCACGTGTTGATTGGGGCGCGACAGAGCACGAGCAGCGCGACGAGCGAGACGGAGAGCAGCGCGGGATCGAGCTCGGTGCCTGTGGCGGTGTCATCGGCCAATAGCAGCGTTGTAGTGGGCGCGGCCAGCGTGCCGGCGACCAATAGCGGCGCGGGGGCGGGCCCGGTGCGCGCGCCCAACGTGACGGTGACGGCGGGCGGGCTCCTGGAGGCGGACGCGCACATCCGCGTGCTCACCCCCTCCGAGATCATGCGCACACTGCCGCGGCTCGCGCACACACGCACGGTACCCACGACCGCGACCTATCACTCGCATACACACGCGACACTACACTCTACCAGACTACCTTATTTGATATTGTTATTTGTTCTCACCACCCAAAGATTGCCTGGAAGAGATCGCTTTGGCGATAAGGCCACCTGTTATACTTTTCGTATTATATTGCCTTTTTACAACATGGGTTGGTATACAATAAAGAGTTTATCTATCTATGTACGTCATGAAACCTATCTACTATTTGCACGGATGATGTTAGGGCATTCTGCGCGCACCATAGACAACAAAAGTTCAAGCAATTATACAGAAACGTAACGTAACACGTCACGCGTACATTTTAGTGATGGGGAACCACTCACAGGTGAAAGGAAACATATCCCTTCATTCCGTTCACTACTTTTGATGAATTACAATTTGATTATAGTGCAATTAAGGTATTTTTGTTTGTAACAACGACTTGTTAGTGACATGGGTCGGAGCAGACTGAACGAGCAGCGCGAGAAGTTGGAGCTTAACGCTAACTTGGATGCGCAGCGTTATCTATCCCTCAATAGCTGTGGCGCGCACGTTGATAATGCTAATACTTAAGTACATTATCGTATTAGGCCCGTTATACATATCAACGCAATTAATAAGCATATTAATTGCGAGAGCTTACACCAGATTTAAAAAACACAACGTCATTATCGTAAATACTACACAGTTGTATAGCTCTATTATTAACATCATTTACACACGGTTATATCTAGACTTATTGTTTCGTGACTTTTCTGTCAGGTCGTGATCATAGTCGAAGCAACCCGACTGTAACGTGTACAATAAAATATTAACCACCAAAAATTTAAACAAAAAAATAATCACAGGTAAATATTTCACTAGTATGTTGATTTGACACTCATAAACACTTGAACACATATAGCAATAACACAACATATTTGTTCACGTCCGCGTGTATATGCGAGGTCCGTATCGAGCATTGTTGGGTGATCGCGCGACCTTGCACCCCGCGGTCCTACGCACTCCCTTACAGATAAATTGTCTAGATTATAACATCACCCAACAAAACAATTTGGCTGTTTGATGGCGTTGTAAGCTGTGTGATTACTTTTTTCTTTTACTTTAGCTTCTTTGAAAAAGTACCATCATCCCTCCCAAGGATCCCTAAAACGCCTCCCGGACGCGTGTCCTCTGTTTCCGTAATGTTGAACTATTATTTTATTTTCGCTTTGCCTTGGTAGTTGTTGGCTTTAACATTGGGCGCTGTTGGTGGCTGGTTGTGGTGTGCTAACATTCTAACATCTATTTAGTTAAGGTTTAATTTGCGTTGTTACGCTCGTGTAAACAAAGCTTTGTGAGGTAGACCTTAAGTTCACAGGTAATAGAATAACTTTCAGGTTAAGTCTTCATTTTTAATCAGTACTTCTTTAGGATCTGTTGTTCACTATGTGTTAATTGTTTATATGATTTTATTACAACTACATATTTCTCCAAATAATTTTATTGTAATGTAAAAATATTAACAAAAGTCACCTAACTTGATTAATAATATTATTTTCATTATTTTTATCGTTCATTTTATTATTGGTTTTATATAAATATGTAAAATATCTACATAATCGTATACTTTTGTTTGATTTCTTCAATGTTTTGGTTTGGATTTAAAGTGAATATTAATTAGATCACATTTGTAATGTTTTGTGTTAGACTCTCTATCAATAACATAGGCATGGACTATAGTTTTATAATTTTCTAGTGAAATTCAGTACTAATATTGTACATATAAAAAGCAGTCATAGTGTAACTGTGAATATGAACCTACTTCTTAGTTATGTTGGTCAGAGTTTGGCGTTTATATTACCATTTGTTTATAAATAAATATTTCAAACCAATCTTACTTGTGGTGCATCAGTATATAAAACGTTTATGACTACATCGACAGCGGATTGCTAATTGAATTTGTCTTAAATTTTACGAAATAAAAGGCTTTCGTTCTCTCCTTGCAAACAATGGGGTTTTGGCCCATAATCTACCACAGGGCCAGTGCAGATTTTGATGGATATTACACATGCCACAGATATTTTACAATGCTATAGCTGTAAATTAATTATCTTACAGCATGCTAAAAGAACTCACCTGTCGCTTCCCATTCGGTCTCACATAATGTGCCAAATTCTACTCTATTACGTAGACGTTGAATACATTGAATAACGCTCGCCGATATTTTACTCACCTTGCCGAATTCGGTATTGAAATGCTCGTACAGACAGAGTGTCATTGCTGATGATATCCGCCGCTATATAATCCTTTACCAAACTAGTTAAGAGTTAGAAACATGCCTTGTATACTGAACAATTCTGACCGTTTTTGGCCTTTGAATACTCTTAGCGACGTTGGTACAAACTCTGACCATCTTTCGCGTCGTGTTCCAAATTAAATGAAACTACTTTTTGTATTATATTTCATGTTCATGTTATAAAATTACAATATAATTTTCCATATAGTTATGATATAAATTTTAAAGTGTCCAGTTTAATTAGGAACATAGTACAAATAAAGTAGATTCCTAGTTTTTAGTCTGAAAAAGCATGTGCAATAAATAATAATAGTATCATCAATAATAGTATTTTGTCCTTCCGCCTTCCCTGTATTTGCAGAACTTTCTAACCGTTTTAAAGTTAAACCGTTCAACACAGGCAGTTTACAAGTTAATAAATTCTTAGATTTTTCAGACTAAAAATTCTTGCCTGCTTAGTTACAGCATGTTACGAAATACATAAGTGAATCCTGTTTGGTACACATGTACCAAATAGGTACACATTTTCACCCATATGAGTAACATGCATTATGCGTATAGGAACAAGAGCGCGCTTGCGGACAACAAAGAAGCGCGCGTGAGGCTGAAGAAGAAAGACATTGGAAACAGTTGCAGCAGATGAGACAGCAACAAACTCAGCAACAGCAACAGATTATACATGAGCAGCGGATACAAGGTAGATTTACATATAATTTTGTACTGATTTCGAGTTGTTATTAAAATCTTCTGTTATTTATTATAGGAAATTCGGGTGTCTATATACCAAAACTTCATTTGTTCCCAAGAAATGTAGTAAATGGCATGGACATGCCCATATGAATAAAATCATCTATTTATTTTTATCGCTAAAAATCCCGGGATTCGGAAAACATTGTAATGAATGTTTTCAAATTGCCGATTATTTTCTTAGAAATTTTAAAATAATACGACTCGTGTGCGCCTTGTTGCCAGTTCGTTCGGTTTTTGGCGGGCTCCTCTTCAGTATAGTGCTGTCCTTGTCTAACGCGCTAGCGCTGTTCTGCACCTACCACGTTCCTTAGAATGGTCACATGACATGATAATACTTTACTCGTGTTTTTATTTCGGTCGCGCGTGCTCATCTTTCGTACCGTGATTTTAATTTTTTTGACCTGGGCTACAATTACGTGATTGACGACAACGGCTTCAATTAACGAACTTTGATTAAAATGCGAAATTAGAAATATTTTTTTACCGCGTCGATTTAGTGACGATTTTGTTCAGTTGGTGGTTGGTGTGTTTTTTAGAATCATGAATTTGAGAAAAGTGGTAAGTATTTCTTTAATTTGTATATTGACTTAACTACCTATTGTTTCTTTACTTAAGCTCGAATATCTGTTGGTTCAGTTTTGTCTTCGATTAGGGCTTGATTACAGAAATGAGCCGGCAACATTGCATTTTGACGTTTTAATTTAATTCAGATGTTGAAATTATTTAGCGAATCTATATTTACATTTCACATATATTTTTCAGTTATAACAGAAAATGAACTAACGCTACGACCTCCCGTGTATATTTTCGACAATATCTATAACAGAAATACACTCGCACCTGAATCGAACTACCCTGCATTTTTATGTAAAGAAAAAGTTTTATGCAGTTTAGAAGTTGGCATATTCACCATAATTTTGCTGTGATATTGTGACAAATTTGTATTAACGAATTTGAGCCACATAAGAAAAGCCGAGTCACTTCTTTGTTTTGAAGAAAATAACGAAGCAGAAAGTTTGAATTGGTTCTTCATTGGTGGCAGTTCTTTTGATTTAATTGTGTTGTTTTTCAATAAAACTTTCGTTAAATTGATTTTGATCTTAAAATTATTGGTACTGCGCCCGAAGTAACGCGCAAGCTGTGGCTCTTCTTCAGTCTGAGCTTAGTCAGCGAAATATGAGTGCACAACTTCATTTAAGCCATTCTGCTGTTCAAAGAGTGGTACCATCGATACCTAGAGACTGGCGGCTTCGTTCGCCGTCCAGGGGGACTAGATTTCGAGTGATGACAGAAAGACAAGATCGGTTTATCTTCACGACCAGTTTACGAAATCGTCACTTGACCTACAGATCCAAGAACAGCTTCGAAAGTTTCATGGAGTGGCTGTTAACGCTCGGACTGTTAGAAGGATACTCGAAGATTGTGATATAAAGTCACATAAGCCAGCCAGTGATTCCAAACTTACACCAGCTCACCGAATGGCCTTCAGTTTGCGCGTGAACATTTGCATCGGACTTGATGTCAATGGAGGCAGGTACTCTTCACTGATCAATCCAAGATTATGCTGTATGATAATGATGGAAGGAGGAAGGTGTACTGAAGACGGGGAGAGCATTTTGTGCAGTGCCGTATTGTAGAGAAAGTGATCCCCCCATCATGGAAGTCTGAGGAGGAATTTCCGCGGAAGGCATAACTGGACTTTAGGTTGTGATGGCACCACGGCTGCCACCACTAAATGGCGACCGTTACATTCGTCAATGCCTAGAGACTCATGTGATGCCATATGCTGTGTTTGTTGACCAACATTTAATTTTTATGCATGATAATGCAAAAGCGCACACTGCAGGAATCGTCAGGGAATCAGGGAAATTGATAACGTCGATATCACAGTCATGAAATGGCCAGCAATAAGCCCATATATGAACCCCATACAGCATTTATGGAATGAGCTATAGAGAGGAGGGTTTGACTCTCCACCCACCCAGCTCCGCAGACCTTGCAGGAGCTGAAAACTGCCATCGAGGAAGTATGGGAGAACATTCCACAACACGTCACACTGACGTTGATTGATTCCATGCCAAACCGCATGACGGCCGTCGTAAAGGCACTTGTAACAATGCAAGCTACTGAATAAACGATTTTTTTAGGTAACCATTGTTTTCTTCAAAAATCCAATACAAGTCTTCCCCATGAGAAAGGCGCACACACGACTTGTTACACTTAAACTAATTTTTTTCAGTGCTCTGAATTCAAATTTGTAACAATGGCATACTGAAATGATGGTTAGTATGCCAGCATCAAAACTGCATACAAAATTTTTGATCGGACAAACATTTTTTAAGCTTCAGACCATCAAAACTGAAAATGCAGAGTGGCGCGATTCACGTGTCCCAGAATGTAGCTCCACACACTAGACTGAAAAGAAGATTTAAGACTTGTATTAATTTATTGTTTAATTTAAATATTGTCCTGCGTTAGTGTGCTACAGTGATTGAAATAAATGAAAGAATCAACGAGACTGAATTGGATGATCAATATTTGGCACATTTTTATGCTTTTGCACCACTTCTGTAGATCTCGATAGATCTTTTTCAATATTTAATGGATTAAAATTAAAAAAAATCGATTAAGTTTTGAAAACATAGCAAAAATAAATTATTCAATAGCTATTTTAATACCAAAGGTGAGTAAACAGCTATCTGACTGGATTTTTTTTATTCTACTCCACTCGCAATAAACCTTGTTATATTGTTAATTGAAACAAAACATGTTAGTTACATTTCAGATGTTTCAGGTAATATTATTCATTATCATTATCGAGTAAAGAAAATCACATTAAATAATTAAACCAACTATAATCTAAAATAATTAATCTAATCAATTATATTTTTTCTTAAAAATAGAACTATGTATATATTATTTTTCTCCTCAAGTTCCGTTATTAAAATCCCGGAATGGGTGTCCACACTAACATTTCGGTGGAAAAAAGTGAAGTTTAGGTATATAGACACCCGAATTTACCATCACTGGTTATTATGTATACAATACGGCTGTCTGAAAGGGGGCTCAGTGGGCCAAATAACCAAACTAGTGAAACTTAGTTAAAGCTAAACCAATAAATATTATACGTTTATACAGGTAGGGTTGGGGGTAGTTATATTGTAATTTAGCGATACAGTTATCGTATTATAGTTCTCATGGGTATCAATTTTGTCTTATGATTGTTTTATAACTCTGTCATTGTGACGAATAATAAATACCTATTGTTGACGACCGGCGCACTAATAATGGCTCGGCGGGCCGACCGGTCGTATACGAGCGAAAGACGCGCTAGTGTTCGCGGCGGCGGGTGACGACAGACGAGGCATCTGAGTGCCCAACTTGAATGATTGTATGCCGCTCGCTCTTCATGTATGCGGGGTTCTCTTGAGGTCGGCTAGTCGGAGGGTTTTCTTGAGGTGCCGGGTGGTCGAAGTGATACTCGTAGGACTGCTGTTTGACGACTGTGTATTTTGGCCAGATTGGCCCCATTTATATTCTCAATACAAGCTGCTCAACAAGGGATGTTTGCAACCGAGGGTTTCCGCCCTTTTGTCCAATAGCACGCTACCTCGCGCCGCCCGCATTGTTACGGCGAGCCGTTCCCGGAATCGCCGTAACGGTACTCTCGTCTTGTCTTGCTCCCCCACGTGGGAAGCGCCCATGCGTACCTCTCGCTCTAGCGCGTTGGTTTCTACACGACCTAATTCCGAGAAAACGCCATGCGCCAGATGTTGTACTCGGCGTCGCTCCTCCCGCGTGAGAAGCGCCCGCATGGGATTTGTTTTCTATCAATATTTAACTTTCTGCATTTATTTACTCAGTAACTATTTGTATGGGGTTTTAGGTCGTGTAGGCCTCTCATGTTAGTGTAGCGTGCTATCTCTAATCTATCATGTACGTAGGCCCTCAGTTATAACACCTCCCTCGCATCTCTCTTTATTGAGCAACTTGTACCAAATTCTCTTTGTAATAATACAACTTATGTTACTACGTCTTATCCTATACACGTTACATGATATTCTTATTCTAGACATAGTACATAATACACTTATTCTAAACAATTACACATTATATTCTTATTCTAGACACAGCACATACTTATCGCTACACAATTTTACATTATATACACAACTACGCAATCACTGCACATCACTCATGTCATGTTACTGTTGGCTGTCCGCAACAACCTATAGTGTATTTCATAAATGTAAACTTGCTAGTTGTGGTGTTGGTGAGTAAACATTGATGAACAACTAATCTTTATACACGGGCACTGTGTTATTTTGCTTGAAAATTCCTTGTTGCAATACAACATCAGTAACATTATATCGACGATTAAAAGTCTGTTTGATCTTATTGATTTCATCTTGATTTCAAAAGTCTTGATTTCACGTTTTAAACATTATTTATTTAAGGCGCTTTTTTCACACTTTTAATATAATGTAAAATGGACAAAATTGGCGTTTGAGTCAAATAGCCTTTTAACCGTCGTTATGTACATTTGAAGCAGCGATGCAACGGCTCCGTACACCAGACGGCAGCGCGCCGCCTACTCCCCCCGCAGTACCCGGGGCGCCCTCCCCCGTCCCGCAAACGCCCAGCGTTACCGAAACGCCCCGTAGCGCCTTCCCGCAACAACGGTTTCCGCTGCACTACGCCAACAACGAGGACATCAACAGGCAGCTCAGGGACCTGCTGCAGAGACACCCGGAGAAAATGTGGCCGCCGCGTAAGTACTGACGGTTTTACAGTTAACCCGTCTGATGTAACCACTCCCCCGCAGTGCCCCCCCCCCCCTCACCCGCCCCACAAACAGCCGGCGCTACCGAAACGCCCCGTGGCGTATTCTCCCAGTAACATTTCCCGCTGCACTGTGCTACTGTGCAGCGACTCATATAAACTAGTAATGGTTTCTGAGCGCTTCGAAAATAAGTTGTGTACCTTGATTTTGAGGACATTAACAGGCAGCTCAGGGATCTACTACTGTAAAGGCATCCGGAGACGTGATCGCCGCGTAAGTACTGACTACGGTTACCCCGCCTGAAGTCAGTTCTTGATTTTTGTAAAATGGTTTATTAATATTTTCTGAATAGTAGTAGGTACCTATATGTAACTCAATTTATGTTAAATTATATCATATTTTATTTACGTATTTATTTATTCAGGAACAAACAGTCACATAAAGTGATTTTTCTAAAATAATCTATTGAACGTTCAAAAGTCAACGATTCAAAGTCAGTAAATCTATTCAACTTTGTAATGTTAAAATTACTAAAGTCAGATTTTTTATTCGAGTCTGGGGTATGACATGTAGAACTGTCAATTAAGTGTCATCTCCGTACAAATTTCACTGTGTTTGACAGTTCTACGTGTCATATCCCCGACTCGAATAAAAAATCTGACTTTAGTAATTTTAACATTACAAAGTTGAATAGATTTACATCCAGATCTACTGTTCCGTAACAACAAAACAAAGCAAAGTTTATCTTTAAATTTGAACAAATTGAAGATTTTTTTAAATTGTCCATCCGTTTATTAACCTATACAATCATTAGTTACAAGAGGCCAACAATATCCAGATGTTTATGTATGATACACTTACTATCTATTTAAAAAAAATATGACCATGATTTTGATTCTACCGTTAGTGCCACGTTTCATTTGCCAAATTCTTATTTTCGAAGTTTATACATACATGTAACTAACTATAATTTTATTTCACGGTGGTCTGAAATATAATAAAATTACAGTGTAGTCGCCAGTTATTCGCATCGCGATTTGTACATAGCCTATTTTTTTTAAATATAATGTCTATGGTACAATCTGACAGCCCCGGATTAGACACTTCCTTTTCACGCGGTTGACCGGCATCGTGTATTATGTGTGTATTTGTATATAAATCTTTTATTCTTTTGAAATAACAATGTTTAGTGACAAGAATGATATTAAATTACAACAACTGTTACAGGAGAACCCACCACAGGTTGATACTAACCTCGCATCTATAGGCAAATACTATGTATGAGAAGTTAACAGAATGTTAATGTCAGATTTATAATGACATTTCCAACTTTATATACATCATCAAAACCGAACAAGAGGTCTAAGCAAAGACAAAATGCCTGAAAATTGTGAATTTTTATAGGCCCTAGTTCTTAATGCGGAATACTATATTAGCTATAATTATTGACTCTAAACTGAGGGATTAATATTCTACAACAGCAACAATTGGGAATTGTTTCAGCTATTATTGAGTTGAGAGAATGATGTCTAGTGATAGGAAATTCAGATGTCTATATACCTAAACTTCACTTTTTTTGCACGAAATGTTAGGTGGTCACACCCATCTCGGGATTTTAATAACGGGACTCGAGGGAAAAATTAATAAATAGTTCTAAATGTTATTTTTAAGACAGCATATAATTGATTGGTTGGTTTAATTATTTAATGTGATTTTCTCTACTCGATAATGATAATGAATAATATTACCTGAAACATTAAAATGTAACTTAACATTTTTTGTTTTTAATTAACTATATATATAACAAGGTTTATTGTGTGGAGTAGAATAAAAAAAATCTACAGTCAGTTAGCCGTTAACCTATTTACTCTTCTTTGGTATTAAAATAGCTATTGAATAATTTAAGATCGACAGGTGATTTGGACTAATCAGAGTCACTTTTAGTTGTCAATCTAAAATTTTGTCCTAATGAACACGGCGCCGCAGTTGCGTTGGCGTCAGAGACGCAACATCAGCAGGCACCGTCAATAGCCGAAGAATTGAAATAAATTATCATAATTTTTTCTATGTTCTCAAAGCTTAATCGGTTTCTTTTAATTTGCAAAATCCACATAATATAGAAAAAGTTCTCTCGACATCTACAGAAGTAAGCGATGCAAAAGCATAAAAATATGCCAAATCTTGATCATCTAATTCAGTCTCGTTGATTCTTTGATTTATTTTTCGAAGTCCAGGTCCCCATGTCCAAATCTATCCATGACACTATATTTTATCAATTAAGAATTCTTCCAATGACCAATTATTCTCACTTCGTCTAATATTGCCAATGTTTGGGTTATAGTCAAGTTATGCTTTTCTAAATTTGTAATTGCAATTTGAATGATTTTGTATGCAATTAAATGTTCATCGATATATTTATTGTAGTTCATTTATTAAATTAGAATCTGACATGGCCATCTTAGCATTTCTAATTGATATCGCTTCATTTGAATCAAAGGAAGATAAACTTCAGAAATCTCAAAATGAAGCGTTGGTGTGTCTCAATAAATAAATAGTGTCTCGCATAATAAAACGCTGTTTTGAGCCAAGTACCCCCCACCTCGTAATGACAGGCTGTGGAGGCAGTGACAAACTCGGATAGCGTTTCTTTAAACCACTCTGCTCGGAGCCTTTAAGAAAACTTTTTTAATTATATTTAACTATACTTTTTTTGAAGTATTTGTTCTGTCACTATGGAAAGCGCGATCCAAACAAGTAAAATGTTTCATGTTAGGAAATTTTCTTTTTAATATTTTACCCCCTAGAAGCATATACGCCGCACTATCCTTGCACATCATTAATACTTTGTTAACTTTACTTCAAATGCATCTCCTCACATATTCTTTAGAGCAGCTATACTCTAAGTGTGTTCCGCGGAACCCTAGGGTTCCGTGATACCTCTGTCGGGGTTCCGCAAGAATTTAGAAATAAAAAAATCAAAACACCTCTCTCTGGTCGCTCCGCGGCTGTGCGGACTCCGCGGCCGCGCGGAGACAAAACGCTATGAATGTTATTTATTTATTTATTTGTATTTGTATAAGCTTGTGTTACATTAGCTGGTACAATATCTCATAAGTTTGGTCTCAACAATTTTATACTTGTACAACGCGTTCGCTCTAAGTTTGCCGGTCTGTGGAATGCGCGTACCCTCCCCCACGTGACAACAAAACTTATAATGTGTCATAGTTTTACCCAAATATCTAACGTACACAATTTTTATTGTTACAATTAAATAAAAAATTTCGAACGTCATACACTCATACCTATCGCCAGCGGCAAACTTAAAACGAGCGGGTAGTATACTTGTAAG
Organism: Sesia apiformis; assembly: GCA_914767545.1. Classification (NCBI taxonomy): domain Eukaryota; kingdom Metazoa; phylum Arthropoda; class Insecta; order Lepidoptera; family Sesiidae; genus Sesia; species Sesia apiformis. The sequence continues at coordinate 16,544,065 of OU611953.1, forward strand.
CGCTCAGTCTCTTTGATAAAAGCCGCCTCTGAATTAGACGCTATAGTTGTCAACTAGCGACTTTCGTCTCTAACTTCAAAGGATAAAGTCGATATTGTTTACAACGCTATTTTTAAATTTCTGTTTTTATTTTTGCTTTTTGTTTATCAAAGGTGCCGACTCGAGTATTTTCGAGAATATTTGAGATCGAGTCTAGGACTAAGTATAAAAGCGGCGATCGCGCGTTGGCGTCGTCAGTTGATGATTAGCGTTCGGAGCGATAAGTTACTACCTACTTACAAGCTCGCTAGCGAGAAACTAGTGTTCATTGTTTTACTGCCTGCTGTATTCTGTTGTCTCAGTTTTATATTAGGTGTACAAATAAGTTTCCGCGGTTTGTCAAAAGATGGCCCCACCAGAAGGTTATGGAGAAATTATCAGATGTAAAACGTAATATCCCAAGTTTCGTCATCTGGCAACACCATAACCTTAAAGTACAAGTGATTCCGTATCAGCATCACGTAATTTTTTTCGTGCAAAAATGTCAAGTTTTGTGCCGAATAAGCATCATTTGCGGGAACTTTTGATTTACTTCTTTAATTTGAAAAAATCTGCAGCTGAGGCGCATCGATTGCTTCTAGAAGCATATGGTGAAGCTGCTTTAAGTGAGAGAAGTTGTCAGGAATGGTTTCAAAAGTTTAAGAACGGTGAGTTTGACGTGAAGGACAAAGAACGCAGTGGAAGGCCGAAAGTGTACGAAGACATGGAATTAGAAGTACTATTGGAGGAAGATTCGTCCCAAACGCAAAAAGAACTTGCACTTACATTACAAGTGACTCAACAAGCAATTTCACATCGTTTAAAATCGTTAGGAATGATTCAAAAACAAGGAAATTGGGTTCCATATGAACTAAAGTCGAGAGACGTTGAACGCCGATTATGCATGAGTGAAATGCTGCTTGCCAGGAATAAAAAAAAGAGTTATTTGCATCGTATAGTCACTGGTGACGAAAAATGGATTCACTACGATAATCCAAAGAAGAGAAAGTCATGGGTTAAGCCCGGCGAACCATCAACATCGACAGCTAAGCCGAATATTCATGGAAAAAAACTCATGCTGTGTATTTGGTGGGATCAGCTTGGTGTCGTGTATTATGAATTGCTGAAACCAAGCGAAACCATTACTGGAGCTCTCTACCGAACACAATTGATGAGATTGAGTCGGGCACTTAAGGAAAAACGCGCCCATTACTACTCCAGACACGACAAAATTATTCTTTTACACGATAATGCTCGTCCACATGTTGCGGCGCCGGTAAAAACATACTTGGAAACACTCAACTGGGAAGTTTTACCCCACCCGCCGTATTCACCAGACTTAGCCCCTTCCGATTATCACCTGTTCCGGTCGATGGCACATGGTCTGTCTGAGCAGCGCTTCACATCATATGAAGACACCAAAAATTGGGTAGATTTGTGGATAGCGTCAAAAGATGAAGAGTTTTTTCGACGGGGTATCCGAATGTTGCCAGAAAGATGGGGAAAAGTAGTGGCAAATGATGGAAAATACTTTGAATAAAACGTAATGTACTGTTCCTTCACAATAAATTCCTAATTTTTTATAAAAAACCGCGGAAACTTATTTGTACACCTAATACATTTCTTCCCTGTAGGTTCTAAATTTAGTCTCTTATACGCAGTAACGATTGTGCATTATTTAAACCCCACTATCCTGACTTGTAACATTATAAATAAAGAAGAATGGAACGTTGGCTTAAAGGTGTTAAACGTGTTCCAACAACATCTTCTAATGACGCTGAATGTTCAAAAGCAATGCGCGCGGAGAATTTAGCAATCACCGATCCAGAAGATGATGCCACGAGTGCCACGACGTCAAGCTCGACGGTTTCAAAGACGAAAAAAAGGAAGTATGATGAATCTTATATCAGTTTCGGATTTGTTGATTCCAACGGCTCACCTCTCTGCATGCTCTGTAGTAAACTGCTTCCTAATAGTTCCATGGCACCTGCCAAATTGCGTCGACATTTAGAAACCGTACACCCCGAGACTAAAGAATTTTTTGTTCGCAAAAAAGATCAGTTATTAGAAAGTCAAAAAAATATGATGCATGTAACACAAACTACCAACGAAAAGGCCACGGAGGCATCATACTTAGTTAGCTATCGCATTGCACAAGCAGGTGAAGCGCACACTATCGCTGAGAAATTAATAAAACCATGTGTATTAGACATAACAAAATGTATGCTTGATGAAAAATCTGCAAAGCATCTTTCTACTGTTCCGCTATCAAACGATACTGTTTCACGACGAATCCATGATCTGGCAAGCTACGTCAAACAAGAACTAGTTACACGTCTACAAAATACACGATTCGCTTTGCAAATGGACGAGTCGACTGATGTCGCTGGTTTGGCTATCCTGCTGGTTATTGTGAGATATCCATATAAAAGTTCTTTTGAAGAAGACATGCTTATGTGTTCATCGCTGCTTACAAACACTACCGGGGAAGAAATTTTTAATAAAATAAATATATTTTTTGAAGAACATAATCTCAGTTGGAACAATTGCATTGACATTTGTACAGATGGGGCCAAGGCGATGACAGGTAAAACAGCAGGAGCAGTGTCACGAATGAAAAATAAAGCGCCTAATTGTAGTTCCAGTCATTGTATTCTGCATAGACAAGCACTTGCGATGAAGCAAATGCCGTCTAATCTAAAATTAGTTATGGATGAAGCGGTAAAAATAATTAATTTTATCAAATCACGACCACTACAATCCCGATTGTTCTCATTATTGTGTGAAGATTATGGCAGCAAACATAAAACACTGCTGCTCCATACAGAAGTGCGATGGCTGTCTCGGGGAAAAACTTTAACAAGGCTATTTGAACTTAGAGCCGAGTTACAAATGTTTCTTTCAGCAGATACTTCTTTTAATTTGAAGGACCGTTTGTATGATAAAACTTGGTTGTTCCGATTGTCTTTTATGGCGGATATCTTTCAAAAACTTAACGAATTAAATTTATCGTTGCAAGGTAAACAGACAACAGTGTTTCAGGCCTATAATAAAATAACTGCTTTTAAAAGAAAATTAGATTTTTGGATCATTTGCATTGGTAAGAAAGAAATAGAAAGTTTTACGTTACTCAGTGAGTTTGTTAGCGAAAACGACTCAGAAATGTTTGAAGATAATGTGTTTGAAGAATTGGTCCAATATCTCAGTTCGATGCGCGCATCTTTTGAAAAGTATTTTCCCGAAGAACACAATACAAAAATTAAAGTGAACTCCTGGATTCATAATCCTTTTTTACCCAACTTGGAAAAGCCTGAAAACATGTCAAATGAGATATATGAATCTCTTTTAGAAATGTCATCAGACACAAGTATGGAGTCATTGTTCAAAACGACGCCTCTTAATGATTTTTGGTGCAGAATCCAAGATGAATATGCAATGCTTGGCCAAATGGCTCTGGATATTCTTCTCCCGTTCCCAACTACATATTTGTGCGAAACAGGATTCTCTACCAACGCAGCCACGAAAACAAAATATCGCAATAGACTGGACGCCGAAGCTGATATGAGACTCCAACTTTCTTCCATCAAACCTGATATCAAGCAATTGATGAAAAATAAAAAACAGTTTCATACCTCCCACTAGTTAGATTTTTTCTTTTTTAATGTTTTCTATTATTGTCCTTACCAAGTGGTGAAGTAAATAATAATTAGTAACTGATACATTGTACTTTTATTATGCTGATTAATATAGAATACACTTATAAAAATAATTGTTTTATTGTAGGGTTCCATCAAGTATTTTGCTTCCCAAAAGGGTTCCGTCATTTAAAAAGTTTGAGAACCACTGCTTTAGAGTATCGAGAACGAATTGAGAAATGGTAAACCCATTCACAGCCTGTAACATTTTACATGCAATCATGTGAACTCGACCAGATCCACTACCATCTCTATTTAAAGGCTTTACTAAAAAGTGCACCACGTATCTTCCTAAAAAGTCATTTGTGTTATCGAGTGAAAACCATAGTTTGCTGTTTTCAATATCGCTGTAAATACCTTTGAGTTTAACTTGATAAACTCTATTTAAATAATAATTATCGTAGCAAAGACTCACTCGGAGAAAATCTGTTCCTATGAATACACCTACAAATATATCACAGCAGATCACGGTATGTTACACGTAATCAAAAGTTTCCCAAAATCAAAAATTAAATCAACTTTTGGAGGCCTTTCAGAGAAACGGAAACGATCTTTTGGAGTCAATTGTTACTGGGGATGAAACTATTGTTCTTTACTATGATCCACATTCCAAAAGATAGTCGATGGAGTGACGTCTTTCTAGTGAAGCACCGCCCAGAAAGGCAAATGTGACTCAGTTCGCCAAAAAGATTATGGCTACGATATTCTGGGATTATCAAGGAACATTGCTTATAGATAAAAGAACCCTATACTACGGTGACTGGAAGCTGTTATGCTAACCTTATAGAGCAATTACGAAAAGCAATCAAGCAACAACGTCTTGAAAAACCAAGCAAAGGTTTGCGGCTTCTCGATGACAATGCTCCTATCTACGCCGCTGCAGTTGCGAAAGCTGCTGTTTCAAAGTGTGCCTTAACGGAAATTCGCCACCTATCCTATAGTCCTGACTTGGCTCCCAGTGATTACTATTTGTTCTCAAAACTCAAGGCCATCTTAAGAGGTAGAAGAGTTTCCTCTGATGATGAAGTGACCCCTGCGGTTTTAGTCCAGTTTGAAGACAAAACTTCTGACTATTTTTATACTGGGATAGAAATGCTAATTAAACGATCCGAAAAGTAAGTTCAAATAGACGGAGACTATATTGAAAAATAAAAATAGTTTCATGTACTTGGATGTCCTTTTTCTTTGTGAGGCCGGAAGGTTTTGGTCCTCCCCTCGTAAGTGTATATAGTCTGTATCTAATGTGAAACTATGTATACGTGTTAAAACTATAATTAAGCATTCGATAACTTGAAACTATGCTATTTAATTTATTTTACTCGTAAATATATAGAACATTTGTTTTCTATATAAACAGTATTAATTGCTGATTAATTTAGTACTGACAGATTAATTATAAAATCTATACATATAATAAAAATGTAACTGATCGCTGTCTGTCTGTCTGTATATGAGAAAAACTTATTGGGGGCCTTTATCAACGCAATAGAACCCAAAACAATGATTGTTAGAATTTTTGTCTGTGCGTTTGTGCGCGCTAATCTTAGAAAGGGCTTAACCGATTTGGGTGCGGTTTTCACTAATGTTACCACAGTAAGCTTCGCTTAAAATTTAGTGTTTGTTTTATTTCAATCAGTTCATAAATAAAAAAGTTATATCAATTTAAAGAATCACGTCGAATAAAGACGGTGTTTATAAACTAAAGTCCACGCGGATGAAGTCGCGGGCAACAGCTAGTGATAAATATCTTTTCATTTTCATAAATATCAAAATCAATATGATTTAAGTCTGGGTTAATTAAAAGAAAATGACCTTTTTATTTAATAATCGTTTTTAATTGGAGTAATACATATGTAATCAATTACTCATATATTAGCATATCCCAAGTGGCTATGGAGATTTAGTCTACCATACTATTTGTTTAAGTGAAACATTAGAATGTTATTTTTACATATGTACAATTTACATTAATTATATTTATTCAACATTCTTAATCAGTATTGTATTGTTATAATAACCATAGAATATTGTTCTGTGTAGTAGCCCATCCCACGTTTAGCTTTAAACATCTACACTGTAATTTAATTATATTTCAGTTCACCGTGAAACAAAATTGAAAAAAATAGACTAACTTACCATAAGTGAAGTCTGATTACAATTTATTTCTGATTACTGATTACAGGTTGAAAAACAAATCTCTGAAATCTGAAAAATCCCGGGCTGTCAGAGTGTAGCAAAGACCTTAATAAAAAAATAGTCTATGAACAAATCGCCATTACAAGGGAGAGACAGTATAACCACCGGCGGTGAATCACAGTCGGCCGAGTTAAAGGGCTCTAGGTGATGTATCTTGTAGAAAGACATGGTCTGAGACCACCTAAGCACGCTAAAGGTGTAGATGAAAGCGGGCATTACCCAGCCGTTATAGGCTCGGATTTTAGGGCTCGATTTTTACCATTAAGTTTTTAATTATTTCCCAAGCACCATTTTTATAGATTAATCTGGGAAACAAAATATTTATTCATGGTAACTAGGTTATAGTCAATAAGTTGACATACATACATTACAATTGTATTGATAGTCAGGCCAGATTTCATACAAAAGTGCCCATCATTCTTTGTTAGTTATTTTTCCGACTGGTCTTTGCCATCGTCGTTTTTGTCTAAATTAAGTTATTGTTTTTGTTTTTAAGTAATGTACTTACCACATAAAATATTTTTTGTCATATTTGTTTGTACAATAAAGGTGTGTACATTGTTGGCGTGCCTTATAATTAAATAAATGATGTGAGCGTTTGTCGGTAGAGTGCGGTGTGGAGGACAGTGGAGGTGGTGTGAGCGCTGATGGTCAGCCCTTCCGGCAGCCGCTGCCCGTGGGCGTGCGCCCGCGCGCCCCGCCGCCCGTGCTACCCGGACAGAGACCTATGCAAAGGCGTAAGTGATGCTTAGCGCTTTTCACTAATACCCACTAAGATTTGATTTTTTTTTTTCTTTTCATATGTGGCAATAGTGCAATTAGCACATTCTGGCAGTGTCAAGTTTTCGTCGTATTTAACAATTTCAAAGTCTAAAACGTATCCTCTCATTGTTCAGTCCCGTCGAAGCACGTCAGTAAAATGATAATATGTATACCAAGGACAAAAGAAGACTTCCCTTGGAAGCACACTATAAACGCAGTTCTATGCTTTCATTTAATTATCACAAACATTACGCATAAAACACTTTGAACACGGGCTTAGAGCGTTACATTGGGGGGATACCGCGGGATCGCGCGTCGGTGAGAAGCGCCCAGGCACGTGCCGACACCTGGTAAAAGTGTTGGCTGAGGGCCGGTGTTTGTTGACGGTGTGCGCGGGGGACGTCCACGTCTCCGCAGCCGGGGACAGTGTATCTGTGTAATCTGTGAGTGTCGTGTAAGAACTGCATTGGCAGCAGTGATTGTGTCGTCAGGGTCGTCTAAGACGTGCCGTGGACGACGGTAGCGGGGAGGGGCACTCCTATTTGGGACCACAAAACGTACAATACATAATCTTTACAATTCATTAAACAAAAACTCACTTCACTTCTCAAGTTACCGCCAAAAAGATATTTTATTTGTATACAGTGTGCGGGTACCTTAATAATACAGTATTCGATGTACTTTATGCAATGGCGTTCAGGGTATTAATGCTAAACAATTCCACTGTTTTATTCTTCTAATAAAACTTCAAGTGGAAAAGTTCACCTTAAGCGACAATCTAGTCTTCCTAAATCAGCGTGTTCTGCCAGTAATAATGACGTACGGTATCGAAACATGCACTCTGACCCCGACGAATCGAGCCGGCAGGCCTGATCAACAAGTTTCAGCAAGCGACGAAAAAGCTACGCTCGGGTCTCTTTAATGGATAGGATCAAAGACGAAGGAACTTTGTAAATGAGCCAAACTTGACAAAGTAGCTTAAAAGATCAATAAACTGAAGAGACTACAGAAGTCTTTGAGTGGAAGCCGCCTACTGCGAAGTGTAGTGTGGGATGCTCTCTGGCCAGTTTGATAGATAACAAAGAAAGCCACCAGTAGTGGCCTGGAGAGTAAATAGGAAGATTATGGAGACGAGTCTTGTTAGACAACTATATCCAGCAGGGGAAAAAGTAGGCTGATAGAGTGGCATAGTATGGTATACCAGGCCAAGAAAGTGGTTTACCTGTTTTTAATGAATGTTCTAACTACTGAAAATTCTCTAAGGCTGAACCTTTTTTTTTTATATAAGTTTTGTGTTTTCGAGGCTTCGAGATGACTGAGGATTACATTAATTTCCCCGATGCCATAAATGTTTTGCGAAAAGTACCTATATCGAACATCCTTTAGGTGACTGCACTCCACAATCAAGTGTAAGAAATCCTCCATTGTGTTACAAAAACTGCACAGTGGGGAATACTTCTTATCCATCATGTGATAAAATTTATTCAGGGGCATATGACTAGACCTCAATCTAAAGGCTAGAACAAGTAAATCCCAGGTGAGGCTGGGACAGTCGAACCATGGAACTTGGGGAGGAGTATCTTGTATAGTTCTACACCAAATACCCTTCGTCATATAATCCATCTGATAATGGTATCTCCATTTATTTGTACAAGTCTTTCTCACTATTGAAATAAGTTCTGTAAAAAAGGGATTTATGTGTAATGTGCTAACCATTAACTATAGCCTCTTTAAAGCGATCTGTATTTTAATTTCCCGTTACACCTATGTAAGAGAGTACCCAAGGTTAAACCTTGACATTGCATTGAAATACTGAAAGAGATGCACAATATGATGTAGTAGTTGACTGCAAGCTAATAAAAAGTCATACATAGGTTAAAGATGTTATTTTATTTTGATCTTTGTTATCAAAGCATCTAAATAGTTTATTATTTTCTACTATACACAAAATTTATAGTTCCTAATTTAACACTGGAAAGACGGGCATTGGTTATTTGACTGAATTTGAACTTGCATCGTTGATTATTTTATTACTATTTGTTTATATAAATTTTTGCCTCGTGACTTTTAATAAAATAGCATTAATTTCAAAACAAAAGTGTTTTACATAGTAATATGATTATCGGAACGCGTACAGAGACGACTAGGGTCATTTGATCCGTTCAATAGATGTATGCATTGTTATTGTGGATAAGTCTAAATATTTATTTTAATTTTATTGACTGATTTAATCGAGTTCCAGTGACGATTCAAACAGCAATATACCATTAGCTGCTATCCAACGCCGATAAGAGAGGCAGACTGTCCCGAAGACGAGTACGTGGTTGGTGTTCATTCCACGTCTTCTGGAAATACCGCTCATAGCAGTATGATGTCACCAAGCGGAATATTGTGGAAAGTCATTCCTGGAAACGGCTCAGAGGTACCAGGTCGCCGAGGAAGTCATAATGTTTTGCCTGAACCGCCTGCAATTAATGCCTGAACCGGGAAATGCGTATGCACGGAGGCAAATTGGAGGAAAGTTACTGTAGACTAAGACAGAGCATTGTCTCCCAAAGTAGACTGTAATTCTTCAAAAACACTTCGTAGAAAAAAAATTCAGGCAGAAGTATTTAATAACCGCACGAACTTCGATTTTCTCCATTTTGCACACTAATACAATTCCCGCCAAATGTAAACAACGAAAAAAAATATTGGTTGCAGTTTTTTTTTTATTATTCTTTTGGCACTGGCTGCTACTGAAGTTGAGATTCGAATGAAATATAATGCATGCATAATGCAAATATAAAATATAATTTAATGTAAAGTATCCGACACCAGAAACTTATTGATCAACCTAGTATAAATGATTATTTTTATTTTTTAAATTATGCTGTTACTCTATTATCTATTACTTATTTTATTTTCACTTTTAGAGACAGATTGTTCGTTTTTGGATTATTCAGGAAAGCAAGGAGGGAAATTTGGATCATAGTCGAACGGTCGTCGACCTGTGATCTCAAATGTTAACAGAGAATTAATGAGAGGCGAATACAAGGTTAATGGTTTTAGACCAATTGTTTTTTTTGCAGATGTGTTTGATGTTAGTCATCAAACAATTAGAAATCATTTACATTATATGGGCTTACATTATAGACATTATGCCAAAAAATATATATGACTGACGCTCATAAAATTGTTAGATTGAACTTCCCCAGAGAATGCTTGGATTTCGATTGAAGTAATACTTTTGTGAAGAGAAAACTTTCAAATTTAATCACCATGAACACTTACTGTTACAATTCGACTCATTACACAAAAGATCATGTAGTACTCAATGGAGAGACTGTTCGATTTTCAGTAAATATTTGGGGCTTGACAGCTATGGTGTTGAAGAGCTGTGCCACCACTAGCAACGGCTTTTATGTCGATGTACTACAAAATTTAATGTAACCAACCGTCAGAAATGTTTACCCGGATAATTAAATACCATGGTTTAATTTTTCATAAGACAATTCGTTCGTTGCACATGGCGAGATTAGTGTGTGACTGATTCAGTGCACAAATAAGTTGGCACTCATAATCTTACGATCTAAACCCAATTGAAAATCCTCGGGAGTCTAATGGTTGAAAGATGGTGGAACAGTAACGAAAGAAAAAGAGATGCTCTGGAACATCATAGTAATGAGATATGAGAAGAAATGAAGGATCTGATATCTGCTGACGCCTTGTACGATCAATGAGGAATCGTTTGCGAACCCTAATGGAAGCGAACGGCTTACACCCGATATTAATATCGTTATGTTTACATGTGATATTTATGTCGTTACATTGTCATTCAAGGGTGTTTTGTTCTTTCATAATGCTGGTCCAATTTGAAACCATTGTATATCGAGTCACGAGTCATATATTATATATATTATAACCAGTGGCGTAGCTAGGTAACCAAGGGCCCTGGGGCAAATTAAAAAATGGGGCCCCACTGCTATGTAAACTGATTAGGTTTTATCAAATAAAAATATGAAATATACAAATACTTTAAAAATGCTAAGCTACTTAAGCTCTTTTTTGTGCACTGCAGGGCAGGTAATAAAAATATTAAACAGTAACAACATAAATTACAATTAATACTTGGTGTAGGTTTGGCTAATAAAACGAAATAGAGAAGATTCAAGGGTTTATTATATAAAGGTCGGGCCTACCAACTGACTAAATAACAATTATATTTACAATATTTTCCTAGCTTTAGTTTTCGCAAAAGTATCAATGACTTCGTTTAAATCCAGGCTTGATGCGGTTTTGTTTTCAATTGCTATTAGCGATAAATGTCGGATTCGAGTTTGGTCCATATTATTTTTTAAATAATTTTTTATTATTTTTAATTTGCTAAATGACCTTTCAGCTGCTGCAGAAGTGACAGGAATTGTAAAGAATAATAACATTGCTGTAAATACTTCCGTTAGGTCGCATTCTAGCACTCCATATTTGCTCATTATTTCCTTACATAATTGGTGAACAGTCCATGCTTGAGTTAGTTGAGGTAAAACTAGGTGGTAAATATTAATAAATTGAAGTGAAAAACTAGGGCCTATTATATCTGAATAATTTCTTTGGAATTCGTCACACTTTTGTAATAAAGTTGCTTCATCAACATGACAGACTATATATATATGACATATGACTAAATATATGACAGACTGCACTCATACCAATAAAACGTGTATCTAATTGAGATATTACTGTCTAGTACATTATTGAAAATCTCAATTTTAAATATTTTTTCTCGGTTTGGAAATTGGTGATCAGCAGCTAATTCATCAAAATGTTTTTTAACTTTTCTTTGCCTTTTTTCTTGAAAATGGGTATCAATACCATATTTTCTTGCAGTTTCACTGGCTTTGCACTTGAATAATTCGAAATCATTTCTATAAATTTGCAACTTTGGTTTGGTCTCTGCTAAAACTTTACTCGCCCCGCCCAAATTGATGTCGCATTTTTGTAAAGTTTTGGATGCATAATTGATGTCGTTCAATACACTGTGCATGAATTCGCAAAGCAACACGAACTCGAAATTTAGCATTTTTGTTTTAATACTCTCTGCTTCACTACGCTCATCTTTATTAGGACTCTTTAGAACTATTTCTGATAATGCTTTGATAATATCAAAATAACGAAGTTTTATTGCAGATATCGTATTGACCCTACTGGACCATCTAGTCGGATTTAGTTTTTTTAGAGTGGTGTCCGATTCGCCAGTGAATTTTGACAGTAGATCCCAACGTTTGATGCTGTTTCCGAAAAAGTTATACAAATCTTGCAACGTTGCGAAAAAAATCTGTATTTCCACACAACTGCTAACGGCATCATTTATCACCAAATTTAAATTATGAGTGGCACAATGTACGTACTCTGCGTTAGGCTGGATATCCTTAATATGTTTTTGTACACCATTATACACACCACTCATCACACTGGCTCCATCATAGCCTTGCCCCACACATTTTTTTAAATCAATATTTTTGTCGATAAATAATGTTGTCACTTGGTTGACTAAATCTACTGCGCTATGTTTGATGGCTGCATAAAAGCCTAGAAACACTTCTTTTACTTCTATATCAATTGGCTGTCCATTTTCCGATCTGGTTATTACTACATACCTCACAACAATGCTTAGCTGATCTACCTTCGATATGTCCTGTGTCGTATCCATTATGATGGCAAAAAACGGTGACGCTCTAATTTGTTCTAGTAGATGGGTTTCGAGTTTGGTCCCCAAGCTCTCAATCATTTCATTTTGAATTGTTGCACTCAGATATCTTGTAGATCCTAAAAACATAAAAAAACACAGTTAATAATTATAAACAAAATAAAACGATAAAAAAACTTAGAAATAATTATTATTACCTTTGGGCATATCCAAAACTTGCCGCAAAATGTGATCATATCGGGCGACAAGCTCTACAAAGGACAGAAAATTTCCGTGGTATCCTTCCTGATTTAAGTCTTCTTGATGTCCTCTCAAAGCCAAAGAACTCTTTGCTAGGGTAAGTATGATATCGAATAACCTTTGAAGAACCATTTTCCAAAATGATGCTTCTTTGCGAATTTCATTTTCAAGTTCCTTGTCGATAGTATTAGTATCGTTTTTTTTCCAAAATTCATACACAGCACATGCTTCCGAATGGCCACTCGAACAACTGTGTTGTTTAATTCTTTCTGATAAATGCTTCCAATCTCGAATTCCCGTACACCAAACATTATTCCTTTGTGAAGCAAATAACCAGCAGGGTTGACAATAGGCAGCGTCTAGTATTTTGGAATAACACAACCAAAAACGATTAACTGGCCCATATTTAGAACACGAAACGTAGTACGATTTTGAAAAACACCTATTGTTCTGGTTGATGTCTGTTGGAAAAGGTCCTGAAGGCTGTAAAGGCCCCATATCAAGAATTTGACGTTTTTCGTTATCACTTAATATTTTGTTCGTGAAGTTTCCCAAGTCATAAGATGATTTATCGTACACATTTTCGAAAAATGTAGAGGTCTGTGGTTCCTCCAAACCCTCCGCTCTTATGTGTGTCATGCAAACATCATCCACGTTCACATGATCGGCGGCGGAGGTATCTCCAACTGTAATAATTGTCGAATCTTCTTCAGTAGGCTTCTCAACCAACACTGCAGTTACCACATTATTTGAGTCACTATCAATAGAAATATTTTGGCCAGATGTACTTGCAGAAGGCTGACTAAAAAACTTGTCAATTTTGGGCAATTTTTGTTTACTATCTTCTCTTTCTTGGCGTTGTTTGCGTTTAAATGCACCACTGGGTTTCTTCTTTTTATCCATAATTTTAGTTTTCTAATTTATTTAAACAATACAATATTAGATTGTGCTCGAGTAGGTAGGTACTCACTGTTCACTGACGACGTTAAAAGTAAAATAAAAGGAAAGAGAAACACAATGATACGCTACAAGTGTCGTTGAGGAATCCCCGGAAAAAAATTTATCACCGTTAGTGTTACCACATTTAACGGTGGAGACCATGAACGATCTCCTGCCCGCGGACCTGAATTAATGTACCTACTGCAGGTGACTTGCATTTTTTCACGATATTTCGCGTTATACAATGAGCTGTAGCCGAAATCTATAGATTTGACACGATTTATTGACTTAACGGACATCAATATGAGTGGTAAAATCAAATAAAATTGAACCACTATATTGACCAGTACAAAAAAGTTTATTGACATTAGCTTACTTACTCCTGATACAGTATTAATTTTTTAACCGTTCTCGAAAAAAAAATCTTAACTCGAATTCACAATAAAACGCACATCGATGAATAATAAAACGCACATATCACTATCCGTCAAATTGACAACACTGCCAACCTACAGAAAGAATTTAGGGGAATTCCCTAGGCATAACTTTTGAATTTCTCTCAACTGAGTTGTCATGATTAAAGTGGGGTTGCAACCTGTCATATTTATTTTGAAAATGGGAGAAATTTCCAAAAGTTCAGTTCGATCGAGATTTCTGGTAAGGATTCGAGGGCCCCCTGAGCTTGAGGGCCCCGGGGCACTGCCCCGCCTAGCCCCTAGGTAGCTACGCCACTGATTATAACGTGGTTTTTGTTTTTCTAAAGAGAAAAGGTATTTTGTTGCTCATCATTGTTATAAAATGAATACACACAGCAAAGACATTACGTTATTACAATAAAAGACAGCAGTAGTAAATGTCATTGTTTTTACAAGCGAAAATAGCCGTTATTGTTCTATGACCTGCACTGCAACGGACTATCAACCTTAGGGTGGTAAACCAGTTTCTTTGCCGACCGTACCTGCTCATAGAAAAAAGGGAGTCTTCTATTTTCAGAGCATCTCTATCATTGAACGTCGCGTGAGGCCCATTATATCCAGGAGCGAAAGTAGCCGACCATGACTGATCATATTTCTTTCATCCGCGGGTTGACATATATGTCGCTGAGTACTGTGCAAGTTTGGCTGGGAGAAAATGCTCTATAGCATTAAATTCGCCTTTCGTTACAACAATAAAGTAAATAAATAAATTGATTTGTTTGTTTCAGTGTATTTACAACAGCATCTGATACCGACAGAGAGTAGTCAAATGCAACAGAACATCACAAACCCGTCTGTACAACAACAAATGGTTGATCAGAAACAAAATGTCGTCTCCCAACAGAGTGGTAGGTTTCTATGTACAGTATAATTAATTCTATTCCACAATCTTACCTAACCTTTTGCCAATAAATCTATCCAATCAATAAACTAATGTCGAAGAATATCTCAAAGCAATCTTTTTCTAATACAAATGATATTTTTCCATACATGAACATAATTTGTCTGAGTATTTGACCTCCACAAATCGTTCTGCAAGTCGATTTAAGACATTATCGATTTGTTTTTATCGTGGAGAATAGAATTTGGTAACGGACTTCAAGTGAGGTTTGCGCCCAATAAGGATTTTCTTTATTTTTACCGCTGGCTTCTCGAAGTCGTCACCAACATTTATTAATATTCTTTGGCCAAATTACTAAAAATGCATTATCAATTTGTTTATGTAATATCTGTACAACGAATGACAATTTACATTAAACTTTCTACCGTAACATGATAAAATAAGGTTAATTTGTAAGCGTCAATACTGTATGATAAGTACACCAGACTATTTTATACGGCGCACTTTCTATGACAAAACTTTTGAACGGTGCATTATGTATATGTATCTTGTGTATTTTATCAATGCCTGTAGGTGTTTGATTTTTCTGCTACTGTATTAACAGCGCGTTATAAGATGCACTTATAAAATGCATTATACACGGGTGTACAACTTTGATTCCGCCGTTTTTTTTCTCGAAATTCGTCGCTTTACATACATTTATACATTATACATTTATGATTCAAAGTATTGTCCATCGCTGGCCACTACTTTCTCCCATCTTTCGGGTAGCGTACGAATCCCGCGTTAAAAAAACTGGTCATCTTTTGAAGCGATCCACGAATCGATCCAATTTCTTACTTCTTCATAAGACCGGAAGTGCTGGTCAGCCAGGACGTGTGCCATTGATCGAAACAAGTGATAGTCAGAGGGAGCAACCTCTGGAGAATACGGCAGGTGGGGTAGGACTTCCCATTTCAACGTTTCCAAGTATGTCTTGACTACTTTCGCAACATGGGGTCGAGCATTGTCATGCTGCAAAATAACTTTATCGTGTCTCGTTGTATTGCAGCCGTTTGTCTTTCAATGCTCGGCTCAAACGCATTAATTGCCTTCGATAACGATCGCCTGTGATTGTTTCAGTCGGTTTTAATAGCTCATAATACACTACGCCGAGCTGGTCCCACCAAATACAGAGCATGATCTTCGACGTGAAAACCACTCACGACACGTTCTTTCAGGCCTCACCATAAGTATTTGAGAGCATTCGATGAGCCTCAGCCGCAGATTATTTTATATTGAAGCAGAAAATTAAAACCTCCCGCAAATGACGAGAATTTGGCTCGTAAACTGACATTTTCAATCGAGAATAACTAAGATGCAGACACAAATCGACTAATGTTTCTATGGGGTTATGTTGACAGATGCCCAAGTTTATTGCATGACGTCTATCATCTATTTATTTTGACCACTACTTACCGCTAAAGCCATCTATAGGAATACGGCGAAAGCAAAGTTGTACACCTAATAAGACACATGCACACATAATCAGTTATATGACACCTTGTATTTGATGATGTACGAGTACATATCCTTGGCTGCACGAAATTCAGCTTTCATGTAACTGAAGGTACAAATATACCCAAAATTGAGCTCGTCACGTGCTTGTTATGTACAAAGAAGAGAGTCTTGTTGACTAGCATGGTGTCAGCTTGCAGGAATGAACCATATGGATCTATCGAGTTTGCACCTTATTTTTTATTTAATTATAATTTATTGAAACATATTGCACTAAACGGTGCAAAGGCGGACTTTAGTGCCTTGCGACATTCCCTATCAGTCAGTCCACGGGCAAAGTACAGAATATAACGTGCAGAAGAAGCGTTAAAAGTATAGGGATAAGAAACTTTACTGTATCAATGTGTTGCAAAGTCTGACTAAGTCAATGTTTCAGACATAATATAAGAGTATGGCCGCCAAAAATTGTACAATAACAGTCGTGAATTTGTAACACACGGTAACATACGTGAATGAAGGTAACACATGTGAGCTTCATTAAGTCTAGTGTACATATCTAAGAGAAATTCCTAATAATTTTTGGTGTGATATTTTTTTTTGTCAAAATAAAAGAAGGGTCCAGGCATGCTTTAATGGTATATTATATAACAATAATTATTAAAGTTTTTGGAAATTCTTTGTAACGTAAATTAACTTGGTAAATTACTTATAAAAAATTACAATTAGACTTCAAACACTTATTCTCTTCGTACCTACAAAAAATATAGACAAACGCGCATAGTACCCAAAAAAAATATGCAAGGCACAAGTAGGCCTGCGAGTTATATCTAACAGAGTAAATCTAACTTACAGTTAAAAATAAATTTCATCACTAATTCAATCTTTTAACTTTGTTAAAAGATTGAATTAGTGATCAAATTTGCTTTCCTGAGTATCTGATATTGAGTATGTACTTGGCGATATCTGTCTTTGAAATATAGAAGGTCATTATTGAAGTATCATAGCCTTTGAGAATTTTAAATGTTGTATCAGCATTTGGTATATCTGTGCCCTGTGACACATAGCCATCAAGTCTGCATTTCATCGCGTCACCAACCCCATCGGCGGCTCCTTTGCCATGGGAAGCTTCGCTGAAGTTCAACGTAGAGTGTGGGAATCCTATAAATTTTGTGTATTTTGAAAACAAAAAAAAAACTTTTTTGTTTATATTGGCCGGTGGGGCCGCCAGAAAAAATGTGTACAGTTGTGACAGCCGGAAATTCTGTTCTAATATGGTTAAGAATAGGTTCCAGATGGGCCCATATCGCCTCTGGATCATGTTCGTTGCTGGACGATACGGAAACAAATGCTTGTGGCTTGTTCCCATTTGTGTATAAGACAGTGTTTGTGTTTTGTGTACTTGTAGAAACATTATTTATTAGCAATTCTGCGTTTTTGCTTTCAGTTTTTCGATACATGAAATTAATGATTGTTGCTTTTTTTATTTCTTTTTAAGTGCTATAATATTTTTTGACATATTGCTGATTTTTGTGTGATAGTTTTTTTTAACAATAGCCAAATGTCTTTGATACTTTTTCCTTTCTGCTAATCGTGCTTTATTATCTGTGTGATTATTACTCGTGTTTTCTGCAACATTTTCTTTTAGTTTATTTTTTTGTCTATTTTTTCTATTTCTCCACTGTTTCCTTGGGATTTCTTTTTCATTTGCCGTCATTCGCTAATTTTTTTTATTTCTCTATTCCGCGCAGCATTTATTAAGTTTAGCTTCTTCAATCTTTTCTGGGTTGTTAGCTTGCATTAGCTCTCTGTACCGCTTGTGTTTTTCTGCCGCCGTTAATGCCATCTAAAAAGATAAATAAATTAAATATTTGCTTTAACACGCCAGGGACGATTTCTTGTAGTTAGCGCCTGTTATCGATCATGTATAAATATCTGTCTTTATTTATAAAAATAATAAAATGAGCATTTTAATTTTATTATTACAAAATTACGCACCGGCCCAACTGTGAGAAATCACCACTGATCTACTGTACAAATATACGAAAACACTTATTTCTCACAAAAAAGACAAGTTTGTGCAGCCTTTTAATTTTAGATTCTGTGGTGTATACTACTCTTAACAACTGATCACGAATGTTAGGTAACACATATAGTAACACACGGTATCATTTGTGAATCAAAATGACTGGACATAACGTAAACAATACTTATTCATGTAAGTTTTGAAGTAGTAGGACGCCGCATAGTTTGATTTGTTGAAATTTGTTATCTACACACACAATTTAAAATAATATAGTAAATTTGCATTCTTACCGTCCATATTCTCAGTTAAAAATATTAAAAACTCCCGTGACAAAAGTGTCGACTACCTTGAAGACCACTTTCACAGAAAACAAAATGGCAATTTCTTTCCATACTTGGCTAAGTTGGAGGTGGTGTTGCGATGACTAAAAAAATATTTTTACGGCCTGGGAATCTAGCTAGTTTCGTTATTATTTATGGTAACTTACGGGAAGTATCATTCGGGAAAAAAAAGTGAGACACATATTTAAAATTAGTTTTGTATTTATTTTTTGCATTATTTATTTAAAAGAATTAATTATAACTTAGCAAATTGACAGAATAATTCAGAAATGCCAAAATTTAACAAGTTACAAAACATTTGTGCATATTTATGTGACTTCAAAGTATGAGATGTCTTATTGGGACTCACGATTTTTGTATGGATATAAAATTAACTCTTTAGAAAAAAATTAAAATGCGCTCGTTAAATGCAACCAAATAGAACTTAAATTATTTTTATGAATAAACATGATACTGCGAACCAGAATCTATTTACAACTTATCATTAAATAAAATAACATGGAATTTTTAATACTCTATATTGAGAGGACAGATATTTTTTCGCAAATGTACAATTTTTGGCGGCCATACTCATAACATTATATCGTGTGAAAAATTTCATAACTTATGCTGGTTTACTTTTCTTGGACAGCACCTGGTGGCGAAACCAAGCAGGAGAGTGGTCAAGAACAAGGCACGGATGAAATGGACATGGGTGATATGGACAAATTGGAACAAGATCCTGGCAATATTGGCGAGGTAAGGACATGGTTTCTACTTTTAGAGAGCCTATATAATTTACTTTCTATCCAACACTTGATACAACCAAAAAATATATTCTTTTACAGCCGAGGTTTTATATACTTTTAAAAAAAATATTTAGATGCGTTATGGAAGAATCCTTTTTTGCGTTGTCAGTTAAAAACTGTGACAAATAGGTGACATTTGTGGACAGTGAATGCGTCGAGCGAGTGAGTGTTCGCAGAAGTGTGCGCCAACAAGTCGGTCTGACGACTACTTGCGTTGAAGCTTGTTGCCGCATGCTTGTATTGGTCGTAGTTTTGTGACCGTTTCCGACATATATATTGTATAACTAGCGGTGCCAGCGACTTAACGTGAACTTGTGGTTCCCATGGGAATTCTATAATAGATCTGGATAAAGAAGTACCCTAAATATTAACCCGGGACATAAGCTACAACTATGCGAAGTTTCATTAAAATCGTCAAGTAGTTTTTGCGTGATGCGCGTTCAGATAGATACAATTTCCGAAATTTGTTGTTTTGCGATCTATCATTCGTAATTTATATTTTGCAATCACTTTTTCAAAAATATTTTATCTACATACACAGCTTTGTTACCAATTTATTATATGTATAGATTATTATCGTTACGTCAGGTGGGAGACATCCTAACGGGCCTCGGCGGCGAGGACGATGAGGAACTCCTAGAGTCGCTGACGGCTGAGATGGGCGAGCAGTTCAACATCCTGGAGTACGCGGACCCCGAGCTGGCGGCGCTCAACGACGCTGAGCACATTCTCGACGGTCTAGAGCTGGCGGACGACGGTATGCCCGAGAGGCACGCCAAACGGGAGCCCGAGTGAGTAGCTAGCGTAGTAACTGCGGCCCTCTTGTCCAGATAGATAAAATATATCAGGCAGGCGACACCCTAACTGGTCTAGTATGGTTAAAAAGAATGCTGGCGCGCTATGTTAGTGCTATCGATCCTTAACCGTTTTAAACTTGAGCTTCTAACTACAAGGGTTTAAGACCACCAAACACTAAAAATTGGCACTTTAACGAACATTTCAATATCTTGGAGTACGCGGTCCTCGAGCTGGCGGCGTTCAAGGACGCCCGAGTGAGTATCACTAGCATAATAACCACGTAATGTTGCCTTAAGAACAATGCTGCCTTAAGAATGTTATTTCACCGTAAGAACGTTATATTCCCCCAAGGACATAATATTGCCGTAAGTGAATAAATTAATGAATCATTTATTGACCTAATAACAACTCACTACATACATTAGAATCAATATAAATATGAAACACAAGTATTTGTTACTATGCCAAATGATCGTAACTCAGCATATGTTACAACAAAAGTTGCACCGCAGATTTTCAGTTGCAGCCGTAAAATCTGTCAAAAACTAAAACTGTAAAAACATAATACTGTCCAAAGGACGTCATATTACCGTAAGGCCATTAAAACGTAACGCTCGCAGGATTTTGCCTTAAAATTACTATATACATAAGTGTTTTGGGAATGAGTGAGATATGCTAGAGTCCATTCCTATCCCATCCTTCTCCATTTTCCCCACCCTTTCTTGGAATCCCTTCGTAAGTAGGCAACGCATCTGGGAGCGTGTCAACATCAATTCAGTGTTATCCACTTACTACCAAGAGGACTTTCTGCCGGCCTGTCACCTTATTACTGTAAAAATTGTTTCGAAAAATAAGACAAAGAAAATAATTAGGATAAGGAAAAGTAGAGATGTAGTAATAATTTTCCAAATTTCCAAAGTCATGTAAACACTTCCGTAAATGTAACTTACGTATATATTGTGTTTTTAGGGACGAAGCCGAACACAAAGCAGACAACAAAATGGACAGTGAACTGCAAAAAGCTGTGAAGAATATAGAAGGGACCAAATCAGACGTGAAGCCGGAGATAGAACAGATAAAGAGTGAGATTCCCGAACCGAAGCCGGAAGGAGCCCCGACTGCACCGGGTATGGGACAGATGTACCGGGAAAATGTGCAGAGAAGCATTTCTCATAATGAACAGATCGCTTTACAGGTAAGTTGCGACATATAAAAAAAAAACGATAAATACGACGACGGAGAGTCGACGGAGTTCCTCTTCGCGCGGCATCTATTTTTTTTATTGTCACCAGAGAACTTAAATTTAACCCACCTTTAAAGGACAATGCCAAAAAATTCCCACCCATTGAGTAGCTCACGTATATGAATTTAAGTAACATGAAAAATAATATGAAATCTGTAATTTGTAATTGAAGAACATTTGAAGAACTTTATTATTATATATTACTTATTATAATATTATATTCCTTTAAATAGTAGTTTTATTTTATTGTTGTCGTTTCGATGTCAGCCATGTTATCTATTGCTTGTTTTTGACACACACTACATTTCACGCAACAGCAGAAACTAACAGTACTAATTATCGTACGCGTGTAAAAAACTATACAGAAGTAAACTAAACCAATATTATTGAAAAATAAAGTAAAACTGTTATTTAGCATAACGATAATTTAACAATTAATATATGTAGAAAACAGAACGTAACGTTCCAAAACGGGCGATTGTGATCCAAAACATGTTATATTCGCTCTTTGACAATCTAAATTATGCGGCGTCTATTTTGTGTTATTAAGATAAAAAAGGATGCATCATATTTAAATTGTATTCAAACTCATTACAAATAGCGAATAAGACACGTTGTGGAATACACCCTATGTGGGTTTTTCATAACTATTCTATTTGTGGACAAATGACACTGTGTCTTCTTTGCAGTCTTTTAAATATTTTCGAGTTGTTGTATACTAAAATTATACCAATTGTGTGCTGAAATCAACAAAATGGGACCAATGGCTTTAAATGAATTAAAAAACTAACAAGCAAGTGTTGCGCTTTCTATACGCTAATTTTTCTGAGTAATTATAAGCTAATTTTACAACCGTTCCTGGAAACTGTTCTGTACCTATTATTAATCTGTGGCTATCAAAGATTACAACACAACAAAAATCTTTCATATCCATACATGGAAACTGATAGCTGGGCATCGTCCCATTCAAATTTGGCCATTGTCCTTTTCTGCCACCTATTTTCTGTCAATTTAGTATTTTCTGTGGCTCATTATTTATCTTTATAAAACGTATGTGTTTCGTTGTCAGTCAGCAATGCAGGCGATCAAGAGCGAGGTGAAATTGGAAGGCGGTGAGAGCAAGAGTGATGGAGAGTGGCGCGGCGTGCTCTCGCCGCAGCACCGGTCCGTCTTCCCGCAGGTGTTCGCGCACCGCATGCAGCTGCCCATGCAGGTAACAACGTTACGAGGGTTCGCGAACAATGCCGATACTCCCGCCGGTGGTCAAGTACGTCAAGGTCAATACAGCTAGTGTTGTAAAAACGAGCGAATAAACTACATTAGTTCGGGTGACAGTCGAGGCAATGATCACTATTGCAATGTTACTGCATAGCAGTGTGTGTAGTGAGCGTTATAGTCCAAGTTATTAATGTTAGGTAGTCTTAATACTTTGTAGTTAAAAGCGAGTCAAAATTGATTAACGTTAACATTCAATAGCACTAACATAGCGCGCCAACGCTAGAGCGCTGAACTGTTCAGCTCTCGTTTTAACAACACTACATACAGTTGCTTATGCATCTATTGATATTACTGCTATGATGTCTCACTTCACTATACCAGCCACTTTTTATCATTAGGTGTTTTGTGGTGATAACGCACTATGGAGACTCATAAGAATGCCATAGAAATCGCCCCGGCTGGTTAGGCGATGTTTTATGAATTTATGAATGAATTTATTTGCATAAGACTTCGTTATTTGTTGAGTTAACATATCTTACAAGTTCTTGCCATATTGGCTGTGAATTTTAAATTGCAAATCAATAATTTATCTATTAAAAAAAGTGTATAATTTAGAATGTAAAAATTTCCTTTTTTTTTTGTCAAAATCTTGTATTTTCCTTTAAAAGTTTAATGTGTTTTAATGTCAATGAGTTCCATAATTGTTATATCAAAATAATAATAATAATAACAAGTATAATATCAAATAACTGTCAATTAAGTAAGAAACAAACGAATCAACTTTCTCATTTATTATAATATTAGGGGTTAAAGTATGAAATTGCCAATTTGTACTGAAAAATTAAAACTCGTTTTTTTCTAAAATGTAACATATTTATTTAATCAAAATATTTACCCTCATTATCTGTACGTTGTTGCTATCTAATCGGAAGTTCATTTATGCCTTTGCGATAGAACTCTGGGGATGTAGATTTGACAAACTGTGTGAAAGCATTTTGTACTGCCTCTTGAGA
Organism: Sesia apiformis; assembly: GCA_914767545.1. NCBI lineage: Eukaryota > Metazoa > Arthropoda > Insecta > Lepidoptera > Sesiidae > Sesia > Sesia apiformis. The sequence goes on from OU611953.1 coordinate 16,567,839, forward strand.
AGAAAATTTTTTACCACGAAAATCTCAGACCATGAAGATTTTATGTCAATTCAAAGTATCTATTACTATAAAACGGCAATTTCATACTTTAACCCCTATTATATGTAACAATTATTAATCACAGAATATTTTGTATTGCACCCAACAGCAACAAGGCGTGACGCAGAGGCCCACGCAGTTCAATCCAACAGCGGGCGCGCAAGTCGGCCAACAAGTGGTACAACGGCCCCCTGTGCAATTTGCGCCCTCGCAACACATGCACTTTGCACAGGTAAGAAATGTGGTTTTATTGAAAACAATTAAATACTGTTAAAAAGTGATCAGAGGGAAATCAATATAATTTGGTCGAGTATAAATTAAAAGAGAAGTTTATTTTGTAAGAAAAACAAAGGCACGTCCGTCCAACGCTACGTCACAGTCAAGAGGGAGACGCAGTATCAAGCGCACTAGGCGCGAAGCGGTGCCGTTGCATTTTTTCGTAGCACACGTTGCTGTCGTCACTAAGCGTAACAATGCTACGCGGTCCTACGCGTTCTTATTCCCACCACTTCGCTCAGACCCCAACATCCGTGTCGTCTCCGATTGTACAGGAAAATGAATTGTGGGCAGGCCGCCGACTATAGGTAAACCGCCGTAACCTTACCCTCTAATGTTTTGAGGGATGCCGGACTGGTGATACGCTCGCTCATACACGATACGACGCAATGACTCGATCTCTTAAGATTTAAGTTATATCTTCGGATGAAAACGGAATTTAGTAATTTTATATAATTTAGATTTATAGTATTTAGTATATTATGTTATACTGGATGTCCCATAAGTAGTGGATCAAGCGGATTCTGGAGACAGGGGGGGGGGGGACCTATTTTTCTAAAAAAATCTCTAAGGACTTCTCATAAAAATGACCTAATATGAAAATATTGAATAAAGTATGTAGATTTTCAACATTTTTTTTATGTTAAGGGATAAAAAAATAATGTATCCTTAACAAATGTGGTCTAAACATTTGTTAAGGACTTTCCTTTCGTTACATTAAAAAATAAGACATTTTATTTAAAAAATCTTAACTTTGAACGCGTTTTGGCGTTTGACCGAAGCCTGTGTAAAAAAAATGTACTGCACATGTTTTGCGCATTACTTTAAAAACTTTACAATTCATGCCGATTCTAAAAAGCCATAATACTGTAGTCTAAAAGAAACAAAAATCATTACTTTTTGGGTGAACATTTGAAGTGAGCGTGATTTATTAAAAATTTAGTATGACTCGGCCTGTTGTTATTCAAGTTCACGGAGACAAAAGGCTCGGAGGTGGCGAGCACTCGCCTCGCCGTTCCCTCATTTGTTAATTTGTTTAAGAAATTTAGTGACTTGCTACTAGCTTGGTACTGCACACGTGTTTTACTTCGCCCTTTTTACAACTTAGCTGTACTTTGATCTTCGCTGATACTTTACTTTTTGACCTGTGCTTGATTTCGAACTTAGATTGCGCTTGTGATTTCGATATTGTTTAACTTGGTAAATACCGTACACTTTCACGCCTCGTGAATATGCAGATATGCATTTCGTTTACGGTACATGATGGAACGCTCGCCAAGCTGCACGGGAATATCGCAACCATTACCCAAACTGTGATCGCTATCCAGATTACAGTCTTGATTTGAGTGCACAACTCCTGTGCGGAAGGTAGGATTCCTGGTAATCTAATCCGAGAAGGTAGACCAAGGGCAATACACGAACGTCCATTACAAGAGGCCGTACAAGAGGACCTCTCCACAAGTGTCCGCCGCATTGAACGACGCACTGGAGTTGCAAGAACAACTGCACATCGGATTTTAAAATTACATAATTTGCATCCCTACCACGTGCAACGGGTGCGATCACTGTTACTTGCCGACTTTCAACGCCGGGTAAACTTCTGCAGAGAAATGCTACGCCGTTGTAGAGAAAGCCCAAATTTTTTGACACCGTATTATGGAGCGACGAATCATGTTTTAAGAGGATCGTAGTTTTTAACACACACAACCTACACCATTGATCTGTAATTAATCCTCTAATCATAAGAGATGATCGCTTCCAACATCAGTTCGGTGTCAATTTGTTGGCGGCCATAGTCAATAGAAGAGTGATAGGTCCGTTTGAACTTGTGGCGAGACTGAATAGCGTACGTTACCATCAGTACCTGCTAAACGAGTTTCCTGGTTTAATTCAAGACGTGCCTCGAGAAGTGCGTGATGTGATTACAGCATAATGGAGCTCCCGATCATTTTTATCGCATTGTTACGAATTATTTAAATGAGTATTCCCAAATCGATGGATCGGTAGGGGAAGCACAGTGGCATGGCTTCCGAGTTCACCGGATCTCAACCCAATCGATTATTTTCTTTGGGGATACATCAAGGAAGCGGTTTACGGTAAAGAAAATAAAACTAAACGGGAGCTACGGCAAAAATTAATTGCTGTAACCGATATTGTTAAAAACAATCAAACAGCGCTAAGAGCTCTGCATAAGAATTTCTAAGACGATGTCGATTATGTATTAGAGTTGGTGGGAGACATTTTGAACATTTGTTGTAAAAATAAAATAATACAAAATACTTAGTCATATTTGTTTCAATAATAAACCTCGACAAATCCAACATGTCACATTGTACTTACCGCCACGTTTCCTCTTATTATGGACATTTAACTTAATAAAGTAACGTTTGTATTTATTTTAAATCATAGCATTATAGATTTTTTTGAATTATCCTTCTCTTCTGGACACATTGTTTTTTTTCATGTTTTCGGTTTTATTTCTTCATAAATCAAACGTAAGACAAGATTGAATGATCTTTTATTCAATCGGCAAAACTCCCGGAACTTTTCTTCATCAGATTTCAAATGTCTTTCTATACAAAATACGGTGGATTCCTTTGTCATTTCTGCTTTTGAAGATTTGATCAATTGATTTCCTGTCAAGCTATCGTAATGTAGCAATAACAGCTCGTCATCCTCTTCTTTAAAGATGTCTACTAGAAAGTTGCCTATAGCCATTTTTTTAGTTCTATACGATCTAGTAGTAATCACACAACACCACAGGTAAATAACGGACGAATAACACTGACTGATCAACAAGTAAAGTAGAGGCGCGCAATAGACTGACATCCGAAGCAAGGTGTATCGTCGGTCGTACACGACTAAAGGGCGTGGCTATCGCGTGATTCTGTCGTGCACGCATCTGTCGTAGCCGACTCGACTCACGGAAGTCCACCTTAAAACAGGCTTAATCGCGCGCGTTTGTCTCGGGGCTCGGAAGGTGCCTCATGCATTTCCATACTGTCGCAAGTGACGCGCGCGTCTGTCGCTAGAGACGCGTGGTTTGTTTGTGTATTTAGTTTACACGTGTGTTACGCATGTCTAACATTATGAAGATCGCCGCATAGGCATCGCCCTCAGTAATCGCATAACAACGGCACCGTGCACGAGACGCTGACACTGCGCAACGTGCCTTACAATGACGTCGTTCCCGCCAGCCCGTCGAATTTCGACACTGTTTTAGACCTAGCATTGGTCAAGACGCATATTTTTAGATTAATATTTTAATTTGTTATATTAGATTACAAAAAGTGGTCCGTGTTAATAATACTAAGCGTTTTCATACAAATTCCATTCCGCCTATTGATTTGTGGCTTTGGTCTAGTTTAAAAGTGGTGCATAGCTTAATGAATGTGTTGGTGTGTGTGCTCAGGGCGGCACAGCTGGCGCCGTCGGCGGCGCGAGCAGCGTGAACACAGCGCAGATAGTGAGCGCGATGACGGCGCAGGTGAACGCGGCGCTGGCAGCGGGCCGTACCATCGCCGCCGGCACGCGGCTCGTCGGCGCCGACGGGGCCGTCGGCGTCGTGCGCCCCGACCGCACCGTCGCGCTCGCCGCGCTGCCACACGCAGGTCACTGTGCACATAACGGCATGTTTCCAATAACAACAAACCCTTTTTTCGGATATAAATAATTTGCCTCATTTATGCGCAAATACGAATACTACCTGTAAAATTAATATTTTTTTTAGTTGAATCAGTATTTTTTTTAGTTCCATTTAACTGATTTTCATATTAATCCTTTTTTTATCTAAGAAAAAGAATCTATAAGAAAGTCTCGTTTATCACACTGGCTTTTACTATTCGATAAGTATTCGAGTATCCGTTTAGAAAATGGCGAATACGAATGCTTAAACTGATAAAGTTTAAGCATTCAAATGTTAATTTAGTATATTCAGTGCCATGTGGTGTCAGTCGGCTATAGAATAGCACTACGCCATCTCCTCCCGTTACACAACCTCTAAAAGAGTGGACTCGCCAACCCGCTTTGCCAGCGTGGCGTTTTCAGGCCTTATATTCCTCATGCACGAGTCAATGTGCATGAGGAGGCCCATGTCCAGCAGTAGATACTGAAAGGGCTGGTTGCATTTGCATTGCATTCTAACTTGGGTATGCATTCAGCTCATCTGGATAACATTTTATAAAATGCTTGGGCTCTTCTCATCGCCTATATCACAATCCTCGAAGACAAGTCTTCAATCAGTGTGTCCTGCCAATTGACGTATGGTGCCTAAACATTGGCCTGATCCTTAAGTTGAAAAGATCCTTACACAATCGTTGAAAGAGTTACGGAGAGAGTTTGTTTTTCGGGATAATATCCGAAACGATGAAATTTGTCAAAGAACTAAACTCACCGACATAGAATTCACATGCTGAAATGTCAATCGTAAGGTCATATTTGCTGCAGGAACTCCGTGTCCAGCAGTGGACGATAAAAGGTTTGGTGACAAAATAGATAAATATATGTGAACAATACGAAAATATTAAAAATGGTTCGTTGTGTACAGCGGGCGTGGGAGTGTCTGGCGTGTCGCGCCCTCCACCACCGCCGCCGTACCCGGGCACGCTGCGGCAGCCACAGCCGCCGCCGCCGCCGTACCCGCAGGTATGTTGCACACAAACACACTCACGCACACACACCCACACCCCCCAAACAAACGCTTATCACACTTGAGCGAACTCGGTTTGACCACGCGCCTTAACAAATTTAAACCTTGCGATTTACCGTCGGTTACGTCGCGGGCATTGTTAGTGTAGTGTGTCGCAGCCTTTCCGAACGTGAAGATCAAATCTGTATAATGATTAATTTATAATGTAATAGTTTAGTTAGTGAATGTAGTCTTAGAATAATCTACGTATATAGCAGGCAGTAGTAGGCACACTGACAAACTACTTAGAAAATTAGGTCTCGAGTATGCCGAAGTCGCAGTCAGGGGCCAACGCTATATAAAGATTATACCTTAACCTTGTCTGTTGCATACCCATAGAACGTTCACTTCGACTCTTCGTTCATTACGATTATGTAATTAAAGAAAGATAATATTATCGAAAAAAACTTTGCTATTATATACAACACATATCTGCTCCCTACAATTAAATAATTATTTTTAAAAGAAATATCTAATTAAGTAATTGAAAGTACTAGAAATAAGTCTATAAAATCAGAATAAAAATATAAAAATAAAATTAAATAAACCTTCAAAGTTATAATAAGTTGAGGAAATAACAGCAGTATGGAGACGTCATTTTTGAAGTGCAATTATAAACAATCAAAGTGTCAGCAGTAGCTCCTCACCTCTAATACTCTTAAGTTAACATCTACCCAATTTTCTAACGAAGTCGGAAAATCCTTTTTAATATGAGTTTCTCATTTTTTTTTACCAAAAAAGGCGGCAGACGAACATACATACAGTCCACCTAATGGTAAGTGGATACTGTAGCCCATAGATATCCGCGATACATGCCAACATCAGTCCAAAATGACAAACGTTGGCACGCCCGTGAATGCGTGAATGCGCTGCCTACATTTAAGCTATCAAATCAGCCATAAAATAGTTTAGTTTCATCAACTAACATATTATTTAGGTTCCCGTCAAATCGAGTTCGCATTAAAGAATATTTTTTAATATTTTGACTTCAATTTCATAATCATAGTCAAAGTTAAAAACATTCGTAATAAACTAAATTCTTTACTTACAAAATATTTGAATGATACAAACGAATACTAACGAATACGAGTACAATAACGAATACTAATTTGTCGAGTAATGCAATAGACTTATTGTAACATTGTAACATCTTGGAGGATTTTTGGATACATTGTCGTGCATGCAGTAATATTTTTTATCTACATGTTTTTTATTATGAATTTGCTTTGACATTATTTTGGAACATGTCAAAACAAGTTCAAAAGCTTTAAGTGTATGCTTTGGTTCACATTTACAAGCCACCTTCGATGTTTGTGCCAAGTCAAAAACATTCCTAAATGTGAGCCATTTAAGACGATGTTTTTATACCGCTTAAATTGTTGATCGCATCGCTGACTATGTGAAGTTGATGAAAGTAACATATCCAGAGCAATATTAATTTGTCTATGCGTTGGTGGAGGACTGATATGTAAATACATAGTAAATATCATTGCGACGTCGCTTGTTTAATTGTCGACAGGCTTAGAAGACTAATATTGCATGGGTATATTGATGATTACACTTATTTTCATACGAGTTTCTCAACAAATGCGCCGATCTATCCCGATAATATTCCGTTGCTGGCGGTTTAATTCATAGCTAATCCGTAGTCTAAAAATTAACTTTTAAATGTTGTCATAAGTTTAGAGTTTAGAGCATTTTAACGTACATAATCCATACTACACCATCAGCCTGTGCCTTCGCTGCCGGATATAGTCCTCTTCTAAGGCTCATCACTACATGGTTTTCCGCTCTTTTCGTTCAACTATTATGGAACATGTACGTATGTAAAATGAATTATGGTATACGTATTAAATAAAAACTCCTTCAATGTAGACGCAAACTTAGTTGTAGAAAAGCAAAAAATGCCCTTAATTTTTTTTTATAAGTCAATACATTTAGTTGTATTGCAGAAAAAACGATAAAAACACGGGAAGTATAAATGTTCTTATATGGTTCACTAATATTATACCAACTTCTGATCTGGACTCGGGCTATACGTTCACGTTGATGATTTGAAGTGGTACTAGCAATCTTCTTAGACATATAGAGAAGAATGATAACCAAATTTCTCTGTAGTCAAACCACGAAGCAAAAATTAGCTAATGACACCTAAATACTAGTGATATGTAGTTTAATTTAGTTGATACATAGGAAAAATAGAGATTTTTAAAATATTCAGAATTTTATTGCCACTGGTTTAATTTTTTATACGTAAAATTGTTGATGTACGCCAGAAACTTGTATGAGACTGTGTGTCGTGGTAAAGTAGGGGGGTCGAAGGTCCCCAGACAGGCGGTAGAGTACATGCGTGTTGTTGCATGTCGGTGCGATGGCGCGGCAGGGCTATGACGCGGACTGGGGCGACTGGCTGCACCGCCGCCCGCTGCTGCTGCAGGTCAGATATACTACCACTCCCACCTAGTGTTGGAAAAATGAGCGTTGAGCGCTCGACGCTCGAGCACTGACTGAGCGCTAATGAACTTTTAAGACTAGCGTTAAAGGCTAGTGTGCGTTATAGTCTTAATGTTCAATGTTTGATGGTCTTAAACTCTGATAGTTAAAAGCTCGAGTCTAAAATGGTTAAGGTTCAATATCACTGACATAGCGTGCCACCGCTCGAGCGCTGAAGCGTTCAGCGGTCGTTTTAACGACACTACTCCCACCGCCTCACCCACCACTACCGCACCTGCACCTGCAATACAATTACCCTTACCTTCACAACGATCTCTGCTCCTGTCCTTCATCTGTTTAGATACGCAACTTATTTGTTCGACTATTAGATCTCGCGTGGGATTTTATGTACGATTCTAATGTGAGTCACAAACGTCTTGTTTTTCTGATAAAAATTATCACGTAGTTTTTATTGCGATATATAGTGCATTATTTTTTTCTGAAACGTCCCCACAGCGTATTTATTAATGTAATAATATTTTAAAAACTTTTCAAGCGATATATTAAATTACCACTTTTAGTTTTCTTCTCCATGGTATAAGTATTAAATAAATGGTGATTGTAAAAGAAAGGTGTACTGGCCAGTCTATCCACTACAATTTTAGAAATCCTTTTCCTTCCTACCTCTTCCTTCATCTTATAAAAGTCATCGAGTGTGAAAAGCCTTGTCACCGCTACCACTTTTTACGTGTCTGTTTTAATGCTTTTACTTTGCTTGCTCGCCGCACGCATGCGTACTGACTAACCTTTGAACCTTTTCAGCATCCCCCTAACACAACAACACTAACTTTACTATAAGAACATTATAATAGCACTAAATAATAAAATGTAATAATAAATAAATTGTAATATTGAGTCTTTTGTAAGCTAGGTTTAGTTCAAATTGCCTGTCTCATCTTGTTCCATTTGTCTGTTCCGGTGATGGGAGTCAAAATTACGGATTGGTTGCGGATTATATAATTCGGTGGCGGAAGAAATATATACAGAAATGTTATATTTATACATTCCATTTAGAGACTCGAAGAATATCAATCATTGTCAACAGTTTTAGATACTGCGTTATATTTCACTTATGTGGTTTCTTTTAAGAATAGAAGAATATACAGTGTTCCTTATTTTAAAAACAGGGAAGTAATTTAGATTGGATTTGTATACCACACATTTGTGCATTTAGCAAATACATTCAAGGCAAAATAGTGCTTTCTTGTCTTGTCACAGTAAAATATCTACATTCTTATTACCTTGGATTTGCTGCAAATCATCAATAATAAATCGTGTTTTCGAATTGTCATTAGACCTGAGAGTAAATATTTTCAGAATGATAAATGTACTTTCATAGAATGCGGGAACTATACGAGTACCTATCTAAGAAAACAAAGTGCCAACGCGAATTTATAGAATGCCCGCTATTTCCAATGTTAAATGAAATTGACATATTCGAAATATTACCAATTAATATGACGTGATGTACCCGACATCCTGTGGCAAATTATAGTGTTATGGACCTGCTGCAAGATAGACTACCAGGTTTTGAAGTAACGTCATTACAGAGATTTCTGTTTTTTCTATTTAAGTTTTACATTTTCCTTAACTGAAAAAAAATTATGCCTCCCGTATCTTGTGCGGTGACGAGGTTTGCAGCGGTTTCAAGGTAACCTAGTACATTTTTATTAATTAGATATATACCAATATAGATACTTTGGCACTGTGTCGTAGTTTCACATTTTTATTAATTGTAAACTTGCTGATAGTTTATGCACTGATCTATTAGTTTATTTTCATGCTACCTAACTTTACTAGATTGAGTAATTATTTGTGAGAGACATCGTACTTCTTATCATTCACAAACTGTAGTAAGAGTTATTTTGTGTTAATGTAAAAAAACTTACTGTAAAATTAGTAAACACATGTTTGTCCATGATATTGTCTCTGTAGTTGTATCGTCCTATACATATACATGCTTCGGTATTGTTTCACTCAGCTAATCTTCTATCCAAGATGAGACAGGTATATTATAGATTAGACATCTCTTAATTTCTACCAATACATACTGTTAAATCCAATTCCTGAATTTAAGCAATCTACGTATAAAGATATAATTGTATTGTATTAAAATATCGTTCAAATTTTCAATTTTATTATTCAAAAGGCATGTTAAATAAAAATATAAAAAAAATTATAATATAAAACGCAACCTGCGACGAAGTCGACGGTGGCGAGCGATAGCAGTTAACTCGTGACGTGATAGGCAAAATTTAACCGTCAGAACGTAAACCAGGAGCAACCGTTGCTTCTGGAGGAGCTCCTGGAGCAGGAGAAGCGTGAGCAGGAGCGCGAGGGTGGCGAGTGGGGCGGCGGCGTGGGGGCGGGCGCCGTCGTGCCGCCTCCCGCCGCCGCGCCGCCGCCGCCGCCCTCGATCCCGCTGTACGCGGGCATAGCGCCGCCCGCGCCGCCGCCGCCGCCTGACCGCCCCGTCACCGAGGCTGACCTGCACGCCGTGCACATCTACGAGACCTGGCTCAAACAGTACAACGCGTTCGCCGCCGACCAGCTGCGCTATTATGAGGGCGAGGTGCAGAAGCTGCGGAAGATACGCAAGGTGAGTGTGTAGTGCGCTTCCGTGTTCGTGAGCTTACAGTAGAACGTAGCCTCCTCCGAGCCGGCGTTACACGTTTATTTACAGGTTTATTTACTCGCGGCGTACTCGCACGGGGTTAATGTCGCACCATTAATTTTGTGATAACCGAATGATACTGTGTACTAACTCGGGCTCCACTCGCATTACTAACCCGACTTTCATTTCTAGTGGTACACGTGTGTTGCCTTTTACCATTGCAGTCGCTGAATAGCAAGCAGCGTCAGCTGCGTAAGTCCGGTAACGAGCTGCTGCCAAACGACGCTGCTGAGCTACGCCGCGTGTCTACTGAACAGCAAGCTCTGCAAAAGCATCTAGAAGCCGCCAGAAAGCAGGCTCGGCAACATAGCATGCTTATACAGGTATAGTATTCTTAAAAAAGAAAATGTTCTCAATGATTTTAGAAGGTTTTGATTCAAAGAACGAAAATATTCTTTCAGGAATACGAAACTAAGCACCGTCAAAATAATCCTCAATTAGCTCAGCAAACAGTGATAAGCCAGCAACAAATGACCACGAACCAAACAGTGTTCCAAAACCAAAATATGTCTCAATCACCTCAACAGACCGGTGTTAACCGACCGATGCAAATAGGCTTGCAAGGGGCTACAGTACAACAGCAACAAACGCTCATCCGCACTCAACAAACTGTTCTAAATACTGATGGTCAGCAATTATCCCAACAGAGAATCGGGTTAGTGACGTCACCCCTGAGTGCTCAAGGCAGAATCCTCCAAGGAGGCCGTACGCTCGTTATAGAGCAGGCCGGGGCACCACAACAACAGCTAGTGAGACAATTATCCGGAGTACAAGAGAGACCGCAATCTGTGGGAGGCATGGTACAATTCGGACAACAACAATTAAGTGGGGTGCGAAATGCGATGCCCGCGGGAAGTCAGACTCCCCGACCACCCGGTTCGCGACCCGCAATGTCACCACTACATGTGCAGTCCCCACACTCGCAATCCCCGTTACACTCACTCGCACCGCAATCTCCTCTCCATCATCTCACTTCTCCGATGCAATCGCCACTACATTCCCAACAATCTCCCTTACACCACACGTCTCAATCTCCTTTACATCCGTCTACCCAGTCACCTCTACATACGCAGCAATCTCCTCTTCATTCGCAACAATCTCCAATGCATGTGCCGCAGTCGAGTCTGTCGCAACAGTCACCGATGCATCCCCAACAGAGTCCGATGCATTCGCAACAGAGTCCAATGCATCCCCAACAGAGCCCAATGCACCCACAGCAGAGTCCGATGCATCCCCAGCAAAGTCCAATGCATCCACAACAGAGTCCAATGCATCAGCAGTCACCGCTCCACACGCAACAGGGTCAAATGTCCACACAGCAATCACCGATGCATCCACAACAAAGTCCGATGCATTCACAACAGTCGCCGATGCATTTGCAACAGTCGCCAATGCACACGCAGCAGTCGCCGATGCACACGCAGCAGTCGCCGATGCAATCGTCGATGTCACCGCAACATTTCTTGCAACAATTACAAGCTCAGAGAACAAGTCCTCAGCTGCCTACTCCTAGTAGGAGTCCCCAGGTTTGTTTCACAAACTAAGCTTCTATGTTACAAATGTTTCTTGAAGCTAATTAAATGTCAATCTTTAATTAAAATTTCAGTCTTGAGCTCTACAGTGGCATAAGAATAATAAATAATACAAGTATAAAAATGAAACTCGCACGCCGAACGCGTTCAAGGTCGCGATAATAGCCTATTTTTTCACGTCGTAACACAAGCCGTCAGTCAGGTACGCGCCGCGCCTAGTGTCATTTAAATATAAGTTTCCTGCCTAAACTTATACCTAAGTACCTACCGTAACTACTTATTACTTGTACCGTTTTTGTGGGCAACTCATGTACCATACCATACCATCAGCCTAAGTCTCTTCACTGCGGGATATCAACCTCTATATCAAATATAGGGATATATTTGCCACCATACACGATCCTCGGCTCTTATCATCCAACCCCCACCGGCGAATATCTTCAAGTCGTCCACCTGACCGGAGGGCGTCCCACACTGCGCTTCCCGCTACGTGGCATCCATTCGAGGACTCGTCTACCCCCATCGATTATCGGTCCTGCGGCAAATATGACCTGCCCATTGCCACTGAAACATGCCGATTCGCGCATGATTCAAAATTGTGTGCCCGAGTGCTTTTTCATCATGACAATGCACCTGCACATCGATGTTGCAGGCGCTGCCATCCGTACGGGTCGGTTTAGTTGATGCAGCATCCGCCATATTCTCCGGACCTAGCTCATAGTGATTTTCACCTTATTACCAATTTGAAAAAACACTTGCGTGCTATAAAATTTCACGTAGATGATGAGGTTATGTGCGCTGTAAAGTCTTTTCGATACCCAGGATCAAGCCTTTTTTTCAAAGGGAATTGAGCAACTTTTAAAACGTTATTCAAGGTGTATTAGATTAGAAGGTATACGTTACCGAAACTTTCAATACTTTTCCAAAAATATATTGATTAACCTAGTATATTAAATACAATTTCAGGCTTCTATTAAAAAATGACTTTAACAATGTGATGTGTATGCCTGTAAGTGATGTGCCACACTATTACACTGCAAATAATGTTGCTATATTATGTATTGTGTGCTCATCGTAGATGTGCCTATTAATAAATAAATAACCGGCCGGACGCACAAATTGCAAACTTTCGTCTTCAAGCATTGTGGTATAGGCGACGAGAAGAGCCGAAACAATTTCCCAAATGCTGCCTAACCATTTTGTCTACTCTGGGCAAAAATTCCACCTAGGCAATTCCAAGTTCAGCAAGGCGGCCCATAGACGCATTCAATTTGGGCAACTTGTGTAGTTTAAAAAATAAATCAAAATAATTGAATTGGACTTGGATTGAATTGATAAGGATAGGATTAATATCAGGTATCTCAAAAAAATGTGGTCAGGACTATAAGCAGAAATAGCATCCACTCTCATGCTTTCGCTCTCACTCCTAAAGTGTGTCTACACGTTTGCGAGCGAGATGGCGAGTACGTTTCTTATGGTGCGAGTTGTAAACACTGATACATTGCCACCTTGCTTTTTTATAAAACTACTGGTAAAAAACGTGTACTTACAGCTAATAAAGTTTATCAATATATATTTATCATCCTTTATCAATATATATTTGCAACTAACTTCAATAACAGCTTAGAATTCTAACTACTCGTACATATCTAGACACATACTTATAAATAGTGTAGTACAGTTCTACGTTGCATCTTCTGCATCTTCTTCATCAGATGCCGTTCCGAATGTCACATTTTTTAGCCGATATATTTTTAATTCTGTGTTCTGCTTTCGTCAAAATATTCTCTGACAATCTTCATCTTCTTTGGTTACTAAAATCTAACGATACATCATTTGAATATCGCCAAACAAAACAGACTGGTTTCATACGTCATCTCATTAATGTGGAGCCATCAGGCGCCCACAAGCAGTTTATCATTTGTTGTTGTTCCCCACAATTATTTGTTGTTTGATCTTTTACATGATGCGTCAAAAACTATTCTGTATCTAGTTGTTTCTTTATCTTCTCTTATTACGACATGATGTGACAAGTATACTGCAATTTATTTCTATCTTCACTTTGTACTTCTTCTACATGATCTAATTTTATGTATTCTTTGATAACTCTTATGTATTCTTCTTTCAACTTTTGGTTTGACTTTTCGTTGAATTGCTTATCGTAACTTGATAATACCTCAAAGTGTACCGCATGGCTGACTGACGTTTTTGTAGAACCAATTCCAGTTGTGCGGGCTTTATTTCGCGGCTTTTGGCACATGCACAAAAGAGATTCCTTTCTATACCTGTATTATTTACTATTTTTATGTCAGTGGGAAGTTTTAAGATTGTCAGATAAGTCATTAACTACTTCGGTATAACTTTTTTTATAGATATATCAACAATCACAAATTCAGAGTCCCGTTGCTTCGCATTCCCCGCAACTACAACCCGTGAGTATACAATAAATAATTTATTTTAGCAGGAAAAACAAATAAACTTTAAGTAACTTTACGGTGAATGGTTTACAGTCTGACTACACAATGGGCAGATTTCCGCGGCCAGCGCCCGGCTGTTCGCCATTGCCCACACGCTTTGCTAGACCTCCACATCATCAACAAGGTAAATATTATTTTATACCAAAGAAAAAAAAAATCATAATTATCAATTTAATCATCACCAGCCTTTTTATCGTCGACTGCTGCACACGGGCCTCCTCACGCACAATGTAGTGCACATTGTTCAGGGGGAGAGTGCACTCTGGAATCCAACAGCCGTTGGGCGCGCTCAACTGGCCACGTTACCCTTCTCTCACAAAAGACTACCTTGAAAGGTACCGCATTTCCTACTTTATCTTATTTCCCTAATGTACATACGTCCCATCCTATCCCTCTCCATTTTTCCAAGCTTTTCTCCAAATCCATTCCAATATCTCCAAAGGTATGCAGCGTATCCGGGGGTGTGTGTGGGGGTGTCGGGGGGGTGTTTGTCATTTTGGACTAATGTTGGCATGTTTTGCGGATGTCTATGGGCGACAGTATCCACTTACCATCAAATGGACTGTATGCTCCTCTGCCGCCCTTAGTCCATAAAAAAAAATTGTCTTATCCATGAGGGATGTATAGCCTTAAAACACCACGCAGGCGGCGGTGGTTGGCGAGTTCACTCTTTGAGAAGCGGTGTTGTTCGTCAGAGCTTGTGGTAGCGCCTTTGTTATCCCTTAAGGCTCGCGCACATTACAGCCGCGTGCGACTTTAATGTAATAAAATTGCGACAATGCACATTACAGACGCGGCGGGCCGCAACTCAACGCAATAATTTAAATTTTTTAGGTGTTGGCATTCTATTCCTCACGTCATCGCACAGCGAGTAACTCTAATTGCGTCCGTTAACTGCGGTGGTTCATCGCACATTGAGGCGGGCCGCGTAGCAGTGCCGCTTGGCATAACATTGGTGCATAAATATGGCGCATAAAGCGGCCCGCCAAAATTTTTTATTTTTTCAAAATTTCAAAATAGCCTATATTAGACACGGATAATGTAGCTTCCTTTTTGTGAAAGAATTTCTGAAATCGGTTCAGTAGTCTCAGAGATTACCCCCAATATACCCACAAACACACAATTTTACCTCTTTATATATTAGTATAGAGTATAGATAGACAAGCGATTCGCCAGTGCGCTGCACTGCGGCGCGATGCAGCCCGCCTGAAGTGTGCCATGGTTCATACAAAATGTATGAAAATGATTCAGGAGAATTTTCGCAACGTGCGCTGCGGTGCAGCCCGCCGTAAAATGCTCGAGCCTTTATTTGCTGTTTGCGACACCTACTGCAAGAGGTGGGGTGTTGCTATTCTAAAACCGGCCGACACCACATGGCCACACGCAGTGATCAGTTTAATACATTTTATTAATTGTTATCAGGTATGAGAGTCGGTGTACCTTTTGGCAGTCGCCAGCAGACGTCGCCTTTGGGCAGTCCGCAACCGCTACCTTCGCCAGGAAATCCCAATAACGAATTAGCTGTAAGTAAATAAATAACAATATTCAAGAGTCGTTTCTCATCAAGACGGTTTTATTAATTAATATAATAAAATATGTTTTCTGCAGCGTCAACAAATGCTTCAACGTCAACAGTATAGTCCAATGGGCGGAGCGCCAGCGTCGCCATCTTTATCTCGATCCCCGCATGTCCCGCGGACGCCTACCCCTTCTGCCTCTCCCGCAGCGTCCCCGGCCCCTAATCATCAAGACCATGGCGGAGGTGGACATCATTCCCACCACATGGCTCCCATACCACCAGGGTATAGATATTTCAAAGTGGGCCTCTTCGGCGGAGCTCCCGTTTGGCCAAATAAGGACGATGAAAGACGCAGACCGCACATAAATAAAGTATCTATACTGAAACGTAGGACTCCACCCCGGCCACGCTTTGCCGGCAAAACTGCTGCGCCCAGCACTTCTGACGATAGATCTTCAGAAGATATTAGTAGTCAAAGCCCGAGAGAATATGTCTTGTACGCATCAGAGGGTGTCGAGTACACGTCAATGTCTGAAGAGGTTCGCATGGGCTATGCCAAAGACGATGATGAAGATATTACAGAGATCGTAGAGGAGCATTTAGATGATACGGATATAGTAGTAGTGGAGCCCGGTGCGATATCGCCCGAGGAACGCATCGCCACCGAAGAAGATTTCGAAGATTTAATCGATAGTGGGAAACAGGATGATGAGACAGAAGAGGATACGACAACTTCGGAAAAATCCTTGACGAGAACAGAGACCACGACTAAAACAGTCGCTGTGATCAGCCTCGCAACAGCGAACCAGGCACAGGGCAAAATACAGCAATATAAGATAGTGAATCAATCGCAAACTTCTGCTCTGTCCCGCGCGGTTTTGTCAACTGTACTGTCCCCACATTCCAATACTAAAATACTCAACGAAGTCTCTCAAGCTACTGTCGCTTCCGTTTCGATAGCAAACCAAACAATTTCAGTACCAGTATTAAAAAGTCTATCTTCAGTGCCCATTGCAGGTGTTACCGCACATTTGAGCGGCGTCTCAAAGACACCGATTAAAAAAGTGCCTCTCAATATAAATAAGCCCATTAATTCAGTAATTAGCGTCATATCTTCGAATGTATCTAAAGGAACAACGATGAACCCAGTAATAACGCTTGCGACTTCGAACACTGCAGCCGGTACATCCAGGGTACCGGTCTCAATTTTGACGCAACATCAGGTGAAGCAAAAAATTGTGAAAACTATTGAGAAGCCCATGGCGTTGTCCCTATCTAACACCAAGCTATCAAGCTTATCTGTCACTCACGACGCTACATTGCCAGTGAAGATATTCCAAGACGAAGCTGCTTCACCAGACAGTACAGTTACGCCTGATAATGTCATAGATTTACACAGAGATATGCATATACCAATGGCTTCTAATTCTACTTCACACCATTTAATGGCAGTATCACAGGGACCATCTCACATTGATCACAAACCAGCGCCTATTCGAGAAACAGGCAGAGACATTGATATAGAAACCGAAATTAGTCAACAAACAGAATTGCCACCCGCTTTGTGCCTACCCGACAGAACACCGCTACTGCTGGGTAAGGCCGATATCAAAAGCCCTGATCCGATACCAGAAAAGATACCCGACAATATAATGGAGGGTGACGATGAAGATAAACCGGAAGATAACATTCAAGGTAACTTGTTATTGTCGTACAATAAAAAGATATCTGAACCGCCTTGTCCTAGCGCGACAACAGCTGAGGTAATGGCGGCAGACCAATTAGTGAAAACTATAAAGGCCATCGCTAACCAAACCAAGGAAATGGTTATAGACTCTAATATGCAAATAACTTCGGACATGGCGCAAGAATCAGTTCAGATATCAATACCGTCGCCGACACCATCTCAAGAGAAGTATTTGAATGATATAACAATGCAGGAGCATCCTGAAACTGTAGATGGCAATCAAAAACATGTTGAGATGTTCGAGGATATGCTTTGTATGCTTGAAAATATACCTGACGAAACAAAAACGTATGGTATGAAGCAACCACATATGAAACCACCAACAACCGCCCCAAATCCTAATGCGAATCATCCAACGAAACACGATACAAAGGAAACGCAAGAAATGGCGCAACAAAGTGTTTTTTTGAAAAAGGACTCCGAAAGATTAGGTCTGCAATCAGCCACGGTGCCCCAACTGTCGCCGTTGTCACAACCATCAGAATTAACGTCTAATATGGCGAATGTATCCCAGCAGCTACGCACTATTATGTCTTCACTAAATACTAACGCGTCAAAAGTAGAATCTTCAACAGTTACTTCAATGATGAGGAAGAATAGTGACGCTACCACGCCTACTCAAGTGAATTTTGAGAATTTGTTACCGTCGTCGAAAGTTGAAGTCGCGGCTTCTAGACCACCTCCAGTCCAAAGAATTGAAAAGCCCGTTAGCATGTCAAGTACAGAAACCATGCCGCTAAGTGCTGCGCATATGATCGGCTCTCGTGTCAACACATTGTCGTCAATGGGCCCGAATAGAAAATCTCCCACTGTGTCTCCTATAAACTCTCCAGTTGGTATGCAGAGTACTTTAATGAAATCACCGGCTCAGTCGCCTTTAACAACTAGCCAGAGTTATACTTCGACTGAAGATTCTAGTTCCACATCTATAGCTTCTCAAATCATTCAAATGCCTGCTCTGTCTAAAATCCATAGCAACTGTTCAACTCCTCCCTCTATGATACACTCTAATAATACTATTACGACGAGCGTAAGCGGTTTCCAGAAAAGTCAAGGTCTGCCCACGAGTATTTTAGGGCATACCTTACTGCAACCCACGAGACAAATAAATACGGGCAACTTACCATTTAGTCCACAAAGTATTAGTTCAATTCAACCACCTGCTTTAGTCATGACTACGAGACCATTGGTAGGCAATAAAGAGCCTGCACCCAATGTCACTGTGAGACATAACATAGTTAGTCCAGGAATGGGTCAGATGCAGAAGCCAGCCCCCCCAGGTGGCCCCATAAATTTTATAACATCTTCGAAACTATTACATACACAACTAACTTCGCCTTTGAAACGGTCGAAGTCAACCGATGAGCCAAAAAGCGATGTGATCGTAGGTCATATTCAACCAACTAAGAGGCATAGCGTAGAATCGGTTATAGTGAAATCTGAACCAATGGAAACCGAGGACAACACATCGACGACACCGACAGATCCTGCTGGGAATAAACTGCTACAAACGAGTAATATAGCTCAAAGGAACGATGAATCTCAAAATGTTTTATTGAAGCAACTTCTACAAACTACGACCACTACAGCTACTGTTCCACAACGTACAATGACCATACAAAGGACTGCACCAGCGTTGGGAACTATTTCCTCGTTAGAAGATCAATTAGCGAGGCCGTCTATTCCACCGCCTACTTTGTCATTACCACAAGAAGTAGAAATCCCGAAGAATTCACCTCGACACATAACAGTGAATTCACCTTTTACATCTCGCCCTATACAACAAAATACAATCCCGCCATCATCAATGTCGCCCCTGATACAAACCTCAACCCAGTCTTTAATGGACGTACGAAAACCGCCAATGAAAGTAATGAGTAAGGAGGAGACGACACCGGTTCCGGAAAGCTCACCTACTATGAAGACAATGCAAATGTACCCAATGAATATAGACAACCAACTTATTCAGCAAGCTATAAAAAAAGAAATTGCTCCACCACAGCAAAGTCCAGTGCACAGGCCATTTACACCTATGGACGTCAAAAAAGAACTGCTTGATGAAAGTTCCCAGCAATCTGCCACGTCTGGCGTCTCGACTGCCTCGGACCAAGGCAAACTTGATCAACCTATGAAAGAGGAATTTCCTGAAAACATGGCCATGGACCCTACATCGGAAGTAAGTGTTCCTGAAACTCCATCTGAAGCTAAAAAGCGTAAACGACGAGAATATCAACAAAAGAAGCGAAAACAAATGCAAATGAATATGAAAGCAGCCGCAGAAAATAGTTTAAACGCTGCTAATGCTAAAAAGAGACCTCGCAAAGGCTCTAGATATGAAGAGGACTATGATACTTTCATTGATAACTTGATGGCACAACTACGTTTACTGCCACCGATGCAAATTCAGGAACCAACCTTAACTACTAATTTTGCAGTATGTCCTTTGTTCGGTTCTGGCGATTTAACAAAATTGAAAAATAAGGATTACGATATTTTAAAAGGTGATTTAGTCGGAGAATTTGGTAATGCAAAAATACCTAACGTCGCCGATTACTATAACACGAAACCCTTCGGAGACGATGAACCCCTGCCTGAAAAGCCGCAGACATCCACTCAAAGGGGATTCTATGATCAAGAATTTCAACCTATTACGTTTGACGATGATATAGAAGACAAGAAACTTGACTTCATTTGCAAAGAACGGGATACTGATACTCCTGATACTATTATTAGCTGTTCTAGTCCTGAATGCATGGAAATTGAGCCTACTAATAGATTCCCAGGCCTTAAAGTCATTGATGATGATGAAGAAGATGACGACAGTGATTCGGCAATCTCTGGACGAATGTCACCAATCATACCAATAATAGCGCCTGTTCCTATAAGAGTGAAACCTGTCTCATTATACCAACTGAAGGAGGAAGATGAAAGCCAGAAGGCTGTAAAGTGTCTCGACACTGACTCACCGATGAAGAAGATGGTCGATTCACCTGGCAGTACGGAAAGTAATGAGAATGTTACTGTAACGCTTACGTTAACATCCGGTGCGGCGGAGGATATACTTGGTGTATTGAAGGAACTTGCCAGTATTTTACACATTCCACCGCCTACGTCCTACCAAATAATTGAAAGAACAGCAACACCACCGTCTCATAAATTGGGATTATATCGGTCCAAAGGAAAGGACGGCAAGGAGGGCACTCCTATCGATATACAAAGTATTTTGAATGGAGCAGCGAAATTCTGTCGTCACTGTGATGTAGTAATATTGGATTCAGTGGTACGAGCAAAGGCCTCAGAATTTCCACTCCTCTCTGCAAATAAAGGCAACGCCGAGGAAATTTTATGTGATAGTGATTCAGAGCTATATTTCTGTAGCACTCAGTGTTACGAAAGGTTCGCTTGGCGCCCGACAAATATTATTCTTGACGGAAAGTCAAAATCATCTGCAAAAGACGAAAGTAAATCAGATATCGAAGCAAGTCTGTCGAAGGATCGCGATGATTTCGACACTGCCTCCACAGAAAGCATGGAAACAGACGACTTGGATATCAAACCGGATATCAAAGACGAGAAAATGGACTTATCCTTTATGGACTCGCTTGATAACGATGAATTGATGAAAGAAGTCGGTGACGACGTCAGTGCCTTAGATGAAGATTTGAAGAGCGTCGAACAAGACGAGAAGAGTAACCAAAGTGTTGAGAGAGAAAAATACAGGGGCGTTCGATATAAAGCTTGGGCGCCAGGGTGCATTGGTCCCCCAGTCAAATACAAACGCCCCACAGATAGGGAGCTTACTGAATTGGTCTTTCGTACAGGAGTGGCTATAATGCCAGTGACAAATGAGGACAATCGCCGATGTGAATTATGCGGTATTCAAGGGGATGGCGTCGCTGATGGTGTGTCGAGGTTACTGAACTGCGACGTGGACCGATGGGTGCATCTCAATTGCGCGCTGTGGTCAGAAGGCGTGTACGAAACCGTGAGTGGAGCGTTAATGAACGTGGAAAATGCTTTGGCTGCCGGGGCGAATGCGACATGTGCAGTCTGTAGGAGACTTGGAGCGACTGTGCGTTGCTTTAAGGTGCGTTGCGGAAACGTATACCACCTGGGTTGCGCCGTGAAGGACAGCTGCGTCTTCTACAAGAATAAGACTGCTTTCTGCGCATCTCACGCGCCTAAGGTTAGTACTTCTTTTTATTCTTTAACATTTCTAAATTTACTTTCAGCTTAAGGGCATATTTTATTTCGTGACGTCATCCTCGCTCCATACAAATCTTCGACAAGGTGTTAATTGCCTAACTAGTGGGTATTAGTTAGACAATTAACACCTTGACGAAGATTTGTATGTATCATGTGTCGCTAAACACATGATTTCATTTGACACAAAAGAAAATCCTATATAATTTTGTATGAAGATTTTACGCTAAATTTATTTCGCATTTTTCGAAATAATTAGAATGAACCTATAAAATATCGCTCTATGCATCGCTTATTCAGTAATTCAGTCTCATATTTTGTATATATTTACGTGTAAATCACACCGTAAATTTTCACATTGTGATAGATTTAGACCCCATTTTCAGGTAATTTCACAGAACGTCAAAGTTTTCTCAATTTTTGGAAATAATAAATATATGAATAAATATATATAATATCTTTCTATTATATATATAATATCATGAAATTATCGTTCTAATTTGGTATAATGAAATATTAAATGCTAGTATTCTTTCTTTGGCAAGCCACGAACATACGCAAAATTAAAGATCTCTCAAAATTAACCCTTAAAACTAAGGCTACATTTTAAAGACTAGTGGAATATTTAACCTGTTGTTACTAACTACTCATTGTATTTATAAACTGATTGTTTAACGTAATTCATAACCACGCTAATATTATAAATCCGAAAGTGCCTACGTCTGGTTGTCTGTTTGTTTGTTACGGTTTACTGAATCGATTTAAAAAAAGACAGAGACATAGCCTGATATTCAGAGAAGGACATAGGATACTTTTTATCCCGGAAGAGTAATTAGTTGCGGAGAAAAAGATACAACCTTATATATACAGAGATTTTAATTTATTTTACTTAATTTCATTGTACTCGTATAATGTTGAACCTTCAACCTATTTTCCATCATCCAGGGCGAGAAAGACAATGAGTTGACAACTCTAAGCGTACAACGTCGCGTATACATATCCCGGGACGAACAACGTCAAGTGGCCTCTGTAATGCTGCATTCCGACACCAACCACCTCATCCGGGTGGGTGGGGTCATATTCCTGAGTCCCGGACATCTGCTACCACATCAGTTGGAGGCCTTCCACACGCCTTACTATATATATCCTATTGGGTATAAAATCGTGAGTATTGAAATCTTGTAACTTTGCATTTTCTTTATGGAAAGTGATTCAGCGTCATTACTCATTATCATTAACTTTGATTCCCGATTATGTATTTATTAGGTAGCTCACTACAACATTTAAAGACATAATTTTACAATTTCCCATTTTAGAGGTTTTGTTTTGAATAGTGATTGATATACTCGCATTTTTATAGATATATATTTTTATAGATATTCATTATAGATAATTTTATAACTATCAAAGTGTAATCAGTCGAATAGCTGGCCATGGTCTGTACGCGCTAGTTTCAAACTTTTCGTTCGAATTCGTCTTGACAAATTGTATAATAATTTATGGTAGTCTGGGGTTCGATTGCTTGTCGAAGAAATATTTATTTATGACCAAACGCGTCTTTAACAAAAACAGTTTTAACAAAACGCACCTTTGGCGAATAGTTTTTTGACAAAATGCACCATTTTATCAAAAAGTACCATTATGACTTTTTAAACTTTTGCGTTTTGTACACATTTTATATTCTAAATCGGGTTTGAACGCTTACTTTTGGCCATCCACCTTAAAATCGTTTATAAACATTGCACAAAGTTAAAATTAATAAAATGTAAGTGTTTTTGTTTAAAGATACGTTTTTGTTTACAGGTTCGTTTTTACTGGTCGATGTCGCGCGCGAATAGCCGGTGCCGCTACGTGTGCTGGATCTCGGAGGACGAAGGCAAGCCCAAGTTCCACGTGCGCGCGCAAGACGAGCAGCGCCAGGAGATGGCCGCGCCCACACCCAAGGCCGCCTGGGCCAAGGTAACAACTGCCTGTACAGTTTCAGGTTCTATTACAGATTCCGTAAAGATTTTCGCACCCAACAATTTGCCTTCGACTAGTTGAAAATGTGTGCCATTTTACAGTTCTAATTCTTTTCGCTTGAAGTCACGCTCGCACGCATTGTTGACCTTTGTAGTTAGCAAAAATTTATAAACCTGTGAATAGAACTTCATACACCAATTCTGCAGTGCCTAACTAAAACCGTAAGTACCTTAAGGCGGGTATATAATTAGATTTTGACAAAAACACTAATTATTGCACTTTAATTAGGACGGCAGAATTGTGAGTGTTGGGTTAGAAGTTAATGTTGTAAGCAGTTACCATACTCGGAGACACGGATGTTGAGGTCTGAGCGAAGTGGTGGGGATAAGAACGCGTATGTACACTTCCGAACAAAATTGTTTATTTACAAATAATAATTAATATTATTACAATTATTCATATTACAGTAGAGCGTCGATTATCCGAACTAATTGGGGGACATGGGTGTTCGGAAAACCGGTATTTTCGGATAATCGAACTACCTATATGTATATTGATTCAGCCATACATATTTACGTACAGGTAAATGAAAACCATATTTACATTTATATCTTTAATGACAAATAGGAAATAAACAAAAAAAAGTGCAGACAATCTTGTAGTAAAACATGTATGTACTAGGTACAATTAACGCTTATAAAAATCTTGAATCTTTGTCTGCCGAAGCAAGCCTACCCGCTTACGAGCGGCTTGATCACGTACTTTTTTAAGAACAGATATTTGATACTGGTCGCTTTCAGCCTGTTTCAAACCAACGCAAGGCAATATCTAAGCAAGTAAACGCTTCAGAAGCACTAACTATGTTTTCATCTTCATTATCTGAACTTGTAGTTGATGTGGTGCTAGCGGTGGCGTCAGCCTTATTAGTCATGAGGTCTAAAATTTCGCTATCCTGCATAATTTGGTACTCGGGATCTTCATCGTCGATATCCATCCATTGTTGAACCTCTTCTTCATCACATTCGTGGCAATCGAGATTTTTTAGCATATCTATCATTTCAGACATATCTTCCTGTTTCTCATTTACACATCCACTTTGAGGATTTTCCCCTATACACAAAACTTTATTCCACGCTTTTTTCAAGTTCTGCTCTTTTACACTGTCCCATGCTGCTCCGATCATGTAGGACGCGTCTTTTAAATCAATCTTTTTATGATTTCTTATCAGGCTTTCTTCTCCATCCTCTTCTTTTTCCAAAAGTAACTTACGTAACAATTCTTTTCTATAATACCGTTTGAAAGTCTCAATAACGCCTTGATCCATGGGCTGTAATAATGAAGTCACGTTAGGTGGAAGAAACATGACTTTTATAAACTCGTCTTTTTCATTTAAGATGTCACATGATGGATGAGTTGGAGCGTTATCAAGAAGCAATAATGTTTTCTCTCTTTTACCATTTTTTAATTGGTGGGCTTTTACAGAGGGTATAAAAGTTTCTGTAAACCATTCCACGAAAATTGTACTATCCATCCAAGCACTCTTTTGCGAAGTGTAAACGATAGGCATGGCAGACATATTAACGTGCTTGAAACAACGTGGTTTCTTACTTTTACCAATTACAAGCATGGGCAATCGGTGGCTGCCAGTAGCATTAGCACATGCTAAGGCAGTGATACGATCCTTACTTATTTTAGGACCAGGTGCTGCTAATTCACGACGTGAAGCAAGAGTTTTTCGTGGCAAAGCTTTCCAATTGAGCCCGGTTTCGTCTGCATTGTAAACGTTTTCGAGAGCGTAATTTTCTTCGTTCAGTATATCCCTTAGTTTGATTTTGAATGAATCAGCTGCTGATGAATCAGCAGATAGTTTTTCTCCTTGTATTTGAAGCTCACGAATGCCATGTCTTGACTTAAATCGTTTTAACCAGCCTGTGCTTGCTTGAAAATTTGACGCCCCTCCAAGTTTTTCGTTAAATTGAACTGCTTTTTCACACAGAATTGGGCCAGAAATAGGTTCTCCCTGGGATCTTTTTTGAGTAAACCACTTATATACAGCATCATCTAAATTCGTGTTTGAGGCAAGTTTCATCGTTTTACGACTCGTGGATCCGTCAGAAGAATCAAGCTGGGATATAAAGTTACTTATGCTCGTCTTTTGTTTTTTTATATCCGTAATGGTAGACTTACCAACTTGGTATTCATTGGATAACTTGGTTGCAGATTCGCCTTCCTCTAACCGTTTATTAATCTCGTATTTATCTTTCATAGAAAGGACAACACGTTTACGTTTAGGCATTTTAAATAGAGAGTTTACTTTCACGCGGCAAAATTTAGTTTATCGACTAGCGGTTACTTGGAAGTGACATACGAGTACAATAACAAGTGAACGTCGCGACAAGTGCGCGAAAACTGCAGCGCGGGAGGCGCGAGCGAGGCACGCGCGAGTCGGGGGGGAGTTGACCCGCGCGTTACTACTGTTCGGATAAGCGGTCGTTCGGTTGAGCGACGTTCGGATAATCGACGCTCCACTGTATTTGCAATATTCATTTTATTATGTTACTAGCTTTTGACTGCGGCTCCGTTTGTGAGATTTTTTTTATGTGGCGGAATATTTTAAATAAATTGAATTAGTTTTTATTTATTTTTATTATGGATATTAATTTAATAATTTAAAAAAGAATTTAAATACATGTTATTAATATGATAAAGAATATTAATTACTTACTTTAATTTAATAGCGATGAAACGATGCGAGCTTACAAAATAAATAATCGGGTAATGAAATACACAGAATAATACACAAATCTACGATAATAGTATCTACGATAAAGAACAAAGATAGAGATTCTGTGCCTAATGGAATGACACCTTTCATTAAGTCATCTGGCTGGATTTGCATATACTTATAGACGTCATAAATTAATTTCTTCGCTTGCCTTCGTAAAGTCACATTTCGTCGCGACATTATTGATTTTAATTAAAAACAGTTCTCAAAATATTTAATATATTAATTTAATATTATTAAAAATATAAATAATAAATTTGCACTCGGCTGTACTGAAAGGGGCGTGACTAACCCTTCCCGCCTCACTTCATACCGCCAAACAGTCCTAAAAATTGACTACTGCGCAGGTGACTGAGACCCCAAAATCGATGTCTAATATTATATTATCTGCGACAGGTCCTGGACGCCGTAGCGTCGTTACGTGAAGGCCGGCAGGAAGACGGAGTGCTCAAGTTATGGCCCAATTACGTTACCGGGGAGGACCTCTTTGGGCTTACAGAACCGGCCGTTGTCAGAGTACTGGAAAGCTTACCTGGTGAGATATTTACAAATAT
Organism: Sesia apiformis; assembly: GCA_914767545.1. Lineage (NCBI taxonomy): Eukaryota > Metazoa > Arthropoda > Insecta > Lepidoptera > Sesiidae > Sesia > Sesia apiformis. The sequence continues at coordinate 16,594,787 of OU611953.1, forward strand.
GGTATAATTTACAATAGTGTTACATAATTATTTTAGGTCCTTACGTATGGAAATTGCTGTTTGTTCATAGTGACCACTTTGAACTTAGTTATCTTGCATTTGGCTTGGAATTCCAAATTTAAATTAATTTCAATTTAAAGTTATGACATTTGTTTGCAAAATCAGTTATTCATTTGTTTTTCCGTTCAACGTCTTTTTGCTTATATCGTTGTATATGCGATCTTGGAAAAGTTAAAAATTCGCGTTATTTCCAAATATAAGTTCTGATGTGGCAGCAACGCATCATAGACAGCACGCAATATTAACAATGTGTACGGACTAAACACCGCAAACGAACGCATGGTGCGTTTTTGGTTTCATCGTTTCCTTTCTGGAAATTTCGACCTCAAGAACAAGCCCCGTGGACGACTGGAGACTAAAGTCGATAATGAACAGAGGTCATGGTTAGGTAGTGTGGTTTTGGAATTTGCGGTGAGAAATAATAATAAGGACATTCCCCTTTTTCGGACTCATATTCTCGGGTGTCATTTTAATATTCTCACACCAAATCTAGGACTTTAAACTAAGATTAATCCCAATTAGTGTCGAAACAGTTTATCTTTTTAATCGTTAAGTTTTCTTGGTATAGATGAGTTAAGAAAAGTATTACAAGGTATTCCAATTTTCTAAAATAATCTACATTACTACCTACGTATTACAAACAAGGACGGTGTGTTGTAAATTTTATTGTACCGCCGCCGTTAGACGGGATTTCAGCACATCAATCATATTTGACAACTAGTAAAATGCTGGAAACCGTTGCGGCAACGTTCTATTTGTTTTAGATTCAATAAAAAATATATGAGGAAGTTCATTTGAGATCAATAAGCAAAATTGTCGTATCTGGGGCTTGAAGAATCCTCATGAGATACATGAAATACGGATACATCCTCAAAGAGTTACAGTTTGGTTCGGCGGGATCATAGGGCCATTTTTTTAGGTATCGATATTTAGGTAGACAGAGAGGTATCGGAACATACTACAGGAGTTTTTTTGACACCAATTGGAAGATATGGACCTCGATTAACTGTGCCGGTCCAACAGGACGGTGCCACATGTCACACAGCCGGATGACTTTATTTTTTTTTTCTAATAAATCCGGCGCTCTATCTGGGATAGTTCATAGGAAGTTTCATAGGAAACTTACTTTATTAGCATATCACAAGACTTTATAGTGTATTTTACTAAATGTAATGCTAAATTATCTCGTGTACACGTAACTACGTACACGAATTACCTGTACACATACATCCTTAGACGAATGGAAATCTATTTATTTCCCGCTATTGTTAATGCTAGCACTAATAGCCTAACGCTATTACTGATGACGGTTGTATTGATGGAGCATTGCTCTTATCTGCCAAGTATATAAAAAATGGCAGTGCAGACTATCATGAAGACATGTCCGCCACCTTATTTGAAGAATGGTTCAAGACAGTTACCGCCAAATATTCCACCTAATAGCATTATTATAATGGATAACGCTTCTTACAATTCCAGACAGTTGGGTAATATACTATCGCCTTCAACTAAAAAGAAGACATTATATCATTCCTACAAAGTAAAAACATTGTAACGTTTAATTTTAAATATAACAAATATGCACATTTGTTGTTGAGAAAATGCCTGAAAATTACCGACATCAAATTCTACGTTTACCACCGGTACTACTATATACTTAACCCAATTGAGTGGAGCAACCTAAAAAGACGAATTACACAACACAACTCATGCGCAACACAAGGTTCAAGTGTAATTAAATTGATTAAACGAGAAGTATTCAAAACGAAAACCATTTATATCATAATTGTTTTGGGCACACTGTTCACGTTGAAAATTCACTTTTATCGCAAGAGTATATATATATAGTCATAGTATATAGTCATAAATGTTAATTTTGAAGATCCTAGCACATTATACTTGGAATGATTTTTAGCGTACTGTTCGCGACACGTCGACTTGGCAATTTCTTAGTGAAGACACATTGAGAACTGCAGTTATCGATATTTAAAAAAAAATATATATATAAAAAATTTTTTATTAACATTATAATTTGATTGATAACGTTATATTTCTTGCGTTAGATTAACATTACATTTGTAGGAATTATTTTTGCTTTCTAACTCACAATTCTGTAATTCTGTAATATTTTTCTAGCTGATTTCCGTGCTTGAACGGACGATTTTTCACGGCCGAGGAATCTGTATTTGAACAACTCTGAGAAGTCATTATTATAGTATAACTGAAAAACGTTTTATTATGGTTTATATAATTTAAAAACGTTTTATTATTGACGCGACGAAAGTGCAGAAAGGTTATCGATCGGTGCTTGCGTGAATACGATGCGTGGGACACCAGCGCGGGAGCGTGCCCTCTCGCGCGACCTAAGCGTACCCGATTGCCAAGTCGACCGCGACAGGTAAATAAATAATAAATGTGAATAATAAATAATGAATGTGTAGTTAAAATAATAAAAAACTCCCTAAAAATAATTATGAAGCATTTAATTTTTCCCAAGCATCAAGACTGCTAGGTCCGTCTAACTCTACGTAAGTTTTACTAGTCTATTGTCATATTTTCTATTGATAATTATTACTTTTAAATTTTGCTAACAAAAGATAGCTCCAGACCATTTTCCCAAGTGGAATGTTATGAAGTCCCAGTGGGACGTACTATACGCATTTCACTACCCACAACAAAAGGGCGGAGGGAGGTTGTACGGACCAATGAGAAAATAAGTTCGTATGCGTGGTAAATTACTCTTATAAATACCGTTAGTCAAATTAATCATAACTTATCAAGTTAAATGCTTAAATGAAAAGTACCTGCATTTTTTTAACACTGAATTTTTTTTAGTGAAAAGTAACAACTTTTGTTCTACGACTTTTTAAAGTACTTTTTTCACACAAATCGCGCACTCAGAGTCGTATCGTGGCGTACACTTGCACCGATTTACATAATATATGTAAGTAATTAATAGCAGCGGTTCGATTAGCAGCTGTTTATCATCGTTATCGTTTGTAAGTAGTAAAGAGTACAAAGTGGGAGAATTCGTTTAAAGGATTTAACCTTTTTAGGGGAAAGTTCAGAAAAAAGTTTTAGAACAAAATTCATTAATTACTTTTATTGATAAAAATTCAATGTTAGGCATTTTTTTTATTTAATAATGTATGTGACTTGATTTTCGATTGTTTTCTTCGGTGACGTCGCGCTTGACTGGTGAAATGTTTACACTCGTATATCGTGTGTCGTGCAGGCATCGAGACCCTTACCGACTACCGGTTCCGTTTCGGTCGTTCCGCTCTGCTAGAGGGTGGTTTGGCAGTGAATCCCTCCGGGTGTGCGCGGTGCGAGGCCCGTGGGCGCAGCATGTGGCGGCGGGCGCCCCTCGCGCCGCGCGCCCTGCCCCCGGCCACCCCCGCGCCCGCCGACCACCCCGCGTGCCCCTACACTAAGCAGTTCGTACACACCAAGAGCAGCCAATACAAGAAGATGAAGTTGGAGTGGCGGAACAACGTGTACCTCGCCAGGTACGTACCACATCCGTCCACCACGTAACGATATGGTTACTACCTGCAGTGTATATAGGTAAGACTCATCTCTCGTGCGCATGTTGGTGGGCCGTAACGTCAAATAGACGTAGAGCATCAGTGCGGAAGTGCGCTTACACGACGCGTGCGTTACCGAGCCAGGAATATTACACTACCGTCTCCGTTCGGTTGTTCTACGTTACGTCTCCGTCCCTCAGCCCCGCCTCCTCTGCGCTCACTGACCGCCCCGCCTGCCTCCACACCAAGCAGTTCATGTACACCAAGAGCAGCCAGCACAAGAAGATGAAGTTAGAGTGGCGGAACAACGTGTAACTTTCAACGTACGTATCATTCGTACGTAACGAGACTAGTCAAGTGAACGTCGACGGTCACTCTGTCTAAACATGTGAACGCATTCTCTTTTAACATAATATCGAACATTCGATTTGGAAAAAAGTTGTAGTCTACATTCTCTAAATAAATAATTAACTCCCTTCACGTCGGTCCCGCACGAGACCACGAACACCATCAATGACTTTACGTACGATACTACTATTTTTCACCACAATACATTTTTGTTACAATACAATACATTTTCACCGGACATGCCATTTTGAACGTATTTATTGCACAGTGACAGTTCATAGTACTAAGGGAGTATTTGTATAGCTCATATATGCAATAAATGCCCTTTAATAAATGTTGTCTTTTTCTGCCTAGCCTAGTCGATCGCTTACTGCCCAATTTTTATGCCGTAGGTTGCTGATAGTATAAATTTGAGCAAAAATTAGTACATACATAAACAGTTTATTCAACACTAAACGCTTACGATGACATTGGTAATCGAAGACCAATCACCTGTGTACATTCGCTGTTACTTCACTTGGTAATACAGAATATTTACTTAAAATGTATAATTTACTGATATGCTATATTACACAAAAGCATTGGTACATAGAACAAGCAAATTTGATCATTGGATCACTCTCACCCAAGACCATAATTTGGTTCATAAATATGTTTTCTACGTTGCAGTTAAAATGCTTGAGCCTTTAGAACCCAAGTAATAATAATAGAAACAAAAATGTTGAAATTTAACCTTAATACACCTTAATAATTTAGTGTAATTCTGTCACTGTATAATTTTTCTGACGTACCTATTCAAAATTTTGTTTCATTCCTGTTGTCCCCACAGTAAGTGTACCTGGCAGAGCCCACACGGTAAAACATTGAACGAAATTGACTTCATCATTGCAGTCAAGATTTAGGGATGTTACAGTGCTCAACAGATTTAAGACCGTACGTGATTACCGACTTGTACGTGGCACTCTAAATATCGACTTTACGCTGGAAAGGTTCGTTCTGATGACGACCAATCTTCGTCGCACATCACCTCAAACCGTGTTAGACTCCAATGAGTTTCAGCTAGAACTCCAGAATCGATTCGATGCACTGGAAATCACGCCGAATGTTGACGAGAGAACCGATAACTTGGTGAAAGTAATCCGAGAAGTGGGTTGTACATACTTCAAACCAAATTGCAAAGGCAAATAGTCCAAACTCTCAAACGAGACTCTGGATCTCATGGTACCGAGGCCAGAGAGAGAGCTTTGCTTACTGCATCGCCAGATTAGTAACTCAGTAAAAAAGTCTGGAGGCTGATACGCCGTGACCTACGTCGCTTCAATACAAAATGGATTGAGGCGACGATAGAGAACAAGAAAGGCTCTAGAGTCTTTGATCAGTCTATTGGATGCAGTCCTCTGGCGATGCTTAAAAGCGATAGTGGCCTAACTCTCTTCGAGAGCATGACCCTCCCCCTTCCCATGGTCCTACCAACCTTACGATTATACGGACCAAATCGCGGGACTATGGGCTCTTTTCTGGCGCGTATTTACTCTGCCTCCCTACAAGTTGTATTCTTTTGCCCGTGTCCCCGAGCCACTCGCCCCCTTCTGGGGCATGGACTTCACACTACATCATCACTCCGGTGCCGAGCAGCTCTTAATCTCTCTGACTCCTCTTCCGGTGCCAGTGGTGTGCGAATTCACGCAATCTCCTAAGTTCGCCTCCGAGCTAACGAGGTCGCAGTAATAGACAGGTCCCGCATCCCTATATATAATCCTCTCCAGCATCTTTTCACGTTCCATGGTGTACAATGGACAAGACCACAGTACGTGGTGCAAGTCTTCCGCTTCCATACCACACTCACACATATAATCCTCGCATAACTTCATGTCGTACAATCTCAACAACCTAAAGCACCCGTGCCCAGTGAGTATCTGCGACGTTTCATAGTCCGGCTCGACCTAACGCGACTTGAGCCGAACCGACACGTCCGGGAAGTACCTAAGTAGCTCCCTCCCTTTTGCCTCGACTTCCCATCTCTTCTGCCACGCTGCAACTGATTGTTTCCAAGCACGCACTTCCGCCTTGGTCGCGAGCAAGCGCGCCTGATCCGTCTTATCAGCGTGGATCACCTCCAGGTCCGCAGGCACTTTACCCGCGAGCACGGGATGCGCATCAGAACTGACCGATCTGTACGCCTTCGTTAATAGGATCAACGATTGCCCCTGCCTGCGCATCTATTCTAGACCAGAGATCTTTGCAGACGTTAAGAAGATTTATAGAAAATTACGCTGCACACGCACCTGCGTGTACAGCCCATGAGGAGAACGATCGCCGTACAAAGTTCATCCGCCACTACACCCAGACTCCCAGATATCCCAGACTTCAACCTGGGTGAGATTAGTATTACCCTCGGATAACTTAAGAACGATAAAGCCGCCAGTGAAGACGGTATAACATCAGAACTTTTGAAAGCTGGAGGAGCTCCTGTCTTACGAGAGCTGCAACATCTCTTTTCTTACACGGTAGCATAACACCAGAGTGGAGTAGGAGTGTGGTAGTCCTGTTCTTCAAGAAAGGGGACAAGTCCTTATTGACAAACTATAGACCTATTTTTTTACTGAGCCACGTTCTCAAGGAATCACGAGTCGTCTCGCCCGGAGGTTTGACGAGTTCCAACCGCCGAAACAAGCTGGGTTTTGAAATGGCTACAGTACTGCGGCAGATTATACAGAAGTCCGAAGTGTATAATCACCTTCTGTGGACTACGACAAAGCCTTCGACTATATCGAAATCTGGGCTGTTCTGGAATCTCTACAGCGGTGCCAAGTCGATTAGTGATATATCGAGCTGCTGAGATGTCTGCATAACATTGCGAGCATGACGGTCCGAATTCAAGACCAGCAGACCAGGCCGAGCTGCGTCGAGGAGTGAGACAGGGAGATATAATATCTCCGAAACTGCTCACAAACGCGCTGGAAGATGCTGGTCTGGAAAGAACGTGGAATCAATGTGAACGGTTCGCCGATGACATAGTCATAATGGCAGAATCGCTGCAAGATTTAAGTTGGATGCTAAACTACCTTAATGTAACATCATGACGCGTCGGTCTCGGAATGAACTTAGACAAAACAAAAATAATGCTTTTCCGGCACTGATAGACGTCGAAGGCGTGACACTCGAAGTTGTTGACCATTATGTCTATCTTGGGCAAACAATCCAGCTAAACAAGACCAAGTTCAGCAAGGAGGTCGATAGACGCATTCAACTTGGCTAGGCAGCAATCATTTGGGAAAATGCGTCGGCTGTTCTCGTCGCCTATACCACAATGCTTGAAGACGACAGTCTTCAATCAGTGTGTCCTGCCGCTTATGACGCATGGTGCCCAAACGTGGGCGCTAACGGTAGGCCTGATCCACAAGTTCAATGTCACTCAGCGAGCTATATATGAAAAAGCGAATTTAAAAGCTATGGAGAGAGATGCTCGATGTTTCTTTGTGGCATAAGATCCGAAACGAAGACCTTCGCCAAAGAACTAAAGTCACTGACATAGTTCGTAGAATCGCCATATTGAAGTGGCAGTGGGCAGGTCCTATTTTCCGCAGGACGGATAACCGATGGGGTAGACGAGTCCTCGAACGGAGGCCACGTACCGCTGCCCAGGTGGATCGACGACTTAAAGAAATTCGCTGGTGATGGTTGGATATGAAAAGCCGAGGATCGTGTGTGGTGGCGAGCCTTAGGCCGCCACCACACATAGGCCTATATCCAGCACTGAAGAGACATAGGCTGATGGTATGGTATTCAACATTTTGTTCAAAGGGGAAACCTTTAATTAAATTTTCAAGGTTTTGTTTTTATGTTTCAGATCAAAGATCCAAGGGTTGGGTTTGTACGCAGCGCGTGACCTCGAGAAGCACACGATGGTGATTGAATATATCGGAGAAATCATACGCTCGGAACTATCAGAGATTAGAGAGAAGAAATATGAGGAGAGGGTGAGTTCGAAGAAATAAGAGGAGAGAAGCTAATTTTGTTATAAATTTTTGGACACCTGTATCTCCCCTGGAATTGTAGGTATCCATGGGCGGCGGTGACCATTCACTATCATGTGGTCCTCCCGCTAGTCTGTCATTTTTTTATAAAAAAATATGTATAAATTGTTTTTAAGTGATTGTAAAATGTCCGGAGCATTGTCAATACCATCGATCGCTCGTAATTCACTCATATTAGCATGGGTTTTGCGCAGATTCAATTGTAAGTGCTGCTTGTGTGAGATGCACGCCACTGAGATGAGTTAAGGGTCGTAACCACGTGTAACGATGATACATGATGACTCTCCATCCGTGCTGCCTACTCTCGGATTGGCTGACTTAGAATATAAAAGTAGTTGTTAAGATAGATTAAGTGTTCATTAAGCTGTTAGATATTTTAAAATAAAATATTTTTGTATAAAATTTTGTGTCTCCATTTCTTAACGGCGGCTTATATTTAAAAGCTTTGATCGCTCTTTTATTCCTAAAACTATTAATTAAACTACAGATTTTCGTGCAAGACTTTATTTTACTTCTTAAACGTTCTTACAGCTTATAATGATATTGACAGTTCTTGTCTTGGGCTAAGGACTAGGGGGTCCGCACGCTAATTGATGCACCACTACCGCTTATTGTGGGACTCCATAACAACTTATTTTTGAATAACTGAAAAAAATATATTAAATATGTCATCACTGGTAGTCAACGGACCCCTATTTATTTATTTTCAAAAAAGAACCTAAGCCGTATAAATATGCTACTATCGATTTGCTGGCCATTCAGTATTTCTATCGCTTATTTAATGATTTCTCATTGTGAACTGGTGTGTGTTAGAACCACGGCATCTACATGTTCCGGCTGGATGAGCGTCGCGTGGTGGACGCGACACTCAGCGGTGGGCTGGCGCGCTACATCAACCACTCGTGCGCGCCCAACTGCGTCGCCGAGACCGTCGAGGTCGACCGCCACCTGCGCATCATCATATTCGCCAAGCGGCGCATTGCGCGCGGCGAGGAGGTAAACACACTGTAACACTCATAACACTCATATATAGTTGGAATGACTGTTTGGTGGTCAGAACCGCAGCATCTACATGTTTTGTTAACAATCTACATAACAATATTGATTTTTTTTGTCACTCGTTACGGTAAATATACCTAAAGTTTGTACGTAGTTTGTACGTAAATATACCTAAAGTTAAACTTATAATAACTTAAGACAACTCGGGTCGATGTTTAGTATCATATTCAACCCAGGTGACATTAAGATAACGTTTTATGATTCTGCTTTTAAAAAAAATATATTATTTTAATAATCTGAAAGGTATTTATGGTTTTAGATGTGTCACAACCGTTACGCAGCGCGTATGACTTTTTGAAAATATTTTTTACCATTTACCATAGGTAAACATAAAATATGTAAATTTTGATATAAATTAGAAATTTGTCCCCAAAAACTAAAAAATATGAAAAAGATAGAAAGAAAAAGTCAAGACATTAAAAATAATCGATAATACCTTGAATGAAAAACACGAAATACAGAGGCGACAAAGAAAGCAGAACAAATGGATAATGTCAATAATTTGAATCTAAATTATTTATTGCTATTCTCTTTTTCTACAAAATTGAAAAAAAGCTTTAAAAAAGTCTAATAAATAATCTGCAGACCCCTAATAATTTGCAGATACCTGCCACAGTCAATTCAAAATCACTTTGTAACCCGTTTAGGTTTAGTAACCGACAATGCATAGCATAGTCGTTTTTCACAAGTTACGGAAGAAAAGGTGTAGTATATGGGACAGGAGCATTAGGAAGAGTACGTACAAAGGGTTAAGACTTATAAAAAACAATTTTGAAAAAACCCTTTGATTGCTACAATCCAAAATAAAAGTAATAAATTGACCTACAATAACCTACAATCAATCGTGAATATGAAGTTTGAAAAAATAAATTAATTGGACGCAAGGCGTATATGATGGCAAATTTTTAATTAACAAAAATATATATTTTAATGACTATTCTTTATAACTTCTATAATATTGTATAAAGAATAGTCAAGGAAAAGTCGATTTTCTAAGTAAAACTTATTAAATATGATTTCTTAATAGTTATTTTTAAAGTATTATTTAAACACTACATTAATATTAGCAAATTAATAACTTACAGGTATTTAATTTGAACAAAATCTTGAGTGTCACCTCCGTTACATTGAACTGTCACACCCGTTATAACTTCATTTAGTATAAGAAAATATAAAAAGTTTACAATATACAATAGAGAAAGCTGGTCAGACGGATTTGAAGAAAAGTCCGAGTCACACCCGTGATGCTCATTTTCAAACTATATCTATGAAATTTGAAATATTAGATCGTGTACTTAGTTAAGATACAACTACTTAAAGAACAACATAAGATACAACATTTATATTACAGAATTTATTAATTGGGATTTTTTAACAACAGTGTCACACCCGTTACAATAGAATTACCCCACTACAACCGTAGCACGGCTATTTCTGTACTGACGTATTATATAGTCTCACAAGCTAGATGTGGCAGTATAGCTGTAGTAAAAATATGTATGACACATCATACCGTCACACATGAAAAAAAAATATGTTACTGTCCAGGAACATGTTAATAACAACAATAATAATTCGCAGCTGGCTTACGACTACAAGTTCGACATTGAGGACGATGCACACAAGATAATGTGCATGTGCGGCGCGCCCAACTGTCGCAAGTGGATGAACTGAACACTAGTGATGAATTGGGATTCGATAACTCCAGTAACTAAATCATTTTTAATCATTGGAATCGACAATTTCGACAATATCAAAATAATGCAGACGCTTTTTTGTTTGTTCGTTTGCTAAAGTTACTACCGCATTTGTGACAAATATATTTTTATAGTGAATTAAACAGGGCTCCTAGCAGTCGTATCGAGAAATTTCAAATCGTCAAATACAAAAAAAAAAACAATAAATGCGCACGCAGTGGTAACTTCTGCAAACGATAGACACTTATTAGAGGCATAAATCGATAAAATATCATGGATTATGTTTTGGTGGTGGCAGGAAAAGGGTCGCTAGTATAGGAATAAAAATATACAACTCATTGTTCATTTTCCACTCCACCATAGATTTTGTGGAATCGATCAATGAGCAGAGTCAGAATACTCCTAGATATAATAAATGTTATTTAAAGAGGTTATTTGCGATTATTTATTTATGCGTTGTCGATATTTCGGTCCAGTTACATGAGTGGAAACTGCGGTAGCGGATAAAGGTGCTTTTGATAGATTGGTGCGTCTGCTCTCCGTCTTGTTCATATTTGACTCTTCTGTTCATACTGAACTTTTTATAATATGTGTTCACAATACATGGAATCTGAAAACGCACTTGTTTAAACAAGTTTCTTTTAACGGTGCCATCTACGTCATCGACCATTTGCAATCATTCTGACAATTTGTACCTTGAACATAGCAGCTCTAAACAATGAACTTATTAGATAAAATCAGCTTATTAGATCATTATCAAATGTTTTTCAGCGAAGATGTTCTATTTCTCGGATATTCTTTTTCCTTGGATCTTCGTTTGAATGTGTAACATCTTTTAATTGCGTGAAGATTTCCTAGTGTCTTGCTCTTATACTATAACAAAGCAACATTTCGTACTTTGTCTCTTTAGAATATTCTTAACATTCTTCTATAACCACATTTTAAAGGCTTCCTCCACCTCGCGAATACCAGGAACTATCACTATGTTCTCGAATTTTAACAGTATTTCACTTTCCGTTTCATATATTTTCGTCTTTTACCAGTCCAATGGTGTCCAAATGGCGCACGGTCACCATGTGTTGTGGGATGTTTAATTGAAACATACTTCCTTCGACGTTTATTTCAGACTGCACTTACTACGTACACATCGTCATATATCAATATAATGTCGTAGATTAACTGTATTACATACACTCTATACCACGACTCGACGCCTTATAGAATGAAAATATAGCCATGTTCTAGACCTAACTATTTGTTAAGTTTACGGTCGTATAAAAATTACTTCATTTTGAAAAAAAGCTTTATGAGCTTGCTCTATTCTGTGCCGTATTTCAAGGCGGTAGTTGTCGCGGTCGTCTCCGTAAACAAATTTAACAAGTGAGTTTTCAAATTCAAGTTCAGTTTCAATTTCGTTCGTCAATACCGCTGAAGTCTCACCGAAGTGACCACGGTCCATGTAACTGGACCGAAATATTGACTACAAATTAAATAAAATTCGTAATTAAACTATTTTACATAACAATTATTATATTCATTCAAGAGAACAAAAGTTTAAAATAACCACCAGATATCTCTAACTTCAGAAAATATTTGGTTAGTTTATAGAAGGCTATGATACCTAGTTGTATGCACCAAAGCGATTTTACTACCTGTAACTATAAGGCGAAGAATATTTTTGTGTAAACACGTTTATACTATCATAAGCTGTTTGTGATGTAAACTAACAAGACAATATCTGCAGATTGTAGATAAATCATCATTTTATATTTAGCGAATATATTGACGAGGTAATGTTTTGTACATATTATCATAGATCGGTATTCAAATCGTTGTTATTGAATTTTAACATTTTAGATGTGAGTTTTCTAGTATAGTAAGTAGATATAATTTTATAATTTAATTTGCACGACATTATCGATTGCGACGTGTCGTTTTACTACGACTATTTTATATATTTCATTAATCGCCTTGCTGATAAACGCGTTTAAATTTAATCATTACATTCTTTTGTCACTTTCTTCTATTATTTATTAGAAAAAGACCAGAGATTTTTAAGCAATCGTTAAATACATATAAATAGCGTTTATTAGTAAGCATATACAGTATCCAATCGGTGAGTTTCCAAAGTCTTCAATCATGAATTTAATTGACATAAAATGTTATGTATTTTTTTTTAAATAGCAAAAATGTATGGAAACTAGGACAATTTTTAAAAATGTTTTTCACACAGTTAATAATATGTTTACAACAATCAACTCAGAATGGCGATTCACGAATGAACTCTATGGTTTTAGGAATTGATTGGAACCTTGCACGAGTATATGGTCCACTTTAATTATTGTTACATCTATTTTATATTATTTGACAATCTCAGCTGTAATCAATTGTAGCTTAAGTTACCGATGGTCGTTTGCATTTAGTATTGTTAGCGGTTGTTTATTTAGTGACGTACACAATATCGCACAGAGTGTCACACGGTGCCTCATCACTTGTGTATAGTGTTGGATATCGAGCGTTAGAACAAATACAAACTGTTTTGCTGCTCATTATTGATATATTCAATGGGCGACCGGGTGACGCCAGCCGCAAATACAACGTTACAGGACAAATCTGTACTTTTGAAAGGAGAATGCCCACGAAAGTATGAAGCTCAGGCCCCCTTTCGACAGGCCAATCTCGTAGTGTTAAAATTTGTCATATGTAGCACTATTTGAGTTTTTCAATATATGTAAGGTCAACCCGGGCTCTTGCGTCATGTTTCTTGTAAACGCATTTTTAATTAATTATTAAAACTATTTTTCAAAATATGCAATGGTTTCTTTGGAAGTCAGTCCGAAACCGTATTTTTCCATTGTCCGTATACCGTTTGCGAAGTTTTGTTCATTTTCACTGTCAATCGCTGTGGGTCATCCGCGACAATCCTTTATCTTACCTTATACCTCTACAATTTACTCGATCTACAATAGTTTTATGAGGAATTTTGTATTTCTTTGCAGCTTGATACGAGTTTAATACGCCGTTTATCACTTCTTCCACCTGCTTTCTTTAAATAATTTGCGTCATAGATAGGTAGGTGTCGTTTTTTTTTCTTTTATATGTTTTATATGCACCATGTTGGAAATCCTGAAATAAAGAGAGTTTTCTTTGATAGTAGATGAAAGGAAAATAAAGGGCAGTTAATTTTTTACTTTCACACAACATGGTACAATCATTCCAACATGCTATGAACAGTAACAATAACAAACACATGGTACAAGATTGTAATAAAATGGTCCCGAAAAAAGGTTTTCGACCCCCAACTATAGGGTAAATGCGTCACATCAGACGCAATAGCGCCCCAATAGAACGTACGCGTTTACCCCAAACTATAGACATAACATATTTTTATATGGTTCGTTAAATTAAAAAACAACGATTTCGACACAAAATAAACAATACAAGAGATAAATCAATCCACAATATTAGTACACAGTTAAAACCCATTGACACTATTGAATTTCTTTGTGATTACAATAGATTATACGGTATAATTTATACCGCACGTGTGTCACCTGTCCAAGGTCCAAAATAAGTGTCAAAATCATGATGACGGTTTTTCTTACTAATAGTACCTTACTTCTCTATATAAAATATTGCTTTTCTTTGATATTCCAAAAAGATGCAATAAGACCCCTATATAAATATTTTTTGAATCCAATATGGGATTACGCAAAAAATATACAGGAATTAACGAGTTTTATGTTAGTTCTTGTTGTTTTGACAACGCCAGAACATTCACGACGTATGTTTCGTGTAATAAGAAAAATTGTATCGAATATGATTCTTGATCACACGAGCAAGATTAATTGAATACCTACAAAACGAAGTAACGTTTTAATTTAACGTTGTGAAATAATATTAGTCAAAATAAGGAGTACAATAATCCCAAACAAGATTCGTAAATGCTACTTTTACAATCAAAGTCATGTCTTTATAATTTGTTTGAATACAATTATTATTATCAACATAATTAATGAAATATTATATCTACAACCAAATTGCGCAAATCTTTCCTACAGATTCCCTTAAAATATAATTCGAATTTATTTTATAGTTATTCTACTATACTCAAGTGTTTAGTGTCTATCTGTAGTTGAAACGAGACCATCGGATATTTGTGACTGTTGTTGGATATGTCAATACAATTACTAACAAATTTAATGAAATATTATTCCCACAACCAAATTTCATAAATATTTCTTACAGATACCCTTAAAATATGTTTCCCAGTTTATATTATGGGCACTCTCGTTTTACCCCTGCTCTTGAAAGCATGAAATTGTGAATTTTAAACATTACTCTTAAAATCAAGATATTTTGAAATTCAACCGCTGGTCTTAAAAATATGAAATTATTTAAGTCACCATAATAGCTCCCTTCACCAACGCAAAACAAGTTTGTAATCGTCCAAACGCGCTTTATGTGTGTATGTTTTTGTATGTATTAATGTCGTGTACTTCCAATTTTGATACGGGAATGATGTGCACGTTATAATTTGTAATCACTTGTATACTATTTTAACAAAGTATATGGAAACACGTGTATAAAGCGCAAGTATGAACGAACTCGTTTGCCACAGAATTAAATACACACGGCTCTTTAAACTGTAAAAATTGTATCATTCGAAGCTGACAAGCGGATTGAATCCTATTTGTTAAATTAAGGGTTTCCAAAGAGTAACCTTTTGGAAACCCTTAATTTAAAAAATAGGAGTAATATAGTAAAAATATATAAATCCCATAAGTAATAGTTTTCTACGGGGTGTCCGACACTATCCCAATGACTACGACTATGGGTTCCGCGCATGATTTTGAGTTGACATACATATAATGTTACATACCTTTGTTTGAAATTTATTGGGCCTTGTATTTAGTAAATTCATATGAAAAATTTGGATAAAACTTGATAATGTTTTTTTTTCAAGATATGTTTCGTAAAATTTTCAATACAATGAACTCCGATCATGAATGGGATCCATAGGTTTCGGGAAAGGTGTTTCAGTAGTAAAATAGCGCTCCGTCGACTTACATTGACTCATCATGTAGTTTCATTTTTGGTATTTGATATTCTTTATCTCGGCTATTTTATGAAACAATTAATGAATAGTCTGGCTAATGAAACGCGGCAAAACGTGGTTTATTTGGGGTTCTTCAAATCACATTTTTTTTAATTTACTAGGTTTTTTTTGTATCTATTCATTGTATGAATTTGTAACACACTATACAAACGATTAAAATTGTTGGAACTGATATGTCCAAATTACGGAATAATTTGATAATAATATAATGTAATAGGGTATCCAGGGCCGTGCTTTTGGACTGATGTTGTCATTTTTTATACAAATATACGAAACTGAATTAGAATAGGTAACAGTTTTATGAATTATAAAATATCAATGTCATTTTGTCCATGACTTTTTTGCCACTCTTACGCCACAATGTACATATAGAGACCATCTGTGATTTCACCGTAGAAGCGGTAAAACAAGGATGAAGGTAGTAAAAAACATAATGAATGTAATTTAATGAGTGTCTGTAAGTTTGTTTACGCACAAGTTTATACTCTATTTTAATTTCGAAATAAAAATAAACCACGCATCTAGTCTCAACGTAGAAGATATGAAATGTTCATATTTTTTTATTTTTTTGACACCACATCATTTTTGACATCAGTAGTATATCGATGAATATATGAAATCGTATTATAATCAAAACTTAACAGAGTATTAATTTGTGCGCAGTCGATATCAGCATATACCCACCACTGCAGGGCGCAGGCCTCCCCTTGCAATCACGAGCGGGTTTCGGATCATAATCCACCCCGCGGACTTTGCGGATTGGTGGATAAGGATAGTGATCATGGTGGATTGTGCGCAGTAATTAGTGTAATGTATTTTATTATGAAGTTAATTATGTTCCCAAATGTGATATTACCTCACATGGCATCAAGTAAATGGAAAGTGCAGAGCATTCACGCCATGACTAGGGCGAAATATATTATAAAAAATAATAATGTACATCGGCAAACGGTTGAGGGATACGTAAAACTGGCTTTAGATCATGGAATTATTAAAGGAAATTAAGACAGAGGTATCATATAAAGCGTGAAAATTTATTTACATATATAGCACAAGAATTTATATTTGATCTGGTTGCCGATTAAGAGTTGTATGAGTTTATAATCATGCTGTGTATATTTAAGTGTTAAATGTGCAATATAAAATATGCGAATGTAAATAGAAGCAGCCGGATTAATGATTTATTTTACATATTATATCGTTTTAAACAGTTGTGTAACGCGGACATGCGTCGACAAATTGAACCAGTTTGTTGAAAAGAACTTTGACCTTTCATACTAAATGTGCATAATTTTATATGAGGAATCTAATTGATTTTTCGCAAATTTCGAAGATCTTTACACAAAATATACGTTCGATCGTCCACTGTAAGCTTACTCCACAGGACGTCCAACGACTGTTCGGATGTTACCTGCATAGTGTCTGAAGGCATTCCGTTAGCATGCACTGCTGCATTGTTGAAGCAAATATCGGATGTAAAGTTATGTTATTTGTAAAATTATTACTTTAGAAAATATTCTATACATTGTATTTTATTGCATTATTTTCCTATCATTACAATTTTAATTAGTATAACTATTTTGTTTTATTCTTTCTACCTTTAAATATAAGAGTACATTTTTCATCAACGTTATCAAGCATTCTTGGATATTATAGCATATTTCATGAATTTGATTACTTCTTCACGATTTAAAGATCAAAATTATTTGCTGATAATATTCATTTTTGTGATATAGGACACAAGTAAAACACATTTAATTATTTCATATAAATTTTATTACAAACTGTTTTTTTGGACAAACTGCAAATTAATATACCAGAGTTGTCAAGTAAAGCTGGCGGCGAGTCAGTGGACGCGTTCATCGTAACACATTGTCTGAAACGGCTGGTCTGCGACACCGAACACTTCTATATATCACTGAGTACATAAACAAAGGTGAGCATCATTCATTCTTTCAACGTAACCATCTCATTCATAGTCCAGTCAAATTAGAAAAAATAAAAACATTAATCGGTAGAAATCTGAATTTTGGTATGCCTGTTTATTGGGGCTTCCCATTGGACATACTAAAAGTCCCCGTCAAAATCTGTTGCGCTCGAGCCGCCATCTTGGAAAAAAGGTACACTTTTTCAGTTTTTGCCTATATCTCGGCAACTATTACTGATACGAAAAAATAGTTATGACGGGGACTTTTAGTATGTTCAATGGGAAGCCCCAATAAACATGTATACCAAAATAGCAATTAAACAACTTTGAACGGTTTAAATCGCGTGCGTATATTTGACATTATTTATATCCCGACGTTTCGAACACTTTGCAGTGGACGTGGTCACGGGGTGACTAATTGATTTTATTTGTCACTTGAGTTATTAAGAAATTATTTGGACTACCGTCTGAAATTTTTTGAACTACCGTCTGGATTTTTTTAATCATAACATTCCAACATGTATACCAAAATTCAGATTTCTACCGATTAATGTTTTCATTTGTCGAAAAATGGTCTAATTTGACTGGACATCTGTAGTCTGCTCGGGATAATTATTGTGATCG
The DNA here is from genome assembly GCA_914767545.1 of Sesia apiformis. NCBI lineage: Eukaryota > Metazoa > Arthropoda > Insecta > Lepidoptera > Sesiidae > Sesia > Sesia apiformis. The sequence continues at coordinate 16,613,185 of OU611953.1, forward strand.
CTTCTTATACAATACATTTTGAGCTCTAAAGAGCAAGTCGTTTGAACTTGTGTTCTAAAAAGCGAATTATTGCAAAATTTAATAACGTCTTGCATACCCCATGTATAAATGGAAGAAATTCTGTTACACGTACTCGTCGTAACTCCTGCGAACATTATCTACAGACGAGCCGTCTCGAGCGTTCATGTTAGATAGTAAATAAATGATCGAAATAAGTCAAAATGCATTTCGGAAATATACAAAAAAAGAGGACTACTCGATACAAAAAATTGAGTTAAAATTATTTAAATAAAGTTGGAATGAAAATAAGATAATAAATAGACGTAGGTAGGTAGCATCATAACTTACTGACTCGGACATGATACCAGTTACAAGTATACAATTAGAGTATAATATATAACAGATGTGTGTTGGCCATGAAATTATACACAATTCCAAACTTAATGCTTTGCACCATTACCTTATTTATATAGACACAAATTATGGTTTTACAAACCTAAAGAACGTTATGGGAGGTTCCCCAATAATCTCATTCTTTAGATTTACGTAACTTAAAAGTTTTGACAGCCAAAACAAAAATCACCGAACAATACGCTAAAAGCTAAGATATTTTTAGAGCCGCATTTATATTTATCTCGTTTACTAGTAATGTTTGGCTCGCAACCAAATAAAAAGAATGTTAATAAGATTCGTTTTGTACACTTGTTTACAATCACTTGTTTTACACACTGTTTAAAACAATTAAATAAAACATGTTTGATACTAAAGTGTTTTATAATGGCGATATGTGTGTTACTACTCCGTTGAATATATTAATAGAAGGCTTTTCTTTGGGTGAATTTTAAATTAAAACTTTTTTTACATGCACTGCTAAATATTATTTTTTGTTCTACTATTTCTCTATCTTGCATTGTATTAAATTGGGGGTCACCGGACTCAATTTGGCAGTTCATTTTGTTATAAGATTATTCCCCTAATTTACAAACAGTTTTTATAATCAATTCGGGGAATCACAATAAAGAGGGAAATGACCTTAGACGGAGATATATCCTAAGTTGTGTTTTATACATAAACAGTTTAGAAGCTGTGTTTAAAATCAACGAAAAAAACCCTTAATTTAAAACATAGGAAACATTCTGAACTGTTTTATAAATTAAAATTATTTCTTTTTCATCCCTGATTATAAGCGACAAATACAATAACAATGCGAAAAAAATAAGATCGCAGCTTGTGATTATGCCTTTTTACAAATCACAGAATAAAACTGAGGCGCAATCATTACTAGTGAGCAAGTGTTACCTGCTTACAGATGGGCGCGTTTCGGACATCCGCAGACGTAGCCGCTTATCAATTTATATTAGTTTATACAATTGCTTATATAATTTGTTTAATTTGTTTATACAATTTATTTAAGTGCTACTGTATTACAGTGGCGTGCATTAGTCTTGAAACAAGGTAAACAATAGTGGTAGTTATGTAGGTGGGTACTTTTTTATAGAAATACGGCAGCATTCGAGCACTGTTCACCTGGTGGTATATAAATACAGTCGCCCGTTGATATCTGCGATACTTGTCGACTAAAGATACCATGCTTGTTTTTCATGCTGCCTGGAAAATGTGTGGAACATTAGAGCAACAACACTAGACGTCACGCGTAGTTCAAACATCATGGTCAAGTTGGTTTAATGTAGGCAAGTACTAGTTAAATGGAAAGACTGCTTAAACGAGATGCACGCCACTGCTGCATCGTATCGTGTGGTAACTAAAGCGTAATCCAACCGTACGTTCACATTATTGCAAACTTGTGCAATGATTTTTACATTTTATAATCATTCTAATTGAATGAACAGATTTGTTCTATAAAGTTGTATTTGCAGTTTATTGTTGATTATTAGCTGCAAAAGAGTTTGTAGTTGTTCCAACGTACGAATGGACTATACACAACGTCATACCAGTAAAAATTGTTCATGATTGAACTGCTATTCGTGAACGAGATTAAAACAGATCTATGTAATTTTTATTGATTCATTTAATTTATTCATTATTTTCATTTGAACGGTTTTCCAATAAACAACGTTCGTATGATAAAGACTATTTGTTGAACCGTAACCTACTGTTTCATATTAATTGCATCATGTAAATGTGGATTTGCAGATTTTTCGTTAAATTACCTATAAAGTTGAATTCATTGCCAGTGTAAAGCGATAGAATGTTGTATATGTTAAACAGAAACTACGCCTTTTTGAAAGGAAAAACTCACCTTTGCTGGGCCGTCTAAAAAAAATGTGTATCAAATGTACGTTACAAAAAATAATAAGAACTCATACACGGATACCATTGCATTGACACAGTCGCAAAACTGTCGGCGCATACAAAACATTACAAGTTTTCAAATATTCTTTATTCGCTATGGTTGTGATATAGATACGGTGTCGTGGGCGACCGGACCGCTATCAAAAAATGTCGCGACAGTTTGGGGATTAATAAATCTATGTTCAGTTCATCGTATGATATTTGAGTCGCCATCTTGCGCGCACGCGATTTTGCTGTGTTTCGAGCATTGTAAAACTAGTTAAATACTAAATGGACTCATTATGAATCATGACAAATTGTCAAATTTAACACTGGAAACAAAAGTAATGACCAGGCAACCGCGGCTTGTCCCACTACGGCCACTAATAACAATAAACATTATCATTGGCCAATTGTACTTTGATTCTGATTGATGCAAAAATTCAAATTCTTTATTGACATAACACATTATTTTTCTATCGTATTTATTTATACCCATAAATACATCGATGCTCTGACTCCTAAACTAGGGAAACCTGTATTTCAGGAGCCAGTTCCATCCCACACTATTAGATCTATGATGTATGTTAACAAATTGGCTTATATAATAATAATTCATTCGCCGTTATTTATAACTGTAGTAAAATTGTAATAAAGACAAAATGATGCAACAAAATTATTGAAGTACACAAATGATTGTAATCTCCCGTGTAATTGTAAGCGTGTATCGGTCCCTAGGAGCGGCTACGTCACGCGTTCGTTCAGTTTGTTAGGGCAATCGGGTGTAAGCGTGCGGCGCGTGCGATGGGCGTTCAGTCGATGTACTGCGCGAGCCAGCGGAAGCCCTCGCCGTACCCCTGGCGCTTGAGCACCGAGCACATGAACAGCTCTAGCGGCCGACCGGGCAACTCTGACCGCGACACTTTGCCCTATACCAATAAATAATCGATATTATAGAAAATTTAATGTCACTGATTGATTTAATGTTACAATATTGTTAAAATTCACGCTTCATTATGACATGCAAATAATGTGTTTGGTTTTATTAGGTAATATTTATGTTAGCTTAACCTTACCATAAGCAGCCCTGCGGTATCCACTGCTGGACGCGGGCCCTCGTGCACGCTGTCTTGTGCACGAGGGAACTATAACAGAACAGCTACCACAAGTTCCGAGGAACTACACCACCTCTAAGAGTGGACTCGCCATCCCGCTTGGTCAACGTGGCGTTTAAAGTCCATGTATCCCTTATGTTGGTTACATTGCGACATTAAATTTATAGTTTTCGAACATACAGTATTTTTGGTGTTGGCAACACTTAACGCCCTCCACCCTTGGTGAGAGCGGCTCCGTGAAACACAATTCTTTTTTCATTTTATTGGAGCTACAATGGCCATTCATGGCCCTTCGAGCTGGATAGTATATAATGTGGCAATGTACCCAAGAATTTTGTATAACATCACAGTATAAAATGAACTTAGAAATGATTGCAAGAGCGTGGTTCCGTAAGGGTGTTTACGCATGACGCCGCTGCGGCACCGCCGTTGTAGTCTCCATTGGATTTGTATGGGCCACCGCCGCCGCCGTCGCGGCGCCATGTGTAAAGGCCCATACAAATCCAAAGGCGACTACAATGGCGGTGCCGCCGCGGCGCCATGTGTAAACACCCTAAGAATCATAGTAAAAAAAAAAACAATATAAGATAAATTCACACATATTTATCTATATAACAGGTCATAAATGCGTATGTTTGCCATTTTTGTATCATTCGACGTTTCGGCTGGGTCAGATAACTGGCTGATGTTAACATTGTTGGTGTAACCCAGCCGATTTATTTTTAGAAGGAGGCAGACTGGCAAGACAAACGTGGCAAAGTGACGATAAGTGGCTACCGCCGCCCATGGACACCTGCAACACCAAGAGGTATGCGGGTGCGGCCCCGACCATGCAAATTTCTATTTAAAGCTTTCTAGCTTTCTTGAAGAATCCCATATCTTATTGTAATGGAAAGGCCTCTTGAGGTATGTTTATTCCACAATCTACGGGCTCGCGGCTTCCCAATAAAATAAATAAGGTAAAAATACGTATTGAAGACTGGCTTAATAGATAAAATCTAGTGGATATGCAACATCTTTTCCTTTTATAAAAACGCAAAAAGCTCACCTTTCCAGTGGTCTGTTGGTACAGATTGAAGAACTGACGGAGTTCATCTTCGCTCGCGGCGTTCGGTTTGTCGATCTTGTTTCCTAAGATGAGAACCGGGCAATTGCTGAGAGTCTCGTCGGTGAGCAGCGAGTCTAGCTCGGTCTTGGACTCTGGTAAGCGCACGCGATCGCACGCGTCAACTAGGAACACGATCGCGTCGACCGCGGGGAAGTAGTCGCGCCACACGCGCCGAGCCTGCTCGTGCCCGCCCAGGTCGAACGTCGTGAAACGCATATTGCCTATTGAAAGCTCCTCGGATGCTGAAACAGCGATTGATTAGTGTTCACTTTATAATTTATGGAGATTTTCGCGATTTTCACACATATTTATCTATTAAACGGGTCTTAACGCGTATCTTAACATTTTACCGCATGTCTCGGCTGGATTGGACTACCCATAGTCACAAGCTGACTGAATGTACTTAACATACTGACAAAAAAAATGTTAACATACGGATTAAGACTTAATAGATAGTGTTCACTTCTTTAGAAACAAAACAAAGCCTGTAATAATTAAGGAAAATACTGAAAATTATATATTTATAATTTATTAAAACTAGTCAAATATCTTTGTAAATATTTCAAAAGTAAATAGGGTGATTTATAAAATTCCCAAAATGGAAGGAGTAACTATTGTCAACTAATTATCTTTTCCTCAATTATACTATTTTTATAAATCTGATTCTGATTTCATTATTTCAGAAAACAAATACTGCAAAATCATAATGAGTACATAATTTGATATGAAGGCCAAAACTAAACACATATTATGATGGCACAAAAATAGAAAAATGTTTGTTTCCAAACAGTTTAGCTACTCACTGGGGTGTAGGGTGGGCACGTGCTGTGCGAGCCGGTCGTCTTTCAGCATGTGCAGGAGTGTTGTCTTGCCAGCATTGTCTAGCCCCAGGAACAGGAGCTTCCCTGATTTCTTCCACAGACCTGGAAATTATAAAGTTACAAACACTTACAGAAACTACATATTAGCACATAACCTCTTACCTTAATCAAATAATAATGTATTATTAGCTAGGAAGTAAGTACATATAATAATTAATTGCAGTACAGTAACAAGATGAGAGAGAGAATGGGACAAAGATGAATAGTAAATACAATTTTTTTTCGAATCTCTGGAGGGGGGCAACTGAACAATGAACGGGGCAACGCCCCCCCCCTCCCCCCCTTGGCGACGCCTTTGTAAAGTCCTACAAAAAAGTGAAATATTTTAATATTTCTATTTTAACTACTATAACTAACTAAAAAATAAAATGCTTTTCATGATTTTTTATTACTCCGGTGCTTAATTTCTTAAGGAATACTGTCTCTTTTGTGACCAGGTATTATTCCGAAGAAATGATAATCTGGCCCTGATATAAACATTAAAAATCACTTATTGAAAATTAGAGAAACACTTGCTATTTTACTATAAAAATACCTACATATTTTATTTATAAAGTATTTTGTCATAGTTTATACATAAAATATTTGCTATTTAAAAATCGCCCATAAAAATCACAGTACAATGATACAATAAATAACAAAATAATAATACATATATAAAACAGTAGGTCCATTATTCCAAGCAGTATGTTTGGAATAATAATATTTCTACCCCTTAAGTCCGCCTTGAGTTTTGAGAACTAATAGTAATCTTTGGGAGTCAAGTCAGGACTATAGAGTGGGTGGCGAATTTCCGCGAAGCCACACTTTGAAACAGTGGCTTTCGCAACTGCGGCGGAGTGGACGGGTGCATTGTCATGGAGAAGCCGCACACCTTAACTTATTTTTTCACAACGTTTCTGCTCGATTGCTTTTCGTAATTGCTGTATAAGGTTAGCATAATAGCTTCCAGTCACCGCATTATTGCGTTCTTTTATGTCTATAAGCAATATTCCTTGACAATACCAGAATATCGAAGTCAATCTTTTTGGTGGACTGAGTCACCTTTGTCTTTCTAGGCGGTGCTTCACCAGAAAGACGCCACTCCATCGACTCCCTTTTAGAAAGGGGATCATAGTAAAGAACACTAGTTTCATCCCTAGTAACAATTGACTCCAAAAATCGGTTCCGTTTCTCCGCAAGGCCTCCAAAAGTTCCTTAAAGCATGGTACTCATTCAGTTCGCACAATTGAAGGATGTTTTGGCACCCATCTCACACTAACTTTATTCATATGAGGATGTTCATGAAGAATCTTAAGGACTATACTTTTTAAACGCCCAGTCCTTGCTGCTATCTCTTTCGTCTTCAGCCGTCGGTCGCTCAGAACTTCTTCCACTAATTTAATGTTGTTGGAGATCGGAGCGAGGTTCGTCGTCGATGGACTCTCATCTATACTAATATTATAAAGAGGTAAAGTTTTTTAAGTTTGGATGTAGGAGGTAATCGCCGAAAATATTCATCTGATTTAAAAAATTCTTTCACCATTTGAAAGGTACATTATTCCAGATGGACATAGGCTATATATTATGTGCAAATAAATTGACGGACATGCAACGCATGCCGGGCACAGTTAGTTCTAAACAAAATTGCTTACATCATCATCTTTGATGGTGGAAAATGATGGAGAAGAATCCCCATACACATAATCCAACCTTTGTTTGATATTGGTCTGGCTAACACATTCCTGTGTAAGGAACATGCTAGTTTAACACTCTCACCGGCATGATCCGCTGGCGGCCCACGTGAGATCGAACGTAGCACACCATCAACAACAACTATTACGGCAGGCCGCGTGGGCGGTGCACAACCCACCGTTTTTGGAGCCAAATATTTACAAAAAATATTGGCGTGCCCCGCGCGCAGACCACTTGGCATGCTACAGTGGCCTGCTGTGAAAGTATTAACGTGTCCTGCGCGCGGTCGACGTGGCCTGCTCAACTAGAATATTCTTATTTATTTTAAAGGCAGTGAGTGTTAAACATTTATTTTAAAGATTTTGCGACTTTCTGTTGTTCTAAGAGTTGAGGAATCAAAACTAACAAAGGGTTAATAACTAAAAAATATACATTAATTAGCAGAAGGTTGAACTCTAAAAATTATAAACGAATTAGCAGGATACATGACAATTACAATAACATACGAGGGCCACACCGAAAGTTTCCGGAATGAATAAGAAAAAAATACAATGAATGGCCAAAAATCAATTTATTGTTTCTCAAAATATTCTCTGTGAGCGTCAATACACTTTTTCATAGGAATAAATCAATTTCCATAACATTTATTCCACTCCTCCGTGGCGACCTCGGAAACATGTTTTTCATACTCTTCGACAGCCACTTCTGGCGAAGAAAATCGTTGACCGCGTAATTGGTTCTTAATAATATTATAAAGAAGAAGTAATAAGGTACCAAGTCGGGACTGTATGAAGGATGGCTAATGAGTTCACCGTTTTTCGCCTTCAAAAAGACGTTTGCCTCTTTGGCCGTGTGAGAACTGGCATTGTCATGGTGCAAGATTATGCGGCGTTAATGATTGTTTTTACGGAGTTCATCAATATTTTTCGCACAGCCAAATGTTTGTGTAAGATTGATTGTATCTGACTCATGCCTATGCCTAAGGATGTCCAAATCGCATGGTAGGTCACATGCCTGTCTGTTTCGATCATATCGAAACACACAGATCGAAGTTTTTATTGTTGACAGCGGTGGAGAAAGAAAGAGTAGGACCTTTACGAAATTGTGAACGAAAGTGTCACTGAGATTGATACGATTGATTGATATGAATTCTGCAAACCAGCTATAAATTGTCCTCTTTGCGTGGTGCTTCATCGCCAAAAGCAGTTTGAAGCCGAGCGAGGCTCTGCTGAACTATCAAATTACACATAAAATCGTAAAAAATCATATAGCGTAACTTTTCACGAATTAATCGATCCATCGTAATGCAGACACGCTATTTTTAAAATGACGCCTCAATGAAATAACAACTAACTGTTAGATGAAAAAACTATTCTACAGCCAGAGTTCCATTTTCAAATTACTTTTTAAATATTGTTTATGTAAGTTCCGGAAATTTTCAGTGTGACCTATGTATAATTCGTTTTTTAGACATCTAGAAATTAGGCATCTACGCCAGAAACTTTTAGACCTCACTAGTACATCTCATTTTTTCCATTTCCTTTCCTACAGTTCCTTTCCATCCGCCTTTCGTAGAGTAGCGAGATTGAAGTTAACATAGTCGTAAGATTCTCGCACAATCACATGTTTGTTTCATTCTAGATGTACTAATGAACGAAGACCACAAGCATTTACAGAATAGATTGTTCTAGTACAGTGCTAGGAATTAAGTCCTGATAGTACTCAGTATATGTACTAGTGAATGCAGGTTATATCTGCTGGCGAGCAGTAAATCTTCCTGTACATACGTACATTACAGTCATGCTGACCCTACTTGAAACAACACTATCTTACAAAAGCAAATACACTTGTATCTGGACTAGTGATGGGTAACTCCGGTGTTAATGAATCAAAAGAGTTGAATCCGCGAGCGAGCAGAATCCTTTAATTGTTCCATCGAATTGTTATTAATTTCGTGCATCGGCACTTGTCGGGGGCTCAAAATCAAGATCTGTTTTTTTGCTTAAGCAACAACCGTTAGGGAAAGGGAATGTAACACTCTCGGAAGGTGATTAAGTAGGTGAATCAAAAGTGTTAAGAAGTAACTAAGAGGAGTCGGATCTCCAAGCGGAGCAGGATTAAGTGAGTTAAAATACTCCGAAAAGTCTTGATTACCCACCACTAATCTGGACGGCATAGAGAGCCGAAGTGAGTGTTGTCAACAGACACTAAAATAATGGACATGTACGAGCACAATCACCCCAGGGGAGAGTGCATTCTGCATTTCCACAGCCGCTGGGCGCACTCGACTGGCCACGTTACCCCTCTCTCGCAGAAGACTACCTTGAAATGTACTGCATTATCCACTTATCATATTTCCCCAATGTTATTTCAGTAGTGAGTGAGTATACGCCAGAGCCCATTCCCATCGCATCCTCTCCCTCCCGATTGTCCCGATCCATTCCTTAATCTGCAAAGGTAGGCAGCGCATCCAGGGGCGTGGCAACCATTGTCATTCTGAACTGATGTTGACATGTATCGTGGATGTCTATGGACGACAGTATCCACTTACCATCAGGTGGACTGTATGCTCATCTGCCGCCTTTTTTTTCTTAAAAAAAAACCTATTAAGTGTAACCTGCCTTTGCAAGATGATAGAACCATAGTTTTATTGAAATGGTTTTTCTTTTTCTTTGACAATCTAAATCATACTGTCTTTTTTTTTGTTATGAAGGAAGAAAATAATGCATCATATTTATATTGTCAAAAGGATGATTTTTGCATATTTTGGAATATTTATGTCATTTAATAACTAATTGATTGATTCAGCATGATTGAAATTTGAGGTATTGTTTATAATATAGGGTATTGTTGTAATTTATTTTCATTTTATTTATATTGTAGGGGGAGAGTGCACACTGCAGTGTTCCCACAGCCTCTGGACACACTCAACTGACCACGTTACTCCTCTCTCACAGAAGATTATCTTGAAATGTACTGTATTTCCTACTTTATTGTACTTTCCCAATGTATGTACTGTTTTGGAAGTGACTGACATATGTCAGAGCCCATTCTCTTCCTATCCTATCCCTTCCCATTTTCCCAACCCTTTCTCTCAATCCACTCCTAAATTTGCAAAGGTAGGCGGTACATCCCCTGGGTGTGCCAACGTTTATCCTTCTGGACTGATGTTGGCATGTATCATAGATGTCTATGGTATCCACTTACCATCAGGTGGATTGTATGCTCTTCTGCCACCCTTTTGCATAAAAAAAATGTTTATTAATGTATTACAGAAAAATATAAGTAAAGCCACTAAAATGATAAAATATTTACTGATTCAGATTGAGATAACTTTACAATATTGTTATTGTATCTCAATATATTGGGACTGCCGATACTATAGGATGGACACGGTCATGGAGATCTCTGAGACCTCCAAAATACTAACTGAATACTACAGTGTTATCACAATTAGGCTGTCTATTTACGAAATGGTAACCATATTATGGGGGCATGAGTTAAGGCTACAAAAGAATTTGTATGACATCAAAGCCTTAGTATCACTTCATTAGAAATAGAGTGGTCAATCAATGGAATGGATTATCAAAGAAAGTCATATCATCTGAGAACATTAATCTGTTCAAAAATACCACAAAAACAGATATAGATGCATCAGCACTAGCTGTTTGCATATCAAATAATAATAATAGATGGATTTTGAAAAAGATAAAAAAATATGATTTAGTATAAAATTTAAAAATAACACTTTTGTAATGGCCTCTAACATAGGTACTCAGAATGTCTATCATTGTTTATTAGTCTCAATTTGTGTTAAATCTTATAACATTTCCCATATAAATAATGCTTTGTATAGTAGCCGGCAAACTTCTTGAGCATTAGTTGGCGTAGTGGGGGAATGTTCGCGCATTGTACACTTACGTGGTATTAAAAAGCTTATACATATTTATTTATATATTTATTAGAAAATCAACATAAATGTAAAAATTTAATCTTGGGGTAAAATAGATATTCCTTCCATTAGGTCAAAACTAGAGCTCGTGCCAGGTCTTGGTTCAGTTGAAGCGAAGCCGGTACTAGTCATTGCTTCTTCGTTATCATGATCTGGATCATCATCATCACTGTTATCATCATCCGAGTCGCTATCATCATCAGCAAAAATAACAAACTCGTCAGTGACTAAATCTACCACGTGATCACTTTTTACATACTCTGTCTCAATTTCTTTGAGCCAGCGTGAACGATTACTACACGCTGCCCTTTTGAAATTGGTCTTTTTAAACCCCTAGTTGACCCATCTGACCACGAGTAACCACTGGCATGTGATGAGTCGACATAGGACTCATCGGTGTATACTATCGGTCTTCCTTCTTGGCTATATTTAATTATTTTTTGGAGATATTCGATCCGTAGTAATCGAATGTTGCTTTTTTCAATTAACAGCTTTCGATTATTTTCTGTTTTTTTCCATCTGAAGCCTAACTCTTTCAAAATTCGTCGTAAACTTCGTTCCGAGCCATTAAAATTTATATCTTCTTTTAATTTTTTAGGAAGCCTTTCTACGGTAGGGAGTTCATTGTTTGTATTATGGTAATTATGAATACATCTTTTTATAACAGATTGGTCGAAACTATCAATTTCGGTGACTTTCTTTTTCCCAGATCTTTTCTTACCCGGAGTCCGGAACACGATGAGCAAGCCGCAGCCCTTAGCTTCGTTAATAATTCGCCTAACAGTACTGACAGATGTTTTTGTTGCCTCCGAAGTCTCTTTCACCGTTTCAATATCATTCTTGCCCTGTTTCTTCATGAAGCAATATACATCGTAGACCATTTTTCTGGCTTGCCTTTTTAATACTACGCTAGTTTGTCGTGGTATAGTGTATTTTTTATAAAACAATCAACAAAAACTCAACAAATCACAATAACAACAAAGTCAAGAAACAATTATAACAAAAAACGTCAACAAACAATAACGAAGGACTTTTTCACTGCACGCAAGTGTATTCGGGAGCAAGCGGAACGTGGACGCGGTGCGGGAGGCAAGGGTCGACTGATCTACCAATAACGCGCTCGATACGATACTCCCCCGCCATCGCGCCCCGCACTCACCACCAAAGAGACCTAAAATTTGGTTCTGCGCAGTCAAGGTCTTTTGCTCAAGAAGTTTGCCGGCTACTATAGTAGAAATGTGAAAATTACAACAAAGAAACAGTCTGAATGTTTCATATAATGAGGTTTAATGCCAATAAAGTATTTTATGTTTTGTTACATTTTATTTTATATGATAAGAACTTATAAATATATTCAAGCATATGTTAATACAGAATGTGTGTTGGGATTGTTTTTATCTTTTGTTATAAATAATGCAGTGGGGCAATTTGTCTACAGATAAATGTACACACATTATTATAAATTAACATTTTCAATTTGTAAAACACTATGAGTGAAACAGTTATAAACTGAAGTTTCACATAAAATTGAATAAACTTATCTCGAATGTTTAACAATGTAATAACACAATATAATTATGATCTTGTGATAAGAGATAATGATGCTAGTAGAATGAAATTATGTATTGTATCTAAGCTGAAAACTACTAACTTTATTAAAAACCATAACTCTTAATTGATGCTTGTGGAGAAATGATTCATAAGAAAGCTTGTATTCATACAAACTTTCTTTGTTAAATAATGTATGATATCTCTAAAATACACTCACCCAAGAATCCAAGGACCCCCGTAAACCAATCCAAGATGAACATTTTGTATCTGGAACGTATCAAATTATTACTTTTAGCATATCCTCATCTTCACAAAGAATGTTCTGAGTAATGACTTGCAAATCTTATTGTTATCAATTGCGTAGTTTCATCTGGCAGCGAATAACACCAGATGAGGCAAAGAACTGTACAGATGCCCTCAAACTTTTGGGGACACATTGAAAGCGTAGTAAGATTACGCGATATTAAATTGAGTAACATAAATGACAGAACGTCATCCGCGTACATAATAATTTAATTCTTACACCAATTACACTCGTAATACTCACTTATTAAAATTGAACTAGATTAACTAATGCTAAAGGAAGTTTATCACAATATTTCGCACTTATTTCCAATATGTTACGTCGCTAAAAGCGACGATTTTTATCAGCAATGTAATTGCTGGACAATACAATGAATGAATCTGTTGGCAATGACGTACGCTACTTCCGGAAATTGTCACACTGCTTTGTAGATGCGTTCAAAAATAATACACCTTATTATATACTTTATAATTTAATTACAAATCTTGGTGAGAGATGGTATTGTGTGGACTTCTATATGGTACCACAGATTATATAAATATATATTAAACTATGGCTTGGTTCTTGAGGCGAACACTCAATTGGAAATCGTACAAGCTTCGACTCTATGTAGCAATTTAACTGCGGTAGGTAGGTAGGGGAACACGGGGTGGAACGGGGTAGCTAAGCTTTGGTTACAATTTGTGAGAGTTTGAATGAAACAACACTATTATTTGGCAATTTGTAGGTTTATTTACTTCTTTCTCTACAAGGAAATTAAAGCTAAACTTATCTAAATTAATGATCATTTTGAAAAAATATTGTTTGAAAAATAAAGGGAAATTTCCCATTCTGCCCCACCCCCCGGGGTACAATGGGAAATGAACCCGGGGCACGATGGGGTACTAATTATTGGCATAGTTCACAGATGAGAACACTGTCATCGTCGTCACTATCTAGACCAGCACACACCAAATGTGCCCATTTTTTACAAATGCTACAAGACCACTAGCCTTGGACTTGGACTTGGAGTATAAATCATGGCAATACAAGCAGATCGCGTCTTCATCTTCCGAGCTTTCTTCAGATTCAGTTCCGATTCTTTTTTGTTTCTTTCTTCTTGTTTCTTCTTTGTTTTTGTTTAAAATTTTCTACATCTTCTGAGTGTTCTTCAGGTTTAGTTCTGATTCTTTTTTGTTTCTTTGGCTTAGTTTTCATTCCTTCAGGTATGTCTTCTTTACCTTTTAACGTCAGTCTTGTTTATTTTTTTCTACTTTCGCTTTATTGATATTTTGTGTCTTTTTAATACATTCTTCTAATTCAGTCTTGTAAGGTGAAGCGGTCAGGATTGCCGTTTTTCCACCCTTTCTTATAACTCTTTTCATTCCAGCTTTCACTTTTGGCAACGGAATTAGCAATGTAGACCAGGACTGCCGGCTGGTTTTTCTTATATATGAACGCACCATCTGCAGATGAAATAAAAATGCGTATTTATATGAGAAGTACAAATATTTAAGGGGCGGAACGGGGTATACCCCATTGTGCCCCACCCATTGTGCCCCGACGCACCGTTCACGTAAACACGAGTGTTATAGCCGGTTATATTTATTGGACTTGAGTTATCACTAGACGTTTAGTTAGTCAAAAGTATGTTTAAACAAACATGTAATGTTAATATCCGAACAAAGAATAGTGTATAGTGTAATTACCTTGGTGTTGCATAGAAAATATAAATTTGCAAGCTTTTTCGTCGACCTTCGATAAAATCCAAACTAAGCGCACTCTCACACTGACAGCGGCCACTCCGTATAGCGCAGCACAGCGGACCGAACGTTGTGCGCGATGGTCACGCATCTCTGTCGCCTGTAGCGAGCACAACGCCTCTTTCCCGTTCCGCCCCGGTACCCCGTTCCACCCCGGGTTCCCCTACTTGTGTACATTTGTTTAATAATAATGTTAATTGCATCTGCCGTTAGGTTTTTGGAATAATATAATATATATCTCCTATCGTTTTCATAGGATACCACAGCATTGTTCATTGCTATAATCCCTGTTGTATGATATTGTTTTCTGTGTATGTTTATACAACTTACAAACTAAGTACAGACCTACACACATAACTTTGCCCATGAAGGATGTCGTTGCTATCGACGACAGTATTACTATTATAAACATTTTACTCAATTTATGGGTAAAGATCATTGATATTTTAAGCAAGATGTTACGTTCAATACTTTATGGATACCTAAATTTAATTAATTAATTAAATTATTTCCTAAATTTTAATGTGTAATTTAGTTCGTAAATTGACCACCGGCAAAGTTACATGTGTACGTCTATAATCGTTAATCCGCCTAATGTTTTGTCAAATGAGAGTTGGTACGCTGTTTTTAATTTAATAGTCGACTGAATGGTTGACCTACAAATGTAATATTTCTGCGGTATGAGTCTATGGACTGACCGATGTAATACCTACTACAAAAATGTCAAATGCTAATAATAACATTTTGAATTTGAACGCATCTAAATTAAATAAAGTGTTAAATCAGAGCTTTAAAAAATCCCAAAATAATTGGAGCAGAGAAACTGACAAATATAAAAGACTAAAAAAGAATTAAAAAATAGAAAAATTACAGAACTTCTGTTATTTCAAATAAACGCAGACTAAAAAGTTAGTTTACAAACAAAAATTATAAATTACCGTCGTCAATTCCTAATGAAGTTGTTTTAGGTGCCTATTTGGCAAAAGTTGTTCCAAATACTGGCAACCTTATTTCTTTCTAGTGTTTGACAGTTTTCAAAGCAAAAGGTATTTCTGCTTTTGTAATAAATCTTTGAAAAATAAATGTTAATCGATGTTTTAACGGTGAAATATTGAAATAATCCAAAACAGATATACGTTGCTTCACCTTCCAACATTTCTAGGAAAAGAACAGTGTTCGGATTACTTTGATTTTTGGAGGTTACAAGTGCTATTGTGTTTTCGTTTTCAGACTGAGCCATGGCTCCGAGGAAAAACAAAGTTGCGAAAGAGGAGGTCCAGGTGACTCTCGGTCCCCAGCACTTAGTTGGTGAGACTGTCTTCGGCGTGGCTCACATCTTCGCATCATTCAATGACACATTCGTACATGTCACCGACTTATCCGGTCGGGAAACCATCGCTAGGGTTACCGGAGGCATGAAGGTGAAAGCTGATCGTGATGAGGCCTCACCCTACGCCGCTATGTTAGCTGCTCAGGTATGTCATGTCATACATATGTATCCAGTGTAAACAATATTTTTTATCGTAATTATATTGAAGTTTACATTTTGAGGTTATGTGGATTACCAAAATCGGAAAAATGTAAATATTAATAGTGTATAGTGTAGTAAAAATATAGTGTTCTGAATTGATACAAAAGTATTTAAGTACTCAAATAAGTGAGATAATTTTTGCTACATTTTGGCAATTACAATATTCACATGAATGAATACATGAAATATTTATTACTTACAAACTTTATCTAAACATATTTATCTGTCATCACTACTTTTATGGACTTTAAACTTTTATTCTTAAAAATCTGATTAAATTTCATGAGTTAAATTGTTTAATCCACACACTCAGAGGCAAATCATTTTCACTCTCTAATTGCTCTTCAGCTCCTGCAGAAGCGTCACCAAAACTTCTACAAGGTCCCACACGACAAAAGGAATGCTGTATTGTTGCTGGTGTTCTCTTTTTCCAGACCTTGCTCAATAAATTCACTGCATTTCACATATTAATAGAGACTGCCATCTGATTTTATTATTGACAACATTTTCTTTTTATAGTAGCCTTTCAAACTTTTTATCATGCTCTGGTCCATTAGCTGTAAGACACTTGTGGTGTTACCTGGGAAAAATGCTAACCCAATATTGCTTATTGTCCCGACAATCTAATAGGTCAGATTTGACAGTTGTCAAAATACTCTGTAGGAATGGGAACCAAAAAATCGGTAGCTTCAAAAATCGATTTTCAAGACATATCAAGTTATTATACTTATGAGTTTATAATCCTTTAGTTTAACTTAAGGTTATATTGTTATTATTAGATCATATAATCAATAGAACAGAAGGATTTTAATGTGCCCTAACACTAGGTATAATAAAACAGGTTGACTTTATTGATAACTTATTTTCTTTAACATATAGGTACTTGATATAAAATCCAACAACTTTTTTTTGATGATTACAGTCTCATAATTTTTATGTACCTACTAAGAATAAAATTAATAACAAATATCTGTATTTGGTTGGGTGAGGTAAATAACACACACCAGTTCATAAATTTATTCACTTTTATTACTGGATGAACCAATATGATCATCATCAGTTGAGCTATCTTCATCATTTATCCTTATAATGAATTTATTTTAAATTGCAACCTCAAAACCAAACCAAGAAACTGGTTGTTTAGAGTATGTCCTCTTTTTGCCATGTTGACAACACAACACAAAAAGAGTTCACACACAAACCAGTCATAGCAAAATCAAGGAATGCATAAAAAGTCCAGAATGAGCAAGCCAAGGTCAACGAAAATAGCAGAAACAGTCCAAAAGTAGTACTGAAACAAAAAATAATGATTTATCACAAAAACAAACATACGCATACAGTCAAGTTCCAAGATGGCGAGAGACTGCGCAGAGTGAAGTCGAAATTAAAAACAATATAAAATATTATCGAAATTCTACATTGACGTGACGTGTATTTTTTTTCAACAGCATGTATCTGTATTCAGGCCTTTTTAGCCAAATGGTGCGTCCACATCGAAGTCGTTATTTTTATACTTTATTTTAATAAGATTTATTTTAATAACATATTTTGCCTAAAATTATATTATAGTGTTATTTTTTTATATGTTTAAAAACATATTATAAACAAAGAATACGTTCCTAAATAAATCTACAGTGATTTAAAAGGTATAATTTTTCGAATTAACATATATTACACTCGGTTCCGAAGCGGTTAATAAACAGTCAATAAGCGGTCGCAACACTGCTGTAAGACGCCCTGTTGAAATATTGATGCAGCAATTGGGTGTAATTATGAATGATACTCATTGTTGTAGTGTACGAATAGTGTAATAATTATTTAGCATTATAAGGTTGATTTTCGACTTTATCATGTAAACGTTTGTATCAAGTTATCGCAAAATATTCCACCCCTTCAACTCAACATCCCATTTTCGTATATTTTTATTCTTCAAACAGCTGTGAAGTCATCCAATTTTTTCTGTGCCACTCATATTGGCGGCTACAAGTACCGTACTTGGATAGTTTACCTCCCACGCATTTCTCCTTTTTAAACCTGAGAGTATTGTCTGGCATCATCTAGTAAAAAAATAGCAGTTTCATCACCATTGAAAATGTCATTCAGAGAGTACTTTTCCTTAAATCGTGGCCACACTTTATCTAGCCAACCATTACTGACATTTTTATTCACATCTCGTACTTCTCCATTTGTTTGACCATAGTTTATATAGTGCCGATTTTTAAATCTGCCCAGCTAGCTACCCTTCTGAAGCTTTGAAATCCATGATATCAAGTTTACCAGCAAATTTCTCAGCCTGAGCTTTCACAATCGGCCCACTGACATTATTAGAGCATTCTTTTTGAAAGCCAGCATAGCCTTGTCCAAAGCTTCCTTCCATTTCAGCCTGCAGTATATTTTCTTTACACTTCCACACAGTAGCCACGGTAGATGTACTAAGGCGTTTACTGACATTGCTTTGACAAAAAGTACCAACAAAGCTACTTTTTGAACACACGGAGACTCTTACAAGCCATTTTCACTTCACTCTTAGACTGCCGACTTACGACTGATAATGTGTTTAGAATCTAATTCTAAGCCTATTTATTCAGCTTTATGTACCTACTAGCCGTGCCCGGCATGCGTTGCATGCCCGGCAATTGTTTTGCATATAATATATAGCCTCTGTCCATCTGGAATAATGTACCTTTCAAATGGTGAAAGATTTTTCAAATAGGTGCAGTGGTTCCGGAGATTACCCTCCACATACACACAAAATTCGCACTCTCTCTTTATTATATTAGTATAGATTGGCTTGTTTTCGGTGTAAAGTGCAAGGCCAACGCCTTTCCATCCGTCATGCTATAAGAAATCAGTGGCTTTTATGATACATTTTGAGCTCAAAATTTTGTTAATCACTGATATTGATTCTAAGTCTCCACACAGAAATTATGGTTTGTATCAGTCTGTACTTATATGACTCGTATAGTAGTATTACGGGAGATTTATTTTAGCCCTGTTATTAGGGGTTAAAGTATGAAATTGCCGATTTGTACTGAAAAATTAATACTCGTTTTTTTCTAAATGTTTTTCTAAGGCAACGCAAGTTTCAACACGCGTTTCTTTCTGCAGATCAGTCAAATCATGAGGCACCCATTTTTCATATTTTTTTATCTTATTGATTTGATGCAAATGAGTCAATATTGTAGGTAAGGTAACGTTAAACCATGCCGCTAATTCCTGGGTAGTTTGACTCGGATCGGCTTCCACCATCTCCTTCAATTCAGTGTTATTCACCTGTGTGGGCGGTCTTCCACGTGGTTCGTTCTTCAAGTCGGAAGTTTCCATTACGAAAGCGTTTAAACCAAAAACGCACGGTTCGTTCATTAGCAGTCTCCTCTCCAAATGCAGCATTGATATTGCGAGCCGTTTCTGCCGCGTTGGTTCGGCGTCGTTGCATTCATCTAATATTGTCATGTTTTTATGTATTGATTAATAGAGAATCCCCTGAGTACATAATAAATATTTAATTAGTTGGAATCACTTTTAATAGTTTGGAATTTTTCAGTAGTAACAGGGATAAAATAAATCTCCCATGATTCTACCAGGCTGGTCAGTAGTAATAGGGGAAAAAAATAGGGAATTGGTTTTAACTCTGCATTACAAAACATCCAGTTTGATTTCAGATCGAACAAACATTGTTAAAAAGACCAGTGTTGGTTTGCAACTTCAGTAGTTTCAGTGTGTCTTTGTTTCTCTGGACTCCCAAAACTGGGAATCCTAGCATAAGCATGTTGTTAGATAGCATAAGTCTTTTCAGGTAGAACATACCATTTGATCAGTCTATCTCTCCACTGCTGGATATAGGCCTCTCCCAAGGCTCACCACCACACATGATCTTCATGAACTTCTGCTCATTTCATCCAAAGAACATTATAAAGCATTATAGGGAACTAATTCCAAAAAATGTCTTTAAGTAATTAATAAAAGTGCAATATGCACCTATTTTTTCTTCCTGAAACAGGTCAATATATTTATAATAATCAAAGAAACCTGATTCAAAAGTAACATTTAATTTCTAGGATGTAGCAGAAAAATGCAAGACCCTTGGCATCACAGCCCTCCACATCAAGCTTCGTGCTACCGGCGGCAACAAGACTAAGACCCCCGGACCCGGCGCCCAGTCCGCCCTCAGAGCTCTAGCCCGCTCCAGTATGAAGATCGGCCGCATCGAGGATGTCACACCCGTGCCCTCAGACTCCACTCGTAGGAAGGGTGGACGACGTGGTCGCCGGCTGTAATCTAGTTTTAAGCTTATTGTGGACTTAAATAAATAAGTTTGCAGTATTTTGGGTTTTATTTGTTTATTTAATATAAAGAAAACACAACTCAAAACTTACATAAACATACAGATTTTACAATGGGTATGAATTCTGGACTGGATACTTGCCTTCAGGAGCATATTGTCCAAAAAGCAAATACAATACACAATACAATGTCAGCTCAGTAATACATAGAAACGCACAAAAACAAAATGCCACTGAAATTGATAAAAAAAAATTCGTTTAGCGCAATTTGCCTTGCTGATCTAGAAAAGTATTTGCTCTAGAAAAGAAAAGTTTAGCAGACTATTTGCTTTTAGGACGATATGCTCCTAAAGGGATACTTGGCAGTACAGAACCAGTTTCTTGTGATATTGTAGTAAGAGAAGCCATAAATTAAGCATGCATTGTTTAGAACACACTTCAATACTACTCAGAAATAAGCTAGTATTCCACATCTACTAAGTCATTCATAGCTCTCCAAAAAGGAAGCTGTAGATCTAGAATTTTTTGGTAAATAATAGTATCTTTATGGCAAGGTCCTTATTAAGAAATCAGTAGGAATGTGGGGACATTCTTTTTTATAACAAAAATCGATTTGAAAAATGATATACCAACATATATCATTTTTCAAATCAATTTTTGTTCAGTAACACTACATCTACGAGATCTCAAAAAAATTACAAAGATATATATAACAGTTATTCCGGTCATTCTGAACTAAAGGACATTGGACCTAAAGGTTTTTTTTAATACGTTAACTGCCGCTCCATTTTTGTTAGGTGCATTATGACCGCTGCGTTATCTATGTCCTGACCAATACCTTAACAACAGTGGTTTTCATAAATAAATCGAATAACATTTACATACATATAATTAGTTCGTTGCTCTGTGTAGTAAAGCTGAGGAAAATATTTGAAAGAAAGAACTTTTAGTTTGATTTTCATCACTTACATAAGTATTTGCAAATAAACAAAAAAATTCTACACAGTAGTGAGTCGTTTATCATTATAACAGGAAAGAAAAATATGCAAATGTGGTTTCGAAATTACTTGGATTCAAGTCTAACGTATAGAAGAAAATTTGATTCAGTTTCTGAAATACCTATAGACTATTCCTGTGGATGAAATCTAACTCGTGAATTTCTTGATTGGATAACCTTTAGGACCATAACGTTGACTATTTAAAATGTTGAATTTTAATCTCCCAAAATGTTGAATTCTAAAACATGTATTCCCAAAATGTCATTTGTGAAATTTGTATCTACTGTAAGAAAAAATAATTATAACAGAAAAAACGCGATTAGAAAACTTACCTACAAGGAAATAACAATTTCGAAAAATTTATCTAATAAATTCTAAATGTGTGCTTATTTAAGTATGTTTACAATACTGAAACTTATAATTATGCATCATAAGCAGCAGTGGCGGATTTACCAGTAGGCTGAGTAGGCTGGAGCCTAGGGCGGTAAATTTGGCCCAAAAAATTTTCCTTCTCTACAGAAATTTAAAAAATCATTATTATGTACATGGAGACAATGAGTCTCGAAAATTTAACAAAAATTACAATATTTTAGTATTATACAGTATACTCCAACGTCTGTATATGAAAAACTACTAAACGCTGATGCAATGGAAAAGCTGATGTAATGAGGACGATAGTGCACAAATCATAAAGTTGCAATTTCATTGACAAAGAAGTGTAATTAATATGATTGTGAACTAGGGTATTGAATTGCAGAGGTCAGTAGGGGCGGCAAAATTTGAATAGCCTACTGGCGGCAAATGTGTAAATCCGCCACTGATAACTTATAAGTGGCCAGCATACAACAAAGAAGTAATGTTCCAAAAGCTAATATTGATGTAGGTATATTAAATTAAATAAAATATAAACTGAGTGAGCTGCGTTCGAGAAGTCGCGTGCGTAAGGCTGACCCGGCCCATCGACTAGAGCTATTGAGCTGTGCCTTAATGGAAATTACCTACTCCTCTTGAGGAGCATATGTACCACTTTCATTTTCACCTCTGGTATAGGAATTTAAGGAATCTAAAGGTGGCCGGACCACCCTGACGTTTTCAGTGCGGCCCCTAATGTAACTCGTTAACTACATTATGTACTGAGACCATGCTAGTACAGAACGAATGTACTCCATAAATACGACATATGTACTGCTTTTTTCAATGCTGAAACTTAATATCCTGACGTAGATAGAGCGTTGAAAAACTTACGTGTCTCAGGGTCGCCTTGTAGAGTTAGAGCTATTGAGGTGTGCATTAGTCAAATGTTGCTACTCTCGACAAGCATGTAGGTATATTTTAAATGATGTATTTACAATGTACCTCTTTAGTATAGAAAAAAAAGCGGTACATACCAGTTTTATTTATGGAGTACATTCGTTCTGTACTAGCATGGGCTCAGTACATACCGTGATTATGGAGTTACATTAAAGGTCGGGCTGAAAACGTTAGTCTGGGCCAGCCACCTTTAGATGCCTTAAATTTCTATAGCTACATTCGATTAAGGCACAGCTCAATAACTCTAGGCGATGGAGCGGGCCAGCCTGACGAAAGTGGGAAATCGACATAAATCAACATTTTAAAGAAGTCAATGTACTAAAGGATTGATAATATATAATGGTATACTATCCTAAAGGATAATATAGTAGGTTCAGAAATCCTGTTCCTTGGAATATACTAGATTTTTCATTGATAAAATAATTTTAGACTGTTCTTTCGAATCAAGTCTGATATATAGGATAGTTTTCATCTTTAGGTACGTTAGTAGGTAAAATAAAACAAATTATTGAGAGAACATTGCATGTCATTTAGTCATATTTATTAATATTTCAGATAATAAATAGTTACTATGTTATGTTATAATATACATACATCTATGTTTTTCTACGATAAACACTAATTTACACACAACTTGAAGAATTTAAAGTACATTATATCAAATTTGTTTTATGCAGTAGTCGACTAAACTTTATATCAAACCCAAGGTAAAAATATAACAATATTAGGTACTTTTCTATAAAATTATTGCACGTTATGGTGTTTCTGTTAATATTTGACTGTTGTATTTCAAATATAAACATTAATTCTAAAGATAAATCACAAGACATTCCTTTCCATTGCTCTTTCTGTTTCCATTGTCTTATTTTAAAGCTGTAGAACCGTTTTTATATGCAGGATGTAATCGAATCATTCCCAAAACCTAAAGCATGGATTCTGCTCACGAGTTCCGAGTTATTATTAGCTCCAAAAATGTTTTTACAAATAATATGTAATATTTACGTTTTTCTGTAAAAACATTTTTTTTGGGCTTTGTATTCAGCAAAATTGTGTGAAAAAGTGAAAAAAAAAAAAAAGAATTTTCTTGGCAAAGAATTCTGAAGGAAATTCGTTATTTAAGATTTCGGGAAAGGTTTTGTAACACCTTAAAGGCAACGAGCACAGAAACATTAGCAAGTGAAATGAGAACGCGTTCAGTTAATATATTGTATAAATGAGATCATTACGTCATCAACACTACTCTCGTTAGGTACACTTTACATTTTTACGACACATTTTTACTATTTAGTTTTTCTACGTTTACGTCTTTTTAAAGCCTTAATAATAATAGAATCAGTGGTGGTACTTCTATGGAAGTACAATGGAATTTTATGAAAGCTCAAAAGCTCGGCTTTTAGGCTTACATAGAAAAAAAAAACAAATTTCAATCTCAAACCAATAGTATTGGAGAGTTATATTATACTATACCGTTGGTTTGATTTTTATTAAAGGTTAATCATACCGTCCCTCGAGGGCGTGATATCACCCAGGTGCACAAAGTGGAATAAACCGTTGAAATCATCCAAGGGGGCGATGCAAACTTCGAGTGCACATTATTTCCTGTACTTTTAGAGTTTTTTTTCTAGGTTTTTTTTTATAAAAAAAAAGGCGGCGGCCGAGCAGACAGTCCACCTGGTAAGTGGATACTGTCGTCTAAACACATGTAGCAAAAAGATAATTTAAGTAAGTAGGTAACAAATAAGATTGGGTGTTTTATTTTCTGGCAGGGGATGTGGTAGGCTAAATAAGGACGGGAATTTATGCTACCAATATCAAACACTAGAAAGTACCGCCACTGACTAGAATATAATATTTTTAATTAAATTTTATCAAATTCGTAAACACAAACATGTAATTTTTCACTAAAATTATTTATGTTTGCTGAACACAAGAGTTTTCATTTTCATTCACAGTGACGTCACTGGACTGGATCTAAAATGCCTCTAATTAAATAATACCGGTCGGCCATCTTCGTATTCTCGATTCGGGACCGAATACAAAGTCTGTATATAACGGTACAATGTAACGTAAAGAACTCTAAAATGAGTTTGAATGTTAATTTCTTTTTTCATTCAATCATGCTAAAATGATTGCGAAATACGGAGGGGGCACTAATCGACATTAATTAATTAGTACACAACTAAAATTTCCAAGTCTTTACAAACAGTGCTGTGACATGTCCCGCACATCTCACGCTGTTAAAATTAATATTTTATCAATATGTATATATTAAATTCAATACAACAATAACCTCCAAATATATTATAACTCTACATTAATGATGGCAAGCACCGAAACAATTTTCAGGCGTGGATATTCCAAAACAGAAAATGTTACCAAAAAAACATACAAACTACACTAATTGTGAAACACGTGTGATTTTAATAGCATCAGTAAGGCCGACGACAAATTATCCTCTAAGGGTAGATGGATAGATTGGATACTTTTTGGGGCTTTATTTTTTTCAAGTTCCAATGAATCTCCTCTAGGTGACCATAACTTCCAGTTTCCTATTACGACAAGCGTATGTATAGACCAGTGTTCACAAGATGTGGAGGGATGAGGAAGATATGAATAGAGGGGAATATATAAGATAAGAAAAAGGGAATGGAAAATTTGAGGCTCTTAGTGTTTACAGTTGTAAAGTAAGTTGAAAAATACCGTTCAGAACAGTGATTCTGGTTACGGACCTGAGGGTTGTTGGAAACTAGCCCCTATACAGAGTGCATAAGGTGCTTGTCACCACGAGTTGAACTACATGTAAGACTGTCGGTAAGTCGTTTATTTATCTGGGTCGGAGGTCCTTAAAAATAAATCTCGGTTTTAGAATTAGAGTTGTGTTTATGCACTTTATGCAGACTGCAGAGGGGTTTGTTTCCTTTGATTAAGTTAAGATTATGTAAAAAAATGGTCTTCGGTCTGTTCATATGGAGTTGTTTTTCCATAGATTCCGTCAAGTCTAAGTTATGTCTGTTCATCTGGAGTCGAGTGAGGTTAGGGGTGTGTCGGCGGCCTGGCGCGCGGTTTGCGCTACAACCCGGTCTTTAGTCTTATCTTCTTGAGCTGGGAGGGAGATGGGTTGGGGAAGGGGCGCCGTTTACCCGCGAGAGGTTCCATGGGAGTGCCCAGCGCGGTCCCTCCCGCCACTTCTTCCCAATTCCCCCCAATCATATCCTCGGAGGAGGACGAGGCCATCGCTTTGCAGCGGTTGTCTCTAGTGGCGGAGCGTAATGACCGGGCAAAGCTTCTCTTTGATTGTATCGCTTTCGGGTTTTCTGTATCATCCGCAGACCGCCTGCTAACTTTTGCTTTGACGACGCCCACTTGAGCCTTACTAGCGTTGGGCTTGCGTATTGCCAGTATGTTCCGCCGTTTAGTTGATAGCGTCTTTGGTTTTGGTTCGTTCTCTGCCAAATACCGAGTGCGGGAAGCTGTTTTTACTGGCTCGGATTTCTTAATGTACTTCATATTCATGTTGATGACGTCATGTCCAGAGCGCTGCGCGAGCGCGTGTTGCGGACTACGTTTTTGCTCGGAATCTGTTTTGGCTCCTACGTAAGTGTTCTCTTTGCGTTCGTCTGTAACTTTCGCTTTGGAGCGTGCGTAGAGCGGCGCTCGCGTCGGTGACGTTGTTTTTGGTCGGAGACGAGACATTGTTATCTACAATTAAAATCGGTTTATGTTTAGTTTAAGTACTTGTAACTATTCAATATCGATTATGAATCCTCATTGGCAACAATGGTGTTAGTTCTAAGTCGTACATATGCGTTATTTGATCGTGATGGAACAGCACGATTGACTCAAAACTCTTACCCCAAATTATAAAAAGGCTGGCAGTATTTAGTAGGTTATCACTGCAAATTAAAGAGGACTCGTTACAAGAATGGCTAATCTTACACAGTGTGTGGAAACTTAAGTCTTTAGATTTGACACTTTGTTGTTTAGACGAATGTTACATTGGTGATACACAAATTCATCACCATTCCACCCTAATTCCAATCTGATAACTAATAAAATGCCCCCACTCTCTAGGTACGAGGGAAGGTCCAAAAGTCCGTGGAACGGAGGGGATAGGGTGGGGGTAGGGATACTCGTTTAGTACCATACTAATTGGGGACTCAAAGTATATATATTATAGTATATAAGTATATATTTCAACTCTTTAACGTCATTCGTTTACGAGTAATCACCAGATAAACAAGTCAATTCGGAAGAAAATTTCAATTATGCAGAAAATTGAGCTTCGCGCTGTGATAAAGTTCCTGACCAAGCAAGGAAAAAAAAAGGTTTACGGAGATCAGTGCCCTGGTGAAACGGTCTATTTAAACATGGTCGAGAGTCAATTGAAGACGACCCCCGGGCCCCGCCCTAGACGGCCGATTGAGGCCACCACATCAGACATCATCGAAAAAGTCGAAAAATTTGTACTCGAAGATGCCCGTCTGAAAAAGAAACAGCTATCTGCATTAGTTGGAGTATCAGATACTATCATTTTGAGGATCCTATACGATCATCTTGGCATGACAAAAGTCAGTGAATGCTCACGCCGCTTCAAAAGCAACAGCGAATCGAGGCGTCTAAGCACTTTTTGGAGCTGTGTGGCGACGAACCCACCCCGATTTTGGAGCGGATTTTGACTGGCGATGAAACATGAGTTCATCACTTCGAGCCTGAGTCTAAACAAGACTTGGTACAATGGCACAAAAAGGGTTACACTACCCCCTAAGAAATTTAAGATGTCAGAATCGGCCGGAATGATTTTTGGGATTGTGAAGGAATTTTATTAATAAATTATAAAGAAAGAGGTACCACAATTACTGGAGAGTACTTATACTACGCTTCAATATTAGGGAGACTAAAGGAAGCCGTCAAGGAAAAAAGATGGGGAAAATTGACCAAAGGTATATTGCTTTTGCAAGACAACGCGCCAGTTCACAAGAGCAAAGTTGCAATGACTGCTCTACACAAATACGGATTCGAATCACTAGTTCACCCACCTTACAGTCCAGACTTGGCGCCTAGCGACTTTTATTTATTTCCAAATTTAAATAAGGAGCTAAGAGGAAGAAAATTTTCTAATGAAAATGAGGTAAAGGACGCTATTTTGACCCATTCTGAGGGCAAAGACAAAAAATATTTTTATGATAGCTTAGAGAAGCTAATTTCAAGATCTAACAAATGTAATCTAAATCTAATTCGATTCCGCGGACTTTTGGACCTTCCCTCGTATAGGGCATTTCGATCGGTCAGTTGTGGTCGGACTGAAAAAATTTAGTCCAATGGGTTTTTTCATATTTCATAGGTTTCATAGGATTATATTCATTGGTGACTCTGTTGGCGACGTGGCCATTTCAGGCGACGGATATGGCTTTAAAGTCGGCTCTGCACTTACGCCGTGAAGCCCCGCGTATAGCTGCCAACGCGAGTGTGGATGGTTTTCGTGACTTCTCGCGTGTTCACGGCTCTTGTTACCCGATCGGAGTGGGTAAAAAGTGCCCGCGTCAAAGGACTCGCGGGCACGTACCGCGAACGCTCTCGCAACGTTCACGGACGACTGTGAAAAATGGGGATGGGCCAATTTACCCAATACAGTTTTAATTTTGTGTATTTTTATATAGAGTAGACCAATATGAACCACAAAGTGGCAATGTTGGAAATGATAATTGCAGACTTATAGGTTATAATATTTTAAAGTCTTCATTTATTCAAAGTAGTGTGACGTCACAACAACGGCTGCATGGATAAACTTGTCACTGGTCTTCATGTACTCTATAATCATATGTATCCTATAAAATTCATAAATTTTAGGCAAATTAGTGGAATTTGCTTGTACAAATGGAGCAGCAACATTCATTGTGCAATTTCGAATGCAATATTGTCGCAAGTAACCATAAATTCAAGCTTAGAAAGAACGAAAACAAACCGAAGTCAGTTCACAACAAACGATATCATTACAACAAATAAAGATTATGTTTTTGTTTGTTTATCTCGATGACAGGTAACAGCGGAGTTTATTTTGATCTGTGGCGACATTACTTTTTTATATTGTAAATTATGATAAAATTTGCTACATGGTATCCATACAGCCGTAACTGTAACGTCATCGCCTATATTTCATATTTTCGCTACAATTTCGTGGTCCTTTGTCCAAAAAAATTGAATCATTAAAAAATTGGGCCATCCGCATTGTGAGTGTAGAGGTGTTCTCGGGGCACGCAGGTCTACGGCGTGAAACCTGGCCATGAGTTCACGGCGTGAGTGTAGAGCGATATGAGTGTATAAGGAGTATTATGAATGTAACGTGAGAGCGTGCGTGTGTTAGTGTTTTGGCGCGATGTGCACGTACCTGCGGGCGCATGGTGCGCGTGTGCGTGCGCAGCCAGTCGCGCAGCGCCGCCAGCGTGCGGTGCTCCGAGCACGGCACGCGCGAGTTGGGGTGCTGTCCCGTCAGGTCCAGGATCGACGCGCCCAGCGAACGACCCACCTAACCACACACAATGCAGTGCAATGCAACCAGCTCTTTCAGTATTCACTGTTGGACATGGGCCTATTGGGGTATTATGTAAGAGGGATTTATGACCTTACAACGCCACACTGGTCAAGCGAGTTGGCGAGTCCACTCTTTTAGAGGTGATCGGATCCTACACACATAAATCATTTTACGCGTTTTTTAGAAAGTAGATGGCAGGCAAGCAGCCAGTTCACCTGGTGGTAAGTGGATATTGTCGCCCATAGACATCCGCGATACGTGCCAACGTCAAGGCTTCGAATGTTTGGAGATTTAGGAATGGATTTGAAGAAAGGGTAGGGAAAATGGGGCGGGACAGAATAGGATGTAAATGGACGCTGGCATATTTCATTCATTACCGTAACACGTGTGTACATTAGGGTAATAGGATAAAGTGTTAAATGCTGCATTCCCAGAACACTACACATTTTGCGGTAGTGTTCAGTGTTATACTATCACTGAACATTTTAAAATTTTGATGAGTTTACTAAGATTAACACATATTTATAAGACAAGTCTTTTAACCATTTGACCGCCGAACCTCACTGTTGACAGTCGCAGTCGTCATTCAGAGGTCAACGACGTCTTTGCATTAAGGACATCAGCCACTAGGATTAAAGCTGGAAATCGAAGTTATCGATATGTTTTATTTCTTTTAATATAATATAGTTAACTGCATTGACGTCAATTACGAATACAACAAATCTGTATTTACAGTTAGAGAATTTAGATAAGGTAAGAACTTAGTATGAACCATAATAGATCAAATTATTGTGTAACACCTTCTGTTGTAGATAATGACATAATGTATCAATCTTTGTGTGTGTACAAGCGGGAGTGCACAATAATATCTGGAGATTTTTGAAGAGACATTGCAAATATATTAAGCACAAAACTACTATTATAGCACACTACTGTGTATATGTCGCAGAAAGATTATAATTTTTGTAGAAAATATCGCGGATTATTGGCGATAAACATCATCTCAGATAGATTTCAGGAATATTATAATATATATATGTATTCTAGGCTCGGGTTAGGAACACTGTAATATTCCTAGGAAGATTGTAAATATGAGTTATGCAAGCAAAGCGTCATTTAGTGACGCGTATGTTGATCGGATAACTGTTTTTTTCAGTACTCAGCTATCCAGTTATTCAGCACCCACCAATTCGTCAATTCGATTGAATTTATTAATGTATTTCGTATTAAACATACACATTACAAATAATTTCGAGTCCAGACTTTCAAACTAGAAAATAAAATCTACTTATCTTGGAAGCCAATTAAATATGAGTTTCATATTATCTTATCGGATTTGTACATTTCTCCTGCGACATACACAAAACTAGGAAAATAATTGAGCCCCATTTTCGCAAAGCATTTCTATAACTAGACAAATGTATTTCTTTACTGAGTACAATGTCAATGATGTTTTTTAGCTATTGTACGTTACTTAGCTTATACATGGCTATAGACCAACCTGCATGGGGTTTATCTCTTCGAAAACCTCCAGAGATTTAGCGCGACAGTGTCTTATCTGAAACGGGGAGGTTCACTTCTAAAACTTGTTTTGGTACGGGAAAGGGACGGAAATTATGCCTAATACTGACTCGGATATTCAGAGACACCATGTTTTTTACAACTATAAGAACTAACTTAACTTACGAGTCCATATGCATTAGAATCGTAACAGCCGTGGGAGGATTTTGGCACAGAGATTTTATAATAGTAGGATACATTGCCTACAGATAAGCGTTCCACAACACATTAAATTTATATAATATTATATATATTTTTCAGTCAATAAATATCAATCAACCAAAATACTGGATTGGATTAATTCCTTGTGACAAAACTGGGTACATAAGTGATACCAGTGGTATAAATAAAATGTTACTGTTACGACAAACGAGTAGCGCCTAATATTTACGTTTTAAGTCTTTGGTTTAATTATTTACTTAAAATCAATCACGCAAACAGCTTTAGCGCGAAATATTACATCGTAAATATTATTTCGGATTATTAAGGTCCTACGAAAATAGTGTATAATATGTGACTGTGTCAGCTAGTACACTAAAACTGTAAACTAAACTAAAATGTATTTCATGATTTTTTTATTACAATAAAAATAAAATAATTTATGATTAGTTATAAAGAACACTATCCTCACTTGCTTACGTTTTTGACCTTGGAACGTGCGGAAGCACGTTCAAAAACCACGTTTACGTAATTCATACCTACTCACGCGTACTTAGTAAACTGAATTTTTAATCAGTTGATACTTTCATTTTGAGTCTAACTTTCCATTACACATTTACAGGCTTTAATTAAACTGTTAAATTAATGGAATTTCTCATATATTTTTTATAAATATTATCACTATAACTCATTGAATAACATACTAGAATATTTTACACTATTCTTGTAGGAACGTACATACAAGAAGTTTTGTTTCTCAATTATTTCTAAATCTCTTATAAATTTTTACATTGACAACACCATTACGTCAAAAATATTGCAGTTATTGCGTAATACGTTTATTGATAAAATATGTTCTTGGTTGGTAGTTTTTACCGCCAAATGTCAGACTGAATTGACAGGTGGGTAAATTTGACCGCATTACAAATGCCCCGCTTTTAGGGCCGTAATGCTACTACTCTGTACTTTGGTTGATCGATGAATACCAACAAGTCTTAATGTGCTATGTCTTAACAACCATAATGTGCTTTATCAAGCACTAGAGATAAATCTCGAAATCAAAACAAATTGCGTTGCTCTGAAAAGAGTTTGTTTTTATTAAACCAAATGTGGCAATATACAATTGACATCAAAACAACATGTTACAATCTGTACAAATCTTACCTGAAAAGAGAAACAACATTTAATGCTATTGATTCTCTAATTTAATTCTCAATATCTTATTATATTTTGTCATTAGACACAATTGTAAAACCTCGATATAACAATCCTAGATATAAAAAATGACAAGCCCTTCTGTCAAACCTCCATTGGCTCAACCATAGAGTAACCATCGACTGGCTCAAACTCCACAGAGCCACCACTATAGTCAATTAGGAATGAAGTACAAAGATCTTCATTTACATCTTCCCCCCCCCCCGCCTTTTAGGTTTCTTCTGGTACTGGAACAAGTTTTGTATGGTGGAAAAGATTTGATTCGAATTTTTTATGCCCTGTGTTTACTCTATATATTGAGTTTGACAATTTTTCTAATACTTGGTATGGGCCGATTTTTAATTCATCCAGTTTTTTCCTGTTTAATCGATTT
The DNA here is from genome assembly GCA_914767545.1 of Sesia apiformis. Lineage (NCBI taxonomy): Eukaryota > Metazoa > Arthropoda > Insecta > Lepidoptera > Sesiidae > Sesia > Sesia apiformis. The sequence continues at coordinate 16,645,763 of OU611953.1, forward strand.
CCGTTTTCAACATATACCAAGTCTCCTACTTTAAGTTCGCATTTTTTTCTGTTTTTGTCGAATTGTTGCTTATTATAATTGTGTGATTTTATAGTTTTCTCCAAAGCTATTTTTCTATCTTGCATTAACTCATTATGTGTTATTTTTTGTTTCAGTTCATCTGGTAGAATATTAACATTTTTTCCTTCTAATAGATATTGTGGAGAAAATCCTGTCACAGTGTGCTCCGTTTCATTATATTTTTTTGTACATTCGTGAGCAATAGTCGTCCAGGCCAATTTATCCTTCTTTTCATTAATTTTACATCTGATTTTATTAACTAATGTTTGGTTCAATCTTTCGTTCAAACCATTCGAAAAAGGTGCATTTACTGCAGTGAAAATTATGGGTATATTTTCCTTATTTAAGAAGTTTTTAAATTCTTTTGAATTTATACCCGGATATTGATCAGATAGAATCATGCCTATTTTATTTTCCTGTGTCACTTTTTTAACAATCTTTATAAAATCACTCGAGCTTTGAGTTTTTGAAGTCACAATATAGGCATACCTGGTGAAGTGGTCTACCAGAAGATGTAAATATGTTTTTGTAGAGCGTGAGCTACCAAATCCACCGATGGTATCTATAGACATTATTTCAAAAGGGTAAGTAGCGGGCCCTAGATGAGACATTAGTCCAAATTTATATTTAGCTCTAGATTTATTTTTTATGCAGATTTCACAGTTGTCGCAAATTTTCTTTATATTACATGTTAAATTTTTCGCTACGTAGAATGGTTTAATTTTGTTTTCCATTTGTTGTATTCCTATATGGCAGTAAAGATAATGTATGTTTTCTATAATTTTTTTACTAAATTCCTCGGTCAGTACAATCTTTTCCTTTCTCCCTATCTTCTTATAGTATATTTTATCTTTTAATTTTAGTTTATTTATATTTTGTTTTATATCTTCATTTTTTTCTTGATCATTTTGGATGTCTTCTAGTTTAATAAAGTTCACAATTTTTAAAATTTCATCTTGATTTTCATATGATTCTAATACAGGATTTCTGCTCAAACTATCAGCTTCTAAGTTGTATTTTCCTGGAGAATATATTACCTCGAAATTAAATTGAGATAGATAATATGTGAGCTCTCCCAGTTCTTCATCCGTTCTAGCCTTAATATTCATTTTTTCTAGAGGTTTATGATCAGAGAAAATTGAGAATTTTTTTCCTATGAGCCAAAGCTGCCAATATTTTACTGCTTCCTTTATTGCTAAACACTCCAGATATATAGCTTTTTTCTTTTTTTGAGTGTCATTTAATTTTTTTGAAAAATATGCACAGGGTTTTTCTTCTCCATTGCATTGTGGTTGCTTCAAGACCGCGCCTATGCCCTGTATACTGGCGTCCGTATAAATATGTATCGGCAGATCTGGGTCAAAGATTGCTAAAATGGGTTTTGAACACAGTAGCTTCTTTATTGTATCAAATGATTCTTGACATTTCTCTGACCAAACAAATTTTTGTTCTTTTCTTAACAAATTATGTAAGGGATCTAATATGATTGATATATTGGGCACATATTTTCCATAAAAATTTATTTTTCCCAAAAACTGCCGAACATTTTTTCGTGTTGTCGGAACAGGGAAATCTTTTATAGCAATTAAATTATCCTTTAGAGGACTAATTGTATTATTTTTTATTATATGGCCTAAGTACTTCACCGAGTCTTGTGCAAATTTACACTTAGAGAATTTCAATCTAAAGCCTTCCTTTAAAATTGCTTCCAATAACAATGATAAGTGCTTAACATGTGCTGGAAATGTCTCAGAAAATATCAGAATATCATCTATGTAATTTACGGTGAAATCTGATAGTCCATGTTTCCTAATAATGCTACTTAATATTCTCTGAAAAATTGCAGGAGAAGTTTTTAAACCAAAGGGTAAACAGGTCCACTGAAAGTGGTTTTCTTGAGTAACAAATGCTGTTTTCTTTCTGTCTTCAATTTTCAAAGGGATTGACCAAAATGCTGAATTTATATCCAGCGTTGAGAAGAATTTGCAGTTTCTTGTTTTTATCATTAAATCCTCGATTAGTGGAAACGGTTGTGATTGAGGAATCACAATTTTATTTAGATCGCGAAAATCTATGCATAATCTAGATTTTCTTCCTTCTTCCTTTTTATATGCCAATGTTACCGGGGCTGCAAAAGGACTATAAGACTCTTCAATTAATTTTTTTTGTAATAATTTCGATACTTGTTGTTCTATTTCTTTTTTATCCTCAATAGTGCATCTATATGGTCTTTTGCTACAATATCTATCTATTAATAAATCAATATGTGCTTCATAGCCCTTCACCGTGCCTATATCATATTTATCTTTGGCAAAAAGTGATTTATATTTGCAAATTAATTTATTTATTTCTGACTGTTCCTGAAGGTTTAGATGATTTACTGATATGTTAAAGTTCGTCGCTTCCACGTGTTCATTAAAGTTTATTTTATACTTATCATTTGTTTCAACTTTAGTTTTCCCTAGGACATTCACTTCCTTTTTTTTTTTATTTAAGTTCTGATTTTCTTCAAACTTGCTACCTGAAAAGCCAGGAATTATTTTTGTGTTATTAGGATTTATTTCTTCTTTATTATCTTCTTTTTTGAAGTTTAGGATGTTTTGTGTAATTTCTAATTTTTCATTTTGAATTAGTTGAAATTTTTCTATGCAATCTAATCCAATTAAGAAATCATAGTCGAAATTCTCTTCATCTATGACAAAAACATTAATATTTTTTTCAATCTCATAAATCTTTATCTTTAAAGTTACTATTCCTATGGATTTTTTTACACCATTAATCGTTTTTAAGTTTGCATTTCCATTATTATTATTAATTGGGTTACTTTTCAAGGACAATAATCTTGAGTTTATTAAAGACACATTCGACCCTGAATCATAAATTCCCAAAATTTCTAAGGTATTATTTATTGTTAATTTAATTTTGATTAATGGTGAAGTTGTTAGTTTTTTGGATCTATTTCATTTAATTGCATTTCTAACTCCGAATTGTTGACGCTTCTAATTTGACCTCTTTTAGGTTGGTCATTATTTTTGTTTTTAAACCAACATAAGGATTCAGGATGATACCGGTTTCCTTTATTTTCTTTTTCACATATTCTGCATGGTCGGTCTCTTCCATTGTTTTCTTTAATTTTATTTTCAAAACCTACCATCTTTTTTTCCAAAATCTTTTTATTCACCAAATGTTCTAAACCTCTGATGTTATTAAATAAATTCTCAGTATCTTTTAAGTTATTTCTATCAATTTTATCTGCTATAAAATTTGGTAGCCCCGTAGCGATTAGATCAATTAGAGTGGGTTTATCCATTGATTTATTTATCTCCAATAAAAGTCTTTCTTTTTTTAGTGCATAATCAAGTAATGAGCCCTGTCTGTATTTGAATAAAATTGCATACCTGACTGGTGACCAACCTTTGTCCGCATAAGTTTCATAAAAGTTTTTTTTCCATATTGACCATTCTGAGTTTACTGTATATTTTATGAGCATGGAACTGTACCAGTCAAGACACGAGTCTTCTAAAAATAGCCTAAGAACTTCAATTCTCATAGTATCTTCATCTATTTCTAAACGAGTACATTCTGCTTCAAAAATATTCATCCATTGAGATCCATTTGATGTTTTTCTAGTGAATTTTTCTATTACAAATTTCTCTGTTAAATTTCTTATTTTATGAGGTTTAGGTGTGTCCTTCTTCATTTCAGCAAAATTCTCCAGGATTCTTGTCAAGGCTTCTTCTGAAATTTTAGCTGTATCAGCCTCTTGCCGTGTTTCTGGTGTAATCTCTTCCAGTAAATATCCCTTGAACTGCATATTTCCATCTTCATCTACATAAACATTATTCATCTCTGGTGTTACCGAAATCCATACTTTTCTTTTTTCGTGTCTCTTTTGTAGGGTAGCTTTTACTTTTTGGAAAGTTTGAGTTCTTATAAGTGTATCATGTAGTTTTACCGGTTGTAGTTGTTCCGGGATTACAAAAGTTTGTTTATCGGTATCCGTAATTGAGGTTATGCAGATTACGTTCGTTTTTGGATCTTCAGCCGGTTTCACTACAAATTCAAACCTTAATTTTTCCATTGCTGCTCAACAGCTGTAAAAATGTTGTTTTATAATGTGCTTTATCAAGCACTAGAGATAAATCTCGAAATCAAAACAAATTGCGTTGCTCTGAAAAGAGTTTGTTTTTATTAAACCAAATGTGGCAATATACAATTGACATCAAAACAACATGTTACAATCTGTACAAATCTTACCTGAAAAGAGAAACAACATTTAATGCTATTGATTCTCTAATTTAATTCTCAATATCTTATTATATTTTGTCATTAGACACAATTGTAAAACCTCGATATAACAATCCTAGATATAAAAAATGACAAGCCCTTCTGTCAAACCTCCATTGGCTCAACCATAGAGTAACCATCGACTGGCTCAAACTCCACAGAGCCACCACTATAGTCAATTAGGAATGAAGTACAAAGATCTTCATTTACATATATAAAAAATACTATGGACACCAATGTGACCAAGTCTATTAAGAATTGGGGTGGTCCTCGAGTGGAGGCCACGTATCGGAAAGCGCAGCCTGAGACGCCTTTCGGCCATTTGGACCGACCGACCACTTGAAAAAGTCCACCGGACTGATGGCTGGATGAGAAGAGTGGAAGATCGTGTGTGGTGCCAAGGGAGAGGCCTATATGCGGAAGTGCAGATTAGTGACTGATAGTACGATATGAGTAGTCCATTTACAAAATTCGCCATTTTGTCAAGCAATTGACGTTTGAAAAGTGGGTAGGATAGAAAAAACTGTATTGAATTACTTTGTATTGTCACTTTCTTAAACCATCTCTGCTGGAGTGTTTAAATATGCTTGTTTAAATATTTAAATATGTCTGTGTGTGTTTGTCTTTTCCGTTATAACTGTGGTGTCCTATAACTGTTTTCTGCTTAAAGAATAAAATATAATTGGAAGAACAGTCTATGGTTACAAGATCAGGAATTAAATAAAGATAATTAATTTTTCTAGCGTCTTTTTTAGCGTGTATCGTTGAAATTAACGTGTACGATATACGCACAATGAAATTTATTTTTTATATATGTAATTTAATCAATTGTGCAGTGGAAGCGCGTGCATTGCACATTGCTCACAACCCACTATTAGCATTTACGTAATTAATGCGCATTTTAATTTTATCGTATTTAGTGTTCAATTAGACGCCGATCAGGCAACTCTCGTTACGTGTTTTATTAAACATCCTGTAGTGAAATTTTACATTTGACAGTGACGTTGGTATAATCCACCCTAAGTCAATTCAGGAGTCAGAGCTTCATAACATTAGTGTGTACTTAATACTTATCTGTCATCAGTCAGTTAGTATGTAACTGTAGTAGTTTGTATTGTATTAATAAATAAATTCGTAAAAAAAATTCTTAACATCCCGCGTAAGCTGAATCCGGTAAAAAATTCAAATAGCGGTGTTTGCAAGTGGACTACTCAATACATGATCGGCTGCTACGTACTGGTGTCGTCGCGCCACAAACCTGGAATGGGTTTACCTCTTCAAATATGTGCGGCGTGTACTTGGGCGGAGCGGTAGTGGAAGCGGGAGCGGGGGCGGGCGCGTCTCGTACCGGCGGCGGCAGCACGTTCACCAGCCGGCCCGTGTTGTAGTTGCATTCTAGCGTATATGACCGAACCAGCCCCGTTGCCTTTAGTACCGCCACGCGACCGGAGCCCTCGCGCGACATGCCGTCGCGGCGGTCCCTGAACAACCGACACGACTTAAAAACTCTGAACATTACTCTCTCCATAGCTTGTGATCGATCGATATTTTCTTGAATCCTGGAAGTTGGGGGCTTTCCGCCCCTTGGGTCATCTTCAAGGCTGTCTTTGCCTTGTTTAAACAAAGCTGCCCATCGTTGAGAACGAAGGAGCAGTCTCCCTTAAAGTGTATCTTCTTTAATTTGAGTTGGGAGTCATATTTTGTTTTGCCCAAATATTTAATCACAACTCTGATTTAAATTTTTCCATTTTTCAGAAGTTTGTCGGATAAGAGAATTCAAAAAATGTAACGACAACAGAAAAAATTAAAACCTTGTAAAGTTTCGAGTCACCAAAATACAAAAAACAATTTTAATTTTAAACTATCCCCATTAGTAGGTTAGGTCGAGAACTATTTAAACGCCCCTGGTAATGTGATTCACCGCATCAAACAATATCCGCGATTGTATTAGCGTGGAGTTTTTGAAACTCATTCCATTTGCTAAACATTTTATCTACTTTTTATTTCAACTTTTCCCTTTGTGGGGTTCAACGATACATTAGAGTTTACTACGAAATCACAATAAACGAAATTCTAACCGATAATTCGGGCGACTCCTACTGCGAAAACGTTCACTTCCGATATATCGGCCCTAAGTTCATTTGCGTTGAAACTACTCCGACAGCGCGAGACAATGATCGAATTATAGATGTTGACTAGACATACTTCGGGATCAAACGTCAAATTTCATGATAACAAGGGATATATATATATACTATTTGTATAGTGGGAGATAGCCAATGTATAGAGGTCTGGCCGAACGAAAGTCAGAGTAGGGTTACAGCACTTCCGTTAGTTGGAACTTCGGTCGGGCTCGGAAAGTTCGGAAGCGTAACATCAGAGTAGATCCTCTGTTCGATAACTACATACATACTTGAGGTACATGTTTCTCTCGGTGAAGTTGCACGAGGAGAAGTGGAAGTGGGTGTTGTTGAGGGCCATAATCCGTGGCAAAAGCATGCATTCCACGGAACTGTCCAGGTCCTCGAAATGGTTCCCATACATGAATATACCTGTAAATATATATTATTGGTAACTGCTTGTATTTTTAATGTGAAATCGTTTTCTATATAGATATTTATTGTATACTTAGCTGTAGCCCGCGACTTCGTTCGCGTGGAAAATGGTTGTACTAATTCAGAAACCTTCGCGGGCGTGCGCACAACAACTCACCAAAGTTTCATCGAAATCGAATGAAAGGTTTAGGAACGCATTGAGGACAAACAAACAAACAAACATTCATTTTTATATATATAGAAAAATGTATAAAATATTAGTATGATTAAGTTATATTAGATTGATTTCATATTAAGTAAAATTTCACCACTCATATATATTTGATATTCTTATGTTTTCTCCTTACCACTCAAAGGTTGCCTGGAAGCTATCGCTTTGGCGATAAGGCCGCCTATTGCACTTTTCGTGTTACTTTTGTTTTTTTGCAACATGTATTGGTGTAAATAAATAGTTTATCTATCCATAATATATAGATTTTTAGAGAATTAAAAAATATCTGTTTCTTAAATAATCTTTGCTTTAAGAGGCTGATAGCACCAAAACAACGATTTTGCATGCAATTGCAAGTTGAATAACACCTTTCTTTAACTATAAAAAAATCCTTAAAAAATATATGTGAAAGTATATGTCTGTTCTCTATTTTCAATGGTTAACATTATAAATATCTATAAATGATCAAGAGAAATGAGAATAAATGTGAAGTAATAATTTTGATATAAACAGTCGACTAACTCACGAAGCAAATAAAAGTTCTGCACAAAATATAAACGTAGTCGTAGGGTACTGCGATACAAACTATAGATTACAGAATTATGAACCAATGGAAATATTTAATTAATTATTTGGAAATATTTGGAATATTTAATTAATTATTAACATTTTGGAAATATTTAATTAATTATTGATTTCGGAGTCTAATCGTTAACGCGGGTTAGTGCGCGGGCGACGGGCGGCAGTCGCTCGCTGGTTATCGAACGGGGTGACTGTGTCGCTCGATTATTTTTACCGCACTGAAATTACATATAATACGTATTTTATTTTTATATACGCGCATGGACGTTATTACTAAATATTTAATTTCTTTGTGATTAGTTACTTTGTTTTGTTTTTAGTGTAGTGTATATATTGGGTTGTAGGGAAAGTTCTGCATGTTTTTATCGACAAAATGAAACACAAAATTTCACAAACAGTGAAACAATGAAACACAAAGGAAGTTTATTTAATCAATTATATATTGGCCGTTTTGATCGACGATCTTTTGCCATCTTTCGGGCAACTTCACAATCCCGCTGGTGTAGAAGCCCTGGGACTTGCTGGCGAAAAACTCATCCAATGCATTTTTGACAGCCTCTGTTGAGTTGAATTTTTGGCCATCAAGATGGTTCTGCAGAGACCGGAATAAGTGGTAGTCTGAAGGAGCAATGTCTGGCGAATACGGTGGGTGCTGCATAATATCCCAGCCAAAACCACTGAGCCGGGTACGGGTCGCCAAAGATGTGTGAGGCCTTGCGTTGTCGTGATGGAAGACAACGCCTTTTCTATTGGCTAGTTCTGGGCGTTTTTGAGCGATTGCACGCTTCAATTTGCTCAGTTGGGACACGTACACATTCGAAGTAATCGTCTCGCCCCGCGGGAGCAGCTCATAGTAGAGCACACCTTTCCAATCCCACCAGATACACAGCAACAGCTTTTTTGGGTACAAACCGGCTTTGGCGACCGGTTGCGATGACTCGCCGACCTTGCACCACGACATTTTGCGCTTTACGTTGTCGTACACTATCCATTTCTCGTCACCAGTCACCAATCGTTTCAAAAAACCGTCCATCTTGTACCAGCGGCGAAGATTTTGGCAGGCCTCAACTCGGTCCATCAAATTTTTTTCACTCAGTTGATGCGGCAGCCAAACATCGCACTTTTTCGTCAGTCCAAGTGCTTTTATGCGGTCAGCAACGGTTGTAAAGTGGATGCCCATTCTCTCTCCGTTCTCCCGCGTCGTTAGATGCCGATCTTTCTGGATCCACTCCATGATTTCGTCATCGTTTGCCTCGGATGGCCTTTTGGAGCGTGGTACGTCGGCCAGGTCCAAATTTCCAGAGCGGAAGCGGGCAAACCATCTTGTGCATGTGGATTCGTTTACGGCATCCTCCCCATACACAACGCATATCTCACGTTTGGCATCCGCCGCCTTCAACCCTTTTTTGAAGAAAAATAACAAAAGGCGCCGAAAATGAACTTTTTTGTCCTCCATTTCAAAACAACGTGCGCGTCGAACAAGAAATGCGAATTTAATGTGTGTCTGTCAAAATGACAAGCATAATACCACCTGTCAATAACCGTAATGAAGTTGGCTGTAAGTGGAGCCAAACCTCTTTTATGCCGACTGGCGCTATCTCTTGGTCAAAACATGCAAAACTTTCCTTACAACCCAATAGTTTTTTGAAATATGCCTAACATCAAGAACTTGAAGATAAATTCAGCTTGTGTACCTTTCTTGGAAGCATGTCCGTGTAAATCTATATACAAATAGAGTTCAGATTCGGATTCCTTGGGGGGCTTGTTGACGGGCGGAGGCTTCTTTTTCACGGATTTGTTCTTAATCTCAGTCTTGGCTGGCTCTTCTTTCACCGGCGGCGGCTTCTAAAAATAATATAATGGTTTGATAAAATTTAGTTTAATTAACAACCTCAACTATTAAGTTAGATCTTAAATTTTTTAGTTCTTTGTATTAATGCCATTATTGGGCCAAAATCCGCATACTGAGTAGCAAGAATTTTAGTGTCGCTACAAGCATCGAGGTTTAATGTTGTTACAAATATCGAAGAGATATAGAATTGAGGGGGAGAGTGCACGGTGCAATCCAACAGCTGCTGGGCGCGCTCGACTGGCTACGTTACCCCACTCTCACAGAAGACTACCTTGAAATGTACTGCATTTCCCATTTTATCTTATTTCCCTAATGTACGTACGTGTTTCGGTAGTGAGTGAGATGTGTCAGAGCCCATTCCCATCATATCCCTCCCCATCCCCATTTTCCCAACCCTTTCTCCAAATCCATTCCTATATCTCCAAAGGTAGGCAGCGCATTCGAGGGCGTACCAACATTTGTCATTTTGGACTAATGTTGGCATGTGTCGCGGATGTCTATGGGCGACAGTATCCACTTACCATCAGGTGGACTGTATGCTCGTCTGCCGCCTTCGTCCATAAAAAAAAAGTTAATTTTTTTTTCACGAGCCCATGAATGCAAAATCTATGGAATACTATGGAAGCGTAGATTCTACAAATTGCCAGAGAATATGTTTTATTTCTTTTCATTAGGGGATAAATGATATTCTTTTGTTTATTGTCAAAAAAATAACAATCTTAGGGCATGACAGCGAGAACTATTATATACAATGTGTTTGAAATAACGAAAACCCCGAAAATAGGTTGTTCGGTATGGAGAGTAGAATCGATTGTACCAATCCTTACAAAAGGTTTTTTCATAAGTTATTGTTTATTTCTTGTAGGTTATCTTTTATTCAACGCGCAGTTACGCATAACAAATACTCCGGGCGGTTGGGACCGCGCCGTGACACCCGGCGTCCAGTCACTATTCTTAACTAAGAAATGAGCGCTAGGAACATTTCAGATAGAACATCAAAACAACACGTTTGTAATTTTTTATTTATTTTCTAAAATTATTTTATTTTCATTTAGAAAGGTTCAGTATACATAATAATTAAAATTAGTTGACGTATTTCAAGTTTTGCGTTATTTCAGACACGTTGTATATTACTTGAGTAATGACACCATGTGTCGTGTTACTGACCAGTTTGATGTCGTCGGCGATGGGCACGGAGTCGCCGGTGCTGCCGGTGTTGAGGCGAGGGGCGACACGGTCGGGCGACACGCGAGGTACGACCCGTGTCTCCGCGTTAATGTCGCCGCTGTCGCCGCCGGACACTTCCACGCTACCCACTGAACAGCTCTCGCGCAATTTCTGATGCATTGGTAAAAGAACAAAAAATGTACAGTGCGCCGTTAAAAATGTTGACATAGAAAGAGCTCTATTGACGCTAAATGTTTGACGCACAATCTACAGACATGCGAACAGCCTACGTGATGGTATATTTTACAGAAAGACCATCAGCAAGGTCGGCGGCGCGCCCGCATAACCCCTGGTGTTGCAGGTGTCCATGGGCGGCGGTAACACTTGCCATCACGTGGGACCGCTTGCTCGCCCGCCCACTAATCTATAAAAAAAAATCAATTAACTAATGGTAAGCGGTTACTAATCCCTATAGAAATGTATACTCATTGATAAAAGAACATTTAACGGCGGACTGCGCACCGTTCTAAAGTTTTGGGTTATCAAGTGCGCCATAGTTTCTCTGGCACACTCATCATTAACACCTAATAAATCAGATTATTCCTGTCTGCACCACCAAGTCTGCACTGCCTAGGGTTGCCACCCGTACTATATTATGTCATATAATATAATATAGTCATATAATATATGATATTGTACTATATTTTGGTCAATTGTACTATATTATACTGTTGAGTAAAAATATAGTAGGTACGAAAAATACAATATATTTTTATCGCTAATTCAACTGTCGCGATAATGCTGATAATGGAAGTAACAAAAAATTCATTATTTATTGTCAAATCTAACTAACTAACCCAGCGTACAGCGCGCGACCGCTAGCGTACACCTCGTTGATTAACGCCGTTTAAAGGTTCCAAAAATATAAGAGTGAACGGGAGTCCGACTATCAATGGTGCAAAGAAGATGTTATGGAGAAAAATATAATGGCTGCGCTGCGACGCCGGCCCGCCTCAATGTGCGCTGAACGGGCGCCATTAACAGACGTAATTCGAGTTATTCGCTGTGAGATGATGCGAACAATTGAATATCAACAGCCAACTGATTTAAATGATTACGTTGAGCTGCGGCCCGGCGCGTCTGTAATCTATGTTAATATGGACCAGAACTGCTTAAATTCGCATAATTATTTTAAAAATAAATATAATTTTAATACCTTGCTTGCTAAATCAAAAAACAATGCCAAATATGTTAAAAATTAAAAATAATTCTTTTCATTTTCCCGATTTTCCTGAAAGTAGGTAGGTACTATATTTTTTAACAATTTATCAAAAAAATCCTATATTTCCTCCAAAAAAAAGTGGCAGCCCTAGCGCTACCAGTGAGGGGGCCGAAATGAAATGAAAATTAGTTGTTGCAAATGTCATTGTTGTGTTGTTAGGTGCCAACTATACGAGCTCGTCTCCAGGGGCGATATTCTCGCCCATGCCACTATAATCGTTTTCATGTAGCATGGTGCGGTTGACACCTGTCTGTCGACTGTGACTAGTGACGTACGGAACTTTAGTGGGAACAATGTTTTACGGTTATCAATTTTGGTTGTGAATTATTTGTAATCGATTGACTATTTGTTAATTAATTAAGGGCAGTAGTTAAAATAAATTAAAGTTAAAAGCAATAAATTCTTTATAAAATATTGTGTTTTATTCAAAATAAAATATGAATGACATCCACATGAATATTATTTAATACATATACGCGACCTGCCGAATGTAGTATAAAAATGATTTTGATTATTATTTTAACACTATATACTCGTGTAACAAAAAAATAAATCCGATTCCATCGATTTATTGTTTTGCATTTTTTTAGTCGCGTCACTGGCTTGACACCGGATAAACAGGTCATAGAATAAATTAATACATGTGATTTGATTTTCACTGGTGAAAATTAGAAGACTGGGAAATAAACACATTATTTTTATGCACTGAGTTATATTATAGTGTTTTGTAACTGTTTATATTTTATTACAAAATATTTAAGGTTTTTATTTTAAGTGAACAATTGATGTATATTCTATGTATAGCGTGATATGTTTAAGTTACACAGCTTCGGGTGGGTACCGCGACAACGCGCTAAGTTCACACTCCACGCCCACCCGTGGGAAATGTTAGTTACCACTCTCTACTAGTTACAGTCCGAGAACTACATGTTGCTGCTGCCTTATTTTGGTACTTTACATGCCTATTAGGTACGATTAGGTACTTTACACTCATAGGGGATCACGGGAAAGGTCAGTTACCAACATCTACTCGTTACAGGACGAGAAACACTCGTTAGGTTACCTGTAGGTACAATTGGATACTTTAATTTACACTTTAAATAAGAGTGTTTAAGTACTTTGCCTCTAGCGATTTTTAGACTGATTTTTGAGGTCTGATTTTTAGTAGGAGAATATATATTCTATGGGACCTGTCGACCGGAAAATGCTTCGTAAAAAAGATTATAATTTCAATATGGCTAACGCCGAGCGCGGCGATGTGTAGACATTTTACGTTCTTAGTGAGAAATGTAAAAGGAAAGACTAAGACTTATTTTGATTTAACTAGTATAAGGTTTACTGTGTCTTTCTCTGTAAATTAATTTTGATAAAAAGCACTATATAACCTTTTAAGGTAAATATAAAAGTAAAAACCACAACAAAATCGCCTACCAGATCCCCAGTTTTGCATGAACAAAGACACGTTGTACTTTGTACATGTAGGAATACAATAGTGATTCAAGCAATATTTTTAACAAGAAAACTTGTTATTTGACTGTACACTAGATGTAGATAAAATAATGAGATTATTAAATCTCGACTTACCACTTCCTCATTGTTCTCTAACAAAATGTATCGCTTGAAACAGTTGGTGCAGAAGTATACGTTATCACCCGGAAGCCCGGAACACTCCGTGTCTTGTAACTGTAATCAATTATAGTGATGTGTAACGTCTCATATTCGACCATTCGTGAAATATAAACAGGGCTCCCGAAGTCGCGAGGGGATGCTTCAGTAAATATACACATCATCTTAAACACCCCTGTGATAATAATAAATCTGAAACGTGAACATTTTTTAACTTTATGCGGAAGATGTACTCGTAATTACTATCATATAAAGTTAAAAAAATCGGGTGTTTTATTTGCATAAACTGGTTTAGAATTGTGTAACATTATTAGGCAATGCACCCAAAATCTTTCCATTCTCTTTAAAAGGTTATTACGGGTATATATAGTGTGTGACACCGATATGGAGGGATAGATAACGTAAGCTCTCCATCTCTGCGTAACCGAAGTAGGCGCAAAGCTCCTATTTCTCGCGCTGCTCGTTCAGTCTGTTCCGACCGGCGTTGCGAGCAAGCAAAAATGCCTAATTGCGCTATAATTAATTTGTAAAATTTGTAAAAGTAGGACACAGAGCGATGGGGGATGTTTCGTTTCACCAGTTAGTGGTTTAACATCACTAAAATTTACTCGTGACGTGACACATTTGATTTCCATACAATTTCAAGAACTTGCGTTGTCTTCTATATGTATGATGTGTGAGCTATTCATGATTCTGAGTTAATATGCAATATTACGTATTTTTTTTTAACAATATATCTATTTTTGGTCCTTTGTATTCTTGAAATATTTAATAATTGAAATTAGCAAATATTGAAAAATAAATATGAAAGGAATATATGTAAAATTTTCTCAGAATCATGAATGGAATCCAGTCTTTGGAAATATCGGGACTTAAATGATATTAGAAATACATTACAAAAACATTGGCCAACGGCTAATCTGGAAACACCCGAACGCGTCATCCGCGTCTATGCAATAAAGTATCTCGTAATAAAGTATGTAATGTTTTCGTAATGCATCTGTACACACTAATGTTGTATATGATAATAATAACGACAACCATACACTAAAACATGTTACGCGACTGTACTATATGTTAGTAAATCTTATTCGTACGACATAGAGTCTAATTTCATGTATCAACCGTTCCGCTATAATATACCTTGCGGTCCTGATTATCGACTATTTGTTTCTGCTGTTCTCTGTACTCGTCGATGGAACTGTAGGTGGGTTGTTCAGAGCGCATCTGTGTAGGGAAAATATGTTGCTATGGAAATGGATCAGTAGGGAAATAAAATTATATGGCAAATATATAATATATTCAAGGATAGAAAAAGGGAATAGGGATTAATAAACGCAGTCGTAAAAGAAAATGATCTAATGCATTTTGGTGAGATAGTCGCCTGCAAGCGGACAAGTGTGCGGGGGTCTAAAGTCCTCTTTTGTGAAAAAAAATATCTCAAATTTGCCTCCAGTGTAAAGCTCTAGTGGATAATAGTTATTCACACCCCGTGCCCGCTGACATGTATCGCATCGGGCAATTCCATAAAATAAATTTCAATATTAGAATGATTTTTTTAGATTTTAGTAATATTTATATATCAGGTAGTGGGATAAGTTCGCGGCCTTTTTATAGTGAAAATAATATTTTTTTTTGTATTATATAACTATTTATTGAACGGAATATTGTCCGACTATCTTTCGTCATTTTTCCGGCAGAGCCTGATGGGATAATTCCCATTACTATAATTTTTTTGGGATTTCTGAGCGAAAAACTGATTTAAATAGTTTATACAGTATTTTTTTTCCATTATTGTATAATTGTATGAAAAAACATTTTATTAAATTTGACCAACTTCTGCTGTCCCGATTTTTTTCTTCCAATACAATGAAATGATCCTTATAAGAAACTGAGTCGATCAGCATTAAAAAAAATAGTCAATTTTATTCGTTTTTATGGACAACTCACGCTTGACCAAAAAAATTACTACGCTAAAATTATTTTCACAAAAAAAGACTCAATGGTTCCTAAGAGAGTTTCCCTGTATCTCTTATGGTTTCAGATTTCCCCATACTGTCCCAGTTAAAAAAACACACTGTAGAATAGCACCACCCCATCTCTTCCCACGGATGTCGCAACAGGCGACTAAGCACTAGCGCAGACGAGGCGAAGTGCAGCTCAGCGTGGTTTTCATTAATAAACAACAATCAACTTTGTCGATGTTGGAATAAGATCAAAAATTCATCAACGCACCTATCTCTTACGTCCGCTTTAACGCGCTCGCACACTGGTAGGTGTGTTGGTGAATTTTTATTCCAATGTCAATGTTGATAATGTTGATTGTTGTTTAATGAAAACCGCACTGCCTCGCCTGGTCTGTGCCAGCCCTAAAGGATAATAAAGCAGTTACCACAAGCACTGAGGAAGTACACAACCTCTGAAAGAGTGGACTCGTCAACCCGTTTGGCCAACGTGGCGTTTTCAGGCCATCATGTGCACAAAAATCATGTGTAAGACAATGTGCATGCGGAGGCCCATGTCCAGTAGTGGATACAGAAATAGCCGATTGCATAGGATACTGACCGTGGTGGCACTATACCCGGGCACCATGGCGGTGATGCCAGGCATGGTGTCCTCGAGCCTGCTGACGGCGCGCCGGCACTCTTGGCACCAACCGATCTTCACGTTGCCCAGACGGGACTCTTTGCTGCCTACTGAACTGTCGCTGAAATATGTTACATGTATCACATTATACATTTACATGCACAGTTTACTCCTATAAAAGTAGTTTAATAAGTACCATTTAGAGCGGTGAGAACCCAGGGGTATCTATATTAGATTCGTGATCGTGAGTTTAAATCTTCGGCCCGTACCACTGAGTTTCTACTTAAATACGGATTTCTAAAAATTTTCATTATTTTCACCCCCAGTGATATCCTAGGGGAGGCCTATGCCCTGCAGTGGGACATTAAAGAATACAAGTATAAGTATTGATACATTTGTTTCATCACATTGAAGATAAATAAACCGCTGAAGTGAATCTGACTGAGCTAATGTCGCAATGTAACCGGATTGAATATAGAACAGATAAAATCGGTAGTAACCAATTCACATTTATTGTGTTGTACCATGATAAAAGTTTTAAATCTTATGGAACGTGTCACCCATATAACGCAAAAAAGCTGAAAAATAGATAATTCAGTATCGAGGGTGAATAACGACACACTCACTTTATACCTTGAAATAACTTTATTTTTCGCTGGTTTTATATATTTTACGTTGGTTATTTCAGTGACACGTTGTATAATTCTCCACTTACCCAGTGACAGAATAACTAGAGTCCATCAGCAGACTGATGCTGTTTTTGAGCGTATCTCTCAATGGCCTTAGTGGGTTATTCCCGTGGAAGTTCAACTCGTCGCTAGTGCTGAGGTGGACGTTAGAGCCGAGGCAGGAACGCAACACGTTGTCGTTGAGGAGCGACGCCTCGCCGCCGTTCGCATCCGAGGCTTTCGACTCGTAGTCGCTGGTTTGAGAAGTCTTTTCTTGGAGTTTCATGTCGTAGACCTTTTAAAATGAGAAATAACTAATGTGACTTTTTGGCGCGAACTCCAGAAGTGAAGTTTGAGTTTTTGTTTCATTAATGTAAATATTAATATGTATAGCGGGTTTTGTGATTTAATAAATAGTGATAGTCTTTGTGATAATAAAATAAGAGTACGAGACTACATTTTTCGTGTGCTTCCAAGGAGTCCAATTCCGTCCTCAGTAAACCTACAATCACTTTACTGGCGGTGGCAAAGTAGGAGGGTTTGCTTTGAGTTTTCTAGTGACAATAAAGAAATAAGAATAAGAAAATTTCGTTATTAACTAAGTTACTTCAGTTATTTAATAGGTTGTATTATTGTAATATTTAATAGGTTATTGAAAATAGGTTGTTTTCTTTATCATGATTTGCTGCCAATCTTGTATCTTATTGATGCTCGTTTATATACAAGCCTATTAAAATGTGTTATGTATTGTTAAAATACTGTCCATATTAACACAAAAGTTTACAGATTTAAAATGAGAGACCTAAATAAAAAAAAGTAGTAAAATGGGTTTAGATAAATTCTGAGTTCGTTTCATGGTGGATGAACTTCAACAACTGATAAAGCCTGATAAGCGTAGGGAATTAAGTTTATCAGGGAATTTACAGGTAATTTAATTAAATGTTGAAAAGCTCTTCATTTTATTTTTGCCGGCATTTCTAATCAAGCGGGTTACGTATTGTCGTCATCAGATATGGTTTTATCAATTCACTAAATGTAATAAAATGATACACCACTACAATTTTAAGTATAATTAGGCTTGGTTTTAACCAATCACCCCTTAATGAATACCTAAAACAATTTATATGTATTTTTTATTTACGTAATCAATTGATTCCTAACTTGTCTAAAAATTCTGGATTGGTCGTTGATAATGCTGCATATCATAATAAATATGTGGAAAAGCCTCCGATTTCAAACACATTGAAGCAAGATATGATAAACTGATTTGTAAAACATGAAATCAACGTCGATCCAAGTTGCACAAGCCACAAGCCCACAAATTTACCAGATTATTCTTCGTCACAAGGAAAGATTTGTAGAATATTCTATTGACAAAATTTTAGTTGAATGTGGACACACTGTATTGAGATTACCGCCTTATCATCCGGATTTCAATCCGATTGAAAACATATGGTCGCAGCTTAAGGGTTACATAGCACAAAGAAATGTTGATATGAATATGACCACAGTAAAAAAATAGTTAAAGGAAAAAATATATATGATTGGTCTAAATTCTAAATGAATGGAAAAGTTGGTGATGACGAAATCAAATGCGAAGATGAATATATGAACATGCCATGGATGATTTTGTGGATAGGATAATAATTAATACTTCTGAGAATTCTGAAAGTGACGATGAAGACCTACTATTATTCTGATTATAACATGGAAGATATTGAATACATACATACCCCCAGAGGGTCAACCAAAATCTCCTAAATGATCTGTAACGTTTGACTGATGATTAATATATATATAGGTGTCGATTTTTTAAGATATAATGTGAATAAGACTAATAGAAGCAATATAAAGTTATATCTCCATACATTACACAATATAGATACTTATTATAATTTATTATCTAGTATGCAAATATACATAAATAAATAAATAAATAAAACCTAAGCAGAAAAAATGTAATAACATTGTCTAACAATATAGCGAAAATAACAGCTCTGCACTGACTCGTGACATGCTCATAAAGTTTTGTATTTATCTCGTAATAAATAAAGTGTGCAATTAAAGGTAATAAGGTACTTAATTCCTAGACTTGGATGACGCATTTGAGTGTTTCGGGATTGGCCGAAGGATAATGATATCGTAAAGTATCTGTAAAGTACATAGTCGTAGACCCCAAAATGGTTTAAAAATATATATTTAAAAACTAATATCCGAGAAGGCAAAAGTTTTAACAAATTTTATGTTCTTTAGAAAGAGGCCTTATACATATGGCGTAGTCGCGCATCTGTTTAGTATAGTATCTGTCTAATCAGTTGTTGAAATGGATCACCAACGCTTCTAGTTTAGTTTTAAAACTTAATTCTTTTTACAATACTTAACAGTTCTTGTGATTACATTGTACCTGTTCTGCCAAGGTAGCCGCTTCCCCGCTGAATATGGCGGTGTTTTTGGACTCCTCACTGGGCTGCTTGATGGTGGCAGTGGACCTGCTGTTGCCCACTGACTTAGCGGATTTTTCGCGTTTCGGGAAGTACTCGCCTTTACATACTTTCTTTTTCCTTGCGTCTATTAACTGTCAAACATGTGTACATTAGAATCAGAAAGACCTCAACAAAGTTTGAAGTTTGAACAAACTTTGTTGAGAAATCAACAAAGAAGTAATAATTGGTAACTAGTAATAAAAAAATTGAATAATTAGTTTAGTATATGGTTGGTGTATGGACCAAAAAAATAATGTCACTGTCAAACGAAAATGGCAATGTTTAATAAAATGCAGAACGAGAGTTGTCCGATTGACTTTACTTTAATAACTGAGGGTAGTCTTGGGTTCTGCTGATCCACCATTAGAGATCAGTGATAAGTGAAACTTTTTTGATATTGTAATTTTGTTATGACTGCAATAGGTTTATATAATCCTCAAATTTTTATGAAGATTTATAAAGCTTATTCAGAAGCCTCAAAATCCTTAATCTTATTATTTGTTGTAGTATTTAAGATTTAATTGACATTCCGTATGACAATTGGCCTATTTCCAGCAGTGTATGGTAAAATGTAGTGATAACAAAAAATGTAACATATGTGTTAGCAATGGAGTATCGTGTCAATTCTTGTCCTTCCTATAAATGTAAAAACATTCCTATAATACGAAACATTGCTATAAATATAGAAATGTCAGTTATCTTACCTCGTTACTGTCACTGATGTTGGGGATACTTCGCGAAGTGAAGCTTTTACTATCATCAAAGTTGTCATCTTTTTCACAGCCAAAGTGGTAATATCTGCAAATAAATAGGATGCTAATCATGGCTGCCAGGAAGTATTTTATCACAAGAAGTAGATAGCCAGTGAGGTATGTGTGTCATCTGTCAAAATAGTTCGATTTGTACTTCAAAATATTTGTTTCTAAACTCGGTTCACGTTAAGAATGCAGAGTCATCGCTCAAGGTAGTAGACGTTAGCTTTTTGGCCAATAATGAAACAGACCCACGAAATCTAAAAAACACTATTGGTCAAAAAATTTGACATCTACTCTTTTCAGTGAATTTTCATTGTATTTTTAACGCGAACCGATAGTGGTTGGTGTCAAAAATTATCCAAAACGTGAATTTATGGATATTATCTAGAATGTATATTTACAGAAATTATCGAATATGCAAAACGGAAAATTATCGTAAATATATTTTAACGGGGAATTTGCGGATTATTTTTAATACCAAGGCATTAAATGCAAACGTTTTTTTATGTTAAAGAAGTTACGGTAATAATAACACATTGTACAGTCAGAGGATATTATTTTTTGTTCGGGAAAAAATGTTCTTCTGCTTTAAAGACCTCACCTCACTCATGTTATAATGTCTCTCTTTGGTGAGTCTTGCTATCATTGCTCTCTATATATATTCTTTAATATTAATCAGAGAACATGAAATCATATTAAAATGACAGAAAGTTTAAACGAAACATAAATTAATGAGCGGGCAAATAAATACTGAATGAGCAGCGAATAAATACTGAACGAGCAGCAAACAAACACCGAATGAACAGCAAATAAACATTGAACGAACAGCAAATAAATACCGAATGAGCAGCAAATAAATACTGAATGAGCAGCAAATAAATACTGAATGAGCAGCAAATAAATACTGAATGACCAGCAAAGTTAAAGGTGGGTTAGGTTTTGATTTTTGGTGACAATAAATAAATAGCCGTCGACTTTGTCTGGATGACATTCTTGGTAATTTTAAATTAATAACTTCAGTTATTCAAAAATAGGTTGTTTTGTTGAATATTATTTCCTGCTCATTATTATTATTTTTTCTGTTGCTCATTTAAATACCAGCCAATGTAAATTTACCTTATCAAAGCCCTCGAAGCATACACAGTAGGATGATAAATCAACGAAGGGTTCAAATACACCCTGTTTAAGTTGACCCCTCGAGTGTCAGTCCTGTAATGACCTCTCGCAACACCATCGGGGTTCAGGAAGGGGATCATCTTGAACACGTACAGTTTCCGCAACTGGATCGCAATGGGGTCATGCCTCGTTAGAAGTAGGTTTAAGAAACCGTTGAACACAAAGCTTGAAGGTGTCTCCCCGGGGTGTACTCGGGCTGATATAAAGATAATCTGTAAACGAACATTAGAGTTAGACCTGAAACACTATTGAAATAGTTGCTGTGCTATGATCTCGTCGTCATATATTGCAGACACATTACACACTTGCGAATTCCGATTGTTGCACTTCGTTTCACGCATGGATTTTGTTGTCATAGTAAAAAAAAATGGCGAAAAAGAAGACACTGGGTGAACCCACTAGGTACTTGACGAAAGATTTAGAAATGGAAAAATTCATACTTGGTAAAACAACATAACAAACTTGGCATAACAGAGTGAAGTGGAGGCCTTTGCTCAACAGTGAGAGATAATTCCTGGCTTAGAAAAATCCCATATAAAAATCCAAAGGCACTTGTCCTAGCTTTAGGTCAGTATTAACTGGATCCCAAAGTCCGTGCAATGATAAATTGTTCGAAATATCGACGATCTCACTATCTCTAAAGGTTTAGGACCTCTCAGCGTCCAGATGGATGTTATCCCTTCATGTTCTACCATCTGTACAACGGGGAAGTCTCAATTTATTTCATTATTCGCTATTTATCCTGGACACTTTTAGGGTATCTTTTATTAAAATTCTTATGGGGTAATTTTTATTAAGATATTTAATAATTAATAGCTTTATAATATAAGACAAGAACAATTTAAAAATTTTTTTGGAAGTTGATTTTGCGGATGTAATCACGGACGAATGCCAGTAAAAAACATGAATTTCAAAAAAATCTTGCTTTTGTTCTCTATACATACCTTTTTGTTTTGAAATTTGAACGGTCTCTCTTGATTGTCGGGGAACAAGTGTTTGAGTCTGTCCTCTCTTTCCGACGTTATTCCGTGGTGTGATGTTATTGTTAATAAATCTACCCTCCTGCCTGCAAGTAATATTATACGAAAATGCTTTTAATTGTAACGTAATATGAACAAGTCTCTTAGACGATCTATTATATTATGCAATTTAATGGATTGCACAATGATTTTTATCATTCAGGGCGTGTCGTGTAACTTCTTTGGGTGCAAGATGCCATTCAATAATATTGTGCAATGACATTATTGTACAATTTTATTGTAGGTCTTTCTTATAGGGTCGCCTTAGACGTCTTGAGATTTGAACTATTAGTTATTTACATATATAAATATAAGTATTCGATAGTAAGTATCTAGCAAGTAATATTACGTGTCTCCAAGTCATTTCAGTATCAATGTAAATTTATGATATTGATATTGCAGTCACGAATGAAAATGAAATAGTTTCAACATGTTTACAATTCAATAATAAATAAATGTTGCCTATTTTATGTCAGACGTATTTTAATATGAGGACTAACTTTTTTGCAAATTTCTGAGTCTCTTCTTCACAGTAGATTATATTCATATGTTTAATTATCGATATTTGACCCTTTGAAAAGATGTCTGCTAATTTATGAAGACTGAAAGAACTATTATAAGATCTTGTTGCCAGTTGCTTTAGACAATGATATTCAATGAACAATTTTTTTGCCTTACACTTTCATAAATTAGAAATGATTTTTAAACAGGGGCATCCATTTAAACAATGAAATTAAAAACTTGACTATTAACCATAGACAAACTAAGCAGATGTACAGTCGTTTGAACTTCATTATATGGAATAAAACAAGGCAGTTTAGAGCTATAAAATGACTGACTTGGCGCTCGGAGGTTTTCTTTTTTGATAGCATATTCTAATATATCTTTATTTAATTATTATTCTTTCATTGTGACAATAACAGGTATAGTAACAATAACGGATACTAAAGCCCTTTTGTACTTCCTATGATCATACAATGACTTGTTATTACAATTATGAGCAAATGAAAACAAAATTAGTTATAAAATTATAATTTTATATACTTCTAGGGAAGTCTTTAGGCATGGGCCCACTGGGCCAGAGCCCAGGGCAGTGCGGTTGAGAAGGTCCCATGAATCTGGGAATTCAAGTTTATTTTTGAAAAAAAAAATTCTATATATATAGTCACTGATTTTTGTTGAATATTTTACTATAGCAAAAAAAATATTTCAAATACACAACATTCAAATTGAATTTTAATAAAAATGAGAAACGTTTTAAGTGTCATGTTGTTAGTCTGCCGAGTATTTAGGATATTTACAGTTCCAATAAATGGGCCCCAAGTCATACCTGGCCCGGGGCTCCAAAAGCCTCAAAGATGGCCCTGGATATTTCGATTATAATATTACCTTCAAGGGAATATATGAGACATTCCCTGCAATAATATGTGTCGTCTAGCGACTGTGCGGGCGGCAGGGGGAGCATCTTCAGGTCGATTGAGTTCAAAGCTATTTGCAGCTCGGCGAAAGAGTATGGATATGTGAAAGCAAAGAACGTGGTAGCTTTCAAATTCTCCGATGTACGGTATTTAAAACTCAGGGTGAAGGTGTTGTCGTCAGTCTGAAAATATTGCTGATGTTTAACATTCCTTCTTTATAAGAAAATCCTTACTTGCTTGTTGTTGTTGCCTTCAATTTTGGTTAAATACTCAATAAGTACTGTTGTATCAGATAACAGAAGGGGAGAAATAATTTGAGTGCTTCCAAATTTTATATAAAGTGCATATGTTTGCATGAAGTGTTTAAATGTTTAAAATTCTCACTTTTTAACCAGTTTAAAATTCTAAATGGTAGAGTAGTACAAGATACAGTTATAGTAAAAGTTTTACACAATCATTAAATTTAAGTAGCTAATGTATAGATAAAGTTATGCATTGTGATGGTCTGATCATAAAATTTACTGTCAGTTGACATTTACAAGTTAAGATGACGAATATCCAAGACCACAAACAACATTTTACTACAAGCAGTGAATATGGTATTGCAATAAATGCTCAATACTCATTATAGCTATAAATTGTGCGGCGGTAACAGACACGCATTAGTACGGATTTCACATAAAGATTCATAAAATGTATGTCCCATATATAGCATTCTAAAGTGCCCTAACTTATTTGCTGTCATAGCAAATGTTATTTCTTTGAATTACTTCAATCCACTTTAAAATCTACAAGTGATGTACAAACGCCAAAATAGATAAGTTTGTATGCAATAGACTATGTTCACAGACTAGACCCTCAGCCAATTGAGTTACGGAAGCTATGAGCACTGTCAGTAAACTTTTGATACACATTCAGTGAATCAGTTAACTATGTATCTATGTGTGTTGTATGTAGTGGAGCAAGGCTGGTTGCCTGCAAATTATCTATAATATTTTACCATTTGTACAAATGTACAGGCTCAAATCACATTTTCTTAGTAAATACTGTGTGAACCTTACTCACCGAATGTACAGGACGATCCCTGATTCTCTCCCACTGTGGCTTTCCTGGCAGTGTGCGTGTCACAGGTGCCATGCCTTGATTATACATTTTCCCTTGTTTATTCAGGTTTATGAGATTCAACCGCACCTAAAAATTAAAACACTAAACTTCTAAACAATTTCATTATCTTCAGTTAAAATTTTTACATCTCTAAGAATTGTTTTAGGTATAAAATAATATAAAAATATCATATACAAATACATATATGTATATGAAATACAATAGAAACAGATTATTTTGCATTTTATATATGAAATTATAAATTGAAAAAAAACCTGTAGAATGTAAGTTTTGTTTCATAAAGAAAGTTCTAAATTGTCCAAATAAATACTACTATTAGTTGTAACGCCTGAAAATATGTATTTACAAATGAGATTATTATTAATTATAAAACCTCTTCATTATAGACTGTTAGATATTTAAATTGATTATAAGATACTGTAAATAAAATATATACATAGAAGACTGCAGACTTTCTTACCTTACTGCTCAATTTGCTGAAAGCGGGTTATATTTGTCACCACAGGGGTAAATTCAGTTTTAAACAAAAGTGATTAAATATTCTCAAATAAGATTTGAATAAAACAATTTGAATCAATCCAAGTTGTAAACAAATGATTCTACAATTATTGAAACATCAAAACTGGTTATTATTTAAATTAAAGCAATGAGTACAGAATTAATAATGATGTCAATATATAAATTTAACAAAAAAATAAAATAAAATTGATATCTCTAATATAGCTGTTTCTGTTTAAAAATAGTGAGGGAAGCTCTAGTTTGTTAGTTAACATGTTTGTACATTTTGTTTCAAGGTTTAGTTTCATTATAGAAGGATCATTATAAATATGTTGTTGTTGTTGCTCTTTATTGTACTTATGTATAATGAATTGTTACAATGAGACATTACAATATTATGGTAAGTACAAAGATACACTTATTCCAAGAAGGAATCTCTTCCAGTTATGCACTGCTCTGCTGCTGGATGCACTCGACTAGCCACATTACTCTTCCCTCATAGAAGACTACCTTGAAATGAACTGCATGTACCACTTTATCTTATTTCCCCAATGTATGTACGTGTTTCGGTAGTGAGTGAGATGTGCCAGAGCCAATTCCCATTCCTATCCTATCCCTCCCCATTTTCCCAACCCTTTCTCCAAAGGTATGCAGCGCATCCGAGGGGGTGCCAATGCATCCAAGGGGGTGCCAACGCATCCGAGGGGGTGTCAACGCATCCGAGGGGGTGCCAACGCATCCGAGGGGGTGTCAACGCATCCGAGGGGGTGTCAACGCATCCGAGGGGGTGCCAACATTTCTCATTCTGGACTGATGTTGACATGTATCATGGATATCTATGGACGACAATATCCACTTACCATCAGGTGGACTGTATGCTTGTCTACCACCTTTTTTTCTATTTAAAAAACTTAATATGTTCAATTTAACCATGTTTACCTTACAACCATATTATACTATAAGTGGTATATTCTTACCAATACACTAGGCTCACTGGCCTGTATCCCAAAATAGAACCAGGTGCGATTGCCATTCTCAAACTCGGTGCCAGCACAGTCAGGCCGCGTCCACAAGTTGAACTCATAGTCTGGGGTCTCCGTTGCATTACTTTTGTGGTTTACACTTGGAGCTATAAAGTAGGCAAACGCCAAATAAATATAACATCTGTTGGCTGTTTTTACAATTTCTGTTTGACACAAACACAGCATAAAAATTCAGCAACTATTTATGTTACCATAAAGTAATAGAAATCGGTGATATAACTCTTTAATTAAATAAAATATAAATAACAATCTACTAAATATTTAATGAAATATGTTAACGGTTTGTTATAGGCTTATTCTCTACAGGGAATCCTCCTACTGAATAAGACAGAATTACTCTTCAGACTTAGGTACTGTTATTTAATACAATGTATTCAAGTACATATTACGTCTGGTGCAATCATTTATCAAATTTAGTACTTTATAAAGGGCATTTCATTGGCGCAATATAACAAAACAGCTAATGGCATTGGACTTTGTATTATAAGTACAATATAAAAATTCACACTTACCGATAAGCTCCGTGGGGATTCTTTCGACATGCCCCAAGTTCCCAGAGTCAAAATTATGTATAAAATAAAATCCACCACACTCTATAATATTGTTATGATCCATAACTAAAGAAGATTATGGACTACATTATACAAAAAATCACAAATAAGTTGCCAATTTCGTAAGCTTCTGGACAGGCATTTACTTTATAAATTTGACAAATAAAAGGTTGATTGATTGGGCATGTTTGTAATTTTCAAAATGACACTCAAAAACGGAGACTTGACTGTTTTTCTAAACAAAATTATGTAATTTTGTTGACATCGATTGACGGATAACAGCTGATTTGTTTTATTGGAGATCTTTTTAAATTAGAAAGTTATTTATAGCAATATAAAAAAGTTCGTTTCTTTGTTTATAATTACGCAAAAGAATTATTAATTGTTTTATTTATTAATTTGTGCAACAGTAATAGAATTCACTTTTGTATTTAGAAAGACACTATGTTAGGATGAAATTTTATTCAAGATGGCTGCCACATTCGCGGAACAAAGGAAATGTGCCAGTGCGATAGTCATGATCTATCACCGTTTTTTGCAGATCGAATCAATCCTAAATATTTTTTAATACTGAACGATTCACAATGATTCTATCAGTAAACGAATGATTTATCCGCGCTCAGCAGCCGGGCCTGCAATCGTGTCGATCAATTCAGAAGATACGGAAAAATTAGTCGATTAAAAGGCACGAGTTCTAGGAATAGTACGGTCATACTCATCATGAATCATATAGTCATGAGTCTGTTCCCGAGGTCTCCGCGCATGTACTCTCAATCACTTGACGATTGTTTTGTTTCATTTAGTTCACGATAGTTCTCAGTAGTTTTATTTTTGGTTGTACGTAGTTTAATGCATAAAGGTGCCTATGTTTTTATTACTTATACTAAAATAATACATTAATTTTGTAAAGTGGCAGTGTTTATTTTTGGCATGTTTCGTGATGGTATTTTTATTTTAACTATTCTTATAATTATATATCTAATTGACAATTAATTGCTAATATTATTTTGTTTTTTGTGTTATTTTTAAGTTATAATAACAATTCCACACACGAGTAACCTGTTTAAAACAATCAAGGTTTGTTACTATGTTAGGTTATTTAAATAAGTACCTAGTCCTCTCCACGCGAGTTACACTCACAGTGCTTATTCTATGTAAACAGATCGAGTACACCCGACATTCGTCTAAAGACGGCGGCTAGGCTAGTAGTTAGTGTTGAATTGTTGATCGAGTGGAACTTTAGTACGACGTACGACGTTGATCCACTCGTTGCCAGAGACTAAACGTTCGTTCGTTCGCTCAACCGACAGATCTGTTTCGACTGATTGAATCATGTGACCGAATCATAGAAGGATTAGGTTCACTAATGTTTGTCACAAATGTACAGATCTACAATGCGAAAATCAGAAGACGTCATATATTATACACGGTGAGCGTGCTATATATAGTGCAATCAATAAAGTTTCCACAACAACAATTTCTCTATTGCGTGGGTGTAATTTCAGTCAAATGAATAAAATATGTACTTATAATTTGTAAAAGAGATAATTTCTCTACACCCTGTTATTATTAAGCCAAAGTAGTTCCCTCATATTTGTGCTATTACTAATCCAATAGTTACACCAAGTCAAACCAAGAAGATAATTTCAACTTTCTAAAATTCATACTTCCAGGAAAACTTGCAAATAGCAAAAACGAAAACAATTCAAGAGGTGGCTGAAAGAGCGTGTAATGTGTATCCAGGTCAAATCCATTGCATTTTCATCCGACTGATTGATCAGGCGTTTTTATTTTAATACATTTTTATCTCGTCATTTAGGGCCGGTTCATTCGCACTTCCATAACAAAGAGCAGTACCTATAATTCTTGATCTTCAAGACTTACAGTGCGGTCTTCAAGACACTTTATGCCACAAACCCGATAGTTGTGGGATGAATTGCCAGCTGAGGTTTTCCTCGTAGTTACGACATGGGGGGCTTCAAAAGGGCTGTGAATAGGATTTTGCAAGGTCGGCAGCGCACCCGCTTCCTGGTGTTGCTGGTGGGTGTCCGTGGACAGCGGGAACCACTTACCACCGTATGAGCCGCCCAACCATCTACCATCTCTTCTATAAAAATAAATCTAATTTGTATGGTATTATTTGGTTAGCTTTGAAAATTGTAAGCAACATTTGTCCAATCAATGTGATTAGGTTGCGATCATAATTTTTAGATCACGTTTTTGTGATCTATTTGTCAGGCGGAATTAAAACGAAC
This sequence comes from Sesia apiformis, assembly GCA_914767545.1. NCBI lineage: Eukaryota > Metazoa > Arthropoda > Insecta > Lepidoptera > Sesiidae > Sesia > Sesia apiformis. Next base: position 16,674,962 of record OU611953.1, read on the forward strand.
AGGAGTCTGAATACTTAAGGGTGTAGATCGTGAAAATCACCGAAAAGAGTGTTACGATTTTTCATATTTAACCTATTTACATATGATTGATATCAATGATAATTTGTATATATTACAATCAAAGACCAATAAGTATGTTCATGCTTATATTAAACTCTTAAACCTAATAGTTGTTATATAATAAACGTCAACAAACGCACAAAATTGAGTAAAAATGCAAAAACATGACTTCGTATTTTTCAGATTTAACCCCATAAATCAACACAAATTGATAAAAAGAAACACTTTTTGAACACTGAAGAAACCAATAAGTATAGCTGTATACTTCTTTTTATACCTTTACAAACAAAGACTTCCTCTTTTAAAGCCCTAAAATCTAGATATATTTTAAGGTAAATTTTTCATACACAAATGTATGGGATAAAACTTTCGTTTCATTCGTGCAATCTCGGTGGTCTGCAGCGGCAGTTCCTTTCTGTAAGTGAACGCGACACCACGCTTGTCGGCTGCAGACAGCAGAATTACGTATTGTGAATTTGTGTTTTTTGTAAAAAACTGTAAGTATAACATTTTTATAATTAATTTATTTTCAGTTAGTAGAAAGTATCGATATAATGAATGTCTGAAAGAAAACCATGATGGAACTAGATATAAATCGTAAAAAATACAATATCTACACTAATAGGTATTATAAAGAGGAAAGATTTGGATTTTTATATGTAACGAATAAACTCAAAAAGTACTGGACTGATTTTAATAATTCTTTTATCATTCGAAAGCTACATTATCACTGAGTAACATAGGCTATTTTTTTCGCAGGACTGATTGAATTTGAGTGGCATGCCAGGGAAAAGAAAGTTTTGTACGCATTATAAAAATATGAAAGCCAAAAGATCTCGGAATAAAATGTAAGTTCCTCCCTACTTATTTATTATCGCATTTGAACAGGGTACATTACAAAGCTAATACAATATGTCATATGATTTAGATCGCCCGATTCAGACATATACCTACAATAACATGTAAATATTGGTTTGTATTATCTATATCTATACTGATAAATAAAATTGAAGTATCTGTATGTAATATCAAAATAATAGGATTTTTAAAAAAAAAAAGGCGATACGGAGTTCGCCGGGTCGGCTAGTATTGTCTAAATATCAAATTGTGGAAGTAGGTAGGCGACAGCGCAACTTTGTCGACATACCTATACCGCCAAACAGACGCGAGGCGCCTAGCGTCTGGCTTAGGGTTGTACAAAATAAATAAAAAGTGGATAATATTGATGAATAATATTTCCAGTATTGAAAATAAAGAAAACCTTGGGGCCGAGACTCTGAGCAACAATGCTACGCGCTGTATAGAGGTAAGTTGTTATACGTAATTCTTGTAGACTTGTTACATAAATAAACAAACTACTTAGTTAGTGATGGGGGAAGACAAAATCTCAATACCTACCTATAGATTTTTCTTGCAATATTTATTATTTTCATCGAGAGACAAACACCTTAGTACCGAAATACTTCTCAATTACTTTCTCAAAAGAAAATTTACGTTCAAATAGGTGACGTCATAAAAAAACAATACCTAATGCGTAAAGAAATTATAATTTCTATTCATCAGGAACCTAATATTGTATTAATTCTTTTGCATTTTTTTAAATTTTTAATTATTTTTTATAAAAAAAATCAAGCCATTATCTTTCTTTACAGGAACTAGTTATTGAAAACGACCAAGAGGGAAAGGTGGATGAAATGGAAGTTGGGCGTAGAGTTGTAGACGTTTCTTTTTTTTTTAAAGCTCTTCAGGCCATAGGGGACCACGGTCCAATGGATTGTAAGTTAAGTTACCTCAGTATAATAGGTGAAGTAAAAGTTGGTCTGGACTCAAAACTCATCATGAAATGTAGTATGTGTAGTATGAAATTTACTGTGTGTTTGATTGAAAAGAAAGAAGATAGAATGGAAGTGAATCATCAAATTGTATCTGGTATCATATCATCTGGTGGGAGCTACTATCAGTTAAAAACATTAACTGCCGCAGTAGCCCTACCAATCATGTCACCTTCATTATACAATGAAATTAATAATACGGTTTGCGATTGGTGGGAAAAGACAGCAGCACATTCCATGGCAGAAGCTGTCAAGGAAGAAGCGGAGTACGCAGTGTCTATAGGTAGTGTTGATAAAAATGGTACACCATTAATATCTGTTGCTGTTGACGGTTGTTGGAGCAAGAGATCTTATGGTAAGAATTTTTCCGCCTTGTCCGGCGCAGCTGCGATAATTGGCATTAAAACTAATAAAGTATTGTTTTTTGGAGTTAAAAATAAATACTGCGTAGTTTGTGCACGAGCCGCAAAGAACGACAGTCAGCCCTCGGAACACCGTTGTTTCAAGAATTATTCGGGATCATCTACCGGTATGGAATCGACCATAATAGTTGAGGGGTTTAAACGTTCCATTGTTGATCACGGTGTAATTTATAATAAATTTGTAGCAGACGGCGATTCCAGTACTTATAAAAAAATATTAGATTCGCGACCGTACGGTAATTTAACAGTAGAGAAAATTGAATGCAAAAATCATCTTTTACGAAACTACTGCAATAGCTTGGAGAAACTGTCGAAAGACACTAAGTATCCTTGCGAATTGCGGAAATTCCTAAAAGAAAGGTATTTGCGTTTAAGAACGGGTGTAAAATGCGCTATTAAATATTGGGGCGATCAAAATCAGTCACTCGAAGAAAAAATAAAAAATCTTAGTGAAGATATCCTAAATGGTCCACAACACGTATTTGGTAATCACCAATATTGCAAGGAGTATTTCTGTAGACCTGATACTCGTCGAATAGAACCTGTTGGGTTGCTTCCAGCAATTGTTGGATGCGGATTAATGGACGCGGTACACATTTTAAGTAAAAGACTGTCATATCATTCTAGAAGTTTAATTCATAATTGTACAAGTAATATAGTTGAAAGTTTTAACGCAGTGATTGCCAAATTAGTAGGGGGTAAGCGTGTAAATTATTCTTCCCGTGGTTCTTATGCGGGCCGATGCGCAGCTGCTGTTGTGTCTTTTAATACAGGATCGATTCATAGTAAAACTCATGAAGTAATATTTAAATCTAGTCCTAATCCTTTGATCGCGAAAGTGGAAAATTGTAATCGTAGAATCCGTTTAATTGCTAAACCTAAATTAAGATTGAAAAAGAGCCACAGCGCTGTATCGAAAGACGCTCACTATGGACCAAACTGCGAAAAACCTGATCTGAGTCCAGAATTATATGAGAAAGCCAAGTCATCTTTTTTAGCCGATTTAAAGTTGTCTTGTGCTGAAAGAGAGGAGCTTGAAAGGTCGACCCATTTGCAAAGAAGTAGTTCTGAGTGGATGAGTACAAGGAGAAAATTACTAACCTCATCATCGTTCGGGGAAGTTTGTAAAAAACGAGAGAGCACAAGTTGTGCTGTTCTTGTTCGTAAAATCGTTTATGGTAGTAATATCTCCAGTTTGCCTGCTGTACGGTACGGTATCGAAAACGAAGAAACCGCAATTAAACAGTTAGAAATTCAAGAGAATATTAGTATACAAGGTTGTGGTTTGTTCGTCGACGATCAATATGAATTTCTTGGTACTACACCAGATGGCATTTATGCAAACGGTTTAATTGAAATTAAGTGCCCACATTCTTTAGCTGGCATGACTCTTGATGAAGCAATGGCCAAACATACCTTTTGGGTTAAGGACAAGGCTTCCAAGGGTTATGTCATAAATAAAAATCATAACTGGTATTTCCAAATTCAGGGACAGGTACATATTACTAAAAGAAACGTTTGCATGCTTGGCATCTGGTTTGGTGCTACTGTACCTATGAAAGTTTATATTATAGAAAAGGACGACAAATTTTGGGAGGAGAAAATGGAGATGAAATTAGTTAGGTTTTATTACGATTGCCTACTTCCAGAATTAGTTGATCCTCGGCAGTCACGAAGCATGCCCATTCGTGACGCGCCCAGTATCATAGAGGCTATGAAAGAGAGGAAAGAAAGAGCTTTACGTGTTATGAAAGAGAAGAACGCCTAATGATTTTGAAAGATACAGGTAACTTAACTACCCAGCCAGTCGATTCACGTAAACACGCCAGTCCAAAAGTAGTTTTAACTTAGGAACTTAGAAATCGCCTTTTGGTTTTCTGTTTTAAACGCACTTACTTATCTAGTCTTGGATTGTCATAAATCTTCCAATAGCTCAATTACTATACAATTTCTGAGTTACCTGGTGTAAAGAATCATAAAAATTGGTTCAAAAATACAGCGAATTGAGAATTCTCCTTTTTTAAGTCGGTTAAAAGGGCTAAATTTGCAAAAAACGAAGTGACGTCACTGCGCTACGGTTTTTATTACTTACGTGAATCGGGCAGCTGGTAACGTTTTCATTCTGATAGGTTTTGTGATAGCCATTGATTTTATCATCAAATTAGCAGAAATCAGAACTTGATCCGTAATCGAATGAAAAACCATTAGAATTTTGAACTCATATTTCGTTATTGTTTAATTACATACTTTTAATTAGTATATTAATAATTTACAAACTTCTGTTAAAATTAGTAAATAAATGAATTATTTACTAATTTTTGTACAACCCTAGCACGCTTTTGAGATAGCGAGTAATGGCGACTCATATTTGTTATTGTGTAGTAAATAAATCATTTTTATACTTGTGTTTCATTTATTGACATTTTTTTTAAAACCCTAGGATTTTTTTTAGATATCGACGAGGTGATCGTAAACAAAAAGTAAGTATTTGAGTTTACGCAATAGGCACATTTCCTTGCGTAGAGATAAACACACTTCCTACTGAATTTGCAATTATTTTATTGAATGAATATTTTACGAATTAGAATAAATTTTGGTAGTGAAATTACAAATAAATAAATAGTTGGAATTTTAGGTAAGTAGAATACAAAAATGTCAGATGTCAAATGATAGAAAAACATAAAAATTGTGTCTCAACTACTCTTATTAATCAATTAAAAAGAATCAACAGCTAGTTTCCAAAAATTCAACGTTATTGTTATGCTGTAAATATTCAAGTTCAATAACAATTTCTCAACGTGGAACGTTTGTTGCAAAACATTTTTAAAATCGCGCTCTCTAGGTCATTCATCCGCCCCGTCGGATGTTACATTAAACTTTGGCGCTGCGGTCGCTCGAAATCGAGATCTCAGGCCAACAATCTACACCCTTAACCCGGAAACGTTCTTGTTGCATAAATTATAGTCTGTGCTTTAGGATTGTCTATGGTTGTGATTATTAGTCTATGGGTTCTCCCAATAAATGTCTCACGTGCAATGTAACACCGAGTTTTTATTTAAACAATTAACCCAGCAGCCCTGCACATATCTAGCAAATATGTGACAGTGGCGACGAGGATAAAAAGAAAACAGTGAAAGTTTTACGTGTTACGTCCGTAAACTACAAGAAAGATAGTAGAATAATTTCGTCTTGTTACGTCGGACGAAATTTCACAAAATGGCGGCTGCTGGGCTCTCACTGCCTGAGTTTTCAGCTGCAAAATGCACATTTAAGGTGTACAAACAGGTGTTTGAAAACAAAATGAAGATCCACGAGGTGGATGAAACGAAGTGGTCACAATATTTAATCTCGTTTATAGGTTTTGACATGGTCACGTTGCTATCAGAACTCTGTTTCCCGGAAACACCACAGGATAAAACGTATACTGAATTAGTGGAACTTGTTGAAAAACACTTGGAGCCACAGCAATCAGAAATCGCGGAAACATATAAGTTTATGAAACGTGAACAGTTGGCAAACGAGTCAATCTCTGAGTTTGTGGCGGCATTAAAGAAAATGGCACAGACGTGCAACTTTACCACACATTTAGAAAGATGTCTAAGAGATAAATTCGTTCATGGATTAAAGAGTGAAAGCATAGTTAAAAGATTATTTGGTGAAGAAAATTTAACGTTTGCAAAAGCCGTGAAGATAGCAATGAGCATGGAGCTGGCGGAGAAGGGAGCAAAATTAATAACTGCTGGCAGTTCTGGGCAAGAAAGCTCAGACATACACAAAATAAGTAAAAAACAGGTGAACATTAAATGTCATTGCTGCGGGAAGATGGGGCATGTAAAACCCCAATGCAAATTTAAAGAGGAAGAATGTTTTAAATGCCACAAGAAGGGGCATATGGCAAGTGTTTGCAAAGCAAACAGTAACAAAACTTTCAAACCCAAGAGGGTCCATGAAATTACAAATGATGAAGAATTTTCTGTTATGCAAGTTAGTGAAGTACAATTGAATAGTGAATCTGTGGGTGATAGTTATGATTTGTCTAGTTTATTTCAGAAAACAGAGAGTCAATTAAATATTAACAAAGTGGTATCAATAGATGAGAAGCGTCCAAGTCCTTGGTATATAACTTTAAAAATTAATAATGTAAATATATCATTTGAAATTGATTGTGGATCAGATGTCACGTTAATGCCTGAATCTATGTTCATAGCATCCTTTCCTAATTTAAAATTATTTCCATGTAACCTAAAGCTATCAGGATATGGTGGTAACAATATCACTGTATTGGGTAAGACAAATGTAAATATTAAAATTATAAATGAAAAATACTTAGCAACATTGATTATTGTCAAAGAAGGTAAAAAGCCATTGTTAGGTAGGGATTGGCTGAGTGCTATGAAAATTGATTGGCAAACTTGTATGAAACGGTGCAATTTAATTATTCACCAAGATTCACAAATTAAACTTAACAATTTAGTAGAAAAATATAGGGATATATTTTCAGGGGTTCCAGGCGAAATTAAAGGTACTGTAGGCACTTTAAAATTAAAAGAAGCTAATATTAAACCCATTGCATTTAAACCAAGAAGAATAGCTTATGCTGTAGAAAATTTAGTTAAAAAGGAGCTTGACAAGTTATGTACCGAAGGTAAAATGTATAGTGACAAATAAAGAAACAGGCACATGGGCTACACCCATAGTGACCATCATTAAAGGACCTCATAATATAAGAATTTGTGGGGATTACAAGGTAACAATAAATCCATTTTTGGAGGTGCCAAATCATCCAATCCCTGTCATTGAAGACATTTTTGCAAAATTAAATAAAGATGATCAAAATGTTAAAACAGTATTCAGTAAAATTGACTTAAGAAAGGCATATATGAACAGGCGAATGGATGAGGAGGCACAAAAGCTTATGACAATTACCACACCATGGGGGTTGTATAGACCAACGTTCATGATGTTCGGTATGTCACCTGCTCCACAGGAATGGCAAGATTTTATGGATGAACACTTTAATATGCCAAATGTATATTGTTTCATTGACGATATTTTGGTTGCAAGTAGTGATGTGGATTGCCATTTAAAAACTTTAGAGTGTATATTTCAAAAACTTAAAAATTTAAATATTAAAGTAAATAAAGAGAAAACTGTGTTGATGTCCCCACAATTAGAGTATTGCGGGCATGTGATTGATAAGGAAGGCATTCACAAGACACCAGGGCACATCAAGGCCATATTGGAAGCACCACAACCTGAAAATATTAAAGAATTACGTAGTTTCCTTGGCACTATTAATTTTTATCATAAATTTCTAAAGAATGCTGCTGAAAATTTAAAACCTTTATATACATTACTAAAGAATTCAGAAAAATGGGTATGGTCTAAGCAACAAGAACTAGCATATGAATGGGCCAAGAAAGCTATTGTATCAGAGCAAGTATTAATACATTATAATCCAAAGCTACCAGTGGTATTGAGCTGTGACGCTTCCAAGTATGGGTTAGGAGCTTGTTTAGCTCATGAAATTAGGTTAGGTAATAATATTGTTGAACGCCCTATTGCTTTTGCAAGCAGAACACTCAATGAAGCAGAAGTAAAATATTCACAAATAGATAAAGAAGCCTTAGCCATTATATGGGCAGTTAAGAAATTTGATTTGTATTTAAAAGGTAGAACATTTACATTAGTTACTGACCATAAACCACTGATATCTATATTTAATCCAAATAAAACAGCTGGTAGTATATATGCAGATAGAATGACTAGGTGGGCATTAATTTTATGTAATTATAATTATGATATAAAGTACAGGACTTCACAACATAATGCTGCAGCAGATTTTCCATCTAGGTTACCAATTAAAAATAGTAATGAGGAGGATAAAATTAATCTGGAAGGCAACATTAACAGCATTGTGTTGGATAATCCACCTGTAACTTTATCTGAAATTGCCAAACATACTCAGAAAGACCCTAATTTAAGCAAGGTTTGTACTTACCTAAGAGAGGGCTGGCCAAAGTTGATTAATAGAGAGTTATGTAAATTTAAAGGCAAAGAAACTGAGTTATATATAATTAAAGATTGCATATTATGGAGGGATAGAGTAGTTATACCTGACAGTTTAAAGGATAAAGTTTTAACTGAACTGCATTCTGGTCATTTGGGTATTAATAAAATGTTATCTTTAGCTAATAGTTGTTTTTGGTGGCCAAACATCACAAATGATATAAAAACATTAACTAATAATTGTGCAGGTTGTATCCAAAATAGGAACTTACCACCTATCAAACCTATACATAGATGGGAGTGGCCAGAGGAGCCATGGAAACGTATTCATGCTGATTTTGCTGGTCCATTTTTAGGGCATATGTGGTTAATCATTGTAGATGCACACTCAAAATGGCCAGAAGTAGTTAAAATGAACAATATTACCTCCAGCAGTACAATTAAATGTCTACGTAGTATTTTTGCTAGATTTGGTCTACCGGAACAAATGGTGACTGATAATGGTCCACAATGGACATCTGAAGAGTTTAATACTTTTTGTAAGAATAATAATATTAGACACATATGTACTGCACCTTATCACCCAGCCAGCAATGGCTTAGCAGAAAGGGGGGTTCAAACCTTCAAAAGGGCCATGTTAGCATATAAGTTTGATAAAAATTGTTTAGATCATAGTATACAGAATTGGCTATTAGCTTATCGTACAGCACCACATGCCACAACAGGCAAGGCACCATGTGAGTTAATGTTAGGTAGAAAACTCCGTACACGTTTATCTTTAATAAAAAAGAATGTAATTATTCCTCGGCAGTTGATTTGTAAGAAACCTGTAAAGCAATATTTGCCAGGTGATAAAGTACTGATCGCATCATATGATAACTCTCAAAAATGGTTAGATGGTGTTATTGAAAAACCAGTAGGAAATGTTATGTATGATGTGCACACTGACAAAGGCATACTCACCAGGAATGTTACTCAGTGTTTGCCTAACTATAGTGTACCTAATGAAAGTGTATTGGAGCAAGAAAAAGAATCGGAGAAATTAGAAGTAAATAAGCCGTTAATTAACAAAGAAATACCAAGTAACATTGCTAATTCTCCTATTCTAGTGCAGCCAGAAGTGCGTAGAAGTGCACGTACTCATAAGCCTGTTCAGAGACTTGATTTGTAGTAATTTAATAAAAATTAGAAGAGAGGAGTGTTGCATAAATTATAGTCTGTGCTTTAGGATTGTCTATGGTTGTGATTATTAGTCTATGGGTTCTCCCAATAAATGTCTCACGTGCAATGTAACACCGAGTTTTTATTTAAACAATTAACCCAGCAGCCCTGCACATATCTAGCAAATATGTGACAGTTCTCTTCACAGTTTCCGATCAGTATTCCGATTTATTTATTAGACACAAAACAGCGGAAAGGCAGTGCAGACGCGTTTGTGTGTTACTGTCATGTGCTCGATTTCACTCGCTTTAGTGACGTTTTTATAGTAGGTATAGATGGCAGACGAGCATGCGGGCCACATGATAGTAAGTGGCCACCGCCGCCCAGGGACACCTGCGACACCAGGGGGCTTGTTGCTGGCCTACCTGCAGAATCCGGTTCACAGCTTTCTTGAAAAGTGCCATATTGTAGCGTAGTGGAAAAACCACGGCTGGCAGTACATTCCACAGCTTTCGGGTTCGCGGTATAAAGTGTATTTTTGACTGCATTGTTCGCAGCGACTCCTTGTCAAGGAAGTGGGTATGAACCGCACGATGATGACGAGCGGTGCAATAGTAAAAGCCCGAAGTCGGCATCAATTTGAACAGTTCTTCAGAACGTTCCCCATTATATAGGCGGTAGAAAACGCAGAGAGATGCAACATCTCTTCGGATGGTGAGCAATTCTAGATCACCTGTGAGAGTGGGATCGTCAACATTCGGACAGCACGTTGCTAGACGGAGTCAAAAGCGTCCAGCTCGTATTTCGGTGCACCGACCCAGAGGTGTGAGCAGTACAGAAGTACTCCATGTGGGGTCTAACTTGAGCTTTATAAAGCGATAAGCGTTGCCCCGGAGTTCTTTTTTAATACAAAAAGGCTGAATATGAGCATTCAGTCTACCCTGTAGGAACCTTACCTACACTGCAATCAATTTAATTAGGCAAGCAAACCCGCCGGCCGATGCTAAATTTGCTTAAGGAATGTACGCGCGGCCGCTTGTAGAAGGCGCTTGCGCAGAGCGGAGCGAGCGGGCGCCGCACAGTCACTACCGATATCCGACGGCGAATGCATGCGCATTTTTTAGTTTCTGTTGATTATAAATTTCTATTCAATCTTGTTCTAGTCAATTTCTAATAATTTGTTATCATATCAGTGACATCCTATGTGTGAAATTCATCCTCTTTCTTCTAAAACCTAAATCGCTATTATAAATCTTGACATACCTACGTGAATAAAGTGTGTCAAATAAAGTGTGGACTTTTACTAACCAAGAACCCTAGTTAGACACTTTAACCCGATGGTAAGTGGATATTGTCGTCCATAGACATCCGCGATACATGACAACATCAGTCCAGAATGACAAACGGCACGCCCCCGCCATGCGCGCCTACCTTTGCAGATTAAGGAATGGATTTTGAGAAAGGGTTGAGAAAATGGGGAGGGGTAGAATAGAATGGGATGGGAATTGGCTTTGGCATATCTCACTCACTTCCGAAACACGTACGTACATTGGGGAAATACGATAAAGTAAGAAATGCAGTACATTTCAAGGTAGTCTTCTGTGAGAGAGGGGTGACATGGCCAGTTGAGTGCGCCGTTGTGGGAACGCAGCACGCACTCTCCCCCTACCTACCAGTGAAGTACTGCTTCGCTCTGTTCAGTACACCAAGCTTTTTACTGGTGATGGCTCCAACCTTATTAAGGTAGCAATACCAAGCTCGACTGATAGATAATACAATTAAAAGGAGAAAAATAAAGAACAGTAACTTACTTTATCAAACTAATAAATGTGGATCACGTGCGGAGAGGCAACGGTTTTTCATGCCCGCACTTGATTTGCTACGTTCGATGAGCCAATGCACAGATATGTTTATGCTACGTCTTATTTCATGCTTTCTTACGACGTGCGTCTCGTTTTTGCGATGTAAGTACATAGAGATAAAAAAATCTTTATTTTCTTAATTAAGTACCTACCCATTGGAATCATAGTTTTTTGAACTAACCAAACGAATAGCAGTGTTAAGGGGATCTTTTTAGCTTTCGTCGACCCTCAATTTTTTTATTGAAACTATCGACCCCTAGTAAGTTTGAATCGACTCCAGGGGGTCGATATCGACCACTTTGGAAATGACTGGCTTAGAGCATTTGATTAATCTATTAGGCAGACATGTGTTTCACCTGTGATTATTGATCTTAACTTTCTTAACATCAAAGCTCACCTGGAATACATCCGGTATTCATGGTGAGCTTTGATGTCGAGTCACTTTTTACTAATTGGAGGGTAGATTTTTAAGTGGACTGTAATTTTGGGGTTTTATTGGGGGGGTTGATAATCTTGTGGTGTAAACGAATTAATTGGCCATTCAGAAGGCGAACTATGTAGCCAAGCCGGACCATTCCACCAAAGATTATTAGAAATTAATTGGGATGGCAATATGCCGCGCGATAGACAATCACTAGGGTTGTATACGCCGGAAACATGATAAAAGTTTTGTGACGATACATTTTCCTGGCATTGTGCGACGCGATTGCTAACGAAAATATTCCATCTATGAGGAGATGATTTTATCCAGGAAAGGACTATGGTGGAGTCACTAAAGACGTAAATCGCCGTAATAGGAATGCGGTTAGAATAAGTATCGTGAATAAGTTTCACAAGCCTTGACATCAAAACAGCTGCACACAACTCCAATCGAGCAAGTGTTGTACATTTTGCCGGAGAAACTTTAGATTTGGCACATAAAAGTCTAACAGTGACACCCCCCAATGAATCAGTAATATGTAAACAACTGACCCATAACCCCTTAAGCTAGCATCACTAAATGCTGTGAACTAAATGACTACACTTAGTTGTGAAACGCCAATAAGAGGCGGAATTTTTAAATAACTCAAAAGAGGAAATTATTTTAATAAACAAGAATAACTCTTTACAATGAGTTCAGGAGGAACTTGGTCCCAATCTATTTTACAAAGCCACAGCTCTTAGAATAAGTAATTTAGCATAAAGAACTACTGGCGAAATAAAACCTAAAACATCAAACAAACGAGCTATGAATGAGAGTATGCTACGTTTGGTGCATTTATCATCAACAATAGCAGTTGTTACTAAATTGTTTTGCGATCCATTATCAAGAAGACATCTAATTAAATTTAATTTTATTATTATCTGACGCAGCGTAAACTCGAGCGGTAGCTATTAAAACAATGGAACAAGGTCTATTATAACTTCCGCACAAAGCGAAAGTGTTGTACTAGCATCTTGTTGTGGAGTAATTAGAGTCTACTCTGTGTTCTCGACTACTCTGTGACGCGGCTGCACTGGAAGCGCAGTGCTTGCATTGCGCGGGCACAGATGCTAACTCGCAAGGATTCGATCTTCTCCGCTTGCTCGCCGGCGCGTGAGAGGTCGGGGACGGTGCGCGCGGCGAGAAACATGCCGATGTGACGTTATCGCTGTGTATCAGCAGTTGCGTTGTTTGTATAGGCGGTCTAGGTAATGCTGTCGGTCTATTATTAGCTTCGTTCGCGGTAAGGATTCAGAACTGATTCGGAACTATACGCATGCGCAGTTCAAATAATGCCGTTCGCGGAACACACAGTTCAGAATTTCTAGTTACAGTTCTGTGTTCGCGGAATCGTCGAACTCGATTCAGGATCGGTTTAGAATCAGTTCTATCAGTTCTATAACTTTGGCAAGAATCCGTAGTTCCAGACATGCGCAGTTTTTACCTAACGACATTTGACATACATGCTTCAGTTGGTTAGAAACTAATAAACTGGTTAAATAGTTAAATAAAATATAAATTTTATTAATTTATTAAGGGTTAAATAAAATATGGTTAGTTTTGTTTGTTGTTTATATAATACTCTAATAAGAGTAATGTGTTTTGGTGGGTCCACTTAAATACTTGCCAACTTAGGGGTTTTCCCCCCAAATTTAGGGGGTAAATAAGTGGAAAGGGTTTTTTTAGGGGTTTTATATTTTTAGGGGTATTTTTGACTCTTCATATATTTTTTTGAATATATATTTTTCATATATTATGTGAAAGTATAGGCCCTGGGACAATCCAAACTATAATAGCTAATCATATTTATTTGTTGAACTAGCGACTTAACGACATCTAGTACAAATATATTACAACTACTCTGTGGTGACTGGTGGTTATTGTGCCTATGCTTACTGGAAATACATATGTACGTTGATTATTGTTTACTTGTTTAATTCGATTTTGTTGTTGTACTGCTCTGCCGACAAGCAATTTGTTAATGATGCCTAAAGAAACTAAAAATAAAAAAATGTACAGTCAGAAGTACACGTAGATTTGGGAAACAGATCCAGATTTAAAAGGTAAAGAAATTTAATTGCATTTTTGTAATTTATATTTTTTCTTTTATTATATATTTTTTTAGGGGGATTTCTAAGTAATTGGGGCGATTTTGACTTAAGCTTTAGGGATAAATATTTTTGAGAGTTGGTAACACTGCCGATGACAGTAGATCGTACGCAGTTTGGTTCCGAAATCGTTCGCGGAAATAAAAATCACGAATCCGTTTATAACCGAGCATGCGCTCTACTACGATTCCAAATTGGTTCAGTACTAGTTCCGAATTAGTTCTGAATCCTTACCGCGAACAAAGCTATTATTATATTCGAAATTATCCTCTCTAAAATGTAAATATGTATGATGACGCTTATGACAGATATTACAAACATGGCGAGAATTACAAGCGGATAATGTATGGGTTAAACTTAGACAGTTAACACAAGCCCCCTTTCTTTTAATTAATTCAAATCTCGTTCGTGGGGTATATTTATTTTTGAATTGCGTACAATTATAAATGTGCGTATGTTCCGTGCTGCCACATATAAAGCACGACGAAGCGGTTAAATAATCATTTCTAGAGATAAATGTTTTGTAGATTTGACTACGCGTATTAATACGATCTAACTTCGGTATAGAAGCGGACGGTTTATGATTAATATCTAAGCGGGTATTTATTGAATTATTATTATTGGTTCTTTCTAAGATTTTAACTTGATCTTGTATATATTCAATTAATGTTTTACAAGTAGGTATTTCTACATCTCTCACCGATAATTCGAAAGATTGTACGGTTATTGAATCTATCTTTTTGAGAGCACAATGCAATAAAATAAAGTCAGACAGGTCATTAATACTTAATTGTTTTAATGCGGCTATTGATGAAGAATATTTTTCAATAAATGTATTTAGACTGTTTGCATTATGAGTACAGGACTTTAATTCGAAAATATTATTCAAATAATGAGTGCCCAAGGCTGTTTTATCTTGACACCTTTTTACTAAACTATTCCATATTATATTATAAGTGTCACTAGTAGGTACAATACCTGCTAAGACCTTTAAAGCGCTGCAACTTAATTTACTAATTAAATACTGCACACGCTGCGAGTCCGTGAGCTGTTCATTTAAATGAACATTGTTTTTAAATGTTTCATAGAATATCGGCCAGTTTTCTGTCTTACCATCGAAAGAGGGTAGTTCTATTGGTGGCAGTTTAATAACATTTCTATGACCAGACTCGTTGCTATTCTTTAACATTGTTGAAGATGATGTAGATAGAATTTTATTACGAATTCTTTTAACTCTGACATACAAATCCTCAAAACTGCCTAAGGCATTATAATCGGGCTTGGCGTCAGGGTTCAAAGACAAGGTTATAGCGTTAATATCATCAATTATTGATTCAATTTTTTCTTGCATGTCATCAATTGTTTCAGAAAGTGCTAGAAAGTTCTCATTTAAGCGGGAATCGAAATTAGAAATATTGTTCGATTGTGAAAATAAATTATTTATGCGTTCGAATAAATGTTCCTTTTTTGCATGTAATAATTGTAATTTTCCATCAGTGCCAATAGGGTTTGCCATGGTTTTATTGCTAGCTTTTGCCATTTTAAATAAGAAATTAGATATAAATCTGCGGTATTTTATAATAAGCAATACATTTAGAATTGCGGGTATATTATGCGGGATGTATATATTTTAACAAAAAATACGTAATATAATACAATTAAATAATAGCGGGTAGGTAAATATGTAATAAAAATGCTGGAATTTATGATTCGGCTCAATATGAACCATGAATCTGCGGTATTTTATAATAAGCACTACATTTAGAATTGCGGGTATATATGCGGGATGTATATATTTACCAAAAATACGTAAAATAATACAATTAAATAATAATGATTCGGCTCGATATGGACCATGAAATGGAGGGTAGATTTTTAAGTGGACTGTAATTTTGGGGTTTTATTTATTATTTTTGATTAATTGCCGTAGCCGTACAATAAAAATAAAGCTTCACTGACCTGAAAGCTGTCTGGTGCACCGAAGTCTTCTGCCGGCGCCGGCCCTTGGTTCTCCTGTGTTGGCACTTAAAGACACTAATGCACGCACAATAAGGAATTTGGCGTAATAAAATGGAAGATTGAATATTGCGTTGCGGGAAATTATATTTTAATTATATTAGCGGTAATTTATGTAACTTCTCGGTAGGAAGTTTTGCGTATTTGTTTAGCCGAACGTCTCCGCGATACTTGCGATGCAACTGTCGCGTCGTCGTTCACAACGACATCTGTCTATATTTTCAACACCTCATTGAGAATAAATCAATGAAGCTAGTTCTTGACAAGCGGCGGCAATCAATCGCTCGTCCACTAATGTTCCTCTCAAAGAATGTCTAGACTTCATAAAGGATAAGCTGGTCTCTAATAACCTATTAATAGATTACATTGCTGTACTTGAACACTCTCTGTAAGATAATTACATCCTATATATATCAAGGACAGTGCTATACCAATGATACAAAGTGAGTGGAAGGCAACCACGGCGCTTTATGGCGTATGTTAAAGGAGTGACGGACAAAGTTGGAACAGTATTAAGAAAATACTCCATTAAGACGGTATATACACCGTTCTCCAAAGTAGCGGAAAACCTACGCACACCAAAGGATGTTATACCCTATCAGATGCCAGGTGTCTATAAGACAGACTGTAGCTGTGGTAAATCGTACATAGGTCAAACAAAGCGCACCACAGCAGAAAGGGTCAAAGAAGTCGTGAAGAATCGCCAGACCAATAAATCGGCGATAGCGGACCATGTATTCAACGCCCGGATCAATTACTGGATAGAAGTCCAAAAATCCTCTCCACTGATCGCCACTATTTCTCCAGGATTTTGCGTGAATCCATTGAAATCAAGAAACAGAAATTTCCAACAAGAAGAGGGATACAAATTGTCTTCGACATGGAATCCAGTTTAATAAAATTAAGACGTCGTGATTTTTCGTCTGACGTTACTTCTGATATTGTGTGTTGTGTGCTGCAACTTTCCGCACTATGAAGACCAAATGTGGGTAGTTGATGAAACTGCTCGCAACACTCGACGTGGATTACGCGTCTCTTCAGTCATCGCGTGACCAAGGTTGGTGCAACCCAACCGAAACGTTGAGTAAAATAAATACGCGTTGAGACCCGTTTAAATAGATAAATACGTGTGAAAAACGCAAAAATCTCAAATGTTGTTTTTCAATGTTTATAAATTTATGAAGTTTCTCAAGGGATTCTAGCCGTGATTTCTATAAAAATATAATTCCATTTTAATTCAAATTTTGTATTCATATCGTTCTTATGATTATAACAATATTAAATAAGCTTAATTTAAGTAGATATACATTATATTAGATTACTTAGGCGTGGCACTTAACTATTGATTGTAAAAAAAATAGCTGATTCCTGCAGCCTTATTTGACATGCTACTATTAACAAATGCTTCAACATCTTTCTTCTCCACAGGCATTTACTGTTTGGACCTAATTTTCGATACTCAAGCCCATAGCCAGGGGGGATATAGAGGTTAACTCCTTCGCTTAAAAGTACTTCTGAAATTAATATGGAATATAGCGGTCTTCTCTCGGTTTTATAACAATAGTCATAAACCCCCAGCTACTGATCCTGGCCATGGGCTTGCTGTTGCCATACATACATATGGTACCTACTAGGAGAAAACAAATATTGAGACCAAAGGAAATTGGGGTTTATCCCTCCACAGTTATGATTACAATCCATATCATAATTTTGAATATCTTTGCCAATAAATGCCTTCATCACATAATTTATCGACTTAGAAAATACGACCTAGAGTTAATATTAATTATACACCGGATTACAACTTTCCTCTACACTCATGTCTACATTATGTCTTTTCTGAGCATATTACAAATCAAGTGTCCTAATAAAAATTAATGATTATATTCGTACATACAATGGACGTGATGAACGGTGAATTTTGGCCTCCTTTTGGCTCCTTTACCAAAATAATGATATATATATGACTGATTTATTTTACAAAGTACTCTGTTGTTAAGAAGATTCTTGTAAATTTTACATAAATGTTAATAAACAAAAATATCACATTTCTGTACTATAACTAGGATACGTTTGTATGTAATCTTATTATTATTAAAAACAATGTACTCAAGTCAATTGTGAATAAATGAATGCATAAACAATCTACAGGAATAATATTTGATTACGTTAAAGGAACGCTAATCTTACTGAGCCCAAATTAGCATATTCCTTATTTACTATCACGTTTATGAGTAGCCATTTAACTAATATTGATAAAAATAAACAATGATCAATTAGGACGACTAGGATTGCCAACATAATGAGCATTAGACTAGGTCCTAGTCAGTAGGGCACTCACTGTTGGTTCACTATCTTGTTAATGTTTACTCTTGTAACAGTGAGGGCAGCAATACCGCTTTTCAACTTTTTGAACCGAATAAATTTCTCCCTAAAGTTCTTGCAAAATATAATGATACATATTATTAAAATTGTCTTTACTTGGTGTTTGAAGATGTTTTGTTTAAAATCAAAAACATGTATAAAATGAACCAAAATTCACTCGATTTTGGCACGCGTTTGTTCGCTTTGATAACCATGTTTATAAAATGATAAAAATCTCCAACAGAAAATGTGATCCTGGCTACTAGTCTTTTGATCTAATATCATGATATTTTTCATGATGTTAACATGTAGCGGATCGCGCTCGCGCTATGCTATCATTGGAAGAGCGCTAACAGTTCGGTACTTAATTGCCTTTATGAAAGTACCGTTTCTTTCGTAAGTTACATAACATAATAAAATAGAAAATAATATTCTTAAATGACTATCGAGTTTTAAAATGATTTTGACTACATGTTAAAGATTTATGTCAACTGTCAGAGCTCTTCCTATAATAACCGGACCATAGCTGATACTTTGCTTTCTTAACTTTAACTTGTTAGCAGGATTTTTTTTATCATGTCATGACATCGTCTTGTTTATTCACTTAAAGATACGCAAGAAGGTATTGAGCAACTTTTTCTTTAAAAGAGGACGGTGGCTCAAACAAGTTAACATGTTTAGGAACTTTCTATGCAAACGTATCGCGCTCTATATGCTGCCCTTATATAAATAGATGGTGGGGGGTTCATACCTATTCTTGTACCTACCAGTTGTTTGCGAGACTGTACTAAAGATGTACTTTGGAAAGACTACAGGTACAGATGCCTTCAATGTGATGATTACAAATAAGCAGATACCGTAATTAACCGACGTTTAAATGATAAAATAATGAATGGATTATAAACTACATAAATTTTTGATCCCACTGTATGAACTCTCCCCACCATTATAACACTTTGTTATGAAATGAAACAAGCAAAGGAATATTTTACATGCAATCAAACACTCGCTCTCAAATCCAAACCACGTACATTTGGCGCGATATATTGCTACTTGGAATAAACATTTATTGTAACATTCGTGGGACAAAAAGTTTTGCGTTGTTTATATAATGCTCGTTAGGTACTTGTGTGAAAGGGACGATAATTTAAATACTTATTTCAATGTATCAATAAAAATTGCATTGTAATTATAAGATAGAGTGTAATAAGTATTTAATTTTTAATTTACATGGGTTTATTTTTTATTTAGTTGTTGCAATGTCCAATCTGGAGGTGTTCAAAGTTGTGAGCGTTAGCGGAAGACGAATGTGATCGTTTGAGCTGATATCAAAATTTATAATATAAACAATTTATCGTGAGTAGATTTTATGTACACTGTTTTATCACCGGTGTTACCATACGCGACATTCACTAGGCATTCACTGTACACTGAACAATTTTTCTTATAAAATCTATATCAGTCCTTTGAAATGCTTTAACCTTTTCCTTCGTCAGGTATGGTGATGGAGACAGTGGCGGGTCTTGTTCTGTTCTCGGGGATGTCGTGGAGGTCCGCGCCGACGGCGCTGGCTGGTGCACTGCGGCATATCTCGTCCGTAGTGGTGAGCTTGCACTCCACTACTCGATAGTTGCATGTTGGCGACCCGCAGTCGAAATCCGGGCGCATTGTCACTACGTTTGGCAGATTGTCTTCGAGGCTCTTTGACTCGTCTTTGAATGGGGGACAACTGGAAAATTACACGTATTAATACAGTATGTTTATTACAGTTATTTTATTTATTGAAGAGGGCGATGCTGCATCTTACAGCTGACTGTGTCATCACAATCCGAGTTATCTCAGTTTTTCAGAAGACTAAATTCCATTACAAGTAGGTACTCCGTATTCCTCATTTTATCAATCCTTTTTGTAAATCCTGATTCCTACAGTTCCAAAGAGTAACAGTGCCTAAGTTCACCATTATTAACTGGTGGCATATACACATACATAGAACCACAAGATGTCCACGAGGGATATGAATGGATACGCTTTTCATGAAGCAGACTGCTTGTTTAGCATCTAGTTCTAGCATTTTTGTAAATTTCCCAAGTAAATTCTGGGCACTCTGGTAAGAAGTTCTTAACATAAAAAGTAGTTTTACCTATTCCTTCTTACATTACAACCATCACAGTTCTGCGTGTTTGTATTGTACTATTATTATTTTTTGTATGCAAGTAGAATGTCTTGCATATGATGGTTCGCCCGTTATTGTGTTGGTCGCCATTTTTAAATGGCTCCCGCGCCATCGCGAACAGCGACCCCATACGCCCGGCATCTAATTCCAAGTGTCGGATACGTACCTCAATGGCGGCGGGGTGGGTGAGCGCGACAAGGGAAAGCTTGCGACTTCCCTGGAGATCGCCAGCGACTTGATGGAGCCGAATGTTTGTTCGGGGCTCAAGGGCGCGCCCAGCACCGACCCCATGCCCCTGTAATAAATAGCTATATATTATTTGAGAAGAAAACAATTTTGACATCTGTATTTTGATTAAAAGGAGGAAAATTATAATTATGCAATTCCTTTTACATTAATTGAAACTACTAGTCGGATATTGATCGATAAGCGTACTATTGATAGCAGTGTATTATCGACAACTACCGATTGTTTGAAATGACAACTCTTGTTTTTGTCAATTCGAAAAACTCAACCTATGCACAAGGGAACCTAATAATAAGGAGTAGAGGAGCCTAATGCTTATGGTTACTACAATGTGTTGCTGACTGTACAACAGTTTTACTTACCTGCGTTTTTGATAATATTTTTACATAAAATATATTTCAAAATAATAAAATTATTATTATAAACGCATTTCCTTGAAAAATAATTGAAAAGATAACTCTGAAACTTTTATTATTTTGGTCATCGATAGGATCCTTATGTTTACGATGTGTAATTTGCCGACTTTTTACCTATTTCGGTAATATCAATAGTTTTTATTGAACCATAGACAATTACCACATCGATATTATCATCAGTCTCAACTGTTGATAGTATCCGACCATTGAGGTCACATTTTCTTCCACTATCCCAGTCACCTGTGTAGTCAACACCTAAGAGCGGTTGGATTACCTGTAGGACGTATCATTTAAGAGTATTAACTCTGTGTACTCACACAACAGAGTCGGAGGGCACGAGGAACGGTAAGGGCGGAGGGCAGGCCGCGTCAGCGCGTGCCGGTGATGCGGGCTCGGTGGAGCGCGGGCAGCGCGGCGTCTCCCCGTCCTCTATCAACCCCAGCCAACTGCGTAGCCAACGCCACAGGCCTGTTGGACTACCTGAATGAGGAAGAAAGACATGTTTCTGTCAAGAGTATGAAGACCACACACTTACAGAATATTTGACAGAAAAACTGAACGGTTCATTTTTTCTGGACAGAAGGTGTGATAAACGAGAGGATAATCGATGTGATGGTAAATGGACATTGTCGTCTATGGACATCTGGGATACATGTCAACATCACGAATGTAAATCAATTCATATTTCCATAGTTGGCTACATTGCTACTTACAATAAAGATACAGTGTAGAGAACGAGCAGCATTATTTGGTGTGTGACAACACTTTTTAACGCCCTTCCCTTTGCTGGAACTACTAGTCGCTGGTTATTGATCTATGGACCCACGGTGTACGGACATGATCTCAATTGAGCTGTGCGAATTATACCTAACAATATACGCGACTCATGAGCAACACTGGTTTCATTTCTCAGTGCTATGAAATTACACGTGTTCCATTCGTACCGCTCATCGTTTTCGAGTTGCTTAATATATATCGCTAGGACGATTTGGAAAATGAAATCAAATTGTCACCCATTCAGGAGATTTTTGCATCCGTGCTCACTTGTGGTATCACCGATTTATCATCAATACTAGCCGATTCATTCAAAGAAATATGAACACTTTTTTTACTTATAAATGTACTTATGCATACATGGTTCATTTTTTGAGTTTTTTGATACTGTAGGTAGGTAGGAGTCTTTATAGGTACCTACTATTTATACTTTGGGTTTTTCTAATTTTATAATAGTATGTTTCTAATTTGTTAATTATCATTTTTAAGTACACCATATAAATTGAAGGCACTATAGCTATAGAAGCCACCATACATATTGTCTAACTGCATCTACATCTTATACAGTGTTCTTCTCACTACCGACTTCTACATATAAGTCGGTAGTGAGGAGAATACTGTATTTAACCGTAACGGTTGACTGGACAAAACAAAAGAAAACTTGACCAAATACTAAAGGATTTAGCTTGACCCTTTTGACAGTCTTCAAACATTTATAAGTGTATTACAGTTTGCTCACATACCACGAGGCAAGCGTCCCATTTCCTTCAAGTCCCTTCATTAGTTTGACAGTTTCCTTAATTAAGAGACAACACTTACGAGAGTACTTTCTGGTGTTTTGCGGGCTGAGAGGGTAGAAGTCCCCGTGGATGGGACAGTGGAATGCCAACCTACGTTGTCGGCGTTGAGCTGCCCGCATTAGTATGCATAGGACGATACCTGAAAAGAAACATAATGGTGATTAGACGCGATGATGACATTTTTAAGTTTACCTTTTTGTTCCATATATGCTGTATACTGTAATATAATTTATCCTAAAGACATATGTTGTTGTCACTGTCTAATATTCCCTCATCGCGATCATTGCCGAAGTAGATAATTAATAAATAATTAATAAATTAGAGCTCAAAAGACACAATACATTCTTCGGAAGTCATTTGATAGGTATAATCATGACTTTAGACTTTTACTTCTGCCAGTATCATTACATCACATTGGGAGTACCAAATGATTAGGTAATGTCAGCACAAATGGATATTAAAGTGAAATTTAATCAATCGCATTATCTCCAGAGATTTGTTTTCGATTAAGCAAGCAAGCAGTTTACTGAGAAATGAGAATGACAACAAAATTCTCAAGTTGACTGAATGCAATGTTGGACGTATAAGTTACCGAACTTCTCTTAGTGATCGTATTGAACGTTGTCGCAGTGTCTATAACGTGGTAGCAATTAAAGCTTAAATATCAGTAACCGTACCTGCAATAGTCATTAGCGCGCCGGCGACGATGCAGACAGGACCGAGCACTCTTGAGTTACCGGTGAATGCGATCCGCGCCGCATAATGATCAGGCTCCTCGTTCTCGCCGCAACCGCGGTATGATGCCGCTGGAACAGATCGTGTTGCAATGTTCATTTCTAAGTACTCGTTAGAATGCCACCATCTCTTAAGGGAGTGTATTCTAGAGCGGGTTCTCAAGGTGGGGCAAAGGAAACAATTTTCTTATAATTTAAATAGAGGTAGTGTAGGTAATGCAGAAAGAGTCTTTTACATATTCTTCTCTATGCCGGGGGGGGGGGGGGGGGGGGGGCGTCCATGCCATCTCTTCCTGTGGGTGTCGTAAAGGGCGACTAAGGGATAACAAAGCAACTACCACAAGCCCTGAGGAATTGTAGCACCTCTTAAAGAGTGGACTCGCCAACCCGCTCGGCCAGCGTGGTATTTTAGGGCTATACATTCCTTGTGCACAAAACAATGGCCCATGTCCAGTAGTGGATAATATTAAAAGGGCTGGTGATGATCCTAGTGACAGCGAGCTTTGTAACTCTCTGAAATACAAACGGTCTACTTTTTTTTTGTTTTTTTTTAATTTTTTTCATAGAGAAGAGGGCGGACGAGCAAGCGGTCTCACGTGATGGTAAGTGTTACCGTCGCCCATGGACACCTGCAACACCAGGGGGTATGCGGGCGCGCCGCCGACCTTGCAAATTCCTATTCACAGCTTTCTTGAAGAACCCCATGTCGTAGTTTAATGGGAAGACCTTTTAGTTACTTGAAATTGGTGTTAGAATAGGTGTCACTGGTCATTTAAAGAATGTTTTTGTATCTGTTTAATATATCGACTATGTTCGAAGATATGTTTACCTACCTGTAAGCACGCATCCTACAAGCATGAAGAGGAACCCGAAAATAGGTAGTACTATCTGGCAATTCGCGGCGACCACCACTCCAGCAACCGCCAGTCCACCTTCCACCTTCTCTACCCGCAACCTCGAGATTGCTGGTGGACATCGTGGCTTGCCTGCTGGTGCCCGCACCAGAGGCTCACCGGGTGGCGACGTCGTCCTGTAACAAGCATTAGCAGATATTAGTAGGATTCACACCAAAGACCTAGAGTTACTTTCTAAGTAAATTTACTTTTAACCAGTTTTCGTTGCCCTGCGGATGGTGTAGTTTTGTCTTTATCGTTTATCTTTGACATTAGCATACGATATCCCACTGCAGGATACAGGCCTGCCTTATGATCATGACTGGACTGGGTTTTCAATATGCTGTTGGGTATTTTCGACTTGTTTCACTAGAATTTTTATTAGTAAACGATAGATAATGAGTTTAAAAATGGAATTTGTGATAGCATATTGTTAGTATACGTAAGTGGTGGTAAAAACGATATCAAAATGAATGCAGAGATTCTCGAATTTAGAGTGATACAGCAATGGATAGATGGATCGAGTCGTCTTCATCTATATCTTTCTATACTAATATAGAGGTAAAATTGTGTGTTTGTGGGTATGTTGGGGGTAATTCTCTGGAGCTACTGAACCGATTTCATAAATTCTTTCACAAATAGGAAGCTACATTCTCCGTGTCTAATATAGGCTATATTTTATTTTTAAATATTGAAAAAAAAAAAATACTTATAAACCGAAGCGAAGCGAGGGCGGGTCGCTTGTATTTTACAAACATCGGTAATCATCTCTTCGGTAGGTAGTCTCGAGACACGTCTCGAGTGAGGTTGATTGGCAATATTCGTATCTAATTGACAATGCATGAGATACGAGATAATTTACTATCGGAAATACAGATAAATCAATATGGATCAAATCGGTTGTTTTTTGAGGGGGAGAGTACACGCTGCAATCTAACAGCCACTGGGCGCGCTCGACTAGCCACTTAACCCCTCTCTCACAGAAGACTACCTTGAAATGTACTGCATTTCCCACTTTATCTTATTTCTTTAATGTACGTACGTGTTTCGGTAGTGAATGAGATGTGCCAGAGCCCATTCCCATCCTATCCCTCCCCATTTTTCCAACCCTTTCTCCAAATCCATTCCTATAGCTCCAAAGGTAGGCAGCGCATCCGGGGGCGTTCCAACGTTTGTCATTTTGGACTGATGTTGGTATGTATCACGGATGTCTATGGGCTACTTACCATCAGGTGGACTGTATGCTCGTCTGCCGCCTTAGTCCATAAAAAAAGTTACGAATTATGGTAATACGTAGGCTTTAAAAGCCGATCTGTAATTCGGTATAAAATTAACATTAACAACGTGTCAATATTGACATCATACGTTATTCATGTCGTTGTCCCTTTGAAATGCAACACAAGCAATATACGAGAAAGTGCTATAGAATACGTAATACTGGCGTAGCTATCGCTGGATTTAGGTGCCATATAATTAAATAGGGTATCTCACTAAGATTCTGAGAACAATGTGGTAAGACGCTCGTAATCTGCGGGCGCGTCGCTGTGGGCGGTAATCTATCTGTTTGGTGTTAGAAATAAATCTCTATTGCAGTTTAGGTATACTAAATGTATTCAACAGAGAGTACACTTCTAATACTCATTTTACATTTAGAACTAAAATTGGAAGCGTTAACGATGATTACATCTTAATAAGTAAATATCTACGCAGAAAGATATCTCTCTTTGAAACGTCAAACAACTGTAGATACAATAAAAATATGTATTTAAAATAATTTAAATAGAGGTTGTACTTGTTGTACTCAATGTAAGGAATAGCCCTTCATTACAAGCAATAGATGAAAAAGAATAATAATTATTGTTATTGAACGATTTAGTTCTACATTTGATTCATATATAGGTACATATTTATAATCCTCCGTTAGTCAGGCCAAAATAGAACAGATAAAAGTATACTATTATTTTGATAAAAAAGAATTAAATTGTTAAAATTATATTAAATTAAGAACAGTATTAATTTAAAATTAAAAGCAATCAGCCCTTTCAATATCCACTACATGACATGGACTTCCTTATGCGCATTGTCTTGTGCATAAGGGCGAGTCCACTCTTTCAGAGGTGGTGTAGTTCCACAGCGCTTGTGAAAGCAGCTTTGTTATCCCTTAGTCGCCACGACACGACACCCGCGGGAAAGAGAAGGGTTGGTGCTATTCTATAGTCGACCCACACGACACGACACAAAAGATTAGTACCTACTAACTTAAGTTTCTTTTCTGTTCTTGGCGAAATGGATGGATACATTTGTGAAATGATGTGTACATAAAGTAAATTAAACATCAATAAATTTGTAATTATTCTTGATGTTACCTTACAATTGTATACTAAATACAATTACGTGACACAGACACGAGACTACAAGAAATAACATATGATTTTTATAATTACCTGTCTTACAAACAATAAAAACCCCGTTACATCTACCAGATACCCACTGACGTCACTGTAACTAATATATATAGATAAACAGCTAATGACAAACTGACTATTTTTGCCAAATTTCAGAAGTACTAATAGCTTCGTTCACGGTAAGGATTCAGAACTGATTCGGAACTATACGCATGCGCAGTTCAAATAATGCCGTTCGCGGAACACACAATTCAGAATTTCTAGTTACAGTTCTGTGTTCGCGGAACCGTCGAACTCGATTCAGGATCGGTTCAGAATCAGTTCTATAACTTTGGCAAGAATCCGTAGTTCCAGACATGCGCAGTTTTTACCTAACGACATTTGACATACATGCTGCGGCTATATTCAGTTGGTTAGAAACTAATAAACTGGTTAAATAGTTAAATAAAATATAAATTTTATTAATTTATTAAGGGTTAAATAAAATATGGTTAGTTTTGTTTGTTGTTTATATAAATAAGTTTATATAATACTCTAATAAGAGTGATGTGTTTTGGTGGGTCCACTTAAATATTTGCCAACTTAGGGGTTTTCCTCCCAAATTTAGGGGGTAAATAAGTGGGATGGGTTTTTTTTAAGGATTTTTTGACTCTTCATATGTTTTTTTGAATATATATTTTTCATATATTATGTGAAAGTATAGGCCCTGGGACAATCCAAACTATAATAGCTAATCATATTTATTTGTTGACCTAGCGACTTAACGACATCTAGTACAAATATATTACAACTACTCTGTGGTGACTGGTGGTTATTATGCCTATGCTTACTGGAAATACATATGTACGTTGATTATTGTTTACTTGTTTAATTCGATTTTGTTGTTGTACTGCTGTGCCGACAAGCAATTTGTTAATGATGCCTAAAGAAACTAAAAATAAAGAAATGTACAGTCAGAAGTACACGTAGATTTGGGAAACAGATCCAGATTTAAAAGGTAAAGAAATTTCATTGCATTTTTGTAATTTATATTTTTTCTTTTATTATATATTTTTTTAGGGGGATTTCTAAGTAATTGGGGCGATTTTGGGGGTTTTTGACTTAAGCTTTAGGGATAAATATTTTTGAGTTGGTAACACTGCCGATGACAGTAGATCGTACGCAGTTTGGTTCCGAAATCGTTCGCGGAAATAAAAACCACGAATCGGTTTATAACCGAGCATGCGCTCTACTACGATTCCAAATTAGTTCAGTACTAGTTCCGAATTAGTTCTGAATCCTTACCGCGAACAAAGCTAATATTAGTGAAATTATTTTGCGTGCTCATAATATTTGTACCATCCAATTGCAGTTTCTAACTTGACCAGAATTTCAATAGAAGGATCTCTAGATATTTTTCAGTTAAAGCATTAAAGAACATAGTGGAACCAGGATGTATCATTATTTTAAGTAACTGATAATGCAATAACGTGGATGTTACTATAATTACTATAGTTTGTATTGTAAAGAATAATTTCTAGTGCGACAATTGAGATAAACTTTAATGTGACGTAAGTTGAACTGTAATACCCTGTATCTTTACGATGAATTGGACTTTGTGGTCTCTGTTATTTTATCTTTAAGCGAAATAACCTTAGTCTGTTAGACGTCGTCGTAAAATGAAATAATGTTCAAAGTATTTTCCAATATGTTTGGAGGCATAATCTGGCTGAAGATAGAAATTTTATATGTATGTGCTTATCGCAGCAATAGAAAGAAAGAAAATAAACTCTACGATTAAAACCTATTTGATCTCCAAAATTTCTCATAGTGTTGATTTGCCTTATCGTCTATATCTATACATATAATAAAAATGTAACTAATCGCTGTCTGTACATGGAAGATATATGAGAAAAACTATTATTGGGGGCCTTTATCAACGCAATAGAACCCAAAACAATGATTGTTAGAATTTTTGTTTGTTTGTCTGTGCGCGCTAATCTTAGAAACGGCTTAACCGATTTGGGTGCGGTTTTCACTAATGTATTTTGGTAAGCTTCACTTAAAATTTAGTGTTTGTTTTATTTCAATCAGTTCATAAATAAAAAAGTTATATAAATTTAAAGAATCACGTCGAATAAAGACGGTGTTTATAAACTAAAGTCCACGCGGACGAAGTCGTAGGCAACAGCTAGTCCTTAATATGCACGTTCTTTTTACTTATTCATAAAAAAATCTGAATAAATTAATAGTAGAGAAGAAAGGGAAGAAACAGTGACTCTATGAAAATATTTTCATTTACACGACGGAATTCACGCCGCCCGAATGTGCAAACGAGAACCACATACGATTTGCAGTTTTTCTAATGCACGACATGACGTCTTTGTTAGTTTTCTATTAGCCAATAAGAAGATCGGCTTATTTATACCATTGACTTATAAGTCTCTCCACAGCGAGACGTATATCCACGTCTCTTCCAAAGCTCACTACTACCACTTCACATCAGCGTAATATTTGGTTTGGTCAAAGTATGTATTTAGCGTCAGTTACACAAGCGTTGGCGCACATCTAGTCGTCTAATATAATCTTGGCTCAGCCTTGAGGAATCACACTGAAGTGAACCAGGTCCACGTTATTTTTGTTACTCTTTAATATTGACAGTTCCTCTTGGCACTTACCATGAAGTGTCATTTTGAAATTAATCATCTCTTCAATCGTCGACTTCATAGCCGTCATAACGGACCTGTGCCCGCGTGTAGGACTTCTAAGTGCATAGGAATGAATTTTCCCCTAAGCATGTGGGTGTTTAGTTCTATTTCTAAAGCAGGTGATTGAGATAGAGTTTCTAGTAACAAAAATATTTTATTTACGCTTTACATACTATGTACATAACATTATATGGACGAGACTAATTGTCCAAATCTATACAAATAAAAAGAGATATCCTCACTGATTGATTCATCATCGCCGAAACGAAACCGCTGAAGCTAGAAACATGAAATTTGCACAGTAGATAGATTTTAAGGAAGGAGTTTTGGAAATTTTACTGGAAAGAGGGAAAAAGGGGGAAATGCGTGTATCTCAAGAACTCTTTAAATTAGAGACATCAAATTGACTAAGGAACTCATCAACGCTGAGCCGAAACCTCTGATGATAGAAACATGAAAATTCATTTATATTTCATTGAACTGTTGAACTTTTTTACGCAGTAATAAAGACTTCTCGAAATCAACCCCCAAACGATGAAACGGGGAGTATTATATTATAAATCCGAGTGTTTGTTTGCCCGTTTGTTTATTATATATTAATTCGTTCGTGTTTATTAGTATTCTGATTCGTGAGGTCGGGAGTTCAAATAGTTCGATCTCACCACTGTGTTTCTACTTAAATTACTGATACTGATTTCAAAAAAATATCATTAGCTTGGCGGTGAAGGAAAACAACACGAGTAAACCAGCAGAATTAAAATTCGACAAAATAAAAGTTCGAGAATTCAAAAAAAAATCTGGATCATGTGGATCCACCAATCTGCATTGTGCGAATTACGGCCTGAAACTCCCTATTGATTTACTAGGAAGGTCTGCGCCCTGTAGTGGATCATTAAAGGTTGACATCATTATCAAGATAACAATAACTACAGAGATTTCACTCGTTAGATCGGGGATTGAGCCCGTGTGCAACGTTATAGGCTGTTATAATTTCTAGAGGACAAATATAATTACGAAATTGGTACACATTATAAAAATTACAAAACCCACTAAACCACTAATCTATTACGTGTAGTTTTATGAGGCGCCGTTAACCGCCTGGATACCGGGAACAGAGGCAATGAAGACGTAAAAATTGTTTTAAACGTGTTTTAAAGTCAGAACAACGGAACACAGCAGTTAGAATCGTAAAAGCTTACGTAAATAGTGCAACTGTGCGGTTAGCGTTTCTTTTGATTCAATTTTTTACAATCTTTTTCAAGACTGGCGAATGATTTCAAGTTATTCCGTATATATATAAAGCTCGATTACCACTCACTGACTGACTGACTGACATAATTGTTCTCCCGGTTCCCCCCCGGTGGGTGAGAAACTTTGAATTAGAAAGTAAACTTTCGGGGTCGGTGAGCACCAGAAAAATCCGACTTCTTCGAGTTGACCATACCTGATGAAAAATTAGAACGGCCAGACCCAACGGTAACAGCTACGCGGGGGGTGCTCGACCGAATGTCATAGAGAACTGCAGGCAGATGCCAGCGGGCGTCGCGAAAATTTGAATTTCGAACGTCCAGCGTCGCCTCCATACAAAATGAAATCGCTCGTATTTTTGAAACGGTAAGAGGTAAGTGGGGGGTGCTCGACCAAATGTCATTCGGGCCGACGTCGGCTTTCTCGTGGTCAAAAAAGTTTTTCAAAATGGCCGATTCAAGATGGCGGCCGATTTTCATGTTTGTGCGAGGGGGGTGGAAATTGGCACCCGGGGGGTCGCGGGGGCCCTGATTGCGAATTTCGGGTCGGTTTTTCGATTCCGCTGTTTCCAAGATGGCGGCAGTCAATTGAAATTTCAAATTTCGATCGGCCGTAACTCCCGCGAGGCCGGAGGCCGAGCGGCGCGGGCGAGGCCGCAGGCCGAGCTCGCCCGGGACTTGCACCGGGAGCGGGCCCGGCCTCATCCGGTGGACCTCCAGCTCGACGGTCGACGGCCTGCCTGAACGGTGAGAGATAGTCACATGGTGCTCGACCGAATGTCATAGAGAACCGCCGGCACTTTGACGAGAGCGCGATGAAAATTCAAAATGGCCGATTCAAGATGGCCGCCATACAAATTTATTTCGACCGTCGCTCCCGAACGGTCGGAGATATCGGATCGGGGCTCAAACTAATGTGGTGGGGCAAGTCGATGTCCTTCCACTGGACCAATTTTTTTTTTCAAGATGGCGAATCCAAGATGGCGGCCATTTTTAAAGTTCCTCCGATCGGGATGAAATTTAATACCCGGGGAGTTCAGGGGACCCCGATTCGGGATTTTGGAACATTTTTTAAATTCCGCCATTTTTTAAGATGGCTGCCATACAAAGTGGAAATTTCGATTTTGGGGTCCGAGGGCATTTCCGAGGAGGTAGCTAGAATTGGGCGAGGGACGCGGGGTGGAATTCCCCCTCGTTAGAAACTCTGGTCTATGGGGAAATTAGGCGGGAAAAAAAATCCAAGATGGCGGACGCAAAATGGCGGAAATTTAAAAAAAACTTTGGGAAATTTAAAAATTTCTGAGCGAATGTGTTTCGAGGTGGAAAATCGAGGAGGAAATTTGAGGATTTAGGGTAGGTGCCAAAATTTTCCAAGATGGCCGCCATACGAAACTCTTTGGGCGACAGCTTCGAAACGGTTTGAGATATCGGATTGGTGCTCAAACTAATATCATTTATCATGACGATTTCTTTCTACTGAGGGGAAAACTTTTTTCAAGATGGCGAATCCAAGATGGCGGCATTTTTCCAAATTCATCCGATTCGGATAAAAATTGATATCTGGGGGGTTTAGGGGATCCTGATTAAGGATTTGGAATTATTATTTATATTCAACCCTTTTTGAAGATGGCGGCTATACAGCGAGGCCGCAGGCCGAGCTCCGCGTAGGGCGAAGCCCGGAGCGTCCGAATTCGATCACTGTGTAACTTACGCGAGGCCGAAGGCCGAGCTGCGTCTAACGAGGCCGCAGGCCGAGATCCGCGTAGGGCGAAGCCCGGAGCGACCGGACTACGGCACCACCAGCCGCCGCGCACGATGTGTAACTTACGCGAGGCCGTAGGCCGAGCTGCGTCTAACGAGGCCGCAGGCCGAGATCCGCGTAGGGCGAAGCCCGGAGCGACCGGACTACGGCACCACCAGCCGCCGCGCACGATGTGTAACTTACGCGAGGCCGTAGGCCGAGCTGCGTCTGACGAGGCCGCAGGCCGAGATCCGCGTAGAGCGAAGCTCGGAGCGACCGGACTACCGCACCACCAGCCGCGTGCTCTGTGTAACTTACGCGAGGCCGAAGGCCGAGCTGCGTCTAACGAGGCCGCAGGCCGAGATCCGCGTAGGGCGAAGCCCGGAGCGTCCGGACTACTGCACCACCAAAGTTTCAAGTCGTCCGATCTGGATCTCTCTCAGTGTGTAACTTAAGCGAGGCCGCAGGCCGAGCTCCGCGCAGGGCGAAGCCCGGAGCGTCCCCCCCCCCATTAGGGGGAGGCCGGCGCCCGGGGGGCGCCGCCGAAACCTAGTTCATTAAATAAAATAGGATCTTTTACTTTAGATTTGATTACAATTATTGTTTGTTATAGCCATAGTATCGTACTTGTACATTTAAAAGTTTTCTATTTTAGTAGTAAATAGTATTTGCGAGTCTGTTATTGTCACCTTTTGACCTGCATTTGAATTCCGTTCATTTCGGACCCAGATTATAATTCTAAATGTTATCATTACATAACTCCTTAAGTGCTATTTAAGGCTGTTTACGACCCGAAATAGAACGATAATAGAAACATGACGTTTGGAAAACTGTGTTTACTTGACTCTGATATGAATGTGGCATTCTGTAAACACCTCTTTCATCTTTTAGAAATACTCCATGCTGGCGTCAAGTAAGACATTTCTTTGTGATCTCATGTAAGAATGAGTTTCATATATCAGATCGCAATTATGTAGTTTTTATAACAATATTGACGTAAAATGAAAGAAAATACTTACTTAAAAATCTGAAAAATACGATTATTTTGAATCGCCACTATGTCAACATATCGAGTTCTATTATATTATATACTAGCTGTTGCCCGCGACTTCGTCCGCGTGGACTTTTGTTTATAAACACCGTCTTTATTCGACGTGATTCTTTAAATTGATATAACTTTTTTATTTATGAACTGATTGAAATAAAACAAACATTAAATTTTAAGTGAAGCTTACCACAATACATTAGTGAAAACCGCACCCAAATCGGTTAAGCCGTTTCTAAGATTAGCGCGCACAAACGCACAGACAAACAGACAAAAATTCTAACAATCATTGTTTTGGGTTCTATTGCGTTGATAAAGGCCCCCAATAATAGTTTTTCTCATATATCTTCCATGTACAGACAGCGATCAGTTACATTTTTATTATATGTTTATTATAGATTAGATTATATGTATCTAAACTTTAATAAGTATATGTTATATTTTATTAACAGTTGAAAATTTTACTGACAATTATATGGACCATGGTCTGAAATAAATTATTGGAATTGAATTCAATATATATTTTTAAGAGCGATTAGCCCATTATGTAGCGTACCGGCCTGTTGTACAAAGGGTTGTTCGATTCCCGGTTTGATAAATATTTTTTAAGGATAAATTTGTCTTTTCTGTGTGCCACAAAAGCGGCATTCCTTGTCTAGCTAGATACGTTCTTTAAACTAAAATTCCATACACAGTGAATTCTAGTTTGGGACATTGAGTCTGGGGTTATTTATTAATTAAACCGGCAAACTGGATTAGTTACAAATAGCCATGCGTGAACAGAACTGGAACATATTCGGTACCGATTTTAACTACGATTTAAATCTACCTACTAATTCAAAATCTTGGCATGAAAAATAATACTCTTTCAAGTTATGTTTATCATACAGTCACATGTATGTGTAGGCCGTAGAGCCAGTGACATGTCGTGATGGTGAATTTAAAATTATAATTACGGTTTCGGAAAACATCAAAATCTCTTTTCTTTTTAATAAAAAAAAGATAAAAGATTTCGCTTATCAATTATATATATATATGAAAAACCTTTTATTATAATTAACAAAATCGAAATTCGATTTTAAAAGCAAGACGTCCGCGTCCGTGAAATATTTTGTAAGAAGAAATTGTCTTACCAAAGTTTCGCATTGATTTTGCGTCTCTTGCGTAAGACATCGGATAACCTACCTTGAAATTTTCCGAGCCCCGGTAAGGGCATCTCCTCTGTTTTCACAGGCAACTGTATAAACGTTTACTGTTGGATACAATTTCTAAACATTGTAATACAAAGGGAAGGAATTTTCTCATCTTTACTTGGAGTACAAATATATTGAGATAAGTACGATATTGATAATATTATGTATCATATCGTGTCGTATATTTTACATGACGTACAGTTTTGGCACCAGTCACCACTGATAGTGGAAAACGCCTGTCTAGAACCCGTTTTTATGGACGAAATCCAATTTAAATTTATAAAGAAATGAGATGCGACATTTTTTTTAAGTAATTCCATTTGTCTGAGATTGCTTATTTTGAGAGCGCTTATTGTTTATTTAACTTGTTGTAACTTTGAAATTGTGCATTTTTATGAACTGTTTATGTGTTTATTTTATAAACCACAATTAATGTGGTTTGTGACAATCTATATATAGTTTGTTGGCTTAATAAAGATGTACTGGGATTAAGAGGAATAATAGGAATTCATGGTTTACCTAATACAAAGGAGTGATTAAATTCGTTTTGTACTGTAGGTGGACCTATCTCTGTATTTTCATTAAATCTCTTTATTTCCCCATCAATTTGTTTATAGCCTTACCTATATGTTATTATTTAACAATAGGCATTTCCATTTATACTAAGAATATGAGGATTAGTATCTTGTTTACTCAGCGTATTTAAAGAGAAAAATAAGCGAGTAAAGTACGAGTAAAAGTAATGCAGTTGACTTACCATCGTTACGTCCATGTGCATGACATAACAAAGTTGTTCACAACGCTATATTAAATAGATGCATAGGTAATATGTTTGACTAGATCTCGAAATTAGATTAAATGACTAATGTAGTCTATAAAATCATTGTAATTAACGCATGTGTACTTTATTATCTACACAGAGAAAAATGATATAAATTACATTGTGCTTGAGGGTAAACTTGACCTAATGCTCACTTGAGCATCGTGAATAAAGGTCAATAGGTTGCACATGTTCTCGATATCTGTTGAATAGTCACATTCTCTATCATAGTTTATTCAAACATATATGTTGTGGTCATTTGCTGTGATTTCGCATTTCATAAAAAGTCTAGAGAATTTATGAAGTGCAGACTGATTAATTCTTACACCAAATATCATTGAGTGCAGAGGGCGTTACATATTGCGCTTCCCGGTACGTTAATTAGAAAAACCACTTTACTTGCTCGCCTACGTTAATTAACTATCATCGTTAGATGGTCAAAGTAAAGGTAAGAACATTGTGAAGTTTTATTTCCTCAGTGTAGTGTGGAAAACCTCTCTCTCAATTATAGTTCGTAATTACATTTGCTAGAGGGAACTCTGTGCACATATTTGAATTGTTTTCTCCGACGGATTTCCACGATGATAAACACGGTATCGGATATTCCCATCAATATAAAGTTAGTGCATTGTTTGGTAAGAAAGCATCTATAACAGTTTCATTTGAAATTATAGCTGATTTGAGGCTTGTTATGTGTTATTGGCTGATTTAAACGTATTTTCACGATATATTGAACACAATGATTGTAAACTGAACCAATGCGATTAAATAGTATCTATAATTTGTTTTAATTAGTAGTAAGTTTGTTTATGCGAATTAACAGCTAAGAACAGTGGTTCTCTTATTTTATATTCTAAATCAGGTCTGAACGCGTATAATAATAATAACGCGTACCTATAACGTCAGGAGAAACAGCCCGAGGTTAACAGACAGACAGCATTTACTCCATACGCGAAAGGAGTGACAGACAAAGTTGGAACAGTATTGAGAAGATACTCCATTAAGACCCGATATATATTCCGACCGCCAAACTAGCGGGTAACTCTACGCACACCCAAGGTATAACCATCTTTGGGCGTGCCCAAGGATGGTTATACCCTACCAGACGCCAGGTGTCTATAAGATAGACTGCAGCTGTATTACCTATATAAAGTATGTAGCTATATAGTATGTAGCTACCTGTATAGCCCAAACTAAGCGTAGAGTTGTAGAAAGGGTGAAGGAACACATCGCAGCTGTAAGAAACCACCAAACTGGTACCTAAATCAGCAATAGCCGAACACATTCTCAACGCTGGAATTAATTACATACTGGATAGAACTATGCAGTCCCAAAATTCTCTCCACTGAACATCACTATTGTCCCAGGATTGTACGTGACGCGTTTGAAATTAAGAAATATAAAAATTTCTATCGGGAAAATGGATGTAAACTGTCGATGACGTGGAATCGAGGGATTAACAAATTTAAATCTTGCGATTTATCGTCGAATACGTTCGCGGACAATATTAGTGCAGTGTGTAGTTAGTGTCGCAGCCTTTCAGAATGTGAAGATCAAATGTGGGTAGTTGATAAAACTGCTCGCAGCTCCCATCCTAGACTACCCGCCTCTTCAGTCAACTCGTGACCACGGCTGGTGTAACTCGTGCTGAAACGTCTAGTAGGAATAAAAGATAAACCTTTATTATACGCGTTCAGACCCGATTTAGAATATAAAATGTGTACAAATCGCGAAAGTTTAAAAAGTTATAGTGGTTTTCTTAATTTCTTTCTTAAAAACTTAGTAGTGATGTAATAATAGACAAGCCAAAAAATGTGTGACATTGTTATGAAACTCTATACCTAGCTTTATTGCCTAGTTTGGCTTTTAGTTCGAGCTTCCTTATTTTTTTTATATCTTTTCAGGGTTAAAACAAGGCTCAATTAAGTCCATCTAAATATGTACCTGTTTCAAATAAAATATTTTGATTTGGAAAGTGTTGAAACGTTGAAATGTCGCTGGCGTCGCGTGTGAAGCCAGCATGACTTGCTATAAACCATGTGCGTAATTAAAAAGTTTTGCAGCCGTCTGTGTTTAAATCTTTTCGTTAGCAATGCTATAATTTCTGACTGTGATCAACGTAATTACCTTAAATCTTTAAATAGTGTTCTCATATCATCTATCGCCCGAGCTAATCCCCTATTAGCTCGAGGGTTATCGAGTTACGAGTATATGAACCGAGCAACATCGTTACCGTTGAACACCTTATTTCGTTGTTGGATACGATTTATAGACGAGCTACAAGCTATAAGGGATACTTGTAGCTTCGATCGCCTCATTGGACTAGAGTTTGTAAATTAGTTGTGGACTAATAGTTTAGCATATTTTCATAGAAACGTGTTATGTTAGGTTTGTTAAGCACCACGTTGCTACAAAAAACGACATAACGTTAAAACAGCTTTCAACGTTGATTTAACAGGTTCCCGACCAATCAGATTGTTAGACGCATCCTAAAACACTATCTTGAAGCATGTCTATATTTTATGATAAGGGGAAGATGATTTATGAATTAACTAGTTGTTGCCTGCGGCTTCGTCTGCATTGATTCGAATAACAATTATCCTACGTTAAATCCGTTCCACGAACTACACTTGGTAGTGATGTGTGATCTGGTACAAACCAGAGTTACAACAGTTTTAATTAGTTTGAAATAAAAATAAAAAGTGTCCGTGTGCGTAAGTACACATGGAACTTGTCATAGGTTGGTAAGTAAATACAGGTTGGTACAAAACATATACTGTACTTTTTTATAAAAAAGGGGCGTCAGACGAACATACAGTCCACCTGGTATTAAGTGGATACTGTCGTCCATAGACATTCGCGATACATGCCAACATCAGTCTAGAATGACAAACGTTGGCACGCCCCCAGATGCGCTGCATACCTTTGCAGATTAAGGAACGGATTGAATTCGATTGGAGTACAGTTGAAACTAAAAAAATTGAACCGGTATACATTTAGGATACCACGAAAATTGCCTAAAGCGTGCGCCACGACCAGGAAGAATTTCGAGTATTGAGGTATTAGGTATTAAAAATTCGGTATTAAGGTTCAATAATATGAGGGGTCTATTAAAGTGGTCGTTGATCGATGATTTCATACAAATCTCTTTTCCGTCCAGTGTTGCTGATCTCATGTCAATGATGGAAATTCTACCTGTTCGTGGCGCACGCTTTATAATACATATGACTGTTATTATAACGTAAACCTTTCCAACTAACGTTCCAAAAATCATTCGTAAAAAATAAAATCGTCAATTTGCTGGTAATCAAGTCTATGTTTATTCAATTAAATAGGTAATATTATATATTATAGTGATTTGTTTTTAAAAAAAATATCAATCAATATCAGCTATCAATAACTTTTCTCTCTTCTTGAAGTTCTCTTGTAATCACTTTCTAATAATATAGTTACTAACTAACGTAATAATAATTCTTTAATTATAATACAATAATCGGTCGTCAGCTACATATATGCCTTACAATTGTCTCGATGTCGCCTAAATATGGTATACAATGGAAGTGTAGGAAGCTTTCATAGTATTGTCGCTTCCGTCCGAAACTTCCGTCCATACCTACGTCAATATTTTACGTCCTACATTTATTCCACGCACTTTAATTTACATGAAAAACCATATTCATAAGTAGATTACATTAGCATTAACTATTCCAAATGGAAAAGGAATATTGACGTGTCTATTTATTCTATAGCCTTCTATCTTTTGTTTTCGTCGTTTGTCAGACTTCCAATTTACCTAAGTGTTGGCATCCGATAACTATGTAATTTATTCTAATACATTTTGCGATGACGATTTCATAATACTAACAAGAATATTGTATGGCCACTTACAGTCTGCTATACCATACCATCAGCCTGTGTCTCTACACCGCTGGATATAGGCCTCTCCCAGGGACCGCCACCACACACGGTCTTCTGATCTCATTCAGCCACTACCGGTGACTTTCTTCAAGTCGTCAGTCCACGTGGCCAGAGGGCGTCCCACGATTCGTTTCCCAGTACGTGGTCTCCATTCGAGGACTCGTCTTCCACAACGGTTATCCGCCCTGCGGCATATATGGCATGTCCACTGCCGTTTCTGATACTTATGATATTTATTCCTTACTTATACTTTAGTAACTACTAATAACTATGTATGTATATATGTATGTATATATGTATGTATATAATATGTATAACTATGTATGTATCTACAAATCAATGCAATTTTATCATACTCGTAGTACATTTTGTTTCATTTTCCTTGCGTGAATAAAACCAGTGTATTTTTTTTTCCCTTAAAAATAGGTTTCCGAGTTACACCGTGAAGTTATTTTGAAGAAAGAATACAGTAGGTATAGTTCAACAATACTCGAAACATTATCAATTTATAAATTACACATTATCAATCATGTAGTCTATGTAGGTGATGTCATTGTCATCACTTCACTTTTGCCACTGACGGCATTGTGATTTAAGATTAATGAAACGGAAAGCGTTACATTTTAGACCCATACGATACATCGGAGAAAGTATTTTAATGTCATAAAAGTGATTCATAAATAATTTATGGCTCAATAAAAAATAGATTGGACATTTCGAGAGCGGGCGTCGTTTTTCTGCGGTAAACAAACACAAGTGTGTGTACATTGGTTATAAGTATGCACTCGTAGGTAGATGTTGAATACATTTCAGACACATTTTGAAATCTGTATTGAAAATTAACGTTTTTTTTCATTTTGTTAATCCAAAAACATACACTGACTGCCAAAATGCAGTACAGTTAATAGCATTTTATTGATGTTTATGTAACATATGTAAAGTACATATGTATACATTTAACTATTAATGTATTGCTGAATATTTATTTTAGCGTGCCTGTTACATTTTTACACTGTTACATGCAAAACTACTTGCATAAAGCGAATGTTCGATTGGTTTTTTACTACTTTTTGTGTTAGATTTCGCAGCTCTCTTGCAAGTAAAATGCACAGAAACGATAGTGACTAAATTATATAGAATAAAATTTGACAGCGGCTACAATGTTTGTAAAAGCAGAAATGGCGGGAGTGTAACGGTTCCGGATTGGTGGACTCGATTTACCGTACAGTTTCCGATCTACTGACCGTGGACAAATCTGATTTCAATATATGACCGATTCATACTGTTATTTTCGAGAGAACAAAACACCATTAACAAAATGTTCTGCATGCGGCCAACATTTTTTTTATATCTGTTCCAGTTCTTTATTTTCTCGATGACAGCTGACACACAGCGGTCGATATAACTTTGTTCTAGCGTCAACGCCTAAAACTCCGAACAAAAATTAGGCACCAAGACGTCATATTTCATTAACAAGGTCACGTCAGACAGAAAGCAATTTTAGGGATGTAGTTATCGATAAACGTAACACGATAACAGGTCCAATATTTTTTTACAAAATGTAAGAAACTAAACTACTGCCGGATACTTTTGTACAAATTTATTAACTAATATATTATATTTCATTACAAGATGTTACACGTGTTAATTCTTGATTGATAATGCCAACTTCTTTAAAATTTTCGAAGCTGTTGTAAAATAAGTAGGTATAGGTAGGTACTCGACAATGAAACGTGTATAATTGAAAAGCATTATATTTGGGTACAACTGTTAGAATAGTTTTATAAAGTAAAACTAGATGGCGCTGCCCCATTTTTAAACATGCTAACGTTTGGATTTGTAAATTATATATAGTTTAAGAATATTTTAATAAAGTGCTTCGCTTTTCCGGGTAAATAGTAGTTTCATTACCCTGGCTCTATCGACTGAGAAAACAAGGTCCTTACGAGTCGGAACGCTTTTTGAGAAAGTATATTGGTACACCTAACTTCTAAATTAGTAAATTGAGTAAAAAGTAGTTCAGTGTTAGTTAACGAATAAAAAGGTAGCCGATATTGTGCTAAGCAAACAAATTAAGAAGACTGTGAAGTGTGAGGCAGTGGAACCAACTGGAGGAGGCAAATTTACAATCTGGTGAATTGGTAAAGTGCAACAAACTGTGAGTACGCTATAATTTGAACTTTAATAACAGTGATAAAATAACTTTGAAAATATATTATTGAAAGTGGACTTGTAAAATTTTAAAGTGTTAGTTAGGACTTAGAATAATTCGTGAAAAAACGACAAGACGAGGAATCTATGCCCGATTTTATTTTGACCGTGCTAAGTCCAAAACACTTAGAATATTTCGGCTTAATTCAGACTTAGGAAATTTTTACTTAAAGTTATTGAAGTTGGACTTGTAAAATTTTAAGACATATAAAGTCAAACGAAAATGGAAGCCGACTTTAGACTAATGGACGATTTTATCAACCAAATGGAAAGAGGAAGAAACAATTTTAAAAAATCACCTAAAGATAGAATAACTGAAACATACATCACTGCGAGATTGGAAGGCTTGGAAGAAACAATGCTTAAATTCAATCAGAAGCATGAAGAGATTATATGTGCATACAAAAAGGAGAAATTGGACGAAAGTTATTATGTCAAGAATGATATATTTAATACTGGTTACGAAATTTACTTAACTTACAAAAGCGAGCTTAAGGCAGTGTTAAATTCTATAGAGAAATCGTCGTCTATAAGTCGGGAACCGTCTACATCTCACGGAAATAAAGACTCGATCGTCCGATTACCGAAAATATCTATTCCAGTGTTTGGGGGTAGCTATGCAGAATGGACTTCATTTAAGGATCTCTTCACGTCGTTAGTACATAACAATGCTGCTTTAGATGACGTTCAGAGGTTACACTACTTAAAAACTCAAGTAAAAGGAGAAGCAGAACAATTAATAAAGCACATTCCAGTTACACGTGACAATTACCAGAAATGTTGGGAACTATTAAAAAATAGATATAGTAATAAGCGGTTTATGTCAAATTGTATTTTAAAGCGTTTGTTTGCTCAACGTACTATGTCTTTTGAATCGCCTAATGCTCTCAAGGATTTACTTGATACCACAACGGATTGTATGCATGAATTGTCTAATTTAGGTATTCAGGTAGAGTCTTGGGACGTTATTATCATTTATATTGTTAGTATGAAATTGGACGATGAAACGAGAAAGCAATGGGAATTGTACGTTAACAGCTTATCAGTAGAGTTACCTAAATTTAATAATTTTAAGCAATTTTTAGAAGAACGTTTCCGTGCTTTAGAATTCGTAGAGTCTTCAAAAAATAAATTTAAGCCAGTAAAACAAACCACTTGTCAGCCTAAATCGTTGCACATCACTTCCAAACCAATTTGTCCTCATTGCGCTGAAAATCATAAACTGTTTTCCTGTAGTTCAAGCAGGATCTTGGTAGCCGTCAGTCTATAGTTAAGACATTAGGTCTTTGCTATAATTGTTTGGGAACCAATCATACAGGTAAGATGTGTCGTGTACCAATAACGTGTCGTATATGCAAAAGGAAGCATCACACGCTTCTTCACGGTAGAGCCAGTTCGCTTACAGTCGCAACTTCGAAGACTGATGACTCAGAAGAGCCAAACCCGGAATCGTCTTTAAAGACGAATGAAGCCACTAACAATAATATTGTTAGTAATTTTATGACCGAGCGAATACAGAGCCAAACCTTATTAGCAACAGCTTTGATAAAGGTTGAGTCCAGCAACGGGTCGTCTCAGATATTGAGAGCGTTGTTAGACCAGGGATCGCAAGCGTCTTTTATTTCGGAAGCAGCTGTTCAATACTTATGTTTAAATAAAACAGCATCAAAGACTTGCATTTCAGGTTTAGGTGGCGGTCAGAGTGACTTAACCTCAAAATATGTGGTTATGGTAAACCTTCAGTCCCTTCATGACCCCACGTTAAGATTAGAGGTAAAGGCTCATGTATTACGGAAGGTAACTTCAGTGTTGCCGGAGAGAAAATTTCACTTACCTAACTGGGAAGACATAGGTCGGATTAGGTTGGCAGATCCTCAATACAATTCACCCAATAGGATCGATATTTTATTAGGGGCCGAGGTATATTGTAAGATCCTGAAAAAGGGAGTACTGAAACACCCTACTGGTTCTATGATTGCGCAGGATACTTACCTCGGATGGGTATTGTCAGGATTAGTAAATGATGGCAACATTATTGAACCCAAATGTCATAATGTTATTGTAAATATGCATATTCTACTCGACGATCACGATCTCTTTAAACGTTTTTGGGAGATAGAATCCGAACCTAACTTGGAACGCGGAAAAGTCTTGACTCCTGAGGAGCAAGAATGCGAAAACCATTTTGCCGCTACTAAAAGTAGAGACGAAGATGGTCGCTATGTAGTCGAATTGCCTTTCCGACCCAAGATGAATTCAAAAAATAGTTATGGAGATACAAGAACAATCGCAGTAAAGAGATTGTTTAGTCTGGAAAGGAGATTGTCAAAAGATTTAGAAGGAAAAAGGGATTATGCAGAAGTATTAAAGGAATACTTTACTCTAGGTCATATGGAAGAAATAAAAGAAAATGTAGAAGAAACAGGGGAAAAGGTATGGTTACCGCATCATGCAGTTTTGAGACCGGATAAAAGTACGACTAAAACAAGAGTTGTGTTTAACGCTTCAGATCGAAGCGCTAATGGTGTGTCTTTAAATGACACTTTGATGATCGGACCAACTTTGCAGCCGGAACTGCGACATATCATAATGCGATGGCGAATGCATCCTATCTGTCTTACTGCTGATATCATAAAAATGTACAGACAAGTAAGGATAGCTGGAAAGCATGTTGACTATCAGAGAATAGTTTGGCGTGAAGAGACTGACTCAGATATCAAGGATTACAGATTATTGAGGGTAACCTTTGGTACATCTTGCGCACCATACTTAGCTGTAAAGGCTATGCATCAACTTAGCATTGATGAAGGTCATAATTTTCCCTTAGCTTCGGATAGAGTCAGAACGGACTTCTACATGGATGACCTCATAACAGGTTGTCAAACTGAAATAGAAGCGATTAAAGTATATAAAGAAATGA
Organism: Sesia apiformis; assembly: GCA_914767545.1. Lineage (NCBI taxonomy): Eukaryota > Metazoa > Arthropoda > Insecta > Lepidoptera > Sesiidae > Sesia > Sesia apiformis. The sequence goes on from OU611953.1 coordinate 16,719,482, forward strand.
ATGAATTAATGAAGAAGGGAGGATTTCATTTACAGAAATGGTCTAGTAATAGAAAGTTGTGGCAAGAAGATAACGGAAAGGATATGGAGATCAGAGAAGATAATACTGTAAAAATTTTGGGTCTGACTTGGAATCGTTTTACAGATGAATTTGAATACACAGTTACGTTATCTTCTGAAATTGCACCTGAAACTAAACGAGAAATTATATCGAAAATCAGTCGTTTATATGATCCTCTTGGGTGGCTTGCTCCATGTATTGTTACCGCGAAGATATTTATCCAAAAAATGTGGTTAACGGGATTTGATTGGGACGATCGATTACCAATTGCCCTCTTGAATGAATGGGAACTCTATCGAGATGAATTAAATAAGTTGGTAAATTTTCATTTACCTAGATGGGTTCAGACGTCGGAGAATGACACTATTGTGGAGCTGCATGGCTTTAGCGACGCTTCTAGTGTAGCTTACGCCGCAGTAGTGTATATCAGATGTATTAAGTTAGACGGCCGAGTTGAATCCCGTCTCGTCACAGCAAAAACTAAGGTCGCTCCTATTAAACAAATCTCGATACCAAGACTTGAATTGTGTGGAGCTGTTCTAGTCACAAAGCTGCTGGTTGAAGTGGCAAAGGCCTTAAACATTCATAAATCTAGATTACATGCTTGGACGGATTCGACAATTGTTTTGGCTTGGCTAAGCGATCATCCCAGTCGATGGAAGACCTTTGTGGCTAATCGGACTTCGGAAATTCTTATGCATCTAGATTCGTCACAATGGTCGTATGTAAGTACCAAAGATAATCCCGCTGACTATGCATCGAGGGGTATCAAACCAGCTGCATTGTTGGATAATCAGTTGTGGAAGTGCGGTCCAAGCTGGTTGATTAAAAATGTCATTAAATATGAAAAACCTGCTTCCATATACACTAGAACTGAACTAGAAGTAAGGGCTACTAAAGTACATGCAGCTGCGATGACGGACTCAAGTACGGACTTGTCGACTCGATTTTCATCCTTAACAAAATATATACGCGTAATCGCGGTCTGTCGAAGATTTCTGCGGCTCAAATCTCCCAAAATGAGAGTAAAGAATTCGCCTTACCTGACAGCGAAAGAGATCCAGGATGCTCTTGACTGTTGCATTCGACATCACCAATCTGATGTATTCGCAGTAGAAATGGCAAGTCTTACTAGAACTAAAAATATAAGTAAAAAGAGCAGACTGTCGATGCTCAATCCATGCCTGGACAATTTTGGAATAATGAGAGTCGGGGGTCGTATGGAGAAGTCGAACTTATCAGATTCAAGTAAGCATCCCATTATAATAGATGGCGCCTCTCATTTGGCAAAGCTTATAGTAGCTGATGCCCATAATAAAACAATGCATGGTGGTCAACAATTAACTTGTACTTATGTAAGAAGTAGCTATTGGGTGACCAAATTAAAAAATATAGTCAAAGGTCACATTCACCATTGTGTCCCATGCATTCGACATGCTGCTACTTTTCAGACTCCTTTGATGGGTCAATTGCCTTCATGTCGTGTCACTCCTAGCAAACCGTTTTCAAATGCAGGCGTTGATTATGCAGGCCCTATAAACATACGTGTTTCCAAAGGTAGAGGCCAAAGGTCTTACAAAGGCTATATTTGCCTTTTCATTTGTATGGCCACCCGAGCCGTTCATATCGAGGCTGTTTCAAATCTAACTACGGAAGGCTTCTTAGCTGCATTTAAACGTTTTGTAGCACGCAGGGGTCGATGTAATCATTTATGGAGTGACAACGGAACAAATTTTGTAGGGGCTTCGCGAGAACTGAAAAAACTATTTGCAAATGAAAAATCTACTCTTGCCTCTGATATTGCGTCGGCGCTAGCTACTAACAACACCGAATGGCATTTTATTCCTCCACATGCTCCAAACTTTGGTGGATTATGGGAGGCAGGAATAAAAAGTATAAAGCATCATATGCGTAGAGTAATAGGTGACTCTACTCTTACATATGAAGAACTAGCCACGGTACTGGCTCAAATTGAGGCATGTCTCAATTCGAGGCCACTGTCAAATGGTAGTTCTGACCCTGACGATTGTGTCCCTTTAACGCCAGGCCACTTCTTAGTGAGCGAACCCTTGGTATTAGCACCTGATCATAATGTAGAACATAATTTAGTAAGTAATTTGAGACGTTGGCAACTAACACAGCGCATGGTTCAGATTTTTTGGAAGCGATGGTCGCAAGAGTATTTAACTCAGTTTTTTCAAAGATATAAATGGAAGACTAAAACACCAGAATTAAAAAAGGGTGACATGGTTTTAGTCAAGGATGAGAATTTACCTCCAGCTAAGTGGCTTTACGGTATAGTGGTAGATGTTCATCCGGGTAGCGATAAAGTCACTCGTGTAGTTACACTTCGCTATAAAAATTCAACGATTCAACGTCCAACTTCTAAGCTATGTCTCTTGCCTATTGATGTGAATGAAACCTAAATTGTTATTTTAAATAGGTTTAAGGTTATTGGGGGTTATATTAACGTAAATCTAAGAGTTGTTGTTCAGTATTAAAGTTAATTATTAAGCTGGTTGATGTTATTAATAAGGATTTTCTTTGTTTCTTATGTTATTTAAACTTGTAAAACTAGTGGTAAAGAATGTTAATTCATTAATTGCTTAGAAAAATATTTAACAATGGTTTTTGTTCATCTTAATAATTTTTATCTTAGGAGGTGTATTGCATAATTTTCTTTAATTTTACCTACAGTCCACATATGCAATACATTATAGCAATAAGTATTAACGACTAGTGTTTCATAGAAAACTATTGTTACTTTAAGTTTTTTTCATTCTTCATGATAGTATGTCTAAAATAATTTAAATAAATGTGTGGTTTGAAGGACTAGTTAGTCCTTGGCGGGCGGTATGTATAATTGAAAAGCATTATATTTGGGTACAACTGTTAGAATAGTTTTATAAAGTAAAACTAGATGGCGCTGCCCCATTTTTAAACATGCTAACGTTTGGATTTGTAAATTATATATAGTTTAAGAATATTTTAATAAAGTGCTTCGCGTTTCCGGGTAAATAGTAGTTTCATTACCCTGGCTCTATCGACTGAGAAAACAAAACGAAATAATTATAATGACAGGTAATCTTTATTTATTTATTTTAATCAAAATCTGATGAATCGTCACTGTCACTCGATGAGCTCTCCCCAACATTTATTATAAGTTCCTGTACTTCTATATTATCGAATGCCACATGAATTTCCCAATCCGACGCTATAATGTTTTGGGTTCTTCTCACAATTTTTTCCCAGTTTTCGGCAGTTACTTCCGCACATGCATTTTTTAATAAATCTAACATCTTGTTTGCCGTAAAAGGGGGATGGGTATTGTTTCGAGCGGCGTGTCCTTTGATTTGTGCCCATATTAGTTCTATAGCATTGTACTGGCAATGATACGGCGGAAGTCGAAGAACCCAATGACCACATTCGGCAGCTATTTCGTCGATAATATATCTTTTAGGGAGGCTTTTTTTCGATTTTAAAATATTCACTAATTGTACCTACTTTTAATAAAGTATTATCCACATTTTCGCCATGACGTTGGAGCCAGTCAATTATCTCTTGTTTTTTATTGGCCTGCGTCGGCATTTTATCAATTTGTCTGGAGTGATATGTAGCGTTGTCCATAATAATTATCGACGGTTCTTCCAGAGATTGCACCATTTCTTTAAACCATCCTTCGTAAATCTCCGCGTTCATTTCTTCGTGGTAGTCCACTGTTTTCTTGGATTTAAAGGCCAGTAAAGCATCTGACATGAATCCTTTCGTAGACCCTGCATGGCATATGATGAGGCGTTCACCTTTTTCCATTGGCACTGAACTAGTGGAAGCGACGGTGTCGTCAGTCCAGTTCTTAGATACTGTGTGGTTTGCATTTAACCAAGTCTCGTCAGTGAAAATAACATTTGACCAATCTGATATCTTTTTGGCTTCGCTCAAAAATTCGCAGCGAGCCATAGCAACGTCGTGACGCTCCATCAATATTTTACGTTTGTCTGATTTTTTATAACAAAATCCAATTTCTTTCAAAACCAAGCTTAATGACGATTTTTGGCCATGGAACAAACCACATTCACGTAAAGAAACAACAAGTTTTTTAAGTGTTGGAATTTCTTTGCGCACGTAATAGTCATATATATGACGGCGAATAGCGTCAGCGTCGAAGTTGTCAACCGATGTCACACGATGTGGTTGGCGTTTTTTCTACGGCGTACGAAGCTTATTTTCCTGCATGCCGCTTGTACCGTAAGCTTCGGTAGTAATTTTTGAAACAGTAGGTCCACTAATTCCTAATGCGGCCGCAACACGCTCTCGCACTTGCGACAGTGGTAATAGCGGGCCACCATTTTGATACTCTGCTTCAAAGTAATTACGAACCTTGATCACCAGTTCTCTCGCCTGCCTTTTCAGAACAGATCGGCATTTTGATATTTGACAGCTGGGCAGCAATCAACACGGAGGAACACAAAATACACAACGTAACGTATGGATAATGTGAAAAAACTCAGCGAACAGAAATGTAGTGACTAGCACGACCGTCTTGTTGCGAGTGACAGATTAAAACAAACACAAAATGGCGGTGGGCCAATGAGTGTCCCACCTTGAAAAAATATATTTGAATGTTTTTGTTGTATTTGTCTTTGTTCAAAATATAATAAATATATGCGATCGATATCATTACTTATTTGGTCACAACACTACAACTATCAAATTAGAACTGTCATCGAGAAAATAAAGAACTGGAACAGATATAGTTTTGTATCCTAAAAATATTATTGTATTATTTTATTTATAATATAATAGTTACAATATACCATTTGTCTAATGTAGGTACGAGTATATTGCGTGACTCTAATTTGAAGTCTAAATTTAATTTAGTCTAAATTTGAAGAACTGAGTAAAAGCAGACTGTCTTTTTCAAAAATCTTTTACTCGTCCAAAACATTAGCGATTTAGCGTTTTTAGCGATAGCATAAATGTGGTTTTACGAGTAAAATGGGACTATCATTGGGAATGTAGGTAATTAAGTAATTGGGGTATTGATGGGATTAAAAATTAAAAACGATAAAAATAGTCATGGGTTAAATAAAGATTTTTTCACGTAAAAGTTTTCTCGAAGTTTCTATAATATCGAATTTGAACGTTGAGATTTATATAATCGATTCTAATAAGATATGGAAAACTTCTTCATTATCGCATGTTATACAGTCTTCGCAAAATTAATCGACTAGGTAATCGGCATCGTAATAGTATAAATATATATGCATAAATAAATTACTCGTATAAAATAAATATAAGCACCACGAATTTTGTAAAAATATCAGAAACTAGAAGGTGACTTAGTTCCTTTTTGCTCGGAACAAATTACACAAATTATTTTCTAGTATTAAGAGAGTGAAGTCGGCTAAAGTCTTAAAGGTAATTAAGTTTCTCGCTTTGATTATTAAATGAACATGCTCTAAGGTTTCTTGTTGTCTTTGAAGTAGGTATTTACTTTCCACTTTATCCCTGTAGATAAATTCCATTTTAATATTTCATTTACATTTTAAATTAACGTGAAAATTTTGCTTAACTTGAAGGGCAAGTTAAGTTTCGTGCAAAATTCTAATTTTCCAGAGTCTACTCATAGTTCGAAGCTAGACTCAAGTTTAGTAGGTGTACGTGGGGTGTTCCGATACCTTCATTTACTTTTTTTTAATTATTTTTTTTACTACAAGGCGACAGTCAATAATTGATTGCAACGATGAACGTGTCGCGCGAAGCATTTTGTGCAATGATTTTCTATGACTACAAACTGCTTTTGGCGAATCTTCTCCTTCGCTAGCAACCGTGACCTATTGTTACTGTGAATTTAAACGTGGCCGGGAAAGCCTCGAAGATGATCCTAGGCCGGGACGACCGCCGACTGAAGTTACTCACGAAAACGTCATCAGGGTGGAGTGGTTAATAAAGGGTCATCGGAACATTACATATCGAGAGATTTAGGCTGAACTGAAGATTGGATCACGGGTTCCACTAGCGGTTTAACTACTGATGAATCTTGGATCTACAACCACCACCCGTTTACAAAGCAACAATCCACACAATGGGTGTTCGAAGAGGACGATTACCAACCAAAGTAGTTCGCGGGCGAAGTGTAAATAAAAAAATGATTGCTTTTTTTTTCCGACGTAGTGGTCCAGTAGCAATAATTCCACTAGAAGATCGTAAAACGGTTACCAGTGAATAGTATTGCAAAGTTTGCCTGCCCCAAGACTTAAAGGAGTTGAATGACGATCGCCCAAGGAGCGGCGCTCTTGGCATTCGTTTTCACCAAGACTTTGCTCCTGCTCACATAGCCGTTAGAACCATCGAATTTTTAGCCATTACGGGCGTTCAATTGGTACCTCATCCATCCTATAGCCCAGATTTGGCCCCGTGCGACTTTTTTTATTTCCTACAATAAAAAAATGCCACGTGGACGAAAATTTAAGACTTCGAATGAGGCTGTCGATAAATTTAGGCGACCCTTTTTCGTTTCGAAACTTTCAAAATGTTTCGAAAGCTGGTTCAGTCGAATGAACAAATGCATAGAGGTTGGAGGAGAATATTTTGAAAAACTGTAAATTTTTTTTTCGATACACTTATTTTTTTTTGGTTTCACTAACATTTCACGGAACAGCCTAGGTACTGGTTGTATTGGTTCCCAATATAATATCTATGGTGTAATCAGAATCACTAATCATTCATAGTGACCACGTGTAACGTAGTGTGGGTATAATTTAACCATTGCAGTTGTACGCGACGACTGTTCTGGTAGTTATTCCTGTATCCACAGGGTCGGGGCGGGAAGGGGGGGGGGGGGTAATTTTCCGTCATTAGCTTGAGCTCTGCTCGAAAATAGTTGCCGTCCCCCACACAAATTGAGTGACAGAGGACGTAGTGATCGAGAGCATCCTGTAACTGTTCTGCAGCCGTGTTAAGGTCAATATTTCAACACGTTCTTTATTGTTCTTGTGTTTGTTAGCCAGATAAAATCTTAACTAAGTTATAAAACAAGAAATGCGATAGTAGATGTAGGTTATTATCATCCACGAAATTAATAAATAGAAGCGCAAATTACAAATAAATATACAATATGACCAACTAAATAAACGTTCGTGGACACTACGTGTAAAATCAATTAAGTATATCTACGGTAAATGTTTGTTTTCAGTGATGGTGTATCGCCGGATAATAATGACGATAGTTAACATCACTTTACGGCGAAAAAAGTTGAAGGTTGAACGCTATCGTGGTTCAGAGCAGCAAAAACTGCAGCATTATGACTGGTGACGCACTTGGCTCGGATAATAGATTTCTTATAAATTTCTTCTTCCGTATGAGACAGGTTAGTTATCCGAAGTTCATACTGCTGATATTGAAAATTTTAGGGAAATGTAGTTGGCACCTGAATTACTACTAAGAATTACTGAGTAAATTATTGTTTTCTTAATATCAATAAAGTTTCGTATTTTTAGAATCAACAAGTAAAATTAATACAAACATTTTCGACATTTATTCTTTACTAACGTACCTATTTGTTGTATATCATATTAGTCATATAAAATAATGAATAGTTATTTAAATTGTAATTATTAAATTGAATTTTATACAGATTGTGTTTTGATCCCTACTGATTGGTACCTACTATTTCATAATTAATGTTTAAATATGAAATGTGAGGTACGGAAACGAACATATTTCAAGATTTGCCTTATTTGGGTAACATGTTGTATACAAACAAACAATTTTAAACAAAAATATCAGTTTATTCAGTAAATTGAAATTGCGTAAAAAAAGCTTCGTTTGAATAATAGCCGCATTTTACGAGACGTATCCTGATTGTTACCATTCTGACACATTTGTGAACATATAAATTTATTGTCGGTGGATTTTATAGGTGTAGTGAATGATAGCACTTCATAAATGTCTCTACGCGTTTAACCGTGTGTTGGGACGGACTAATATTAGAATAGTAGTCTCCGCGGAGATGTAGTCTCTATAAATAGCCAAGTGGAGTCAAGTGGAGAGAAGTGGATATTTTTGTATGTCATAATCATTATTCATATATTAATTATCAATAAAATCTTATCTTATTCATATATCAATAAAAAAAACAAGCAAAAAGACGAAGGAAAAGGAAAAAATGTATGGATGTCGTCCCAACCAGGGTTGATAAAAACCGTGTTTTTTTACATAGGCAATAATTCATATTTGTATCATTTTCTACTGTAGTCCAGTGAATTTTGCCTCCTCGTTGACTTTGATGTATATGATTGATTAGAATAAAAACACATGATTTTTATCATGATTTAAATCACTCATCCCTGGTCCCACCCCACCAACAACCATAAAATTAGTGACAATGTATTTGTTATGGATCTACCTTAATCGTTATAAGCAATTATATCCGGTAAAGCGATAGGTTTTTAACTAAAGGAAATGATAAATAAATAACATCAAAAGATATCATTTATATCATGATTCACCCATGGTTTGACATTAATTTAATACGTATCAATCAAAAACACATTGGTGTGATATATTCTATAATTTATATTCTACTAGCCGATGAGATTTCTCACCGGCAACATCTCAGAAACCATCCGACTTTTCTCCCATACAAACTTTCGTCCCTTATTTTACACTCTTAGGGGATGAATTTTCAAAAATCCTTTCTACGTGCTTACCTACATTATATAAGGAACTCCTGTGCAAAATTTCATGCTTGTAGATCCACCGGTTTAGGCTGTGCGTGGTCTGTCAGTCAGTCAGTGTTAGATTTTTATTAACTAGATAATAATCCAATCAGTGTCATGTCATTCAAAAGAGGTACTTGCGCACGCGGCGTTTTCATGGTGAGCGCTTCTACATATAATCGATTCACATTTAGAAAGTATATAAAATTAAGTAAATGGTTTGTCATCAATAATTTATGGTTTCGTGGCATTGGCAATCCTTTAAATACTATTGTTATTTCAATTAATTTAATTACATAATATTTTTGTTATAAAATAAAGAACGAATAGGAAAAAAATATTCTCCTAAACGTGTTCCAATATTTTCTTTTATATCTATAGGTTATTTTTTTTTTCAAATAAGTCTTAATTAAATTTTCTTGCGGTTAAACCGCGATTACGGTAAAAAAGCCGGCAACGTTCATGTAACCTTCGGTCATCCGCTTGTTGTTTACTGATAATACAGCTGTTTACTGTTTGAAATGTTTATTATTTATTGAACTACGGTCGTGTATTAACTGCCATGACATTTAAAAGACGGCTATTTTCTTTTGATGACAGTTCCTTCCATAGATAGATACCTATATGTTTGTTTTTAACCGCAAAGATTAATTCAGCGTGTGAGTTAACACCATATCACGTTTGCCACGGTGAAAGATTTCGAACCAACAAATTAATTGCACACATTTTCAAGTAGTCGCAGAGGGCTGAAGTCCCGACAAATATCATGTATTAAGAAGAGGCTTTATAGGCGCTGCAGTAACAGTAGGTGCTCTCACGTAAATTATGAGTTATGATTATGAATGACAAAACCACACACTGACAAACTAGTTGACACACTCAAGTAGAAGCTTATTTGTTAAATTTGACATTGTGCGTTTTATTGTGAAATTGTGCCTTATATTTTACAATATATTCCATTGATTACAATACTATTGATTTTGTTTTCATATGGCGTTAAAATCCGCTTGACCTCATATATCCTTCGTGCAGAAGATAATGTATTTGAGGAGGCCCATGTCCAGCATTGGCTACTGAGAGGACTGGTTGTATTGCATTGTATCGCGTTATAATACAAGTATCTACTGCGTTGTACTTATATGGTAATTTATTTTACTTCATTATTATATAGCATAAAGGTTGTGTGTGTGAATTTTATTTTACCCTTCGCTACACTTTCCCATTGTGTAGTAGCGCCACGATCGTGGAAGTCAAGACATGACCCATTCAGGTAGTGACCTAAACGGGTCATGTCCACTAGCTCAGCGGAGCTGGTAGTGTAAAACATGTTCCCCTCAAAATTTCTCAAAAAATCGTCTATTCAATATCGTCAAGTAACATTTAAACTTTTTACAATTTAAGTTTTACTTATATTTTTTTTATCACATAATGATGATGATGATGTCCCTCTATAACGTTCCACTGCGGGGCACAGGCCTCCCCTAGTAAATTATAAGGAGGTTTCAGACCATAATCCACCACGTGACCGCAGTGAGAATTGGCAAAATAGATAAAACAAAATAGATAGATGCAACTCTCAATTGTGTAATTGTTACATTATGACAAAATCGAAGATTTACTTATAACTTCTATAAAGAGAGAAAGGGTGACAGATGAACAGATTATTCTCCTTTTGGAAACTGTTCGCCACGGAACGCGAGAAATGTACAGAAAATCTGCCCAGATGCAGTTTCCATCGTTATTTAGACGACCTCATGAGAAAGACGTTACTTGTTGACGAAAAGGAACCAAATTATTATAGTGAAGGTTTTATTTATATGTATAGATTAAACTTCTTCGTCTCCCTTCAATTAGACAGGAATTGCTAGCAAAAACAACAAAAGTATTATGTTTTTAATGTGAAACTCTTGAATTGGATAATAGGTTAGGTGTCGGTGGAAGGTGTAGCTCGATTGACCCTCGTAACCACCCAACGTAAAGGTTACCGAACACTGGAAAATAAATAACAGTACACGTAGGCACAGTAAGTTACATGCGTTATTTGAAAATTGTCAAGTACGACTCCTGATTATAGCAGTTACAGTGGTTGTCACTATAATTTTTAAGTGTAAATTGATTTCATGAAAATTATACATTTTTAAACAATTTCTGTGGTTGTAATATGTTAACGCACTTAAACAATATAAGTGTCATTTCGTGTTAATTTAGCATAATGTATGGCTGTGACGTAAGGAGAGCGGTGATCCCATATTGCGGGCTAAAAATTGCAATTGCGTATCCCAGAGTTCCTGGTCAAATCTGTCAATTTCTATGTTTGTGTGTGTAAGTTGCATTCCGTGCATTTGTATGTAGTTACCTTACTGCACTATCGTGCCCAACCAGGCGGATGTACAGGTTTAAGCACTCGCGAAGCGTAAAAACTATGCCTACTAAAATTATAATGTGTAATGTTTGTTAGTTATATGTACTGTAAATTGTAGTTTACTGTAGTTATCTGATTGCATATCATTTAAGTGCTTTGTACAACTGAGGAAACTCATTAATGTGCGTTTGTTTATACGCAGAAGAATGAAAAAAATTGCAATTTTCGGCAACCAATAATATCGCAACTTAAAACTTACTATTGTGTAAACAGTAATAATTTGTTATGTACTCGTATTAATTAATTAGGCTTTCGTAATTATTTAAGCATAGCTCTTACACTCGTAATTCCCATCCATCTGTATAGTTATCTATTTTAATTTATCAAGTTCGATGTAATCAGAATTTGTTTTTTTTTTGGGATAAAATTAAGATTTTAATTTCGGGGGTTCCAACTAAACTCATGAGGTGTTCTAAAAAGACAGAAAATTCAAACTACAGAAGGATCATCGTTATATCTAGTTATGTCTCTGGATTCTCTATACACTTTTTCCCTCAAATACGTATTTGCCCGTAAGCCAACAGAAATTTTGACGCATATAATTTAGGTCAACGGTCACCTTTTCAATTTTGATAACAAATTTCTTACGTTCCTTAGAGGCAGATGAAGACAATAGGCACATTTATATCAAGTTTCCGTCAAGAGCGGAACTGATCGCGTTCTCTGAATATAAAATAACTGGCAGTGGCATTTTGTTAATTGTTTAAAAGCATTATACAAGAGTCACCAAGCTTATAAGTATTTTGCTGTAATATAATTAACAATTTCAAAATTAGCAGCAGTAGCGAATTAAAAAATAAATAGATTAGTGTATAATGAGATAAAATGGACCCATTTGACTCCATCCAACGACGTGCTGTTCGTATTGTCGACGATCCCACTCTCACGGGCGGCTTAGAACCCTTCAGCATTCGGAGAGACATTGCATCTCTCTGTGTGTTCTATCGCCTGTACAATGGGGAATGCTCTGAAGAATTGTTTAATATAATTCCCACCTCGGGTTTCTACAACCACACCTACCGTCACAGAAGTGCGGTCCATCCGCATTTCCTCGATACGGAAGTGTCGCGCACCGTTCGGTCCAAAAAATATTTTATATCGCGAACCCGTAGGCTGTGGAACGAACTGCCTAAAGAGGTCTTTCCATTATGCTACGATATGGGGTTTTTCAAGAGAGCTGTGAATAGGATTTTGCAAGGTCGGCGGCGCGCCCGCATACCCCCTGGTATTGCAGGTGTCCATGGGCGGCGGTAACACTTACCATCACGTGGGACCGCTTGCTCGTCCGCCCACTAGTCTATAAAAAAAAACTAGTTATCTTTATACTCCTACCCCCCTTTCACCTCATCCACGTATAATAAACGTTGAACGTCCCCATAAACGTTAGCACCCACGGTGGTGAAAACCACCCGAGAAAGATTATGGAGTGTAATGGGATAAAAAAAAAAATCACCCATTATATTCCCTACTTTTAAACCTTTCAAAAATCTTTTTCGAAACCCATTGCTAATCTTTAAAGTTAGTTAGGCGGCACATCTGGGGACGTGTCATCGTTTGTAATTTTTTATTTATCTTTGATTATCCGCATTTTTTGCTAATTTTTGCATTTTTTTTGTTTAAGTTGCATGTATTGCAATTGCTTATGGGCGACAGTAGGTAACCATTATCCACCAGGTGTACTGAACATCTGCCACAGTCTTACTTTTAAAAAAATACACACTTTTTAATGATTGTATTTTAATGAAACATATATTTGACATCTTTTTCTTCTATTTGACTAGTTTACAAAATCAGAGAAATCTAAAGACGTCTTTTCATTTAAAGAAATGCGACATACTCAGACTGTAAACAACCCTATTATCGTAGTTGATTTTTCAGAATCTTTGTTTTAGGAAAAAAAGCAAAATTATAAACGAATATATTGTGGATAGACAGATCAGATATCAACCTCTCGAACCTGTCTAATCAACCAAAAGGCTGTCTGGTTGAGAATGCCTTAAGCTCGCCTTTTCTACGATAATGTGCAATAAAGTGTTATAAATAAATAACACTTATATAACTATTATATCGATATGTCACTGTCGTATAATTTCGGCCAAATAACTTTTCTATTTCATACTTCCCTTTTATCAGTAACCTAATAATCAAAAGGTCCTTTTATATCTGTGTTTTGTATTGAAAGTTGAAAAAGCACAAATAAACAAGACAACGCGACCAGCGTCCGTAACGAACGGAAGCGACGAGGTGGAAATGGGACGGGTCAACGTCCTGCGTCCCATTCTACCCACCGGTCACAGTAAACGGTGCTGAGCAGTGTAGGTTCTTCGTATAAACGATTAAAAATATACCACATATTACATAACGCTTTATAGATACAGTGCAAATTGAACTATTTATAATCTAAATCGGGTTTGAACGCGTATAATAAAGGTATTTGTTTACCTTTTATTACTACTCCACGTTTCGGGACGGGTTAGAATTAAATTAGAAGGGTTAGTTAGATTCGATTTAGAATATAAAATGTGTACAAAATGCGACAGTTTAAATTGTCGAATTGAACTATCAAATTTAGCATAGAAATCTCTTACTTAAAATTACTTGGATCAAGAGTACTGTAGATCTTTGCGATTGACAAAAAATTCCGTAGTAAAGTTTACATGGTTGCAATAATGCTCTTTCATCATTCATCAGTTCATCACATTAGGTACGATTACTTCAAATTATTTACTTATGTATTATAATAAAGAATGTATTATATTTGTATGTATGTATGTATTAAATTCTGTGCAGTGGATTTGTATATATGTCGGAAATAGACTCAAGATGTCGCTAGTTGAGTCATTAATTTACTATTTTGTAAAATCATAATTTAATAGTCAATAGTAAATAGGTTGTGAATTATTTGGTTAACTTGAGACGATTATAATTATTATTAAAGTTTAAAATTAGTAAACACGCCTCACGCTAGAGGGCACTTGTGTAGAAGGAAACAGAAGGCGCAGAGGTGATATCCGAGTGGCGCGCAAACTTCTATCAACTCCATTTTATTCTCGGTCGTTAGCAGCTCTATGAAAGCCGAAGGTAGGTAGCAGATAGTCTCTCTTTACGAACGGGTCGCCATCAAGTTAACATCATAAGCATTACAGTGATAAAAGTGTACTGTGTAGGTACCTACAACTAATTACGGTGAGTTATTATATCCAGTCATTGAAATCACTGATCTATTGTGTCCCATGTTACTTTGGTAAAGACTATACTTACAAATTAGCTTCTTGATTGTACAAACTATTAACATGTTTTGACTTAAGGAGGAACGGCCCAATCAACAAGGTGTGATATGTAGGTTGGCTCGGAGACCGCAAGGTCTGTCTAAATTCTTTGCTAGAAATTTTGGCTAACTATCGATCGAAGAAACTCACTAGTAACAGTTAAAATAAACTAGAGTGAGATTTACCCCCCTGTACCCTCCGTCTACGAGATATATGAAAACCATCTGTGTGTCATATTACTCATATGTTTCAGCTTTTACATTTTATTGCGAGATTCTACACTGATTCCCTCAATGTACGGGTACTGTGCGTCCGACAATGTGCTACACATTGCCAGACGATGCCCGTGACAGTTCAATCATTGCATCTACATTTATGCACATGAGCAGATGCGAAAATAAAATTAATATATTGTGCACCGAAGAGGAAAAACATTCTGATCTTTTTTACAACTTGGCCAAAATACTTACTTATTAGATAAGGATTTTTAATGTTTCCAATAACCAGACATCTTACAAATAAATTAATGTTTTTTTAGAAGAAATGCCAGATGAGCGTGCGAGCCATATAATGGTAAGTGGTCACCACTGCCCATAGACACCTGCAACACCACGGGGCATATTTTGTTAAAAAATTAGTACAGTTATTCTTTCTTTGCACAAAAAGGTTTGTAAAACTTCATGTTGTTTATTAATTCAGAATAATGAAAGGATTTAGGTTTTAACAATCGATCGTATACTCCATGTTAGGTATATACTTTTATCATACTTTGTGTCAAAACTATGGTAAAATCTACTAAAAAAGATTATTACGATATTTTCTTAGGTGGTTGGAGAAATAAATTCTGTTTTATTTATTCGCGAGGCGAAGGCGAAGAAATTGATGCGTGCCAGAATTCAAACAAATGATACGCCATTCTGTCTGACGAGAGAATAGGCTTAAAAAATGGACGTTTCTTTGTAATAAGAATTTTCTATCTGTTATATAGTATATATAACAGATAACATACGTACTATAGCGTACTGCGTATAGAATTAAAATAAATAATTAACAACATTCATTGTCAGATTCTATTATACAGTTAATTCTAAAGTATAGTTAAATTCTTAATTCGATATATAGACATTTTTATTGTCTGTGATTGGATATTAAGTAGGTACTGATCGTGTAAGGTCGTGTGTATATGTCTGTGTCCAATATTCGGCAGTAGAGATACACTGGTCAAGTGGTTTGAAATTGTATATTATAATGTTTACAAAGTTCATCATCATTGGTGTCGGTGTCTGATCCAGCAAGTTCCTCCAGATCGCCTTGTCCCAGGCTTTCGTCCTCCAATCTTATATCTGCTTTCAAATTTAATTCTATTCTATCCCGTAATGTCACCCAGTGCCTACCATGATTTTTACGACCCTCCAGTGCTCATAAGTACCTATTTTGGTGGTATTTTCTCCCACATCCATATTTATAAAGTTTAATTAATTAATACTGAAGTCTTAGAAATCAAGAATCAAGTCTTAGAAATTTACGCTTTCTTTACGTAATCGCGTGATTTTTCACAACAACCTTAACGTTATTGTATTTACCTTATTAACCTTGATAATTTATTAGGCACTTGGGTATTGTGTTACGTTTAACAAGTATGAAAAAGCATTTTAATGTAAAATAATGAGGTTACAGGAGTCGAAGTCGAAGGCTGTTTCACGAAAATTGTGTTTTAATGAATAGTAATGACGTATCGAGTGCTTTCACCTGGGCTCGAGGAAGTCTTTTGCATATTGTTGTTAAAATTATAAATATTCATTAACTGTCAAAATGTGGTTGTTGTGTAAATGTCGCATTCACAATTGTAAAGGAAATCGTAAATTATTTCGATCGTTATAATGCTTCTAGATTATTGTATCTCAAGTTTTAGTACTAATATTAAAATTATTGCTATTACTTAGTTAGAGCATCGTGTATCGTAAGCATCGTAAAAGGCGATTATGAATAAGAAAGTGGCTACAGAGAAATCAACGACAAATGAGCTTTGCGTTTTTGCGTGAGTGCAAACCGATAGTGTACAGTGCGTGTATTTCGACAATCGGATTGGACAATTCGGCACCCACTCACACAGATGCAAAGCTCATGTCGGGATGAATTCACTGTACTACGAGCCTTGATAAACTACACCACCTTAAGATAGTTGACTCGACAACCCACTTGGCCAGCAGCGTGGCGTTTTAAGGCCATACATCTCTCATGCACAAGACAGTGCATAAGGAGGTCCACTTGTATGACGATACGCGCACAAGGTATAATGGTAATTATTTCAAGTTTCATACAAACCCGTTTATTTTATGAAATAGTTGTTCTTACAGGACATAGACTCAAACAGTTGCAGTGAGTTACTTTGGAATTAGTTTAATTAGGTTTAATGTGTAAATCTGACAAATAAATAAGTAATACTTACGCAAAATTCACGTAAGCATTGGTTACGTTGGTTACTAACCAAACGTCACTTACAGATACGTCATTTTAGTAACGTTAAAATATACCTACAGGTATATTTATTAGATAAATTACCACCTTTTATTTGGCGCTAAATATGACGTTTTTGCATACCTTATATAATCAGCCTTTATTAGAAATATGTATATAAGTATTTTTACTAGTTAAATTATCTAAATCCAATAGACAAAGTTTGCTTGTCAACACAATAGAAACCCTATAGATTGTTGTATGTTTACGGTAATTTGATTTGGTAATAATCTTGTAATACTTACTTGTTATTTTTTAATCCGATATATAGTATTAGTATAGAACTGAAGTACCTTTGCCCTACAGACGTCTCAAATTGTAAAAAAATCAACTCTCCAAGTAAATGGTGACGGTTGTCTAACATTAGAAGTTAGTGTTTTTGTGCATTCCAAGAGTTTTCTTTCTATAACTGTTCACTATATTTGTGGTCAACATGAGTGTACTTGTGACTAATACTAAGTGTACTTCACACTATTCGTGGCGACGCGACGAATCCACTGAAAACCAGTACTGTAGTTTACTGCGACATATGCTTAGTAGGAATCCATTTCCGGCATCGCAATACACATCGGCACGATTGTACTTCCCAAGTTCCTACTGTACAATGTGACACTTCTGTGTATATATTAAATAGAGAAAAAACAACATAGAAAATTTCTATGTTGTTTTTTTCTCTATTTTTGATGTTACAAATTATTGTGTGTTGTGTTGTCCGGAATATATTGTTGTCTATTGTCTAATTATTATTTTAATCTACCCAATTATAATAGTATCTGATGTCAAAACGTCTACCGAATATTAATTACGAATCGTACCCATTCACTAGTTACGTTTATCGATCGTCTGGAATACTATAAATAAAAAAAAGTATATACCTACATAGAGAGAGATTACCTATACAGCGCATCAATTTATGGATTGTCTATAAAAGCGACACGAGACTGGAGGCTTTTGAACTCGAATTAATTTAGCCGGTTCATTTCGACGATATTAATTATGAGACGTACGATGAATTAATTATTAAAATATAGATTTTGTAAATGTCACTTTTGTGAGAAATTTGACGTTTGATAAGTTGATAAATTTGTGATTTGTGAGAAAGAAATTTTGTGACTTTTGAACTTTGTGACACACCTGATTAAAATATACCTATATAAACATAAACACATATATATATATATATATAGGATACCGAACATTCCCGAAGCCTGAAACCATTGATCCTGCCTACTATTCTGAATTAACTGACATACAATGTTATGTTTATTTTTACAAAAGTAAATTTGCTAAATGAAAAATAAAATGTCATTTAGCAAAATGTGTTTGGTAAAAATCTCAAAATGTCTATTTGTTGCAAATAATTTTTCCTTAAATATTCATGCCAATGAATTCACAATCGTGAGAGAATTCCTTTTTTGAAGAAAAATGGCGGCAGACCAGTCGCCCATAAACATTCGCGGTACATGACAACATCAGTCCAAAATAACAAATGGTGGCATGCCGTTTATAGATTTAGGAATGAATTTGGGGAAAGGGTTGAGAAAATGAGGAGATAGGATAGGATGGGATAGGAATGGAATCCAAGCTTCGGGAAATGTTCTATAACACTCTGTATATACACCACAGTATCGAAAAATTACATCCTACGCAATGGATGAATGAAAAATTACCGATTTCTAGTTACGATACGTTAACTTTACATATTTTTTGTAGTTACAAAACGAATTATAAGAAACAGAAGTATCTAAAATAAATATTTTTGCAACAAGGCGATATCGTTATATAACAGATAGTTCTTGAGGCTAATATTTGCGCGGAGATTCTCCATTGAAATGGCGGATAAAAAAGAGTAAATTTACTTAGCAGCTGTACAATATGTACTTGTAGTAAAGAATATATATGTACAAAGTCCACGTATTTTCCGTGTATGCAGATAAAAATCTATGCTTGTAAAATTAAGGAGTTTATCTATTAGCATTATCATATTAGTTTCTTCTAAAATCTCATAAATATTAGATCCAATTCTTAGATTACATCTAAAAGTATTGTAATAAAATTATCCTAATCAGTCATTTTTTTCGTTTACTGTTGGACTTGTGCACGAGGTGTGTGTGGCCTTAAAACGCCACGCTCTGGCCAATCGGGTTGACGAGTCCACTCTTTTAAAGGTGGTGTAGTTCTCCAGGGCTTATGGTAGCGGTTTTGTTATCCCTTAGACGACCTTTATGACACCCACGGGAAGAGATGGGTTGACTATAGTCTAGAGCTACACTATGACATGACCAAATGGAAGGGAAGAACAAAATATTTAATCAAAGGGTAACTCTTTTTTGAAAAGTAGCAACGTCGTGCTTATATTTTAAATCTTTAACATTTGTTTAATATTTTCAAACTTCTACCCAAGCGTTCTCACGATCCTTGGATTCAACGCAGAATGGCGCGGTATTTTATATTCGCAATGTGTCGCCAATTTGTTTACTACTTTCTTCTCAGTTTCGAAAAGTTTGTTTCATTTCGTATGTCTTATTCATTTACATATTTGTAAAATAAAAAATTTCTTCAGGTCGACGACAGGTTATATTCTACGTCAATTCAAGCAAATGACGTTCAAAGTCGTTACAACCTACTTAGCAACACATTATATTGTTCGAATGTCCACATGAATTTTTATCATGCTCAGTACACGTACCTACACGTTTAGGCAGCCAAGACCATTTAATTCTTAACATTAATAATAAGGTACCCATCTATATTATAGTTTGGCCTTTTGCGCACCGTAAGTGATCGGTCAGACGTCTGTTTTTATTTTTATTTTGACGTAGATAGTCCAATTGAAGAGCCGCACTAAATTATTAATCAAACATATTAAGGGAGTGTTAAACTATACCTTTAAATAGTTGATGGCCCTCAAACGTAAACGTAACTTTAACAGAAGCCTAGAGTAATTATATTCTACTTAAACATGTAAGGACTACTTTAAAATTAAGTTTGATATCAAATGTCGTTGAAATTGTACACAAATGTCAAACTCTACTTGACATCGGTCAAATATTAATTTAATAAGTTCTTTTCCGTAGAACACAGGTGCTGTATACATTTATTCTTTATCATTTTCCTTTTAAATGCTTATTCTTTAGTAGTTTCCACTATCTTTGGTATAAATTGTTCCGACGGGTCATTTTCAGCTTTCTCGATCTCGACCAAGTGGATGTGCCGTGCCTAAGCGGGAACCGTCAACTTCACAAGATGTTAAGAAAATAATATCTGTTAAGATGTGTACAAATGCATAATGTCGTAATGGCCAAAAATTAACTAAAGCATTAGGTTCGGTACTTATTGAATAAATTTCGTATCGATAATATTACAAGATGGCAACATTTTCTTCTATTAAATTAAGATTTTAAAATTTCACGAGATTGTGAAATACATTTTTACCTTTAGTAAAAATATTACGAGTAATGTTCAGTTTCTAAAAGTTAGTCATAACGTAATTTATATTAATGACAGAAATTGTTTTAGAAACTGATAATTTTAGTACACCTTAATATTGTAAATATTTCAAGTATATGGAAGGCATAACGAAGATGACGTCTGTCTAAATGAAAAGTGGTCTTTTTATCATCACATCGATAAGAATACCTTCTCTAGAATAGGATTAATTACATTTTCTCGTAGATAATAATACGTTTGAAATCGATCGGGTAAACGAACCTATGAATGAATATACTGGGGTTGAAATACCCAGCGGGGTGTATGAAAGCTCTATTTATAGCCTGCTGTGTATTCTTGACATGATTGTGAAGTGTCTTGTAGGCTTGTATTCATTGTTACACTTTTGTCACTACGGGCTGTCAGTGACGTAACATACCTTACTCCATTGTATTTTGGGGAACATACATACATAATAATTATAGTTGAGGTGCCGTTGTAACAGAAGTTTCTATCCAAAGCTAAATATTAACATGAAGAAATCTAAGTAAGAACGTATAAATTAGATAAGTAAGAACGGTATTAAAATTCTTGTCCTTAAACGAAAAGGTACCATTAAAACCTTTAGAATAACTACATTGTATGTAAGTTTAAATTTGATCTAAAGTTTCAATGAACCTAATTCAATTTAAACGGTTTTCGACTGTCATGATTAGGTACTTACTACAATATTCATGCAAAGAGAAAAGTAAATAAAATATATAAATCACAGCTAATATTTGTATTGATACGAGTATGATAACGACATTGTAAGTCGTCGGGACTTATTCAATATTAATGAAAATTATGTATAATTTTTATAAAATATCATTGTTATAAGGGGTTAAAATCAAAAAGTTTCTTCGTAAAACCTTTCCATACTATCATACCTATAACCTGTGTTGCCTATAATAAAGTATGAAACTTATACTTCACAGATTCAGTCATAATATCGAAACAAAATTAAAATAACGTCATAAAATTAAGTGTCAACATTTTAAGCTTGTCGGCAGTTACGTATCTTATTTAGACGTCTCTACAGTTATCTCATACAAGACGTGAGACGAGACGGTCGATCATAGATAGACAGCTTGTTCAATCACTGTTTTATAAAATGACACTTATTTTTTACTGTACACGATCATGTTTTTTTTATAAAGAAGCAATATAATGCGCAAAAGATGATACTTATTGTGAAGCATCGATTGTAGGACTAGTGCAATGTAAAATGGCTGCTCATGCCGCCCGTAATGGGCACTTCCGGTTGATTAAAATGGACGCGACGCAGTGTCGGATGATTGCTGGACTTGTGTTAAATAACGTAGGCACTATAGCACATCAAGGTGTACAAAGCCATTCTAGTCCATATTTTTATGCCGCTAAAGTTGCGCATGTTTTGCCTATCAACCATGGTCAATGAGGTAGGTTTACAAAATTGTTGTTATTACGTAGTACCTATATTTTGATGGACGTATTCATAAAATATACAGTAATTTATATTTGTATTATTCATAGCCACATAGAATAAAGAAAAAGTTTGGAATGATATGATTTTTATTAAGTAGGTATACATTTTAGATTAGATTTACATTTTAGATTAGGTACATTTTAGCCTCATATCATCGCCCGGCTTTAGAATAGTGGGTACCACTCCAGCTCTTCCCTATAAGGGATAACAATGTCGTTACCACAAGCTCCGAGGATCTTGGATACTCTTTTTCTTTATAATATAATAACTGACTAGGCTAGAAGGCATATTCTAAAGTGCATACAGAAAAACAGATCTAAAGTGCATTTCTGTAACTTGGTAAGTGGTAATGTGGCAAAAAAGTAATCTTCCTTTTTTCTAACACAGTTGTCTTAAAAATAATTAAATTAAGGCGGCCCGTGATTTATATGCATTAACCCGGCTGAAGTAATTGCGTTTACCTAGCCGTTGACCTATTTAAAAGTGAATTTATGAGTTCACATTGGGTAAACTGTTTACCCACAACAATTGAGGTTAGAATTTAAACTATAAGATTTCATAGCCTTATTTTTCCGGATAATTATTTATATCTGTGTTTTATAGCGGCGTGAAGTTGAGTTAAATGTAATGTTACACAAAACTAATCAGTGATAATCACGCTTTAGTACAAAGGAAGCTCTAGAAAAGAGTTACCTTCAAAGGATATCTTAATTGGATTAAACGATAATTAGATTCGGCAAAAGCAACCCAACGCGTGTACTATATCGCAACAAAGGAGATTACGTTTCTCAAATACGATTAAAAACCAAAGACTTGTATACCAACGTAACACGTGTAAATATAACTTTGTGTATAGTTGTAAATTAAGACGCATTTACAGACTTCAGAAACTCTAAAAGTGCATCGTGTTGATCGCTTACGAGGTCGTGTACGCATTGCAAGAGGATTACCTACGCATAACGCTTTGAGTTCAGCACGTGAACTTGTGGTGGAACTGCTCAAGGACATTCACTTTCACATGTGTCAAATTGGGAGGCAGCCTCCAGTAAAGTCAGTCTCAGTACAACCAACCGCCTGCAGTCGAACAAGTTCGAATGAAGGTGGTATTCTTCAATTTGAGCAACCTACAGATCAGAATTTCGTATTAAAAATGAATTTTAGTTTCAAATAGCTTCTAATAGAATCACACTTTTGCGTTTCTGTAGTGTAGTAAGCAGTAACTAGTTCTAAAGTTTTTAGAAAATAAGTAGTTCAGGAAAGAAATGATTTTCAAAGGTCACAGATTGACAAGGTCAGACGAAGTACTTATTTGTTGAGATAACATTACTCGTGGACAGCAAGGAGTGATGAGTTCAAGGACGTTTTCTTTTCACACGTGTTATGACGTGTCACACAATACGCTTATTGTTGGAACTGTCGGATTTTTCTAAAGGAAAAGGGTCAGGTGAATAAAAATCTCTGACAAACATAAGTTTTCTTAAGTTTCAGCTTCAGCTAAATATTGTTAGTGTTTGTTGGAGAAAACTTCTTACAAACTAATCTCAACAATAATATCATCAATCACCACCATTAACGTCAACAACAACAATGTCACGTTCGTCTATTTTTAGGCAAAATTTACCAATTTAGGTAATTAGATTAATTAAGTCTTCTCTAAGCATATGTTATTATATTAGTGACAGTAAATTTTGCAATATTTTTTAATCAAGTATTATTTTTAAATGATAAAAGCAAGCAATTTAAATGATAAAAAGGATCCTTCAAAGGAGTTTATTGGAGCCTTTATATTAAATTAAGTAGGTAGCAGAGGACTTTAATGAATATTAAATTTTAAGGGCTTAATATTATAGAATAGATACAATAGGGATAAGGTAGGCATTTTAATAAAAAAAATACTGTTTTACTGTGGTTTATATGTATATATAAACGTACGTTCTATGTGTATATAAACGTTATATGTATATATGTGGTTTATATGTCCGTTCGTTTTTTATATCTAGAACTCTAGAATAGACGTATAGCACGTATTAAATGCTAAATTAAATTTAGCATTTAATGAAATGCAGCGATAGTCTTAATTTAAAAAAAATGAAGAATAACAATTGGTGTCTTAATTAGAAATTCTAAACAATGGGCAAGCGTCTCAAAAGTCTTGAACGCAATTAGGAAAGTCTATATTTATCGTGCAATTTGTGTAGAAAAAGCCTGAAGCCAGTCTTCATTATTTTAGGACGGTTTGACAAATCGTTAATCTATTAGTTAGGGTGAAAACACATTGTCAGGACGTGACGTCGCGATGTAGAAATTCACGACATTGTAATGTTGGTGACAATCGGATAATGGTAGTGTGGTAATGGAATGTCTAGATCCAAATATCTTTTACGTTTTGCAGGATACAAACGGTTGATGGAAACAACCTATATTCATAATGATGACAGAAGAGAAGGTATAGTCCGTTTCAATCAAATCATATTAAATTCAACATCAATGAAAACAAAACCAAATCAATAAAATATTTCAACATTTAGATTTGAATCGGGGCAAGCTCGCAGTCTCGATGAATCAAGTTGTGAATATATGTATAAACAATTGTCACTCCACTATTCAAATTTCAGGCAGTGTCTGTTACCTCAGGCTGCCATGTTTGTTTACACTTTGAACAAATTGGATTGTAACGGATTATATGCACAATTATTGCTACCTTTGACTATGTGCGAACGCTTTTATTAATAGATGAAGCTTAGAATGAAGATTCTATAACGTCGTCGCTGCGTCGTGTTAAATTTCTAAGAGGTAACATTGGTCGTGGAGATGTGTAACTGCCCTTACTCATCGGCAGTCGTCAATTTCGCCCAGGGTCGTCGGTGGCGTGATTAAATCTCATTACGAACGGTTACCGCCTTATAAATGGCTGAGCATTCGTCTTACTAATGGAAGCGAGGAAAACATACAGTTTGCGAATATTACATATTAACGGACGACCTTCAACGGCTTTAAACCCTCTCTGCGGTTTCCCCTTCAAAAGTACAGTTCTCGAAGAAGGGCATATTTATCTGAATTTTGGATTGTTTGTGTAATTATCGCCAAATTGTACTGTTTTTTTTTATAGACTAGTGGGTGGACGAGCAAGCGGTCCCGCGTGATGGTAAGTGTTACCGCCGCCCATGGACACCTGCAACACCAGGGGGTATGTGTGCGCGCCGCCGACCTTGCAAAATCCTATTCACAGCTCTCTTGAAGAACCCCATATCGTAGCTCAATGGAAAGACTTCTTGAGGCAGTTCGTTCCACAGCCTACGGGTTCGCGGTATAAAATAGTTTTTGGACCGAACAGTGCGCGACATCTTCATATCGAGGAAATGCGGATGGACCGCACTTCTGTGACGGGAGGTGCGGTTGTAGAAACCCGAGGTGGGAATTATATTAAACAATTCTTCAGAGCATTCCCCATTGTACAGGCGATAGAACACACAGAGAGACGCAACGTCTCTCCGAATGCTGAGGGATTCTAAACCGCCCGTGAGAGTGGGATTGTCGACAATACGAACAGCACGTCGTTGGATGGAGTCAAATGGGTCCAATTGGTACACAGTTGGGCACAGGACAGTTCAAAATCTTATTGTGGTTACAATTTCGCAAGTCCAACTATACTCAACAGTCGGACGTGAAAAAGAAGAGGACTCGAACTGGGCTTCAGCTCAATTGAGTTTGTCGTTAGTCAGGCATTTTTTACTTTGACGACTTTTTACGCTATCGACCTCGACTCTAATAATTCAGTTTCCTGATCTTATTAGCGTTATAAATTAGTACGTTCTGCATTTATGGTTGGAAAGTCTTTCAATCTTAATTTCAAAGATTAACAGAAGAGACTTCGTCTTATTCTTGTCTTTTCGCCCATTTCTTCTTTTTATTTTTAACTGTAAAATTATTATCACGCTTGAGCTCTCTACTTCGTGCACAGGAATTTATAGGTATATATTTTATATATTGCTAGATATCCTGTGTAATCCATGAAGACAAAGGTAATGAAAATCTAATCAAAGTCACGAACAGGACGGCCGGCGGCGCCACTATGATAAAGATCCTTTGTATAGAAAAAAAACGATGACGTCAGAATGATTGCAACCAACATAAAGTCGCCATTATCCATTCCACTCTGCACTATATTCAACAGTTCCTTGACATCAGTAAAATTCCGAACTCGATGGAAAGAATGCATGCATGAAAGTCTTCGAGTGCAATATTTAAATCTGGGAAACAGGAATCTGTTGAACTATCTATCTCGATTTTATCTACAATGTCGAAAGTCTTCGCATGACTTCATGTCTAAACGATAAATACACACCAATTTGCTTATGTACGTTTCTGATCTAGATGAGGCCGTTGGTTGGTGGTGACTTACAAGTAGATGCAATTTATACGGAGTTTTCGAAGGCTTTTGACACAGTTAATTACCGCATCTTACTGCAGAAATTATGTTTGTATTGTATCAGCAAACCATTGCTAAAGTGGTCTAAAACAACTATTATTATTTGAAACAAAGAATATCTAGAGTTGTGATCAACGGTGGCCAATCCAGAGGATATATTACGCAGCACAGCAGTCCCACAGGGTTTTAATTTGGGACCCTTTTTCCTACATGTTTGCTGATGACTTGAAATTGATCCGCATAATGAGAACCAGGAATGATAAAAATCAACAAGAGTTGAATAAACTTTTGGACTGGTGTAAGTGTAATAAAATGTTTTTAACTCCTCTAAAGTGTATATCCCAGTATGTCATTAATCATTATAGATAATAATAATAAAGCTTTGGTCGAAGTGTCCGAGATTCGTGACCTGGGAATCATATTAGACGGCCGATTAAGTTTTGTCAAGCGTATTGATAACGCAATTAATGCAGCCTGTATCTCCATCGGTTTTGTACATGAGTACTTGGGCTCGCCAGACAGTTTAAAAAACCCACATCAGTATTCAGTGTTTATAATTGTTTTTTCAGAAGTGAATTGGAATACAGCAATGTGATTTGGGCAACTTGGGCAGTGTGAGTGTGAGTGACAAAATTCACATTAACAGAATTGAAAGAGTTCAAAGACGATTATTACGGAACTTAGCATTCCGTAACAAAATACATACATAGTACTTAACACGTCATATGGTGATCGGCTCATTCATTTTGGTTTGTATTGTTTAGAACTAGAAGAACTATGTTAGATATGATATTTCCACAGAAATTATTTAACAATCATATAGACTGCCCAAACTTACTTCAGAGATTTGTCATAAATGTACCTTGTAGAGCACCTCGACGTCGTGTCAACTTGTTCTACATAAATGAATATAGGACCAACCTGGAACATTCGCCTATGTCTCCACTCTCACACACTTACATTAAACGGTCTATGGATACCGAAGGTCTTGATATATTCCATGATAATTTGTCGAAATTAAATTAAAAAAAAACATGTCATTCAGCCTGGTGGTTGATGTACCTCTGCCATGCTTACTCGCCTTTTAGTTATGTTCTCTTATACTTTTCTTTCTCACGTTGTAGTATCATGTGATTCTCATATTTATAATATTACAAAATATTTTCATTAATATTGCATATAGTGACTATCTATTTAGAGGTACATCTACAATGTAATTTAAAATGTTAACTTTTATATAGCTATATATGTTATTGTTTCTGTTGAATGTTCTAAATAAATAAATAAAGAAAAGTATTGGTAGCCAGTCCGAGATACTGACACTATTTGAGAAATTTCTCTGACAAATTTACTTTCAATGTTCTTATTACATTCATTCTTATTCTTTCTATTGAATATTGTACTAATCTTTTCAAGGAATAAATACATTTTCAAGTTTCTCAGACACAACTCGTATTGCGTCTGAGAAACGTGACAATGTAAGAAGTGGTGGCGTGCTAAAGAAACAGCATTATTGTTGAACACATCTGAAATTAGCGGATTTGCTTGAAAGCCGTGACCCTGGATCACGAAGGTCGGGACCGTGGCAGTCGGCGATGTAGTGGAAGTCAGGGGTGGGACAGTTTAAATTTAACATCGATAAACATCTTGTAGGGACTTTATAACTATAAAATGTATAGTTTTATATAATTTTGGATTATGGAACTAAATTAATAGACGTGTATTACATATTATGGATGTAGAACCAAGTCAATTTTAGAATAGTGTTAATGGCAACCTCAAAAGATATAGGTCACCTCGTCACACGGCAGGTGGGCAGGTGTTTCCTCTCTTTGATTGAACTTTATGGTTTGTGAATATTATTCATGCACATAGCCTAGTTATAGTTTGAAGTTCTTTTTAGTTTTAATAACATAGTTTTGAAGATTCTACAAAAATACTCCAAAAAACATCTTTTTTTGGAATGGCTAAATTTTTGTGGTCCTCATGGCTTTTCAAGAGTCACCGTACATGTATAGTTTTGGGCGAGCGCAGAAGGCGCTCAGCCAGGAGCAAAGAGTGTGTGCAGCAATGAGCCTATGGACTCTCCCGCCGGTAGGCCGGCGGAAGGAACGGACCTCGGTTTAAGGCGTTGATTTGGGAGGGTACCGCGGGATCGCGAGTCGGTGAAGTAAAAGTGTTGATTGAAGGCCGGCGTGTGTTTACGGTGTATATGTGAAGTCTGTGAGTGTAGTGTAAGAACCGCATTGGCAGCAGTAATTGGGTCATCGGGGTCGTCTAAGACGTGCCGAAGACGATGACGGCAATGGGGAGGGTCATTACTATTGGGTACATAGGTTAGGCTGTCAACTACTAGGAGGTTGGAATGGTGCGGGACTCTGTCATAGTAGTATCGGGCGGAGGCTACTATGACATCTAGTGACCATTAGTTACAATGAGTTTAACTAGTGTGAACTAGTTAGTGTTAACTAGTGTTATTGTTTAAATATCTGGGCTAGTGTTAGATAAAATTTTTATAGTTCATGTTAAGGCAAATTTCAGGAAACACGTTTGTGAGTATACCATCAGTATCTTAAAAATTACCTCAAAAATAAATAAACAAGCGTAACGGATCAATTCTCAATGCCGAAAGTTATGACAAGATTGATAATTTTGAGTACAGTACATGAAAATTTTACGAATATTTGTTTGCAAAAAGTAATTTTCCTCAGTTTTTGTTCAATTTTTCGTGTTAAATACAAAGAACAAACATTATTATTTTTGGAAAAAAGACGTAATATTTCATGTCAGCATACATGGATATAAAGAATGATCTAAATGTAGATGGCAATCTCAGGCGTATCGAGATTAGCAATATCCCATAAAATAAAGAGAACAAGGTTTTTAATTCCTTACTATGGAATCGCAATGCGAAGTTCAAGATCACTGCAAACAACTGGTACTCATTTGTACCTAATGAATATAATGTATAGTTTACGTTGAATCACGCAACGCTATACTCAATTGTTTTTCCCAATTTTCTTTGAACACATTTGGCGACTTAGTTTGTTGAAAACCATGAGTCATAACCTCATAACTTAACAATTTATGTGAACAATAAGGAGAATGAAATATTAAAACGATTATAATATAAAGATCCCTGATATATTATAAACTACGTCAATAAGGGTTTAGAAGTTGTTGCTTTAATATGTTGAGAAGCAGGCTGAAGAATTCATGGGGTTTTTCAAGAAAGCTGTGAATAGGATTTCGCAAGGTCGGCAGCGCGCCCGCATACCCCCTGGTGTTGCAGGTGTCCATGGGCGGCGGTAACACTTACCATCACGTGGGACCGCTTGCTCGACCGCCCACTTTTATATATTAAAAAAAAAATAGTTTTAACTTATATTGGTAGCCTGAAATAAATGACACGACCTTAAATTACATAATTGCTTATATACATTCTAGTTTATTCTAGATTTAAAGCGAAATGTTGAGATATTTCATTAATTTGGTTTTGTTTTCGGCAAATTGGATCGGAACGGACTATACGTGTTTTCTTACACCGTATGTGCATTCAGGTGTTTTCGAGTCTAAGGCGAATAGGATCAAACGAGGCCAAAAGCAAGCTTGCTCTCATAGCTCTCATTCTAGTTCGCTGTGATTCAAAGGCCTTCATGCACTGGTTTTTCTGAAAACTTTGATACGATTGAGCCAATGGCTTTTCTTTTCGTGTTAACAACATTTGTTCTTCGCTCACATTTAAAAACGATAGTACTGAAATGTTTGAGAATAGAGAGATTTTTAACTTTAAGTATAATTAACTCGAATAGAACTAGAGTAGTAAAAGTAAACATATTTACGAACGAATTATTTTCCTTTAAGTTTTTAAAGAACCGTTTCATTTAAAAAATGAAACATTGAGCGTGGTGAAAGTGCAATGAACAAAATGAAGTACGCGACTGAAATATTAATCATATTCTAATTGATCTCTAGAGTTATATAAAAGATCAGGAAGACATAAAAGAAAACATCCATTTCAACGAAGTATAACTTTTTAGATCTTGCATAATTCGTGATAAAATCGAGTTACCTGTAATTCAAGGAGAATGGTTATCGGTAACATAAAATATTTTGAACGGTTTATCAGAAGAATATAATGGCCGCTATCGCGTGACACCCGGTACTATCTGGGCGATTTCTTAAACCTAGAGTACAGTAGAATTCATTGCCACATGCCATCTTATGTAACGCACTCGTTTTATCACAAATTATAATATACTCAATAGAGACAATCTATCATGGATTAGTTGTATGATCGATATTACCCGTGAGACTCGTTTACCGGAGAGAATTTTGAAAAACCTGTTCTCACAAAACTCTTTATTTCTAAATTTACTAGCCGCATTTAGATAAAATATACACAAAGAAGATTCAGGAGTAAAATATTTACATAATAGTCAAATGCGCAACAAATTAGACCGGTACATTCCAGGATTAACCAGAATAGACGAACAGACTATAGACATGCAGACTTGGAATATCTGCAAAGGCAACTTTCACCTTTTGTCTAGTCCAATGAACTTCTAAAACACTAAATCACCTGTTCAAATTATAATGGGCAAACACAACAAAGGAGGGCATTTCTACAATCATTTATTTCTTCGGACCATTAGCCGTGGAATGGAAGCAGTCAGTCGTTAACTCCTCGTTGTTGCTCTCTTGTTATCTCCGAAATATGGAGCCGAGGTCCGAAAAATACGAAACGAGTTTTGCCTTTTGGCGGTCCACAAAAAAGGGGTCGACGAACTCAATTTTGTTGCAAACAAACTGCTTTGGATTGTAAGATTATTAAACATTGTAAATTATTGTAGCAACATTAAACTTTTTATTGGTACGTCATTAAATAGATACGTGAAACGACGTGGTTATTATAATTTCTAACTTGGCCTTCACAGTATTAAAGGTAATTCTTTTGACAATTCTTTTACTGTTACATAGTAATTAGCCTATTTAAATTTTTGTTCATTATCATAACAGTCACGAACCCTAAACCCTGAACTAAAACTAAAAACAACCCGGGTAGCAACGAAAAGGTTGCAATAAAAATATCGAATTTGGTATTCAAAGCCTTGTCGCAGGTGCCTCGTGTAAAACTTTTTCGACAGGTTTGTCTTTGCAAAAAGGTGGAACTACTGACAGAAATGTCTATGTCGAACGACCGCCATTTAAAATAGTTAGAATCATGGGAAGACCGGTGACAGCAGGTGGACGCGTTATTTAAATCATCCGCAGTGCGTGCCGCATGTTAATAGACTTTAATTTTTTTACTTTTTTGCAAATTTATCACTTTTAAATGCAAAATTTAAAGAAAACGTGTCTGCGTCTTAACATACCCGTTTATGTTAAGAAGTAAATAGTTTACGAGACATGTGGCTCAAATGTTTGAGACGATTTGTCACAGTTATAGCTACATTGTAATTGCGTTATTTGTTCAAAACTCTGTTACTACGGGTAAATTGTTTTTTCGACTTTTGTAAATTCCCGAAATTCTTTGTCCGATGCACTAGTTACTAATACAAAAGCTGGGTCAGAAAAATCTCTTTAGACCTAATCGGATTTTTTTCACGACTTCACTTTGTTACAAGTGATTTCGTCATTAAATAATAGTTTAGATGTCGCTGGTACTTTTCATACCAGTTTCTCGTTACCAGTTAATACTAAATACACTGGTCAAAAATACAACATTTTCTGGAGCGAAGTGCGATAATCATTAAATAACAAGAAATTGAACTACATTTGGAGATTCTTCGCAAATTACCACATGTTTTTTTTCTAACGCAACGGTATCTCGGCCAACGGAGTAAGTAAACATTTGTACCATCTACTCGTATTGTGTTCCGATGATTCATTCTCGTACTAATTATTACTTTTCACCGTTACTTGACCTCTTATTATCCAAATAGTTTTTGTTAAATCATAACGTTACATTTAAATATCTTAGGTTTCTTGCTAGTGGCGTGTTATAAATTAATAGCTTTGTATTTATGAACATGTGCTATTATTATTCTATAAGAATATACTGCTAGCTAAATTCCACTTTAAGTTAAATTGTAGTTTAATAGAATTGAAACAATTAAACAAAAGGCTTTTGTGACAAAGGAAGGACAACCTCACCTCAATTTTTTTTGTTCAAGTAAGCAATGTCTGTGCGCTGGCAGTGGCCCAGCGTTATTTATAAAAGGGTACCTCGGGAAAGGGTATCTCTTTCGTAAGGTCGTGAGTTCGAATTTATGGAGTGTGTTTAATTCTGGGCTGAAGGAAAACATCGTAAGGAATCATTTGCACTCTACTGCAGTGAGACATTATAGGCTGGTATCAATGATATTATATAAAAAAGAGGGCTGGTATCGATGTAATGTTAGTTTCGATTTTGTCATTTCGTAAAAGCAATTTATCAAATTATTTTCCATTATTTATTGACTAATTTTTCAAGTAGGTACATATGTTGTTTTAGTAATTTGTCTCCGTGTTCAACATATAACATCAATAATGTTAATACTATTAATAATATTACATGCGCTATTAATTTTGTTAATAAATTATTATGCGTAACATCAGACCAACAATAAAATGGGTACTATATGTAATTAATAAGACAGTGGAGTTGTTTTTATTTTGGCTATTTACATATAAAATTATAATATATGTATAATATATGGGACAATGAACTCACTGTCATATGGTAAGAAGAGTATGTTATGATATAAAATTAACTTTAACCGTACGAAATGATAACAAACAATTTGGTACGAATAACGAAACTAATATAAATGAATTTGCTTCGGAACATTCTAGTAAACAATTTTTATTCTAGGAGTTTACAACTTATTTGCTCCAATGTTTCGGTTTGTTTTTGTTTCTTACGGTTGGTCTGTATCACTGCGTTTAAGCGGCAATAATACGATTGTCGTAATTAAGATCTTTAGCGTTTAATTAATCTAATTGTATTGTTTTCAAGAATATCTTCATCAAAATATAACCAACAGTTACGTTTTACAAATTCAATTAGCCTGTGGGTGAAATAGTCTCATTATGTCAGTTCTATTTCGTTTGTTACTGAATATGGAAAGTGAACGAATGATGCAGTAGGTGTGGTTTTGTGTAGCCTATTTGTATAATATGCTACTGTTACTACTATATCGATCGCCAAACTTATCTTTAAAGTTAGGCTTCGAATCATTTAAATTACATCTTATTAAGAACCATTAGTAAGACATCTCGATTTCCCTGTTAGTATGTTTATGTGTAACGGTGGCAGACGGCTCACGTGATTGTAAGTGATCGCCGCCGCCCATGGATACCTGCACTAACTAACAGGGGGGTTGTAATTGCATCTGCACCTACCTTATTCATGCAGTGTTTTGATGATAGCACTTTATGCAGCTTCATGTTAAAGAATGGAGAATTCACCGCCTTCCCATGACGAGAGAGAATAAAAACCGGCAGTTTAAGAAAATGTTATAAAAATAGATTTAAAAAAACGCAACTGAACTTCCCTGTTTGCTATTTTTGTTATGTCATCTAGGCACGTTGTACATTTAGGACGCGTCGAGTTCTCATTTGAAATTTTATATTTCATCACAATAACAATTGAAAAGCCGGCAACAATAGCTGGGATCCGCCGGCCATTCTAATTTGAGACACAAAAGAAAGTGTTGAACACAATGTCCGCGGGCCCTTCCTTATAATTACAGCTTTACACTCCCAATACTAGCTCCAAAAAACTGCTGAATAACATTCCTAATAACAGACTTCACAAATATGAGTTTAATATTTTCAGGGATATCGTCGTCTATAAAGTTTAACAAGATATTTGTGAGTGGAGAAGCTTGTTCTACCATCTGTAATCGACCCTTCATTGAAGAACTATGTCGGTGAAATTAATGATCTTTCTTAGAAAATAGAAGTTTGAAATGTGATATTAAAGGTCTCGACGAGATTGAATTTAATAATATTAACGAGGAGATTTAGCAACGCAAATTGAAAGGGTGAACTATCTACGAGCTTTAGTCCCAAAGCTCCCAAAGAAAGTTTGCTTAGGCTCATGTTAGACTATGTATAATGAGGATGCTAGAATTCTTGTAGAATTTGATACAAACTGGGATGAACCAAGGGATGATCCCCGACGATTACAGTTGCAAACAATCAGACGAACAATCTAGACGGAATTGACGAAACGTAAGAATCAATGAATTTTTAAGGTGTATTTAGATAATCAGTAGAATTTCACAATTTTTTATATTTTTAACACTGTTTATTTTTCTAGATAATATAAGTGTTGTGTAAATATGTCCAAAAAATGTGCTGTAGTACAATGAATATCTTAAGTTTCAATTATTAGCGGTATTTACAGTTATTTTTATCTAGTGTATTATTTCACTCTGTATTTACTGTGAAAATAGTAGGCAGATAATATTAAATAATGATGATTTGATGAACCTTTCACAATAATTGGGTATAAATATGCCGGTTATTTTAGGCGCAGCTCTAATTAAAAGCACTTATATCAAGTTAATGGAGGAGGGCATACATACGAGAACTGTTAATATCTGTTAATAAAAAAAACTTTTAAGAATAAATATGTAAATTGTTTTTGGAGTCCGTAATATGTTAGGATAAGTCAATGACCGTAGTGACTTTAAATAATTACAAATTACATTATTTTTCTTGAATTAAATTTTTAGTAAAGTAAAATTTGCTGTTGATTTAATTTTAACTTATTCCGCTTTCAATATGTTTAATCATCTGCTCAGAAAGAGCTTAGTGATATAGAAATAAAAAAATAATAATCTAATATTAAATTTTGGCTCAGAAGAATATCTTATCTGTCATGAAATAATTTATCTATGAACAAATAATGTTATAAAAACTGATGTTATAACAATGCCAATTGTTATAACATAAAAGGTTCAAGTACCTGCGTCATGTTGAATTTATACACGTGGTAGAATATCAATGTTTGGACCTAAAAGGAGATAGGTGCGCCTTAACTTGGATGTCTGGAGTAGGATTTTAAATTCGGTTGAGCTGTTAGTAACTGGTTTTAGAGTATAAAGTTGCCGGATGGCTAGTTCGCAAACTTCATAGGTTGTGCTCCGATGGAAGCAGAGTGAGTTACGATCTGCCGCAAAGTTAGCAAACCCTGCATCTTTTCTCTTGCAACTCCGGAAATTTAGCTAGGTATCTGATGTCGAACTTCAATGATAATGTTATAGCTATCTAGTTGAATGAAGCTCTACTAGTTTCCTAAAATATACCTTTGATATAATAACTATTGAGAATTTATAAGTTAATATTATTATAAAGATTTAACAACAAAAACATTAAAAAGATGACAGAAACATCAAAACATTCGCAAATAAAATTCAAAACAAAATGAAAGCTGCAGACAAAATTAAAATCGACCACTGAAATCACTTATTTTAAATTGTAGTTATATAAGTATTATTCATGAGATAACATTCAAAAGGTAGACAAAGTTCTATTATAGCGATTAGACAATAACTGGGACATTTGTTTGAGCATATTGTAGGCGTGAATTTAGACTTATACTGTTTAAGATTCTATAACTAAAAACTTAGTTGTTTCACGATTCTGTTTAAATAGAAACTTGCTCTAACGTCTGATTTAAGATAAAACAAATCAATATTAGGGAAAGGAGAACCCAAAATTACGTCCCTTTCCTGTCTAAATTTCACAATTACAATATGCACGTAGGATGCGATTTGATTTATTGTCATTTTTTATTTTTAGCTGTTTCTACATGGACAAGACGGGCGATGGTCTACCACTAAAATAGATGCAATAACAACTCCCGAAGCAAATGCAATTTGTTATTTCTAATTCGATTGTTTTTGGGAATAACAAAACAAGCGTGTACAATCTAACTAATTATTCCGGAGTGTAAGGCTTTCTAGTCTACATAACAGTGTGGATTGGCAAGTGGTCTCACCAAACCGGTTGGCCCTTCATGCCGGCAGTCCGATCGAGCGAGAACAGAGCCCGCAAGTGCATCGCTCCCCTTCGCTACACGTCCAAACAAACGCATACCATTTTTGATTGCAGCAAACTTCACCAGTCATCTTCAACACAGCACATGATACGAATCCCAATTCACAGAGGCACGTCAATGTCTTACTGAACACTTGCTGGAACGAGTGAAACGCGCGGCTGCTGGCGAGCTACTACCACGCTCCGTAAAGTAAACGGTATGGAGCGTGTTGTATACAAAGCCTATATAAATATCACGCAGAGGAATATAGACCCTAAAACCTAAACACAAGGTTCAGATTCTAAAAATGCCAGAAAGTGTTTATAACTTTTTAATTTGCGCATTGCTAGTGATTGTAGGCAAAGTCCGCTAGATGCAGTGGAAAGAAAGTAGGTGCATTTCCCCGTGTTGGATGCTGCGGTGTTTCCATACGAAATGCGGTCACAGTATCGCGTGACATTATTTAATAATGTGTGTGTTCTCCAGTAAAGCGGTCAGCGTCCGTCTATATTGGGTTAAACTTTAAAGTATGCCGAACTAAATAATTTATGGATTCCTTTAAACTTATGTTTTGGGTCCATAATAAACAACCGTGTCATTATTGTCTATATGTATATCACTTACTCACTTTTAATCTCTTTAGTAGATGTATTACATACCCGCAAAGAAAACAAATTGATTCATTAAAACTCAATTATTCAAGTCTTAAGTAAAAAAGGAAAGTTGTTTGTTAACTCACTCTTAACCGGTTCAATCGTTTAACATCTCGTTGTGAGAACACAGATAGTGACAAAAGTCAATAGTTACCATAAAGCAATGATAACAGAAACAAGGTAAGAGGACTAATGAATACACATAATATATATAGTATGTATGATTGATTAAAAAATATATATGTATATCATTTTTAATTAATCTTACACATGAATACGTACATCATAATGAATCAAAATGAATTACAAAAATAAATATGTTTGATTCAAGTGCAATAAGATAATAGGGATGGATGACAGTTCTGTTAAACAAGGAATAAGGAAACATCACGATATTATACATTATTGAGATTGAAGGCCAAAGGATGATGACGATTAATCCAAATGTATATCACACACAAACACTTTATGTTAATTTAAATAATAATGCAGTTACATTTCGCAATCAATTAGATTATTACAGTGTTCAGCGATGAAGCGGCCTTCGTAAATTGTAACAAGGATTTGAATTAGTAGCTACTGGAATCAATTAGACAAAACATCGATTACAATGTTGCTATTGTTTTAAAGTCTGTTCTCAACAGAGATTTTCGTGTGTAATGGCTTATGTGTTAGATTAGAGAATACTTATTCATATGTTGTCCTGGTTATTACATTGTTTTAGGTTTTGGGATGTGTCAAATACAGTTCTCTATTCATGTTGAGCTGTTATTCAAAGTTATTCAAACTTGTTAGATATCATGAAGATTATGTTGGAACATTTTTGAAGTTTTTTTTATGGACGAAGGCGGCTGACGAGCATATAGTCCACCTGATGGTAAGTGGATACTGTCGCCCATAGACATCCGCGATACATGCCAACATTAGTCCAAAATGACAAACGTGGGCACTCCCCCGGATGCGCTGCCTACCTTTGGAAATATAGGAATGGATTTGGAGAAAGGGTTGGGAAAATGGGGAGGGATAGGATGGGAATTGGCTCTGACACATCTCACTCACTACCTAAACACGTACGTACATTAGGCAAATAAGATAAAGTGGGAAACGCAGTATATTTCAAGGTACTCTTCTGTGAGAGAGAGGTAACGTGGCCAGTCGAGCGCGCCCAGCGGCTGTTGGATTGTAGCGTGCACTCTCCCCCTCAATTTGTTTAGTATCTTATAAGTACCTGTTTGCAAGACTTTTGTTATCTAGTGAATGCTATGCTGATAATGCTTTGCAATGATGCGATTGTCTAGGCAAGGATGTTCACTAATAAAGTAGCGACGAATATCCGCATCACCAAAGGGATGTCGATATGTTGCCGACAGTACCTGATACTTTCTTACGCAAGGCCGAAATGCGCTGCCATTTGGCGGCGGATGTCGGTGAGGGTGGCAGCTAGCCAGCCAGATTTGATATCATGCCTTTCTAGTACTGAGTTCTACAACATTTATTTAGATATCAAAGTAATATTAGAAAGTAAATAGATTAAGACATTTATTATTTTTCTTGCAAAAAACTGGCAAAGTCCCCGGATATGAAAGCTGACAAGAGAAAACAAGCATAATATTATTCTCAGATTAATGCTCCCTCATGCGTCTGCAAACGAACGAATTGTATTCCGTCCAGCGCGAAAGGCTTGGAAATTTCGTTATAGATTTTATCTCTCTTTTTATTTTTATTATTTCGAAATTAATACCTTTGTGTGTTAGTAAATGTAGTTTAATATTTTTTACATATCAGTATCTTAAAGTTTCATGGTTTTTATCATCAATATTTTTCACGTTTTTTATGATAGTGATTTTTCCAATACCCAGGCATTTAGATTGCACCATACTGAAATACAAGTTTTTGTTATATAACATTTTTTGTCCTTTACTTTAAGCTGAATTACTAGTACGTCAAGCTCCCAATCAACGCATTCAACAACAAACAAGGATTTGTGTTAACAAGATGTGTAAAATGCAACGCTTGTTCTTTGTGTTGATATAGCATCTGCATTACAAAGAAAACAGAATGCAAGCTGTAGGAGGCACTGTTTACTGATGATGGCTCCTAGCACCTAGCTTTTTTTCTTCAATTAATTGTTAGCACGTGTAAGGATTTGCTGAATTCCTCAAAATGGGGTTTCTCGCATTTATATTTTCTTAGTGTTATTTAGATCTCCTTGTTTGTATGGTATTAAAGCGATGGTCATTTTACTTGTGAAAAGTTGGACCTTTAGGAGTATCAGGCATTTTATCTTTGACATTGATTGCAATATGTCCGTTTACTTTTTGATTATTATCATTTTTTTAAAGTTATAAAGTCTGGTCAGCACTTATCAATTATTAATCGTCACGGCCGGATGGCAAGCTTCGACTATGTGTAGATGAACATTCGATAAAACGGTTGTTCACATAGCCTCAATGCAGCGTCTTTATTGGTTACGTTGGTCGTCAAATGCGAAGACTAGTAGACACTAGAAGACTACGTTCAAACAAACCTGACAATTTTGCTACGTACGAGTAACATGAATCGGAATTAAGGATTAGTTTAATGTGTGATGATTAGTTTGATTTGCCTTGGCTGTACGGCAAATAATACCAAGCCAAATGTGTCGAATCCAATAGGTCTGTATGTGTAGTACCTACAGTGAAATGTATTCTGTTTAATGAATCCAAACATTAACTCCAATTACAAACTTTTCCACTTCTTTAACGATATATTACATAGTGTTCAAGAAAACCACAATAATGTTAAATTACTATACATATAACAGGAAAACCAACAGATACAGGGCATCTTGATTGTTATTAAGACGATCTATCTCTCTTAGCTTGTAAGTGTAAACTGAATTTCCTGCGTGGAAATGTTCCGAGCAATATCGTGTTTATTACAGTATAACCGATTCTTGGAGAGATGACGATTTGTTTATTTATAAGAACCGTTTCGTCAGGGACTTCACCTGGTTTTCGATTTCTTTTGCAATGAAAATGTTATTATTTTTCAGAGAGATGTCTAATAGAGAAACAAATTCGTTTTTATAAGTAGTAAGTATATTGTAACCTTAACCTCGTGAGCGCCTCGTACACGACGTCTCGCTCGAAAACGTCTCGCTGACGATGCGGGTTGGCGAGTCCACTCCTTTATAGGTGGTGTAGTTCCACAGGACTTGTGGTACCGGCTTTGTTACCCATTAGTTGCCATTTACGACACGAGAGGAGATGGGGCGATGCTATACGAGCCTGTATACGAGACCACACTTTGTTTCCTATTAATAGAGCTGCCTTTTAATGTTTTTGTTCATCTAATCTTGACTATTTGCGAATGTTCCCGTTGTTCTTGAATAGCAAATAATTTGGGGTCTAGGATAATTCACGAAACTAAAGCCGGCAATAATGTATCGACCATCAGATAAGGACATCCTACCAAATGGTCTGTGTAGTGATATAGCTGAGAAAATACGCGTAATCTATACATATGTATGTCATATGGGTAGTTCGAAAAAGTATATTCGTGTCTTTTGGATTAGTAAAAAATGATAGAAAATTGTCACCTATATATAATAAAGAAAAAAGGTTTTGTTGGAAGAGCGGTTTTATGTAGGCTTTAAATTTCTGAAATATTCCGAATAATATCAAATTAAAAGGGATACTTGTAGTAGGTAAATTTTGTAGGTAGAAGAAGTAGTTTTAAGTAAAGAGCAATGATATTTTATCGGGGATCTGCCATTATAAATTCCTCTTGTTATTTACTTATTGAACGAAAACAGAATCGGAGACAATGATTTATTTTGTTTACATAAAACTTTGATTACGGCTACTGTCAACGACCTCTGAAAATTGTTTCGGAAAATTAACTACCCATTTTGGGGAACAAAAAGCATTAGAGCGGACATTGTTAACGAATTTACCTCTCCCGTGGAGTGGAAAAAAATAAGAATTGTTTAGTTTATAGTCCCCGTGGGCGCGGACGAGCACAAAAATTTTCGGACAAATGTTGCTGTGTTAGGGTAAAAAGGGCGCAAAAATGTGCTGCGAAACTTGCGCGATGAAACAGCTTTTCAGACCTAATCTTTCAAAATATAGAATTCTGTGCAAACGAACGCGCTGCCTGAACTTTTAACTCCTTTTCCATTTATTTTATTCTTTATTTTCTTTGAACTTTTCAACCTTTTCGGACGAAATAGAGCTTTTCCAAAGTTACAATTACGTCATTGCCAATCAAGGTCATCACACAATATCAGCTTGCAGTAAGATACATAATTGCAAGCTAACACATACTGTAAGCTATGGATACCTGCATGATATTATCTGATAAATAATACGAGTATGGTCAGATGAGGAGTAGTTTAGTTAGTAAGTATAGTTTTGTCACTTCACAAATCCTTGTTCAAGATCGTCGGCTGGTGGGTCCTATCTTCATTAGGACTGACCTAATAATGTCGTTTGTAGCGCTCTCAAGTTAATCTGCGACTCGTCCCAGAATTGTGTAACTGCTTATTGCTTTGCAGCGCTATTCTGTACCTGTCGTCAGTTCAGTTAAGCATTTATTTCGTACTGATAAGAGTTCAGGCCATGTCATGTTTGTGCCCTTTTATAATCAGTAAAGACTACAGCTATGGATGGACAACGCAAATCGTATGGAAATTTGTATGACAGTTCGTGAAATTCTATGGAAACTAAGCGTGCCACTTTATTGAGTAAATTTCAGTAATGAGAAACCATTCACCGTTGAAACAAAAACAACTGCCATGACCCGGTGGACTAATTTTGTCAAATTTTTATATTGTATGTTATTGCGCTAAATCAATTGTAAAAAAAAAAACAAAATACAAAAATGCCTAATTAGGCACTTTTGTGTTTTATAATAACGAATTGTATTATTATTATTATTAATTGTTAGCGACACGGGTCGAAATAGTTTGAACGAGGCGGCGCGAGATGTAGCTTAGTGCTAAATTCGGGCAAACAATGAGGGACAGAGACGGCTTTCGTTAGTTATCCCTCTATATTTGTGGTGAAGACATTAATAATTGTTGCTCGCTCTCGCTCCTCTCCTCGCTTCCACAAGTACCGCGTCCTTTGCGGAAACTGTCAAGCAATTTTCCGGGACGACGCCCGGGGCGATCTCGCAGCGGACGGATATCACAGGAAATTCCATGTCATTTTCCCTAAATATTTTCGACAAGCGTCCCTGCCTACAGGCGCAGTTTGTAATAAATTTGATGAAACGCGATAGAAATTTTCTTTTAGTAAACGCTTATTCGTCTACGTTTTGTGACGTTCAAATTGTTTCAGTAAATTTATTTACTGTTTTGTTATTTACTGGGTTATTATGTGATAATGATAACTATAAATGTTTATGTATCTTATTTTCCTTTTCATACATGGCAAAGGTGCAATTAGCACATTCTGTCAGTGTCAAGTTTTCTTCGTAACAATCAAGTTCAAAGTCTAAAAGGTGTCCGGTCAATATCCAGTCCGGTCAGTCAGGAGTCGTTCAGTAAACTGATAGTAGGTTTACTGAGGATAGAAGACGACTCCTTGGAAACACATGAAAAACGGAGGCTCACGCTTTTATTTGATTATCGCATGCACAAAAAACACTTTGATAATAAATTATCACAATTTAATCACAAAACATATTTTTTATAATAATCAAACAAAAAGTCAACTTCACTTTG
This sequence comes from Sesia apiformis, assembly GCA_914767545.1. Lineage (NCBI taxonomy): Eukaryota > Metazoa > Arthropoda > Insecta > Lepidoptera > Sesiidae > Sesia > Sesia apiformis. The sequence goes on from OU611953.1 coordinate 16,762,231, forward strand.
CGAGTTCCCGCCAAAAAGTCATTATGTATCTGCAGTCAGAATGATAGTAAGGTAGAACATTGCTATATCATAGGTCTAGTAATTATTTGTTAAATATCTAAAAAAATGGGCGCTGTGAACATACAACCATTTTTTTAAATTACATTATGTACTTTATTAACATTCAGTTGTTGATATGTAACACAAACAAAAATAGTACGGCATTCTAATAGAAGAAGCAGAGAAAATAGTTTAATTATTTTGTCTGTTAATTCCTTTTAAGTTTTACAAGTAAATATTACATAGCAGTTTAGTAAAAAAATAAGCCACCAATTTCCGTGAATAACAACGTTTTTTTGTGAGTGAATGAAGATAAAAAGTTTATATACAATCTATATCTATCTCGGAGTAAAATCTTATTCTGAAACTAAATCTTACTGGAGACAAACAACATGAAACCCCTAAGTGGACGAACCGTTTTGTTTGGGTTATGTATTTTGGGATGGAATGGAATAATATTACTGATGGCATGTGTGGAGTCGTTGACCTTATTAAGTAGGTACCATTACAGGGAATTAAGTGCTATTACATGGAATTAACAAAGAAAGCAAGCGGTGACTATGCAAATTAATTCAAATTTATTGCCAGAATAAAACTTTTCAATTAATCACTTATTGGTTAGTATAGGGACGGGATTTGATAATAACAAAAAAGTAAGCATCCTATCCCTCCCCAATTTTTCATTCCTTTCTCCAAATTCATTCCTATATCTCCAAAGGTAGGCAGCGCATCCGGGGGCGTGCCAACGTTTGTCATTCTGGGCTAATGTCGACATGTATCGCGGATGTCTATGGGCGACAGTATCCACTTACCATCAGGTGGACTGTATGCTCTCCTGCCGCTTTCGTCCTATAAAAAAAAATTGTCTTGTGCATGAGGGATGTATGCCTTCAAAACAGCACGCTGGGCAAGCGCGCTGACGAGTCCACTCCTTTAGAGGCCATGTAGTTCCTCAGCGCTTATGGTTTTGTTATCCCTTAGTGTCTTTTTACTTTTTTACTGTGGCTTATCCCTTAGCCACGGGAAGAGATGCGGTGGTGGTATTCTAAAGCCAGCCAATACACATATACAATACAATATCCATACCCAATACACGGTAAATATGTGACATTATTTGACAAAAGGTACCTTATTGTCCGTTCTATTTTCCTAGATATATTGAGGTTACAGTGAAATCATAAAAAAAAAAAAAAAAAAAACTAATAGGTACCGAAAATACGGTTGCTTTGATACCGTCATTAGATTTCGTTCAGTCTTCGTATCATTTAAACGTTACACACATGTTTCTGTTTTAAAAGTAGAATTTCAATTCCCTAATGAGGGCTCTGTGGAGATTGAACCGGCTTGCAAGATTGCGTAACCGCACTGTGGTGAACACGGGAGCGCACAAATGTGGAGCAGGTAAGCAAACAACACTATATAAATGTTCTGAACCAAGTTTATTTTATGTAAAATGTTAATCTTGCCTTACAGATTTTCTTTAGTAACTGCAGGTTACTTTATTATTATTATGTTACGTGTTCTTTACTCGTAGGTAGGTAATATATATATTATATACTTGCAAGGCTTCTTGCAACGCTGAATTAAATCCTAAATCATTGGTTGCAATCACTAGGGATTTTAAGTAATATAGGCGATCTTTTCTCCGTAATTGCGCTCAGGAAAATATAATATTATAAAGATAAAGATTTCGTTGCGATATTTGTGGAATATTTGTAGAACCATTGGTTTATTTTATGTAGGATTACTCTGTATCAAATCAAAGATAAAGACAGTGTAATAGGAAAATAACCGATGATCTCCTCAAATTGCCGACGTATATTTTACATTTTCTTTTAACCTCAACTAGCTCTATGCTCTAAAAATATTATAAGTTCTTTTCTGCACGTGAGGAATTATAATAATGATCGATTAGTGCATCAAAGAAACATAGATATGTTTGAATGTAAGGCTGTTTTCACATTAGGCTAATAAATTACGTCAAATCAAAATTGATTTCATATTATACAAAGAACTTTCTTTGATACTTTCTTTTGAACTTTCGTAGAGTGTAAGCATGTTGTAGCGTTCCTTGACTGGTCAGTCAGTCGGCGAAATGGCTCACAGTTTCCGGTCCACGATAAGTCGCTCACCCTTTGCCTTTGTCTCTGACGACTAAGACTGAGAAATTGAATCCTAATATTTGGGTCGCGTCAAAAAGTATCAAGAGATCTAAATTAAGAAATGCCATGTGGACTGAATTCAAAGCGAATTTACATAACACTAAAAATTATATACTGAAGAACAGAAACTGACTAGTCCTGTTTGTAATATTAATGAATAATAAAATTTGTCAAATAGTGTTATTGTACGAATGTGCAGAAGCGGGGAAGAAAGTTATTATAGCTGTGTTCGCATTCAAAAGACGGTCGAACCCTGGAGCCTGCGCTTCCCAGATAAACCGGTAAAGGGAAAGGTCGTAGCAACTATTGAAAATGTTAGGATATAAAACATTTTGTTGCGTTAGAGACTAGTTTAAAAGAAATAAGGATTATATTGTGTGCTGTAGAAATCGAAAAGTAAGAACTGTGGGATTTGACAAAACAAATGAAGCTGCTTTTATTATCGGGAGGATAATCTAGGCATCCCATCACGCTAAAATCTAAAATCAGCGAAAAATTCACAGCGAAGGTTACCGAAATTGGTTTAGTGTGGGTCATTTAAGTAATAAGATGTAATTAGTTTGGTAAATGAGATTAGTTAATTAGTAGATGCAATTAGACTGGTAATGTTGTTTAGTTTAGGAAAATAAATGGTAGAAAATGAATTAGATAATAGAATAATAAGTTGTAGATAATTCACACGAAGATAGTAAAGCGGATAAGTATTAATCAACGATATGAAATACGTTGAAGCTTTAACAACGTGAATGTTTCGACAAGATGACTCATAAAACTCATGCCGAATAAATGAGGCGAATCGCTGAAAATATGAAATGAGTAACTTCAAAATAATGTTACCTAATAGAAAATTGATATTGTGAAATGATTTTAAGAATTTAATTCATTAAGATTACAAAAGAAATGTGATGCATATCAGTTAAAATGCATCAAGTATAATAACGATGTTGTAATTTTATAAATTTGATAAAATATTTATAATAAATATATGGTGAACAACGTAAGCAATGTTTAAATTTGAGTTTTGTTAAACGAAAACAATATTAATGAGTATTCTTTTTTCGAAATTTGATTATATATGACTCCAAACGAGTGTTGCAGGACTCCAAACGAATGGTAAGCGATTGATCGTGCCTGGGGATATAATATAAATAAACAATTAAACAGAAGTTTATCTGATCGAAAGAATATTACTTCCAAAAAGCTTATGAATACGAAAAAAGAAAATTGAATAGATAAAACTCAAAGAATGCTAACAGGAAAAGCGTAGTCACGTCTAGAGAAAATGTCTCATCGATACTGAAACTGAATTTGTGGCTCGCGGTCCTGTTGCTAAGTTCAAGCACCCCGAGACGTGTCACCACACCACGAGAGATATCTATTTATAGCCGGCATGTAGGAGACTGAGAGATTGGATTGCGTGTAATCTGATAAAAGTTTCATAACAGTTTCATAACGCTCACATAACACACGATAATAAAGGTTAAGGATATTTCATGTAAATATGAAACGAGATGAAAGTTCAACGTCGATCGTTACAGATTTCTGTTTTATTTGGTAGGTAAGTATAAAGAGAGAACAGTTTGTTAAATTCAGTAAACTGGCTTATTTTTACTTGCAGTGCCCGCGACTTCGAGCGCGTAAATCTGAGAGTATGTGTGGCTAGCTTTATAATTGATCTGGATAAAAAGTACCCTAAATGTTAATCCAGCACATAAGTTATAATAACTATGCTAAGTTTCATGGCAGACAGACCAGATAGACAGACGGAGTGACGAAAATTGTAAAAATAGCTGTTTTGGGTTCTGTATCGTTCGTAGAGTACACTGCAACATACCATACCATACGTGGGACCGCTTGCTCGTCCGCCCACTAGACAATAAAAAAAAAAAACGATTCTTGATCACAAAATATTTGACACGGGTCTGTTATGACTTTATTATATGCATTTTATTATATAATTTAATTTTAATTTGTAATTTAATTTCTGATTCATAAAGTATTCATCTTATTTAGCGGGGGCAGATTCGATTATAATATGTCGTGTTTAACATTGCGAAAGGATCACCCACAAAGAGAGTTCAATCTTTTACATAAAGGGTTTCACTGTTATTGTATGTTCGGGGTAATGAAAGATTATCATACAATAGTAGTTAGTATTCAATATGGACGACATGAAACTGTGATCTATGCCCTAGTTTATAAAGATTAGCACAAGCGTGAAGTAAAAAATATTAAGTATAATGAAAAAATAGTTCTCCTCTTATTATTTTAACTGGAAATCCACCCCACCGTACTTCACACATGTTGGGTAATGAGTATTAGTCACTTGCCTCTATTGACAATTTTTTGTTTCATTTGTTTGAAAAAAAATTATACGAAATCAAATAATAATTACACATTTCCTTCTTTCGTCGTCGAATTTAGTCCCAGTTTTATAAAAAAAAAACACAATATTTGTGTTGAATTTTCAAAACATATTCAAACCATATTTTCAAACACAGGTCAAACATTAACAATTATTTTTTATGGACGAAGGCGGCAGACGAGCATACAGTCCACCTGATCGTAAATGGATGCTGTCGCCCATAGACATCCGCGATACATGTCAATATTATGTCCACAATGACAAACGGAAATGAGGAATGAATTTGGAGAAAGGGTTGGGAAAACGGGGAGGTATAGGATGGGATTGGGCAGTGGCACATCTCACTCACTACCGAAACACGCACGTACATTAGGGAAATAAGATAAAGTGGGAAATGCAGTACATTTCAAGGTAGTTCAAGTTTCAAAACAAAACATATTCAATTTCACAATCATTTTCAAAACATATTAATGTGATTTTACATTAATTTGATTAATATTTAACTTTTTAATCAATATTAACCATGAAAATGTTCTGATCAATTAATCGAATTTTGAATATTAAAAAAAAATATTGATCCGAATATTAAATTCGTGAATTTGAAAGATGGCTTTGTGAATATTCAAAAATTCTATACTACCATGCATCGATTGTATTCGTAAATCAGTCTCTGGAATATGCCTTGAGTATGTACCTAATGCCGCAAACCGCATTAATACCCGTCGTTTATCACAAACATACGGACAGATGCGTTTCATGGACTTTGTTTTACACAATGTAATCATTAAGTACATCTTAATGATTACATTGTGTAAGGATTATTACATTGATTATTAACATTATTACATTGGAGAAAAATATTTTCAAAACAAAGCGCGCTTCAGTGAATAACTGTGATTTTTATTTTTATCTTTGACCTGGAATCGCATGAAAACTGAATGAATCGCCTGTGAATTTAGCACTAATCGGAACAGTCGATTCCTTCGGACAAATTATACTCATTAATATAAACAAATTAGAGCTTTGCTGTTTTCAGGTCTAGCTGTTGATGTAGGTAAATGTAGGCAACAAACACTCTAATTAGATTCTTTTTCGTGTCTGTTAGTTATAAATTTTGCTATAAATTTGGAACAAGGATCTGGTTCATCTGTTAGGTATATAGCAAATAGGTATAAATAAAAATAATACAGAAATTTTATGGCTAATAATAATCTCGTCTAAAATTAATATAATAATTCAATTCAAATAATCTTATGTAATTCTCTGTAATTCTTATGTAAGTAATTAAATTTTGTATGTAACTAAGTTTAATATTCTGTACGCACTTAATTAAATTTGTGATGAATAGAGAATTGTCATTAATTACGTTTTTATTTGAAATTGAATTGTGGGAATACAAGAAATTGAATACAAGTGAGGGAAGTTCCTGAAGGAGGGAATTACTCCTTACAATAATTATAAATGTTTAGGTGTTGATTAAAATATGATTAAAGTATCCATTTATTACGTTACTAAAATAGCATGTCGACGTTTGTAGGTACAAACGTTTTTTTAAGATTAACATTTACAAACGACGAGCAATCAAACGACAGAAGTACGAAAATTAAAACAGGAAGGAGGAATTTCTCACTATGTAAATGTAACTTTGCAACAAACGTTATTGTATACCTACTAGTGTTGATATTTTAATTTATTTTTAATGTTTATGTATAAATCTGAACCAAACCGTTGCTAATGTTATATAGTAGGTAGCATCCACAGTAATGTCACAATGATAATAACACATTGACACCACGAGAAGCCCACCCCCGTTACTCACACTACAATCACGCAGTGATTCAGAGAGTCATTACGGTTTCAGACCGTTTCAGCGAGGTTTGGTCGAGTGCCAACCGGTCGGTCACTGGAATTGCGAAATGTTACGCTAACCGCACTTCGTATAGGGAAGTGCTGGAAGGAGAAAATCAGTGTATAAGCTTTTTTCAAACTTCGGATAAGACTCACGTACATAAAACCAACGGTAGGTAAAGTGAGCGTGTCGTGACTGAGAGATGCTTGCTGCGTAATTAATAATAAGGCGCTGGGTGTTAGGAGTTCTAAATTGCTAGTCAAAATTTCTGTGGACCCACGTGAAAGATATTACTCGTATTATAATAATTATTTGAATACATGGATCACGCATTTTGTTACGAAATGTTTTAGAAGAATTAGTAGCAGGCATATTTTAACGGTAACTGGTGCGTTTTAAGAAATACAAACTACTTTGAAGCTATTATAAACGTATTTCATTGGCAGATAGGTGGTATCAATCGTGAATATAATGTTGTAGAAAAAATCTCTTCATAGAGCAACAAGTATGAACCTTACAGTCATCATAATAATACCAATAACAATAATAATAACACACGCAAAAAAAAATTAATTATGGGAATGCACGGTTCGCTAATATTTTCTAATCTTCGAGCCGACTAATAAATCTGCGCAACCAGCTACACATTATAAATATACTTCTATGCATTATATATAGGTATAATATGAATATGTATATATTTTATGTAATTTGTATAATGTTCTGCTTGTTTTCCAATATAATAAATACTCTTTATTGCATACAATTGGTTATAACATGTGCACAAATAATAAATGACAGAATACAATATATACATGGATATAATATGGATCATGTTCAATATATACTTATCGATAATAAATATAGTATAATAAATACATATAACATTAAATAGCGTAATAATATATAAATACATACATACATATCTACATCTACATTGAACCCAATATCAATTCGCAAATAAGTTCAAAGTTTACAAGGAAAACAAAATTAGGAGGAGTTGAGGTCTTCAAGGGGCGAAATAGAACGAACAGGTTAGAAACAAAAACGTAGCTGTTTGTCGCGTCATAACGTACGGTTTACGTACGCTTTATGTTTTGTGTAACTCACTGCCTATCAAAGTAGGCCAATGTACTAATGCCACCAATGTAGATTCCTCACTGTTTACCTTTTTATATTGTGGAGTTTCGATGAGTTCACTTTGTTTTTATTATAATAAGCGGAGGACGGTATCAGGAAGTGGGAGTATTTCGGGAATCTCTAGAGTTTTGTGTATGTGAGTCAGTAGAGTGATGAAAAAATTCGTAAATAGCCGGGTTAGTAGAAATGTCCTTAAACCATTGCTACACCAATGTGAATAAACTGTTCAAAACGAATTACGTGCTTTTCTTAGTAGATTCCGCGATCTATTGCAACAAAACTGATGATGCATTCGGATGACTAATATCTTCGTCGTCAACTTATTTAACATGAAGGATTTATTCATAATTCGTCATTGTAGGTGCATCGTAATTACCATAATTACGATCCTAATAAAGTCGTGAGATTATTGCGATAAAGGTGTTGATGTATCATTTTTGATAGCCCCCATTCCACCCACTTAATTTAATAACACTAAGTCGGGAATGAACGGTTATCTTGCATAGTTTAATTCATTATATTATTGCGGTACATTCAGTTGTTACACTAGTGAGATTTTCCTAGGAATTAGTTAAATAAACTCATTTGAATAGTTTAATTACTGAAAATGAGAATATCACTTGTTTATAAATATGACGATTGTAAAAATGAAGTCCGATGCATAATTGTGCGTGGGCTGTTTGATCGACATAACTGTGTGGCGGACTTCACTTGTAACGTTGTTACTTCGCTTGTAACTTGTTGAACTAACAATGCCAAGTAGCATTCATTTTTCACTTTTTGTCACTATTTTTTTTTCTTTTTTAAATAAAGGTAGGATTTAAATTAAAACATAACTCCCCGTCTTTTAAAATTTCAACAAAACAAATTACAATATAATATGGCAGTGTTGTATTTATGGTTAACTTGTAACCGTTTTGGTTGGTTACCAAGAGGAGCTATGGCGGTGATTGGAGGCAGCTGCGGCCGTGAGCTTGTGATATACGGTATTAAATCTCATATTAGGTATGGATATGCTATGTTTTAATTATAACTCTAAATATAATTAAAACAACTCTAAATTACAGTAGTAATAGTAATGGCATCTACAAAAATAAATGTTTTTCAATCCAATTCATTTATTTGGAATCTGTGTAACAGGTGATCGATAAGTATCATACAGTTCAATCGTCATTAAATATGTGACATAAAACTAGAAATGTTTACAGTCATATATGTAAAGATCATCAGGAAACAGCAATACACAATAATCTTTTTATAAAAGTAATACAAATGGAAAATAAGGAATGTCACTTAATGAAATAATGTGACTGATGTGACCTTAAATGCTGACAGTTAGACATTCAATTAATGTGTAATACCGTACATTTTATAAATAAAAAAATGTTTAAATTATATCTTAAATACGAGTATACCAACTTATCGATATTAATATAATATACCACTAATATACCGCTTAGTCAATTCGTTGTACTAATTCTGGCTATTTATTATTTTTATTAATCGAGAAAATAATAAAACCACCGAGCAAGTATTCAAATTGAAGTAATTTCACCCAGAATTGTAGCCAGGATCCTATCCTATATCCACTGATCTGTATATATACACAGGTATAATATAGGCAACTATTTCTCAGACAGTTATTTTTTACGAATAACCAAAAAACGATTTCTTTGTAATTATTACGTAATATTTATAAGTTCTAATCTTTTAACTTAACCTAGATTAATGAACTTTCGACCCCTAATTCACCGTTTTTCTTTTTTAAATAGGTATCTCTATTATAATAGGTCGGGGAGAAAGTCTTTTCGTATTTTGTATGTATGAAGTTGTGATCCAATATCTTTGATTGAACTGTTTGTACCTGGCTGGTTATGATACCATTAAAAAGGTAACATTTATGAAAAAGAAATAAAAAATAAAAAACTGCTTCCTGCCATTTTTCAGTTGTGTTTCTGTCCAAGAAAATGAGTGAATCTAACGAAGAAATTCGATACATTTTAAAGTTTTATTACAAAAAGAGAAAGTTGCGACACAAGCCGCGAAAAAATTTGTGCCGTGTATGGACCTAATGCAGTGTCAGTAAGAATAGTACAAAGTTGGTTTAAGCGTTTTCAGTCAGGAAATCTTAATGTTAAAGATGCAGTTCGCTCCGGTCGCCCTGTTACCGATAAAGTTGATGCCATTTGTGAAAAAGTGCAGCAAGATCGGCATATAAGTAGTTACGACATTGCTGATGAACTGGGCATTGACCACAAAACAGTTTTGACTCATTTGAAAAAGTCTGGATTCACAAAAAAGCTCAATATTTAGGTACCACACGAGCTCACTGAAAGAAACCTAATTAACCGTGTACTCGTTTGCGATTCTCTATTAAAACGCAATGAAACCGAAACATTTTTGAAAAGATTGATCACCGGTGATGAGAAGTGGATCACTTACGACAAGAACGTGCGGAAAAGATCATGGTCTAAGTGCGGCCAAGCTCCACAGACTGTGGCGAAACCCGGATTAACGCGCGCGCAATAAGGTAATGTTGTGTAATGGGATTGGAAGAGCATCGTTCATTATGAGCCTTTACTGCCGGGCATAACCATCGATTTGGATCTCTACTGCCAACAGCTGATGAGATTAAAGCAAGAAATTGAGAAAAAACGCCCGGAATTGATCAACAGAAAGGGTGTAGTCTTTCATCACGATAACACCAGACCACACACATCTTTGGACACTCAGCAAAAATTGAGAGAGCTTTATTGGGAAGTGTTGACGCATCCACCATATAGCCCTGACCTTGCGCCCTCAGATTTCCACTTGTTTCGGTCTCTTCAGAATTCTTTAGTGTAAGGTTAACATCAAGAGAGGACTGTCAAAACTACTTATCGCAATTTTTTGACCAAAAATCCCAAAATTTCTAAAGCAACGGGATCAAGTCACTACCTACAAGATGGCAAGAAGTTATAGAACAAAACGGCACATATATATTATAATTAAATGTAATTAAACTTTTAAAAAAATTGTCTTGAATTTGTATATAAAATACGAAGAAACTTTTTCCCCGACCTTATATAAGGGACTAATTTCTTAATCGTGTTCCATATCACCCATATGGGCATGACCTGGGTTCACTTCAAATATTTACCTACGTATAATATATTGTATATATATGTGGTAGACACAGCTCAAAACTACGTTTTTTTAACTTTTTTAAAGAGTACTTAATTAGATTGAAGTTATTGAATAAAATCTTAAATAGCTTTAATCAATTTATGTATAATATCTTTATCAGACTAGTTTTCAGAAGTAGCCATTTTTCAGACAGTTTTTTTATGACGAACCGATTATCTGAAAATATTTACATATTACAATTTTTTTATAAGTTATTGGACAACGGACCTCGATCTACTTTAATTAAATATAAAAAGAAAAGAAATATCTTCAAAATAAAATTCTTGTATAGTATAATTTTTGTATACCAGAGTTCGTTGACACTTTTCCGAAAACCGACTAAACGTTATTAAATCGAAGTTATTAAATAAAGCCTTATAAATTAATAAAGCCAAAGTAATGGCAGGCGTCGGAGTTATTAATTTTACGATCTATATGCAAATAGGAAATTTAATATCAGTCTAGACGGTATCGAAGAACTAACGGGCATAATCCAATTACCTAGGCCCGAAATGGAAATTGCCTATTTTAGGTCGCCTGCGCACTTGTGGTAAAATCCAAGGCCTGGTACAGCTGCATCCGTATCCTCCTTATCGCTGGGCCTATTGGCGCTACAACCCTCCACTATTCTTTTCTAACTGCCTCTATTCCTTGCTTCCTTCCTTCAATGCTATGAACTTTCCCATCTACCTTAGATTCTCTTTAGCTGTAATAATACGTATTTGGAAAACAAGGCATCTATTTTCCAACGTTAATACGACACTTAAAGATGTGTCTACATATTCTAGGCTTGATAAAACCTTATATTATACATATTATAAAGAAAGACTGTGAGTTTGATTTTTTGTTTGTTTTAATGTGAGAGCCAAACTCAAAAACTATCGCACCAATAATTATTTTTTTTCACTTTTTGAAAGCTAAACTAACGTCACCAATATATTGGAATTGTTATGAGCGAAACTGCATCGATATCGATATCGACGGTATTTGGGGATATCTAGTTAAATCTTATGATTGTAAGAACTATGGACTGTATGTGCTCCCATAATAAAATAGGAAATACGAATATAAAAATTGAGTGCAAAAAGTGAGTAAAAGTGCAAGTAGGGACTGACTAAAGTACTTCAGCTTCCCTTCAGCTGACTGCAAGCGAAAAAGCGAAGCGGTAAACCGATCTTCTTTAATCGATTTCGGCTGCCCTACAGTAACCCACCAACGAGCTTTTATCAACAATAATCGTGTTGGTATATATGATGAGTTGTACGACAACGTGCAATTTTTCAATCCATCATTGAGCAGCGCAAACAATTCGTCAAAAATACCTTTCAAGATTCTGTGCTATTTCAGACGTACTACGAAATTTAGTCGCGAATCATTTATTGTCTGTGTGCAGGCGGACTTATACAGATATTGAAGTTCCTTTGTCAATTTACTATTTTGCATAGACAGAGGAGTAGAAATTGTTCACAGTGAAAGCATAAACTTTTAATTGAACTGAGGTTAGACTTGGGTTTATACAAGCAAATATTTTAGTGATACTACTGAAAAAGGATAGCTTATTTGCAAACTTAGATAACCATAACATATACCATATCATTAGCTTATGCCTGTTGTAAACACGACCTTCGGCTCTTCGCCTTCAACCACTACTTGCAAATTTCTTTCCGACAACCAGTGAGTCCTTAATGTCACGTGGAGGCCACGTATCCGGGAGTGCAGTGTAAAACGACTTCCACACAGGTGGATGGACGACATATCACATAATAGTAATTTCAGTAGTAATTTAAATAATTTACCGACACCACGCTCGATGGCTCAAAGATACACATTTTATTCCCCGATCGAAGAAATAATTCTCACAAATGTGTGTATGTCCAGTCGGGAATCCAATCCAATCCAAGCCCAGTCGACAGTACCACTGGGTATTATCGGCTGAGCTAAACGGTCAAAATTATTGACATTGGCCGTCACTTAGTAAAGCACACAAATTTATTAATAAAATGATAAATATGTCGAAATTCCTTTCATGTCTTTCATGTCACGGAATAGGAGAAACTCATCTCTATCAGCTAGTAATAGAAGTAATAGAACTAGAACTAGTAATAGAACGCACATGAGTAATAGAAAATGTTAATGAACTGTTTTCCAAGAAAAATAATTTTGTCTAGTGAAAGTTCCTAGAGCTTCGAAGGAGGTTCGAAACCTCTGAAAGTTCTACTTAAATAAGTGCCTGCCAAAGTAACAGAGTTTGCAAAAGTAAATTAAGCCGTCAAGCGCACGGGATCGCTGTTCGGGGTGACCAGCGACGCGATTAGTACAATACAACGACCTACAACAACCGATCGATGAAACCATAAAGCTCTATCATATTGTATGTATCATGTATCTGTCTGTCTGTCATTTATCAATATCAGCAACGTCTCACTGCAGGGCACAGGTCTCCTCTAGTAAATCAATAGGGGGTTCCACCGTGCGAGCCCAGTGCGGATTGGTGGATACACGTGTTCCAGATTTTTTTAATGTCGAGCATGCGGGTTTCCTCACGATGCTTTTCTTCACCGCCGAGGTAGTGATATTTGGGAGAGAGGGGGAGAGTGCGCGTGCAATCCAACAGCCGCTGGGCGCACTCGACTGGCCTCGTTACCTCTCTCTCACAGAATGCTACCTTGAAAAGTACTGCATTTCCCACTTTATCATATTCCTCAATGTATGTACGTGTTTCGGTAGTGAGTGAGATATGCCAGAGCCCATTCCCATCCTATCCCTTCCCACGTCCCCAACCCTTACTCCAAATCCATTCTTTCTTCAACAAAGGTAGGCAGCGCATCCAGGGGCGTGTCAAAGTTTGTCATTTTTGACTGATGTTGGCATATATCGCGGATGTCTATGGGCGACAGTATCCACTTACCACCAGGAGGACTGTATGTTCGTTTGCCACCTTCTTTCTATAAAAAAAAATTCTTTATATTATCTGCCCTTATAACATCATTAAAAAATGGCTATCCTGTGTATAGAGGCGAGGCAGGTTACGACTGCGGGCGGCGGTCGCGGTTAGTCGCTCGGCCGCGCAATACTGAGTGAACACTTTCAAGCGTTACCAATTCTTTTCAGCTAGGTGAAGCCGTGTGCCTTAAGTCCAAGTTCCGTTGCTACGACAATGCTCGAACTCCTTATCATCGCTTACATTGTGTTACTACTTTCCTCTTATTCTAATAAATTATCTTATTGCTTTTACTAAATTTTACTACTTTATGTGCATTGTATATAGATTTATGATGGGCATGTATTATATTATGTAATTATTTACTTGTACACTATATACCTTTGAATAAAATATTTATTTCCTCTCTACCCAAAGGTTGTCAGGCAGAGACCGCTTTTAGCCGGTCTTATGCCTTTTGAGCATTTCATGTATTCACCACGTCTCTTATTGTTTTATTCTGTTTTGGTTAAAGAGTTTTATCTATGAATCTCCCTAAGTCTTGTACCATTGTCCCAAATCCATTTTAATCACAAATTTAAATTACAGAAACGGATTAAAACGATTCTCGGGACATGTTTTAATTAATCCAGGGCTATTTGGCATTCGACCGGGGTTCAGTCATCGCGACCTACATTCCTCTCGTGATTGTCACCCAAGATGTAGGGTAAGGCCGTCACTCCCTGGACAACATTGTAATTGTGACACGGAATTGGTTTTCGTTGAATAATGTCAGTTTTAGCTTGTGCGTCCATGGTTCAGATCTATTTACATAAATGTTACATTTTGATTATTTATTTACTTAAGATACATCAACACCATTTACACAAAAGAAATGAATGACAAAACTTATTACAGTAGGGCCTCCGTATCCGCGGACTCGGTATGTATCCGCGGTTCGGATAAGCGCGCGAAGTCATATACAAGTTTTTTGTCCCAAACTGCAAAAGTTACAGCTATAGTGCGTGATAAAGTATTAATTAAAGGCAGAAAAGATAAAAATGACAACTTCCAATAGCAATGTTTTTCAAAAAAGTCGATTAAACTATAGATGATCCGTATATAAAGTCGTCCACATCGTTTGCTTCCGAGCCTAGGAAATAATTGACTTATGTAATTAATTAGTTAAATTTTATTTATGTCACAGCATATAAATACTTATTTCAGGTTAATGTAAAATAAATTTTAATAAATCACATTTTTCTTTTCTTTTAGTTTAGTATTAATTTTGTTTTATGTGTACATTTATATACGGAGGTCCTCCTGTATTATAAAAATAAAGTAAATATCGTCTACTTGTTTTGCGTAACAGCTGTCAGTAAAATACTTAGATAACGTCTAATTCTCGATTCTAAACAAATATTTTTATAAAACCTAGGTACCAGAGATGTATCTACCAGTGTCAAGTTTTGTTTGCTTTTGATAAATTACTAAAACGAATACTTGTAATCTTAAAGAAATATTAAATCTTAAGTTGAGAAATATATAAAAAAACCACAGATAGATTTAACTATTTAGGTGTGAAGAGCGGTGATAGTGAGTTCAAATCAGTCGGTACCTCTGAGTTTCTTCTTAGGTACGGATTTTTAAAAGTTGTCCCTAGCTCGGCGGTGAGGGAAAACATCGCGAGGAAACCGCATGCATAAAAAAAATCTGGAGTATGTGATCCACTAATCCGCACTGGGTCCGTGTGGTGGATTAAGGCCCGAAACCAACCAATGATTTACCGGGACAAGCCTGCCCTGCAGTGGGACTTTGTAGGCTGATACAAGCACAAGAAATTAACCTTCCACTGCAGAGCTAAGAGCACTCTGCAATCATGAGAGGGGTTTGAGGTCATAATGAAACAGTATGATGTATAAAAAGACCTGTGGCAGCGCCCGTCCGAACAAACGTTTAAGAAAAAAAAATATACAAAATTTGTACAAACGTGACGAACCCATATACCTATATGTATTTTTTATTTATAGTTTATTACATTTTACAATTTATTGAAGTAAATACTCATCAGAAAAACCTTTAAGCTTTATCTTAAAGGTATTTGTGATGTTTAATCTCTCTCAGTTTTTACTTATCTTTTTACGTATAAGTTTGTGGTATGTATAAGTTAATATGTACCTAAGTAGCTTTAAATGTGTATGTACGTAGATATGTAAGAGAAGATATTCGTATGCGTATGGATGTGTGTGTGTCATAATTTTTAAACTACTGAACCGACTTCTTGGTTCACTTCGAACGGTTCTAGTTATAATCCATTCCCTGTGCAGATTTGTGGATATTATACACACATTTCCGAATTTTTCAGACCTCGGATATGCGAAATTCCTTATAATATTTTCATTTATTAAATTGCAAGACTCAGTAGTCTCGAAGACCTCTTAATGATATTCAAACAAATTTAATGAGTATTACTAGTAGATATAAAGGTATACTCGCTAAATGTCAAAAATCTAAAAGTTGAATCATGCTGTGTGCCAGCTCAAGTTTAAATCTAATATTGTACAAGATTTGCTATATTTTATGTCTTAGCTCTTGCGACCTGTGTCAGACCTAATTCGTTAAAGTACGCAATAGAATTTCTTATCATTATCCTACATTCAACATTGTCTTTGGGCCAGTAACTTATTCAATACCGTAACTTATTTATTAATGCCGAGGATGCCGTAACACCGAATCTGTTATTTGTTAACCAGCTATGTTTTAACTTTCGCGATATTGGCCTGGCCTGGTGTGGAAACCATATCCGAATTTATATTATGTGAATTGTTTAGTTACATTAATAAAATCTAATTTGAAATTTCTATAGCCAGCTCAATTTAGTATACAAGCGCCTCAATTTAGTTGATTTTAATTCCCATGAGTGTCGCGTCTACCATGCACTTACTTCGTATACGAGTACTGTAAGTATTATTCTAAATAGAGACACACAGACGTGTTGAATGACACTCCTTGGAGATCTTGGTCTAACTCGAGAACTGATCAATCTTTCTAATCTGTATATTTAGGTTGTAAGTTTTTTGTTTACGTAAGGGGTAAATTTAAAAACTGATAACTGATGATATTGTATCGATTTCGAAAATAACTATAGTTAAATCTTGCCATTAAGCTTGTGATATTTTATAAAATTTCATTAAGTTTTCATAAAATGTATTTTGTTTAATACGAAGAGCAAACATTGTTGGCACAATTGCAGTTGTCCTAACGCAGATAATTCTACTATATCAAGCATACAATAATGTTTCTGTTAATACCAGAAAAAACTGCAAATATGTTACTCGTACTTACTACGCAGAGGAATATTCAAAACCCACATAAGAATTTAAAGAGGAATTTCTTTATCTACGTTAAACATACTCTACCATTCCTTCATTATGCGTTCTAAAAATTTCATATAACAGCCATAGAGCTCGCACTCATTACCGAGTAATAACCGACCTACTTTTCAGGTTCATATTCATGCTTTTGGTGTGTACACAACCTACTTTTTCAGTTGCACCCGTCTATTGAATACTTCATACGAGTCTTTAAAATTTCAAACGCCGTAGCTTTTAATTCTAAATTTAGATTTCATACATTGAAAGAGAGCTTTAATAAATTAAAGTCTTTAAAACTCTTAGCCAATGCTACTTAGAACGGCTACAAGTAAGTCACTATCTATTAATCTATGGGAAACAGGTGATAACAGAAGCATAGTTACTCGCACAGCTAACTGTGCTGCCAACGAGTTTTACGCAGTCTTGGGACAGAACGAATAATATGTATAGATAACATTGTGTAAATAAATAATAAGAATAAAACATAGTATATGAAAATGATCTCGAACGACTATAAAACAGGAGCAAAGTGGGAGAAAGGACAAATGCTTACCCTAGTTCTACCTCATTCACATCCTACCTAAACACACAACTTCTATCCCAGGATAAAAACGGCTTAGCAACAATTCGTACGGAACTTGAAAGGTTCATATCTCCTAATGAGTCGCCAAATTGGGTCAGAGCAGCGCCGTCTTATCCAGATTAATGGAAAAACGTGTTACTGAACATTTTCGCGACATTTTTCGGTTAGTTTGTTTTAATACGGCTTTTAAAAGGTATAAAGGAGCTCAATTTAAATGGATCTTGAGGCTTTTTGGGGGATTTTGCGTTTATCTTTGCCAGTCTTTTGTCTTTTTAATGGGTGCGAAGTGCATAATTAGGTTACGGAATCTACAGCTTTTATAGGAGAGTATCTGTTTTAGTTTGACCATCTTACTTACTTCTATTAAATTCTACATTATTTGAAGCACACATTTTTCTACAATGCAACACGCTAATATTTTCAAAACCCTCTGATTTTAGCTTTTATTATTAGTGAATTAAGGTTGATATGTTGTCTATTGTATAAGTAAGTAATTATATGATTATTAATAGTGCCTATCTGAATATTTCCAAAATAAACCGTTTAAATGTTATTCTCTATACCTTGTGTGTTTCCATTTATATTCCTTTTCAATCAAATTTGTCTAAAATGTAAACAAACATGGCAGCAAACAAATATGAGCTAACTGACAAGGCCTTAAAGTAAAGAGTGAGCTGATATTTTTTACATACTTATCTATAATTTTATTAATCGAGAGTACAGGTTTGCAAAAATTTAAAGCTAAATGTTGAGATATTTCTTTAATTTAATGCCATGTTCGTTTACATTTTGGACCAATTGGATTGGAATAGAAATATACCTATAAGTACTATATTTATCGATTTCGTATTTTTTCCATTGTAATTTTTTTACTAAAATCTAAATTAGAATTGGAGTATTAAATAACAGACAAAATTGACAAATCAGATTGCCAGACAAAATTGACAAAGCAGTTTTTTTGAGCAAGTGAACAAAGTTACAACTAAATCGTTAGTTGAAAATTGAAATATCCTTCAAGTTCAAACACCTCGTCCCGTCTGCGACCAACATACTCCAACCAATTAGACAGTCAATTTATAAATAGGTATTTGTGAGTCACAATGCAAGACATGTTTAGACTGGTTGTTGATCTCAGTAAACCCTTTTTAAAAGCAGTTATTAAACCTGAAGTTGCATTTGATAAACAGGTAGTTCGTCTCAGATAAGCCGTTCTGCAAATTTGGAACTAGTGGATTCCGAGCAGGATGAAACACCAATGTACCTGCTTCGCGAATATGGGCCTTTGATGTTTTATAATTATAATCGGGGAATAGTTTAGCTACGAGTACATTACCACATTGAATTTGTACAGTTTTCGAACGTGCAACACACGTTCGTGGGCACACTTTTGGAATTTTTGTATAATGGGAACACTTTTTAAGACGGTATCGAATGAAAAGTATGGATACTT
Organism: Sesia apiformis; assembly: GCA_914767545.1. Lineage (NCBI taxonomy): Eukaryota > Metazoa > Arthropoda > Insecta > Lepidoptera > Sesiidae > Sesia > Sesia apiformis. Next base: position 16,781,278 of record OU611953.1, read on the forward strand.
TACTTATGAGTAGTATAGTAACAAAAATACTCATAAAAGTATCGATACCCAGGTTAGGATTAAATGATCTGTGGCTGAAGTATCGATACTTTGCTTGATTTCTTGATAGCATCTTGATTGTTTCTTGATAGCATAAATAAAAACGACGACAATACAACATCGTACAAGGTACTTTCCTGAATCCTGGATATTGTTCCAAGGTTTCTCGTGAGTATAGTTTTTTACAATTGACTCTGTGTTATACTAGCGTGTCCGTAATTATGCTGTGAAAATTATGAAAAGTAAGCAGGCAAAACCGCGGACAATAGCTGGTATAAAATATCAAATAGATATGTAACATTAAGTTACTGTTTATTATTAAGTAAAGTACATGGAAGCAGATAAGTGGGCGGCGTAAATATGTCACTCACAGTACAAATGTGACAGGAGCGAGATAATGGAAGCAAGACAAGTGTTATCAGTGGGCACAATACGCCTTGTTATTATAAATTTGAATGACAACCTTTGGAAACGAAAGGAAATATTCGCCCACGTTTTAGGGAAGAATGTATAAGTTTTTATAAGCATCATAGAAGGGAATATTATAATAGGTAGCCCTTTGCCTATGAAGTTACCGTCTAAATGTTTTTTTATATAGTAAGATGGCAAATGAACGGACGTCCACCTAGTGGATACTGTACTAATGTCATTCTATACTGACACCTAGTGTCAGTATAGAATGACAAACGTTGACATAGCCCCGGATACGCTGCCTACCTTTGCAGATTTATGAATAGATTTCAAAAATGGATTGGGAAAATGGGGAAGGATTTGATGGGATGGGAATGGCTTCTGGCAAATTCACTTACTACTGGAACACGTACGTACATTGCGGGGAATAGCTTTTACGCTGGAATAGTATAACAGCCGCTGGGCGCGCTCGACTGGCCATGTTACCCGTCTTACAGAAGAAATGTACTGCATTTCCCACTTTATCTTATTTCCTTAATGTACTTACGTGTTTCATGTACTTACGTTAATGTACTTATGTGCCAGAGCCCATTCCCATCCTATCCCTCCCCATTTTCCCAACCCTTTCTCCAAATCCATTCCTATATCCAAAGGTAGGCAGTGCATCTGGGGGCGTACCAAAGTTTGTCATTTTGGACTAATGTTGGCATGTGTCGTGGATGTCTATGGGCGACAGTATCCACTTACCATCAGGTGGGCTGTATGGTAGTCTGCCGCCTTCGTCTATAAAAAAAAATAAAAAAATATCGCGAATAGAATCAATTCTACCAGTTTTTACAATAGTTGATATTCTAGCGTAGTTATTAGTAGTTGCAATGAGTGTATTTCTTTTGTGTAGTTACGCAAAAGAAATACACTCATTGCAACTACGCGGCGCCGCGGTTTCGTGACCGGTCATTACCCTGTACTCGCTACGACCAGGTACGCTACTGTAGCGGTACGAACGTTTTAGACAAACTACAACATTTCCTAAAATAAATTTATTTTTCGCTCAAACGGTATTGTACGAGTATATTTATCACCATCAGTCGATAATACACTTCATTGTATCGTACAAAAGGCATTCTCTACCAGCCAACCTTTAGGTTGATCAGGGAGGTTCAATTTGGAGGTGCATGAAAGACTTAATTTAGATGGCGTGCAACAAATAAATATGATATATTATTACATATTATTGTATTATGTATGTATGTATTTATTTATTTATTATTTATGTTTCGAAATATAGCCATAATCACATGGGTGCTACATGCAATGCATGCAACGCATTTGTCAGTCTCGGTGCGGCGGTGCATGAGAAATGAGCACGGTTGAAGTTGAGAGAGAGAGAGAGAGAGCCTTAGGCACGTTCGTCCCGAACAACTGTTTTCCGTGTTATAGCGCTCGCATACTTTAGCTCGATATAGCGATAATTGTGCAGAGTGATAAATTAATATAATTTTAGACATTAATTGTGACTATATAGTGTTAATAATTATTGTGTAGGACAATCAAAACATAATTTAGTGACTGTATTCATTCCAATATTAAAACTAAAAGATTTTTTTTAATGTATGAAGGCGGCAGACGAGCATACAGTCCACCTGATGGTAAGTGGATACTGTCGCCCATCGACATCCGCGATACACGACAACATTAGTCCAAAATGACAAACGTTGGCACGCCCCCGGATGCGCTGCCTACCTTTAGAGATATAGGAATTAATTTGGAGAAAGGGTTGGAAAAATAGTGAGGGTTAGGATGGGAATGGGCTTTGGCTGTGTAAATGTCTTCTGTAAATGTCAATCGTTTTGCACTACCTATGTCTCTTTTATTTTTCTTTATCCTAAGGTTGCCTGGAAGAGATTGCCCTAACGATAAGGTCGCCTATTGTATTCTGTCATTTATTATTTGTGCACACGTAATAAGTATTTGTATGCAATAAAGAGTATTTATTATTATTACATGTGCACATTGTATATTCCATATACATACATACAAACTTAAGCAGGTTTTGTTAGTGACATGTTGTATATAATAAATATAAAGTAAAAAACATATCTTATAGCTGATTGCATACACCACACGTCCCACTCCTCATATTTTAAATATTGGTTACTTACTAGCTTTTGCCCACGGCTTCGCCAGTGTGAATTTTGTTTTAAAAGTAATGAACTCCCCAAGAAAAAAAATATGAAAAAAAAATTTTTTTTTCTTTCCCAACTTCCAAGATAAGAACGAGTATGTGCTAAAACCTATCCACTGTGCAAATTTCATGTTTCAACTTCAGCGGCTTCGGCTCGGCAATGAGGAATCAGTCAGTGAGTGAGTCAGTCAGTCAGGACATCTCTTTTCATATGTATAGATAGATTGCTCCAAATAATGTTCAAATTCAATCGAGGTCAGCAGCAATTACCTTATACATTGGTGCTGTGTGCCGAACAGATTAAAGGTAAACAGTATTAACCCAACAGAGCTCCAATTTCTGACAGAAATTACGTATAGGACGCGACATAAATTGCATTTTAATAATAATGAGGGTGAAAAAACGAAACACCAGTAGTGATTATGATCTGTGACCTTAATATTGTAATAATTAGAAGGAAAATGTTTTTTTTCTAGGGAAGTAGGCAGAAAGCAAGCGGCCCCACGTGATAGTAAGTGTTACCGCCGCCCACCAGGCAAAATCAGATGGACAGCTTTCTTGAAAAACCCCATATCGTAGCGTAATGGAAAGATCTCTTGAGGCAGTTCGTTCCATAGCCCACAGGTTCGCGGTATAAAATGGAGTTTGTACCGAACACTACGCGACATTTCCGCATCGAGGAAATGCGAATGCACTGCACTTCAGTGCCGGAAGGTGCAGTTACAGAAACACGAGGTGGGAATTATGTTGAGTAATCCTTCAGAGCATTCTCCATTGCACAGGCGGCAGTACACGTAGAAAGACGCAACGTCTCTCCGAACGCTAAGGGGTTCTAGACCGCCCGTGAGAGTAGGATCGTCGACAATTAGAACAGCACGTAGTTGTATGTAGTCAAATGGATCCAATTGATATTTCGGTGCGCCGGCCCAAAGATGTGAGCAGTACTCCATATGGGGCCTAACCTGAGCTTTGTAGGCCGTCAGAAATTGACCAGAGGTGAAGTACCGCTTCGCTCCGTTCAGCACACTTTTGGAACAGCTTTTTGGAGGACATTTTGGCTTTATTTGGTAGATGACCCCTAAATTCGATTTTGCTGGAAATGTCGACACCAAGGATTCCGACTCTCCGAGATCTTAAGAGGTATGCTCGGAAAACGAAGTGCTACGACAAAAAGGGTTTTTAGCGGTGAATGCACAGACTTGCATGGGGTTTAAATCTACCTCTAAAACCTCTAACCCCAAATTGAGACTTGATCTAAAGTGTCTTCGATTTCAGACATAAGCTTGAGGGATGTTGGCGCGGCCTCTATACATGGCATCCCCAATGCTGTCATCTGCATAGCAACGTATGTTACCATTTAGCAACAGATTGTTGATATGCAGACGGAACAGAGTTGGGAATAGCATGGAGCCTTGCGGGATGCCAGCATTAATAGACATGGTGTCGGAGCCTCTACCATCGATAACGACTCTGATGCTCCGACCAGTCAGAAAGCCATTTTTTTTTATGTACGAAGGAGGCAGACGAGCATACAGTCTACCTGATGGTAAGTGGATACTGTCGCCCATAGACATTCGCGATACATGTCAACATTAGTCCAAAATGACAAAGGTTGGCACGCCCCCGGGTGCGCTGCCTACCTTTGGAGATATAGGAATGGATTTGGAGAAAGGGATCGGAAAATGGGGAGGGATAGGATGGGAATGGTCTCTGGCACATCTCACTCACTACCGAAACACGTACGTATATTAGGGAAATAAGATAAAATGGGAAATGCAGTACATTTTAAGTTAGTCTTCCGTGAGAGAGGGGTAACGTGGCCAGTTGAGCGCGCCCAGCGGCTGTTGGATTGCAGCGTGCACTCTCGCCCTCAAACATTTGCAGATATCCCTCAGGTATCCCGATATATGGTAGCTTGGTAAGTAGCGCCTGTGAAAAGTTTGTTGTTTGTCTACATGATTCGATCTACATACTACATGAGTCTACATATTTATTACAGGATCTTCAGCTTTTCTCATCCAACTATTTACAGCAACAGTTTTCAAGCCTCCGGGCCACCCTGCTGGAGGACATTTCATATTGAGCTTGTTGGTTTATCACATCAGAACCGTGTTTGTATATCAAATATTTTTTGAAAAAGTACAAACCTTTTTTTTTGGAATTTTTATCTGTCTGTCTGAACGCGCATTACGCAAAATCTACTGGACGGATTTTAATGAAACTTGGTGTATTTATAGCGTATGTGCCGAATTAACATTTAGAGTACTTGTCATTTAGATTGGTACTAGAGTTCCCACGGGGATCACAAGTTCACGCGAACGAAATCGCAGGCACCGCCAGTTTGAAATAAGTCTCTGCAGTGTAAAGTACGAATAATACAGAGTTCAAAATAATACAGAGCTCAAAATAATACCGAGCTCAAAATAATACAGAGCTCAAAATAATACCGAGCTCAAAATAATACAGAGCTCAAAATAATACAGAGCTCAAAATAATAATTTTAGAATATCTGTCTGTCTACGATATACTGTCTCTCAAGGACTGGATAATAATATTGCATCCTAAAATACATATTTGGGGAAGATTGTGTGCAAACAGACACTGAAAGATAAAATTCGTATTTAATATTAGTAAGCGATAAGATATCTTTATCATACTATTTGTTAGCTAATCTACGTTAGTCAATTGTATACACGGTAGTTGTATTCGGGTGAATCAAAAGTTGGTTTTAGTCGATGTTTATCCTGTTTCACTGGAAAATGTATATAGGTATGTTATCACATACACACGTCGTATCAATATGTGGGAAAGGGAGGGTAGACGTTGCAATTTGACAGCCGCACCCAGCGGAAACCAATAGTCGCTGGACGTATTCCACTGGCCGCATTACTCATTATTACTTACCCTTATAGAATACTATCTTGAAATGTACTGCATTTCACATTTTATACTACGTCCCAATGCTCGTACGTATTTCGGCAGCTAGTGAGATACGCCAAGATCCATTCCCATTTTCCTATCCTTTTCCCATTAATAAATTATTTGAAATACCAAGTGACTTATAATAACTCAAGTGACAAATAAAATCAATTAGTCACCCCGTGACCACGTCCACTGCAAAGTGTTCCAAACGTCGGGATATAAATAATGTTAAATATACGCGATTTAAACCGTTCAAAGTTGTTTAATTGCTATGTATAGTAATCGCGAAAACCCTAGAAAATATTATATTCGTAGGTACGAGTTATCTGCGTATCTGCGGTATACGACACGCAACAACTGTTGTACTGTATAAACATACTTTGTGTAATAAATCCTTGTGTACTTAGGAATATAAGAGTTATGTTAACAAAAGTTTACTTTTAAGTTAACAATTAGTAATTATTTTATGTTTAATACTAAAGATTTGATTTGATTTACTCTTGTAACTGTAGTGTTAACCACATTAAGTGTAGTGATAACTTGTATCAACTTTATCTATCTATTTGTCTAAGAACTTTGAAGGTGTAGAAAGCGAAATATTAGTTGAAAATTCGTAGGCACGTTTTCACTGCAGTATTGGCGTTAAATAAAATGAAAGAACAACAGCTGCTACGGGCTCTAAAGTAAATTATTAACCTTACCGACCGCGCTGCAGTGGCAAGAATTTATTTCAGAGCTGTCAGCCGCAGCGTTGAATAAAAACGAGCCGAATTTAAATTAAAATGTGTAAAGGAATTACATTTTATGTATTTTAGTTACCATTCCATCAGCCTGTCTCTCTATTGCTGGATATAGGTATTAATGAGGGGGAGAGTGCACGCTGCAATCCAACAGCCGCTGGGCGCACACGACTGGCCACGTTACCCCTCTCTCACAGAAGACTACCTTGAAATGTACTGCATTTCCCACTTTATCTTATTTCCCTAATGTACGTACGTGTTTCGGTAGTGAGTGAGATGTGCCAGAACCCATTCCCATCCTATCCCTCCCCATTTCGCCAGCCTTTCTCCAAATTCATTCCTATATCCAAAGGTAGGCAGTTCATCCGGGGGCGTGCCAATGTTGTCATTTTGTACTAATGTTGGCATGTATCACGGATGTCTATGAGCTACAGTATCCACTTACCATCAGGTGGACTGTATGCTCGTCTACCACCTTCGTCCATAAAAAAAAAAGAATAAATAATAACTATTTATTCTTATGATATAGGCCTCTCTCAAGGCTCGCGATCACACAAGATCTTCGGCGCCTCTCATCCAGCTACCAACGGCGAACTTCTTTAAGTCATCGGTCCACGTGGCCGGAAGGTGTCCTATATTGTGCTTGCCGGTACTTGGCCTCAACTCAAGGACTCGTCTGCCCCATCGGTAATCGATATGACCTGCTCATTTGCTCATTGGTGACTGTTTTTATCTAATACCACTGTCAAAACAAAATATTTTTCGCCGAACATTATTGTGTTGCTAAAACTAAAAACGGCTCACGCAATCAATTGTCATAATTTTATCACATTTAAGAGGACTCGTATTATTTCTGTTTTACAAAATTATTGTAAGAAAATAAATTACACCATTATCAGCTCTGACCCAACGTAGATAAGCTATATGTATGTATATCAATAAACGCTCAAAGCTTATTTACCTTAATACCTTTGAGCTTGAAATAAGCTTTCAAAATGTCCCATAGCTGTAAAAAAAATATTTCTTCTTTTAACGCCGTAGGAGGGCTAAAGCCAAGATTAAAAAGTAGGTTCGTTATTCAACATGAAGAGCTTTGAAAATTCCCCTTAATTTCGTAAGGATGTCCACTATTTAATTAAATACAATTTGTACGTAACAAAGTTTGAACTGCTACATATTAAAGTGACATGAAGTGACGATGTTCGTACGATATCGAAGACAATTAAGTCAGTCGAGCAAATTTTATGATACTATAAAAGATTGGTGTTTGTTCACGCTACACCTACGCTAACTTAATTTGATTACAGTACTAAGTCGGGTCTACTTATTACTATATTATGACGATTAGTAGGCATGTTTATTTCGTACAGTTAGTTCAACATGTACAGAAGCGGACAATAATTTAATACCGTAAACTTTTTTCTGTTGTCCATTTTTGTGTAACCGACATTGTGAAAACTTATGTTTTCTTGTAACGGTAACCACGACAGCTAAGAGGGTTGGCGAGTCCACTTTTTTTAGAGGCGGTGTAGTTCCTCAGCGTTTGTGGTAGCCGCTTTGTTACCTTTTACGATACCCAAGGGAGGAGATGGGATGGTGATATTCTAATTTCTAAACCCAGCCCACACCACACGGCCAGACTTATTGGTATATACGAGTAGTAAATTTAGATACAATTTGACAGTACCCAAGTATATAGAACTCATGTGAAGCACGACAGTTACGTCAAAAGTTGACATATCTGTCGGCCGCCTATTTGCCACCTATAAAAAGTTAATCGTTTGCGTTTGGCCTAAGGAGAAAACTATACCACTTTAGATAATTATGTTTACGTTGTGTCTGCTATATTTAGACTAGCAATAACGTATTTCTGTTGTCCTCCATTCAAGTACTTTGACCTGCCGATACAAGTATGTTTAGTTAGATAATGTAGTCTACTTAGCAGTTAATTATTAAAAATATACTTTTTTATCTCAGCTTATTTCATAAATATAAAGTGATATATGCAATTAGTTTTTATAATAGGGTGTCACTGATTTATTATAATTTTATCTATGTATTAATTATGAATATTTTGATAATGTTGAATTACACATAAAGCGAATATATTAAATGGATAAGTATTGTTTTTTCTTTTTATTTTTAGTAGATTTTGTTTTCGCCTACCAATCTTTATACACAGATATATCTAATCTTTTTATATCAGATACAAGTGAGATGAATTTCTGTAGACTGAAACCATGAATTTTGTTGTGAAATTCAAGATTGTGAATTCTTCTTCTTCTTCTTTTCAGCCCTTGGACGTCCACTGCTGGACATAGGCCTCCCCCATTGTCCGCCATTTAGACCTGTCGGCAGCGACCTGCATCCAGCGGGTGCCCGCAACCTTTATGAGGTGAATTGTGAATTATTTTATGCATAATGATATTTTTTCAATCTATTGCGGTAGGTCTAGTTGTCACAAGTCTTAAGGTATAGTTTGGTGAAGAATGACTGCGACCACGATCCACGAGCGCACGACCCGCGGAAACTATGTTTATTACGACAATTATTGACTATTGAATTTCTACGACCCATGACAAGATAGTTTGTGTCTTATTCCTGTATGTACAATGTTGCTCGTAATGATCCCGTTATTAGAATTTGTCACACATAAGTGTATGACATAGTGTGTGTCATAGTGTGTGATATAGTGTGTGACATAGTGTGTGACATAATGTGTGACATAGTGTGTGACATAGTGTATGACATAGTGTGTGACATAGTGTGTGACATAGTGTGTGACATAGTGTGTGACATAGTGTGTGACATAGTGTGAATGAATGTGTCATTATAAAATGAACTATCAAGAAGAGACACCATGCTTGATATCTTTAATTCGTCACTATTAATTCGTCGTATTCAGATGCAATTTCCTGACAATTCTGTAGTTTTCATAACTGTTCTGATTCGCTTTAAAAAAAAATGTATTATTTTACTCTTTAAAATTTGTTTTCATTTTATTAAAATAACTTGTGCATGTTAGGTACACATTATTAGGAGTTTTGGCTATTTGTTTTATGTTTGATTACTTGTCTTACATATATTGCCTTAATTCTACTGTGTGCTTAATCTATATATGTATATATAAAAATGGATGTTGGTATATCTGAAATTCATAGACTTCGACACCGTTTGACCGATCACCATGAAAGTTGGCACATATATATATATTTTATGGAGAAGGTTTTTATGCTATCCACTTTCTTCTAACTCGCTACTAGATGGCGCTGCAGCACATCAACTTCTATACCGTTCAACCGATCGCCATGAAAATTAGTATACATAAGTATTAGTATATCACGGAGAATATTTTCGAGCTATCGACTTTGTTGTAACTCGCCACTAGATGGCGCTGCAGCACATCAAATTTTATACCGTTCAACCGATCGCAAAAATCATATCGACTGCAAAACAGAATAATTTTTGTGATTTTATACACAGAGGTACCTAAATAAATATATACAGGCAGGACGTCTGCCGGGTTTTGCTAGTGTTTTATAAATAAAATAAATTAATTATGTTTTGTTAGAAGAGCAGGGTGATGTGATGATGAATTTATTCTAATAAGTGATTGGATATCAATAGAGATAACGTGATCCACAGCATGTGGATCACGTTGGTCGGGCGACACTCTACTGTGTCGTTGCGGTGCGTTGAAGTGTCGTGGACAGTCATGGGTAGGATTTAAGCGTGACATGTTAATTTACTTAGTAAGCAGTCGTTAAGACGTGTCGTCGTCGGTCGTGGTCGTATGTCGCAGTTAGCTTTACCAAACTATACCTTTAGCGAGTAGTAGTACGACCACGCGATCGGCCGCTTTATTGATCGTTGCTACTAAGCGATTTGCCGTGTCGCTGGTTGCCGACTAGCGACACGGTGTGTTCGATGCCTTAATCGCGTATGTTCCTTCTGTGATCTGTTTACTATCATCGACCCACCTTGCCGCCACGCTTATCTTTTTACAATAAACAAATATAATTCTCAATAAAACTATAGTAATACCTGCTGTTTGTAAAAGAAACCAGTAGATAAGTATTGTAATCGTGTTGTGTGTTTGTGTGTTTAACTCGTGTTTGCGTCATTTGCGCGACTTATTTTGTCGCGCGTCATTGTACTCTCTCATTGTTGTATTGACCTTTTGGTACAGAATTATGAGGAAATATAACCAAAAAATATTGTACTCGTATTATCATGTTATAGCATCGCAAAGTATAGTATAATATAGTTTAGCATAAGTATAGTATAGTTATAGCATGATAATATAGTAGCATCTATGTTATCACGAAGTATCAGCATTGGCGTGTTTTTAAACTTTTATTAGTAACGTGTTTTAATTTGATGGAGGCTTAAATCCAACGCGGACAGACACAAGGCCCGATTAACTTTGTCGGCGTTTTCGGGACGAATAATAAATACCATTCTAAGATCATTCCATGTCTTGGTCTTAAATGGGGTGGTTTGAAATTAACCTCTAAATAGACCGCATAAGGTTCTGTAAAACAGGAATTGGACTAATTCTAAGACCGAGAACCGCACTCGTATATACCTCTATGAGAAACAGACATGCAAGTGTCTGTATTATAACTTTTAACATATTTGGGGTAACGTGTGGTTTCTTCTGACAAGATTTATCACTTTGTTCTTCTCCGAATTCTGTCTCCCAAGCATTGCCTAGAGTACCTAACTTTGACTCACAGCATAGTCTATTTTTGTATACTTTAACGTGTTGATGACTGTACAAAAAATAAAAAAAAAAAACATGGAAAAAAATACTACTATCTCTGTTTTGTTGTAGTTATGTCAATAACAAACATGGTACAAGATAATTTAATTAAATATTAAATAACATTTTATTACTTGCAATAACATCTAGTTGTAAAATCTGAAAAATAAAATTTAAAGTCTAATTTTAAATTCTTGTCTTAACTGTTTGTTCCTAGAGACTGAATAAACAATGATGATGGATTGATTGTGACAATATGTAGCTAACTAAATAGTAGATCATATTTTTGGGTTTTATTCGTAAATCTATTTTTTTTGCAATATTTAGTCCCGTCGCAGGGCACAAACCTATTTCAATAAATCAATATGGGGTTTCGTTCGGGTCATAATCCACCAGGCGAGCTCAGTGCGAATTGGTGGATACACACGCTCCAGTTTCTTTTTGTTAAATTCTGGATCATATCACATTTTTTAATAAAAAGTAATAATTTTAGAAACTTAGTGGTGCGGGTCGAGGATTTGAACTCACGACCTTACGACTGAGGTACCCTAGATACACTAGGGTATCATCGCCCTAGTTTTTTAAAGTGTAATTCATAGCTTACTAAATAGTAGAACTTCTTCTGATATATATATCTTGTACTCATAAATCAGCAGTGAATAGGTTATATCTGTAGCAGGATCGATAACCCACGGAGTAGACGAGTCCTCGAATGGAGACCACATACCGGAAAGTGTAGCGTGGGACACCCGTTGGTCAGGAGGTCTGACGACACGAAGAAAGTCACTGGTAGTGGCTGGAATGAAAAGAGCAGAAGGCCGTGTGTGGTAGCGGGTCTTGGGAGAGGCCTATGTCGAGCAGTAGAGAGATACAAGCTGATGCTATTGCTAGGACACGAAAGATAAGCAGCAAGTCTATTTATTTATAGCAAGTTTATTGACAAGTGATTGCACGTTTATTATACACATGGATTATAAGGATGATATTATTAACCTATGTTAGAATGTATCGCAGATTCTATTATGGTAAATGGCGTCAGGTACGATCTTCTCGTCTGCCACCCTTTGTTCTATATACCCAGTATAAAAAAAAAACTATAGGCTGGATACAGGCTCGGGAACACGGAATAGATACAGGCTGATGGGTATAATATTTTTTTTATGAATTATGATATGGCAAATGACACTGATGAACCTATAATCTACCTATGAAACAAAATATTTACTATATATATACGTATTATACAATGTTAGAGTACTTATCTACCTGTTGAAGACAATTTGTTGCCTTTTGTCTAAAATTTAGTAACTTACATTCAACACTAAAAATATTTGAGCCAGTATTAAAAATTCATAATTTGAACCATGGGTAAAACATAAATAAAAGTCTAAATATTATATACATTCAGGAAATAAGAGTTAGGAAATTAGTCAGTTTCCGTAAATTATGAATGAAAAATATTAAATATAATTTGTTAATGGGTAAATTGTGTATGAAACCAAAGTAAGTCGCATATACTCACTCTGTCTCCCGGTTGTCCAAGGAGTTGTTGGAAGAACGCGGCACGAGTGGCCTGTAGCTGGACCTCGTCATCGTCACCTGATCACTGGGAACTCTCGACTAAACATATATATTTCCTCAAGTCCATTCACGAACTACTAGTCTTAATTATCACACTATTAATTGAGCAGTCACATACGGCTGACAGTCGACAATGTGTACGAACAACTGATTAACATTGTTTAGCTCCGCCGTGTTTACAATACGCGGCCGACAGTTGATAACACCTACTTTCATTATCACCCACCGAGGACGAATGCAGTATATATCGACAAGTGTACTGATATTGAAATTGATAACAATAATATGCCAAAAGTGGCTTAAAAATATTTTTTGTACAATGTGGATGGACCGATCAATAAAATTAAAGTTAGGGTGAAAGCGCTTGTTGAGCCACGCCTCCAGCCGGTTCGTGAGCTTTTATTTTTGTCGCTACACTGCCATCTGTTGGCATGTTATAAAATTAAACAGTAAAACGCCATCTAACTAAAAACACTTTAAAGTAACTGAAAAGTTTTAAAATTTCTATTACGCAGTTCGGAGCATCGATATTGATTTCGTTAAACAAGAAATAAATTGGAAAACTGGTGTTCTATAAAGCGGTTTCTTGAATAAAACGGCATAGGTGACTTCACTGACCACAAGTGTAATCAATAAGTAACAAAATGAGTATGGAATGTATGACGTAATTTTTTTTCTTGGAGAGTACAAGCTCAATTTCTTTCTGTGTATTTTCATATGTATATTCTGTGTATACCTCCTACCGAGAGTACATACGCGTACTGTATTGCAATGCAATGCAAGGGCTGATTGCATTAATTGCACAATTAAGCGTGGCGTTTAAGCCCATATATCGCTTATGCACAAAGCAATGTGCATGCAGGAGGCCATGTCCTGCGGTAATGTATTATCTTATGAGCGGATCTAGACATTTATTGAGAGGTTCAGGATCGCTCTTAGGCTCATTTCATTTCTCTCTAAATATAATTCTCAGAGCAAATGCTTCAATTCCGCCAAAAATCCAGGCCTTTGTCGAGTTGAACAGAAAGATACATTTGCCTAAATTCTATTTGCCTATTTGGCAATCGGAGAAAATCTTAAACTACCTCCTTCACCCACACGTGGGTTCTGGTTGAACAAACATAAATGCTAGAATCGCTTCGACTTGAGCTGAATGTCAAAGTTATGACTCATTATTGAAGGACTTGAAAACAGGTGTTAAAGCAAACGCCTCATTAAATATTAAGTATCTAGTTATTGATTAGAAAAATAATCTATGTGCAATTGTCAAGAATAATCGAATATTAAATAGTTTTCTTGTTTTCAATCTCTTTTGTTTCTTCGGTCTTTTCAGAAGACTTCTGTTTGTCCTTCTCTTCTTCCTCTCTGATCAATTCTTCATATTCTTTCTCGGCGTTTCTCAATTCTTCTTCAGTTACGTTCAGATCAGGGTAACGTCTCTGAAAGATATAATCTTAAAATGCAAATAGTTTCATGCACATATCATAACGATTTAGTAGATATTGCTGTAATCTGGATAATTATAATCTTTTAATTATACCAGTAATAACTGGTATTACTCAAAGTTTTATATTTTTTTCATATTTTTTTATGAAAGAAGGCGGCAGAGGAGCATGCAGTCCATTGGTTGTAAGTGGATACTGTCGCTCATGGACATCTGCGATACATGGCAACATCAGCCCAGAACGACAAACGTTAGTACAATCCCGGATGCGCTGCTTTACTTTGGAGATATAGGAATAGATTTCGAGAAAGGGTTGGGAAAATAGGAAGGGATAGGATAGGATGGTATGGAAACAGGCTCTGCCATACTAACTACTGGAACACGTACCTACATCCATTGGGGGAATAGAATAAAGTGGAAAATGCAGTACCTACATTTCACGGTAGTCTTCTGTAAGAAAGGGGTAATTTGGCCAATCGAGTGCGTATCAATATATTAATAATACATACATTAATAATTGAGTATCAAATATATTAATACATTTAAGCATGTAATACATTTAAGAAATGAAAATACTTAAACATATTGATTTATTTTAATGTGGTAACAAAATGGTCAATTTTGTTATTACAGATATTATTTGAGTTAGGTAGTGTTTAACAAACTAGTGTTTAGTGCTTGAAGACCAAGGTCTTCAATCAACGCGTCCTGCCGGTAATGATGTATGGCGCATAGACGTGGTCGCTTACGGCGAGGTTGGTCCATAAGCTAAAACCCGTTAAAAACTAAAATGCAGAGGACAATGATCGTAGTATTTTGGAGGTTCAAATCTTGAACGAAATAATTCGCCAAACAACGAAATTAAGCGAAGTTGCAGAAAAGGGAAACAAGCTAGTGTCAGTGGTTCGGTGGTCGTACAATTGACAATCGCTGGAATAAGCAAGTGCTCAAGTGGAGACAGCGTATTAGTCAGCGCACCGTGGGACGTTCTCTGGCTTGATGGACTGATGGTCTGACAAAATTGTGGCCCACCTTGATAGAGCCCTATGCCCAGTAGTGGATAGGCACAGGCTGATAAAGAAGAAATTGGCTACGTTAAGAATAGTATAATAGAAAGTTCAAAATCGCATCAAAATCGGTTTCAGAGGCTCTTTAAAGTATATTTTGGTAGTGGTCCTGCGTACAATTCAGGCGTTCGATGTCCGTTTGGACGTAAGTTTGTTTAAAGACAAAGTGTTTTTTCAGGATTTGGTTAATTTGTGTTCATTTATGCTTGACTGGATCCCCGATACGGAATACTAGTGTACAGGGCCGGCGGATAATGTGGGTATAGTGGGTAACTCTATCCATTCGGAATTTTTCGAATGGGTCCTCTATCCACTCGGATTTTGACGAAAAGTTACTGACGTTACCAGACATGGGGATTTCCTCGTCGTTCGATAAATCCATGTCTAGACGCATTTTCTTTTTTTGTATCTTATTTTACTTAAAATTATATCCCGGCCTCATTGTTATTTAGTGCCATTGTCTAATATAAGCTAATGTACGGTACCTACCTATTGATAGGGATATCTATTGAGTCCCAATGGACAACTGTACAGAATTAAAATCTAACAAATTGAATAGATCATCCGATCAATTGTAGTTCAATCACAATTAATGTTTGTACCAACGCATGAAAAGTTCATAAAAAAAGAATTTAGAAAAAAAATTTACCTAAGTTTGATAGACTATAACTTTTTTTATTTCTGTACGAATGTAATGATTGTTGTTTTAATTAATAGAGTATTTCATAAAATATGAAAAATTTAACAAGTACACCTTGTCACTGAAATTTCTAAGTTTAAACCACATTTTTGGAAAATTGCACCCAAAATTCCCATATGTCATGTTTACAAGCTTTACAAGCTTGACAAACTGCAGCAAATTCAATTAAAATCGGTTTATTTATTCGCATAAAACCATTGTCGAAATAAATCAAGATGTAATGTTTTCTTTATTTTGTTATATACAAAAATTTTAAAACAAAACAAAAGAAAATAAGCTCACAGAGCTCAGATATATTAATATTGTTACAAAAATGTTTTTGAGCTCTCCTAGCTATAAAATATTAGGATCACATAGCTTTCGAGCTCATGAACACATATTTTTGAAAAATATAGGTATTTATATTTTTGAGTTCAAACTCAATAACGTATGAACAATTACATTTTCGAGCGATTCGACTTCGAAAATAGCGGGAAGTTTTGGGGATGGCCCACAGGGTCAACCGTTTTCCAGATTTTATTCCTATAAAATTCTCTTGTTTATGAGTCTTTCCTCTCGGCCAACTACCCACTCGGGCCTAACACCTGCCAGCCCTGCTAGTGTAGCCTAGTGATTGCGACGTAATTATTATTTGTTCAATTATTTATACATATAGTTTAAGGACACGTCATTTTATACGTCGGCGCTTCAAAATCATTCTCAAAAGTAGCGGTTGTCCCTTACGCCAGTTAACATTGAAATCATGAATGTTATTAATAATGTAGAAGAAATATTTGCAAACCTGTAACTCTTGCAAAGAGTTCTGTATGTGCTCTTGCTGGCTCCTCAGCCTCCGTGGCAGCGTGAAGATGGCGTTAAACAGCCTTAGCATTAACCACACCAAGGCTGTTAGCACCCCATATGTCACCATCGCCTTGCCCATCGTCCAGTAGTCGACGCTTACTTGCTGATGCTTCATGTTTGTAATTAGATCTCTTTGCAGTACGTTTATACAATTGGTTTCCTTCCAAAACCGGCCGGCGCTTCGTGCAAAAACCCCTTTACTTGCTTTTGAAATAAATTTAAATGTTTGTTTGTATGTATCAGAAGTAGGTACTTAATAGGTAAATAGTATCGACGTGTGTAAGAAAGGACGGAGAAAGTTCGACTGTGACCCATTTCCCATGACTATAATGTTGACGTATGTCTCGAATTATTGATGAGACAGTTGTAGGCAACTGGTGAGTATTTAGTACATAGAGAAAACCGCCTGTTTTTCTTGAATTTTCAGTTTATGTTGTCGAGCTCGACGTTCCATATAATAACTCAATGTAGTAGGCATTTGAATAATCTTAAAAACATGTAAAGTATGATACGTGGTCATGTACTATGTTTATATACTCTACTGTTTTTAAGTTAATTTACCAACAGTAAAAATAACTTTGTAATACAATTTATACAATCTTACTTATTTAGTTCATAGCGCCGAATATGCACTTTAACATTCTTTTTCGGTTCCCAAACAACATAAAATAACTAATTATGTTGATTGGGAACCGAAAAAATAATGTTCGAAAGATTTTTTTTATTATTAAAGGTGGCAGACGGGCAAGCGGCCCACATGGTGGGTAAGTGGCTAGCGCCGCCCATGGACACCTGCAACACCAGTAGGTATGCGGGTGCGATGCCAGCCTTGCAGAATCCAATTCACAGCTTTCTTGAAGAACCCCTTGTTTGGGCCAGTGTTAACGATCTCGTCGCTATACAGAATGTAACGGATCCATTCTTGAAGTAGGTAACCTACGTATTTTCTTCGTATTTAAATTTAGCAAATTTGTATGGAAAAAATGGTAGCAACTATTAAAAAAGCTTTGCAAAATTTCACGTAGAAACATGAATTGAATCCACGGTTCAGGCCTCGGGAATGTTATACCCTGTATAGTAAATTAGTATAGAATATATGCTTATAGGAAAGTATCTAATTTTTGAATATGTTCTGCAAAACTAAGTAGTTTAATCGCATAGTATGACAGAGAAATTAATACTGAAAGTATTTATAATGATAAAAATAGATAACAATGACAATGTTCCGAACACCAGAAATCGATAAATCGATGGTGACACGCGCGGGTTGTTATTTGCCACAATTAGTGTCGGACCATGGCTAATTACGAACTGTGACTAAGTTTATTATTCGCTTATTAGATCAATGTTACAATAAATTAACAGACATAATTAAGTCTCTTTCTGTTTGATAAGAAGTCGTATTTATACTCAACTTAAAAAAGAGGTTCTTTATTCTACCCGTATGTACAGTACTCGGTGGTATTCATGGCACAACGTGAATGAGATGAACGATCGTGTCGGTTATTTTCGGTCATGTTTTCGCTTGATGGGTCAACATAGCGAGGTGGTTTGGTTTGCTGTTACGACGCGTCATATAGTCGTGAACAGCTGTATACACAATTTTCTTAAAAATACAGGATTCTATTTACGAGTAAATGCATTTTTTTTAAAAATAATCATTGCCACCCAAAGAATGTTTGGAGATTGTTGAGAAGAAATTCTTAAGGAATGATAGTGAACAGTCACCATATTTCCAGACTAGACTTTGTTTTTTTTTAGTTGAATTAACTATTATGAACTGCACAGCCGTTTTGTTTCCACGCCCACGGTTCCAAATACAGTTTACTGTATGGGATTAGTGACTGGAGTTTTACAGGCCAGTTCTGTACAAAAATACTACTACTATACTGTAACAGCCTGTAAAGAGGAGAAAGAGTTCAGAGTGCATTTATAGTGATTATGGCATTTGGAGAGTCACGTCAATGCCATAAACCGAGCCATAATAAACTATTCAATTTTTAGGAAAGACTAGATAGGTATAGGCTTCTACAACTAGAGGGTATTCTGGAGTAAATGTAGGAGTAAAACCAGGAGTAGCAGATAAGATTTAGACTAAACAAAATTAAATAGAGGTAATGGCGAATTCAAAAGAAAGATTGCACCTGATGCGATTGGATGGTTATGGACGATGGGAGACAAAGGAAAGCGTGTGTGACGACGTACCTATATTATTTAATTTCATAAATAAATACGCCAAAGAAAAGTTGCATCCTATCTTAAAATTTCAGTCCATTATCCACCTATTTTGTTTTATTACATAAATAATTTCAATTTACAACACGCGTGACTTACAACACGCGCACTTTGAGGACAGACGAGAAGATCGCTGAGCTGGAAGAGGAGATAGGCAAGTTGCACTGGGATATATTGGGGTTATCAGAAATCCGAAGAGAGGAGGAGGACACGATAACCCTGAAGTCCGGCAACTTGTTCTATTACCGGGAGGGCGACCAGCAGTCCCAAGGTGGTGTCGGGTTTATCGTCCACAAGTCCCTCGTAAATAATGTTGTAGCCATCACGAGTGTGTCGAGCAGGGTCGCGTACCTTATACTCAGAATATCCAAGAGATATTCGTTGAAGGTCATACAGGTCTACGCACCGACCTCGGCACACCCGGATAACGAAGTGGAAGCAATGTATGAGGACATTAGTAGAGCCATACATGCTTCGAAAATACACTACAATATTGTTATGGGGGATTTCAACGCGAAACTGGGCAAAAGAGGCGACGATGAGTTGAGAGTGGGGCAATTTGGATGTGGGCACCGGAACCAGAGGGGCCAGAGGCTGGCCGATTTTCTTGAGAAAGAGGGACTCTATATGATGAACTCTTTCTTCAAGAAGCCGCCTCATAGGAAGTGGACCTGGATGAGCCCCGACGGTTCCGTTAAAAATGAGATAGACTTCATTATGGCCACAAAGAGACAAATATTCAATGATGTCTCCGTGATCCACAGGGTGAAAACCGGCAGTGATTACCGAATGGTTAGAGGCACATTGAATATAAACGTCAAGTTGGAAAGGTCCCGCCTGATGAAGTCTACGCTCTGACCTACTGCTGCCCACATACAGAATCCCGAAAGCTTTCAGCTTGAACTGTCAAGTCGCTTCGATTGCCTAGAGGATTGCGTTGCAGTGGACGATATCAACAACAGGTTGGTAGAAACTGTCCATACGGTGGGGTCTAAATTCTTCAGACATCGTCGAAGAGATGGACCCCAAAAGCTCACCGACCACACCCTCGACCTCTTGTCGGAACGACGTTCGATGACACTGCAGACTCCTGATGACGGGGAAGCATATCGGCAGCTCAATAGACGGATTCACCAGTCCTTGCGACACGACATCCGTCTCTTTAATACTAATCGTATTAAGGAGACGATAGAGCGGAATAAAGGCTCCAAAGTGTTCGCAAGAGACTTATCTATTGGGTAGAGCCAGTTGACGAAGCTGAAGAGGGAGGACGGCAGTGTCACTTCCGACAAACAAGAGATACTGAGGGAGATCGAGAAGTTCTATAGACAGTTGTATACCTCGGTCGCTAAACCCGTTGGCAACTTGGCCAAAGACCCAAGAGCCAAGTTGACCCGACACTATACCGAAGACATCCCGGACATCAGCCTGTACGAGATTAGGATGGCCCTCAAACAGCTTAGAAACAACAAGGCGCCGGGTGAGGACGGAATCACTTCAGAGCTTCTGAAAGCGGGTGGAACACCGGTACTGAAAGTCCTTCAGAAGCTCTTTAACTCCGTCTTGCTCGAAGGTATTACGCCGGAGGCATGGAACGGAAGCGTGGTGGTGCTCTTCTTCAAGAAAGGCGACAAGACCTTGTTGAAGAACTATAGGCCCATCTCGCTTCTGAGCCATGTTTATAAGCTGTTTTCGAGGGTTATCACGAATCGTCTCGAGCGCAGGTTTGATGACTTCCAGCCTCCCGAACAAGCCGGTTTCCGAAAAGGCTATAGTACCATAGACCACATCCATACGCTGCGGCAAGTTATACAGAAGACCGAGGAGTATAACTTGCCATTATGCTTAGCGTTTGTGGACTATGAGAAAGCCTTTGATTCGATCGAGACTTGGGCAGTGCTACAGTCCCTCCAGCGGTGCCATATTGACTATCGGTATATCGAAGTGTTGAAGTGTTTGTATAACAACGCCACCATTTCAGTCCGAGTACAGGAAGGGAGCACGGAGCCGATTCCATTGCAGAGGGGTGTGAGACAAGGAGATGTTATCTCTCCGAAGCTCTTCACCAATGCGATGGAAGACGCTTTCAAGCTCCTGGAATGGAAAGGACTCGGCATCAACGTTGATGGCGAATGCATCACTCACCTTCGATTTGCCGACGATATCGTGGTCATGGCAGAATCGCTGGAGGATCTTAGCACAATGCTCGGAGACCTCAATCGAGTTTCCCAACAGGTGGGCCTTAAAATGAACATGGACAAGACGAAAATCATGTCGAATGTCCATGTCGTGCCCACCCCAGTTTCAGTTGGGAGCTCGATTCTCGAAGTTGTTGACGAGTACGTCTACCTAGGTCAAACGGTCCAACTAGGTAAGTCCAACTTCGAGAAAGAGGTCAATCGACGAATCCAACTCGGCTGGGCAGCGTTCGGGAAGCTACGCAGCGTCTTCTCGTCCAAAATACCTCAGTGCTTGAAGACGAAGGTCTTCGACCAGTGTGTGTTGCCAGTGATGACCTACGGCACCGAGACGTGGTCTCTGACTATGGGCCTCATAAATAAGCTCACTGTCGCACAGCGAGCTATGGAGAGGGCTATGCTCGGGGTTTCCCTACGTGATCGAATCAGGAATGAGGAGATCCGTAGACGAACTAAAGTCACCGACATAGCCTCTCGGGTTAGCAAGCTGAAGTGGCAGTGGACAGGGCACATAGCTCGAAGAACCGATGGCCGATGGGGCAGAAGGGTTCTCGAATGGAGACCACGTACCGGCGGACGAAGCCGAGGACGTCCATCTGCTAGATGGACAGACGACCTCATAAAAGTGGCGGGCACCCGCTGGCTGCAGGTCGCTGCCGATAGGTCTAAATGGCGGACAATGGGGGAGGCCTATGTCCAGCAGTGGACGTCTAAGGGCTGAAAAAGAAGAAGAAGAAGAATTTCAATTTTTAGGCGTGTGTTGTCGGTCGTCTTTATATTACTAGTGTGAAGGTGGTGCTACACCACCCCATCTGTTCCCGTGGGAGTCGTCGGAGGCGACTAAGGGATAATAAGCCGTTACCACACACCCTAGGGAACTACATCACGTTTAAAAGAATGGACTCGCCAACCCGCTTGGTAAGGATGGCATTTTAAGGCCACACATCCCTTATACACAAGACGTTATGTATAAGGACGAAAAAAGGACTGGTTTTATGGTTAGAAAGAAATTTAATATTTAAAGTAGAGTCAATTTAATAGGCCAATTTTGACAAGTGTCAAACTGGTTGTGATAGTGAGGTAATCTAACAGAAATTATCGATTAAAGACAAAAATCGATATATAAGTCGTAATATTAGTGAATCGATTTTAGTGTTCATAAAAAAATAATTCTCCAGTAATATTTTTAAAGTATACACAGCATTAGAAACCTTGTACACATTCCACATGACCTCAAAGTTAAGTGTAATTATGGGAAATATAATGAAACCAGATTATATATGTAATCAATTATTATTTATTAGTTGGAACTATCAGATTCGTTGAAATTGCTATCGTTGCTATTATTATCAATTCTTAAATCACATTAAAAATCTTCCATTATATTTTTTTTGTTTTTTCTACTACTTTCTTCCAATCATCTTTGGAAACATTTGTACACGCAGTTTTTTATTAAAAATGATATTCCACCAGAAAATATGCCTGCTTTTTTTAATGAACATAAATGTTTTTTTCTAGATGAATACTCTTTTCACAATAATAGATAACCATAAATGTGGTTGCGAATTGCATCGGCATTAAAACTATCGACATAGACAACTGGCATAATTCTTTTCCTTTTTAATTTCAGATATAGTTTTAATATATTAAATGAGGTATAGATATGTTAATTTAATTACATATATCTTTTTAATGTATTTACTAATTAATAATTGTACTTATTTAAATTATGTCAATTATTTAATAATTTTATTGTTTTGAATTTGTTTATTTATCGTAACGGTAATTTTCTTCGATATTCCTTTCCCTCTACAAGTTACTTCGATTATAAAGATCACATCCCTATTATTAAAAAAGAAAAAATGTGGACAGGCGTAACCTTGTAGTGGGGTTCGAATTACTTGAAATATAAATTGATAATGATGTTTAGCAACCAAATTAACCTTCGACTTATTAAATTTGATATAAAAAGACAAGTTTATATTTTTTTATTAAAAATGTTACATATTTTTAGTGTTGGGTAATAATGCATTTATAAACTTAAATTGATTTATGGGACTGATGCAAAGTTATATCGTCACGAAGTCAATGAAATGTCAAAAGTGGCCTATTAAATTGACTCTACTTTAGGTTTTAACATTTAGACAATAGCTTTAGAGAAGATAAGAGAGAGAAAGAGAATACTTCTATCTAGAATTCCTCTATGACAATGTAAGTTATTCTGTTGTTCTAAAGTATGAATTATACAGCAGAAAATAGAATATTAGGTTGTTGTGTCAGTACCATAAATATCAGCTTATTGTATTTCAGTTTTCAAATAAAAAGATGTTTAAACTTTTTTCTTTTTAATGTTATAAACCATTTACATTTCTTACTAAATGCTAACAAAATCAACAAAAACAAACTGAAGTGAATTTATTAGGATAGCTAAAAACAATACAATATAATCGTGAATGTATGAACAAGTGTGCGAAATATATACATACAGTACTTGGCATATCGGAAATAAGATAGAGAATATCCGTAATGATCGACTATTATAGGCTCTATATATTACATTACATTTAGAATTAATCGATGTAATCCTGAACTCCGAAACCATATATGATTATGATTCTTAGTTTACCGACAAGAAATGTACTGTATCCTTTTATATAAAAAGAATTGGCGCTTTGTATTTAACAAATAAATGGAAATAAAATAGCGAAAATTAAAAAATAGATCTAAAAAGGACGTAAATTTTAACTGAATCCATGGATTCAGTTAAATTCTACAGTTGTAAAGGACAACTTCTGTCTGGATGTGAGTCAACTTCCGAATTCAACTTCGGAATCTAGTGGACCGATTTTGTTGCGGTTTCTACTGATGTTATTATTATTATCTAGATAGTATAGTATATCGTAACAATTGTGTGTCATTTAGACGCAATGACAAACTGATTGAACTATCTATATGTAACAAACTGATTTCGAACTCGGTTTCCAAGCAAAGACGCGTGCAAATGCTAGAAGAGTCAGGCGACTGTGAATAACGGACAAGGAAAAAGTGGAATAAAAACGGAATTGTCACTTTCTCATTTATGACGTGCTGTATACATCGCCGGGTACTATAATATAATAACACAGAAAAATTATTGCGTCGTTTATTGATATACTTATTATAAAAGGCCTTGACAGTAAGACCTTGTGTTGTCTTGACTTTCTTGCTACACAATGAAAGATCTTTTATTGCAAGTACAGTCGGCAACAAGCCAATGTACATAAGACATTTGAATTTAACCCTTGTTCTCAGCTTGTTAAGGTGCTTATGGGTTTAAGTTGTCCTGTTGCGATCGTTTATTACTTGTAGGTACCGTCAATGAATTCACTCGATTGAGATAGATGTAACATTTAATTTCCAATGTTTTTATCCAACTAAATATCAACTTTTCTTCTTTTCTATTTCAAACATGAGATCTATATTTTGACATCATTATTACTGTCAATTAAGAATACGCTGGGATAAATTGCTCTT
The DNA here is from genome assembly GCA_914767545.1 of Sesia apiformis. Classification (NCBI taxonomy): domain Eukaryota; kingdom Metazoa; phylum Arthropoda; class Insecta; order Lepidoptera; family Sesiidae; genus Sesia; species Sesia apiformis. The sequence continues at coordinate 16,805,921 of OU611953.1, forward strand.
AATTAAGTGCACTTATTCTTAGTTTTTGCACATTTTACCGTATACTATATTAAAATAACTTTGTCTAATTTGCACGCCTAAAGTGTCCAATGTGACGATCCGGCTGTATCTACTCACTGCCCGTTTCAAGTTCATTGCAAATAATAAATTAAATAAAAACATGGCAAGAGATTTAGGGTCTTTCTCATCATCTTCTGATAAGGTATTAGGCGGTATCAGTTAGGTTTAATTGGTAGATAAATTTATCTATCAGATTGTTAACGGGAGGTTGTGAGAAAGGGCTTTTCTTACAACCTCCTGATATGTTATCAGAAGGTGATGGTGAAAAAGGCACTTAATAATTAATTAATTATTAGTGAGCACTTAGGACTCATAGATAATGCCATTACTAACAAACTCGGTAGTTCAATATAAAGTATGTTGTATGAACGTTCGCACATTTGTTCTTCCCTACAATACACATTAATATAACTGGCTACTTGCCGAGTTGCTCTTGAAATCACAGCTGAGTATTGGGTAATTTACAAATTACAAGCAATCTTACATCGTAAATACTATGAATGAAAAACAATGGTGTGAGGTATTGGCCAATCAAGTGTCTGAACAAATACATAATTCTGTGCAGTTCGTTATCACTTTATTCAATAGATAGTTAGGTGTAACCAACCGGAAATGTAACATTGTATAACAAAGTAGTTCTTTCAGTTAGAAAACGAATATAAATATTAAGATCATCTTTATAACTTGTTTACTAAATGTAAAACAAGTTTGCATTCGTTCCAATGCTGGGTTGGCCAATGTTTTCAGAGTACCATTATACAAGGAATTTCTTTGTACAAATAGGCTACAGTACACTACTTTGAAACAAAACATAATGAAAACAAAATTCTCATGAACCGTTGAGAATATAAATAAAAGTAAATGTAACAGAAATAAACCATCACCACTAACAATATAAATAAAACTTTTCTATACTAATGACTGCGAAATAAATTAATTTGCAAAAGAGAAATATCTATAAAAATCTCAGGTAGATTTTATTACGCTATGTATGTATTAAACTAACAAAAGTGTACAGATATGAATGGGTATATATGCAGGTACTTAAGATATGCAATGTAAATGAAGTACCGTCGCGGAAAAAGTTAATAATAGGGCGTGTTTAAGAAAATAGATATTTATTTTATATAGGGGCTATCAGGGTAATTAGATACGGTGTGTTGGAATCTGAGCCTGTATCAGTGACTTCCTACTAAAGTATAGAAACTATGAGATAATGAGATCTGCAGTAAAAAAAATATCATGAGAAAAAACACGTGTCCAATAATAAAATGAAGCACCTCTGGGATAATATTAATCTCTCTAATGTTAATTAATTGTAATAAGTAATTGAAACGGATTTTATAAATTAGCACAGTTTTACTTTGTTCCCAGTCATAGAGATGTGTGCTTTCGTTTTCGACTTTGGTTTTCGTGATATTCATATTTTTTAAAGTTGGACAAAGAGAAATTACATTTTCGGATTTCATTATGACGAAACTAGAATTCCGTAGTGTCACTTAACTATGGTCAGTTATCTACATTTTTAAACCCTTAAAAAATTATAGACGCAACATTTAGAATCAAAATCAAATATCGCCATTTTCAAATTATGAAGATATTTTTTATGTGTCATTATATTAATTAATATGTGGTGACGTCAATTTATTCGCCAAATCCGTAGCTTTTTAATATTTGCAACATTGAATAACGTATGGTGAGATCAAAAGGGAAATACGGCGAAATAGTGGATTTATTCAAAACAATTAGAATCCAGATTCATAAAACTACTCGGAAGATTAAAAAAATATTTTGTTTCAAGTTAAATTTTTAAATTGGATTTTACCGAAATCTTATTTGACTCATGTTTTTTATTTTATATTCTTAGGTATCTGTTTTAGTTTCTTGTTCGGTTTTTAATTCGATATCCCATTGATGGACCCTTTTTGCTCAAGCCCACAAATGTTGGATAGAGCACTATTTTCCGTGACGGTACATAAGATAACAGAAATAATATCATATAGGGATTAATATTTTTTAAACTTTGTCTTTATATTTTTTCTTTGTCTTTGTAGAATATTCTCTTCGTTCCGGACGAATATTACGCCTTACACACAATGATAATAAGATCCTTTTAATTCGGAAAATATACATAAACAATTGTTGTGCAAATAATGAACATAATAATGTTCGATTAAACAAGGCGATATAATTTTTTAGGAATTATACAGGATGTTACAGAAATAGTCCCGAAGATCGAAACCATGGATTTTGTTTAGGTATATTTTGTTGTAAAAAAATCTGCTATTATGTACAGAAAAAAAATCATGCACAAATTAAAATGTTGGATTTATTTTGTGAAAACATCCATATTTTCCAAAAAAAAAATTGAATAAATATCTATGTGAAACTTTCATGTCCTTTAACAGAATCATGAATGGTTTCAGTAATCGGAAATATAGACGGTTTCTAAGATATCAAAACTTACAGAAGAATTTCTTATTTATTTTTACTTGTGATAATAACATATACCCATCAATTTTCATTTACGATGAAACTGTTCGCCTCACAACTTGTAAAAAAAATAAATTTTGTACCTAGCAATCGTCGGTTACATCCTATATATGAGTACAATGTCAATGTATTTTAGTTTAGATGAATGCAACGTCGCAAAAATAAAGCGGACCAGTTATTGACATAAATTAGACTATTTTTAACGATATTACTAGAATGTTTATGAAGTTTTTAAGATTACAAATTGTGTAGTACAAAGTTCCAAGTCATCAATATGAAAAAAAAAATCGATGACAATGACTATTTTTCTCAAATATCATATTTTATCTTGTTAACTTAATCAATAAAGTCTTTTAATTTAGTTAATAAATGTAATTAGAAACAAAAGTAATACATTTTTATCTCCTACCAACAATAAGAGAGATATGACATTGTGAATAAGAGAATAAAATAGAGGGTAAATAATAAAACTAAGTAAATATCAACTCTAAGATGTTGAACACACATTAAGGTCTTTTATAGTGGACATGTGGCGACCGTCGTAAAAGAAATATGTGGTAACAGATTTTAAAGGGAACATTTTTTTTTTAATTTATGCAGTACTACTCATTAAATAATCTCAGTGGTCCGTCATAGTATTCCCGATCGTGACAACAAACGCCGAGATATATATGATATTGAGTGGTTACAACGTAACGTGATGAAGTCTGGAATAAAAACATCGACAAAAATACAATGCTATCCAGAGGCTTGAGCCCTAAAGGTTGCAGGTGAGGTGGGATTCTGTTAATTTTCTTTGGTTTAAAATTATATTAGGGCCTTATCTATGAAATTACTGTTTGTCCACAGTGGCCACTTTGATATTATTTATCTCGAGTTTGGCTTGGAATTCCAAATTGAAATTAATTTCAATTTAAATCTATGACATTCTTTTTCTAAATCAGTTACTCACTCGTTTTTCAGTTAAACGACTTTTTGATTAGATATCATTGCGTTTGCGACCATGGAAAAGTTAAATTTTCGCGTTAGTTTCTATCGTGGTAGCAACGGAGCGCAGACGGCACGCAATATCAACGATGTGTACGGACCAAACACTGCAAACGAACGCACGGTGCGTGTTTGGTTTGCTCGTTTCCGTTTTGGAAATTTCGACCTCAAGAACAAGCCCCGTAGGACGACAAGGACAAGGACGACCGGAGACTAAAGTCGATAATGACGAATTGAAAGCAATAGTGGAAGCGGACTCATCACAACCACGTCTGTGTTAGCAGTAGCCTTCGGCGTAAGTGATACTGATTCATTTGTGTCATAATCGGGAAGTGAAGAAGCTCGGAAAGTTACCCACCGTACGAGCTTAATAAAAGATAGCTGCAAACATGCGTCGAAGCTTATCTTACTTTAGTGAACCTGCACAAAAATGAAGGGATTCTGAATCGTATTGTCACTTGGTTTGAACCAGGAGACACAACCAAACAACATCAACCACCAAACCCCACCAAACACCAAACGTAACTGAGTGAAAAGAAGCTCATAGTGACTGTATGGTGGTCTTGTGCCGGTATTATCCACTACAGCTTCTTAAGTTCTGGCGCAATTAATACAATATGTACTGTGAATAATTGCAAACGATGATGGACAAGCTTGCTATCAAACAACGGAGTCTGTTCAATCGCTATAGTCCACTGATATCATGATAACCCATGATAACGCGTCCACGCCGTCCATGATAACGCTCGCTCACACACTGCACGACAGTCTCAATATTACAGGAGCTTCGACTGGACACTCTTCGTCACGCACCGTACTCGTCAGACCTTACTTATTGCGGGGAGAAAATTGAACTTCGATGAAGCATTGAAAAACGCCTCCAAAGAATTTATCGATTCCCGTCCCCAGGAGTTCTATAGTAGAGGCATCGAGCAGCTTCCATTAAAATGGCAAAAGTGCATTGATAATAATGGATAATACTTCCATTAATAATTTTCATACAAAAAAAATTATTTGATTTTTTCCATATAAAACGGCAATGGTAACAACGTTTATATTCCATATAAACGGTAACTAGTTAATGCTAATTATGAAACTGAATGAAAATGATTTGGGTAGAAACAAAAATAATTATATTACGCGAAATGCGGATATTGAGCAATATGTTTCTATTACGAGTAAACTAGTGTAAATCAGTAATTAATTTGAAAAAATATTTCGCACCAAATGGGGTGTCCATGCGACGGTCGCACAATGCATGTATCGTATTAGCCAATGGAGCGTTCGAACAAATACAAACTTTTTTGCAAGCGCGTTATTAATATATTCAATAGGCGGTTAGGCGGGGTCAACCGCAAATACCATGTTGTAGAACAAAGCCCTTTCAGTTGGAAAACCGAATATAAACGTTAATTTCTTCGTAACAACGTAGTCACGGGCGCATAGTTTGTAATTGTGCGAATGCTTTAATGGCTAATGATTTAGTCTTAAACATTGATACATATTAATTTAAGACACTTCGCTATAATATACAAAACTAGCATAGAAACTATTAAATATGTGTCTCAATATATCTACATAGAAAGTGATATAAAAATTGCTAATTACGCTTATGATATTTATATAAATAGAATCTGTACATTTTGGTATCAAGTGGCCCGGCGTTAGGGTTACCAACCTCATTATACACGGTTAAATGCAATTTCTGTTTTATGGAGTTTTATTTATTTATCTCTTTTAACACTAAATTTATTTTTTGAAAACTAACATCTTTGGTTTTACGATTTTTCAAAATTAAGCACTTTTTTTTCAATTAAACCACTAACTCTAATAGTAGCGGTAATATTAGCAGCTGTTTAAGAATGGAGTGTACGGCGTTGCAAATACTAAATAGTACAGAGTAACAAAGTCAGAGACTTCATTACATTAAAAAAATTAAAAAAAAAGTTGGGGAAAATTTAGTTCAAAAATGTGGTTGAACAAAATTTATTAGTCTTATTGATAGAAAATTAGCGTTAATAGAGTGTAGGTATTTTTTATTAATTAACCCTATATAATGTAGTACATATTGTACTATATTGTGGTCTGGCGTACTATCTTACTTAATTAACGGAAGTAACAAGAACGACCTACATATAAACCTTGAGGGTTTCAGTAATTTAAAAATTAGGAGTTTCTTTAGGCCACAAAAACAAGTGAAAACACAGGGTTTATTCGAGAATGTCCCGAAGCATGTAATGATGGATGCTGCTCACGATTCCGGGTCAATTGATTCTTTTTTTTTGTAAAAGTATCAACGTCATATTTAGCAAATATGTATGAATTTGATAAAATTTATATTTGATTTTTGTGTGGAAAAAAAAGTTTTATTAATTTTTAATGCCAATGACCTTAGAAAGATGCACAAACAGATTCCATATTTTCAGACTTCGTTAAAGTTCGGACACCTCGTATAGTAAGCGAAACAATATTTTGCCACGTCATTGTTTTTATTTACTTCAGACAACATTAAATTCATTTAATGTAATTATTTTAATGAACTTGAAATGGAGGGAAAAATTAAACAGAGTCAGTCTCCGTTTTATAATAAATTAATTATTAAAATAGTTTAAATTTTGAGTGAACTAATGTTTATAATATATTTTTAAATGTTAATAATTTGACTAAGATTGCAAAAAGTACAAAAATCACGTTTTTATTAAAAAAAAAAAGAATTAAAATCGTATTTTTAAAATTTTTCTACATTTCCTTAAAAAATACTAAATTTTTTCAGGTAACGTATTATATTTCTTCACATCTTCGTTAGCAAAATAATATATTTAAAAAAAGTTGGCAACCCTACCTCATATCTGGCGGCCATTTTGTTTTTCTAGACGACAAAATGGGGGACCGTTGGTGCTATAAATACAAACAGTGGAACACTTGAACCGAATTGTTCTATATCGTGTTAGGCCCCACTATGTTTAAAAAAAATTGCCTGTCTTTTTACTTTTACACGTTTATTTCCATTCTACAACACAATCACAGCGACGGAAATATACGACGCGTATCTATGTTATTGCTTTTCGCACACAATCATAATTCTAACTCCATAATATGCAAGGCAGATGGTGAATTTGGTAATAATCTGAAATTTTGGACAATATAACGCCATATCAAACGTCATATAACGCCATATCATGACGTCATATCACATTACGGGGTGTGCCACGCTGTAATTTACGCTCAAGGCATATTTTGAAGGCATTCCTTTATTTGAGTCCATGCTTGTAGGTTCTGAAAAGTAAAAATATATTTTAGTATCTTACAATTAAAATGAACACGAACTTGTCATTGTGAAAACATGTAAATACTGTCTGTGTTAGACTTAATAAGGACTGTTAACTGTTAATAAGGAACTTAGACATATAGAATATTATTTTTTTTAATTTAAAATTGTTTTGACATTTTAGTCTTAAAATGGGATTGTTCTCAACGTCCATCGCCAAGCCCCCCCCCCCCCCCAACCCCCGGTGGCGTTAGGACGAAATTATATTATTTAAATTATTTTATTTAGTTTAAGCTGAAAAATTTTGTAGTTTATGTTTTATAAAAAGTAAACAGTTAAAAAACGCTATAATATGACTCACGAGCATAAAAATAATGTGTTCAATTCCCTGTCTTCTAAATTTTACCAGTAAAAATGAAATTACATATATTAATTTATTCTATGGCCTGTATATCCGGTGTCAGGCCAGTGGACGCGACTAAAATAAATATAATCACAACATTTATAACTAGATGTTTCACAGAAATTTATTTAATACGAAATTAATTTAATTAATCGATTCTATTATATGTAAACGTGAAAATCATAAGTAATAATATCGTAATAAAACACATTTTTTTATTGTAGCAACATTGGCTATGCCGAATAATAAATAGTTTAATTGTTTTATTTCCCAGCTTAATAATTTTTCGTCTAAATACTTTTATTTCAAAATTATTATTTTCGATTCATTTTACGTGTGATAGCTTACGAGTATAGTCTGTGGTATGACTCAGTGAACGTCACTATTTCTTCGCCCTCAACAATAAAGTATGACATTTGTCACATTGCAAACGTGTGAGTTTCCATTTCAGTTTTTAAATAATAAATAAAATAAATATAAAATGTTCCTGGGGAAAAATGTAACATTTGTTCCAGTAGCCGATCTTCATACTCCCTGTATTTTTATATCTCTTCTGTAATTTAATAGTTTGTTTTTTTAATTTAGCTAAATATGTCTTAACCACTAAACGCATTACTCTCCTGCCGTCTAAAACACACTGGCCGAAATAAAAAGTACTGGCTGGAAACTGTTCGACGAAAAAAAACCGACTGAAATTTAAAAAGGCTGTCAATGAGTACAATGAAAATGAGAGAAAAATCTAAGGCGTCGCACAGACGAGTTTTTCAGTTTTTGTTTTGAAAACGATCAATAGAGGACAATTTTGGAAGAAGTGACACGCCTGTCCCCTTCGACGTTGAGTCGGCCTTCTACTCTCGCCGGCCGCCGGAGCTCTGGTCCGACGCTCTTTGGGCGCTGGTGCTCTTGCTGGACGCCGCCTGTTGCGCCTGGTCTCCATCGCCCCATCAGACCGTCTAACAGTTTTCCGGCTGGCGGTTAGTCTTCACCGCCCTGGGCGTGCGACCTGCAAGGCGCCGCCTCTCCTGCGTCTAACAGTGAGTTTTTGGTGATAAGATTATATAACGAACACTTTTAAGGACTTTTGATACTACCGACTATTGTATTAAATTAATACTTATTAAATCTTGTGTTAGGTTTTTCTTGATTTATTACAAGCTACTGGAACAAATCTTTACCCTCTTTCTTTTCTTGTACAAGGCGTACCCCCCTTTATTTAGCTCTCCCATAAGGAAAGGCGACACATTGTTTTGAGTACACTTGATTGTCAAGAAATACGGAACTTGATAGGTGTGCAAACGTCAAATAAAAAAATAACACAGGGAACGGAGTATAGACAGCCAGCGGCGGTATGAGGCCAACAGGCATTCAAAATACTACATTTCAAATTACTATGAAGCATTCAAGCAGCAAAGCTAACAATGTTTGAGTATTTATTTAAAAAAATCTAGTAATAGATTCAATTATTAAAATCTGCATATGTGTTACTTATTATGAGTTACTCTTTTTTGTATTTATATCAGTAGAAAACTCTGTTTGTGGGAACGCCAATGTCGTGTTTCGTGATTTTAGTGATCTTTCAGATTTTTTTTCACAACAACTGTGATACTTGTGGCAAATCCGCCAATGTGGCAAAAGATGCACGATGTAGTACAACTCTTTAACTAATCATACAATTTTTATTTCTTCGACATATTAAAATTTAATGTGTTTAATTAGGGGAACGCGAGAGCATGTTTAGCGTAAGGAGCCCTTAAAATAAATAGATACTAATATTGATTATTTATTTAGTTTATTAAAAAGCTCTTCCCATTACTTATAAGAAAACTTTATTAATTTTTAACATCACCGAACAGTCAACAGTTGTGTTTTTAGTGAGCAAAATTATAATTTCATCAAAAAGAGACAATCAGTGGTGGAGTGAAATTATGATTTCGTCCTAACGGCCACGGTCCGGTAGCGGTTTTAGTGGTGGGCGATGGGAACAATCCTTAAAATGTGTATTTGATTTTAGTAGTACCTAACCCAAAATTTTAGCAGGTAAATTATTTGCTTCCTTGTGGAAGACGGGTAAGCAAATAATTTTTATTAATTTAAAATCAAGCTAGAACCTTGGCGTTTAGGATAAGAGTAAATTTTAAAGTACCCACCTTTTTAGCAGCTTTGACTTGTAACGTTATAAATGCGACGAGCGACTCGTGCAGGTCCTTGTCTTTTTGTTTTTGGAAATGTTCTATCTCTAACAAGGCTTTCTTGGTGAAGTCTCTGAAAGGAAGTGACAATTTTTTACTATCAATGTAGAAGTTCATTAGGTTTAGAACTGGCGAATTTTTCGTATTTACATAGAAATACACGCTAGAATATTACATATGGTACAACGATTTCCAAAATCCGTTGGAAAATGACCTAGATATATCTATTTAAAGAGACGACACAATATATACAATCCTTAAAAGGCCTTACTTTCCAATATTTAAAAGGGAGATTCGGCTCTATCGTATTTTAGAAAAAAAATAAACAAACGTAGTTTCGTGAACAATGTTCAACGATATATCGTTTGAATGTACTTAAATCTATCGTGACGTCACACGCTGCTCAGTTAACATCTAACTTTTCAAGACTGCGATTTCGTCATTTATAAAGATATCGTAAAAAAATCATGAGATATTTTGCTATTTTTCAAACATTTCAAAAATCGGTGTACTCCATCATAGACAACTACAGATGCAGAGACGTCAGCTTGATGACTTGTTTTAATTAGACTTTATCGAGATGTGGTGAGGCAGAGGTCACTGCACATTTGCACACAGAAGAGGCGCTTCTTGTAGCTCAGGGTACAGATATAAGCGGTTTTTTTAAATACTGCTCCTATATTACATAATTATTTGAAATATTATTCATTGATAATTATAAAATTGATGTCTGTCGGACGGCTATAGAATATCACCATCTCTTACCGTTAGTGTCGTAAAAGGCGAGTAAGGGAAAACAAAGCCACTAACTACCACAAGCACGGAGGAGTGGTGTAGTTTACCACCTCTAAAAGAGTGGATTCTGCTTGGTCAACGTGGCGTTCTAAGGCCATACAGCCCTCGTGCACAGTATAAATGTGCACGAGGAGGCAGGTTGCATGGCATACTCACTCGAGGTCCCGCCTGGCTTTCTCAATGGTCTCCCGGTCGAGTATGATCTTCTGGTCGAGCGCGCGCGTGGTCTGGTCGCGCACGATGTCGGGGTCCGTGGTGCCGAATATCCGCGACATCAGGCCCGATTTGCCGGCGGCAGCGCGGTTGCGCTCCGATATTCTGCACGATATTTATTTACACTTTTTTGTAAATTATTACAAAAGACGGAATTAACGCCTTACAGCATTATCACCCGGTCAACCTTTGGGCTGTGCAGGGCATTAAATGGTAGGGGGTGTAAATAAATGTAACAATAATCATACCTAAAACTGTTATAATACATATAAATGGCCCTGAAATAGGATAAAAGCCGAAAATAGGTAATTCAGCGTCGAGAGTTTTTACAATAGTTTTTTTTATAAATGATTTATAGTACAATTCTAGTATATCTTTAATTCTACGCGCGTCGCCCGAGCCTCGTCGCGTGCGCAGCGTAAGTGTCCGGTCTGAGTAATGAGTACTACGAATGTTGTAGATAGAACAACAAAATTTTACACATTTGTAACTTTATTTATGTTGTTACTAATCAAAATTTATTTTCTAAAATAATTTTATTTTTCGCTAGAACGGTTTTATATATTTTAAATTAGCTTGTGTGATTCAGGTGTTTCATTATTTTAGCGATACGTTGTACATCAAACTTGATATAATTAGTAAGTATTGCTTACTATTGCCATCGCAACTGGGTTTTAATTCAATTTATTTCTATCAGACACTGTCTATATTTTGTTAGTATATAGGTAATTCTTACAAGCTATGTTAAGTCAATTAATTACAAGTAGACAATGTCATACTTAACATAAATCAATACAATACACGTGCATACACAACACAATACATACATGTAAATAAATGTAGAGATTTTTGTTTTTTCTTTCTTGTTCACTTCTGGTTTTGGTAGAGGAATTTCTTTTCGTTATGTCATATACATACGCAACATATACATATAATAAAATCGTAATATAGCCGTGCCTTTACATGAAATATTTTTTGAAAAAGTCTGAAAGTAGTTTGCAGTGTAAAAAGTACATGTGATGCAGAGCCCCAAACAACATTTTTTTGAAATTTTTCTCGGTATGTTTGTCTGAACACGCATCACCACTGGTCAGAATTCAATGAAACTCGGCATAGTTGTAGCTTATGTGGCAGGTTAACATTTAGGGTACATGTTATCCTGATTTGTTACAGAGTGATTTGGCACCGCTAGCATACTATAAGTCCGCTCACCTATTATTAAGGGTGTCGTGTGCGTTCTCGAGCGCTCTCTGCAGCGCCTCGTGGTTGTGGCACAGTTGCTGTAAGGCGCGCGCATAGAACAGGTACTCCTTCAGCTGGTCCGCCAGCTGCTCCTCGTCTTCCGCCACCGAGTCTATACTGTCTGCTATTGAATCTACATAATGTTTAAATGTCATTACAGGGGCGGATTAAAGACTCACGAAGTCTGGGCTGTTTGCCTTAGGAAATACTTTTTCTAAAACGACATTACCGCCTAAGCGCCCATGAGCTTAGGTGGCAACTGACCTTGAAAACTGAAACTTTTGAATGACACTTTTTGAAATTGCCAGTCCGGAAGCAAGGGGGAACTAGTCCCAAAATTTCTAAAAAAAATATTCTTACACTTGTTCCTTTTCAAGACTACATAAAGCAACAAACTGGGTATATAGGAAGGAATATCTAAAAATGTAATTGTAATCTAAAACTTTTAATTTTTTTATGCTCTACTATAAAGTGTCTTACGATGGGGCCCTCGTAAACAGCGGGGCCCCGCTTGACAGGTCATAGCCCAGGGCCCTATTCTGACCCTGTTATTGTACGACCATAAAAGAAATAATAGTTGAGCCGTTTTATCTTGAAATTTGCCCTGTTATATATAATACTATCATGTTCGATATGTACGACTGTAAGGTGATATTGAATTACATATTACGTTGTAGATTTCTGTTTAATACTGCCTGTTTAATATCAAGAATGAATAACAATGGCTCAACAATTAAATATTGTGACTGTACAGTTGGAAATTCTGTACAGGCAGGCGTTAACATGACAATCTAGTTGACACTATGTTCAAACAAGTAGGAAAATAACTATACAGAATTAAATAAAAAATACCGGTAAGGTCTTAACATCGAATTCCTATAATTAAAACCAACAATTTTAATTCTAGTTTTTTGAAAAATTGATATTTTTGTTAAAAAATAAGTTTATTTAGTTTTCGCCCAGCTTGTTTCTTATTGTTTCAATTTCTATTTTTAACATTTGACAATGTTGCGTATTATCTCGCTTCATGAAGTGTTGAATTTTAAAAAAGTTTATAATAGTGGTTAATTTTCACTGAGGAAATCTAGTGATAAGTGTTGTAAACTGTAATGGAGTATTCAGTAACAATGGTGATGCAAATTTTTTTTTACCAAAATAATGCCCAGCTTTTTGCAGTCCATCGCCCATCTCTTTTTCTATGACGCTCCATTCACTAAAAAGTTTTCCGTAGTTGGCGTGCAGTTTACACAATGCGAAATTCTTCTCTATTATCTTTGACCTGGAAAATTAATTTTTATTTTAGAATGTGAAAAATTAATTGCATTATGCCTAATGTTTTCGTAATGTATCTATTTGCATTGCAAAAGTTTCCTTAGAAGGAAGGCATGATGCATGATGCATGATGTAGTCGTAAATCTACCAATGTTCTAGGACTTACAACTGACGTGTTATTACATCATATGTAAAAGGCCACTTTCTGAAAAACCTAAAACTTATTATTATGCATAGTCAGGTTCTAGTTAGGAAGTTATTTTTTATTAAAAATAAGCATTGGTAATGTTACCTAGTATAAAGAAAATTCCCTAAGTTGGTCTCTAATTGTTTCCCATAATTATTAACACCTTCTATCTCAGGATCTGGCTTCTTCAGTCTGATTGACACTGACAGTGACTTTAGCTTGTTCTCTGCTTGTAGTATATACCCTGAAATGATAACAAAAAGAGAAAAATAATAGGGGCGAATGGTCATGGTGAATGATTATTTCGTTATCTATCAACAATACTCTAAAAGAAGAATAATAAGAATAATTTAATCAGAAGTTCTAAAACTTTTTATTGTTTTGTCCCTTTACAAAGAAAAAAAATACAACATCTCCTTTTTTATAGAAGAGATGGCAGATTAATAGGTAGCCCACTATATTATGTATTAAGTGGTCACCGTTGTCCTTGGACATTGCAACACCAGGGAGAGGCTGCCGACTTTGCAAAATTCTGTTAGCTGCTTCCTTGAAAAAATCCATGTCGTGCCTGGACGCTTCTGACCGACTCGCGATCCCGCGGGACCCTCCCAAAGCAACGCCCTAAGCTGACGTCCGTTCTCTCTGCCGGTTTACCGGACGAGGGAGCCCTTAGGCTCATTGCGGTACATACTTTTTGCTCCTGGCTGAGCGCCTTCTGTTCGCCGTAAACTAAACATGTGCGGCGACTCTTAAAACATAGAAACTAAACTATAAACATAGAAATTGTTTAGACATTCCGAAAAAAAAAACTCCATTTCATAACTCAGTGAAAAATCTTCAGTACTTACTGATCTTTTTCACTTTCCATCCACAAATTTTGGGGTCACAGTATGAAGTGTGTTGGAGTAGCCCTCTGTTAAGGAAGTGTGGATGAACCACCTTTTAAGTGAAAGAACAAACAGGACAAAGCTGTAACTTTGCTAATGAGCATTTTACACTCGAGTCTTAAAGGTTCATTTGCGCCCACTCGGGACCGAGCATTGAGCGTTCAACCTTCACTGTTACAACACCCCTCAGATCAGTACTTTTTGGTATGCTTATATAAAACATTAAGCCAAAGCAATTTTTCAACATTCTATTTCCTTTCCTTCTTCTATTAAGAGGCCACCGGAGGATGAGTTGCCCATACAAACGCAATACAAAATAATTTATAATTAGTACATATTTCCACCATATTATGATATTATTCGGATTCGGATAGCATTTATCTGGGTTCCTGCTTCTTTTTTGATTCAAAATACTTACCTAAAACGAAATGTAAGCGAATTGCATTTTGCATGTTTATACGGCGTAAATGACATGTTTTCATCTTATTTGTTTCGTATTAAAAACATTAATATTTATAAAATGGTTCAAGCTATAACATAGCATATATTATCAAATTACGGATTACCAAATAAAAATTTAAATAACATTAAATTTTCATTCATCATTCTTGGTATTAAGGAACACGTCTAAATTTATAACAAATTCTGAACGACTGTAGTGCTATCACTCAACAGAGATAGCAATTCTATGCCGATTTTTGCACTCGTTTCGAATTGTAGTTGTGGGCTTCGTACGCCGGCCTCTTAAGCCTCTACCAACCCTTTACTGATATGTACTAATCAATCCAATATATTATAATAGTGGTAAATAACTCACCACTGTCAGTAATAGTCTCCCGCCAGCCATGCTCCTGTTGTAGGAAGTTAAGGAACTGATCATCGAAGCAAAGTCGTGGATGCGACGCCACTCGAAGTAGAAAGTTTTCGAGTCCCGCGCGACGACGCTCTACAAACTCCGGGTCTGTAGTATCTGATTTACGCCATGCGTATAACACCTGAAAATGATTAATAAAATATTGACAAATTTTAAGTGTAGTAACCGTAATCAGCCCTTTTATCGACAATTATTGGACATGGGCCTTAAAACGCCACGCTGCCCAAGTGGGGAGGAGAATGCCAAACTTTTAGTGGTGTAGTTAATGTGGTAGCAGCTTTATACCATAGTCAGCCTAGTAAAAAAAGCATGCACCATAATTATATTATGAAAGATTGATAATGGCTTATTTTAGAATATCTATATTAGGAATCAAAATGGCGACTGACAATGGAAACAAATCCTCTTGATTTTATTTTCTTTAAAATACCTTGTGTGGTTTATGAAGTTAAAGGGAATGTGGAGTACAATTAAAAATAGTATGAACATAGTTGGGGTTAAAGTACTTTAACCCCGTAAGAGATAAACAAAAATATGTGAAAATAAATACATGATTTGATACATGAACATTAATAATGCAATTTGTAACACATAAATCTGGATATGTCACACGAAAAAGATCCTTTTGTGCAATCAAGTTTAAATTTTTGAACTTACAATTCATCATAATTATCTGTGGATTTGTCAAACGATGTCATGCATGACATACAGTTGCATTGGCAATAGTCCTGATAGGGCAAGACCGAGGTGAAGTGCAATGTGGAGTGGGGCGAAGCACATTCCATTGAGATCTAAAGTATTGGTCCACTACATGTTCATACAAACATAAACTGTTTTGTAGGTCATTATCAACTTATTCAATAGGCGCTAACTGCAATATTGCATTGTAGAACAAACCTATCTATTCAGTTAGTGCAATGAAAATGAATTTTAAATTATTTATGATAGCAAAAAAGGCTTGTAATCATGTAAACACTCAGTTGTCCAACTTTATACAGATATTTCTGACAGGTTGTACTTAGGTACATACCCTCTTCTCTGGTAGTGGTGGTATGACTACATGTGGGTAGGTGACTTGCAGGTAGTCATGTATTTGCTCAAATTCTGTATATCTCCTCCATATTGTACTGATCTTGGATTGTACTAATTTATATTCTGGATCTGTCACCCTAGAAATTATTTAAAATTATTTTTTCATTTCACCCCAAGATTAAATTAATTTACTGATCATCAAGAGATGAGAAAAACAAATAATATCTAATTATTTTTCAGACAAAACATACATACATTTTACTTACATACTTTATAATACTTTTTACATATGTGATTTTTGAATACACTTAATGAGGTTAAAAGAAAAACAGATTTTTTTTTATTGGCCCATAGTCATTTACTTAGTAAAAGATTTAACAGTATTTTATTAAAATCTAAGCAAATAAACTGCTGCCTAATAATGTACTGACATATGTCACATTTTAGAATCTATTATTTGAGTAATTACAAAATTAGTTTACAAGATTAGAAGTTATATTTTATATGAAATATTTGACTTAATCATTTTATAACTTTATCTGGTCATTTTACTTAATTTACATTTTATTTGGTCATGTTCGGGGTTTAATACAAAGCTATACCAACTAAAGCTATACTAATACCAACCTACTAATTTAATCTAACAACTGAGTATTTTATTAACTAATATCACTTCATAACAAAAATGGATCCATTTACGTTTCAATGTTGCAATTAATGCCATTATAAAAACATGTATTGCAAAAAGACCAGGGTTCATTGATATATATCACAATATATTATTATGTCAATTGATATTTATGGTACAAAACTAGATATTTGGCAGATGCCACTTGGCAGAGGCACTTAAATTATTATACTGACATAAACAGAATTATGATTGCTGCCACTGATCCAACACTAAAGATTATAATTGTAATTTAGTTGAATGTTGAGTAAGTAGACTGATTATTTATTAATCTCAGACTCTTAATTTTTTGTTACTCTAATTTTATTTGTATCTTTTGTTTTGTTTAAGTCTATTAATCACACTCAAGGTTCCATGGTAACAATTTTTACACATTAAAACCACTTACAGGATGAAATTTGTATCTTTTTTATATACATAATATACAGGTTGTCTCAAAACTCAACATCAAGCGGGAACCAGGGAGTGGACCACCTTATGACTACTCCGAGAAAAATAAAAAAAATCAGGGTATTTTTTTATGATATAAGCATTTTGTTGAAAAACAGTAAAAAATTACCTCCTGTGTAATAATTTTAGGTGCTACAATTACAAATTTGCAGATATGACTCTGAAATTTTTGTATAAATAGGCTAGATAACTCTGCTATCAATTACAATCCAAAATAAAACCAGAACGGGTGCAGCTTTTTTTCAAAAAACATTGAATCGAATATTTTTCATATTTTGAGAAGTTATTATTTTCAGTTAACTTTGATACTTCATGGTGTAAAAAAAATGTACCTACACTACCATAGCCTGGTTCTCTGGTTCCTGCTTGACGTTGAGTTTTGGGACACCCTGTATATCAAATATTGGATATTCTGATATTTATTATAAACATTGGAGTTTTACGAACCCCGACAAAGGTCCTCTCCTGTAAAATTTGATTTTGTTGCCTACAATAAGTCAGTGGTTAGGGCTCTATAAGTTGGCTGCATCATCTTTCAATTTTAAAAAAGTGCTTATTTACACAGATAGCAGTAAATAAAACTCAGTTGCAAGATTAAGTTAGTAAGTCAGAATTAGGTGGTTTTGCATCAATAATAATTAATGTTATCAGTAAATAATAGGACTAAAAACCACATAACAAAAATTGCAATCATTTTCCTGTTATTGCCTAACAGTTATTACAATATCTTCTAAATTTTTATGTTGTTACATGTAATATAACTTGTATAAAAATATTTTTCCTTATTGCTACATACATACATTATTTAGTACTTACGTACTTAGATAAAATTATTTACATATTAGAATAATTGGTCAGAATAAAAACAAAAATAAAATATATGCAACTATGATTATTTAAAAAGTTATTATAACATGTAAAAGTGTATCTCATATAGAGAGTAATTCAATCCGTATTCTGTGTCTATTATTGAATAGTGTCAGAATATTGAGTCGAAACTTACTTGAGATCGATTAAATAAACGGTGTAGTGATCTCTAACATGGAGAGTGCCATTAGCCCGTTTCTCAGATTCCACGATTGATATATCCGCATGCTTTATCAACGTATCCTGAAAGAAAGCAAAAAAAGTCAAATATTTTGACAACACATTCTATGAAAGTAGGCGTAAGTAATGATAATAAAAACATTTTACTTCATTTTCAAACTCTTCTAAAGTTTCTATTGCACTAGGGGATTTCGCAGGTTTGACCGGTGAGCTCTCTGCTGACATGTCTACTTAATTTTTTTGAAATTACAATAATACAGAATAGGTACTTTCGGTAAAAAATATATTAAATTAAAAGAGGAGAAATTAGAAATCGTTCCAAATTATTGGGTAGGCGAAAATGACATACCGATGATAAAGTGACAGATTAGCGTTGACATTCGATAGCTGTCAACTGTCATTGCGCCTTTGACTATGGAAACCGGGAATAAAAAAGCGCTCTCTATTGACAAGTGGAGCTAGTGGCTGTATTTGCAAAAAAAATAAAGTATCTAAAACGAAAAAAAAAAATATATAACTTTAATTAGCGATAGGCGGTGTGAAGCGGCAGTAGCGCGTCGCGTCGAGCATTGCATCGCGAAAATATCAAACATTTCCCCATTACCGTCGTCAACTATTGTCGATGTGGTTCTTACACTACTGACAGGCTACATGTATTACACCGTCCCCGTCGGCGGAGACGAGGACGTCCACCTCGATTCATTGTGAATACACATCGGCCTTCAGCCAATATTTTTACTAGGTATCGGCACGTACCTGGGCACTTCTCACTGACTCGTGATCCCGCGGTACCCCTCCCATAGTAATGCGCTAAGCCGAGATCCATGCCTTCCGGCGTCCTTAGGCTCGTTGGTTCACACACTTTTTGCTCCTGACTGAGCACCTTCTGTGCTCGCCCTAAACCATACAGACCATACAGTCCATTTGCGATTTATTTGGCTCCTTGCTATTCTAAATAAGTATAAAATATTTTAATTAAATGTTTTCACTGAGTAATAAACGACAAATATGTCTTGTCGTGTGTCGTACGAACAATACCCGATTTTAACAAAATTTCCTAAGATTTGTCATTTATCTCCTTGCAGCAGCATATATCTACTACGAGAGGCTTTTTTCTAAGGCTGCCATTGTTTACGAAAATAAACGTAATTATTTACTACTCACAAATAATGAAGTGCTTGTCTTCATTTACCATAATTTTCCGTTAGTTGACTTCGAGTAGCTTCCATACTTACTTTATATAGGTACAGGGGCGCCGACTTATAAAAAATATTGGGGGGGGGCCATACCGGGGTTTTTTAAGTATTTTAGAGTAGAACCCCGAAAACTCGAATTTTTGAGGGGGCTCGGGCCCCCTCAGGCCCCATGGAGTCGGCGCCACTGTATAGGTAAAATATATGTACTTGCTTATTGCTTACTTACAATTAGTTACAATATTACTTATAATATTTATTTACAATTAGTTAAAAAATTAAGTTTCATATAAGTATGTAAGAAGTGAATTATAATGTTTCCCTGTTTATCGCATATTTATTTCATCATGCAGTGACAATAATACATACATGCAATACATATATAATTATGCCATAATAATCAGAAATGTATAACAAACGTGTAAGTCTGTGTGGTAACTCAAAAATATTAAATCTGTGATTGATGGCAACTGATGCTGGCCATCATATTTTTACCTCTGTGGAAGCAGTGTTCTTTTTTATTCATTGTTTTTCTATTGCTTTTTCTTCCGATTTCTTCTCAAAAAATCTGCATTTTCCTTTATAACTATAAAAACCTATAATCCTCTTGCAGTTTGCTATAGCGATAACATAATAACATTCAGTTAGAATATAAGTCGTTAGTTACAGTTAGAATATAATCGCCCCGAGAGATTAATTTGTACTTTGCTACTTCCCATGGCGTTTTGCCGGTACTGATTCCTACTGGTATGGTACTGGTTATTGCTGGTCATTATGATGAAAAGTATGGTAATAAAAGAAATCTTAATTT
This sequence comes from Sesia apiformis, assembly GCA_914767545.1. Taxonomy (NCBI): domain Eukaryota; kingdom Metazoa; phylum Arthropoda; class Insecta; order Lepidoptera; family Sesiidae; genus Sesia; species Sesia apiformis. Next base: position 16,826,012 of record OU611953.1, read on the forward strand.
TAACATTGACAATTTTTCATGTTTCAACCAGGCTTTCATAATCAAATCAGGTTGTCTATTCATTCTGCAACGTTTACTCTGCGGCTTCAGAAAAATAAACATACTTACTATATTTAAACTACAACAATTTTCTACTCAATACATAATTCTTAATACATAATACTCAGCTTATGTTTTGAATACGGATAGATATTATACAGAGTGAATGAAACGAATGGGCCCTTGAGGGAAGGTTGGTACCGTAAATATTAGAGATAGCGAATTTAACTCAAAGGAAATTTTATATTATTTTTAAAGTTAAGAAAACTGGGTTCATGGATTTTTGAAAAGTCGCTTGATGATCCGGGAGTCGAACCGACACAGGTGCGAAAAATATAATCTGTATTTTATAGCACGGATCGATAAGGTCAATGATAGGGATCACAACTCTCCATTAAACATTAGGTAACATGAACAAAACAAGACCATGAAATCTTATGATTCCAATGAAGTAGACCTTGGCCTACGAAGTGAAAAGAGCAAGAAGCTTTGGAAAAATTTTACTACAAGTTTTTTAAATTTTAACTGGTTGCCTGATATCTGTACCTTTACGAAACCAAAGCAGCATTAACGTAGAATGGTATGTAGCTACGTGCTTGCCAAACATTTTTAGTACAGTGAGTAACACCCGTCCAAACACAGGTCTCCGCGGACTGCCGCTGCACGACGACAACGCGCCCGCTCATTGAGCGCTTAAAACAGGGGTCTTTTTGGACAGTTTGGTTAAAGTTTTAGGTTATCCTCCTTACAGTCCGGACTTGTCACCCTGTGACTTTTTTTAGTTTCCAAAATTAAATCCCAACTAAAAGCGAAGCCAGAAGACGCGCTGGCTACGTTCGAAGATCTGTGAAAGAGGTACACCTACCTGAGGAAAAGTAGACAAAATGTTTTCAATTTTTTTTTCGCATTTGTTGTTCGCATCGCATTTTCCCGGCTCAGACAAACGACTTTTGACTGACAGTTTATTGTCTGGAGGTAGCTAAGGTACCTATGCGTTATACCATCAGCACGCCAGAGTCACGGTACAACGCCGAATTAATGAATAAGTTAATACCACATCAACACTCTTTGTCTCTTCACTGTACACGACCGGTGATTCTTGAAAGACCATTAGGGCCACAAGAATTTAGTCATTCCGAAAAAAAAAAAGTCTCTTCACTGCTGGATATAAGCCTCTCGCCACCACACGTAATCCTCGGCTCTTCTCCTCCAACCACCACCGGCGAACCTCTTCATGTCGTCGGTTGACGTGGCCGGAGGGCATTTCACAGTGCGCTTCCCGGTACCTAGCCTCCACTCGAGGACTCTTCTACCCTATCGGTTATCGGTCCTGCGGCAAATATGATCTGCCCACTGCCACTTCTCTTCAGCCACTTCAATGCCACTTCAGCATGCTGATTCTGTGAGCTATGTCGAAATTAATGCTCAAAGTTAATGAAAGTTTTTATTATGTTATTTAAAGGTATGCAAATGGAATGTAATCGGAAAGTGAAAGCTCTCAGCGAAAGATACAAGGCAATCGCTCTATAATTAAATTAGGAAGTTTAAAATTGTTTGGATCACAATGGCTGCTCTGACAATGTCAAGTATTGTTGGCAACAATGATAGAAGAAAGTTAGCACTGGTAGGTGTCTAATGAGAAGTCGCACTGAAGTTTAACTAATGTGTACTGAAGTGTTGATGAAGTTACGCCAGTATTGAGTTTTGTCCCTGTGGAGTCAGCCTTGCCTCGTACTACTAAATAAACTGATTACAATGGACGTTATCCGCTTGGTATAGCGTGCCATTTAATTTTGTTAATTTTCCTATATTTCATGTCGTTATTCCGAATGTTGTTTGCAGGATTATACTACGGCTGAAGAGGTCTAGGTTTAGGCATATATTTAAAGTATATGTTTAAAGGTAACAAACTTCATATTATTTTATTTACACAATAAAACAATCTAAAATCACCTTAAAATTATGTCATAAATTAAAATAAGAGTTCATCTTATTGGACTACGTGGTCCGGTATAGGATAAAATTATAACAAACTCTCGTATAGTGCGCAGTGTGGATAACCTTGTGGGTGACTTTCCGCGTAACCGCGAAGATCGGCTGCATACATATATTGCCGTGTTGTCGGTCGGCTTTAGAGTAAGTACCACCACCTCATCCCTTCCCCCTAACCCCTAGTAAGTAACCCCTTCCCATGGTTGTCGTAAAATACGACTAAGGGATAACAAAGCCACTACCTTGTGGTAGTGGAAGTGAAAAGAGCTTGTGCTCTGAGGAACTACATTACGATCTAAAAGACTAGACTCCCCAACCCGTTTTAAGCCCGTAGGCCTTCTCACACCCTCTCACGAGGGTGTAGGTAACTGTTCGGGGCTGAGTCTCCTTCAGTGGCGTCTCCTCTTTCCGCCAACACGGACAGGTCGATGGGTTGGGCCATAATGCTGTCTCAGAATTTCGTCGTGCTGCCCTCGGGGTAAGCGACCGGCGCGGTGTAGGAGGCAACAGTGAAGCCCCTCGGGGTGACTGTAGAGTAGTCCCACACGCATGTAACCGTTATTAATATAGAATAAAATAACAAAAGAAACATCTCACGAAAAATATCTGCACATTCAATTAAAATATTTTTTTAAATCATATTTATATTAAGAATCAGATATATGCGGCACGCTATAGTCGATATATTAAAGAGCTTCTTCCAGCTATGTAATATATAATAATATAGATGTATATTGAATATATGGATTAATGGATAATTAATATATATTTTTTAATTTATTTGTCACAGCTATAGCAATGTTGACAAAGAATGTATAAATATAATGGGAAGAAAACTTATATCCAATTCCATAGCTTGCAGCAGTGCAAATACAGCGGTGCTATTAGAATCAGCATTCCTCAAAAACTGCACGAAGCAGATTAATATTATTAAGTTTATTTTATTAAGTTAAAAGTTTTATCTTTTCATATTTTTTATCTCTATTATCTCTTTATTTCCTAGTTGTTTCAAGTAATTCAATTCAAGTTCTATTTTCAAGAAACTTACTTATGCATAGTTCTGGAAAATCACCCTTTCTTTTTGCGTTGCAGAACCCATTCTTAGGAAGGTAGGTAGGGTTAAGGTTAAGGTTAAGTTAAGTTAAACCCTTCTTAAGGTAGGGTTGGAATTAGATCGGATGTCGGCGGTGAGCAGGGAAGGACTAAGATCTTGCGGCTCCCCTGAGTAACGACTCAACGGGCCCTTTTAAAAGATCATAACTAGAAAAAAAGCTGTTAAAGTATATATAAAAGGCGTGTCCCCCTCGAGGGTGGCATCCGGGGCTATGTCCTTAGCCCCTAGGTTAGCTCACTGGCGGTGAACGTAAGTGTTATTTATTGTTTTTCAACATATTATTATTATTATACCTGGCATATATGATACAGATCTCCGTTGTTTCTTGCAATGCTTAAAAACAAACAAGTAAAGTTATATAACCGTAGATAAAACAAACATTATTTAGGAACATGAGGAAAACAAGACTTAGTTGTGTTTACACACTCGAATTTGGGTTGGGATAAAATTTAAGTAGGATCCGCCTAAACACTTACCTAAAAAAACATTGCCTACGTATCTTATTAGTCGGAGCCTACTCATTTTTATTCTGGGGATAAGTTAATTTGGAACATCGTTAGAAAACCTTTTAACGTTAGAAATATTTTAGAAGCTCATCGTCCAATTTTAATAAAAATATATTAGCTATAAGTACATAAGTACTCTAATCTAATAAGTATTTTATTGATAGATAAGAGTACGCCCCGGTCTGTACCTATCATTTTATTTTCATGCCTTGTGGCGCTCGACACCTTTGATCCGGCTCTGCTACCACAAACGGTGGGGTCTAAATAATCCCTAAAAAAAGTAGACTCGTCATCTCGCAATGGCCAGCTCGGCGTTTTATGACATTTAATCCTCCATGGTCAGATACCAATACAAAGTACAAATTCTTTAACATAAGTTATGAAACTTATGAATTACCTGTTTAAAAAATTATTCAAAGTAAAACTCAAGTAATAAAAACTGTATCCTTTACTTATTGAAACAGCTTCGTTGATTCGTTAATAAGTGATAGAGTACCAACTCTATCACTTATTACCGGCTTTATTACGTAAAACAGAGCAAATCTAAGCATCGAGATATGTACACCGTTCGTGTTGAGTTTATTTCATATGCTAATTAAAATAGTTCACTTCATTAAAATTTTACACTTACACGCCTTGTTTGGATCGACGTTCGGTACATTATATACATTGGTAGTTCTACGTAGAGTATTTTATACTCGTTTAGTCCATTTTAATCTAATTTGACAATAACTAAATAAACGAAATATCTCAACATTTAAGCTTTAAATTTAGGTCTCAATGAATCATATTATGGATATCACAAGACAATTCTGTGTGTCCTGTGAAAACCGGTACATCTCGAAAAAGCCAACTTTTCAGTAGAGAGGTTTAAATGTTGAGAAAATTGTAGGAAGAAGAACGTGACGTTTTTACGATAAATACACATGTCATGAGATTAATCTACCATTGTTCTATTAACTTATAACAATATTGTGTAATTTTTTCCTCAATTGTAAACAATATTTGCCAAAATTTATGCATTTCCCACTTTATCTTATTTCCCTAATGTACGTACGTGTTTCGGTAGTGAGTGAGATGTGCCAGAGCCCATTCCCATCCTATCCTTCGCCATTTTCCCAACCCTTTCTCCAAATCCATTCCTATATCTCCAAAGGTAGGTAGCGCATCCGGGGGCGTGCCAACGTTTGTCATTTTGGACTAATGTTGGCATTTATCACGGATGTCTATGGGCTACAGTATCCACTTACCATCAGGTAGACTGTATGCTCGTCTGCCGCCTTCGTCCATAAAAATAAAAATAGTATTAATGTAAGCTTTAACATATAAAATATTCTATGCTCATTATTTTGATTGTTTGATTTATTATTTATAATATGCCCTGCGTTAAGTTGAGAAGAGGGCGATATTCTACAGCAAATATATGAAGAAAACAGTATTTTATAACATATTTTTTACATGTAAAATAATTTTACATAACATAATTCGTAAAGATTTACAGATCACAAGTAAAATTGCTGAGGTTAATAATACCAAAACACATAGAGAGTAAATATAAAGCGAATAATTACATAAGCTTATTTAAACACTGTAAAATTGTGAACGTTTTCAATAAGATTTAATTAACTAATTTAAATGAAGAATACTATAATAGAAAATTGTTGCTCAAATAACAAAAAACGACTTATTTGAGAGAGCTTACCAAATTTTGACAATTATGTTATTCCTATGCTTAACAACGTACATGGAAATGAACATATATGCTACCTATGCTGCGAACATATATATAAAGCAATATATGCTACCTACTTTAATTAAGGAACTGCCTCATAATATATACTAGATAAATACAGAAAAGGTGAAGGGATCTTTAAATACACACTTTATAATGTTCAATAATAATATGTTGAACATTCCGGGACTAATGGAAAAAAATAATCACAACACCTGCCCCGACACACGCACATACACACACACAAATACGCTTATATAATCATACATATTCGCATTTATAAACACGCTGAATGCATAAATAGTATAAATTAGTAGTATAATTAATAATAATAGTATAATCGTAAGTATGTAGTAATTATAGTAATAAAGTACCATTAGAGCGATTCGACATCACATTTAAATCTTAAAGGTTTCTGGGATGCCTTTAAAGGTATATAACCTGTACATATATAATAGGCAATAAATAAAAAAAGAAGTACACATGAATGTTTTGAAAATATAATGATAATTCCTTTGCGATGAATTTAATTGTATCATTTTACATACAGAGTATAAATAAAAAGCTGCGTATTTCGAGTAGCATTTGGAACAAACTCTATCTATAGCTCGTATCGCAATGTGGATTGGTCAGAAAAAAATGTTTTTTTTTTTTCTGAGCACAATGCACTTAAAAACAAAAAATGATATAACTCGAGTTGTACAGGTTTTTACAGGATACACAGAATTATCACTGCACTACTTAATTTAAGGCCGAATCAATTCCCACAGGCCATCATGTTTGTTTACATTTTGGACACATTGGATTGGAATGAGGTTTACTTATTTACACATTAAGTAGATAAGTTAAATTCTATTCTTATAGCATGTCAAGTATATAAGTGTGTTTGCGATTCTCTTGTGGCATCAACTACAGATATAAAAGTAGGTAAATAAATAGGATTGCATTAGAATTTTTTGTACGAAATACGAAGATGCTAAAATAAATCGTCCTATTATTGGCAATACGGTATATTTGAAGACATCATGATTTTGAGAAAACTCGATTTGAAAAGTTGGCGATTGCACAACAGGTAGGCACCGATTTTAAACAAGTAGGTATTTAAAATATTTGTTTTCGATCAGCCAGTTTCAAAAGTAAATCTATTTTTTGTATACTATGCTAACAATTCAAGAAAAAATTGAGCAAAAAGAAAAAATGGGAAAGAAAGTATGACTATAATGGGATTTAGTCGGTTTTTCAATATTTTTATCCGGAGGAGGCGTGCGTGTATTTTTATTTTTTAAGAGAACGCCGGTGACGGATATTTTTATTTAGCTTGAATTTTTAAGGAGTATTTTTGTGTTTGTGTACGCTGGGGTTTCAGGATTAATTCATCATAGTTTTCCTTATAGAGTATAGCCAGTTCACTGCGTAATAATATTCATAAGTAATTTTCATAACGAGATATAATTCTAGTAGGTACCTATTATATCTACCAATCATACCGTCACCCTATGTTTCTTCACTGCTGGATATAGGCGTCTCCCAAGGCTCGCCACCGCACACGATCTTCTGCTGTTCTCATCCAGCCACGTCCTCCTAAGTACTTCAAGTCGTCGGTCCACCTGGCCGTAGGGGTCATTGTACTTTTCTCAACTAGCTGTCTCCCCTAATTATTATGTAAATAAATTGTACCTTTACCATACGGAATTTTCGTTTCTTGCTGTACTTTTAGTAAAAACGTCATGGCATTTATTCAATTAGTCATCTCTACCAGTTGAGACAGTTGGGGTTAGTTGGGTCAAGTGCAATGACCCGGCCGGAGGGCGTCTCACCCTGCACTTCCTGGTACGTTGCCTACATCTAAATAATTGAAATATGCGAGAGCCCATTCCCATGCCATCCTATCCCTCCCCATTTTCCCAACCCTTTCTCCGAATCAATTCCTACATCTCAAAATGTAGGCAGCGTATCCGGGGGCGTGCCAACGTTTGTCACTATGGACTAATATTGGCATGAATACCGCGGGTATCCATGGGCGACAGTATGCACTTACCACCAGATGGACTGTATGCTCGTCCGCGGGCTTCTTACTATAAATAATAACAAAATATATATCTTAATAACGGATTTTGTACGACTTTCATAAAATTTAATCCAAAATCAACTCCAACTTATTCCAATCTTAATTGTCAATTCAGTAGGCGAATTTGTTACAAAAATTAAGTCCATGAATCATTTATCCGTGACCAAAGTAATCTCATTAAGCCAACTTGGGCAAAAATCAAATTAAACTTCGTTTATGAACGTCAAAGATTAAATATAGAAGGTGAGGATTTGTTGAATTTTGAGTCAATATTCGTATACTTTTTAAAAGTAAAAATTGTGTAACTTTTACTTTTCCAAATTATAATTACCTTTACCCTAAAGATATGTTTGACTTATTTTGGCTACACCCACCCGGAATCTATTTTTAATATTAGTTCGTTACGTAGTCTAGATGGGTACATCTATTTAGTTAGAAGCTTAAATCTATGGGAAAATCTCTTGTAAATAGTGCCGTGCCGTATACTGCACCAGATCTGTGGTATCAGCCGATTTTAGAATAGCATCACCACATATCTTTTTTTTATGTACGAAGGCGACAGACGAGCATACAGACCACCTGATGTGTCAGTGGATACTGTTGTGGTACCACTGTGTGGTAATAGTGTGGTACGATTGATTAGGAGATACACAAATGAAAGTCACTTTATGTGCGTTCAAACGTCTATTACACAGTTTACACAATCGACACAAGTAAGTACTTAAATCTTTTCGTGAGCACGGTTATATTAATACGAAACCAAAAATGCACTGTCGAGTTTAGCCAGACTAGCGTACGCCCGATGTTAAACAATAATTTCGACTCCGGCCGGTCGGCGGGTACCTGTCGGCGCGAGCGCAGAGGTGAGAACAATAGCGACGCTTCAGAAGGATTGCGACGCTCGTGAGTTTTTACAATAAAATTTTAACAATATTTTTTAGATTTAGTATAAAAAACTTATTTGTTTATGTGTGTAAGTATATATTTATTTATGTAGGTTTGTTTATTGTATTTTATTAATGTATGTTTTATGTTTCAGGTAAGGCTGCTACACTGTCGCCCATAGGCATCCGTGATACATGCCAGCATTAGTTCAAAATGACAAACGTCGCACGCCCCTGGATGCACTGCCTACGTTTGGAGATGGATTTCGAGAAAGATTTGGGAAAATAGGGAGGGGTAGGATGGGAATGGGCTCTAGCACATCTCACTCACTACCGAATCACGTACTTACGTACAAAAAAAGATGGCTATTATATTACAAAACATAATGTGTATATCTGTATTTAAAATTTATATGTCGGAAATGGCTAAGTATGTGGATCATTATACTGACTAATGCACCATACTTAGAATACATAATAATATTCTGTTACATTAAAATTTTTCGAGATAAACTACTGTTTGTTGGGCGTCTAAATGAACTGAGCCGTATTTTGTAATTGCGGCAGTAAATGACTTTCACTGTATTTAAACTAAATTTAACAGATTAAGCCAGTATTTCTAATTCGATAAATTACCATAAATCATCTGGCTGTAGACAAATATTACGTCATCAGTTTCGAACTAATCAGTTTCGAAACAGTTTACAAATTGAGATTGATATAAATAGATTTAAACAAACATACAAATAAGCCCAAAATTATATTTGTAAGGGCAGACAGGGACACATTTTCATAATAATAATATGTGATTACTATATTTAGCAGCGTAATGATTTCAATGTCAAAACATACTTAACGTGGTTTTCTAATTTATATTTACCTGTCTAAAATATATTTTATTACTTTTAGTATTTTGTTAATTCATATTTGTGAACCATCCAATTCAACAACCTATATCAAACAGTATTAAGCGATAATACCACTGGATTAGGCAGGTATTTCAAAAGAAATAATTATCTCGTAAAAATATATAATTATTTATAATTAGTTGCATAAAAATTGTTTAGAGCTTTAAGGGACACATACCTACCTGTTTAGTAGTTTAGTAGTAATTTTAATTTGGAGATTTTATTAGAACGAGAGTAACATCTGCAACAATATCCTACGGTGCAATCCCCATAGCGCTACGGTGAACTACGAGTACTTCGTAGTTGTGTAAGATTTGCTACGAAATGTAGCACTACGCTGTACTCGTAGCGCTACGGTTGCGTAGCTGCTCGTGGTAATATCACATAGATTAGGAGTCAGGAATTTTTAAGTTTAAACTCCTTTGTGAGTTAAACGTGAGCTTCAAGAACGGTAATCATCAGTCATTGTGGACTGATGTTGGCATGTATTGCGTATGTCCATGAGCGACAAAATCCACTTTCCAGCAGGTGAAGTATAATAAAATTCACAATATTTACTCCTGTTGCAGATTTGTATGATATTTCACCTCGAAATGAGTATTTATCATTGTAAGTATATTTCGTAGATTTCCCGAGAGAAGCCACCTTGAATATTCTATTTACTAACATTCTTAATGTTCTTACATAATGTCTCATGTCCAAGGAAGACCAATAAAGTTTAATAAATTAAGATTAACGTAAGATATTTTTAGAACAATCGCGTTAATCCACCAATTCAAATTTATGCTAATGTTTTTTGCGTAAATATAAAGTAAGCATAATTTAAATAAGTATATTTTAAAGAGAGGAGGGGAGATACTATGTAGACAACAGAGTATACCTTCTATTCAGCGCCCTCTAACGATTGGTATCCAATCTAGAGTTAAGTGGACCGAAATTTTATACTTCCCATTAAATTTATTAATTAATTTATTATTTATTTATTTCCCATATTTTATCTATTTCCTCAATGTACGTGTTTCGTGTTTCGGAAGTGAGTGAGAAATGCCAGAGCCCATTGCAATCTCATCCTATCCCTCCAGGATATCTCCAGGATATTGTTATCTGGGCTTGATGTCAGTACATAGTTGTTTTGTATTGTTTTGTTTTGTTGTCTTTCTGTTTTGTATTGCTTATAATAAAAAAAAACTGCGGATTGGTTGATACACATGAGAGGAGACTAAGACTGGACTGGACTAAGGTAGCAGACGAGCATACAGTCCACCTAATGGTAAGTTGATACTGTCGTCCATGGACATTCGTGATACATGCCAACATCAGTCCAGATTGACAAATGATGGCACGCCCCCGGATGTGCTGCTTACCTTTGGAAATATAGGACTGGATTTGGAGAAAAGGTCGGGAAATAGGAAGAGATAGGATAGGATTGGAATGGGCTCTGGCATATGGCACTCACTAGAGTAGGTACGAGTATATTTTATGTTGGACGTAAGGAGGCATATTTTATAACAAATATAAAATAAGCTAGGTATAAAGTTTAGATATTGAATTATTATAGTGGAGTGTAGGCTTTGTCGGCCGGTGTCCATATTAATTGAATCTTCCGGGCTACTTGGCCGAGGTCTTCTGGAATCTCGAAGAGATAACATCTCTCCGAAAGTGAACACAGTCGCCACTGAGGATGTCAACCGCAGTTGTTGACGAAACGTTTGGAAGAAAGAGAAGAGATTCCAGAAGACCTCGGCCAAGTAGTCCGGAAGATTCAATTAATATTGAATAATTATACCTGTTTGAAAAAAATCTATGCAGACGAATGCTGAGTTTGAACAATGATAATGAAAATTGCATTAGAATGAAATCTGGTAAGCTATTTTGTTTTTTTACACCCCACTTTATTCCAAATCAATTTACGATTACTCACCGTATCCACCTAATTCCCATCAAATACAATGAAAAAATCTCTATTTAAATACGCAGAAGGCGTATAATCGTCCATTTAACGATAATTGAGTCGCGACAAAAAGCAGTGGCGGGTAAATCAGAGTCATTTTATGTGAAAACGTGACAAACGACGTCAACTAATGCTGGCGTGGCCTTGAGGGGAAGTATCTTTGTTCGGATTAAGTGCTTTCTGACGCATATACTTACAATATATTGTCGCCTAGTAGTGGCTAGAATAGTGATGGATATGAATCGATGAAAGTAGGAAGAAAGAAATTACATACGTACCATAGACTATTAGGGACACGGCTTATCTATGAATAAGGTGCCAGTTAATGGTCGCTTATTCATAGTTATCTATGAATAAGCGGCCATTAACTGGCACCATTAATTGGCCGTAACTTTTTTTTGGAAAAAAAGTGGCATACGAGTAGACTGTGCATTTGGTGGGAGTGGATACTGTCACACTGCGAAATTCACGATACATCCAACATTACAGTAAAATGACGACGTTGTGGATACGCTGTCTACCTTTGGAGATTTTACCTTTACCTTTACCTTTTTTCGGCCGACTACTGGATATGGGCCGCCTTAAGCACCTTGTCTTTTAAGGGATCTATGACCTTAAAATGTCACGCTGGCTTAGCGGGTTGGCGAATCAACTCGTTTAGAGTAGATGTATTCGCTAAACAACTAAAGTCAACTATATTATATAGCTCATAGAGTCCACATGCTGAAGTGGTAGTGGTATAGGGAAGGTCATATTTGCTGCAGGGTCGATAACCGATGGGGTAGAAGTGTCCTGGAACGGAGGCCACGTGCCGGGAAGCGCAGTGTAGGATACTCTCTGGCCACGTGAACAGACGACTTGAAAAAGTACACCCGTGGAGATTGTACGCGGTGGCGAGCTTTAAGAGAGGCTTATATCCAGCAGTGGACAGAAATAGGCTGATAGTATCGTATATTCCTTAAAGCTTTGTTAAAGTTAAAGTTCCTTAAAGTGGTAGCGGCTTTGTTATCTCTCAGTCGCATTTTCCTACATTTACGGGAAAAGTTTGGGGTGGTTCTTTTGTAGACTTTTACATTAGGCGAACCTAAATTATTAAATTACGTTTAATATAATACCACATCTTATACAGTGCTATTTATAAATAGGCATTCTGTATTTAAACGCATTTTTGTTGGTGGGGCATAGCTCCATACATATCCGGCATTGTCATTTTTTTAATTTACATTTTCTTTCTATAAAAAAATAAATGTAATGAATTAAGATATATAAATAATATTTACTAAGCAACAATAGATTTACCCCCACCTCTCCTCCACCAATCGCTGATTTTTGTTATAAGATCATTGGCCTCCCGTCGTTTCACATTATCCTTCCCAGTCTGTGGTCTAAGTGGAAGGTAATGCGAAAAAGCTCACATAATACTCAGCCTCTCACATAACAGAAACTCGTTTAATAAACTGAACCTCTGCTTATTGTGAAGAGAAGCCCTACAAAGAGGCTTACACTTCATTATTTCGGGTTACTCAGCGTATTTTTATTTTAAGGGCCTAAATAAAAACAAGGATTGAGTTGCGTTTCTTCGGTCAGATTTTTGTTCTAAATTGACAGGCTGGTGTTATAATGTTCTTATTTATTTTCAACAAACAGACAAAAAAGTTAATAATACAGGCTGTTTCTTCGTATAACTTTAACATTAAAACGACTTTTATTCTGAAAATTTCTGTAGGAAGAAATTTTTCGATTTACAAAATGTCCGCTTAAGTTGATGGATGTATATGAAAGAATTTTTTGAACATTTTATATGATATGATGAAATAAAAGAAAAATGTTATGAAGTATTAGAACGTTCTTTTAATAATTTTTAACACAACGATGAAAATATCCTACTCTACATGATAAAATAAAGAGAAATTTGATTTTGAAGGTATATTTTATTTATTTGACATAATTAAACTAATAAATAGGAACATATCTGCATTTTGCAGGTATCCATAGGAAAATATAAACTAAAAAAATGTATTCACATATATGATCAGCATACACCTCTGTACCTGCCTATTGCAAAGTGAATACGATGGACATTTTTTGTTATATTTTTGAACTTGCCTTTATTCCCGGTCATTAAACAGTAATGTACACTCGCAAAGTATTATTATATCTACATCCTGGCGTTCGGCGTAGCCGTCGTTTGAACTATCTCAAAATTATTTAGAGAATGTCTCAGGGCGACGTTGGTTGGGTAGTGTTGTGCATTAATTTAAATGTGAGGAAAATATTCGTGACTCGTGGTTCACATCAATCATATTCAGGTGAGCCATATTCGATTAATTAACGATATTAACGATTAATTTGTTGATGTAAGCCGTGCAGGTTAATTATTTATAAATTAATTAACAGTTACAGTTACAGTTAATTAACATAAATTTATATTTTAGGAATAAATAAAAGTATTTTTGTATTAAGAATTAAAGACGCAATGAACGTGAATTTTGTGGAATGAAAGTAGCTGATGCTCACATTATGTAGTACATGTATATTTAATTAAAATTATACCGCCCTCTGCACACTATTCGCGTAATGCCATCATTACGTTAAACAGCGAAGTTTTGTAATGCTCTAATAATAAATACGTGGTAAAATTACCTTGTATTTATTATTAGAGTATTAAATAAAGACAATATGGTTATCAGCTGTTGAAACCCGTATGATACAGGCGAGAAAATATTCTGACGTTCATTTCTAACATTAAAAACTCAGGATCGGATAAATATTATGTTGAAGTTTCACGGTTTTAGAATTAGTTCGAGTCGCGTTTCATAGAACCTAAGCAGTTGTTACAAGTTCGCTAGTTTACTCTTTTTGAGGTTATTTAGGCCACATGGCTAGTGGTAGCCGCTTTGATAAACTTGGGGATGGGGTTGTAGTCCGATATTTCCTATTTAAAATCACCCTGAAACACGTGTAGGATGCTGAGACTCCTACGGACACGGCCAACAGTTGCCATTAAATATGAGGAATTATAAGATTAAAATGGCACCGGTAAATGTTTTTTTTTATTCCAAGAAATTGTAAACAGACTCAGTAACAAGTTGGCTATTTATTTATTTAAAAAAATCAACAAAGGAAACAACACGTATAGCTATATAAAATATTACAGTTCAAATTCCTCTAATTATAGATTGTCACTGCATGTAATATTAATTATAATAATATTAATTTGTAATAAATTATGGAATATATTTTATATTTTAGGAATTGTTACAAAAATTACAATATACTCGTATAAGTTCAAAATTGGCCGCGTAAATCCCTAGACCTGGTCCTGCGTGTGTTATTTCAAAACCCTACCGGGCTATGCGAATCAATTGTGTCTGGGAGTGACTTCTTGGTAGGGGATGATTAAAGTACACTCACCTCATCAAGTCCTCGGAGTGCTCCGCCGTGTCTTCAGCATACAGAGGCTGCCACCAGAACTCCGGGAGTGGCCCCGCACTGCTCAGGCGCCTGACTTTATACTATGCTGCTGGCCACTGAATAATCTAGTGCCGGAATCCAACGCCTACGGAGGCCGTGATAGCTCTTAATTTATAATAAGTATTTTATTGGACTCCATATCCGGTCGGATCGACGTTTCGAGACAGTCTTGTATTTATTTATTCCTTTAGTTCGGCGATGATTATATGGCCAGCGCGAGGTTGTCTACGCGAGCGTTCTGTTCTCAATACGTATTCTCTAACAAGAAATCACCCAGTACACAGTCTCTTCCAGCTCAAACAATAAGTTACATAACTTATTGTCACGACGGAATATCACGACGGAATCTCTTAATATTTCCTTCCTATAACATTATCGTCCTATATTATTACAACATTATTACGATATAAGTTAATATATTGCTTTTACGTCATATGGTTTAGAGTAACTCGTTTATAACAGACCCCACACTAAGCGTCAGAACGCAAGGTCAAATACCTTTTGGTAGCGCATTAAATACGAGAAGGCTTTTACTCAGGAAACAGTAGATTTACCTTGGTTTTTGCGGTTGTAGGTTTAATAAAAATGTGACGTTATCTAAGTAATGGAACTTTACTGTCGAGAGTTTACTGACTTTGGTTAAAATTTTGTAAAATAAAACTTTGTTTTAAAATTATTTTTAAATTGATACACACGCTTTTTCATCTCGTTTTTAGGATAAAGTAATAAATAATAATAATAATAATATTCAGTGCTTCAGTGGGGGGTTATGCCGTTTCACCTTCATTCTTATCAAGGGACTTTAGAACCATTTTAAAATATAATAATAAATGTATTTAACAAGTTATCAATAAATACTGGTTACAATAATGAATTAGTTATAAATGTTATTTTTTTTAATTTCACGTATAGTTATTAGTATGTATATTTATAAATATTTATTATTATTAAAATATATATTAATAATTTCGTTATTTAACACGAGTATGTACGTATACACTACCTGCGTCATTACCTCAGTCACAATTCTCTTTTCAAGGTTATCAGGAAGAGCGCAATAAGATCGTCTGGTTGTATTCTCTTGTATCTTTGTATCTCTAAAGGCTGTCTACTAAAAGGTCAATGTTATTACCTTAATCCTATTCGACGCGACAAAATTAAAATTGTAACATTTTTGTCAATTGGAGATCTGGATGTGAAGTCTTCTAAGGCTCACACGAACAAAGGTTCTTCTGATCTTCTCATTATGCCATTAATTACGGTCAATTTTCATTTGTCGGTACCTACTAAAATATTTAATAAAAAAATTAACAATGTACGTGTTACAAGCAGGTACATACATGTACCTTAATAATCTCTTTACGACGGAAATTTCTTTGAAATCCGGAAAACATATGATTGTAACAGTCACATCACTGGGGTTGTATTTTTTTTATAACAAAATAAAAGCGAGCTATGAAAAAATACTCTGTATTACTTAGATAAAGTAATATTTATTGTTACTTTTAGTTTAATGAATTGTAACGTCTGGAAGTGTTTTACAATTAAAAAGACACAATTGAAATAAACTATTAATTCATTTATACTAAATCGATAAATATGATAGATTAGAATATATACTGTTCTTGTTCCGCCAATTGGGAAAATAAAAAAACTTCAAAAAAGAAGTTCCGAAAGGGGATATAATTTCAAAATCATTAGGAAAAGGTTGCTTGATTCTGATACTTTTTATCATAAAGACTGTAGATATGGAATAATTTTGTGTACGGTCAATAATAAATGGGATTGAGTTTTAATAAAGTAAAAATTAGAAACACATATTGGGTATTTTAAATGATTTGTATTTAAATTAGCAGCAAAAATACCAAATGAACACTAATTACTAAATTGAACAATTTTTAAATTACTGAGAATGTCATCAATCAAGTCGATGTCGTCTATCCTTTTATTGTCTAGACCTAACCTACCTTTAAATTTGCTACCAATGATTTGCTACTGTAATAAAATTTATATTCTTTTTTAATTATAAAAATTAAAATTTTCTTAAAAAGGTGCATGCAATAAGTTAATTTATAGTAAGAATGCCAACCCTGAACACAACATTCCCAATTAATTTTTAATAAACAAACTCATTACCGCTAACAAGATTTCACGAATAAGTATATATTTATAAACAACTACGCCCTTATTTTCATTTTATTTTCACCTCTGATCTGTTTAAATATCCATTTCAAAGATGTTCACGTCATAAAGCGTTAAAACGTAACTTATTCATCAGAATTTGGAGGGTAAAAGAAAATGGCGCCACAATAGGAGTTTATATACGTCTTTTGTGTGTTGAACGGCTTAATTGGATGTTGTTATGCAAGAGAAAATCAAGGCAGAAGGTAATCTTTTTAAATAATTTCCTCAGTTACAATAAATACATTTCTTTATTAAATCATATAAATTGTTCCTCTGTTCGCAAAATACCAGATTTTTAAAAGTTAACGTCACACTGCACGATAGCCCCCCTCTTGTAAACATTAGAGGGTTTCAAGCTTTAATACACTATGCGGGCACAGTGCGGAGTATTTCTTTCAATCATCGGGCATAAAGGTTTCCACACGATGTTTCAGTAGGTTCCAAGTTAATAATAATTGAAAATCTTCATAACTAAGTGCAAAAGTTCATATTGCCCTGGGTGATAATTGAAATAAAATACAAGCTGGATAATGCAGCTTTTACTGATCCAATCCGTTCATTAGTCCAACATCTTGACAACATCTTGATCTAGCTACCTAGCCCCATATAACATGTATATAAACTGTCACTCGTCATATACGCACATTCTTTACTTCAGCACGTTACTGTTCTATAGTCCGTCCCTGCCTCCTTCACTCCGCTCTTCACTCCAGCACGTTACTTTTCTACAGTCCGTCACTGCCTCCTTCACTCCGCTCTTCACTCCAGCACGTTACTTTTCTACAGTCCGTGACTGCCTCCTTCACTCCGCTCTTCACTCCAGCACGTTCCTCTTCTACAGTCCGCCACTGCCCCTTCTGCAAATTTTTACTATCGCTGACAATGAATTAATATTTTGGTAATTTATTTTATTTTGCATCATAAAATAAGAAATCAACATAACAGTACAAAATTTTATCTAGTTTGTATACAGAAGCATTTAATCTAATTGACATCTCAACAATTTGACGACAGCATAATTGACTTTTTAACATAAAATTTAATTTAACATTCGAGATTTTCGCGTTTTTCACACATATTTATCTATTTAAACGAGTCTTAACGCGAATGTTTACCATATTTATTTTACTCGACGTTTCCGTTGGGTTGCACCGACCATCGTCACGAGCTAACTGAAGAGGCGGGTAGTTCACGTCGAGAGTTGCGAGCAGTTTCACCAACTACCCGCATTTGGTCTTCATATTCCTGAAGTTGCGATACACAAACAACACTCACAATATCACACACTCACAAGTAGCGTCAGACGAAAAATCGCGAGGTTTAATATTATTAAATTTAATGCATTCAGTTTTAATAATGTGATTGCTCCAGAAAGATGGAAAGAAAGATATTAGCTCAAGGACACAGTTTTCATTGCGAAGGCTTCTCAAAATTCTCTTCACAAAACGTTACCGATATTTCAATCTGTTGTTCATCACGATAAATGTCACTGAGATAAATATCTCTATTCAAAACCAAATACCGCTTCCCTTTATTGTTCAAAGTTTATTTTCGGAGTAATAAAATTGTTGGCTTCGCGTCCATTAAAAACCTATTACTGTGCTATTAAATTCACTTTAGTGCATCAATGTAAGAGAATTCTCAAGTTTTCAGGTCAGTAGGTCAGAGATCATGTGTAAGTAATTGTATGAATGTTGAATTGAAGTTGTATTTGTAAGGGTAATGCAATTATTATTAATTAATGGTTTCAATTTCTATCATTGTTTATGTATATTGAAGGCCTTTTCTTATATCAGTCGAGCTTCATCATTTACGAGTACGTATGGAAACGTGAGACTTGTTCAAAAACATATGTAAGTTTAGTCACCCTAAATGTTTAGTCATTGTTCTAAATTGTAGTATTTTTCTTTTTTGTGATTTCTAATTCGTTTATTTTAGTTATTTGTTGTGATAATTTAATTTTGAAGTCACCAAGTAAGTTCTCATATTGTATAATTAATTTCTATAAAAAAGTAGCTTTATATGTAAATTTGGATATTTATAAAATGCAACGTTTGTCTGTCGGTTCGCTAATAGCTTGGATTAAATGAGCGGATTTCGATGTGGTTTTTATACTCACACTACGTAAACAATTACGTCAAGCAAATTCACGATTGCTACGGACGCGTTCATCCTAATTTACATGATGTTATTAAGGAAACATTATCGTTTAGGTCATCGTTTCTCAACCTGGGGGTTGCGACCCATAAGGAGGTCGTGATCACGTATACCGGGGATCCGAATTGCTCAAGAAAATAGTAAGTAGGTAGGTACTTATGTAAGAAAAAACCTTTTATTAAATAATTAATGGTTTTCAATGAAATGTTACGTGGTAAAAACATAATTAGGACCTAATTATGGATCATAGGGGGAAGTTATTTATGTTATTTTTGGCCTTTTCAGGGGGTCGCGACACTAAAAAGGTTGTAAAATGATGGCTGGATTATTTTCGAATGTTTTATAGATCCGCCGTCAATGTTTATTTGCTCGTTATCTAATATAGGTAAAGTTCGTTCCGTCTAATGAACGTTATGTACGTTTAATGTACATTACATTACGTGATGACCAAATGCGATTGATGGTGGTGTAGCGGGGGAGCTTTATACAAGTTTTTCAATTAGCAATAATCGCACCACATATTAACCTGATTGATTACAACGCTTCTACGCAAAATTGAACATTGAAGATGCCACAAAAAAGTTATCGGCCCCTGACTCTCCGACATTGATACTGCTTATATTAGGTGCGTACCTATGAAACTGATTTTTTTTTGTTATAATAATATTTATTTTGTTAGTCAAAATATTGATCCATATTATGTACACACTTTCGCCGTCTCACGGGCAGTTGATTCACGCCACTCCTGTTAAAAACTTTCGTGGACGAGTACCAATTAATTCTTCAAAAGCCCTAATCACAGCTACCTCAGAATCAAATTTTTTTCCTAGCAAAAAGAAAGAAATGTAAATCTGTCAGTGCAAGGTCCGGTGTGTATGGTGGGAGACTCTCCAGGTCCAGTTCTTGAAATTTTAAAATTGTTGTATGAGAAGTGTGAGGACGGGCATTGTCATGAAGAAGAAGTGGAGATGAGCGAGTGACCAAACTTAGTTGCTTTGTTGTCAACTTTTCCATTATAGTCTGCAGCTCCTTACAGTACACATCTGCATCAATCGTTTGATCGGCTCGCAAGAATCTGTAGTGGACAATACCGGCACAGGATCACCAAATTTATACCAGTAGCTTTTTCTTAGTTATCTTGCGATTTGGACATTGTTAGGCTGCAACGCTTAGATCCAGCCACTAATACGAACGTTTGCTGTCATCGTACAAGATCCATTTTTTATCACAATTTACAATGCGATTGGAAATTCCTTTCATTTTTGTGACGGTTCAATAACACACTGCACACTTCGACGCGTTCTTGTCGCTGCCGTTCGTTCAGTTCATACGGTACCCACTTTTCGAGCTTTTTTATTTTGCCGATTTGACGCAGATGAACCAACTTTATTTTATCACTAACATCAAACCCTGCTGCCAATTCAGCTGTACTTTCAGATGGATCTGCTTCCATTATAGCCTTTAATTCATCGTTATAAATTTGGTTCTAGGTCGTCCGTGGGGTTCATTCTTAAGATCGAAATTTCCAGAACAGAAGCGTTAAAACCATCGACGCAGGGTGATATCGTTTGTCGTGTTTGGCCCATACACATTATTGATATTGTGAGCTGTTTGACTTGCCTTGGTGCCGCGACAAAACTCATACAGTATTACAAATTATGTACAGAATACAAATTTATGTACAGAAATACAAATGAAATACTGATTTTGAAATAATAACGTCGTAGCTATTAGATACATTTTGTTTTATTTTGAAATTCGAATTAGAAAAAAAGATATCGAAACTCAAAGTGGCCAGTAACAAAATCGGTCATTTCATAGATAAGCACCTAATAGTTCTTGCAGCCAGGGACCGTCTACTTTGCTTGCAGTGGTGAGTGGCCGTACCTGTAAAAAAAAACTTTATATCATTTATACTATCAGCCTCTTTCTCTCTCCACTGTTGGATCGATGTTAATGGCACTGTCGGGGAGCTTCATACGAAAACTCTACCAATTCCCCGCCTTAAGAACATTAAATAATGTCCATTACCACTTGTGGTAACGGTTTATATAGAAGTACATAGAAAGAAGAATTCTAATACGTGTGTACCCGGTTTTGGTAGATATAACGAAAAAAAAGTATAGGTACTCACAATTGATTGAAACCGGTGACAAGAGCGTCAATTCGATTTTCCAAACCCTGCAAGCGATAAATACAGCTTATAAGGCGCGTGAAATGTCATTTCCACCTTTCCCTCAAGTTTCGTACCTCCAATAATTCTTCTTATTGTGTCTGTAGTGGTGGACTCAATCAATCTTCATTGTGCCACGACTGATTCTGTTACAGCTATCATAAATGCGGTGTCTATTCAGGTTGATTGGGATGAACGGGTTTCTATTGTTATTAAGATACTAATTATTAGATATATTATCATTTATCAACGTTACTGGGCAACCACAATGAGACCGTAACAAAAGGACTAATCTGGATGTTTGTTTGATATCTGTGGTGACGATTGATTTTGGATTATAATCCTGATGAAATGGCTGACCTATTTGAGGAAAATTGCTTATATTTAAATAGTTTTTAGTATTTTGTAGTTTGATGTTCCATTTTTATTATGTGTAAATGATTGAATAAAGTTTTAACTAAAATGTAAAGTTTTTAAGTAAAATGATTAATTAATGATATGAGTATATATTCATTTTTAAAAATCATTCCAGCATTTTATAAATCTTGCAATAAACTCTAAAAATATTGGACAGATTATGATGTGATTTTTACTGTTGTTTAACGTGCTTACCATTTTTTTTAAATTGTCCCAGCATGATTTTATAAATCTAACTTATATTCAGGGCAACTTCAGGTAAAAGGTGGCTGAGGCTTAATGCTAAAACGATGTCTTCCGGTCAATCTTCGGGCAGGTGTATATGTATGCAATCACAAGAACAATAGGTAGATGGTGTACATATTATATTTACTAGAAACACATTTGTATTACACATTTATGAATTATAAATGTGTAATACATTTATAATTGATAATTTACATAACTCATCTATTTACTGAAAGATGGTAATAATAAGATGGAAAGTTCTACATGTTTATATTAATTGAATCTTCCGGGATACTTGGCCGAGGTCTTCTGGAATCTCTTTTCTTTCTTCCAAACGTTTCATCAACAACTGCGGTTGACATCTTCAGTGGCGACTGCGTTCACTTTCGGAGAGATGTTATCTCGTCGGCTTCTCGAGCGCAACTGCGCTTTCCAGAGATTCCAGAAGACCTCGGCCAAGTAGCCCGGAAGATTCAATTAATATGGACACCGGCCGAGAAAGCCTACACTCCACTATTATACTGTCACTCCACTCCACTCCACTCTAATGTCAGTGCTATAAAATATCAATAAATAGTGTCAGTATTAAAGTGTGTTAAACATTGTATTGTTATAATAGTTTAGTTAGTTTTAATGCGAACAGATGGGGCTGTATCGTTTCTACACCACGTTATGGTTGTGTTCCTATGTAATCCATAAAATGAATTTTTTTGTTTAAAATTGTTTGGTGTGTAACGATATAGTACAATATATGTAACAATGTGTAACAAATTGGCAATAATATAGTGAAATTTTTATCACTATACTTGTGAGTTATGGTTTTATTGGTCGTACCGTTGGATTGGAACCGACTACCGAGTTTAACACAGTGGTTACAAAAATACCAGTTACCACAGATAATTCTTATATACTATATATAACCTGACCAAGAGAATAAAAAAACCTCGCCATGATGCGTAAAACTAATAGAACTAATATCTTCTACTGACAACACTAACTAGCTATGAAAAAAGCAAATGTGGCGCCCTCACAGCAGGTTTTTTATTTCTCTGGTCAGGCTTTAATATATTAGACTTCTATTTAGATATATTAGATAATATCGTATCATAAAATACTCATTGAAATTATAGTAATTTTTAGTATTTAGAAATTCTCCTTATAAGCTATACATTAGACTTGATTAGACTATCTCATAAAATACTCATTCAAATTATAGTAATTTTTAGTACTTAAAAATTCTCCTTATAAGCTATACATTAGACTACCTCATGAAATACTCATTCAAATTAGGTACTTATAGTATTTTTAGTACTCAGAAATACTCACAAAGCTTTTCTAAATTTTATTAGTATTTTTTAATATTTTTAGCAAGTGATTACATATTGTTAGACACATCAATAACAATTACTTTTTAACATTCTCATTCTCATTCTTGCAGGAGTTTCTAGCACTAGTCTGTCACATGGTCTAGTGTTTCGTGTTTCGTAGTGATGCTTTTATTAACATGTTATTATATTTTTTAACAAACATTGTGACTCGATATATATACATCGATGGTAGTGTAAGTAAATTCAACTTTTTAAATAATTGTTTACATGATTCATAAGGCCTAACACCACAAATAGCACGTATGCATTTTTTGGGGATACAAATGTTTTATTTATACCTGTGCTATTTCCCCAAGTTATTAGACTGTACCTAAGATATATACACTGTATACCAATAAACCAAGAAATAAGTTGAAAATATATTTTAAATACATATTAATTCCATACATATTACTACTATAATACTGCTATACATACTAGATAATTGAAAGTGGATATAACAAATACAAATTAATCACAAGAATTATTACATAAGGGTCAGTAAACTGCAGACTGAAACGTGTAATTAACTAGGAGGCTGTCCTTTACTCCTTCCTATACAGAAAATACACTATTAAAAACGATTTAAATAGAATCTCAGCTTAGTTCAGTCGACCCACACGTTATTACGGAATTTAAACAGTTTTAATTATTATTTGCATTTGCAATTATTTCTAGTTCATGAAATACACGTGGGAATGGCACTGCCATTTTGTTATATTTGTCGCATAATTGTTTGCATCTAAGGTCGTATTCACATAAAGGCGAGGGGTGAGCGGGTTCTTGTAAGAAAGAAATTTATGAGCTACTGGGCTCGCCTTGGAAAAACTAATTAATTTTCCGGGATAAAAAGTATCCTATGTCCTTCTCCGGATTTTAGGTTACCCTTTTGTTAAATTTTATTTATATCTGTTCAAAAGTTGTTAGTTGTGATATTGGGGTGGAAGTGGATGTCACAGGTTCCATAGCTTTAGTTCACAACTGGTCTCCATAATATCGCAGGTAATTGATCAATACATTCAAGTACTGAGTGGCTAACTTAACTGTGCAGGCAGGTGCTCACTGTTAGTTGAATATGCGGCGTTTTTTATCTATATTCTATATATAAAACAAAGTCGGGTTAGTTACACCATTTATAACTCGAGAACGGCTGGACCGATTTTAATGATGTCTGATTTGTTGGATTCGTCTCCGCCCCGAATAGCAGAATAACTATTAAAATATCTGAAAAATTCACGGAAAAAAAAAGAAAATTAATCTAGAAATATATTGAAATAAATAGAAAAAAACTGGGTAAACGCCATCTGTTGGGCAGCCGCAGCAACGCGTGGCCGGGCACACCTAGTAGTAAATAAAACACTTCCCAATGTACCTATATATGAAGTATTATATTATTATTTAAAAAAAGTGTTTGCTGCAAATATTTAGTGTAACGTAGACGTGACCTTACTCCGTGTTTTACCGTTTAACCACTACACAAAAGTTGTTGATTAGTTTTGGTTATTAAATTCAACTTTACTATAGAAATTGTTTGTGCATAAATTAAAAGTAACTATTTATGCATCTCTTACCGTGTGTGTTGTGAAAGGCGAATGAAGGATTACATCTAATACCTCTAATATTCGCCAGGATTCGCCAACCGCTTGGCCAGGGTGGCCATACACTCTTCATGCACAAGGCAATGTGCATGAGGAGTCCCATATCCAGCAGTGGATAAACAAGAGTGGTTAAGTTTACGGTATGTGCATAAATTAGCCTGCAACACCCTGATGTTGCAGGCAGGTTTGCAGGTTTGCTAGTTTGCAGGTGTTACAGAGCCATCGGCAGCGCATCCGCATACCCCAGGGTGTATGCGGATGCGCTGGCTGCCGATGGCTTAGAATCCCATACACAGATTTCTTGAAGAGCCCCATGACGTAGCTTAATGGAATAACTCAATGGTCAGTTGATAGAGAATGCCTTAAGCTCGACTTTTGTACCATAATGCGGAATAAAGATTTTTAAACAAAAAAAATCACATTGGCAGTTTATTGCCCAACTTTCAGCTTCGCGGCATACCTTGACGAAGTGTCTTGAATACCGTATTGTACGCAGTAGCTCTCTGTCAAGGAAGTGCGAATGAACTGCCCTTCGGTGATGACTTGATGAGTGGTGAGGTTCAATGATAAAAAACCAACAAGATTGAATAGCTTATCTGAATCTCGTATCTATTCTATATAAAGTGCTCGTAAATATAAGAAATTTGTCGGAAATAAAAAAAAAGTGAATTTAAGCTAAATATCGTAATATCGGTTAATAAAAGTGACGACGGAAAATTACGAAGCGCGATAAGGACGTTCAGCGAATCGTCATCGCCCAGCGTCCAATTTCCGCTATCCGTTGCGATCAGAAGCAAATATCCTGTAATACTTCCCTACTTAGATATTACTGACTATTTCATAATTTCATTATAATTACAGTGCAATATGAAAAAGAACCTGTTTTATTTTGAAGTTGAAGATGTATCACTTTTTATAAAATATGTTAATTAAAAAGGAAATAACCCACCCGCGTCTAACCCATAGGAACACATATATAAACTGAAATTTATAAAACAAATAAGTTTGCATATTTGCTGCATACACAAACCGGCTTGTTTGTTTTTTATGAATTACTTATTATTTTGATCAGATCAGTATCAGTACTGATCTGAAATATAAGTATCAGATTTAAATCAGTCAGGAATAGATTTATTTATTTTAAAACCCGATTCTGACTGCTTACACGACTGCTACGACTTTTACGACTGCTAGTCCGTCTGACACTGAAACTCCTTCTCGCGTGCCGCAGTCGGGTAAATATTACTGTTGTATAATTCTGATTCTGTTTGTTGAGTGAGATATCTATTGTATCTATTCGTGCGAGCGCAACGCGATGTAGGCGCGCACCCGCATGCCCCGCGGTGTTGCAGGTGCCCATGGACGGCGGTAACCACTTACCATAATATGGCCCCGATCGCTAATCTGCCATCATTTCTATAAAAACAACTGTTGTGTATATCTCGTTCTCGCGTACCGCAGTCGGGTAATAAGGAGAGAATGACGACAGGCGCCACTCACCAGTCAGAAAGGAGATTTCGTCTTTCTCCGTACGTTGTAGAAAACCATTATCTTTGAGCGTAGGATTTAATTTAAAAAAAAAAAACATTTGTTTTTTGCATTTAATTGAAACATATATTCTTAAACTAGGTTTCGGCGGCGCCCCCCGGGCGCCGGCCTCCCCCTAATGGGGGGGGACGCTCCGGGCTTCGCCCTGCGCGGAGCTCGGCCTTCGGCCTCGCTTAAATTACACACTGAGAGAGATCGCTGTAGTCGATGATGTGCGGGATCTGCATAAGAATTCCAAATCCCTAACCAGCCTCCCCCGAACCCCCCGGATATAAATTTTCATCCGGATCGGACGAATTCGAAAAATGGCCGCCATCTTGGATTCGCCATCTTGAAAAAAATTTTTACCTCAATATAAAGACATCGTCATGATAAACAATATTAGTTTGAGCACCAATCCGATATGTCTACCCGTTTCGGAGATGTCATCCGAAGAATTTTGTGTGGCGGCCATCTTGGAAATAACCATAAATCCTTAATCAGGGTCCCCTGAACCCCCCAGATATAGATTTTCATCCAGATCGGACAGTGCGGTAGTCCGGTCGCTCCGGTCGCTCCGGGCTTCGCCCTACGCGGATCTCGGCCTGCGGCCTCGTTAGACGCAGCTCGGCCTACGGCCTCGCGTAAGTTACACAGAGTACGCGGCTGGTGGTGCGGTAGTCCGGTCGCTCCGAGCTTCGCTCTACGCGGATCTCGGCCTGCGGCCTCGTTAGACGCAGCTCGGCCTACGGCCTCGCGTAAGTTACACAGAGTACGCGGCTGGTGGTGCGGTAGTCCGGTCGCTCCGAGCTTCGCTCTACGCGGATCTCGGCCTGCGGCCTCGTTAGACGCAGCTCGGCCTACGGCCTCGCGTAAGTTACACATCGTGCGCGGCGGCTGGTGGTGCCGTAGTCCGGTCGCTCCGGGCTTCGCCCTACGCGGATCTCGGCCTGCGGCCTCGTCAGACGCAGCTCGGCCTTCGGCCTCGCGTAAGTTACACAGTGATCGAATTCGGACGCTCCGGGCTTCGCCCTACGCGGAGCTCGGCCTGCGGCCTCGCTGTATAGCCGCCGTCTTCAAAAAGGGTGGAAAATAAATAATAATTCCAAATCCTTAGTCAGGATCCCCTGAACCCCCCAGATATCGATTTTTATCCGAATCGGATGAATTTGGAAAAATGCCGCCATCTTGGATTCGCCATCTTGAAAAAAGTTTTCCCCTCAGTAGAAAGAAATCGTCATGATCAATGATATTAGTTTGAGCACCAATCCGATATCTCAAACCGTTTCGGAGCTGTCGCCCAAAGAATTTTCTATGGCGGCCATCTTGGAAAATTTCGGCACCTACCCTAAATCCTCAATCGGAACCCTCCGGAAGCCAATTTCCTTCTCGATTTTCAGAAATTTTTAAATTTCCCAAAGATTTTTTTAAATTTCAGCCATTTCGTGTCCGCCATCTTGGATTTTTTTTCCCGCCTAATTTCCCCATAGACCAGAGTTTCCAACGAGGGGGAACTCCACCCCGCGCCCCTTGCCCAATCCGAGCTACCGCTTTTCAAATTCCCTCGGACCCCAAAATCGAAATTTCCACTTTGTATGGCAGCCATCTTGAAAAAT
The DNA here is from genome assembly GCA_914767545.1 of Sesia apiformis. Lineage (NCBI taxonomy): Eukaryota > Metazoa > Arthropoda > Insecta > Lepidoptera > Sesiidae > Sesia > Sesia apiformis. The sequence continues at coordinate 16,853,947 of OU611953.1, forward strand.
GGCGGAATTTAAAAAATGTTCCAAAATCCCGAATCAGGGTCCCCTGAACTCCCCGGGTATTAAATTTCATCCCGATCGGAGGAATTTTAAAAATGGCCGCCATCTTGGATTCGCCATCTTGGAAAAAAAAATTGGTCCAGTGGAAGGACATCGACTCGCCCCACCACATTAGTTCGAGCCCCGATCCGATATCTCCGACCGTTCGGGAGCGACGGTCGAAATAAATTTGTATGACGGCCATCTTGAATCCGTCATTTTGAATTTTCATCGCGCTCTCGCCAAAGTGCCGGCGGTTCTCTATGACATTCGGTCGAGCACCACGTGACTATCTCTCACCGTTCAGGCGGGCCGTCGACCGTCGAGCTGAAGGTCCACCGGATGCGGACGGGCCCGCTCCGGGTGCAAGTCCCGTTCGAGCTCGGCCTGCGGCCTCGCCCGCGCCGCTCGGCCTCCGGCCTCGCGGGAGTTACGGCCGATCGAAATTTGAAATTTCAATTGACGGCCGCCATCTTGGAAACGGCGGAATCGAAAAACCGACCCGAAATTCTCAATCGGGGCCCCCGCGACCCCCCGGGTGCCGATTTCCATCCCCCTCGGACCAACTTGAAAATCGGCCGCCATCTTGAATCGGCCATTTTGAAAAACTTTTTTGACCACGAGAAAGCTTACACCTTCCCGAATGACATTTGGTCGAGCACATCCCACTTACCTCTTACCGTTTAAAAGATACGAGCGATTTCATTTTGTATGGAGGCGACGCTGGACGTTCGAAATTCAAATTTTCGCGACGCCCGCTGGCATCTGCCTGCAGTTCTCTATGACATTCGGTCGAGCACCCCCCGCGTAGCTGTTACCGTTGGGTCTGGCCGTTTAAATTTTTCATCAGGTATGGTCAACTCGAAGAAGTCGGATTTTTCTGGTGCTCACCGACCCCGAAAGTTTACTTTCTAATTCAAAGTTTCTCACCCACCGGGGGGGAACTGGGAGAACAATTATGTCAGTCAGTCAGTGAGTGAGTGGTAATCCAGCTTTATATAGTATAATAACTAGGTTTCGGCGGCGCCCCCCGGGCGCCGGCCTCCCCCTAATGGGGGGGACGCTCCGGGCTTCGCCCTGCGCGGAGCTCGGCCTGCGGCCTCGCGTAAATTACACACTGAGAGAGATCGCTGTAGTTGATGTTGTGCGGGACCTGCATAAGAATTCCAAATCCCTAATCAGCCTCCCCCGAACCCCCCGGATATCAATTTTCATCCGGATCGGATGAATTCGAAAAATGGCCGCCATCTTGGATTCGCCATCTTAAAAAAATTTTTACCTCAAAAGAAAAACATCGTCGTGATAAACAATATTAGTTTGAGCAGCGATCCGATATCTCTACCCGTTTCGGAGATGTCTTCCGAAGAATTTTGTGTGGCGGCCATCTTGGAAATAACCACAAATCCTTAATCAGGGTCCCCCGAACCCACCAGATATCAATTTTCATCCGGATCGGACAACTTAAAATTTTGGTGGTGCGGTAGTCCGGTCGCTCCGGGCTTCGCCCTACGCGGATCTCGGCCTGCGGCCTCGTTAGACGCAGCTCGGCCTTCGGCCTCGCGTAAGTTACACAGAGTACGCGGCTGGTGGTGCGGTAGTCCGGTCGCTTCGAGCTTCGCTCTACGCGGATCTCGGCCTGCGGCCTCGTTAGACGCAGCTCGGCCTACGGCCTCGCGTAAGTTACACAGTGATCGAATTCGGACGCTCCGGGCTTCGCCCTACGCGGATCTCGGCCTGCGGCCTCGTCAGACGCAGCTCGGCCTTCGGCCTCGCGTAAGTTACTCAGTGATCGAATTCGGACGCTCCGGGCTTCGCCCTACGCGGAGCTCGGCCTGCGGCCTCGCTGTATAGCCGCCATCTTCAAAAAGGGTTGAATATAAATAATAATTCCAAATCCTTAGTCAGGATCCCCTAAACCCCCCAGATATCGATTTTTATCCGAATCGGATGAATTTGGAAAAATAGCCGCCATCTTAGATTCGCCATCTTGAAAAAAAATTTTCCCCTCAGTGGAATGAAATCGTCATGATAAACAATATTAGTTTGAGCACCAACCCGATATCTCTAACCGTTTCGGAGCCGTCGCTGAGAGAATTTCGTATGGCGGCCATCTTGGAAAATTTCGGCACCTACCCTAAATCCTCAAATTTCCTCCTCGATTTTCCACCTCGAAACACATTCGCTCAGAAATTTCTAAATTTCCCAAAGTTTTTTTTAAATTTCCGCCATTTTGTGTCCGCCATCTTGGATTTTTTTTTCCGCCTAATTTCCCCATAGACCAGAGTTTCCAACGAGGGGAAATTCCACCTCGCGTCCCTCGCCCGATTCGAGCTACCGCCTCGGAAATGCCCTCGGACCCCAAAATCGAAATTTCCACTTTGTATGGCAGCCATCTTGAAAAATGGCGGAATTAAAAAAATGTTCCAAAATCCCGAATCGGGGTCCCCTGAACTCCCCGGGTATGAAATTTCATCCCGATCGGAGGAATTTTAAAAATGGCCGCCATCTTGGATTCGCCATCTTGGAAAAAAAAATTGGTCCAGTGGAAGGACATCGACTCGCCCCACCACATTAGTTCGAGCCCCGATCCGATATCTCCGACCGTTCGGGAGCGACGGTCGAAATAAATTTGTATGGCGGCCATCTTGAATCGGCCATTTTGAATTTTCATCGCGCTCTCGTCAAAGTGCCGGCGGTTCTCTATGACATTCGGTCGAGCACCACGTGACTATCTCTCACCGTTCAGGCGGGCCGTCGACCGTCGAGCTGAAGGTCCACCGGACGAGGACGGGCCCGCTCCCGGTGCAAGTCCCGGGCGAGCTCGGCCTGCGGCCTCGCCCGCGCCGCTCGGCCTCCGGCCTCGCGGGAGTTATGGGCGATCGAAATTTGAAATTTCAATTGACGGCCGCCATCTTGGAAAGGGCGGGATCGAAAAACCGACCCGAAATTCTCAATCGGGGCCCCCGCGACCCCCCGGGTGCCGATTTCCACCCCCCTCGGACAAACTTGAAAATCGGCCGCCATCTTGAATCGGCCATTTTGAAAAAATTTTTTGTCCACGAGAAGGCTCACCCCGGCCCGAATGACATTTGGTCGAGCACCCCCGACTTACCTCTCACCGTTTCCGAGCTACGAACTAAAACATTTTGTATGGAGGCGACGCTGGACGTTCGAAATTCAAATTTTCGCGACGCCCGCTGGCGTCTGCCGGCGGTTCCCTATGACATTCGGTCGAGCACCCCCCGCGTAGCTGTTACCGTTGGGTCTGGCCGTTCTAATTTTTCATCAGGTATGGTCAACTCGAAGAAGTCGGATTTTTCTCGAGGTCACAGGACCCATCGGCGTACTTTCCCATTCAAAGTTTCTCACCCCGGTGGTGGGAACCGGGAGAACGAGATGTCAGTGAGTGAGTCAGTGGTAATTCAGCTTTATATAGTATAATAATAATAATAATAATATAATAATAATACGGAATAATAACTAGGTTTCGGCGGCGCCCCCCGGGCGCCGGCCTCCCCCTAATGGGGGGGACGCTCCGGGCTTCGCCCTGCGCGGAGCTCGGCCTTCGGCCTCGCGTAAATTACACGCTGAGAGAGATCGCTGTAGTCGATGTTGTGCGGGATCTGCATAAGAATTCCAAATCCCTAACCAGCCTCCCCCGAACCCCCCGGATATCAATTTTCATCCGGATCGGATGAATTCGAAAAATGGCCGCCATCTTGGATTCACGATCTTAAAAAAATTTTTACCTCAATAGAAAAAGATCGTCATGATAAACGATATTAGTTTGAGCACCGATCCGATATGTCTACCCGTTTCGGAGATGTCTTCCGAAGAATTTTTTGTGGCGGCCATCTTGGAAATAACCACAAATCCTTAATCAGTGTCCCCTGAACCCACCAGATATCAATTTTCATCCGGATCGGACAACTTGAAATTTTGGTGGTGCCGTAGTCCGGACGCTCCGGGCTTCGCCCTACGCGGATCTCGGCCTGCGGCCTCGTTACACGCAGCTCGGCCTTCGGCCTCGCGTAAGTTACACAGAGTACGCGGCTGGTGGTGCGGTAGTCCGGTCGCTCCGAGCTTCGCTCTACGCGGATCTCGGCCTGCGGCCTCGTTAGACGCAGCTCGGCCTACGGCCTCGCGTAAGTTACACATCGTGCGCGGCGGCTGGTGGTGCCGTAGTCCGGTCGCTCCGGGCTTCGCCCTACGCGGATCTCGGCCTGCGGCCTCGTCAGACGCAGCTCGGCCTTCGGCCTCGCGTAAGTTACACAGTGATCGAATTCGGACGCTCCGGGCTTCGCCCTACGCGGAGCTCGGCCTGCGGCCTCGCTGTATAGCCGCCGTCTTCAAAAATGATGGAAAATAAATAATAATTCCAAATCCTTAATCAGGATCCCCTAAACTCCCCAGATATCAATTTTTATCCGAATCGGATGAATTTGGAAAAAGGCCGCCATCTTGGATTCGCCATCTTGAAAAAAAATTTCCCCTCAGTAGAAAGAAATCGTCACGATAAATGATATTAGTTTGAGCACCAATCCGATATCTCTAACCGTTTCGGAGCTGTCGCTGAGAGAATTTCGTATGGCGGCCATCTTGGAAAATTTCGGCACCTACCCTAAATCCTCAAATTTCCTTCTCGATTTTCCATCTTGAAACACAATTGTTCAGAAATTTTGAAATTTCCCAAAGTTTTTTTTAAATTTCCGCCATTTTGTGTCCGCCATCTTGGATTTTTTTTTCCGCCTAATTTCCCCATAGACCAGAGTTTCCAACGAGGGGGAATTCCACCCCGCGTCCCTCGCCCAAATCGAGCTACCGCCTCGGAAATGCCCTTGGACCCCAAAATCGAAATTTCCACTTTGTATGGCAGCCATCTTGAAAAATGGCGGAATTAAAAAAATGTTCCAAAATATCGAATCAGGGTCCCCTGAACTCCCCGGGTTTTAAATTTCATCCCGATCGGAGGAATTTTAAAAACGGCCGCCATCTTGGATTCGTCATCTTGGAAAAAAAAATTGGTCCAGTGGAAGGACATCGACTTGCCCCACCACATTAGTTCGAGCCCCGATCCGATATCTCCAACCGTTCGGGAGCGACGGTCGAAATAAATTTGTATGGCGGCCATCTTGAATCCGCCATTTTGAATTTTCATCGCGCTCTCGTCAAAGTGCCGGCGGTCCTCTATGACATTCGGTCGAGCACCATGGGACTATCTCTCACCGTTCAGGCGGGCCGTCGACCGTCGAGCTGAAGGTCCACCGGATGAGGACGAACCCGCTCCCGGTGCAAGTCCCGGGCGAGCTCGGCCTGCGGCCTCGCCCGCGCCGCTCGGCCTCCGGCCTCGCGAGAATTATGGCCGATCGAAATTTGAAATTTCAATTGACGGCCGCCATCTTGGAAATGGCGGGATCAAAAAACCGACCCGAAATTCGCAATCAGGGCCCCCACGACCCCCCGGGTGCCGATTTCCACCCCCCTCGGACAAACTTGAAAATCGGCCGCCATCTTGAATCGGCCATTTTGAAAAACTTTTCTGACCACGAGAAAGCTTACACCTTCCCGAATGACATTTGGTCGAGCACCCCTCACTTACCTCTTACCGTTTCAAAAATACGAGCGATTACATTTTGTATGGAGGCGACGCTGGACGTTCGAAATTCAAATTTTCGCGACGCCCGCTGGCGTCTGCCGGCGGTTCCCTACGACATTCGGTCGAGCACCCCCCGCGCAGCTGTTACCGTTCGTGCTGGCCGTTCCAATTTTTCATCAGGTATGTCCAACTCGAAGAAGTCGGATTTTTCTGGTGCTCACCGACCCCGAGGGTCCACTTTCTCATTCAAAGTTTCTCACCCCGGTGGTGGGAACTGGGAGAACAATTATGTCAGTCAGTCAGTCAGTCAGTCAGTGGTAATCGAGCTTTATATATATACGGAATAATACGGAATAACTAGGTTTCGGCGGCGCCCCCCGGGCGCCGGCCTCCCCCTAATGGGGGGGGACGCTCCGGGCTTCGCCCTGCGCGGAGCTCGGCCTTCGGCCTCGCTTAAATTACACACTGAGAGAGATCGCTGTAGTTGATGTTGTGCGGGATCTGCATAAGAATTCCAAATCCCTAACCAGCCTCCCCCGAACCCCCCGGATATCAATTTTCATCCGGATCGGATGAATTCGAAAAATGGCCGCCATCTTGGATTCGCGATCTTAAAAAAATTTTTACCTCAATAGAAAAAGATCGTCATGATAAACAATATTAGTTTGAGCACCGATCCGATATGTCTACCCGTTTCGGAACTTGAAAACTTGAAATTTTGGTGGTGCCGTAGTCCGGACGCTCCGGGCTTCGCCCTACGCGGATCTCGGCCTGCGGCCTCGTTAGACGCAGCTCGGCCTGCGGCCTCGCGTAAGTTACACAGGGTGCGCGGCTGGTGGTGCCGTAGTCCGGACGCTCCGGGCTTCGCCCTACGCGGATCTCGGCCTACGGCCTCGTTAGACGCAGCTCGGCCTTCGGCCTCGCGTAAGTTACACAGGGTGCGCGGCTGGTGGTGCCGTAGTCCGGACGCTCCGGGCTTCGCCCTACGCGGATCTCGGCCTGCGGCCTCGTTAGACGCAGCTCGGCCTTCGGCCTCGCGTAAGTTACACAGGGTGCGCGGCTGGTGGTGCCGTAGTCCGGTCGCTCCGGGCTTCGCCCTACGCGGATCTCGGCCTGCGGCCTCGCATAAGTTACACAGCGATTGAACTCGGACGCTCCGGGCTTCGCCCTACGCGGAGCTCGGCCTACGGCCTCGCTGTATAGCCGCCGTCTTCAAAAAGTATTGAATATAAATAATAATTCCAAATCCTTAGTCAGGATCCCCTGAACCTCCCAGATATCAATTTTTATCCGAATCGGATGAATTTGGAAAAAGGCCGCCATCTTGGATTTGCCATCTTAAAAAAATTTTTACCTCAATAGAAAAAGATCGTCATGATAAACAATATTAGTTTGAGCACCGATCCGATATGTCTACCCGTTTCGGAGATGTCTTCCGAAGAATTTTGTGTGGCGGCCATCTTGGAAATAACCATAAATCCTTAATCAGGCTCCCCTGAACCCCCCAGATATCAATTTTCATCCAGATCGGACAAATTTTGGTGGTCCGGTCGCTCCGGGCTTCGCCCTACGCGGATCTCGGCCTGCGGCCTCGTTAGACGCAGCTCGGCCTTCGGCCTCGCGTAAGTTACACAGAGCACGTGGCTGGTGGTGCGGTAGTCCGGTCGCTCCGAGCTTCGCTCTACGCGGATCTCGGCCTGCGGCCTCGTCAGACGCAGCTCGGCCTACGGCCTCGCGTAAGTTACACAGAGTACGCGGCTGGTGGTGCGGTAGTCCGGTCGCTCCGAGCTTCGCTCTACGCGGATCTCGGCCTGCGGCCTCGTTAGACGCAGCTCGGCCTACGGCCTCGCGTAAGTTACACATGGTGCGCGGCGGCTGGTGGTGCCGTAGTCCGGTCGCTCCGGGCTTCGCCCTACGCGGATCTCGGCCTGCGGCCTCGTTAGACGCAGCTCGGCCTACGGCCTCGCGTAAGTTACACAGAGTACGCGGCTGGTGGTGCGGTAGTCCGGTCGCTCCGAGCTTCGCTCTACGCGGATCTCGGCCTGCGGCCTCGTTAGACGCAGCTCGGCCCACGGCCTCGCGTAAGTTACACATCGTGCGCGGCGGCTGGTGGTGCCGTAGTCCGGTCGCTCCGGGCTTCGCCCTACGCGGATCTCGGCCTGCGGCCTCGTCAGACGCAGCTCGGCCTTCGGCCTCGCGTAAGTTACACAGTGATCGATTTCGGACGCTCCGGGCTTCGCCCTACGCGGAGCTCGGCCTGCGGCCTCGCTGTATAGCCGCCGTCTTCAAAAAGGGTGGAAAATAAATAATAATTCCAAATCCTTAGTCAGGATCCCCTGAACCCCCCAGAAATCGATTTTTATCCGAATCGGATGAATTTGGAAAAAGGCCGCCATCTTGGATTCGCCATCTTGAAAAAAATTTTCCCCTCAGTAGAAAGAAATCGTCATGATAAATGATATTAGTTTGAGCACCAATCCGATATCTCAAACCGTTTCGGAGCTGTCGCCCAAAGAATTTTCTATGGCGGCCATCTTGGAAAATTTCGGCACCTACCCTAAATCCTCAATCGGAACCCTCCGGAAGCCAATTTCCTTCTCGATTTTCAGAAATTTTTAAATTTCCCAAAGTTTTTTTTAAATTTCAGCCATTTCGTGTCCGCCATCTTGGATTTTTTTTTCCGCCTAATTTCCCCATAGACCAGAGTTTCCAACGAGGGGGAACTCCACCCCGCGCCCCTTGCCCAATCCGAGCTACCGCTTTTCAAATTCCCTCGGACCCCAAAATCGAAATTTCCACTTTGTATGGCAGCCATCTTGAAAAATGGCGGAATTAAAAAAATATTTCAAAATCCTGAATCGGGGTCCCCTGAACTCCCCGGGTATTAAATTTCATCCCGATCGGAGGAATTTTAAAAATGGCCGCCATCTTGGATTCGCCATCTTGGAAAAAAAAATTGGTCCAGTGGAAGGACATCGACTCGCCCCACCACATTAGTTCGAGCCCCGATCCGATATCTCCGACCGTTCGGGAGCGACGGTCGAAATAAATTTGTATGGCGGCCATCTTGAATCCGCCATTTTGAATTTTCATCGCGCTCTCGCCAAAGTGCCGGCGGTTCTCTATGACATTCGGTCGAGCACCACGTGACTATCTCTCACCGTTCAGGCAGGCCGTCGACCGTCGAGCTGAAGGTCCACCGGACGAGGACGGGCCCGCTCCCGGTGCAAGTCCCGGGCGAGCTCGGCCTGCGGCCTCGCCCGCGCCGCTCGGCCTCCGGCCTCGCGGGAGTTATGGGCGATCGAAATTTGAAATTTCAATTGACGGCCGCCATCTTGGAAAGGGCGGGATCGAAAAACCGACCCGAAATTCTCAATCGGGGCCCCCGCGACCCCCCGGGTGCCGATTTCCACCCCCCTCGGACCAACTTGAAAATCGGCCGCCATCTTGAATCGGCCATTTTGAAAAAATTTTTCATCCACGATAAAGCTTACCCCTTCCCGAATGACATTTGGTCGAGCACCCCTTACTTACCTCTTACCGTTTCCGAACTACGAGCGATTTCATTTTGTATGGAGACGACGCTGGACGTTCGAAATTCAAATTTTCGCGACGCCCGCTGGCATCTGCCGGCAGTTCCCTATGACATTCGGTCGAGCACCCCCCGCGCAGGTGTTACCGTTCGTGCTGGCCGTTCAAATTTTTCATCAGGTATGGTCAACTCGAAGAAGTCGGATTTTTCTGGTGCTCACCGACCCCGAGATTTTACTTTCTCATTCAAAGTTTCTCACCCACCGGGGGGGGAACCGGGAGAACAATTATGTCAGTCAGTCAGTCAGTGAGTCAGTGGTAATTCAGCTTTATATAGTATAATAATAATAATAATAATAATAATAATAACTAGGTTTCGGCGGCGCCCCCCGGGCGCCGGCCTCCCCCTAATGGCGGGGGACGCTCCGGGCTTCGCCCTGCGCGGAGCTCGGCCTTCGGCCTCGCTTAAATTACACACTGAGAGAGATCGCTGTAGTCGATGTTGTGCGGGACCTGCATAAGAATTCCAAATCCCTAATCAGCCTCCCCCGAACCCCTCAGATATCAATTTTCATCCGGATCGGATGAATTCGAAAAAAGGCCGCCATCTTGGATTCGCCATCTTGAAAAAAATTTTTACCTCAATATAAAGACATCGTCGTGATAAACAATATTAGTTTGAGCACCGATCCGATATGTCTACCCGTTTCGGAGATGTCTTCCGAAGAATTTTGTGTGGCGGCCATCTTGAAAATAACCTCAAATCCTCAATCAGGGTCCCCTGAACCCCCCAGATATCAATTTTCATCCAGATCGGACAACTTGAAACTTTGGTGGTGCGGTAGTCCGGTCGCTCCGGGCTTCGCCCTACGCGGATCTCGGCCTGCGGCCTCGTTAGACGCAGCTCGGCCTTCGGCCTCGCGAAAGTTACACAGGGTGCGCGGCTGGTGGTGCCGTAGTCCGGTCGCTCCGGGCTTCGCCCTACGCGGATCTCGGCCTGCGGCCTCGTTAGACGCAGCTCGGCCTTCGGCCTCGCGTAAGTTACACAGAGTACGCGGCTGGTGGTGCGGTAGTCCGGTCGCTCCGAGCTTCGCTCTATGCGGATCTCGGCCTGCGGCCTCGTTAGACGCAGCTCGGCCTTCGGCCTCGCGTAAGTTACACATCGTGCACGGCGGCTGGTGGTGCCGTAGTCCGGTCGCTCCGGGCTTCGCCCTACGCGGATCTCGGCCTACGGCCTCGTTAGACGCAGCTCGGCCTTCGGCCTCGCGTAAGTTACACGGTGATCAAATTCGGACGCTCCGGGCTTCGCCCTACGCGGAGCTCGGCCTGCGGCCTCGCTGTATAGCCGCCATCTTCAAAAAGGGTGGAAAATAAATAATAATCCCAAATCCTTAGTCAGGATCCCCTGAACCCCCCAGATATCGATTTTTATCCGAATCGGATGAATTTGGAAAAAGGCCACCATCTTGGATTCGCCATCTTGAAAAAAATTCTCCCCTCAGTAGAAAGAAATCGTCATGATAAATGATATTAGATTGAGCACCAATCCGATATCTCAAACCGTTTCGGAGCTGTCGCTGAGAGAATTTCGTATGGCGGCCATCTTGGAAAATTTCGGCACCTACCCTAAATCCTCAAATTTCCTTCTCGATTTTCCACCTCGAAACACATTCAGTCAGAAATTTTTAAATTTCCGCCATTTTGTGTCCGCCATCTTGGATTTTTTTTTCCGCCTAATTTCCCCATAGACCAAAGTTTCCAACGAGGGGGAATTCCACCCCGCGTCCCTCGCCCAAATGGAGCTACCGCCTCGGAAATGCCCTCGGACCCCAAAATCGAAATTTCCACTTTGTATGGCAGCCATCTTGAAAAATGGCGGAATAAAAAAAAAGTTTCAAAATCCCGAATCGGGGTCCCCTGAACTCCCCGGGTATTAAATTTCATCCCGATCGGAGGAATTTTAAAAATGGCCGCCATCTTGGATTCGCCATCTTGGAAAAAAAAATTGGTCCAGTGGAAGGACATCGACTTGCCCCACCACATTAGTTCGAGCCCCGATCCGATATCTCCGACCGTTCGGGAGCGACGGTCGAAATAATTTTGTATGGCGGCCATCTTGAATCCGCCATTTTGAATTTTCATCGCGCTCTCGTCAAAGTGCCGGCGGTTCTCTATGACATTCGGTCGAGCACCATGTGACTATCTCTCACCGTTCAGGCGGGCCGTCGACCGTCGAGCTGAAGGTCCACCGGATGAGGACGGGCCCGCTCCCGGTGCAAGTCCCGGGCGAGCTCGGCCTGCGGCCTCGCCCGCGCCGCTCGGCCTCCGGCCTCGCGGAACTTACGGCCGATCGAAATTTGAAATTTCAATTGACGGCCGCCATCTTGGAAACGGCGGAATCGAAAAACCGACCCGAAATTCTCAATCGGGGCCCCCGCGACCCCCCGGGTGCCGATTTCCACCCCCCTCAGACAAACTTGAAAATCGGCCGCCATCTTGAATCCGCCATTTTGAAAAACTTTTTTGACCACGAAAAAGCTTACACCTTCCTGAATGACATTTGGTCGAGCACATCCCACTTACCTCTTACCGTTTCAAAAATACGAGCGATTTCATTTTGTATGGAGGCGACGCTGGACGTTCGAAATTCAAATTTTCGCGACGCCCGCTGGCATCTGCCTGCAGTTCTCTATGACATTCGGTCGAGCACCCCCCGCGTAGCTGTTACCGTTGGGTCTGGCCGTTCTAATTTTTCATCAGGTATGGTCAACTCGAAGAAGTCGGATTTTTCTCGAGGTCACTGGACCCGTCGGCGTACTTCCTCATTCAAAGTTTCTCACCTGGGTGGTGGGAACCGGGAGATCGAGATGTCAGTGAGTGAGTCAGTGGTAATCGAGCTTTATATATATACGGAATAATAATAATAATAATAATATTAAAGTAGACAATATGCGGTTTAACATGGAAAGCGTTATTATTTTTGAATATTGTTTATATTGTTGGAAATGTTATATTTATTTCTTCTTCAATGTGTTGCTTGACAAAAAAAGTGTGATGTAATGGTTCGTGTGAACGTCGGAGTGATTGCCGTGAGAACTCAATAAATTATCTGGATAAAAAGTACCCTCAATATTGACCCGGCATCTAAGTTATAACTATGATGAGTTTCATTAAAATCTATCCAGTAGTTTTTGAGTGATGTTCGTTCAGAGAGAGAGGCAAAAATTCTAACGATTATTGTTTTGGGTTCTGTATCAATAATAGAATCACTTTGTTTTCAAAAAATATTTCATGTACAGACACGGCTCTGTTACAATTTCATTATATGTACTCGTATATACGTTTAATTGGTATGGAGTGGAGCTAATTTGGTAGTCTAATAACTAAGAACCCCAACCGATTGCATACTAACGATTGTATTGACCATACTAACTATTGACTGTAGTTTATAGGATTATTTATTTGAAGACTGTTTAAATCAGGTATACTCTTATAAAACGCGCAATGTACAATGTGCGTTTTATAAGAGTATTACAGTCAAACTGTCCGTGAAATAAGGTATCAGCGAACCTGAAAGGAGCAGCTCAGCAAAATATGTGGAGTGGAAATAAAGAAACTATTTGTAGGTATTGTGTATAGCAGAAAGTATTAAGGTATAAAACAATAAATTGTAGGGGGATAGTGCACACTGAATTCCGCCTGCACAGCTGCTAGGCGCACATAGTTATGTGCGCCTAATTTATAATCTAGCCTATCTTGAAATGTACTTCATTTACTACTTTATCGTATTTCCCAAATGTACGTACGTGTTTCCGTAGTGAGTGAAATATGCCAGAGGCCATTCCCATCCCATCCTATTCAACCCCTCCCCATTTTCCAAACCCAATACATTCCATGATCTGCAAAGTTATACAGCGCATTTTGGGGAGTGCTCAACGTTTGTCACTATGGACTGATGTAATGCGGATGTCCATGGATGACAGTATCCATTTACTATCAGGTCTGAATGCGTGAAATTAATGGTTTTTGTTTACCTTTGACAACTCAATTGACAACAATAGTCAACTCGTGACCACGGCTGGAGTAACCCGTGCCGAAACGCCGAGTAGAAATAAAAGGTAAACAAAAACCTTTAATTTTACGCGTTCAAACCCGATTTAAAATATGAAATGTTGGTAGAAGTTTAAAAAGACGTTACTCTTATAATATCGAAACCTTGTGTCTTATATCACATCGGCTATTATTGCGCACGAGGACAGATCTATCATTACAATACTGAGAGTACACGATCTATAAGATTACGCTTACATTTACGACAAAAAAATCGGCGATTCGGATGAAATTCTTACATAACACAGATAACTGGCTTAGTCTTGATTTGATGTTGGGTCCTCGCGACAGGATCGCGCTGAATTTCAACATCGATGTCATACCTATATAGGTATGCTAGCCTGAGCTAGCCTGAGCGTATTCGATATTTGAGCATAACCTATATAGGTTATGCTCAAATATCGAATACGCTCAGTGAGCGAAAACAAATACATAACGCATTGTGGATGGTGCTGGTTTTGCCAACATGGAAATGAATCGAATACAACGTGTTCTGGATAACGGTCATACTTATCCAGAACGTGTTGTGGACGGTTCTTGAAAGCCAAGTCGAACGATATTGCGGATAATTGAATCCGCACTAAATAAACGCGATAAAATTAGCAACATCAATAGTGAGTTATGAGTGTTTTATTTCTCGTTCAGCGATTTGATGTGTGAGCGTACTTTGGTATTATACATTTTAGTCGGGAGAAGCGCTTATAGTAAATAGTCGGAATATCTCGCGTGAGTTGGAAAGATTGTCTTTGCCGATGACTATTTTAGCAATAAGGTGGCAGACGGGTAGAGAGTGCACCTGGAGGTAAGTGAATACTATCGCCTATGGATATCCGCAATATATGTCAACATCAGTCAAGAGTGTTATACACTGGCACGCCCCTGTAATGATAATGAGCTGCAAATGAATTCGTATTCCTTCGAACTCTCTATTGGTCATAGATACCGTAAGCCACTAGAATAGACTAGAATATAACTGCCTGTATCATGGGCGTAGGCCACGGTGCACGGTGGGGTAGGCTGGGGCGCTTGCCCTCCTGACATAAGGAAGAATAAGTAACAGACTTTCTGCATTACACTACCTGTATTTATAAGAAAATTGTTTGCTTTGCCTCACTCTGGATAAAATTGTATTCCTTTGCCCCATCTTGGATAAAATCCTGACTACGCCCTTAGACTGTATGCTGTGCGAGCCAGGCATGACCCAATTACACTATAGTTTGACATGATTTCAAGACTGTGAATTACGTTGGTCAAGACATTGACAGTGTTTGCGACACTTGTGTCGGTTAGTGGAAACGCAAACGGTAATATTATCTGTAGACAATAAAAGTCGCAATAAAACGAGCAACGTTCCTGAAGACGTCTCCAGAGGTCCACGATTGCAATTGGAACATCTGAACAAAGGCACTAGACGTAACATTAATAAATCTTATGCCGTCGATATAAGGATGAAAATAGAGTAAATAATGCTGTCTTCTGGCAGTAACTAGAATCAATAAAGATGAGTTAGATACCATTCGTAAGTTATATGAACAATTTCATTAGTACTTGTACTTACTACTTCAATTACTTCACAGTAGATATTGAAGTATGCGTGTGGTTTGAAGAGCCATTTTTGATATCAAAAAAGGCCTTTATAATTAAGTAAAGGCCAGTAGGTATCAATTTTATAATTTGAAATAAAACGTTTCAAAAGTTATATGTATATAAAAGTGTCTCTTCAATCCAAACATTTGAAGTGAGGAGCCACCTTATGTTTCGGAAGAGCATTGACAGCCTAGATTTTTTTTCCGGAATGGCTAAATTCTTGTGGCCCTAATGGCTATTCAAGAGTCACCGGACATGTATTGTTTAGGGCGAGCGCATACAGCGCTCAGCCAGGAGCAAAAGGTTTATGCAGCAACGAGCCTAAAGCCTCCCCCGTCATTAGACCGGCGGAAGGAACGGACCTCGGCTTAGGGCGTTGCATTGAGAGGGTACCGCGAGATCGCAAGTCGGTAAGGACAGCCTAGCCGTATCTATGTATATATTATATTCTCGTATTTTCAATTATACATTCATAAGCTTAAGTTTCAATCTCTGCCCGTATCATTGAGCTTCTAACTAGCTTAAGTGGGTGAACGAAAGAAAAACATTTGCAGACAGCCTACCTGGTGATTGGTGGATACTATCGCCCAAGGACATTTCGAAGACGAACAGTTAGCCTTGTGGTAAGCAGTTATTGTTGCGTATCAACATCTGTAATACATGTTAGCATCGGTCAAAACTCAAAACGCAACGCAGCACAGACGGCACACAATATCAACGATGTATCAAATACCGCAAACGAACGCACGGTTCCAACGCACGGTTCCAACGGTGCGTTTTTGGTTTGATCGTTTCCCTTCTGGAAATTTCGACCTCAAGAACAAACTCCGTGGATAATAGGAGACTAAAGTCTATAATGACGGATTGAAAGCAATAGTGGAAGCGGATTCATCTCAAACCACATCTGAGTTAGCAATTTAAATATATAATTTTGACACAAAAAAAAATTGAATATTTCCATATACGAGTAGGTACAACGGCAATTTCATAGGTACTCACGGACTTAATATACTTTTCCATGTTTTCAGTTACTCACACTGGAATAAATCACTTCGACTAATGCGATTACCCGTCCACAATTTAGTGAAAAAAAAAACAACTTTGGAGTATGAAATAACTATTACACATTCGCCTTTCGCAGTTCAATGCAATAAATCATATGCGAACTTCCAAAGGGTTTGGAACTACAGATGTAAATTGAAATCGGATAGGCAAAACGTTGCTTTAATGTCAGTTAGCATTAATCCTTAGTATAAGTATGTTACGGCTAGAAGCCAAAGTGTGGTTATACCAAGGTCCTACTTACGTCTAGAACTATGTGCAGCCGGTCGCAGTTGGCTAGACTTCCTAACCTAAACGAGCCAAATTGTTTTTGTGTAAGAAAGATTTTCGTTCTAGCCAATAGTGTTTGGCTACACCTAATTGTAACTAGTTTGAATGTAGTTCGATCCAGTTATAGCCATCTGTGAAGCTACACGCAGTTGTAGCCATTAAGAAAAAGGCTGCACTTAATTATAGGTATATGCTAAATTTGTATGGTTTTAGAGCCGTGATGAAATTACTCTATTAAGGAAGTGCTATCAATACGTAAGGTCATAATAAAAGATAAAAATAAAGTTGTTTAAAAAATAAATATTTTTTTAGTGAATTGGAACAGGTAAGACATATGAGGTATATGCTAAATTTGTATGGTTTTCAAGCCGTGATGAAATTACTCTATTAAAGAAGTGCTATCAATACGTAAGGTCATAATAAAAGATAAAAATAAAGTTGATTAAAAAATAAATATTTGTTTAGTGAACTGGAACAGGTAAGTAGCTCCTGCCTCTTGGCGCAGTAACTAAATGTGCCGGCGATCATGTGGTATGTCGCGCAGATTTTTTTTTCTTCATATATGGCAATGGTGCAATTAGCATATTCTGCCACTGTCAAGTTTCCTTCGTGATAAACGTATACTGTTGATGTCCAGTCTCGTCGAAGTAAGTCAGGAGTCGTTTACTAAAGCGATAGTAGGTTTACTGAGTATAGATGAGGGCTCCTTGGAAGCACACGGGAAACGCAGACGCACGCAAACACCACGCACAGGAAACAATTTGAAATTTAATAAATTGTTACTGTTAAACCACAACACGCCTAACACACAATGTTTACAATAATTAAACAAATACTCAACTTCACCTCTCGAGTTCCTACCAAAAAGTCCGTCGCGCAGATTGCATGGCGATCTGCGGAACCCTTGACATCATGATACGTGCGAGTTACATTTTTTTTTTTCATTTATTGTAGAAAGCTTACAGTCATAATATTAAACCATATAACAAATAAAATCAATTAAATAAATAAATTCAAAAATAAAATAAATAGATAACAAATAAATGGAATAGACCTAAAGTTTCTTAAATTAAATCTAGTTTTATTTAGAATAACATATGAATGAGATCAACAATTAGTGAAACAAAAATATCTACTATTTGAAAACAAAAATACATGTGCGCCTATGTACACTATGAGCATAGTGCTAAAGAGTAAATAAATTAAACAAATAACATCAAATTATTTGTAATTTTATCTCTATGTTTCAAACTGTGCAAGTTTGATGTTCTGACCGTTATAAGATGTGGTTGAAGGCTAATGGAATGCAGGGATGTCGGGACTTGGGATAACTTCAATAAAATGTTTTACTACAGTTTCACTCAGTTCGCAACTGCTGTAAAGCGCTTAACGCTGAATTGTTAATTAAGACGCATTTCATGCTTGTACGTGTGACCTCAGCACAGTCTTTTACTGCAGAGTATTTTAAATGGTACTTTCGCAACAGTGTTGTGAATATATTACTAAGACTTTGTAGAAATTCAACGAAATTAGTTAATAGTTGGGGAATAAATTTATTGATTAGTCTAAAGAGCTAGAGTTACTGACATACTCGTAGCTCGAAGAATCAGAATGCTAAAGTAGCAATGGGCATGTCATATTTGCTCCAGGATCGATAACAGATGGGGTAGACGAGTTTTCGAACTGAGAAGCGCAGTGTGTAACGCCCTCGGCCGATTCAAATTAATTACAAATCAGTTATTTTTTTATAGAAAAAAGTCGGCAGACGAGCATACAGTTCCTCTAGACATCCGCGATACATGCCAATATCAGTCCAGAATGACAAACGTTGACACGCCCCCGGATGCGGTGTCTACTTTGCGGATTGGGAGAAAGGGATGGGAAAATGGGGAGGGATATACGATAAAGTAGGAAATGCAGTACATTTCAAGGTAGTCTTCTGTGAGAGAGGGGTAACGTGGCCAGTCGACTGCGCCCAGCAGCTGTTGGAATGCACCGTGCACTCTCCCCATTATCGTACATTAGGTGAACTAAATTGTGTATCAGCCTATCTTGGGGATAGGTAGAGGAGACACCATAGAGAGTTCCATCGGTCAAGGAGGTGCAGTTAAAGGCTTTTTAAATATAAAAGTTAAGATACCAGTTACCATCAGCCTGTGTCTCTCCACTGCTGGATATATATATATATATATTATATATATTATATATATATATATATATATATATATATATATATATATATATATATATATATATATATATGTTATATGTATGTAATAAGGTCCTATAATACCGATTTATATATACATTATACTGATATTGTGGATATTGACATCTATAGCTGTGGTCGTAATACTTATGAAAGATTTACGGTTGTTATTGTCTGCTAAAACGAACAAAAAGGAAAATCAGGATATAAACTCGGAAGACAAGTGATTCGAAAGTAACTTTATTATTGCTCGCGTGTTATTCTAACGACAGATATTTCAGTACTCACATAAAATATATTGTTTACATTTGAGTGGGTATATTATTATTTTCAATTATATTTTATATTATATTTTCTTAGGTTTTCGCGATTACTATACATAGCAATTAAACAACTTTGAACGGTTTAAATCGCGTATATTTAACATTATTTATATCCCGACGTTTCGAACACTTTGCAATGGACGTGGTCACGGGGTGACCAATTGATTTTATTTGTCACTTGAGTTATTAAGAAATTATTTGATATACCGTCTGAATTTTTTTTTTAACTACCGTCTGGTACTTGCCAACCACCGGCTTGAGATCCAGTCATTAAATTAATTAAATCCCAAGGCCAATGCAATACTGCAAGACCTCTGAACACCGTGAGCGAATACTGCGTGCATAGGGAATGTTATGATGAAAAAAAAAATTTCAGACGGTAGTTCAAAAAAAATAATTCAGACGGTATATCAAATAATTTCTTAATAACTCAAGTGACAAATAAAATCAATTAGTCACCCCGTGACCACGTCCACTGCAAAGTGTTCGAAACGTCGGGATATAAATATATTCTATATTTTCTAAGAGCGGTGTTAGCCTAACATATCCGACCTTAGTGTAATTAACATTATTAATGACATATATTTAGTTTTAATTAATATTTTTAGTGATTTAACTTCTTATGTTTATTACTTTTTCCTATGACAGTATACACGCCTGACGTATCCAGAAACTGCCCTACTCAGAACTCGATCTAATAAGAATCTGACATGGATGTTCGCGCGTGTACTTTTACTGGCTTTTTTGGTGTTGGCAGAATATCAGCGCTGCCGTGGCTGCAAATTCTGCTCCGCAGCATCATACTGAGCCAGTTAACCTTTTTGTCGCCGTGACACACAATCAAGCATTGATTAGGTTAAATATTATAGTATAGCATTTATCAACTAATTCTTTTATTTGTTGTTGACTTTTGTCTGTGTTGTGTTGCTTCAAATAAAACATTTTCTTTCTTTCTTACATATACGAATCTGGCCTACTCTGTCTAAACGTTATTCTGGACTCTCATTTGTGAGGTCGCGATTTCAAATCCTCGGCCTATATTGCTACGTACTTAAAATTTTATATCTATCGGCGGAAGACTGGTTCTGAGCCAAGTCGTTGCAAGAAATCAAGATTCTATTAGTAATTAATTTCTTGGTGTGATTTTCAAAATAGCAATTTGAAAATGGTCAGAAATACAACACACAATACATCGTCGACTAGAAGGGGAGATGGCTTATCCGAGACCATAAGCGCCCCGTCCAAATTCCTTGTTAGAAATGTATTCGTCGAATACCTATCAAAGAGACTCACTAGTAAAAAAAATTAAAATAAACAAGATAGTTAGACCCCGTCTACACGATCTGCATATACAAAGCGTCGCTAAAGAGACATGTCATCTATGATTCGACTGCTATATATATACCTCTCACACCAGTAAACATACCTTTCCCAACGTCATTATCTAAATAAGATGCAAACGCAGATAGCAGCATAAAAGAGAGAAAACGCTCTTCGCATTAGCATATACGAGTTTGCGAGATCTATAAATCCGAGGTAACTGTATCAGCCCTTTACTGTTATGTGAGTTCGCTTGCTGTTATATGACTATCTGTTTGCGTGTCGTTTAGAAATATATAAATTCAAAGAAAATCGTACAAGTCAGCATTGAGTTACTTATTTTATAAGCAGGTATGTAATATATTATATTTATTACTGACTCGCGGTGCTAGCGACTTCGTTCGTGTGGACTTTAGTGACTCCCATGGGGGGGGGGGGGGGGGGGGGGGACTCTTTAGAGAATTGGATTAAAATGTAACCTAAATGTTAACCCAGGTCACAAGCTTTAATATTTATCATTTAAACGGGTCTTAAGGCGAATCTTAACCTTATTTATTTTACTGCACGTTTCGGTTGGGACGCACCAACCATGGTCACTAGCTGACTGACAAGGCGGGTAGTCCACGTCAAGAGTTGCGAGCAGTTGTGCGAATATATGCGAAAATATGCAAAAATCTCAAATGTTATATCACAAGCTATAATTATGTTAACTTTCATTAAATTCTGTCCAGTGGTTTTTGTGTGATGCGCGGTTAGACATACAGACAGATAGAAATTTTGAAAATAGTTGTTTTAGGCTCTGTATCGTTCATAGAGTAATGATTTTTCTCAAAAAATATTTCATTTACATACACGGCTCTGTTACGATTTTATTTTATGTACAGATAATTCAATCGATACTAAAATTTCAATAGTTTTGCACTTTTATTTTTCTCTATCAAAAGGTTGCCTGAAACTTGTATTCTAACAAGAGCGGTGATAGTTTAGGGGTATCTATACTCGACTCACATTCATGTCAGCGTGAGTTCAAATCCTCGGCCCGTACCACTGAGTTTCTACTTAAGTACAGCTTTTTATAAAATTGTCATTAACTCGACGGTGAGGGAAAACATACCTAAGAAATCAAAAAAATCTGGAGTATGTAATCCACCAATTCGCCCTAGGCCCGCGTGGTAGATTAAGGCCCGAAATCCCCAGTGATTCACTAGGGAAGGCCTGTGCCCTACAGTGGGACGTTATAAGCTGATACAGTAGTCTCACAATGAACTTTACGTTTTATTTTAGTTTAGTTTGTTTTCGTTTTTCTACGTTTGGTGCGGTATAAATCTGACTAACCGGTTCTGTCAAAGTTCTCAAATAATTAAAGTTCCTTTACCTTCTCTTTATCTGTACACTACAACTTTATAGCGGGTAAAAGGAAAACATTTGAAGTTCTTTCCGATTCGATTGCTGAACTCTTAATCTAATTATTTTTACATGCCAAGTGATTGCCATGCCAAGCCCCTAGTTCGAATCTCTGTTTGGATGTGATATTTTCTGATGGTACTACTCGTATAAGAAATTCCAGTTGGAAATAACGGGTCGTATGCAAATGCGTATTTACTCGTATTACCGCATTTGTTAATAGATACGTATTTATTAGGCATTTTGGTAAATCACTAGGTGAGGGGTTTCGGGCCGCATTTCACCACGCGGGCTCAATGCAGGTTGGTGGATACACATGCTCCAGATTTATTTTTAATTTCTGGAACTATATGGATTATGGAACTATTAGCGGCTATCCTCACTATATTTTCCTTCACACCTCAGTTAGTGACAATTTCTATACTTAAGTTGAAACTCAAATTGAAATGTACTCAAATTGTAGATACTTAAGTAAAAGTGGTATTTCAACTCACGAACTCACAAATAAGAGTCTAGACCATCGTGTCACAACTTTTTTAATATCGTGACCCCCAGAAAAGACCAAAATAAGCCCACAAGGTCTCACGAATAAAAATAATTATTAACACCTACTTAAAAAATAATTATTTTTAAATGAAACAAATTAATTAATTAATTACTTACATTTAAAATTTACTTTTCATTATGATTACTTATTTAATACGTAGCGACTGGAGATCGCGACACTAGCGACGACCAGGTTGTGAAACAATGGTCTTTAAACCACCACGGCTCTTTAGATTAGCGGTTTAGACTGAATAAAGGTTTTATTATTCACGACAATCACGAGTCACGTATGTGAAGACTCTTCAGCAATCTCAGAGAAACCGTTCTTTATTTTACTGTTCAATTCAAAGATGTACTAAAACAGAGTATCAAGAACTTTATAGCGCGTAAATTTTGAAATTATTTCCCATTCGACTGTCAAATGTCTTAATCTTGGTGTATTACGAATATAGTTTCGTTGTACTTTGTCTTTATCGTTTCGTTGTCTCAAAACTAATTTTATTCAAGTTAGTTTTATTCGGCTTCATATTTTATATAATTCATATAATTAAGCCTAGGAAGCCCAATTAAGCCTATTAATTTATAAACAGACTTTTAGTTTACCATCAATCATAGCGTCTCAAGCCGCTCAGATGGTATTGTTTTTTTTTTGCTTCAAGAGTATTAAGTATTTGAAGGGGGATGTGCAAGCTGCAGTCCCACTACCGCTGGGCACACTCATCTGGCCAAGTTACCCCTTTCTCACAAGAGACTACCGTGAAGTGTACTGCATTTCCCATTTTATCCTGTTACCCCAATATACGTAGCTATGTGGTTCGGTTGTGAGTGAGATATGTCAGAGTCCATTCTCATGCCATTCTATCCCTCCCCATTTTCCTAACCATTCTCCAAATCCATTCCTAAATCTCCAAAGGTAAGCAAGCGTGGTAACGTTTGTTGCCTTGGAGTAATGTTGGCATGTACCACGGATGTCCACGGGCGACAGTATCCATTTACCACCAGGTGGTTGCATGTTCGTCTGACACTTTCTTTCAGTATATCTATATCTATGACCTATATCTATATCTTAGTATATCTGTGACCCTCGGTATTCACCTACCTACTTACAACAGAATCAGTTGTTTGTTTTGAAAACAAGTCAAAGAGGTTTCACAATAACGTGACAAGCCTTCAAAGCTTAGAACTCTCAAGTCACGGACCATCAAACGGGTTTAATGGAACTGAATGTAAATAACGTATTCTGAACTTAATCGAGCGAGATGCTTCAAGAAGAATGTTGAATTTATTCATCATTCTGTGCTCGAGACGATAAGAGTTGCACGACACCATTCTTTTAGCTTTAAATAAAAAGTGAAATGACGAAAAAAATGGGACTTGTGACAAAACGACGGGATTTTTCACAGGGCTCGAGGGAATAATCACTGGGATTATCCGTTCCCGTCTCTCGTTTGCTGTTAATTACAATTTGGGTGTCTTGTTGCTATGAAATACAGCGCGGGGTGAAATAGAACTCCGATTCATTTGGTACTGTTTAGGTACTGTCGTTGTTTTATGAATTATGTTGGTATTGGTAGAACTATAACCGAATGTACCTACGATTTGTTAACATAAATATCTGTATTCCGAATTACTGGACGTTAAAGTGGCACTACTAATTAAAAAGAAAATAAAAGTTCGATAAATAAATTTTATATAAAAAACACTTGTGAAAAGGGTTTATTGAATTTATTTCCAGAGGGGAATATCTGGAGGCTTTATTATAATCTCACTTATAAAAATGTGAGTGCTTAATGTCTTTTAAAAACAATGCAATTCAAATATAAATAAAGCGATTTTATAAAATACACTTATTATACCGATTGAATAAAATATTTTAAAGAATAATCTTTGTTTTGTTTTGTTTATCTTTTAGCTACTTTGTTTTTTAACAATTTAATACTCATGTATCTATTATAAATCTTTATGCCTTATCTTTATTATATTTTTTTTGCATAGAGATATTTACTAAGATTGGGACATTGTGGGATACGAAGTATGCTGTCAGCATTTAGCCGTTTAATGGCTAAATGTAATAAATTGCAGTATCACAGCATCAGCAAATGTATGTCAACTGCTAGATATAGGCCTTTCCCAAAGCTCGCCACCACACACGGTCTTTCGCTCTTCTCATCCAGCCACTACCGTCAGTTTCCTACGATTAATGACTTTCATAGTCATATCAATGAGTAAAGTCATTCAAGAGTTGAACTATTGAACAGATCTTGAATATCGACATTGAATTTGAAGCACATATTGATTTCACATTCAAACGGAAATGTAAATTCGATCGACATCTGCACTCACTCTTGCCGGGGTGAACGCATTTACAGTATACTAATTCATCTGTTCCGTTAATTTATGATCAGCACAGATTTCAAGGAAGGTAGCTTAGAGGAAGGGAAATCTATACCCAAGTATTGTGTGGAATTGGGTTAGTAATTTCCTTTTTCTATATGAATGTTAAGTTGAATGAGTTAGATCTATTTCCTCATTTAAGGAATTCCATGATTTTTTCAAATTCCTCCAAAATAATTGAAGAGACACAGTGTACGCAGAATGAGCACGGTGTTTTGCGTTATCAACAGTTTATTGTAGAGCGTCATTGTACTCGTCAATCGTGCCTAATTGAGATGAGATGATGCAATCAACAACGATTAAAAATTCTTCCTTCATATAATATTTATTTATTTTATATTTAAAAAAAAAACTTTTTCCGTCAGCCAAGCCTACGGTTGGACAGAGAGGTGCGATTAAAGATGAATATAACTTAAGCGATGGTTAGTACACAATTTATTACACAAATATCAAACAAGTGAACAAGAACAAACATATTCAACATATAAATACATCCATATAAATTCAACTTCTTTATATTACAAAGTATTTACAAAGTATTTTACAATTATTATCAGCAACTCATTAACAAGATGTGGTTTTAATTTTGTAAGCTGCCATCAACGTCGCAGTCGGTGCAAATGCAAACAAAGGGAAATAAAGTCACTGAACGAAATGCCATTTAAAATAATGAAACGTCTTCCACAAGGAGGCAAAAAGCCTATTATACCAGTTTATTTGCGACGCGAAACGGACTCCATGAGGTAAATAATTAACTTTTATGGAGATGACACAAGGGATAAGTATAAACTAATTTATTTTTATAATTCACATCTATACATACCAATCACATTAATTAAAACAAAAATATCTTATTTATGGGACGCCCTATCATATGTTTTCATACGTCTAAAAACGTACACAGTATTTTTTCCAGGTTTCTTGAACGGGTTTTAAAGGTCGCTACCAGCTATGAAAATGAAGGATTTTATCAAAAAATACAAGAAGTTAAGAATTAAACTGTTAGTATTTATTTTACTCATGTTTTACCAAATTGTAATTGAACACAAGATTAAAGTATGAAACATTAATTAAAAATAAACGTAATTAAAAAAATAATAAAATCATTCAAGATGACGTTAAAATGGACTTTTTTCAATCAGGAAATTTTCGTCGATAATCTTTAACCGTAAAGAGTAAATATTGCTTCTGATCTTCATTAGTGGTATGAAGACGATTGTACTCTTCCATAAGCGCTACTCCTATCTCTGCTATGTCATTAACAACTTTCATAGAATGTACAATACAAAAGTCTGTTTGTTAATCATAATGAGATCATGGTCAGTGGTTGCTCGCTTTGGAGAATCTTCCAAACTTAGTGTTTCAAGGGCAGTGACCATCCTCTGTTTAGTTTCCAAAGAAACTCATCATCGAAAAATGCAAAAGCAACAAGCTCTTTAGACAGGTACCAAAGATGTCCCATCATTTTTTTCGAAGCAGCTTTTGTAAGTGAATGATTTATCTCTTCGTATGCCACCGAGTCCTTCAAAAGCTGTAAATCATTGTTTGCGATTACCAACCTTGCAGTTAAAAGCTCCGGTCGAAAATTGTTAAGGATAAGATTCCATCGCTGACTTAGCGCTTTAGCCCTTAGCTCTCATTTTAACAACACTAGGACATTACACGTTCTGGTTCCTTTATATCGTATAATTATCTCTTCCTTGGGCTGCCTCTTGATCTTTTATTCTCTCTAGGATACCATTCAGTCTTTCATCCTCATTATATGTCCAACTCATCTCTATTTTCGTCTTTGTATAAACTGGATACAGTCGATTATTTTGGTTTTATTCCTAATGTCCCTACATTTTATCTTGTGCAGTAATTTTATGTTTAGTAAGATTCTCCCAATAGATCTTTGACATACCCTTAATTTCTGGACGTAGTTTGCGTTGGAGACCATGTTTGGCATCCGTACGTCAGACAAGGAAGGAGGACGGAATCCATGATTATCTTTTATAGTTCTATTTGTATAGTTTTATTTTTCAATGTTTCTTTTAAACTCCAGTATCTATTCCACGTCCCTGTGATTCTTCTTTCAATCTCTTTTGGTGTTCTGTATTCAAATGATAAGGTCTGTTCTAAGTATATATATTCACTAACATATTATATTTTTTTCTCTTCTATTTTAATAAGAATCTTTTTATCGTTTGTAATTATTTTGTCTTCATTTATTTCTAATCCTACTTTTTCACTGGCATTTTTTAGTTCATTTATTTAGTTGCTTTCCAATTTACCCGCCGGTTCACTGAAAACTACAATATCGTCAGCAAATCTTAGATGATTGAGTGATATTAAATCTAGTTCCATTTATATATATGTCTTACTCTTCTCAGTCTATCTTGGTGATAACAAATTCCAGCACAGATGTAAACAGTTTTGCTGACATAGGATCACCTAGTCTCACTCCTTTAACGACATTGAAAATACTTCCTGTTCTTTCCAACTTTATTGGTGCCTATTTTAATATAGGTATTTTATTATTGCTATATATGACTCCCTCTATTCCTTGTTCATTTAAAGCATACCAAAGTGCTCTGTGGTCTATGGAATCAAAACTTTTTGTAGTCTATAAAACCCAGGTACATTTTTTTATTATGTTAGTCATATTTTTGTATAATTTGATTTATAATTTGTAAATGGTCACTTGTAGCTTATCTTTTTATAAATTCAGGCTGGTCGTAAGGTTGAATGGACTATATAAAGGAAACCGAAGGTGCCACGCTGGGAAGAAAAACAGAAAATAAAAAGGAATGGGAAAAGTTGGAGGAGGCCTGTGCTCAATACTAGGCTACCGAAAAATAAACATTTAATCATATTTTTTTTAGTTGTAGATATAATAGGATGTAGGTAAAATAAAGGCTGTTTTTATTATATTTCATTTTAGTACATTGCACTTCCAACAATTGCTGTGTTTGTTTACAGTACTTATATTCCGGTCAAGCATAGAATGGCAGAGTTGTACTACTGTTATCTCTGTGTACTTGTACAGCTTCCACAGAGGCACTAAACTAGAAATAAAGTGCTTGGTGCGGGGCCCTTAACTCGTTAAGTACACTTTGTAACTGCGCAAGGAGCTTGAAACCAGTACTTTGCGTAAATCCAAACAGTAAAAATACAAACATCTTTAATGCCTTTTAATTTTCTCTTTGTCAATGTTAGCTCTCCTCTAAATTAATACATCTTTAAAGCATTGATTGTTTTAGCCATCCATCTTGCTCAGTATAGTCCAGCAGGTGTTCTAAAGGATACACTCTTATCAGGTGTTTCTCCCAAAACTATAATAATGAGGTTCAGTAACTCCTTGTAATTGTCCCGTGGTTGAAATTGCTTTAATTGATGTGTAGCAACAGAAATCATTGTTGTGGTTACATCTTCAACATATGTTAATGTCTGATCTGATCTATCTATCTATCCCTGATCTATTCATGTCCCGTTATATCTTCTACCATTTTACGATCTCAGTGAATAGTAAGCGGGACTTCTGGTTCAAACTCGCTTTTTAAAGACTCCGCAATTTTTTATCGTCGCTGGATTCGTTGATGCCGAATAGACGAAGAACTAATGTTGTAAATCGCAATTCATTCATAACCTAATTGTAATTAATAACTTGCGCTCGTGAGAGTAGATGTCAACACAACAGTCGCTTTTCGATCACTTAGCAACATCGAGACTTACTGCCAATTAGTATCAATTATTCGTTTCCTGCCTTGTTTTCGTTGTGATGACGATGTAGATAGTCCTGGCAATGGAGAACCCAGCCAACTAAAGCCTTCACTATTGTCTGAAGCGGTTGAAGACGATGACATTAACACTCACTTTTCAGTGAGACGTTTTATGTTTTCTGTTTCTCGTCTTTTTCTGCTTTTTGCGTCCTCTTGTACCTTCATTGATTCTTTTCTTTCAAGCTCTCTGTCTACACCGTCTATCTGACCTGGGCGTCCTTTTCTCTCTGGGCAAGTACGAACAGTCTGTCTTCCTCGATTGTAATCATTTCTAGTGCCTTGGCGTGAGCCATATCAAAAAGACATTCCAAACTTTTCTTACATTTTTATTCCTTATTTTTTATCACAGCCGAACGTTTTGCTTTATTTTCTTAATCTTTCTTTAAATTTTGCCACTCAGTAAAATATTTAAGTATTTTTGCTATTATATGTTATCCAAGATATATAGGAATAATCGCTCTTAAAGGAACATCATCAGAATATTAATTTTACGGTCACCTGAAATCCCAATAGGTTTTCATCATAAATGTTTATCCCAGGACCAGTGTCAGATTGAGGTTAGTAAGAGCCCGGGCTATTTGAGAGAGGCTCTTTTAAGGTGAGCTATTTTATAAATTTTAGATATAAGAGTATTTAAATGGTTGGTCTTGGGCAAGTGGGGTCCGGGGCTGGAGCCCCCTTAGCGCCTCCTTCTAATCTGGCACTTATAACGACATCTCCGTCGAAAACTAAATCTCTTTGAACTTGGAATTACAAAAATACATACTCCAGTAGGTGTCCCCTTTACACTTCACGTCACTCTTACTTCCTTTCGCACATGAGAGTTGAATTTTCATCAGCCTATTTCAAATTCATGAGGTATTTGCAATTCTTTTACTATGAGCGAAGTTCTCGTTTGCAAAGCCAGTGATAATAAATTGAGTTTATTATTGTAACTAGTGGTCCAAAAGTCTATTAAATCGAAGTATACAGACAATTGTGGGATCAAAATATTTTATTTTGATATACAATTTGTAATAAGTAATTCAACAATACAGAGAACCGAATAAATAATTCCTCGGATATGATAAGATTTTTGATGATGTCAAATATCAAATATTATAAATTTTATTCCTTTTATTCGGTGCATTCTTGCTTGCAGTCGGCTGCAGCTAATTGCACCTTTTAGTAGTGTGGTGCAGTACTTAATTTCAACTGCAAACGACTGCTCGCAATTCATGTAGCCGACTGCAGATGGGCGCTCTCAGATGGACTGCACCATCTGAGAGCGCCCTAATGCTGCACATACCTAAAATATATATTTGTTTAGCAGTTATTTTTAAACTAAATTAACGATTTTTTAAAAAGCAGAAGTTATTCGAAATAACCTTTCTAAGATAGATAAAACAAGTACGGAAACATTTTCAGGAAAGTTTATGAAGGGGCAATGATTTAGGATGTAAGACGTAAAATATCTACATAAAAAATGTGTAACAACGAGAAACGTAATAAAGCGATAACTTTTGTTTGAGGCGTGATTTAAGAATGCTATTAAATTATAACCCCGTGGCCGTAAAAATATTTTATGGGATAATTTTTTGACAAGATATATTATAGATGTACTCGTATTTAAACGATTTTATAGATATTTAATGATTCCGGTAGTTCAAGGTTGAACCCGGAACGGATCACGTATTTTTTAATATCATAGATAGATATATGGATGATTCTTTAGATTCTCTCTTTGCCCAGGGTTGACTGGTAGAGAATATTATCAGGCATTAAGTCCGCATTTTGTACATTTTTGTATATGTAATATTAATAAAGTTTAAATGAATAAATAGTACTTCATTCTACATCAACTCAAAATTACAAGTAATTAGAAGTAAAATCGGCGGTCTTTTTTTTTTTTTTTTATAGATTAGTGGGCGGACGAGCAAGCGGTCCCACGTGCGTCTTTACGCTAAAACGATTTCTTTCGGGCAACCTTTCTTGGGTGGTAAGGACAAGTCTATGGATAAATAGGGGTAGATGGTGCAATAAAGAAATAATATCTCTATGGCATTTGTAATGATCTTCTGTGCACCCAATCCAGCTACTACCTGGTTTTCAAATCGTCGTCCTAACATTTTATGTTTACTTATTAAATGCAAGACAAAAGTCTTTGAGGAATATTTATTCGAAGGAAAAGCTCAACTTCCTGTAGAGACATAATTACAGACAATAGATGTTTTTTCATGACAGAAAACCTTATTGCAATACATTTCTTATTTGCATTTTGAATATGCGTAATTTGTTGTAATGTGCCATTTGACAGTTAGTGCAGACACTTTCTCGCTTATGATGAACATGCTATATGTATTTCTCTCGCACGCTTTGTAGATCTTAGCGGTTAACAAATAAATTTAAATCTGTGGTTATAATTACTGAGCAATTCAGTCTTGCAATCATTCTGAAAATTACACCAAGAAGAATTAGAATCTAATTAACAAGTTGACAGCTCTACATATATATTACAAACCGACGACGTGTATTGATGTAGTTCACTTATTTCGGTTATACTCGTAATAAAACATTACAATTTTAATTTTAATTACAATTTTACAATGTTACTGCGCGTTACTTTATTAGTTTAAATTTTCCAACTCAGCATTGGCAGTGAGCCAGTTGAAATGACTGAGCTCTCATAGGAATATAGTATTTGGCAAACTTTAAAAATGAAATCAATTTTGAAATGGACCGAGTACGGTAATTTTACGTAGACGGCGGCGCGCGTAGACCTTATGCTACGGTGGCGTAGCACGGCTACGTTTTCTTAGAGCTACGTGTTTCGTTCGATACTGGGGGTCTACTCTGATTTTACGATTCAGATGTTTCGAGCCCGACCGAAGTTCCAACGAACGAAGTGCTATAACCCTACTCTCACTTTCCTTCGTTCGTAGCTCTATATATCGTGTAATACCAATTATTTAAAAGGTGATATATATTGTTATCGTCAAATTTGACGTTTGACCTCCAAGTATCTCCTGCCTAAATCTATATTTCGATTGTTGTCTCGTTTTTCGTGTTTTCGGAGTAGACCCCCTGACTCGCGATCTTCATTCAACATTCAGAGGCCAAGGAAATTATGTATGTTCACGCGGACGTAGCTGCGGGAAAAAGACTAGTTACATACACACATTGGCTTTTACGCCAATGACGAGTACAAATTAGAAAAAAAATACAATTATTTACATTTATTTGAGAGTTATTTGATCGACCGATTGGCGCAGTTGGTAGTGACCCAACTTGCTGTGCAATAGGTTCCGGGTTTCGATCCCCGGTCGTACATACATTTGTTTAATAGAAAAAAGACAAATATATGTTCGGGTCTGGGGGGTGTGTGTTTGTCTCTGTATGTGTCTCTGGACCCACGACACAGGGAATCCTAGTGTGGGTCATTTTGAGGTGTGGCGTTATTTATTTATTTACATACGTCAAAAATATATCTTTATTTGTCTACTCCCTCTATAACAGATGTATCTGTCATTAGCGGTCATATTATAGATCGGATATATCTATAATTGGCAGTATAAAGGTTAAATAAGTTAAATTTTGTACGAGCAAGAGTTTAACAATTAGCAAACGTTCTCTGCCGTTTGCATCCGAAGGTGGAACATTCGCTGCCCGTTGAGTTCGACAGCGAGGAGTTTAAAGAAGTTGTCTGTCATTCGCATGCGACAAGGAAAAGAGAAAATAGGCCCTGGTCGATCAAAAATCTAGCAAAATTACTTTGGGAAAAGAACAAGAAAATACCTGGTGTCCGAGTTTTGAATGATTTTCCTAATGAGTTCCGATTTCCATACTGTATCCAATGTTATACAAAATAATATATTAAAAAAATATTTTTTTGATAGGCTAGAAAGACTGTAGATTGCTGAGGGTCTTCCCACCAGATACACTGGTGAGGAGATTCCCAGCAATCTATGCACAATATATATATTATATTTGTATAGTATAATATAATGAGTATGTTATATAACTTAGTATGTAATGAGAGCATGTTTACTGCCGACAAACTGTACTGCAGTTTGGCTGACAATTTGTAATGGTTCAGTGTATGCTTTGGGTTTAAATATATATAAAAAAAATACAAACTTCAAAATATATTTATTGAAAAACCTATCATCTAATACCAAATCTATTAAGTTGCGCGTTGCACCCGTTGACACAGTTAACTCGAGACAAACTCAATAAATTACACCCGTGTATTTTCCCGCCAAAATTACATTTACGCCGGTCGCAGCCGGAAGCTAATTTGAAAATATCACATGCATTTTGAAAATATTTCACACAGAGAAGACGACAAAGTTAATTATTTTAAACAAACTTATACTCGTGAAGGTGTAACCTTTCGATATTATTGCATGCATTTTGGAACTATTTTATATCTAGCAACTGTGCCAAACTTATATTATAATTTAATATGAGTTTTGAACCTTTATGATATGGCCTTTGGCCTTGTGGTGTTGGCCGGCTTGAAAATACCACCCACCCCATGTCTCCATGGGTGCTAAGCTCCGTCTCGCCAACCTGTTTGCCCTACGTGACGTTTTTAGGCCATACATCTTTCATGCACAAGACAATGGACATGATTAGACCAAAGTTCCAGCAGTGGACGTTAAAAGAGCTGCTGATGATTTTTTCTTTTGGTTAATACTGATATAATTGCCTATTATAGGTATTAACTAGCATAATACAAAAAGCTATTTTCGATACAAATTACAAGCGGTAAATACACAAGTCCTAAAGGAGTTTCTGGCGAAGAAATGTAATTCAACAAAAACAACTCAATTTCCTGAATTGTGTATTTCTAAAATTGTGAACATGTAAAATAAGATCTACTTATATTTAGTGAAACCAGTGTTTGTCCGCTGCTTTCTCTTATTTATTTTTCGTTTTTAAATAACATTTTCAAAATATTTCCACTCAGCCCTCTTTGATGTGTTAAATGTTCGTCTGATATCAATAACATCCAGGAAAATATTTGGTAACTGAAAGGCTCTTGTGGTAATCGAAAGATGAACATCCGCACTTCCTTGATAAAGTTCTTTTGCATGCAGTGAAGTCCTTTATATCGTGAATCCGAAAGTTGCGAATGAACTGAGATCTTTTCATTGAGCTAAGGGCTCTTAAAAGAGCAATCAATGAACAGGAATCTGGAAAGGATGTAAGGTTGGCGGTGCACTCGCTATGGCTTGATATGGCAGGATTACATAGGTAGCGGTGGTGACGTAAAGCTCCCGCATATTACAGCCGCATTGCGCCGCAGAACGTCGCACTGAAAAACTGCGACAACCCACACTACAGCCGCGGCGGGCCATAGCTCAACGCAATAATTTAAGTCAGTTAGCTGTTGACATTCAATTCTTCACGTCGTCGTACAGTTTCACAGAATTAACTCTCGAATTACGTCCGTTAACTGCGCCCGGTCAATGCACATTGAGAGGGCCGCATCGCAGAGCATACGTTTCAATAACACGGCTGGCAAGCGATCTGGCAGAGCGCTGCACTGCGGCGCGATCGCAATGCGGCCCGTCTAAAGTGTGCGATATATGAAAATGATTCAAGAGGATTTTTGGATTTATGCGTTGCGGTGCGACCCGCCGTAATATGCGCGAGTCTTAAGGCGTATATAGACATAACGAGGCATGCGCCGCGAATGGTTCGCCACACATGCCTCATGCGACATACAAAAATGCATCCGTCCGAACGGCACATGCTCAGGGTGAGCACGCAAACATCCACGCTGCTCGCATCGCACGAATTAGTAGAAAAATGGCTCCCACAAGTCGCTGCTACAAATCCGGAGGAACTACACCATCTCTACAAGAGTTAACTCGCCAACCCGCCTCACCAGTGCGTTGTTTTAAGGCCGCACATGAATGAATTGCCTGCTGAGGCTTTCCCGCTACGCTGCAACATGGGGCTCTTCAAAAAAGCTGTAAATAGGATTTTACAATTGGATCGCATGACAGTCTGCGACCTTTACCATTAAAAAAAACATCCCTCATCCACAAGAAAATTTGCATGAGGAGGTGCATATTTGCTAACAAACATTGCCGAAAATACACATATAACTTATAAATTATTATGTAGTCTTACCATGGATATGACGGCTACACATAATATCTCATTAGTTCGAGGATATCTTCAATGGAGAAAGTCGTTGTGAGCAGCGAAACTGTAATGGACCGTGTCTTGTACTTTTTGTGTATATTCTTGTCATTGATTTTTTATCACGCAGTAAGATCTCGTTTTTTTTGTAACATCAAGTATGATAAAAGGTCGAGAGATAAGAGACATTATTTTAAGAATGACCAACATTTTTACAAGAACATTTTTTCTTTGATAGTGGAGCCATAATGAATATTGTTAGCTACATTTTTTATTTGACTATAAGTACATTTATGCCGTTCAAAACCTATTTAAGGCAAAGTGGTTTATATGAAGCACTAAACATCAAACAAAAATCTAAAATGAATATTATTGAAGAAATAAGATATTTAGTAAAATAAATATAACAATTTAAAATGTCCGATTGGAGCTTTAAAGATTTTGAAATTATTAAAAAAATAATTTGATTTGACATATTCGCATATTCGGATGATTCTTCAAAGTGGTTCATAAATCACTGACTTTTGATTACCACAGACTCAGTAAAGAATATATTCAAATTGTTGTATGTTAAAAATGAACTGAGTACGTGAACCTCCGTTGATGTACTGAGATGATATTGACGAGAGAAAGTTAGGCAATGGTGTTTTTTGATTGTAATTAGTAAAATAGTCATCAATACCAGTTTCAGGACTAATTCCCGTATTTTTTAAATACTAGATACAAAATAGTTTTAGGAGTAATTACATTATTACAAGGATAGTATTACAAGACATTAATTAATAAAATCGTTTGAAAAAGTAAACAGAATTCTCGTCGTTAAAATCTATTTTCAAGTTCCGATTATTTTTTGGTGATACTTCTGAGGATATGTCAATGTTTTTACTGATGCTGGCATGTATCGCAGATGTCCATAGGCGTCAGTGAAATCGCTTATCATCCGGTGGATTGTCCACAAGGCTGCCATCTTACTCTACATATACATATATACTACATATACGAATACATATATATACCCGTATTTGAGTAGATTAGGTAGAATGTAACAGTAGTTATAAAAGTAACTTTTACGGTCTTAAGGAATCGTATTTTACTTTTATGATCCTTTAATTTAGTGTTATTGTCTGCACATTAAGCTAGAGTTCAACGATTCCAAGTGAATGAAATAAAAATAAACAGTGTTCCCTAAAGATTTATATTTAGTAGTAAATAAATAAAAAATAGGTAGTGAGCCCTTTAATTAGGTAGCCCTTTATTTATATTTAGTCACTTCATACCTTTATATTTGAAAGTTGTGGAATGAACTACTAGCCGAGGTTTACGCTACGGTATAAGGCTCTTCAAGAGAGCTGTGAAGAGGATTCTGCCAGGTCGGCAGGGCATCCGAATGGCCCCTGATGGTGCAGCGTCCCGCACGTAAAGTACGTCTCCCCCGATGTGGCCCGCATGCTTGTTTGCCATCTATTTTATAAAAAAAAATCACACTTAGCAACTTTCATCTTTTTTTTTTTATTAAATTCTACTTAAATATTGAGTATTTGAATCGCGTTTTTGCCATAATAAAATATTCAACAAAAATCAGTAGGACGATATGTAAAGAAAAAGTTTTTTTTAATGCTGCAACACCAGATTCATGGGGGCTACTCAACCTCGGGGCCCTGGACCCAGTGGGCCCATGCCTCAAGATTTAACAACATATCAATTCTGTAACAAAATATTACAATATTTCTTGATAATGCTTGCCTGTTTATTTAATATAGCTTATTAATATTTAATATAGGGATATTTGTACGTTGCAGAGAGATAACTTAGTTTGACCGATAAATAATGGCACCTAACTTAAGTAATAACACAACATGACAGCAGATAAAACCAGTTTTGACATTGGAGACACATTTGGGTCTTGTACGCAACATTTGTAAAGCTTATCCCCTCTAAAATGTAATCTTAACTAAATCAGAATCTTGGTGATCTTCAAGGGAGACAAAACATATGTAAATAAGTACGATTAACATATTTATTTATTTACTACAATAACAGTAAACTCTAACCAAAGCTTTTGTCGTCCACTGTTGGACGTGGGCCACATCATGCACATTATCTCGTGCAAATCACACTTAGTGGCTTTGGCGAGTCCATTCTTGTAGTGGTGACGTAGCTTCTCAGGGCTTGTGGCACAGGTATTGTTATCCTCTCACGACCCCCACGGGGATTGATAGTGTGGCCAAGTCCCAAGTTTTTAAAGCTGGCTCACACCTCACACAGTGGTTTCAATTAGATAACACCTCCTTTAATTAATTCTTATGAAGATAAGAGAAAAGGATTCACAAAGAAAAACAAACGACTCATTATTATGTATAAACTTGATGTAACATTAATTATATAAGAAAACGCGGCTTGACACATTAAGTATACTTACTATGTTGTGGTTTATATTCACGAAAAACATTGTTAATTAGAACTCGGGATAATTATATAAAATAAGACTGAATAAAATTAATATAAGTCTACTAATTGCATTTTTGTTTTTAAAACAGTTGACTGTATTCTCATTATAGCATTTTTTTAAGAATAGCATTTTTTCCCGCGGCTTTACCCATTTAGGACCCAATTTTCAAATCAATTTGTCAGTGTCCCAGATGACGTAATAAATATATAGTTATTTATTATTAACTATATATACGAGGCGTATTCGTAAAAAAGTAAGGGCCGTTCGCTTATATTTCAAAATCGACAAGTCGTAACACGTTTAAACTTGTGCATATCTATACGTGCACTACTCGTGCAACTATTTCAGGTGTTGTTTTGATTCAGTAGTCATTTGCCTATCTGTGCGTACAGTAAACAATGTCCGCGATAATCGTTGCTCCCGCCAGCTGTGAAGTTCGCGCTGTAATAAGATTTTTGTGTGCAAAAGGATCTTCAGCTGCTGAAATTCATCGAGAGTTATGTTATGCCTAGTTTATAGACCTACTGTAATGAATGAAGGAAAGGTTAGACAATGGTGTCGTGATTTCAAAACTGGACGAACAAATGTTCATGACGAAGAGCGGAGTGGTAGGCCCAGTATGCAAACCGATGAAATTGTTTCTCTGGTGGACCAAAAACTGCGATCTGATCGTCGGTTGACGATTAGTGCCCTGGTTGATGAATTTCCTCATCTTGGACGCACTACTGTCTACATTTCAAAAAATGGCTCGGTGGACAACGCTTTGAAAACGACAAGGAAATTAAGAACGCCGTTGAAAACTGGTTCAACTCGCAGGCGGTGAGCTTCTATGCAGAGGGGTTAAGGAAGCTGGTGCAGCGGTACGAAAAATGCTTGGAAGTGAACGGCGATTATGTGGAAAAGTGAAGTAGATTTGTAGTAAACTAAATGTGCTAATAAAACCTATTTCATATGATTATAATTTTTTTTATGAGGAAACGGCCCTTACTTTTCGAATACGCCTCGTAATAGATTACCGTGACAGGCCAAGTCTTTTATTTTGTTAAAATAATCTTTTGGAAGATACACTCTACTCGTACGTAGCACTGACAACCGATGTATGTATATTGTACATACAAAAAATACTCGTATACATATATACACATATACATACAAATATGTGTGAGCAAGCTGTCCTGCCCTCTATCCCATTCAATCCAATCAATGTGGTTACATGCCATCGAGGTGCTCGATACTATTTACATTAAACAAATACGAGTATTAAAGAAAAAAACATATCTGTCGAAATATTATAACAAAGAGGTCTCGCTCCCAAATGACAGTTAACATTTTCTACATTTTCTTTAATTATATTTTGAAGGTCCATAATGCCGGTAATTCTACTTTCAGTGGCAGGAATTAATTTAATTCCACAGTAAATTGATACAAAAGTTTTGTTAACAAAATTCGTGAAAGGGATATTTTATTAAGCTTCGTTGTGGAGAAAACAGGAATCGTTATAAAAATAAATATTGTTATAATTTGTCATGGATCATGGTACCGAGTTTGATTCATGATTGGACAAACATGTATATATTTAAATACAAATATTTATTTGGGTTGGGTGTTGAGGTTTGTGTATTGGAAACAACGATATAGGAAATCCAACTTTAAATTCTTTAAAATACTGTTAAAACTTGCATATCAAAGATAATTAATCACATCTAGCTACTTTGAAAATGTAAAATTATTGACTACGTAATATATAATTTATACTACGTGAAATCAGTGTATAAAATAAGTTAAATTTGAGTTCAGATTGTCATCAAATTGTTTGTCGTTACTACGTCTGTCATCATTGTTGTAAAAATTCGTCAAAAGTGGTGAACTGGGACAAGGGAGATGTTTCGTGTCATCGGTCAGTGGTTTCCCATCACTAAAATTTACTCGTGTAAATAAAATAAAATAAACTTTTTTATTGGTTGTTTTTTTTTAATTTAATCTATGTCTATGATTTTATTCACAGAGGCTTCATTATATTTATACTTAGAAGTGACGTAGTTATATAATTGTTATAATGGGAAGAATTCACAAATAATTCCCATTTCAACTCTTTAGAAGTCGTAGAAAGTACGGAAAGTTTGGGCATAAGTCATAAGACCCCAATCCTTTGTGATGCCCAATAATGTGGTGAAGGGCTTTTCAAAACGAACTGTATTGAATCTAAGTGTACGCACAATCTACTGTAGTCCTCATTACTTGGTCATTAAGGTATGAGTACCTATTATTTGGTTTCTGTCGTTCGTACGAGAGCTTAATTTGATAGATGGACTTCATACTTTAACAGTAGGTATGTCAGTCAGGGTGTAAATTGAGGCAACGAGGATTGAGTATGCTTTTTTGTACAAATGTCAATCAGGGTTGCTTACCATCAGGTGGATCGATGTTAATTCATGCTAATACAGTAGGATCTTTTTAGTCGATTTTTATTATAGAAGAGATGGCAGACGAGCGGGCGGGGCACATAATGGTAAATGGTCATCACCGCCCATGGAGACCTGCAACACCGGCAGGCATGTGACTGCACTGCCGAAAAAATCTTGTAAAATCCTGTTTACAGTTCTTTTAAGCGGAGTTCTTTCTAGCATAGCGGAAGAACGTCAGCGGGCAGTTGGTACCGCAACTATCGGGTTCGCAGCATAAAGTGTTTTGATGACCGCACTGTACACAACGACTTCTTGTGAACGAGTACTCATTATTCAGGATTTAACGTCTGTTGCCGTTTCTCTGTCGGTGGTTGCAAAGGCTTATAGATAAAAGATGTGCAACGTATCGGTATTTAAGTTATTAACAATTAGATCTAGGTTTGCTTCTGGGTAGGTATTAGATATTGGTTTCGGGAAGAATTTCAAAGATTGTTCCTCAGGCTTCTTTTCCTACTTCTCCGACGTTTTTTTAATCATATTTTAATAAATGTATGATTTCTTCCAGTTCTATAAAAGTGATCTATTTAATTGTGAACGTCATGCATAAGGTTCTAATGATGTTCATATGTTTATTCGTGGATCTGACGACGCATATGCGACGCATTGTCGCATTGCAACTTATTCAATTATGATTCTATCTTTAATAGCATTCTGTGTATTATGTAATCAAAATCATAGATGTCAAATTATATTATGGTAGTCAAATTATACTGCCTGCGTTCTCTCAAGGACAATTTGCCCTATCTGTGCCGTCGAGTCTACAAAGTGAGTTCACTTTGTAGCTGTGGAAGCTCATACATTGGGCAAACCAAGCGAACCATAGCAAGCCGTGTAAAGGAAATCATAAGCGCCGTGAAAAATAATAACCCACACAAGTCGGCAATAGCCGAGCACCTATTAGAGGCAGGAACCAATCATTAGATTGAATTACACAAACCAAAAGTAATTTCAACTGTACACCAATAGATACCGCGTTTGTTACGAGATGCAATAGAAATGAAAAAATACCGAAATTGTAATCGCGATGCAATTTAAGCTGGCGCCGTACATAGGACCCAGTGATTGAACTTTGCAGACAGTGAATCAAAAACGAACACGAAAGAGGGTAGACAGAACTGTCTACCCTTCTGTCGAAAGCAACAACACCTTCACTCGCCTCCAGTCTCGTCGCGACCGCGGTTCATGTAACTGGACCGAATATCGAATATAGGAAATATAAATAATAAATCTTCAGTAACGCGTTTATATAACAATTATTATGTTCAACCACGATAATAAAAGTTTAAAATATTAAGTATTATTTTTAGTACCTACCATAGGTAATTTGTTTTGTCCGTATTACTTTTGACCTGTGTGGTAGTATCCGGGACATTTATTTTTCCCTAATTATTACTATTTTTTTTTTATTGATATTATAAATATTAAACAAGCCTAGACCAGCATCGGCCGACATTCTTGACAAGAAAAGAGTACGCTCACATGTACATGAAAACTTGCGTCTGTGCCGTGTCTGTCACAATACTACATTTACCCATGATAGACAAAAATAACATTGTATACATCAAGGTCCTTTGCATTCTTTATAGGTTCACTGAACTCGATTTTTAGAACTAAACAGTTATTAGACACTAAATAAACGCGAGAAGCAATTATTTTCAATAATTAATTTCCATTTACTTAAACGTATATTTTTGTTTGATTGAAATTGTGTTGGTTCAAATTATACAGTTCAATTAGCATTGGCACGATTCATTGGTTCCTTAGGATTTGTTTCAATTTAAACATTGTTTAATTCGTTTGTGTTGATAATTATTTTCATCTAGATATTAGCTGTGGTTTTGTTTTTAAATATTGAGTTTAGTCAAACGAAATATGTTCATTTAATGCATGCTCTGTTGTAATGTGTCAAGAAAGATTCTTTACTTTTACATTAAACAAATGATCTTTTAAAAAAATACTTTATAAAATAGTTATGCAGATTGAATTATAAAAGCCGAAGATAAACTGCATTATTAAAATACACAAAATACCCGTCACATCGTGACATTTCTTTTACGTGCGTTGTTTCTGAGCTGGAGAATTTGATATGGTATGTGTGTAGCACCCCTAATTCATACACATTGACCAAAAAAATCATACATTGTGACCTCGAGTGTAATATAGTGCCGCCTGATCTCTGTGTGTCGTGCGAACAACGTGCAATATTAATAAAGAGAAGACATTATTAATGAAATCACGTTATTAATATTGTTTTCTGTGAACTCACGCTTATTTGATGAGTAGTGAGTGAGACGGGGTCTACACTCTATACGTCACTAGTGATGTACCGCTACCGCCTGTTGTGATAGTGATTGGACTCCATCACACATACATATACGTACAAATCTATACATATAATAAAACTGTAGAACCAGCGTATCTGTACATTTAATATATTTACCAAAAACTGATTGGCACCGTTGAAGGAAGAGTATCAGAATACAAAAAGACGATTTTGAGAATTTTTGTGTCTCTTTGTTTGTCTGTTCGAACACGATAATCTCCAAAACTACTAAACGGATTTTCATGGGGTTTCAGCAGGTTAATTAAGCTTAGCATGGCGCTTTGAAAAGGCTTTGTTTCATCGAAATCGGCTGACGGGAAGAAAAGATATCCCAATTTAGAGTTTAAAAACTAAAATTGCACGCGTACGAATTCGCTGGCACGGCTAGTAAGGAATAATGTTGGCTATAAATCGAGTGATTAGTGTTTATATTTACAAATTGTTTTCGTTCTGAAGGTGACTTTGAACCGGTATATTTAACATCAAAAAATAACAATATGAAAATAATCAATATTTAATTACTTTAAGACTATTCTGTAAAATTCCTGAAGTCGTAAGTGTAACAAATCATTTGTACGTATAGATTATGTAATCAAATATGTCTATGTTTTTACGTACACTTTTTCTAATGACTTTTATTTTCATTTATCGACATAAATAAGCGGATACGTAAATATTTACTTCAAAGCAACACGAAAATGCCACTTTCTAATATGACGCGAGAAATTTTCTCGTGAAAATCTCACGTAAGTCGTTCTGTAATCGGCTGCCAAGACCTTTACATAAAAGCTTCTTGGTGTAAGGGATTCAAACAGTATATCTTAGGATTACCCCTCACTTCACATGCTTCATAACCGGTTATTAAAGTACTAGGGCGGAAATTCACTTAAAGAAATATGGACGTTCGCGATGGAATATTGTCTTAGATGTTAGGCACTGAATACATATTAGAAGATGAATGAATCAATGCTGTGAGAAGTAGTTTGAACACGTGAATTGCCTTACTGGACTCAGCCTTGTAAAATAACCACGTTGTATCGTAAAATTAAATATAATTTCATTGGTGCCCATTAGTCCACTAAAATTGACACGGTAATGCCACCTCAGCCAAGAAATATATCTAGATTTTATTATTCTACGCTAATAAAGTACTGTTTTTTTGTGATGTAACGTGTTATTAAGTCTTTTTGAGAGCATTAGTCTTTTTGGGTGATCCACGTAAGTATTTCAACCTAGTTCTTATCTGTTAATAATTTTGTTTATAGTAAAATGTCACTTGTTTTGTGATTAAACTTTTCAATATTCATGTAATCGAATCAATTATTTTGAGTAAATAATTTAATCCAGTTTCGAAAAAAAACAGCGAATTGTTAATTCTCTAAACAAAAAGCGGATTCCACTTGAAATTACTTAATTTTATTTAATCATAGCATTTCTGCCCAAGTAACTTTCAGTTAGATAGGATAGAGTTGGGACGTAGGGGGCAAATCGCTTTCAATTTGTTACGTGAATGTCGCGGCAACAATCGAGGACGGCTTTAGAAATTTTGCGGAAGGTGAGCGTGAAATAAATATCGACAGTTGAAATGTGACCAACATTATGCGAGATAGCAGAAAAGGAGTCTTTTTGAGGCCTCATTCACACTGTAGCTAAAGGTTCCTTCAACAGCATAAAGTGCTCGTTATCCCAGAGATTCTTATTCCTCTTCTTGTGGCGCTACAATTCTTTATAGGTCTTCCACTATTCCTCTCTAAATGCTTTTGTTTCATGCTTAGCCGAATTCGTAGTGATTTAGGCAATCCGATGGTAATCTTCTCGTGAGAGTTCTCAACCAGTGGATTTTTATCATGTAGGGTGGTTAATCCTACTATGAACCCTGCTCTTTTATCCGGGCTGGCACTGGCAGAGCTTTGCTCTACAACCCAGCAACCCAGGCAAAGGGATTATTTTCATTTATTTGTTTAAACTTCATTACACAGGCAAGCGGTATACACTTAAATTCTTTTAAGTTACATGATATTTGACCTTCAATTATTCTCTCGTGTATTAGTAAGAAGAGTGAGAGTAATTAAATATATTTGGGAGAGTATAAAAAAAGATAGAATAATTGAAGGTCAAATGTCATGTAGTTTAGGAGATTTTATTAAATTGAATAAAACTAGTGAAAAGAGGTATGCAGTATATATATAAGTATATAATGTACATTAATATATACATATATGTAGTATATCCTATGTAAGTGTGTACATAGAGGTTATTAGTAAATACTGAAAGTATTTTAATAAAATTGGGTTAAGTAATGTTGTGAGAATAGCCACATAACGCGACGGTCGTGTACTCGCACAAATTAATCTATTTACTAGCGGTAAAATAGCGGTGAATTTCTGAATTAAAGACTTAGCCTTTTTGGGGAAAGAATTTAAAAGAATGGGCTAAATGTTGAATAAACAACGATTAGAGTACTTACCCGCGGACTCGACGCAGGCATACATTACAATTTACCACAAAGTGAGGTTACTTTCTAAATTTGTATTTATATTATACAGTCCTTAAAGGCCTTAATGGAATATAAATATTACTAGTTACCATTTGTACAGTAAACTGCACCGAAATCTACATAAATATACCTGAAGTGCAATGATTATTTTTCTAGCTCTCCAACCCGTCACCTAAGCAATAGACTGCAGCCCCCTAGTTAACAGTGTTTCCCAACCTTTTTCCCCAACACTTTTCTCCAAGTTAATTAAGTAAGTTTAGGTTAATTAAGTTTAGGTGTAGGTATGTAAGTTAAGTATTAAGTAGGACAGATAAGAAATTTCAGTTAAAAAGCAGACACATATATTCCATATAATAAATTTTGAAGACGTGCGTTATGAGTGGGGTTCGAAATTAATATATTCTCATTGACCAACGGCCCGACTATTAGTACTAATGACTATTAGTAAAATAAGCCCCGCAGCTCGATGAATTTCGTTATATCCTATACATGAAGAAGTCTTTATCTCCCCAAAACAAAGGAAGAACTTATAAAACAACAAACAAATCAAAATCCCAACACTACCTAAACACAAAAAATATTATTTTGAACTATAAAAAAGATGACAAGATAAACTAAAGCAAATAAGAAAACGGACCTGGAGATAAGTAACGGTCGGTAGAAAATAATAGAAATGGGTACGAGGTAGTGTTGTGAAAGACTCGAGTCCTTGAATCTTAATTTTAAAGACTACTCGTTTATTCAGAACTCAAGTTTGAATTGTACTCTGAGTCTAGAGTTGAGTCGAGCTCGAGTCTTCCTTATAGCAACTGTGCCTTTTGAAGCTTGAGTGCGTTTCTAGAAACTATACTACAAAATAAAGACTCGAGAACTCGAATCACAACAATATGAGTAGCTAGAAGGGACATCTTTATCAAAAGTAATCTTCTATATACG
The DNA here is from genome assembly GCA_914767545.1 of Sesia apiformis. NCBI lineage: Eukaryota > Metazoa > Arthropoda > Insecta > Lepidoptera > Sesiidae > Sesia > Sesia apiformis. The sequence goes on from OU611953.1 coordinate 16,898,901, forward strand.
AGTATATATAAAAATGGATGTTGGTATATTTGATGTTAATAGACTTCGACACCGTTTGACTGGTCACCATGAAAGTTGGCACGTATATGTATTTTTTCATGGAGAATATTTTCGAGCTATCGACTTTGTTGTAACTCGTCACTAGATGGCGCTGCAGTGTATCAATTTCTATACCGTTCAATAGATCGCAAAAATCATATCGACGGCAAAACAGAATAATTTGTGATTTTATATACAGAGGTAAATAAATATACACAGGCAGGACAACGTCTGCCGGATACACAGCTAGTATAATATAAAAAATATGGAACTTAAAAGTTATATAATAAATATGTTAACAAAAGTGTCTCGCGGAGCGGATTCAGTATATTATCTTCTGGAGTTTTTTTTTAAACTGTTGTCTTGTTATTCTAGGTAATAATAATATTATCTTATTTTGGAGTGTAGGCTTTCTCGGCCGGTGTCCATATTAATTGAATCTTCCGGGCTACTTGGCCGAGGTCTTCTGGAATCTCTTTTCTTTTTTCCAAGCGTTTCGTCAAGAACTGCGGTTGACATCTTCAGTGGCGACTGCGTTCACTTTCGGAGAAATGTTAACTCTTCGGCTTTTCGAGCGCAACTGACTCGACGACTGTGGCGCCGTCCAGCGATATCCAGATATATATGGTATCCAGCACTCCGAAGACATCAAGCTCACGGGGAAGAGAGACGAGAGGGGGGACAAAAATAGACTCGGTATCACAACTATCACACTACAACAATCACAACTACCCTCGTGAACTATAAATATCGGTGCGTCGGTACACACACAATCACAACTACCCTCGCCCACTATAAATACCGGTGCGCCAGAGTCGTCGAGTCAGCTCCCAATGCAACGCCCTAAGCCGAGGTCCGTTCCTTCCGCCGGTTTACCGGCGGGGGAGCCCTTAGGCTGTTGCAACGCACACTTTTCTCCTGGCTGAGCGCCTTCTGCGCTCGCCCTACATCAACGCGACCGGTGACTCTTGAAAGGCCACTAGGGCCACAAGAACTATACATACACGATGTTGAGGCAATCAGGTTTTTTAGTCGGTAGGAGTCCGACACTACCTGGTACCACCTAGGCTGGCCCAGCCAGACTAGATGGTACCAGGTGTCCCATGCAGGATTTTTCCTGATTGTCTCTCCTAACAAAAAAAAAAAAAAAAAAAACGTCGAGTCAGTTGCGCTCGAGAAGCCGAAGAGATAACATCTCTCCGAAAGTGAACGCAGTCGCCACTGAAGATGTCAACCGCAGTTGTTGACAAAACGTTTGGAAGAAAGAAAAGAGATTCCAGAAGACCCCGGCCAAGTAGCCCGGAAGATTCAATTAATATTATTTTATTTATTAGCGAGTTAAGTGTGATCATAGCGTAGGATACAAAAAATATAAATTTATTTAATATAAAATTAACTTTAATCTAATAATTATCACAATAAATTTTAATCTATAACTATATCTACAGGATGTCTTGCTTCTGCCGATGTTAGGCATAAAGGAAATTCAGATTGAAGCGGTGGCGGCGACTCGCCACGGCGATGACGTCAATCGGCACGTTGATGCAGTGTCAGCGCCTCGTGCCTCGTGTTGCAAATGTGTGACCGAATAGGGCCGGTGCATACGCAGCGATCTTCCTATGTTAGGCATGCGTAACAAGTGTAACAATATTTTGTATTTAATTTTTTACTTCTTAAGATATCGGAACTCTAAGGGACCAATTAGACGAATTAGTGGCTACACTGCAAAGCCTACTCAGATTATAAATAAATAAATAATTTAAGTGTAAAAACAAATAAATAAATACCAAAGTATAACCTGTAAATAAAAAACGGTTTTATTTAATTTATCTTAATTTATATTCCATTTTCTGTATTTTAAACAAACTCCCAATTATTACGTGACACAAGGTCAAACCATATTTCCCGTAAAGATAAATCCAATAAAGAGATCCAATTCCGAAAATATATTAATGAAGTTTAATCGCAGTAACTTTTCCAATTTAAACAGAGCATTGAAATTCATCCTTAACCAGGACTGTGTGCCGAAATATTAAGCTTTATTGAAACGTGTTGGGTTATCGAAGTTAGGTTTCTATCAACCAGATAGTTACAATTGGTGACCCATACATTAATATACATTTGAGTCATATTCCAATAGACAATATATATTATTGTTTTATTTAAAAACTTTTATTGCACATTATGGTACAAAAGGCGAGCTTAATGCCCTAAGTCATTCTCTACCAGCCAACCTCTGATTGATCGGAGAAATGTATTGGGAGGTGCGATGAGAGGTATAAATATATAACTTAAACGACAGAATAAGTAATTTCCTATAAATAAATATATATGATGAATACATACAATATTAATATCATACAATGTGCTAACATATACATAAATACATTCCATACAAACATATACAGGTGTACAAGTATGAAATGCGGATTTGAGACAACAAGCGCACCAATGCAATGTGAAGTATAACGATTTGACGTATATGCCATTTTGTTGTGTCATCAAACAAGTGTCAAACGCGCATAAGTGATAAATTGAAAAAGTGTTCGCATAGTATTGTTTTGCTGTGTTCAATATGTCGAAATTTGTGCCAAATAAAGAGCATTCGCGGTCAGCATTAGTTTATTGTTTTCATTTGAAGAAAACTGTTGCTGAATCATACCGATTACTTCGAGAAGCTTATGGTGAACATGCTCCATCACAAGATACGTTATTACGTACGATCACAAGTTTACGTAGATAAGATCACAAGTTTGCATCGATGGGTCACGCACTTGCTGAGCAGCGCTTTGGTTCGTACGAAGATGTGAAGAAATGGCTCGATGAATGGTTCGCGGCAAAAGGGGAAGATTTTTACTGGCGTGGTATCCACAAATTACCCGAAAGATGGGAAAAATGTGTAACTAGCAATGGAACATACTTTGAATAAAATGTATGTATATATGTATACTTGTATAGGTGTACACCTGTGTATATCATAATAAACACATATTTCACCGACTCGCAATCCCGCGGTACCCTCCCAATGCAACGCTCTATGCCGATATCCATTCCTTCCGCGCCGGTCTACTCTTTGCTTTGTTCTTTGCTCCTGGCTGAGCGCCTTCTGCGCTCGCTCTAAACTATACATGTCCGGTGACTCTTGAAAGGCCATTAGGGCCACAAAAATTAAGCCATTCCGGAAAAAAATATATATATAAATACATACATCATATCCTTTCCAATAATACACATTCCAATATTGTATGGCTTGTGTCATAAATAAGTTAATAGTTAGTTAATCCTATCATTTTCAAAAGCTTGTATTTAAAGCAGCATAAATACTAAGTGACCAGCAGCAAGTCCTGATCAACAAAACAATCCATTTTTGAATACCTAAAATAAACAATTTTTAATTACTAATACTGTCAACACAAAGGCGACAGAGTCCAACTGGGCAGGACTCCTGTGTCTTTATTGTCACCAGAGAACGTAAACCCAACACTCCTTTAAATTTGCTGTCAGCTTCAATATTTCTGCTCCTCAATTCCCTTTCCCCAATGTCTGAACCTTCCCGATTCGGACACATCCTGTATGAAAGCCTTATAACAGTCAAGAATCTTATTATGAATTCATAAAAATCAAAATTGCCTTTAATTGATGACGGAAGAGATGTTCGCTTGCAAACATCATTTCCTTTTCGCATATGAAGTTAATTAACAAAATGTCTGTTCAATTATTAACTCGTTTGCGTGATGCAATTAAAACGGGCACTTCCTGGTGCCGGAGATTTTGTGGAAAATTATTATTGTCAGTTGTGCGGCCGGGGAAATTGAATTTTAAAATATTTTACTTCAAGTAAGCGGAACATGTTTTTGTTTTACGAAAAGATGGTGACAGACGAGCTAGTCCACCTAATCGTAAGTGGATACTGTCATCCATGATCACCCGCGACACATGTCAGTCCAGTGTGGCAAACGATAGCACGCTACCGAATGCGCTGTCTACCTTTGGAGGTTTAGGAATCTATTTGCAGGAGTTAGGAAAATTGGGAGGGATAGAATAAGATGGGAAGAGGCTCTGGCATATTTCACTTACTACGGAAACAGGTACATAGATTGGGGAATAGGATAAATTGAGAAATTCAGTATATTTTACGGTAGTCTGTGAGAGATGGGTAATGTGGCCATTCAAGTGCGCCCAGTGGCTGTAGGATTGCAGTGTGAACTCTCCCCTTCCTAATGACCTTACAATGTCACGTACATAGCCTGTTTGGAATTCTGCGCTGTCAGAAATTCCACTGAGAACATAATAGCGAACAATTCTTACTTTAAATGTGAAGTATACAAGTCTGTAATGCTTCACAAACTAAAACTGTTTATTTTAATCACAAACCCACTCAAGAATGTCACGAGCAAGCACCGATTTTGTCCTATCTACTTGATTGATAGAACCGACTTTGTTAGACACACCCAGCTTCATTTGATCTACGTCGTGAGTTTTTAGGAAAGGATGGGAAGGTCAAAAGAAACTGGTGAAATCGATGCTATTAATCATAGTCGTGGAGCTATAGTGCTGATTTTTAAGTGAAATTTGATAGTAATAAAATTATAAATATTGGATTACTATTAGAATAGGAATGTCTAGAATATTCTTTATTATATCGATTTATTATCGATTCGCGAGCGATCGCTAGTGTTGCTTTCTCCTCATTCGCCATTCGCTTAAATATATATAAAAACAATTACAGTTACATATAGTATTTATTTTATTACATTATTTATAATTCGTTACTTAACACGAGTGTGTACACTGCCCGCGTTATTAATCTATTTATTATTTTTTTATATGCATACTTTCATACGACCACTACCGCTTATCAAACCAAAATCAAATATATATTTTTTTATCAAATTGTAAATCGATTTTTAAGCGTTTCTCAATTTTTTTTTAAATCAATTGGTTTCAAAACCAATGCACGCCATTGATAAACATGTATATTTTTAGCATTGCCTTATGTTCTGCGTTAGTGGAGTATCGCCCTTTGTGAAGACTGGAGAAAGAGCTTATATTTTAATGTTTGTACATTTGAATAATGAATAAAGTATTCTTAAAATTCTGAATGATCTCTCGTTTAGTAAACAATTTACTAAAAGACAGATTAATCAGAAATACTCTTAAATCCGTTCTCACTCTCTCACTTGTATTTAATTAATTGTAAATGCTTTGATCAAATAAATTTTTCGTTTGTTGTATCTCTTTGGATTACCCGTTGGTGTAATACTCCTAAATTTTTATTGGGCATTTTATAGACAGATTTCAATTTAATTAGCGTTTACATCTCTTTTTTTGGAATTATTGTATTATTTTTGGTAATTCCTTCATATTCAATTATTTTTTATAACACAGGATGTAAATACATTAATGCCCCGACTCTCAAGTTAGGGAAACTAATATTGCAGGAGTGAGTTCTGTCCCACACTATTAGGTCTACGAAATGCAATATTCCAACAATTCGTCTTCTACAATTATTTATTGATTAAACATTATTTATGGTTGTAATTAAAATTGCTAAAGAAATAATAATACACATAGAACTAACAAAAATTCAATGGTACGGAGGTTGCTGGTATTTTTTATTTAATCCTGTATTAAACTCGATGATATATTTTTTTATTCAACACTAAAATTCGATGATAGTTATTTTTTATTTAACCCTGTATAAAATTCGATGATAATTATTTATTATTTAACCCCTTATAAGAGTCGATGATAATCGTTTTTTATTTAATCTTGTATAAAAGTCGATGATAATAATTTTGAAAACAATAAGATTTATATTTAATTTAATATTTAGATGAGCATAAAATATGTACAAATATTCTAATCTCTCTAGAACTTCATAACTTCCATTACAACTATTTGAAAACATAAGTTTTCAAATGGTCTTATCAAACAACAATGAATAATTTGGTTTTAATCGCGTAGATATTTAACAAAACGTTGAACGGCAGGGAATACCACGAAGTTAAATAAATAAATTGAATAATAATGTAGACCTTTGTTGTTTCGAATAATAAGGCTTTGTTTAGGCTTCACTATGCTGGGAGTGGCGACAGGTAAATAAATTCAGATCAAGACGCGAAAACCTCGAATGTGCTTAGTTGCTTTCTTCGCTTGGTTTTTACATATGGTGTATTGTAAATCGCCCCTATGTTAATGTATGAATATACACCATACATACAAAATACAGGAATGAATTCACGTATTTATATATTGTATGCATCTCAAGTAAGTGTACATGTATAAAACAATGGGAAATAATTTATTTTAGTTATTTATCTCCGCGCACATTCCATTTTTACCATAAATGATTCTCACAGCTTATATTATAATTTTATCTTTTATTGACCGTTTTTCCCAAACTAAAGAGGAAAAAATATGTTGACGTGATGTAACCATCGCACCATTTACCCTTATTCGGGGACTTTTTGGCAGAAACTCGAGAAGTGAAGTTGAATTTTTGTCTGATTATTAATAAAATGTGTATTAAGCATTTTGTGGTTTAATAGTGATATTTTATTAAACTTTAAAGTGTTTTTCGTGCGTGATGTTTGTGAATATCAAATAAAAGCGTGGGACTTCGTTTTTAGTATGCTTTCAATGCTTCCTCTTCTGTCCTCAGTAAATCAACTATCGCTTTACTGAGCGACTCCTAACGTACATCGACCGGGCTGGACATTGACAGGATACATTTTAGACTTTGAAATTGTTTATTAGGAAGAAAACTTGATATAGGTAGAATGTGGTAATTGCACCATTGCCATATATGAAGAAAAAAATAACCTTTATTTATTATGCATTTTCTCCTTAGCACTGGAAGAGATCGCTTTTGCGATAACGCCGCCTGTTGTACTTTTCGTGACACTTACTAAAATTGTCTTATTGCAACATATTGTGTTGGTGTACAATAAATAGTTTATCCATTTATCAACGTAAATGTCTCTTTAATTGTTTTAAAATATGCTATTTATCAAGATAACGTACAATTAATTAATAATTGTCGTATGAAGCTTTTGGTAGCAAGTTAAATGACTTAAGTTTGTTGTCATTTCACATTGTGTGGAGAGGATTACTGTGAGGGTTCAGACTGAAAAGAATTGAGCGTTGAGCGTTTACTCATAAGTTGAGAAAACTTATATTATTATATAGACGATTATATTAATAAATATAATTAGGGACGAGTTATTACACCCTCTAGTTACGCTTAAATCTGGCAACAAATTTAGTTATTCCTAAATTCAAGTGATTTACGCAATAAATGTGAAATACTAATATATTTCTTGGAAATCTCCTTAGTAACATAAAAGGATAAACAACATCTGGTAAGAGAGACAAAAACTGGAAAGTAAACAAATTTAAATATTTATTTTTTACCTTGATATATAATAGTAGGTAATCTGTGAAGTTATCTTAAGGTTTCTAAACAAGTTTATCTTTTCATATAAGTATTCGACGTTATTATAACTTTTCTTATTATTAATTTGATGGCAAAAAGTCAAAAGGCACCCAAAGGAATAAACGGAACGATGAAATCAAAGAAATATAAATAAAGAAATAAGAAACATGAAAATCTCATAGAAATTTGATTGCTTAAAACAAAATTAAACGAATTTCGAGACAGGGCAGAATTCAGGTTGTTTTTCATGAATGAAATTTTGCAGACTTAAGTTTATTGAGCATTCGTTGTGAAATCATGACAAAAGTTGCTCTCGATTCCTTTTGTTTCTCATTGTAATTAATTAGTCAACTCCGGGAGTCATAAATCAATGATTGTTAACGCTCCCCTCTATTATGCTTTAAATATACGTACGTATAATTCGTTACATTGTTAGTATTATTAATTATGTAGTAGCTGTTGAAATAATTATTAAAATTAACATTTCCCTTCTAAACATGACCTCTTTTTGATAACAAACCAATGTCAATGTTAATATTTATATGTCTAGACCTGTTGCTATTGCTATTGCGTATTGCTATCAGTCCATCAGCCTATATCTCTCCGCTACTGGATATGGGCCTCTCCCAAGGCGTGTAATAGCATCTGCTATATGTACACATATATATGTATACACATATATGCTATACATATAGATGTGTAGAGTCAGTATGTAATAACATATGATTTTAGGTTCTTCTCATTCTCAACTGTTGGCGTCTCACACTGCGCTTCTCGGCACCCGATCTCCATTCAAAGACTTGTACCCTATCGATTGTTGGTTTTGCGGTAGATAGGGACTTGCTCATTGCCACATTTAATATGTTGATATAATGAAACAAAGAAACATCACGTATAACTCTCTCCATAAGTCGGTGAGCTACGTTGAACTTATGGAGCAAGCTTATCGTCAGAATTAACGTTTTGGCGCTGTAAGTCATAACTGCCCGAATGTAATGATTGTAAACTTTCGACATCAAATACTGTGGTAAGGCTATGAGAAGAGCTAACTGATAGGTACATATTGACAAATGCTGTTCAGAAAAGCTGTGTTTACAAGTAAATAACTTTGTATTGTATATTCCTAAAGACATCACAAGCAAATTTGACGTTACTAAAGGGACATTCCTAAAGTGTTAAGTTTGTCACAGAAATAACCTTCAAGTTTCCTCCTTCTCACTCCTTGATGTGTTAACTTGAAGTGAATTTGATTTGAGTGCTGGAACTTATATTGCTTTCCGACGTAACTGGTAACTTTATTTGCATATTTACATATAGTTTAGTACGCCGATAACGAAGTGAGAAGTTTCCAAGTTCGAAGGGTCAGCATTGGTCCTTTTAATGGGAGTTTAGTTGTTAGGAACCCTTTGACGGTACTAGGGTGTGCTATAAGGCGTCGGGCATACGAGGTGGCTGTTCGCGGCGGTGTCCGCTAACACGCTGGTCGTGTAGGTAGCGCTGGTGGTGACTTGATTACGCTGATGGTGTCGCTAAGGCTACCTAAAGCAACCGATTGATAAAACCATAGAGGAGTTATAAATAACGCAAAACTTCTTGGGCTCTGGCGATATCACGTGACAAACCTGCGCAGTAGCTTATTTTACAATGCAGTATGTTCACAAGTTCGAGCGAGATGCAACAACAACTTCCTACTCGCACACTCGCCTTATTGAGTGTTGTTTTGGGAGGGACATACGCAAACTGTTGACGCCTATTCAAGGTCAAAGCCCTAGAAGTTTTGCTAGGACAATAGCTGTACCACAGGGTTTAATAAAAAATATCTCATTAACCCTGTGGTCCGTAAAAATATCTTATTACCCTCTTAACATACCATTTCCTATCATTAAAATAACTTTTTAAATTATTTATTTACATCTTTTTCTCCATTTCTTTAAATGAAGTCTCGGGCTCTAATTTCTTTTTTATAGGGAAGTAAGCGGACGAGGAAGCGGTTCCACATGATGGTAAGTGTTACCGCCGCCCATGGACATCTGCAACACCAGGAGGTATGCGGGTTCGCCGCCGTCAAAATTCTATTAACGGCTTTCTTGAAAAATCCCATATCATAGCGTAATGTATAGATCTCTTGAGGCAGTTCGGTCTACAGACTACTGGTTAATAGTTTTTCGACCGAACAGTACGCGACACCTCCGTATCGAGGAAATGCGGATGCATCGCACTTCTGTGACGGGAGGTGCGGTTGTAGAAACCCGAGGTGGGAATTATGTTTAACAATTCTATACTACTCATTATAAAAAAGTAAGGATGAAAAAGTGCCCAATTTAAAATAAAATTAGAACATAACTTGTCAGTTTTCACAACTACATGTATAATACGTATGTAACGTTAAATATATGTATGTAGTGTATGTATGTATATAATAAGTATCTATATATTTTATTAATTTGTACATTTATTTTAATAATACTTCCGTTTTACTTTTTACTTATTTTTTATTTCCCTTTTGCTTTTCTCCTTCGTTGTTTGCGCTGCTGACATCCTCTCCTTCTCTTTCTTCCCTCTCCTGAAGGTTGGCTGGAAGACAATGCCAAGTAGCATTAAGCGCGCCCATTGCACTTTGTGCGATAAAGTGTTATAATAAATAAATAATAAATTCAGTGGCCAGACGGTGCAGTTATTTTTTATTTAATCCTGTATAGTCATGCTTCGAACTTTTGTTTATAGAGGGGCTGCAACTGCGAGCGGTTGGCCGCAGTTACTCGCTCGGTCATGCGGCCAGTTGTCAGGTCAAGCGAATGCGCGATGCCGAGTGAATATTTTTAAACGAATCCGATCTATTGGTTGTCTAGCGGTCGCCATGACCAAGCCACACACATCGTGTGCCCGCCACCTAAAAGGGCGTTATCACACTGGCGATTTCCAAGCGTGTTTCTAGCGAGGCGATTTGTGAACGTTCTTGCAGCCAGTGCGTTCTTGTCTATGAGAGGTCTCTGAGGAATTATTCAACATAATGCCTCCCTCAGGTTTTTGTCAGCTCACCTCACGTTATCGAAGCGTGGTAGATCCACACTTGTTTGATTGTGGCGTATTCTTTAAGCTACATTTCACACTGTCGACCCGACGGTAATTAAATGATGTACCTACAAAGATCTTTCCACTACATTAGACCATTGGATTCCACATGAGGTTCTTCAAGAGAACTGTCAATAGGTATGCGCAAGCTGCAAGGTATGCATCTGTAATCCTCCTGGTATTGTTGGTGTACATGGGCGACGATCAATATTTAACACAAATATAATACACAAAAAATCTAATTATATATTTGTATCTAGCTATTATAATATTTGCTACATCTACCTGTTCTTGTACTTACATACATCCCGTCCAAAAGTTGCCTGGGAGAGATCGCTATAGCGATAAGGCCACCTTTTGTATTTCAATTAATTTAAACTCTTGTATCGTTATCAATGTATCCTTTACAGCTGGCACAGGCCAGGGCGCGCAGCGCTGCGCGGTTTTCATTAACAAACAACAATCAACTTTGTCAACATTGGAATAAGATCAAAAATTCACCAACGCACCTACCGCCTACGTCCGCTTTAACGCGGTTGAAGACCGGTTGTTGTTAATTTAATTTAACACCCACGATACAGGGAATCCTAGTGTGGGCCATTGAGTGTGGCGCTATTTATTTATTGTTGTTAAAATTAATTGTTGTTAGTTAACGAAAACCGCGCTGCGCTGCGCTTCGGCTGGTTTACGCCAGCCCTTAGTGTACAATATAGTATCTACTCATTTATTCATAACACTTAGCACCATGTGATACCATACTATCAGCTTGTGACTCGCCACTGCTGGATGCCTCTCCCAAGGACCGCCACCACACACTGTCTTCAGCTCTTCTCATCCAGCCACTACCGGCGATTTTCTGCAAGTCGTCATCAGCCCATCTGGTCGGAGGGTCTCCCACGCTACCTTTCCCTTTATATGGTCTCCAATAACTCTTATAATTCTTATAACCTTATAACCAATAACAATAACAATTTTAAATATGTTCCAGTTTTGGTATCGCTTCCAATAGATGATATTTACTATAACTATATTAACTACTATGACTAGTTTGGAATAAGTCGGTTAAAATTTAACGGAGTTGAGAGTCTTCAATGTCGTGGAAAAATTTCACTCCATTATCTGAAAGTGTCGAAAGCACTTACAACCCACCGCTTTCCTATTACAGCGAGACGATAATGCAATTTGCTACGTTCTGGTTGGTTACGACAGCGAGGACGTGTCATGTAAAATATTTAATTGGTGAAAAATTGGGATTAAAATCCGTTTGGAATGTCGGGATGTAATTACAAGTGGAAGATTAAAATATATGTTTTTTTTTACACTAGGGAAACATACAGCTTAATTTTATTACAAACTGTACATAGATTAATCCCAATAAAAACATTTCTGTCAAATTGTTGCAATTCCTCGCGACTGTTCGGCCGATAAAAGTTGTAAGATACAAAAGTCGATAAGACTTGTTTAATGGAATTTTACTTCATGTGGATTGGTTATTTCCATTCGTGCATCTCTACCATTGATAACCTAACGGCCTCAAGAAGTGAAATTTATGTGAAACTATGTATTTAGGTGTGTGTGTTTATCTAAACTTATCATTGGGGTATCATTTTAAGCTGTCTGTATTTCTCCAGTCTGTAAATACGGGGGGATCAAAAGTAGGCTGGTTGCTTCGAGAAAGGGGTGCAGTGTTCTATGATGCGGTCAACCTTGGCGGAGACACTACCGTACACCCTGATATTACATTAAGGCTTATATAAAGTTTCCATATATGAAAAAGTTATGACTTTAAAACTTTTAACACACAGACAAAACAATTACACAATCACATACAAGAAATAATATATGAACATAATTCCTTGTTTATACTTTGGGAAATTATCATGGAATATACTTGTTTACTTGTTTCTACACCTCATCCTTATCGCATACTCTCACAACAAAGCAGTTATAAGTGTAGTTGGCTTTACAAATCCGATTAGTAAAAAGTTTTGTTGATCTTGTTTTGAATTTGGGGCATGGAATGAAATATTACTAAGTCCACTAAATTGTTGATAGTTTTATATAGAGAAGATTTGGTCTTTATGATCTCTTTGTCTTTTAAGTGACAAGATCGTCTTTCAGTGACAAGAGAGAGAGAGAGAAAGAAAAAGATAGAATAATTTGTTTACATCAAGTTTAATTACATTCATTTACTTATATAGAATCAGCATGCCGAAGTCGCAATGGACAGGTCATATTTGCGGCAGGGCCGACAACCGATGGGGTAGACGAACCCTAAAATGGAGGTAATGTACTGGGAAGCTAGCTGGGAACTTGAAGAGTTCGCCGGTGGATTGTGTGTGGTAGTGAGGCTTGAGTGAGGCCCACATCCAGCAGTAAAGAAACATAGGCTGATGGTAAGTATGGTAAAGTATGGTTGGCAATTTTTGATAATTGATTCCTTCTGCAATAAATAGTCTTTAGTTGAGTCTGCAATATCATATTTCGTGAGAAAGAACTTGATGTTTTGAAGTGTGTACATGTTCTATAGCTTAGATTCCCAGTCTTATCCCTACTTCAAGAAACAAATATACTCAGCACCTTCCTGGACTGTATTATTCACGTGAATAAAGGAAAATGGAAAGAAAGAAAGAAAAATATTTAAAGACAATAACTATATTAGTGTGCATAATAAATTGAGCAGATAGTAAAAACAAATGAATATTAATTACTTGTTGTACCAATCGGCACCAACTCTGTATACTCGTATGTATTCAGTTGGAGCCGCACCGGTCGCGGTAACCAAGTACTGTCCACAGCAGAGACCGTGACATTTATAAACCAAGCCATTTTCACATTTCTACATATATACATATTTTTTTTATAAAATATAGCTAGATGCGCATCCAAAGTTTCCATCACCCCCAAGGGTCAGCGGTACCGTTGTGAACCACTGTGTCTTAAGCCTCTTTACGTGTTAAAACTCTTCTGAGATGGACATATAAATCGGATTCACAAAATAATTTGATTGTTATAATTTGTGTCAACCCTTGTCACAATGATGTCGCGCCCCGTTATGTATGATGTGGGACAGAATTTATTTCATAAAACATTTTGCACATACTTTCTAACTTTTCAATTATTTTGACTGATAACATTTATGGAACCTTTTCATTGTGCTCGTGAAACAGTAATCAAATTAAATATTTGCAATGTGAATAATAGCAGATGGTAAACTAATACTGTAGATCGACACATTTGTCGATTGGAGTGCAAATTAAAAGAAATAATAAACAATAGTGTAAATTAGTTGAAGTTTTGTGTCGATTGTGTAATATTTATTGTGTTAGGATTTTTGAGATTTTTTAAGAGAACACCGATGGCATCCTTCTCCTAGCAAGGCAAATTTACCAGTTTCCTGTATATTTGAAAAAAATATCATGCTTTTTATTTAAATATAAAAAAAAAGTGTGCGATCAGGGGAATTTTTAAACTCCGAATGTAATTCGAAATAAAATCTGTATAGTTCATGTATTTATTTTTTATTTTATATCATATTTTCAATGCAAATAATTTGAAATAAGGAATCAAATAAAAAAATTAGGTTATACAACCGGCCACGCACTAGTCTGCACGTTTGTTATTCTACTTGAGTTTCGCTCTCGATACTCGCACGCACACACCAGAGAGAAGGAGAAAGGCGTATGGAGGGGGTAAAGATCTTACGTGACGTTACATTTTCTTTCGAATCACACCTACCGCAAGCCGCGTAAAGGAACTTCGTTCCAAAAATTGTTCGATCCTGGTCGCTTCGAAGATTTGTTGACCTTAAAGACCTTTGTGTTTAAAAAAACATATACTCTTTATACAAAACACTAAAATAAACTAAAAATAAGACACTAAAATAAAAATCCATGTTTATTATCGTCTAATTTAATGACCAAAACTATAAAAACATCCAATATGTGTCCAAAAATATACGAATCATGCTATAAATACGTCAACGACCCGTATTACATGTAGATAGATAGATAGAAATTTTTATTTCATACACACAAGTGATCGCAATAACGTGACAATGACTAATTCCAAAAAAAAACAAAAAAAAAACAACATAACATTTTTAGTATTATATCAGCTATATAATGATAGCATTATATCAGGTGGGTAGTAGAAGGAGATTGGAAATTAGAAGAACGTTATCTCATAACAATAATAAAGATAAAATAAAAAAATAAGTCATTTTTGATATTTACAAATCCCCACTGACAAGTTTTGAACAAGACTACTTTTAAACTCCAGCTCCGGGAACATTACCTTTCGTCATTACAGACTTAGCGCTTTTGTATTTCTATGTATATATAGGTATATGTACACTATATGAAATGTATGTACGTGTATGTATTTATTACGATATAATAGGGGTTAAAGTATGAAATTGCCGTTTTATAGTAATAGATATTTTGAATTGACATAAAACCTTCATGGTGTGAGATTTTCGAGTGAAACTTTTTTCACATGATACCTATGAGGTTCTTGTTTTAAAAAATGTGCAACATTCGATTTTGGACTTTCAATTGTTTTTTTTATTCAGCTTAGACGAGAAAGATGGATACTTCGAAAATCCGAGTAATCTTTGAATACGAGTTCCGATGCGGAACTAACGCGGCAGAAACGGCTCGCAATATCAATGCTGCGTTTGGAGAGGAGACTGCTAATGAACGAACCGTGCGTTTTTGGTTTAAACGCTTTCGTAATGGAAACTTCGACTTGAAGAACGAACCATGTGGAAGACCGACCACACATGTGAATAACGCTGAATTGAAGGAGATGGTGGAAGCCGATCCGAGTCTAACTACCCAGGAATTAGCGGCATGGTTTAACGTTACCTTACCTAGAATATTGACTCATTTGCATCAAATCAATAAGATAAAAAAATATGATAAATGGGTGCCTCATCATTTGACTGATCTGCAGAAAGAAACGCGTTTTGAAACTTGCGTTGCCTTGTTGAATCGATACAGAAATGAAGGAATATTGGATCGAATTGTGACATGTGACGAAAAGTGGATTCTTTACGATAACCGAAAGCGAAAAATGCAATGGCTGACCCCAGGTCAAACGCCGCAACAGTGCCCTAAGGCAAAGCTTACCAATAAAAAGGTAATGGTAACTGTTTGGTGGTCTATTCATGGTGTTATTCACTATAGCTTTCTCAGGTCTGATCAAGCAATAACAGCAGATGTTTACTGTGCCGAACTTCGAACAATGATGGCGAAACTAGCAGTGAAACAGCCCCGACTCGTGAATCGATCTTCACCATTATTGCTCCATGATAACGCAAGACTTCACACTGCACGAGAAACCTTTGTAACTCTACAGGAGCTGCAGTTAGAAACCATACGTCATCCTCCGTACTCGCCAGACCTTGCTCCAACGGACTACCATTTTTTTCGTGATTTGGACAATTTTCTACGTGGTAAAAATTTTTTTTTCCAAGAGGCAGTACAAAATGCTTTCACACAGTTTGTCGAATCTACATCCCCAGAGTTCTATCGCAAAGGCATAAATGAACTTTCGATTAGATGGCAACAATTTATAGATAATGAGGATAAATATTTTGATTAAATAAATATGTTACATTTTAGAAAAAAACGAGTTTTAATTTTTCAGTACAAATCGGCAATTTCATACTTTAACCCCTAATATATCTATGTATGGAATGTATATATGTATCTGTTAGCAAATTGTATGATATTGATATTGTATGTATAGTTATCATGCATAGTTATTTCTTCTTCTTTTTCTTCTAAGCCCTTGGACGTCCACTGCTGGACATAGGCCTCCCCCATTGTCCGCCATTTAGACCTATCGGCAGCGACCTGCATCCAGCGGGTGCCCGCAACCTTTATGAGGTCGTCTGTCCATCTAGCAGATGGACGTCCTCGGCTTCGTCCGCCGGTACGTGGTCTCCATTCGAGAACCCGTCTGCCCCATCGGCCATCGGTTCTTCGAGCTATGTGCCCTGCCCACTGCCACTTCAGCTTGCTAACCCGAGAGTCTATGTCGGTGACTTTAGTTCGTCTACGGATCTCCTCATTCCTGATTCGATCACGTAGAGAAACCCCGAGCATAGCCCTCTCCATAGCTCGCTGTGCGACAGTGAGCTTATTTATGAGGCCCATAGCCAGAGACCACGTCTCGGTGCCGTAGGTCATCACTGGCAACACACACTGGTCGAAGACCTTCGTCTTCAAGCACTGAGGTATTTTGGACGAGAAGACGCTGCGTAGCTTCCCGAACGCTGCCCAGCCGAGTTGGATTCGTCGATTGACCTCTCTATCGAAGTTGGACCTACCTAGTTGGACCGTTTGGCCTAGGTAGACGTACTCGTCAACAACTTCGAGAATCGAGCTCCCAACTGAAACTGGGGTGGGCACGACATGGACATTCGACATGATTTTCGTCTTGTCCATGTTCATTTTAAGGCCCACCTGTTGGGAAACTCGATTGAGGTCTCCGAGCATTGTGCTAAGATCCTCCAGCGATTCTGCCATGACCACGATATCGTCGGCAAATCGAAGGTGAGTGATGCATTCGCCATCAACGTTGATGCCGAGTCCTTTCCATTCCAGGAGCTTGAAAGCGTCTTCCATCGCATTGGTGAAGAGCTTCGGAGAGATGACATCTCCTTGTCCCACACCCCTCTGCAATGGAATCGGCTCCGTGCTCCCTTCCTGTACTCGGACTGACATGGTGGCGTTGTTATACAAACACTTCAACACCTCGATATACCGATAGTCAATATGGCACCGCTGGAGGGACTGTAGCACTGCCCAAGTCTCGATCGAATCAAAGGCTTTCTCATAGTCCACAAACGCTAAGCATAATGGCAAGTTATACTCCTCGGTCTTCTGTATAACTTGCCGCAGCGTATGGATGTGGTCTATGGTACTATAGCCTTTTCGGAAACCGGCTTGTTCGGGAGGCTGGAAGTCATCAAACCTGCGCTCGAGACGATTCGTGATAACCCTCGAAAACAGCTTATAAACATGGCTCAGAAGCGAGATGGGCCTATAGTTCTTCAACAAGGTCTTGTCGCCTTTCTTGAAGAAGAGCACCACCACGCTTCCGTTCCATGCCTCCGGCGTGATACCTTCGAGCAAGACGGAATTAAAGAGCTTCTGAAGGACTTTCAGTACCGGTGTTCCACCCGCTTTCAGAAGCTCTGAAGTGATTCCGTCCTCACCCGGCGCCTTGTTGTTTCTAAGCTGTTTGAGGGCCATCCTAATCTCGTACAGGCTGATGTCCGGGATGTCTTCGGTATAGTGTCGGGTCAACTTGGCTCTTGGGTCTTTGGCCAAGTTGCCAACAGGTTTAGCGACCGAGGTATACAACTGTCCATAGAACTTCTCGATCTCCCTCAGTACCTCTTGTTTGTCGGAAGTGACACTGCCGTCCTCCCTCTTCAGCTTCGTCAACTGGCTCTGCCCAATAGATAAGTCTCTTGCGAACACTTTGGAGCCTTTATTCCGCTCTATCGTCTCCTTAATACGATTAGTATTAAAGAGACGGGTGTCGTGTCGCAAGGACTGGTGAATCCGTCTATTGAGCTGCCGATATGCTTCCGCGTCATCAGAAGTCTGCAGTGCCATCGAACGTCGTTCCGCCAAGAGGTCGAGGGTGTGGTCGGTGAGCTTTTGGGGTCCATCTCTTCGACGATGTCTGAAGAATTTAGACCCCACCGTATGGACAGATTCTACCAACCTGTTGTTGATATCATCCACTGCAACGCAATCCTCTAGGCAATCGAAGCGATTTGACAATTCAAGCTGAAAGCTTTCGGGGTTCTGTATGTGGGCAGCAGTAGGTCGGAGCGTAGACTTCATCAGGTGGGACCTTTCCAACTTGACGTTTATATTCAATGTGCCTCTAACCATTCGGTGATCACTACCGGTTTTCACCCTGTGGATCACGGAGACATCATTGAATATTTGTCTCTTTGTGGCCATAATGAAGTCTATCTCATTTTTAACGGAACCGTCGGGGCTCATCCAGGTCCACTTCCTATGAGGCGGCTTCTTGAAGAAAGAGTTCATCATAAAGAGTCCCTCTTTCTCAAGAAAGTCGGCCAGCCTCTGGCCCCTCTGGTTCCGGTGCCCACATCCAAATTGCCCCACTCTCAACTCATCGTCGCCTCTTTTGCCCAGTTTCGCGTTGAAATCCCCCATAACAATATTGTAGTGTGTTTTCGAAGCATGTATGGCTCTACTAATATCCTCATACATTGCTTCCACTTCGTTATCCGGGTGTGCCGAGGTCGGTGCGTAGACCTGTATGACCTTCAACGAATATCTCTTGGATATTCTGAGTATAAGGTACGCGACCCTGCTCGACACACTCGTGATGGCTACAACATTATTTACGAGGGACTTGTGGACGATAAACCCGACACCACCTTGGGACTGCTGGTCGCCCTCCCGGTAATAGAACAAGTTGACGGACTTCAGGGTTATCGTGTCCTCCCCCTCTCTTCGGATTTCTGATAACCCCAATATATCCCAGTGCAACTTGCCTATCTCCTCTTCCAGCTCAGCGATCTTCTCGTCTGTCCTCAAAGTGCTCGTGTTGTAAGTCACCAGTGACAACCTACGTCGGTAATCCGTTTTGGAAGCCCTGGTCGTTCGACGGTGGAATCCCGCCCGGAGATTCTTAGCACCCCTGGCTCCAGCGCTCGACCAGCGCCCGTCGTCCACGCCGGTGTTGCGACTGGAGCCGCCGGGAACTTGGGGCCGTTTTACTTTCTCTGCCATAGGGGGGGGGGGGGGACCGTAACCCGCCGCGCTGGTCCAGTGCGTGGTGGCGGGTCGCCAGAGCCTCGTTCGTTGGTCGGCAGGGTGCACCACGAGCCGGTGAGGTTGGCTTGGGTCCCAGAGATTTAGGTTGGGACCCCTTACACCCCGTTTATGTTGGGTTATGTTGGGACCATATAGGTTGGGACCATAGTTATTTATGTATAGGTAAATTATTTATTATGTTTGTCGTTTAACTTATATATTTATATGTCTCATAGCACATCCCATGTATCTTTCTGATCAACCCAAACGTTAGCTGGTAGAGAATGCCTTAAGGCATTAAGCTCGACTTTTGTACTACAATATGTAATAAAGTTTTTAAATAAAAAAATAAATACTTTGATCTATTCCTATATATGGGAGTACAAAGGCTAGCATCCGCATCCGCATCCGGGAACGTGTCAACGTTTGCCATTCTGGACTGATTTTGACATGTACCGCGGATGTCTATCCACGACGACACAATGTACAGAATTTCAATTTTAAGAGCGGTGATTCTCGACTCTCATTCGTGATGTCATGAGTTCAGATCCTCGGCTCGTATCACTTAGTTTCTACTTAAGAATGGATTTATTGAATTATCGCTAACTCGGCTTGCAGTGAGACATTTTGAAACTGATATTGCAATTCAGCGACATACTCATGTTATTGTAGTTTCCATTTGTGATAATTTAGTAGGTACCTACTATAATTTAGTAGGTACTATAATTTAGTAGGTACCTACTATAATTTAGTAGGTGCCTTCTATAATTTAGTAGGTACTATAATTTAGTAGGTACCTACTATAATTTAGTAGGTACCTACTATAATTTAGTAGATACCTACTATAATTTAGTAGGTACTATAATTGTGATGTTGCAACGAACAACAAATTGTTGTAAAAAATAAATACTGTAATATACAGGTATGTTTCATAATTTGTTTTTTGTTACTTACAGCAATACATTAATTTTGATATTAGTGGTATATCAATTTTGAAGAATACTAACGACTACATATAGTACAACTAATTAACCGGTATTATTTCATTAGTAGCCGAATCGATTACATATTCTTTTAGTGTTTCATAGTCTCCAAATATTATTTACATTTTTGTGAAAAAGGGAAATGTATTGTTACGAAAACGCTTGTTCAATCTATACATATAATGAAACTGTAGAATCAGCGTTTCTGTAAATATATTTACCAAAAACTGATTGGGGGCGATGAAGGAAGAGTATCAGAATACAAAAAGATGATTTTGAAAATTTGTCTGCTTGTCTGTTCGAACACGTTAATCTCCAAAACTACTGAACGGATTCTCATAGGGTTTCCACAAGTTAATTAAGCTTAGCTTGGCGCTTCGAAGAGGCCTTATTTCATCGAAATCGGCTGACGGAAAGAAAATATATCCTAATTTAGAGTTTAAAAACTAAAATTCTACTCATACTAAGTCGCGGGCTTATAAGTTAGTAACTTATAAACACCTTATAGCCACTATCCCTGAGATTTTCAAACGGGCAAAGTCGAATCTTTTTTCTCAAATAAATTGCTTCACCTCAATCGCTTCGTGGCAGGCAGGGAGTTATTGAGCGATAAAACACAAGCTACAGCATGAACTAGATAATACTAAAGAGACGGTTTAACTTAGTATAGATTGAAAATAGCGATAACTAAGTCTGAGAGGTTGATTTTTCTTTTTGTAGAAAGTTAAAGAAATGTAAGTTTTAAGTTATAGTGGAGTGTAGGCTTTCTCGGCCGGTGTCCATATTAATTGAATCTTCCAAGATGTCAACCGCAGTTGTTGACGAAACGTTTGCAAGAAAGAGAAGAGATTCCAGAAGGCCTCGGCCAAGTAGCCCGGAAGATTCAATTAATAATTTTTAAGTTATTATTAACTTTACCCAAAAATATACCGTTTGTGTCTGAAACAAAGGATACGTATATTATACATTTATTAGACATAACAAGTATATACACGATGCATCATATAATTAATTCCGAAAAATTAAAATCATGAATTCGTTTCAAGATTCTGAGTGCATATGGGATTTGATGTATTTTTTTGTCAAAATTAAATTCAAATACAGGAGAAATTTAGCAATAATTCAGGAGAGATGAATTTTTTCATAAAAATACATAGAATTTTAATGTTTAACATTGAATTCATGGTTCTGTCTTTGAGAATTACATGTTAGACCCAACAAATACAGGTGAAAACAAAATATGTGGATAGTTCTTCAAGCATTACGATTATTGAGATCATAATAATAAGGTCAAAACATGGTCTAAGCTCAGCGTAGGCTCCCCATTCATTGCAGCGCCATCTTGCGGAATACCTAATATTCTCGTCACACTCGTGGTCACACTGAAAATTTCCGGAACTGGCCACTTACATAAACAATATATAAAAAGTAATTACAATATTTGAAAATGGAATTATTTGGCTGTAGAATAAAGTTTGTTTCATGTAACAGTCATTTGTTTTTTCATTGAGGAGTCCTTTTAAAAATTGAGTGTCTTCATTACGATGGATTTAACTCGTGAACATTTTCGCTGTATGATTTTCTACGATTTTAAGTGTAATTTGAGAGCTCAGCAGAGTTTCGCTTGGCTCAAACTGCTTTTGGCTATGAAGCACCAAGCGAGACGACAATTTATAACTGGTTTGCAGAATTCAAGCGCGATCGTGTCAATCTCAGTGACGAATTTAGTGAAGGTCGCCCGTCCACCGCGTCAACAACAAAAATATCGATGCTGTGCGCCTTATGATCGAAACAGACAGGCATGTGACCTACGGTAAGATTTAGGCATAGGCATGAGTCAGATACAATCAATCTTACACAAACATTTGGCTGTGCGAATGCTGTGCTCGCGGTGGATCCCACACAATTTGACTGAGGCTCAAAAAACTGATCGCGTCACTTGGTGCAATGTCATGCTTACCAGATTCAACGAAGGGGCGTCAAATTTGCTGTGGAACATAGTAACAGGTGATGAAACATGGATTTACAGCTACAATCCCGAAACAAAGCAGCAATTGACCATTTGGGTCTTTCAAGGTGAGCCGAACCTGACCAAAGTGGCGCGGGTGCATGCGAATGCACCAATCAGCATTCACGGTACGACGATTCTCCAAAGCATGCTCATTTGCTTGCCGGAAGTTATTGACGAACTCAGTAAAAACAGCTGTAAACGCCGCATAATCTTACACCATGATAATGCCAGCTCTCACACGGCCAAACAGGAAAAAGACTTTTTTCTTCTTCTTGCACTGGCAAAAGTGACTTCTTCTTGTTTCCAAAAATTAAGAATCAATTACGCGGTCAACGATTTTCATCGCCAGAAGAGGCTTTGGAAGAGTATGAAAAACATGTTTCCGTGGTCATCAACTCATCACAGAGGAGTGGAATAAATGTTATGGAAATTGGTTTATTCCTATGAAAAAGTGTATTGACGCTCACAGAGAATATTTTGAGAAACAATAAATTGATTTTTGGCCATTCATTGTATTTTTTTTTATTCATTCCAGAAACTTTCAGTGTGGCCTCGTATTTAAACAATCTTTGCAATTTTTCGTGATTTAAAAATAAACGGTCATAATTTCGGAAGTACTAAACATATTTGGGAAACTACAATAACAAACAGATATTTCTGTGTGTGAATTTGTGATTTGGGGATTTTGGAAATGTACGTACGTGTTTCGGTAGTGAGTGAGATATCCTATCCCTCCCCATTTTCCCTACCCTTTCTTCAAATCCTATCCTATATCTCCCAGGCAGCGCTTTCGAGGTGTGCCAATGTATGTTATTTTGGATTAATGTTGGCATGTATCGTGAATTTCCATGGACTAAAGTATCCACTTACCATAAGGTGGCCTGTAGGTCAGTCTGTCGCCTTCGTCCATAAAAAAATCTCGTGTTTATTGTAACAATTGCTTATGGTCCAAATAACAAAAGAAACAAATAAACAATCTGTTACCACGGATAAATCGCAAGCATAACCTGTGAGTGAAGATATAGGCACAAATATAGGTATGCGATTTCCTCATATGATCCATGGATATACTAAATAGAAGCGTTTGCAACAGTTTTAGGTGTCGTGCAGATTAGAAAAGTGTTTTTTTAGTTAGCCGTAAATTCTTCACGCATATCCATTATATACGAGTACATTTCCTAATGGCCATTTATTATGACAGTTTATATATGAAATACATACGGGTTATAATCTCCGGAAGCTGGAGTGGATCGCTACTATAAAAGTAAATAGAATCGTGTACAAAGTTATCAGGTGTGATGCACTTCGTATAAATGTGTTTCCGTTGAAGTAGCGAAGTTGTGAATATGTACTTCTAAAGTGCACTCATTCAGCGAATTTTCTTTCAGGAAGGAGGACGGTAATAATATCAAACCTATCTTTTAATGCAAATGGGTATAAATATAATTGAAATGTAGTCGAGTATTAAATAGTACAGTAACCAACCCCATTTTCGTCCACTGCTAGACATGTCTTGTACATGAATGTATGGCCTTCAAACGGCACGGTGCACGGCGGTTAAGCGAGTTGGCGAGTCCATTCTTTTAGAGGTGATGTAGTTGTTCAGGGCTTATGTTAGCCAATTTTTTTAAACTTTACTCATCTGTTACGACACCTTCAGGAAGAACCCATTAATAACAAAATATATTTAGTATTGATTATATAATACTTGAAATCAAAAGCTTTTTATCAGTGCATCCTGCTAATGATGAGGTACAGTGCCGAAATTTGACCTCTGACTGTAAGCCTAAAACTTTAAAGTCTGAAGTGATAATTCACGGTTTCAACAGCAAACGACCCTGAGGCACTGCAGATGCGCGGCAAGAAAGGTTCTTAAGTTATCTATTAAACTTCAGTGTTTTTAAAATAGGTGTGTGAAATAGAAAGAGGTATCATATTAAAACTCCTTATCGACTTAATAAAAATCTAACAGTGATTGACTGACAGACAACGCGCAGCGTAAACCGGTGGGTCTCGAAGCATGAACTTTTGCACAGGAGTACCTTATATAACGTAGATGAGCACCAGAAAAGGTTTTTAAAAATTCATCCCCTAAGGGTGTAAATGTTCCTGAGATGTTGCCGATGAGATTTCTCATCGGGCGCACGACTAGTTTTCAATAAAAAATAAAGCAAGAAAAATACAATAGGATTTTCAATTTGATTTGCGATCAACTCCCATGTTTTTAATAAGTATTTAGTTACTAATTGAAGGAAATTCTTTTTAGGAGCACCCTAAGGAACTAAGAAATAGTTGTTATAAAATTTATTAAAACTGTTCATTAAAACATAAAAAGTAAACATTGTTTATTAAAACCTTCATTAAACAATAATAAATCTGCTGTGACGAGTAAAAGTATTCTCCTTGGTTTAACTAAGATTAAAAACTACTAAGATTTAGTGAAATCGGTTAAAATATTATTATTTTTATAGAAATAAGGCGGCACACCACAGTCTACCTGATCGTAAGTGGATACTGTCGGCCATAGACATCCGCGATACATGCCAACATCAGTCCAGAATGACAAACGTTGACACCCCACCGGATGCACTGCCTACCTTTGCAGATTAAGGAATGGATTGGGAGAAAGGGTTGGGTAAAGGGGAGGGATAGGGTAGGATGGAATGGGCTCTGGCATATCTCACTCACTACCGAAACACGTACGTACATGGGGAAATAAAGTAGGAAATGCAGTATATTTCAAGGTAGTCTTCTATGAGAGAGAGGGGTAACGTGGCCAGTCGAGTGCGCCCAGCGACTGTGGGAATGCAGCGTGCACTCTCCCCACACAAAAGATTATTTAAAACTTAATTAAAAGATTAATTCCAGAAAGTTACTTTATCAATTCATTACTGTATTCATTAATTCACTCCATTCTTTCCCAATAGTTACACCCAGGGGGAGGATGCATTCAACAGCCCCTGGGGGCATTCGACTGGCCACTTCAACCATCTTTCGCGTAAGACCATCGTAAAAAGTACCCCATTTCACACTTAATCCTATTTCTCCAATGTTTCGGTAGTGAGTGAGATATGCCAGAGTACATTCCCATTCTATTCTTTCTCTTCCCATTTTCCTAACCCTTTCACCAAATTCATTTCTAAATCTCAATATGTAGGCAGCGTATCCATTCGGAGCTGTTGTTGACATGTATTGGCATGTCGAAGGGCGATATTACCCTGTCTACCACATTATTTTTATGTAAAAAGAAATTCCATTATTTGTAATTCGAGTATTAACATTTATCTTATACAAGTACATATTTATTATGGATGCAATATACGTGTAATCAAAGTTATGTGTATACTCATGTGTGAATTTCCAAGTAGATAATATTGCCAATACATCTAAAACGTGAGGAGATACTCTAGTCGACAAATCAAAATGTAAACAAACCCCTGTGATACACGCGACCTGTCAATCGATCTAAGAAATTGCGCGATTCATGAATGTGAATCGCCGTAAATCGGGAATCAACCTTTTTAACACAAATAGGAGTGCTTAAATAGGTATTGAAAAATAAATTGAGAGACTTTCAATCGATGTGGTAATGCGATAGTGCGACCTTCCTCATACATGAAAGGCAAGTAACAAGCGTGCAGTAACGAGTACACCTTTTGAGTTTGAAAGCAATTTCCCGAGATTACTACAATTTTAAAATTCTCTTAACCCACATGTGGGATCATAAGACTGTGAAAATGTTAACATTCATCATCATCATCATCATCTCAGCCCTTGGACGTCCACTGCTGGACATAGGCCTCCCCCATTGTCCGCCATTTAGACCTATCGGCAGCGACCTGCATCCAGCGGGTGCCCGCGACCTTTATGAGGTCGTCTGTCCATCTAGCAGATGGACGTCCTCGGCTTCGTCCGCCGGTACGTGGTCTCCATTCGAGAACCCCTCTGCCCCATCGGCCATCGGTTCTTCGAGCTATGTGCCCTGCCCACTGCCACTTCAGCTTGCTAACCCGAGAGGCTATGTCGGTGACTTGTTATGGCTATGTTAACATTAAGTAGTTCAAACTGACTACATGAATTTAAATAAACAAACCTTTTCTTTTAGAAAACAATATCGTATTAAGTATATAGTACAAATATTCGGGTACAAAATATAATACATTCGGGTGTTAACTTTAATATTACAGAATAGCTTTAAAGAATACCGAATACCATCTTTAATTTAATTTAATTAATCTTTAATTAGCCTATTTAATTAAGAAAGTTCAATGAAACCTTCACGCGTCTTATCATATTCGCCTTATCGTGAAGTATTCGGATAGTTTAATCATTTGAACTTCACAATTTGATATTTTAAATTTTGACATGATCTAAATGTGATTTATGCTTTGTTTTTAATTCTATAACTTCACTTATTGGTCTCTTTTCTGTCAGTTATCTATCTTGGTTTTTGTACTTTAATATACAAAGTTATTGCATTTGAAGAACTGACAGAACATGTGGTTTATCCTAATAAATATTAATTAGCTGGATATATGCCTCTACCAAATTCGTTACCACACACGACTTTTTGCTCTTCACATACGGTCACTATTGGCTAAATTCTTGATGTCCTCGATCCATACTCCAGAGGGCGTCCCAGAGCGTCCGGAGGGCTCGTTTGCCGCAATCGTTGTCGGTTGTGCAGCAGTTATCTTTGTGTGCAGTTATGACATCGAACAACCTATACTTAACATTTTTAGCAGCTGTAAATCTTATTCACACACACATACATACATCAACTCACACTCAATTACATATATTATTGACTTTATGCTAAATTTTCTAAAATCGGATGTCTAAAACCATACTCCCACAATTTCACATACAGACATACTTACATAAAACACACAGGACGTACCTCCATATTATACACAATACTTACCACCTGATTAAACTGTTTTCTTAAATAGCTGTAACTTAGCACTAAGAATAGATCTGAGGAAAGGAGCTGACAGCTGTAAAACAGATTGTTCTAGTACAGATGTCACCACATATAGTCCATATGTATATCTACTTGTAAATTTGATATTTTGCAAACTACATACATTATAAGGGACAATTATCGTATAGAAAATATGTAAATATCTCAAATAAATAAAATTTTATTTAATTTTCATTTATTTATTAGTTATGAGCGGCCCCTTGCCACATGATACTTCAGCATTCTGATTCTACGAAATATGTCTTCTTACACATTGAACTTACATGAAATATATATTCACATAATAACATACGAATATTAGTAGATTACTTGTAAAATTAAAGTTAAACTTAATTGTAAAATTTTAAAATTAAGTTGTCATCCCTGTTTCCTGACCGATGGTTTATCATAAACTCACTGTTTTAAGATGCTTAGAATCAAATACATTGACGGTTGTGTCGCGCTTTTCTACGTTATAAACCTAGCCTTATATTGTTATACGTGTAAGCTGAATTTATTTCCTCACAATCAAATGACTGTGTCGATCTTGTTTATTTCGTTACCATGCCATTACCATTATTCGTTACCGTTATAGCATCACATACCACTCCCTTACCATACTATTTTTATAGAAATGTCCCTCCACTGCTGGATATAGGTATTTCTCGAAGCTTACCACCGCACACGACCTTCTGCTATTCTCAAACCAGATAACAATTTCATATATCAAAACACTAAGTATCGACAAATCGTATGATTTCTAATTTATTGTATAAATAGTTAAATTATATTTGTAATTCGTTCGCGTGAACTACATGGTGGGGGCTATGTGTTTAATTTGGATTATAATCTACCTATTTGCCAAGTTTCATCGAAATCCGTCAAAACGTTTCGACGTATGGAGTACCAAACATTCAAACATCCAAACTGTTGCATTAAAATTTACGATGTTAGTGAGATGAGTGCGCGTTTTGTGGCGGCTGGCACTCAAACATGTCACAAAACAAATAGCGATAGTTATGTTTTTTATTTATTTATTGAGGAAACATACAGTCATAATTACATATTACAAACAAACTTTGTTTTAAACAGACTTAAAGTTCCCCAAATCAAATATATAAACATTTAAAACAATTTAGCTCGATAACTAGTGCAAAAAAAAAACACTGTTTGAAAACAGATATACCTACATGTGCGTGCAGTCACTAAAAACACATCAAATATTTTTATTTAGAAAATAGAAAAAATGAAAGCATCAGAGTACCATGTAATTAAATTTATAAGTATGAAACAATTTTATACGTTATATTGTTCATTTTGTATTGTATATATATTATGTTATATTGTTTTTATTTTCAATTTACGTTTTTTATAGATAAGGCTGTTTTGTGTAATTATTAGGTATTTTGTTAGTCATTTTAAACTTATAGTACTTGTTGCTAATTTATATTTTTAATTTGAATTTTTAGGTTCAGCGGGTCATCCGTCATCACAGGGTACTTCAGCAACAATATTGATTAACTGCAAATATTAACTGAAATTTCGTTTTTTACTATCTAAGTTCTGAGACGAATAGTGTCGTAAATTAAAAGTAGCGGTAATTCTCCTGTAAAGTAATCAATTAGATACTGTCGTCCTGGACATCGTACTTAAAAGTCGTTGAAATTATTATAAAAAATGCCCTATGCATGAACGTGACAAACCTTTCTAATATACTACGAGTATAGCTTAGGTATCTTTTGTTCGCTTTTATACGGTTAGACTGAAATAAGTATCCCTTGCCGTATCTAATTAAGGAGGAATGTATTTGACCAGGCATTACGGTAATCTCGTCTAAGCCGCTTAATCCAACTAGGACGGTTTAACAATCTCTTCTCATTATATAAATAACATAAGTGGATTGCCTAGTAGTTTTTCTAGTATTTTTTGATTCCCTCGAGCACTAGAATAGTTAAGATAGGTATTTAAGAAAGATAAATAATTAAATGAGAAGCAGAAAATAATAAAATGCGAGCAAATTGATGACAGCAAATTTAAAGTGGATTATGTTTGAGTTTTGTGGGTCTATGGTGACATTTTTAATAATTTAAAATAATTATGATTGTTGTTCAAATATAGTTTGTTTTCTTGATCATGATTTTCCTCCCATGGGTACATGGGATCATGGTCATTTGAAATCTAAAGTTTTAAAATATCTTCAGGTTTTAAAGATCGTTTAAAATCATAGCGCGGAAATGTTCACGTCGAATATCCATATTTCAATAAGACACGATATTTTGAATCAGCTCGTAAAAAATATGGAGGGAAATTTAAATTTTGAATGTTTTGTTTTTGTTTACGATGCGCACACTAGGCGCGCACCTGCCTCGCGTTACGCGAAAGCAGCCCGAGGAATGTGCACTCGGGCCCAAATGTAATAAACTTACACAATATCTCTCCACCAAGATGGTGGGTAAGCACAATAAACAATAAATTTACACAATTTAGAGGTCTCACTTACCCCAGGTGGTTTTGCCCACGCACAAATCTGGAAAGTGTTCCTACGCTAGTCCCTACTAGACGTGACCTATCTTAGTGTGATTGAATAAATACATACATTCCCAATAGATACTTGTGTAGTAATCAAGTCTCGTTCTGTGGTGAGCCGGTGGCCGCTACAGTTCGGCAAATCACACACGGCAGCAAAATCACCTCGAGATATCACTTCCAATACAAGCACAATCACAATAAGCAAATCCAACCAAAACACTCGCGTGGCACAAGGATATCCGCGTGCAAATCCAATCAATAGGCGCGAATCACAAAATCAACTGTCCGAGCCCGCGGTGTGAATTTATCTCAATTTAACTCTGCTCGCCGCCGAGCGCGTGTTACTACTCAAAAAATATCAAATTCTCAAACCGCCTTCAATATGGCGGGGACAAAAAAAATGTTGCTTCAAATAATCAATGAATGCGGGTATGCAAAGATGCTCGCGCCAATTCCAAACAATCCCCCGTCCCGAGCCGAAGTATTCGGGTCGCTAATCAATGGGTAAGCGGGATAATGTCGCGACGGCCCGCTTCAAAATAGAATCGCCCACCAAGACCTCGGCTAACCTGGGAACACCATCAGAGCCCGGAAAAAGGTTAACAATGCGCCCCCGGCGCCAACACAAGGGCGGTAGGTTAGCATCTTTAACCAACACGAGGTCCCCAACCTTCGGCGGATTCGTTTTGTCCGTCCACTTGACGCGCTGCTGCAGAGTGTGCAAATATTCAAGGTGCCAGCGTTTCCAGAAACTCTGAGTGAGCTGCTGGAGCAATTGAAAACGCGACAAACGAGAACTGGGCACATCAGTCCAAGGGTACTCTGGCAGAGCGACGAGTGGCTGACCAATCAAAAAATGGCCCGGCGTTAGGGCTTCCAAATCATTCGGATCCGACGAAAGTGGGCATAGCGGTCGAGAGTTGAGGACGGCCTCAACTTTCGCAAACACGGTCGCGAGTTCCTCAAATGTGAGAATCGTCTCACCAATAACGCGCCTCAAATGGGTCTTTGCCGATTTAACTACGGCCTCAAAAATTCCACCCCAGTGCGGACAAACTGGCGGATAGAAGCGCCAGGTTATCCCACGGAGGGCCATCTCACGACCCAAATTCATTTTCTGCTCTTCAAGAAACTCATACACATCCCTTAAGTAGTTATTGGCCCCGTGAAAATTAGTTCCGTTGTCGGACCTAATCAAGGTAGGAAGTCCCCTACGAGATACAAATCGGCTGAGGGCCGCTACGAAGGCTTCTGTGGAGAGAGCAGACACAACTTCCAAGTGTGTGGCCTTAGTAGACAGGCACACAAAAACACACAAATATGCCTTTACGGATTTGGCATTACGAAGCTGAGATGACTTCACCAAAAAAGGACCAGCAAAATCCGTACCAACTGTGGCAAAGGGTCTAGACTCAGAGACTCGGTCCGCGGGCAAATCGCCCATCTGGGGTTGCATGGTAGAAGCTTTAGTTCTATAACAAGACATGCAACGAAAAATGACTCCCCGGACGAGTCGTCTAGCCGACAAAATCCAAAATTCGCGTTGCAAAATCGCCAACAGTGCGTTACAGCCTGCATGGGAGTTCTTGATGTGTCGATCAATCGCCAGCAACCGCACCAAATGTCCATCTTTCGGCAAGAGAAGAGGATGGCGGACACCATGAGGCATATTGGCATGTCTAAGCCGACCTCCCACGCGCAGTAGACCCGAAGGATCCACAAAGGGATTCAATCGCACAATAGCGCCTTTCAATTTAGCGGGACCTTCCTTCATAGATTTTAACTCTGAAGCGAAGCTAACAGACTGTACTACGCGAATCCAACTCAATAGCGCTTCATGTCGTTCCTCAGACGAGATGAAGGCTGACAACAATTTATTTTGTGGGTTTTTAACATTGTGACGCCAACGTCTAACCCAAGCTGTCACATTCAAAAGTTTATCCAGTGAGCTGTACCTGGCCAGCAAAACATCGGGATCACATGATGATTCCGCTGCTTGGCCGCTCCCGGCACCATCGGCCACTGGTAAACTTACAAAGCCTATCGCAGGCTGAACTAGAGTGATCCGTGAGGCCGGCCAAATTGACACTGGTCCCTTCAGCCAGTCCGGATCCCACCACAACGGATGTCCAATAATCTCTAGCGCTGAGCATCCACGTGATGCACAATCAGCTGGGTTTATATCGCCAGGGACATGTCGCCAAATCAATCTAGCTTGCGACGCCTGGATCTGGGAAACACGGTTCGCCACAAACACCTCCAAGGTGTGAACAGAAGCTCGCAACCAACAAAGCACAATTTGACTGTCTGTCCATGCAAATACGTCTGCTAACTCTACGGAACGCCCTAGAGTAGCGACGACATGATTCAAGAGACGAGTCAAGAGAGTGGCGCCTGACAATTCTAGCTTCGGTATTGTCATACGCGAGCGAATAGGCGCAACCTTGCTCTTTGCTAGAACCGGCGAGACCAAAACATGTCCAGCAGCATCCACTGTGCGTAGATAAACAACCGCTGCATATCCTCGCTCGGAAGCATCACAAAAGCCATGAAGGCTAGCTCTATATTTTCCAGACGGAAGGAAACGTCTGGGCAAGGAAACCCGATTAAGAGCTGGGAGGGATGACACAAACTCTAGCCATTCCAACAATAACTCTCCATGAAGAGGCTCATCCCACGACAATTCAGCAGCCCATAATTTCTGCAAAAAACATTTCGCCCAAAAAATGACTGGACTGATCCAATTATTCGGATCATAAGTCCGAGCGACAGTGGACAACACTGATCGCTTCGACCAAGACTTCGGGGACTGTAGGTCCACATGATAAGTGAAGACATCCTGGACTGGTCTATACTGGACACCAAGGACAGCCAACATGTCAGGATTGTCTACATTCTGGAAGATATGGGGATTCTGCTGGTGCTCCTCCGGCAAATCGGCAAGGAGCCGAGGTGATTTCGACAGCCACTTTCGCAATTCATAGCCACCAGCTTTCATGAGGTCAATCAATTCGTCCCGCAAGACGAGAGCCTCTTCTACAGTTGCTGCCCCACTACAGCAGTCGTCAACATAAATATCCTCTTTCAAAATGGCAGCCGCGCGAGGAAACCTTATCCGCTCTCGTTCAGCTAGCTCCAAGAGCGAGCGGATCGCAATGAAGGGACTAGAACGCAAACCATAGGTGTTGACACGAAGTTCATAGACAACCATGGGATCGTCAGGATGCTCTCGCCACAAAATCAGCTGGAATCGCCGGTCATCGCGATGAATTATCGTCTGTCTAAACATCTGACGTATGTCAGCGACGAATACAATTGCATGACGACGAAACCCAGTGAGGATATCTCCAATGTCTCGATGTAGCTTAGGTCCGGCATGGAGACACTGATTCAAAGATACACCAGAAGTAGTAGGCGCTGACCCATCAAAAACTACACGTATCTTGCCACCTGGCGTTTTCAAAACGGCATGATGAGGAAGGAAGTAATGCTCCACTGAGCGCCAACCAATATTCGACACAGACATGTGTCCCAAGTCCTCATATTCTCGCATGAACTCAATATATTCCCGGCGAAGCTCCGGATCCCGCTTCATGCGACGTTCCATGGAGACCAATCTTCGTTCAGCCAACTGCCGAGACTCGCCAAGCGGAGGTCTATTCACCAAAAAGGGAAGACGGGTGACAAGCTGACCAGAGGCGAGGCGACCTGTGTTGCTCTGGTAGAAGCTTTCACACTCTTCGTCCTCTGGACACAATCTAGGCATAGAGGGAGGTTCCTCCACTTCCCAAAACTTCTGAACGGCGTCATAAAGCGTGGATCCCACACGTAGCCCATCCTCAGCAAAAAACACGGTCGAAACAGGAAGGATAGGGCCCAACAATGCCGAACCAAAAATCGTGGGGACCACTACCAAACCACCAGGCTGCAAAGCTCTCCAACTCCCCGAACAAACCTGTCCCAAAATATTACTCCCCAACAATAGGTCAACAGGACCTGGAGTATGAAACATGGGGTCAGCCAAAACCAAACCCTTTGTCAAAGCTATGACAGGTGGAGGAAGCTTTATACGCGGGTGGTTACTCAATATATTCTCCAGCACAATAACCGGAATCTTGGTTTTCCTTGTTCCAAGTGGTACTGGAGAAAATTCCACAAAGGTGTGACCAACTCTATTGGTCACCTTAACGTTTCCCACTCCGTAGACTGGAAAGGGAGAAGGACCGATACAGAGATCCAATTGGCTCACCAATCAAGCTGAGACTATACAACCCTGGGCACCCGAGTCCAAAAGGGCACGAACAACAATCGAGTTGCCCTTCGGGTCCCATACCCGCACAGAGACCGTAGGCAAAAGGATGGTCTCTGGGTTCTCAGCGTGGTGAGCTGCGAGTCCCTAGCGGGAGAAGTTACGGAGTGAGGGCTCCCTCCCCGAGTGCGGCAGGGGACGATAACTGTCTACCCTGCCCTCACCGCGGCGACCCTGCACAACGTGTGCGGATGAGAGGGGGGCTACAGCCTGCTTTCCTAGGCGGGGTGGACGCCGTTCCAACCTCGGTCGCTCCAACAGCGGGGGGGAGAATCTCCGGTTGCGGTAGACTGGTGAGTACTCCGCAAACCCAACAGCGCCTCTAGGGGGTGGCGAACGCCTACCCCCGCCCGTAAGGGCTCGATCCTGGGCGCTGGACCTGGCAGGACTGTCACCACCAGCGCGAGCAGCCAAATGTCGCTCAGCATCGCGAACACCAGGACCCTCCCGGTTGCGGTTCGCACACAAAAGAATGTGGTGAGCACCACCACATTGTCCACATGGACGAGGCTGAGGACACTCTCGCTGGAAGTGACCCTCCAGGCAGTGGTAACACAATCGCCTCTCCTTGGCGATGTGTCGACGCGCTGCTACGCGCAAAGCCACAAATTTGTGGCAAGCAGTCATCCGGTGGCCGGAGCGCTTGCAGAATCTGCAAGCTACGGACTCCTCTTGGGAGACCACATATCTCGGCCGTGACTGCTTAGTCACCGGCGGACCCTGCGTTCGGGCCAGTGGTCGCTCTCGGCGAACGCTAGGCTGCGGCATCAAGGGAGTGGAACCCTCCACGGTATCCACCCTGCGACACTCGTCTTCCAGAAACCGTTCCAGGTCCTCATAGGAAGGCAGGTGAGTGGAGCTATCCCCACCATACTGTCGCTCAAAGCGCAGCCGCATCTCCAAAGGCAGTTTCGCCAACACAATATGGAGCAACAAAAAGGACCACTGGTCCACAGGTAAATCCAATCGCCTTAAGGCGTTAACAGCCACCAAAACCGGGTTTATAATATCTGTCCGTAAGGCTGACGCACAGGCAACCTTAGGTAGATTCAAAATTTGCGCCACATGGGTGTCAGCCAAAAGTCGCACGTTGTGGTAACGGCGCTTCAACAAATCCATGGCTGTCGAGTAGGTGCTGTCATCGATCTTCAGGTGCTGTACCAGGCCTAGAGCCTCTCCCTGTAAGGAGGCCAACAGGTACGCCATTTTTTGTGCAGCTGACAGGTCGGAATGGGAGTCCACCAAACTGTTGAACATCCCATAGTAGCTCAACCACTGGTCCAAATCACCGTCAAAGGTGGGAAGGTTGAGCGTGGGGAGACGACCCAACAAGGCGTGGGGTGCAACAAGTGAATCCCCACCAGAGGGAGCTGAGATGTGGGAGACCGCCTCGTTAATGGTGTCCACAAACTCGTATATTTGGCCAAAGTCCGCTTCATAACGCTGCTTCTGCTCGTCCGGTACAGGCGTTTCCAAATTCGCCATAAATGTCAAGCCCTCAGCATAACTCCTATCTAACGCCACCAAACGGGCCGGCATTTCACTCGCCCGGGCGAGTAAGGCTTGCTTCCGGTCCGGGCGGTTGACCATTGCAACCGCAGAAGAAAACCATCTCAGCTGCGCAGTCATTGCGGACTGATGTGTGGAAAAGGTCACCTTGACAGACATGTCTACACCTCAGGACGCACGCAATACAAAACAAAAACCAAAAATAAAAAACAAAATAATAGCAAAAAAAAAAAAAACAACAATAACAAAAAATAACAAAATAAAAAAACAAAAAATGCAGTGAAAGCACAATAAAAAACAAAAGGGGTGCGTATGTGTCTTCAAGAAGGTATAACCGTTCAAAATATTAATTAAGACTACCTGACAAAACAACAACAAAAAAAAAACAAATTAAGTTATCAAATTATCAAATTAAAATAAACGCAATCAAAAATGTACACGAGCGTGGACTCAATAAAACCACAATGTCCAGCTATCAAAAAAAAACGTGAAGCGTTATATCCAAAAAAAATTATTAACGCGTGTGGGTAACTAGCCAGCTACTAAATGTCCCACGCGTGGATTCAAAATATCTTCAGAATACAAAATATACGTAGGGCCTAGCCTTCAAACCGTGGACGTAAAATAAAAATCAAAACCAACTCTTTAAACCAAATTACCAATATACAAAAAAGACAAAAGGTCACATTTAACTACCTAACGGTATTATCAATATCACGTAACGGTATCAAACCACGCTCTGCTACCAGATGTTTACGATGTAGTAGGAGCGTGGACCCAATATACGCAAGGCCCTTAACACGGGAAGTTACAATTATCAAGTTGATGAATAATGACAAAACAAAAAAAACAAAAAAAAAGAATAGTTGATAACGGTATCAACCACGCTCTGCTACCAGTTGTTTACGATGCGCACACTAGGCGCGCACCTGCCTCGCGTTACGCGAAAGCAGCCCGAGGAATGTGCACTCGGGCCCAAATGTAATAAACTTACACAATATCTCTCCACCAAGATGGTGGGTAAGCACAATAAACAATAAATTTACACAATTTAGAGGTCTCACTTACCCCAGGTGGTTTTGCCCACGCACAAATCTGGAAAGTGTTCCTACGCTAGTCCCTACTAGACGTGACCTATCTTAGTGTGATTGAATAAATACATACATTCCCAATAGATACTTGTGTAGTAATCAAGTCTCGTTCTGTGGTGAGCCGGTGGCCGCTACAGTTCGGCAAATCACACACGGCAGCAAAATCACCTCGAGATATCACTTCCAATACAAGCACAATCACAATAAGCAAATCCAACCAAAACACTCGCGTGGCACAAGGATATCCGCGTGCAAATCCAATCAATAGGCGCGAATCACAAAATCAACTGTCCGAGCCCGCGGTGTGAATTTATCTCAATTTAACTCTGCTCGCCGCCGAGCGCGTGTTACTACTCAAAAAATATCAAATTCTCAAACCGCCTTCAATATGGCGGGGACAAAAAAAATGTTGCTTCAAATAATCAATGAATGCGGGTATGCAAAGATGCTCGCGCCAATTCCAAACAGTTTTATTTTTTTTCTTCTTCATATATGACAATGGTGCAATTAGCACATTCTGCCAGTATCATATCTTTTTTTCGTTAAACTATTTTAATGTGTAAAATGTATTCTGTCAATGTCTCGTCCTATAAAATTAAGTCAGGAGTCGCTCAGTAAAGTGATAGTAGATTAATTGACTTTAAACTTGATTTTAAAAACGCAGTCCTATGCTTTTATTTGAGTATCACAACAATTATGCACAATAAACTCTTTGAAGTTTAATAAACTATCACTATTAAATCACAAAATGCACAATACACATTTTTTATAGTAATTAAACAAAAACTCAACTTCACCTCATTTCCCGCCAAAAAGTCCGGGCCATTTTCGCTTTCAAATCTAACTTGTCAATTTATATTTGGAACATTATTACTGCCTGTTCTATCAAGCGAATCAAATGTGAAATAGTTTAACAATTTCATGGGCTCACCGCACATATCTGGTTTTAAATAATTTACTCTACCATCAGCCTATGTTTCTCCACTGTTGGATATAGGAATCTCGCAAAGCTCGCTACCATCATCTTCAGCTCGTCTCATACAACCACTACTCTCGAATCTGTTGAAGTCGTCTGTCCATTTGACCCACAGTGCGCTTCTCGGCACATGGTCTCCACTAGAGGACTCGTCTACCGGTCATCGGTTATCGATTCTGCGGCAAACATGACCTGCCCATTGCCACTTCAGCATGATGATTCTGTAAGCTTTGTCTGTCACTTTAGTTCTTCGGCGAACCGTTTCGTTTCGGATCTTATACCGCAAACTTATTAACTTATAAATCAGGACCAAAATTTAAATAATTTACTTAAGTAATTTCAAAAGCCGAAATATGAACAGCCTCAGAGCTAATTTTGTTACTGCCAAATATTACACGGAGAAGTGTGTAATATGATGTTATTAAATTAGAGCACAAAGCCACAAGCTAAAGTTTAAATTAATCAATGGGAACTTATAAATAGCAATGTTTATTTTCGTATCCACGAGTATTGGGCGTATCGTCGGTAATTTTCCATCGAGGCATATTCGTAATTATATGAAATATGTACCTACTAATTGTTTTCTGCGGTTTCATTCGCGTAAAATTAGCATTATAATTATTTCTTCAATTATATACCGAATGTATATGTACAGTTACATGTATGCCGAATTTGGTAGGTACCGATTTGTTTGCCTGCGTGCGTGCGTTTATTTTTGATATTTATTTTTAATTAACTAATCTTCACACTGTAACCAGCCCACTGACAGACACAGGCTTCCTCATGTACATTATTTCGTGCAGGAGGAATGGATGGCCTTAAAACGGGGTACTGGCCTGCGGCTTGTCAACTCCACTTTTTATAGGTTATAGTTTTTATCACGAATTGTGATAACCACTTTGTTATGCTTATACAATAAGCTTTAACTAAGTCGCCATTTACTATAACCACGGAAAAGCCGACCGATATCACACACAAATTTTGATTAATCACATGTGGGCACGTGGCTTCGTTCGTGAGTGTCAGGACCATGCAGTGCAGTGTTCGTTACGTATGAAAATATTCGATATTAAATTAGTTATAATTAATCAACAAACCTACTCGAATGTATCTTTTTTTTATTAAAATAAAACATTTTCAATCTGTACTTACTTGAATTTCCTCGATAACTTCTTGAAATCCTTTTCAATGTTTTTATAATGTTACTAACATTCACACTTCGAAGTATTGCTTTATCTGTCTCACCAAAGTTAGCTTTGTTTGCAAATTTACTTAGTGTAACCTCCCACAAATACAACTTTGCTTCCTAACTTACGTCTCATCTTCAGCAGGTTAGGAGAGTTGCTCTAACTTAGTTACACTTACTACAGTCAGACACGCGGAGCTCTCGTAGACTGAGTTGAAAAGCGGGCATATGCTATAAATGAATTTCAATCACTTGTTTCATTTTATATTCTAGTGTAGGTAATTTATTTCTATTTTTCATCCTTGTAGTATTCTCATAATGATCAGTAAGTATTAAACTTTTTCAATGTGAAAGCAGAGTGAGTAGGACAATACTCAAAAATGATTTATTTAGATATAGATTTGTGACCCACAATTCATTGACAATTTTTGACGTGTAAGTTCTACTTATTTTCTTTTATGGCAATAGCGCAATTAGTACATTGTGCCATTGTCTAGTTTGTCTTCGTAATTAACATTTTTAAAGTCATAACAATTCTAACCCCATCTCGTCAATGTCCAGTCCCATCGAAGAAAGTCAGGAGTCGCACAGTAAAGTGACAGTAGGTTTACTGGGGGCAGAGGAGACTGTTTGAAAGCACACGGAAAACGATTATCATAAACATTACGCACAAAAATAATTAATAAACTACACTCTGGACCACAAAACCTACAAATACACAAATTTATAATAATGAAACAAAATCTCAACCTTTTCATTCCTCGAGTTCCCACCGAAAAGCCGACGAGTAATTTAATGTGATTTATACAATATGTAACTTAATGAATGTTAATTATGAAAAGGTCGCAGTAAGGAGTCCGCAACATTTAAATGACCACGTATTAACTAAGCGTAATTCAGACAGACACTTTAATTCTGTTTTAGATTATACTGATTAGATTAATCTAATTGTTATAAAATATACTATCCGATTTTTTAAATATTAAAATAAAGGAATCATGAACTAAATAGTCCGCAAATCAAACCAAGGAATTCTTAACGTTTACCTATGTACCTGTTGAATATCTGTAACAGAAAATATAAAATATTTTCTCTAATTAAAAAATAGATAATTAATTGAAACATTATATGAACCCGTATATGAATTAAAACACAAAGACAGTTCAGTAAAAAAAAAGTTACAAGTAAAGTTTAATAAAAGATAAAACGCAAAGAATATTCAAAATTGGATTTTTAAGTTTTCTAGCGAGACTCATGGCCTTCTCATGGCTTCTTTCTCGCTTATTGTTTTAAATTTATATAATTTCGCGAAGTTTCCGTATAGATTCGAAATTTAAAATATTTACAGTTTCGTGCAAGCAGAGTACGAAGACCATATCTATAATATAAAAGGAGAAAAGTGTATACAATAATCAGTATACAGTTAATGAGATATTTTAAAGACAGATGGTCTGAATTCAATGGTTCCCTAACAGGGTTGGTTTCATTTGACCGTTTGATAACTCCAATCGCTTCGGACCAGGACGTAAAATAACCACTTCCTAAAGTCACTACTATTTCAAAAGTACCTGTTCAGAATCAGCCCCTTGTGGCCGACTCTAAATCAAGCGCGATACGCGCATTAGAAATTAATCAAATCACAAATCAAATTACCATCAGTGTCAATGCCCAAGAACAGAAGTGCACCTACCTGAGGCGTCTGCTGCGTCGAAAACGGTGAAGGTGAAAACGGTGAACCCTGTGTCCGAATCCGTAGAGACTTGGAGGTCCTTGCCAACAAGCAGCACACGAAAGTCCACAGGCTGCGAAGGCGATGGTAACTATACTTTGGTTTCACTTTAAATTATTTTATACATTATTATTCCGGGTCTAACCGCCGAGCGGCCGTCCCAAGCCACATCCAAAAGACAAGACAGTGTGTAGTGTTGCCATTGATAAATGTCAATACCACCTTTTTTTAAAATTCTGACTACCAAAGAGGTCAATTCCGAACAGTACCACTTCTCATATCGCCTATTTGAATCCTATTTGCTTAGACGCCCACATATTATATAGATTTCGTGTTGGGTTAAAAGTATTGTATTATGTATTGTAACAATGTGCCATTTAGTTTCAAGTTTATGATGTGTGAAAATTTAATTAACTTTGAAGTGTGTAAATAAAGTTTGGGAAACACCGGTCTAGAGTATAACTAGACTACCATCGCATGAACCAACCTATACCCATGAATATATAAATTGTTACTAATCATACCATATCATCAGCCTATGTCTCTCCACTGCTAGATATAGGCCTCTCCCAAGGCTCCCCGCCACAAACGATCCTCGACTCTACTCTTCCAACCACCACCGGCGAAGTCGTTTTCAACATGCCGACGCTACGAGCTATGCCGGTGACTTTACTAAATTAAGGGTTAAAACCTACTAAGGATTTCGTTGTACGTTAGTGTGTTGATAACTAACTACATAAAATTCAGTTGTATAATTTTCAAATTTTCATTGTGACAATTTATAATCAAGTCACTGTTAAAATGAAATTTTAGAAAGGACTTCTTCAAGTATATAATGATAAATTTAATAAATGCCATAACATTTCACAATGGCAACGTTTATTAGATTAGATACGTTCCGTTTCGCTCACTGACTCGAATGACGTAGACAATGCTAAAGTTCTACAATATTCTAGATTGTTAGAAAATCTTGAATCCATTGATGGGAAACATACGAGCCTGCGGATTGCATCGAACAGCTGTATGTGGCGAATATCCTAACCTATTCCCCAATGTACGTGTTTCGGTAATGAGTGAGATATGCCAAAGCCCATTCCCAGATTGTAATCTATCCCTTCACATTTTGCCAACCATTTCTATAAACTTATTCCTACATCTTCAAAGGTAGGCAGCGCATCCGGGGGAGTGTCAACGTTTGTCAAACTGAAGTTGGCATTTATCACGGATGTCCATGGGCGTCAATATCCACTTATCACCAGGTAGATTGTATGCTCGTCTGTCGCTTTCTTCCTATAAAAAAATGTACATATTGTAAAATAAGTACTGAATATAAGTACTTATTTATTGTTCAAACATTTTGTGTTAATATTACTATATTATTAATACGAGTATAACAAGTATACCTAACCGTTATATTCCCAGAAAACTGAAACCATGGATTTCGTTCTAGATTCTAAGTTAATGGACATAAAAATTCTGTAAACTTGAAATTTTCATACATTTTCGATAAATATTTGCTAATTTTTTTTTTTACATAGATGAATCTGGAAATTAGATATAGCAAATGTTAAATAGTGCGAATGATCATTTTCAATACTAAAGTGGTGTTATTATCAAAGCAAATTGTCAGCGGCAACAACAGCGGTGTCGTTTAATAGTGCGGTTAACAATGAACGCCTCAGTGGTATGGGCCGAGGATTTTAACTCACCATCTCACGAGCAGGAATCGAGAATGTTTACCTACTCTCTTTGTGGTCAGTGGTTCTATTAATAACAGTTAACTACAGTTGTCGTATCTTTTGCTCATTAAACTGCGACTTAGTCGCGTGTCGTCACAGTCTAGAATGTCGTATGTTTTCATCTAACGCTCTCTACAACACAACCAAAATCGAGCTAAGTGATTTTTGATTAGAGTTCAGAGTAAGTACATATTGAATAATTCTCTCTTAGGCAAACAATGGAGAGGCAATTCAATTAATTTGTATTGCTATTAGAGCTTTCAACGGCAAGCTTGTTCAATTTTACCCTTAATTCAAGTTATGAATTCGGTTTGTAAATTATTCGTCTTCAATAAAATATTTATTTAGAAAAAAATATATGTTTACGTTCTGTATAACACATTATAACATCAACCTCAGTCTACTACTGCATTTAGGCCTTCTTATGCTAGCGTTATCCTTTTCTATCTTACACTAATCTTGTATAGTTATTTCATCTTACGAAGGCGGTTTACACTTAGTAGTTGTGCTCGTACATGTACATTGTTTTAGTGTGCGTAAATTTGACAACGCTCAGTTGGGTTCCCGACGCCGCGCAGCACATATTAACTAAATGTACGCACAAGCACTTCTAAGCGTTATGTGGTGGTTCAGGCCCAGATTTGCTAGCTAGCCGCCGACAACCTTTGCACAGTTCAATTCTGACCCAGAATTGCGTCTTAAATTCAGGCCGATCTCAAGATCAGCTGTGGCGATAGATACACAATGAAGATCCTTTTATCGTGTAGATGTCCATCGGGATCCACGCGAGGGAGCGTCTCTCGGTCTGCGCCTTTAGTGGTGTTAAGTTCCCACACTAATGCAAACTTAGTACATATAAAATGTGCTATCCTTGACTATAAGCATTGAAATAACCACTGTCTTGCAATTTATTAAATATACTAAATGAATTCAGTGTCCAGATTTTGAGATAG
The DNA here is from genome assembly GCA_914767545.1 of Sesia apiformis. Taxonomy (NCBI): domain Eukaryota; kingdom Metazoa; phylum Arthropoda; class Insecta; order Lepidoptera; family Sesiidae; genus Sesia; species Sesia apiformis. The sequence goes on from OU611953.1 coordinate 16,942,244, forward strand.
GTTATGATCTTCAAATCTGTTATAGAGTAAACTAATACTTACGACAGCTCGGCCTCTCCATCTGTCTCGTGTCTTGTGTTCAATTGAGACCATCGGCTCTAAGTCCAATTATATATGCAATGTATGCTTGATATTAATTTCAAGACTCTATGATTACCAAAAGCTACATAGTGTCCGAGTATAGCTTGAGCTATTACTTGAGTCCTAGACGGAACTGGCTTTGTTCAATTAAGATCGGATAGAAGTTTGGTTTATCCATCTTTCAAGCTCAATTATAGAATTTCTAGCTTCGTGTATAATTCGTAAAAATAGCCTAGGCGTGTACTATGGGGTTTTGTGGATGAAACTTGTACTTATGTACTTTATTTATAATGTGATTCGCGTTCTACGTGATTTTATGAACTGAATAATTATCATCCTTTAAAACTCCATTTTACCTTAGCCAAATGGGGAAGGGAATTAACTCTAGACCATTGAAATAGCAGAAATATGAAATTAAGAATTATTTATTTCATAACCAAATTATAATCGAATCTGAGTTGATTATTTAGAGTAGATGTGACCGATTAAAGTCACATCTAACCGAGTCTTTCTATTCCTAGGCTTTGTATATAGGGAAAAAGAAGACCCAAACAAAAAAACCTATATGCCGTATTACTTAATTCTAACACAATTATTTACACAAGACTTAGATCTATTCGTAATAAAAGAAACATACATAGTAAATTACACGTTTATTGTGTATGCGGTGAGGTGTTATTTAATTGAAGATTGAACTCTAGTTTAATCCAGGATAACCTGCCTGAATTTATTTCTGTCAATTGGCTCAGTGCATAATGATATATATATGTATATATATATATGTGTGTGTTGGTTTTCATTAATATCATTTTAATAGTGACTCGACATACATGAGAGTGGTTTTGTTTAGAACTAGAATAACATGGTTATGTACTCAATTAATCATCATTTGTTACCAAGCACATTATTTCGAGAAGACTCTTTATTGAGCTGGATTCTAGTATGACCTTTGGATATTTATACACCTCATCTCACACAGACATGATTTATAACAGTTTATACACATTTATATACACATCTGCTCATAACTTTGTTCACATGTCCATAATTTAATGTATCTTTCATGAATCGTAAGTGCTGATCAATTCATTATATTTAATTAGGTGATTGTATGGGCTCTAATGGTATTTCTTACCATTCTCGTCTTTATTATTCGACGGCATCTGGTAAATAGGCATAATTATGGTAATTATTATAATACAAATATAAGAAATTGCCATCTCCCAATACGATCTGTGGTTAGTCAATAATTCATATTCCTTATCAGATATTATATCCATTGTCAAATAGCTTGTTTGTTTATGTTTAGCTACAAATGACAGTTAGTTATATAACACTGTGTACAAAGTTATGAGGCACTAAAATAATTATGATAGTTTGTACTTTACCAGACAACTTTTCTGGTCCAACTTATTTTATTATTCCCGCCTATCTTATACAAATTAAATTGGAAAACTTTTATTACTACTACACACACTATAAAGAACTATTATCTAGATCGGGCTAGCGTGAGCTAGTCAAGACTTCTATCTGGTTCCTTCAGGGAGCAAAAGCGCGCGAGCTCGACCAAGGATGAAACCGTTGTGTGTTCTCTCCTCATGTTCGTCTCAAGCGCAGCCAGCTCTCCAGCCACGCCCTGATGCTGCTCCTTGCCAATGGGAAAAATCGAGTCATTTGCTCCTGATTGGTCCGTATCTTAACGTCACCGTGCCGCGTCTTGGCGCTAAAAAAAATTGGCGGCAGAATTCTCACGATAATAATTTTTTTGTGCGTGTCGGTCGACCCATGGGCCCTTTACACGTGCATGCAATCATTTTTACAAAATGTCTCCCCTTTATAAATTTATGACTTTTGTCAAGTATCGAACATAGGCGAATTCCATAGAATTTGTGTCACTAATGGCTCTCAATAGTGTAACACTTGTACATTTTAAGATATTAACTTCGAGTACAAGTTAATTTATCGTCGTTAAACAACAACTCGACAGGTTGTCTAGACATCTTAACATTTATTTTATGCAGATGTTTTTCGGCGATGAGAGAAAAAAAAATAGGATTTGTTTTGGCAACAAAAAACCTTCTTATTTTGAATTTTAAATAATGGCTGAATATCTCTCTAATTGGCCATCTCAGTTAGATGAAATAACTATACACTTTGTCTACTTGTGGTGGTATAGTCATGTTGTCATTGTAATCTTTCCATTGTCCGTTCCAATTAGGAATGCGAAAGAAGCAAAACGGGTAGAAAATTGCAGTAAAACCATTGCAGAACGTCAACTGATGGTTAAGAACTGTCTGGCAAATGATCGAGATGGTTATCAATAAAAGATTAAATAAACATCCTCTGTAAAGTCTGAATTCAGCAACCCGCAATGATCAGCATGAACATTCGCAGACGGAAGAAAGAAAAATAAAGATGTTTTAGTATCTCCCACTCTCCCCTCAAAAGGTCTTTGCTATTACGAGCATGACTTTTGTAGAATATGTACATAAATCGCCAATTAGAAGTTATGAGAAGACGATCCTTAGTGCAATTTGTTTAACTTTTATCTTCTTAGTTTCATGGTAAAGGTAATTTTACTTGATATAAGCAGCTTATTGTTATGTTGTTCACATTTTGATGATAAATTATAATTCTTTTGTTAAAAATAATTGTCTAATTGTGAATAAATTACAGAGAATTGTTTAGAAAGTAGTATGATTGCAATGAAGAGGTTTAATAAATTGTCAGTGTCACAGCTTAGTTTGTTTTCAAGGTGCTTTGAAACTAAATAATTAAATAAAAATTTACAACACAAGAGACTTCATCAAAAAAGTTTCTTTTGTGCGTTCTTTTCAAAAACACTTTATAAACGTGGACCCGAAGGTTGTAGAACGAACTGCCAGCTTACGTTTTTCAAGAGAGTTGCGTACAGGATAGTGCGCGGTGGGCAGCGGACCCGCATGCCTCCTGGTGTTGCAGGTGTCTATAAGCGGCGGTGACCACTTACCATCATGTGGAGAGCCCACTCTGGACGAGCGGGCCGTCCTATTGGCGGCATAACTATTGTAGAAAAAAAAAATATTGAACGATCTAAGAGAGGTGAAGAACATAACCAAGTGTTTACATGCTGTCAAATAAATATCGGGAATTTTGAAAAAAGAATACCCGCCTAAAAATATATTGCTGTTAGGTTGTCACTATTGTAGTTAATTTTCATGTAAAGTTTTGGCGCGATCTGTCAAATGGTTGTTTGAAAATTTTCATATTTGCTAAACGATCTCGAGTGTATTTTTCGAATTTACCAATGGATAAAAATATAGAACAAAGAATTTGCCTCAAATTTTGTGTTGCTTAATATACATATTTCCTGTGCGGAATCATTGAAAATGTTAGAGAAGGCCTACAGTGAGTCGACTTTATCAAAAACAAGAGCATATGAGTGGTACAAAGCATTCCAAGAAGGTCAAGGAGTGGTTGAAGACTTGCCTCGTTCTGGACGACCTTAACGTCTTCGACTGAAAAAAATATCAACAAGGTGAAGGACATGGTGATGGTAAATCGTCGCGCTAGCTTAAGACAATCTGTTCGCACCATTTTGGTTGTCGGTTTAAGTATGAAACGCGTCGCGACACGGCTTTTTCCCAAAAAAACTGAATTGTCTTCAAAAAGATACCCGCCAACAGGTTGCTACTGACATGCTTGAAACAGCCAATGCGGATCACACATTCATGAAACGCATCATAACAAGTGACGAAACGAGGGTTTATGAGTTTGACATACAAACCAGCCAACAGGCTTCGGAATGGTGTTTCGATAGCGAACCGGAACCGAAAAAAACACGTCAATGCCACTCAAAAATCAAAGTCATGTTGACCATATTCACCAGATATACCCCCGTGTGACTTTTTGTTATTCCCCAGACTCTTGTTACCGCTTCGTGACAGACTTTTTGAGTCTGTTGATGTAATAAAACAAAAGTTGCTAAAAGAGCTAAAGGCTATACCGGAGAGCCATAAGAAGTGTTTCGACGAATGGATTATTCGCCGGCGGAAGTGTATTGCATCAAATGGAGCCTATTTCGAGGGCGACAAAATAAATTTAGACGATTGAAAAATATTTTTTTTAATTAAAAAAAAATTTAAAATTTATTTGACCGATGTATGCTTCATATGCTTCAATCTCGTTCTCTCCTGAATTCTCTTTATATTTGCACATGATGATGGGTGAGCCCCTTTTTCTTCCGTTCATACCTTTCCTCTTAACCTGGAATTGTGGTCTAAGGGCGTTTGTACTTACTATATTAAAATTCACAAACGACATTTTGTGAATTGTAGTACCTATTTAGAACCTACTATAACTATACGCCTATGTATTTTTCCATTATTATATGCATACATTTTGATACATAAATTAAACCTCACTGCAGATAATAAAATTGTAAAAGTTTCAAGTATAATAATAAAAAAAATGCCGTATTTTCTGTTGTAGGAGGTCGTCGCCACTGATGATACCATTTATTTGGCGACGGGAGGTGCTAACGGGCGCAATAAATTTTAACTTTATCACAAAATAACAAAACACAAAGCCTTCGAAACATTTACCCTCCGCTATGCCATTGGATTCTTTGAAAAATCATAAAAATTCTAAAAAAGATAACGCATTACCTACAAATTGAAACTGCAATTTTTCACATCCGTTCTAAATAACTATTCTTTGGTTATCTGAATTGCTTGCAATTCACTGTCACACGGAGAAACGTAACATTTGAAACATATATCTTTAGGAAACATGTAAAATCATGTATCATATCATGATTTTTGGGGAAAATAATTAATAAATTTAATAAATTAAATATAATGGTTAAAGGATTAATACGTTTAACTCCGCAAATCCCCTTTGCCTTTTAATACAACGAATCAGTGTTCAATAGTCCACTACCCTTAACTTATTGCGTAAGAGATTTTAGGAAAGAAATTCTTGATTTCATAAATTATATAAACACCGTAAAATTTGCAATATAGTATTATTTATATTTTTTTTTTATAGACGTAGGCGGCAGGCGAGTATACAGTCCACCCGATGGTAAGTGGATACTGTCGCCCATGGACATCCGCGATACATGCCAACATAGTCCAAAATGACAAACGTTGGCAAGCCCCCGGATGCGCTGCCTACCTTTGGAATGGAATGCCTACCTACAACATATAGGAATGGATTTAGAGAAAGGGTTGGGAAAATGGGGAGAGATGGGCTCTGGCACATCTCACTCACTACCGAAACACGTACATGTACCTATATTTGGGAAATAAGCTAAAGTGGGAAATGCGGTAAATTTCAAGGTAGTCTTCTGTTAGACAGGGGTAACGTGCTGTTATATTGCAGCGTGCACTCTCTCCTTGAAAATTTTCCGTTTTTATATTTTTTCCTATTAATAAATAGAAAATGATTTAAGAGACAGATTGCACTTGGTGCGAATTCAACCGTCCTGAGAAAGTTAACTCCAACAACCGTTTGAAGATATGAATAAAATTTTATGTTGTTACGTTCGAACTTTGGCAGTTTTCGGTTTGAACGGAGAGCCCTTGAGTTGCAAATTTTTGTCATAATATTTTCATGTGAATTTCTAACAAAAGATATCATTAAACATTTTATGAAATTCCTTCGTTAAAACATTTGAAAGATAAAATATTTTTAAGGAAAAGGAAAAGACATATTGACGGAACGTTCACCTTCTAGGATTACGGGCACAAAGTAGCCAACATAAATGTATTGTCTTTAATATATTTAAATAAATTTAAAAAAATATCGGCTTGCAAAAATATTCATATAATCATATCGTTTCTAATAATATAATCTAGAACGGCAGATGAGTCTCGAAATAATAGGAATCATTTGTAAATGTCAAAGTTTAAATTATAAAATCGTTTAATCAACGTTCACCCCCCCAAAATAAGTTGTTTTTATAGCAGACGAGACACATGATGGTAAGTGGTCACCGCCGCCCATGGACGCCTCAACACCGGGGGGCTTGCGGGTGCGCTGCCGACCTTGCAGAATACTGTTCACAGTTCTCTTGAGGAGCCCCATGTCGTAGCGCAATGGGAAAACCTCGGCTTGCAGTTTATTCCACAACTTTCGGGTTAGCGGTATAAAGTGACTCTTTGACCGCACTATACGCAGCGACTCCATGTCAAAAACAAATATATAATAGAATAAGGTACCTTGTATCATTATACTTTTTATTCGATGGATGAAATGGAATGTAGAATAAGAAGTATTATGATACTATCCATCGAGTGATAGGGTTTTCCTGAAGATAAGGAGAATAAGAAGTATTATGATACCATCCATCGAGTGATAGGGTTTTCCTGAGGATAGGGAGAATAAGAAGTATTATGATACTATCCATCGAGTGATAGGGTTTTCCTGAGGATCGAGTGATAGAGTTCTACTAGAAGGTATGAGATGGGTGGATTTGTTTATTTTCGTGGTTCAACCCCCTTTTCCATACCACCGAAGGATTTACAGCAAACGTTTTAAAAAATGAACAGTTAGCTAATAGAATTCTGCAAAGGCTAACATCGAAGAGGATTGAAGACGCTTTGCATGTAGAGTTGAGAGGAATTTAAATTGAACGCCACTCCCCGAATTCACTACAAGATGCACCTGTACCGTACAGTCAAGTAGAAAGTAAAATCAAGTAGAAAGTAGAAAAAATCACAAAATCCTTTTTCGAATGTTTGTTTTAGGAGAAATCCTTAGGAATTTAGAACTAAGAGGTCCGGGAAAAGACCAGACAATATTGTTGCAAAGCGTAAAAGACAACAATTACCAAAAAGTCAAGAAAACGTTTTGAAAATTTTAACTCAAGTACGAAATTGAACCTGAGACCTCCATCAGCATACTGGAAGCATAGACCTGAGCATATTTCACTTTTACAGTCGTGGTTAGTATGTATAGCATTATGAAAACCTTAGAGGTTATTTTGACTGAGCACAACTGTACCTCGAGCGTCTTCAATCTAAATATTTGGAACGAACAACTGCAAGAATGTAAGTACTTCATACCGCTTATTAGGAAAACTTACGTATCTCCGCAGATCTATCTATCTGCGCTAACATATGCAAACTGCGAATCTACGCATTTCTCATGCGATATATTTAGTGAAAATGAGGTATAAACGAAGAAATAACTTATTTTTAACGCATAAATGCCTTTGAGAAGAACGATTTCAAGGTCTCATAACCCTCTACATTCTACTACTGGGTTGGTACATTAATATGGTACCGTATTTAATTATTGTGTGATATGTCGTGGCAGAAAATTAAATAGTCGCGGAAGTACTTACAGTAGAATACTTATAGTAGTAATTATTGTATTATTATAGAGTATAATTTATGATTTTGTAGTATTATGATGAAGTATTTATAGAATCCACATTTATAGCGTACAGCGTCCACATGTAGGGCACAGGTCTTCCCAGTAGATCAATAGAGGGCCTCAGGTCACATACTTCACAACACGGGACTAATGCCGATTAGTGGATACACCGTAAAATCCTTTTTTTAAATCTAAATTTTCTGCCATCGATTTACTGCTCTTTCAGTATTTTCTGCGGCTCGTTTAATTATTTCAATTATTTCTCATATTTAAAAGAAAATCCATACCTACGAACATACCTACGTAAGTTGAAGTTTCAACTTAATGTATGTATGTATTTATGAGAAACAACATGGCTTCTAGAAAGAACGCGATATAATTCTATTTTTGGGAATTGCGTAAAAGTTTGGCCAATTTTACTTTTGTTTGCAATTTGTGACACTCGGGAGTTGTTGACGTGATGTGTTTTGTTGTTTTTTTACTACCTACCTATTTTTGATTTCTTGTTACATTTTGTAATTTTCCGTATTTGTTCATGTTTTGCTAATTGGATTATCCAGTTAACATTTCCTTTGTAGTCAATGGTCTTTAGCACTTTTTGATTATTCAGTCCCCGCGCTAAATGGGCTATTGTAAATTCATTCCTTTTTGTTTGTGAGTGTCAAATGTCCAGATATTTGTGGAAAACGATTTCGTTATTTTATTTCTTATAGACATAGATCAAGATTATAGATCTCTCTAATCTAAATAATTACATTTCTCGAGATTTAGAGATTGTAAAAATGCTCAAAAGTCCTCACTCGAGTTCCTAAGGCAGTAACTTTGTAAATAAAAATAATTGTTCTGTTTTTTGATTATGTATATTTGGACGTTTAAATTTTTTTTTAAATCCCGAAGATGGTATGAGTCAAGTGGCCGCCGCGAAATTGATGTAATTCCGGCTAGTTTCACAGCATTCTCCATGGCTTTTCACAAAACTTCTGAATATGTACAAGTAAGTAAGTATACAATAAGTATGTTCATATCCGGGCCGAAAGTAATACATATCGACTATGATCGGCTAGCTTCGGTTTTGTAGAGCGTCGTCTCTGTCGTCAGTCAGTCAGTCAGCGACGTATCGGCACACTTTCGGCTGTGAAGTGCATCATATACCTGGCAGCTATTTTTCAGCAACTCTCTAACCCAAAGGTTCTCTGGAAGAGGTTGCTATTAGCGATAAGACCGTCTTTTGTATACTATTTTATGTTTTTGAATTGTATTGCGTTTTAATCTGTGGTGTACAATAAGGAATACTTGTTTATAAGTCTAGCCTGTCTTGAAGGCACTTTTAGGTGAAATAAGCATACAAGCATACAATAAAGCATACAAGCAGTTAGGGTTTGTCAAACGTGTCTGCAAACCCTTTAGGGACCTTGACTGCATCAAGGCACTTTATTTCACATATGTGCGTACTACACTTGAGTATGCTTGTAGCATTTGGTCACCTCAATATTTAACCTATATAGACTCACTAGAACATGTTCAAAAACAATTTATAAAATTTTTATGTTTTAAAGATAATAAATCAGTTGATTGTTATCTAACTAACTGTAAATTCTTCCATGTTGATCCATTGGAGCTTAGGCGTCGTCAACATGGAATTTTGATTTTGCGCGCTTTATGGTCAGGCGAAGTCGACTGTCCCCAGCTACTGACCGAAGTGTGCTTACGGGCGCTAACTAGCCGTACTAGGCATACCGAGTTGTTTGATGTTCCTCTGGTCAAAACAAGGTACGCCCAAAATTCAGTCCTTTCTTGCATTCTGCAGAATTACAATAAATATTATGCAGACCTTGATATATTTTTATTAAGTAAGAAAAAATTAAAATCGGAAATCATAAAAAAGCATCAAAATCTATCTCCTGAAACCCATTTCCTCACAAATATTTTAAAGTTCTTCTTAAACAAATACACACACACACTACACACCCTCACACTGGATACACACACACGCACAACACACACAAACGGACACACCAACGCAAACATTATTAATAATAAAGAATCATCCTTTACTTGCCCACAATCTATTAAATACTGTACTTAATGTCAGTGTAATCTGTATTGGCCATTAGCATTGGCAACATAATTGTTAAACAAGTAGATTACATAAATAAATAAATAAATAAGGAAATCATCTGAAATGTAATAAAGCTGCTTTAATACTTTTTAGATGATTGTCTCCATTTAACTACTTTTTCAATAATAAAATCCGATAGCACGAAACATTCGACTCGCGGGATTACCTACTGGCTGCCACACAAAGTTTCCTCCGCTTCGTATGAGCAATCCAAACGCTTCGTCTTATCGGAATAAGTGAAACAAAGCCCCCATTCCCCTTCCGAAGCCACATCCACAGATTATACAGGATACAGTAGTTTATCTTCACACAAATGTTTAAAATGTAACGTTAATCCATCACATCACAGTTTCCCACCATAAATACCTCTTCACAGTTTTCTTCTAAAACAGTTGCAATTATAAGAGCGGTAGCGAGTGGTTTGTAGCCGTCCGCGACCTAAGGGCGAGCCCAAATTTTGGCGTTTTAGCCTGGTTACGTTGGTAGCAAACGATGATACGTATAAAATTCGCCAAAACGCGCATATCGATATTGAGCTTACATTAATTGTTTATTTAGGTATTCTAATCAAAAGAATACAAGATATACATTGTGTACCTTATAAGTTTGTCTGGTGCACTCATCATGGGTTTGACAATATTGGCACTTAAGTATGAGTGTTAACATTATAATGTTACGGTCTAAAGTTTATTGTAAATATGTATATGGTTTACAAATCAATTGGTAACACTATATTAAACTAGCAACTGTCAATCTAGTATGTTTTTATTATTGAATCTTAGTATTATGAATGCGAAAGTTGGTTTATTTAGTTGTTAACTAACTGGATAACATGCAGGATTGTTTCAGAGCCTTCATGTGAATGCAGCCTCTGTATACTGCAAACTATATGTACTGTGTATTTCGGAACGAACACTGGATTATGAGATCTCACTGATGCATTATTCAACGGAGTAAAGTCGTATATGTAATAGATTAGACTAAAAAATGAGAACTTATTGCGTTGAACCGTTTACGATGTACACAGATAAATTATAGGGATATTTGGACGTGTTATAAAGATGACGACGATACTTGTATAGAGATTCATTTATTTAATTTTAATTAACGGCTACAAATGGTAGAATAACAATGTTTTTGAATCATAAGTCAACTCGTCATGAAGCGTACAAATATACTGAAATGACATTGTAAATAATTGTTTGACATTTGGTATAGCGTAAAGTTACGGAATAGTTTTTTATGAAGAGGCTAAATTATTTTATTATACATTTGGTGTTATAATAAATTCTTAGCAGGCTATTGCAATGGATCATAATATGTCGAACGTTTTCAGGAGAGACTAAGAACAATCTCTTATTTTTAATCAAATTTGGTCATAAAAATTGAATATGTTTCAACTAACATTATATCTTGCCACAAAACTATTATGTACCGAAAATAGGTACATACTTAGGTACAACAATTTGTTCTCTCCCAAACGATTTTCTTTCACATAACTATACCTATATATCATGAATGGTCCACGATACTACGGACATCGCTACGACATACCATACAGCTGTGAGTTACCTTATAACCATGCCGTAACCAGCTCTTTTGTCATACACTGCTGGACACAGACCATCTTATGCACACTGCTTTGTGTTTAAGCGATGTGTGTCCTTAAAACGCCATGCTGGCCAAGCGGGTTTGCTATTCCACTATTTTAAAGGTGGTTTAGGGGTATATAGAAGAGCCCTGAGGAGTTACCTAATATATTGTTTTACAACCTTTATAGTGTCGCGACACTATAAAAAGGCAAAAAATTAAGTAAATAACCTCACGATTTACTAATAATTAGATACTAATTATGTTTTTTTATCGTTTAAATTTTATCTTCAATTAATAAAGATAAAAATAAAAATTAATAAAAAGTTTTTCCGGACATAAGTACTTATTTTTTCCTGACTCAGTCCATATGTGTTTGCGACCCCCCTGGGCGTCACGATCCCCAGGTTGAAAAACAATCACCTAATAACTCATTGCGATATAAATCGAGAAATAAATAGTCATTCTAAAGATATCGCTGACTGAGCTGTGTAGGTTGATTAACCGATTCATTGCTACTTTCACTTTTTACCTGTGGTGGCCACTTTTATTTACTATTCACTCGAGTCACTCTGTATCAGTGTCTCCCTGGGATATTTGATGACTCTGTGTGGGTGACATCAGATATCCTTGATGACGTGCCTAGCACGATAATTACAAGGGATTCGTTCGCGGCGAACGTCGATTCATTACGCCCGCCGCGCCGCCGCGCCGTGCCGTCGACAGAAAGTGTTAAATTTTCCGAATTGCTGGCAAGTTTGGCTAACAATTGAAGCTCTACGAGTGCGCGGCGTGTTGCGTCATTAGTGCCGATTTGTGCAAATTGCGGCGCGTAATAATGCTTTAGTATTGTGCGGTATTCTGGAACGTTTCTTTGTTTTGGAAATTGGAAATTACTTGAATACTTGAATCTTGAAAATTTTCATTTACTGTTAAATTGTGTTTTTTTTTACGAGTTTACGTTTCTTTCAAGAAGTCTTACTCATATTTTGAAACGGTTTTAAATGCGTTTGGTTACGTATTTTAATTTAAACGCAAACGCGTACCGAGTTTTATGACTGCTAAGTTACGCTATATTACAACTGCTAAGTTAATAGCTTGTTAATATAAGAAAACATGGCCGTGTGTTGTAGGCGGGCCTAGAATACTACCTTTTCCCTTTTGGTGTAGTAAAAGGCGATTAAGTAACAACAAAGCTGCTACCACAGATTCTGAGGAACTACATCGCCTCTAAAAGAGTGGATTCGCCAACCAGCTTAGGTAGAGTGATATTTTGAGGCCATACACCCCTCATGCACAAGAGAATGTGCACGAAAAGGCCCATAACCATACAAATATGTTTATATTTATGCGACTTGATAAGAAAATGCTAACATTTTTTTTTATAGACCAAGTGGTCCCACGTGATGGTAAGTGTTACCACCGCCCATGGACACCTGCAACACCAGAGGATATGCGGGCGCGCCGCCGACCTTCCAAACTCCTATTCACAGCTCTCTTGAAGAACCCCATATCGTAGCATAATGGAAAGACGTCTTGAGGCAGTTCGTTCCACAGCCTATATATATATACACACACACACACACACATATATATTTATAATACTGACCGTACATTAATATTTGAAGTCGTTGCTTTAGATAGATATATTGTACATCAAAAACATACAGAGAAATACAAATTACAAGTAACTAGAAGTATAACGCTATCGTTAAAGTGATTTCTAATGCTATTTATATTTACAATATAATGCTTTGGACATTATACGAGTAAATGTATATAAATTACAAAACAGCGATTTTTGAAATGATTTACTCTCTATTTGTCTGGTGGTACATATTCGGGCCATAATCCACCAGGCGGATCCACTGTGGATTTGGGGATACACATAATCCAGTTTTTTTTAAATTTTACGAGCGTGTCCTTACGATGTTTTCCTTCATCATCATCATCATCTCAGCCCTTGGACGTCCACTGCTGGACATAGGCCTCCCCCATTGTCCGCTATTTAGACCTATCGGCAGCGACCTGCATCCAGCGGGTGCCCGCAACCTTTATGAGGTCGTCTGTCCATCTAGCAGATGGACGTCCTCGGCTTCGTCCGCCGGTACGTGGTCTCCATTCGAGAACCCCTCTGCCCCATCGGCCATCGGTTATTCGAGCTATGTGCCCTGCCCACTGCCACTTCAGCTTGCTAACCCGAGAGGCTATGTCGGTGACTTTAGTTCGTCTACGGATCTCCTCATTCCTGATTCGATCACGTAGGGAAACCCCGAGCATAGCCCTCCTTCACCGCAGAGCTAATGATAATTTTAAAAATCCGTACTCACGAACTTTGAACTTATGACTTCACTCACGAATGACAGTCAAGAATAGATAGCGTATCACTGCTGTATAAATTTCAATAAATCATTATACTTAGAATTATCAAAGTTTGGCTTTAGCTTTGGATTAATGCGATATTTTTCATTTAGATTTGTAAAGTTCCCTTGGGAATCATTAAAAGAACACGCAGACGAAGTCGCTGACACGGCTGGTAGTTAATTGTCTTCCTCGTGAATAATGGCTACTTCTCGTAATTTATGTGTACAATACGATTTTGTATTAAATATTCACTTGTACTACTCTCCCCTCAAATGGGCCGCACCGCAGTATTCCTTAATATTTTAGAAGTGGCAAGTATACTTCACAAATTAAATATTACTCGTATATAGGTTATCGCTTATTCTCTTCTATAGTAGCATTCTGTCCGTATGATAGGTGATGGAGATCGGTGATTGCCTAGGCGTATCAATTCTCGACTCATATTTGTAAAGTTAAGAAATAAAAGCCCAATGAGTTTCTATTTAAGTAGGTATTTAAGGTGAAAACAAAAGGTGGAATATGGCCCCAAAACTCCTGAAAGAAAGCAGAAAAACTGAAAGCAGGGGTCTGTGCATAATCGATCAAATGATTCTGTGTGATAGGCTGATCGATCAAATCATTATGTTCGTACTTCTTACTTTTTAGAATTAAAAGTTTACTTTCATAATATAATACTAGGATCATTGTTTTTTTAATAATTCAAACAAAACATACGGTTTTTTTTATAGAAAAACAGTTGAAATCCGTTAAGGTTCGGCTTTCAAAGAAATGGTGCTCGAAATTGTAGATTATGGGGGTCGGTCCTTTCATTTCTTTCATAGGGGGTTTTATCGTTAAAATTTAGTAATAAAACATGGTAAAACTTTTTGATTAAAATAATATATATCTTGAGTTATTAACTTATAAACTGTCCACGGATATATATCCATAAATCCGGGGTGGAATTATTTTGAATCCATGGTTTCGGGAAAGGTTTGGTGTCATCTGTATAACTATTTTAAATTTATTTTATTTAGGTCTATTTAAATATAAATACAAAATACGCAAATGTATGAGCGCACCTTATTTTTCGTGAAGTTTTAGTGCCATCTTCAGTTGTTTTTTTTTTTTAACTTGGAACCGAGCCCAATTTATTCCGCGACTGTTTGCGCACTGCTGCTGGGTAGCTATCCACATACAGCTCACTTCTAACCTGTATCACGTAGCTTTTAATACAATACGCACGCCTATCTACCATAAGTTTACGTAGACATACAGCATAAATCTCCATTTGCCACAGTCCTTACTCACCTCCCTATAAATACAATATTCCATTTCGCGGAAAAAAATTCGGAAATATATTTTCTAGGAAATTATGTTTAGTCTTTGATGTTATATCCACAACACAGTACGGAGGTAAAAGGGGCCAATACGGATTATATAACAGATTGAATCAAATATTGAAGTTGTAAAATCAAATGCTTTTTGATTTATTAATATACGTTTTACATCTTCATGTTTTTTATGTTTCTTTAAAAGTACAAATTAAAAAGTCTCATTTAACCAACGAACTGCTTCATGTCGTTGGTCCACCTAGCCGAAGGATCTCCCCCACTGGGAACATAAAATATAATTTTTTTTTACATATAATTACGTTTTTTTTATAGAAAAAAGGCAGCGGACGAGCATACAGACCACCTGATGGCCAGAATACTGTCGTCCATAGACATCCGCGATACATGCCAACATCAGTCCAGAATGGCAAACGTTGGCACGCCCCCGGATGCGCTGCTTACGTTTGCAGATTAAGGAATGGATTGGGAAAATGGAGAGGGAGAGGATGGGATGGGAATGGGCTCTGGCATATCTCACTCTCTATCGAAACACGTACGTACATTGGGGAAATACGATAAAGTAGGAAATGCAGTACATTTCAAGGTAGTCTTCCGTGAGAGAGAGGTAACATGGCCAGTCGAGTGCGCACAGCGGCTGTGGGAATACAGCATGCACTCTCTCCCTACCTACGTTCCTTGATACAGCGAAATAGAAGCATTATTATATATGCTACAAAGTGTGCATATCGTCTCGATATAAGTAACTGCTTATGAAATGTGTGTATTATGTATTATTATTTTTGCTTAAGATGATTAAGATCCTGTCTTATTATGGTAGGTATTAGATATACCCGTATGCCCGTGGGGCGGGGAATAGTGATGCAATATAAATAACAACAATAATGTTGAACGACATCAAAATTGAATGACTCTCGGGAATTACAAGAAATTATAGAATAAAATAATGTTTATATTTTAACAAAAATTCAACACGTAATTAGGTTGTGGAAAATTTATTACATGAGGATGAAAGTTTCAAATTGCATTCTCCATTAGCGGTACATAAATCATAGTTACATGGTGACTCCTGTCACGGTAATGACAAAACAAACGGTGTAGCAGTAGATGGCGCAGTTAACAAAATTATACTAACCGCGGTTTATTATAATAGTGGTTTATTTAAAGGTGTCACAACCATATCTGAAAATAGAATAAACAGTTCAAGGTAAGGAATATTAGTTCAGGAGTTCTAGACTAGGTATTTATTGAATACAACAGAAGGTAACGGAATTGCTACAAACTTAAGTACAAAGATTAACTTAAAACATACATGTACTTGAAAAATAAATAAGTGCACGCTGCAATCCAACGACCGCTGGGCGCGCTCGACTGGCCATGTTACCCCTCTCTCACAGAAGACTTACTTTGAAATGTACTGCATTTCCCACTTTATCTTATTTCCCTAATGTACGTACGTGTTTCGGTAGTGAGTGAGATGTGCCAGAGCCCATTCCCATTCTATCCCTCCCCATTTTTCGAACCCTTTCTCCAAATCCATTAATATATCTCCAAAGGCAGCGCCAATTCGGGGGCGTGCCAACATTTGTCATTTTGGACTAATATTGACATGTATCGCGTATGTCTATGGGCGACAGTATCCACTTACCATCAGGTGGACTGTATGCTCGTCCGCCGCCTTCGTCCATAAAAAAAAAGTGAATGTAATAATTAAAGATATTAAGTACCTTTGCTTTATCTATACCAATAATGTTTATAAAAAGCCTAATACAATAATTTGTTACAAACATGTGCAGACATTCCTAAGTATCTCGTTTACCGCTCGTACGCTGTGTTGATATTTATAATTAGCAAAAAATTCTAAAATCCATGATGTACGAAGTCACGGTCACGTTGTTAAATATATTTGTTCATGTTCATTTATCATAAACCCAACCGTTTTCGTCTGAAACGAGTGTCTCCGCACATTAATTTTTTGCTATATTCCCTGGCTCTGTGTTACGTCATATCGTACATGATCTTATCTAGATTATCCTCCTCTTAATACGGTTAGAAAATGTATGTAGCACTTAATGTAATCGTTCACTTAACGTATTCGTGAATTTTGTGAGTCACGAACCAGCGAACTGATTACACTGTTGTTAAGCTTCACACAAGAGAACCTTTTGTAAAATTAATGCGTAATGGCTACTATATTTTTCTTTATCTTGTTTAGTGATCACATTTCAGACTTTACACTTACTAAGAAATCTTTTAGGCTCAGAGTTTATTAACATTAGAGACATGTATTTATTAAGTAAACAAGTTTTCAGGGGTGATTATAGCCTAAGGGGTGGATAGCCTAAGAGTGATAAACATCTGAAATTGTAGAAATTAGTGAAATCAAAATTTTACTTTTAATTCCAGACACGAGGTTCCTTACCAAGATTTATTCTTTACAACCTACATACATTATCAATTAGCACATTAAAATGAAGGAAAATGAACGGGTTCGTATAGTGATTGTGTATGAGTTTTTACGAAAATTTTTGAATACAGAAATTCCTTATAGATTCACACTTTTAAATACTGATTCATCTCAATAAAAAATCCTGTATATTCATATTTATGTATACCTATATATTTAAGTGTCTATGTACAAATATATCTTATATTTCTTATATTCTGTTAACTTCTTCTTTGTACTTACGGAAATACTGTACCGAATGTATTATTGTAATCAATTCATTATAAGTACAATTACAGAGCAATAACAACAATAAACTTCTTCAAGAAGTGGGTAGTATTTAACTACAAAAATAGCCAGTGCGCAACAATATGGTACATATTCTAAAACGGTATCCCAGTGTAAACAATATACTGGAGAAGTCAAAAGCAAATTGAGTTGTGTACAGAATACATCTAATAAATGATTTTTAGAGATAGCACGGTTTAAAACGCCGGGGAAATGGAATTGCGGGGGGTATGCGCGTTGACTGTTGCTTGCAGGAAATAATGGTAGGGTCGACAGAAAAATAGAGGGTATAAAATTTACATACCAATAATAATCCGTATTCAGCTTGCATGGAGGATTATTTACTGAAACAGTCTCCCGATCACAAGGGAATTAAGGACAGTGTCCTGCAGTGAATATTAGCTGATATTGTCCTGAAGGCCGAAATCCGAACGGTGTACTATGCTTATAAATAAACCTATTAATTTATACTGTATATAGATAGATAGATAAAACTCTTTACCGCACACCAAAACAAAACAAGGCAGTGACAGACAATATAATATATGCAATGCACAAAAGGCGGTCTTAACGCTATTAGCGATCTCTGCCAGGCAACTTTGGTGTAGAGAGTGTACAGTATACATAAATTACAGATATGAACATATTAATACACGTATACATAACATATACCATATATACATACATACACATATATACATTATATTATATGTTTATACTATATTATACTATTACGAGTGGGTTAAAAATTAATGCTAAGCGCTCGACGTATGTGCGCATGAGCGCTAATAAACCTTTAAGGCTTGAGCATTAAACGGTGATCTTAAATCATTGAGGTTAAAAGTTCGAGTTTAAAATTAAGTTTCTTAAGATACATTAGGTAGCTTACTTAGCGTTCGAGATCTCAGGCCTCATTTTAGAACGCTAGTGACCTAATCATAAATCTAAAATGACTAATTCGAAATAGATGGTCTCCCAAAATGTAATTTCACCAGTTCTAACAATTGTTGTAATAAACATTTACGTTACATTACATTGCAAGGGTGCACGCTGCAATCCAACAACCGCTGTGAGCACACCACTGGCCGC
Source organism: Sesia apiformis (assembly GCA_914767545.1). NCBI lineage: Eukaryota > Metazoa > Arthropoda > Insecta > Lepidoptera > Sesiidae > Sesia > Sesia apiformis. Next base: position 16,960,914 of record OU611953.1, read on the forward strand.
GTAACCTCTCTCTCACAGAAGACTACCTTGAAATATACTGCATTTCCCCAATTTAACCTATTCCCCAATGTAGGTATGTGTTTCCGTAGTGAGTAAGATAATACAAGAGCCCATTCCTTCCTATCCTATCCCTCGTAATTTTTCCCAACTCTTTCTCCAAATCAATTCCTATATCTCCAAAGGTAGGCAACGCATTCCCCGGATGCTGCTAACGTGCTAACGTTTGTCATTTTGGGCTGATGTTGGCGGATGTCTATGGGAGACAGTGTCCATTTACCACAAGGTGGATGGACTTTCTTTCTATAAAAAAATGCAATTTTATATTTGGTCGTGGTGCCGGGTTTAGAATAATACCACTCTATCTGTTACCTTAAGTGTATGCTAAAAGACCACTAAGGGCTGCTACTCGTACCACAAGCCCTGAGGAGGCTCATGGATGAGGAGACTTATGCCCGGAAGTGAATGAAAAAAGGGCTGCTTACATTTCCTATGCCGACCTTACCGCACTATGACTACGCAAGCTTTTAGGTCGCGGACAGACTTCGGAAGCCAATTGTAGCGAACTGATTAGCATGGGGATGCAAATATCTATGCTAGAGGTTTATCAAAAAAAATACTGTAATATAAATAGGTATCACCACGAAACTGTTAATAGATTTGAAGATTTTTTATTCTTATTTTTTACTAGCGGTGCCAGCGAGTTCGTTCGAGCGAACTTGTGATTCCCCTGGAATTTCTGCAAGAGATCGGGATAAAATGCTTCGTAAATTTTAACCCAAGTCATAAGCTATAACTATGCCTAGTTAGCTATAAATCCTGTAGTTCCTTTTGTTCAGACCGACATGCAGACAACAAATTTAAAAAATGTTATTTTGGTCTGTATATTTATCATTCATTCTTACTATTGCAATCACTTTTTCAAAAAAAATTTTCATCTACAGACACGGTTTTGTTACGATTTTTTAATATGTATAGAAATACTTCGACTGGTAGGTTTCCGCATCTAGTCGAGCTCAGCGACTGACTATATTGCGTATTTGTTTTCCCCCCAGAACCAACAACTTTGAACTTTTAGCAATTAAACAACTTTGAACGGTTTAAATCGCGTATATTTAACATTATTTTTATCCCGACGTTATAGCCAATTTTTAAGACCCGTCAAGAGCAATATCCCCCTACAAGATGCAGGTGTTTACAAGCTTGATTGTGAATGCGGGTTATCATGCATTGGGCAAACAAAGAGGAGCATCGGTATCCGGATAAAAGAACACATAGCTGACATGAAGAACAGACGCTCGACCAAGTTTGCAGTTTGTGAACATGCTCTGGACAAACCCAACCATTACATTCGATTCGATAATCCACAAATCCTCGCTAGAGAGACCCGGTTCATGCCAAGAATGTTACGCGAGGCTATTGAAATCAAGAAACACCCAAATTTCAATAGAGAAGATGGTTGGCAAGTACCACCGGCTTGGGATCCAGTCATTAAATTAATTAAATCCCAAGGCCAACGCAATACTGCAAGACCTCTGGACACCGTGAGCGAATACTGCGTGCATAGGGAATGTTATGATTAAAAAAAATTTCAGACGGTAGTTCAAATAATTTCTTAATAACTCAAGTGACAAATAAATCAATTAGTCACCAAGTGACCACGTCCACTGCAAAGTGTTCGAAACGTCGAGATATAAATAATGTCAAATATACGCGATTTAAACCGTTCAAAGTTGTTTAATTGCTATGTATAGTAATCGCGAAAACCTAAGAAAATGACAAATACAGTTTTGTTCAAGCCACTGACTAATGAGTAGATTGAACAAAACTGCATTACATATGCTGACTTGAAGCTATCTTGATTCCTCCCTTCGATCCCCTCATTACAGGAAAACTCTTATCAAATTACATTATGTATTCCTCATTCCATTCCATCCACCGCTAAAAAAGAGATGAGGTAAAAATATCTTCATCCCGATACCTCAAAAATGTATCTCTATCCTTCGTCTTTCTCAACCCTTTATTGAAATCCACTCCTAAATCTTCAACAATTGGCGGCGCACCCGGCAGCCTGCCAACATTTGTTGTTATTGATTGATGTTGACAATTGGCATGTATTGCAATCTATGACCGTCATAATTCACTTACAGTACCACTAAATAAATAATGTCAGTCGCACATCTTCGTATTTCCGACTGTGACCGAACGCTAAGAGATGTAGGTATATAACTGTAGAGTGGTTACAACGTAACGTATCGAACTTGGAAAATGTGTTTGGAAGTTTGCTTCCTTTTCACTTATTAACTCTCCGTGTTTGTTCGGCGTACGAATATGACTAACCGGCATTATTTAATTAATAGTATCTACTGTATACCACATTATTTCTCTAAAAACTGCGTTTAGTTTCTTAGTATGGAATAATAGTAATAACAGTCATTTTATTTCATTTCGACCGCACTTTTTATTACTTTTTCATAGTTATTTTCACATGTAGTGCCTATTTATAATAACAGCAAAGGCAAAAAGCAAAGGCGTCCAAGCAATAAGGATCCAGATAGGCGGTATTGGTGCTATGGTCTATTGGGAAACTAGAATTCATGTCTAACCATAATCAAGACAAGACAACGACAAGATAATCAAGGATTATTCAGAGTAAAAAAATCCAAAGTTCAAAGTCGAAAAAGTACATTTTGATAAGATAGCACATTAAACACAGTTCCACTTGGAACAGTATTTTCAATTCCACATACTTATATAGAGGATGTTTTATTGTAAATAAATAACATAGTCGTCATAAATTTACTGATGATCTAGTACTAGGTATACATAGTAGATATACTGATGCCACAATGTTCATTAATATGAACATATGTTTGTTAACAATATGTTCAGTATATGAAAGCATAATTTTGTCATTTACTAAATTATGCACAGCGACCACTGGTATCATTTCACTAAATATTTATGTCCAAAATATATAAGTTAGAAGTGTCATTCATACACAGAATGACTTGACTGACTTGACTTGATTAGACTTGACTTGAAAAGAATGTATGAAATTGTAGATACTTGACAGAAAAATAATATAGAGTTCAAACCAAGAAATGCCATTTTTTCACCCAACTTCAGAAAAATAAGAATATCTCGGAAACTAGAAGTCGAGATTCTAGAAATTGGATCCTTTTTGCTTTGACGCCCACATACTCGTATATGTACCTAAGTAAGCAAGTTAAATTATATAGTCGGATATATCGCGGGTCTATGGCGGCAGTAGATATTTTTCCTCGTTATTTCATTAAATTTAGGTATTCTTTACAATTGAATGTTTCTACAAAGTAACGTCGAAATTCTTAGCTTACATTTGGCACAAGTTAGAATATTATTGAATAAATAACAGAGAAGAATTACTTGAGTTAAAACGTAAAGTAATCCTCATAACTCGACATTGTTCCTTCCACAAATATACATAAAGAATACAATGGTTTGTAAAGAATATTTATTCGTAATAATTTTTGTTGATTTATTTACCACTGCTAAAACATTTAGAAAATATTACAGAAGGTCATTTAATAATTTGATTATACTAACTACATTTTAGAATTTAAGTTTCTAAATTCGAGTGTTTTTGTAGACCTTTATTTAGTGTACGAAGACGGTCTTCGTCCCTAATTTATTAAAGTCCTAAACGATCCCTCAGTCCTGACCAAGTCGTAGGTCACGGCCCATGTGAATAGGACCTGCGGGATCTCACATCATTTATAAGGAAACTAGCTTTTACCCGCAGTTTAGTCCGCGTGAATTTTGTTTTAAACGTAATTGGCTTCCCCTGAAAATACTAATAGATTCTATCCTGTGTCTTTCTCCAGATTTTGAACTACCTCTCGGTCAAATTCCATTGACATCGGTTCAGTAGTTTAGCCGTGAAGACATGACAAACAGATAAACACACTTTCGGATTTAAAAGAGTATTTGAATGTACATTTTGACATAACCGTCTTCTGGATACATACTTGACATAGATAGGTCACGTTTTATATACTACATATTTTTTCATACTTACATAGAAGAGGTCCACGAGATAGTAAGTGGTGACCGCCGCCCATGGCCGCCTGTCACACCAGAGTGGAGGCGGATGCGCTGTCGATCTTGCAAAATCCTATTTACACTTCCTTCAAATATTCTAGTAAGTATTGGTTAGTGTAAAGTCAAATAAGAACCTACATTGACAAAAACTAGAATACAGAATGTTGTAATTTGACTTCACGAAAACCAATAATTTGAGCACAATTCTTTACCATGTAAAGCCATCAAAACACTAAATAAATAAAAAATATCTACACTCTCTCTCTCTCTTAAAACTAAATTCATTTGGTGAAATTTAAAAACGAGTGTAATAGGACTTTTTAAAATTCTACACTTTTTTCACACAACCGACTGGCCATTGACAGGATACGTTTTAGACTTTAAAATTGTTTATTACGAAGAAAACTTGACACTAGCAGAATATGCTAATTGCACCATTGCCATATATGAAGAAAATAAAAACAAGAAAAAGTGCTTGCATTCTAGAAGCATATGGATGGTAAATAAAGGCGAGGAATCAAACATTGATTTACAAGAGGTATTCAATGAAGTAAATATAAAAGGGCTAGATTATTATCACTTTTAAGACTTTTGCACACACATTTATATATTAAACGGGCCTTAAACATATTTTATTTGACTTAATGTTACTGCACCGACCAAGATTATGAACAAACTTGGTCAATCAGCGGTAAATGTAAATCAGAAATGAAATATTACATTCAGAAAATTTCTTTGTTTTTATGTAGTAGGTACTTCAATAAAAAGTCTACTTTGGAACCTATTTAAAATCTATATTTATAATACAATCTTAACAAAGCCGAAATATTTTTTGAAAAAATTCTTTTTATATAATATACGAATGATAAGAACCCAAAACAACAATTGTTGTAATTTGTGACTGTTTATATGTCTGACCGCGTACATGCAAAAACCACTGCACGGATTTTAATAAAACTTGTCACAGTTATAGCTCATGTGCTGGATTAACATTTAACAGTTAACATGTGCCGGATTAACATTTAAACAGTTGACATGTGACGGGTTAACGTCTACGCCCACGAAATCGAGGGCAGTGGTAGTGTTACAGTAAATTTCCGGCATCGCCATTTCATTTGTACTTCGTTTTTGAACAATTTTTTTTAACGTTTAAAAGTTGTGACGTAAACTCGCACCTACTATTACGTCAAGTTTACTGGAGCACGGTGAGATCGTACACCCAAACGGTAGTGATTTATAGCCACAACCGCAAACGTGATTGGCCCACACCATAATTTTATTCCTTTCTATCCCAGCTCACTTTTATTACTAGAATAGGAATATGGCTATAGATATATTTTCTTATATGCATATATACGTTTGACTCATGTTAATTTGTTTTGATAAATTGTAAATACGTATTTGGAATTCTTTGACGATCTTCCTGTACTTATGTATACTGAAGTACTGAATCATTTGTTGAAAGGATTTCTTAGCAATTCCCAACGGGACTGAAAAAGATATCAGCTTTATATTAAATATTTCATTGCATATTTACATTTATTTATTCATAAAAACGCTCTTCAAGGAAGCAGTAAATAGGATTTTACAAGGCCGGCAGCGCAACCTTAAGCCCCCCGGTGTTGCAGGTGTCCATGGGCGTCGCTAGCCACTTACAATCACGTGGACCGCATGTCCGTATGCCACCTTTACCATAAAAAAAGTTGGACTTGCCTAGTTGGATGGTTTGCCAAAGAAAAATTTCATAGAAAAATAAGGATGAATAAGTTTATAAATAAGTTAGTAACTACTTTTACAATCACGAAAAAATACACGGGTTATAGCCGAGGTCGACACGGCAGCTGCGCAAACTGACGCTTAATAAAACCGAGATGTTCCCAATATTGCCACAATTTTCCCCTGTCTCAAGAACATTGAAAGGACGGGCCGCGGCTTACCACATAGACGTTGGCAGGTCCATTTTATCCTTTTTTGAAACATAATTAACTTAATATGGGATTAAAGTGCCTTTATTTGGTATGTCTTTCACTGAGGACAAGATACCTCGTGGAGAGTTTAGATTAAACATGTCAAATAAATATTGAACATAGTATACATTAAACAATTTTATTTAAATAATACTTAGTTTATTGATTTTCGTGAGTTCTCAGCTTTTACAGCGACCAGCAAAGAATACAAGACTAAACTGTATTATCTTTGCAGCCGTATGCTAAACCTGGAAGTTATTCTATAAATTATTTACACCTCGGAAAATCCTAGCGCTAACGTTCGGGTTATTCGTTTTCGTCAGGTCGGATTTTTTGTTTCACGATAAAGATCCCTCACTTTTCATTCACTTAGGCCCCGTTTTTATGTGGCAAAGAAAAACATACCGTTTCAAGTCGATTTCAAGTTCTGTAATTTGTTAGAATAGGGTCAAAAGTTGGATGTTTTTATTAAAGAACACGTGTTAGAAACTGTTTCTTTGGGAGCCTTGCCCCGGGGCAAGTAATGAAAAATGAGGATAAAATATTGAGACGTAAGCCTATTTTCGACCGCCACATTATTCACTCGAATTCAGAATTATTTTTCTTTGCACAGCTGGTTTCTTAACAAAGAATCACTTTGATTTCGTGAAAACGGATTTTTCGTGACAACGTTCATTCGACAAATTCAAAACATTCGATTCTAATCTTTATTAATTAATTAATTAAAGCTTAACACTGATTACTTGTAATCTATTTTGCGTCTAAGATGACTAAGTTGCGTCTAATAGGAATGTACAATGGAACGGATAAAGTCGCTCGCCTGCAATCCTGTTGGAGCGTCCTTCACATTTCTTTAGAAAGATCGATAACTTCGATCATCCAAAATATATAGGTGTATAATCCCTTGTGACAACACTGCGTGAATAAGTGATACCAGTGGTATAAATAAAATATTACTGTCACTATAAACGAATAGTGATAATTATGTTTGAGTATTTTCTTTTTAATAATGAATTGAAAATCTAAATAAAACTATGAAAATTGTATAATATTTTACGGCGCCTATATGAAAAAGTCACGGCTCCCTAGGGCAACGAGGCACATACTCTGGAAACGACCGGCTTTGGTACACGAGCCTACTTCTTCGGTTACAACCACGAGTTTATGGGTGTTTATACATAAAAATTAAACTTAATAACTTGTTTACCACGCACAAAAAAGTATATGATCATAAGAATGTTAGATTACATAGCCTATATCATTAAAACAGCAGTAGTCATTGTCAAGGTGAAGATTCGATTCACTTTGCGCCATATCTATTTTATTCGCTTTGCCAAAGTGCCACAGCCGTAAAACAGTTTTATGTTAAAAGCTTTTATACATTTCAGTTCTCTTTATCACGTGTACAATAAACAGAGACTTGTTAAAAATACACTTTTTGAAAGACTATTTTAGCGTGCTAACACGTTTGTCTTGAAATAAAAAAAGTATGTACCTAAGGCATAACCTGTTTAAATGGATCCCCCCTCCCATTTAATTCCCACCTCGGGTTTCTACAACCGCACCTCCCGTCACAGAAGTACGGTCCATCCGCATTTTCTCGATACGGAGGTGTCGCGCACTATGCGGTCCAAAAACTATTTTATACCGCGAACCCGTAGGCTGTGGAACGAACTGCCTCAAGAGGTCTTTCCATTGAGCTACGATATGGGGTTCTTCAAGAGAGCTGTGAATAGGATTTTGCAAGGTCGGCGGCGCGCCCGCATGCCCCCTGGTGTTGCAGGTGCCCATGGGCGGCGGTAACACTTACCATCACGTGGGACCGCTTGCTCGTCCGCCACCTAGTCTATAAAAAAAAAAAAAAATCCACGTATTTATTTATTTACACTTTATTGTTTTAACAAAAGGCGGACTGATGTTGATAACGGACAAAGTAGAAGGCAAGAGACCAAAAAGGCGAAGCCCTATGCGATGGACTGACCGAGTAGCCAGTACTCTCAATGTTTCGGTGAACAAGGTGCCAAAGATTGCAAGACATGGAGGACGATTGTCGACAGGCTTCGTCGGCAGAGTCACGACTTCACACCTTGAAGGGAAAGACTTTAGAGAGAGTGAGAATGCTACAAAGCATTTTCTCCCAGCCAACCTTGGAGCTATAAAGTGATGGAATGGTAGGTGTAAGTGAAACAAAATTTAATATAAAATTTGGAATAAATAAAATGTACAATATACATGCATACACAATATACATGAAAGTCTTTAATTGAAGCTGAGTTTTTAATGAAGTCTTTGCTGAGAGACTGTGCTCGTTATTTATTTTCAGTTCTTTTAAGATGGACACATTCATATTCGGGCCGTGCAGGGTATCCTGAGCATATGCATCCGACACCATTAAATATTAAAGCTCAAGTCTACAATAGCTCAATGTACTAAATTTATTAAAACTGAAATCTATCCAGTTTTCTAATGATTTTGAATAACAATTATTTTTTCATTTCTTATACTCTGAAAGTAGACCATAGATTATCTAAGAAGTAGATTGAAAGTGATACGTTTAAGTTAGTTTAGGCCGAAAAGTAGTTTATACAAAATTTAGTCAATAAATCGTAGTTACACTGGGTAACGGCAGAAACCTATACAGCCACACTTTATATATAATTCTATATTAATACTATATTAATTAATACAATATTAATTCTTAACTTTGTAGATTTTTTGTTTGTGATGTTATTTAAGACAGCGATTAAACCGCGTCAAAATTAATTTAGATAGATCATTGACATAAATTAGAAATAATCTAATTCCAGTCAGGGACAATTAACCAGCGTTTTCTTCTACCAACGAGAGAATGCGTTCTCCGACATTTACTGATATAATGATACTCGTGATACATTCTCATGATACTTAAATTTCACAAACCGTATCTAATATTAATATTCCAGAGAAAAACCTTTACTTTCCTCATATTCGAAATGAAAAGTAGAGTGTTTAATTCGGGTGAAAGGCACCCATTTCAGACTCGAACTATTGGCGTTCTCACTTCGTTCGAGCGCCAAAATATCTCGTCAGAAATGGGTGCCTTTCATCCCTCTTAACAACCTACTATTTCCATAGTAATTGTCCAATAAACCATAATTGTCCCTTCGCATGTCAGGAAACTACCACACATTCTTTGAACACGAAACCCTTAGTTTTTTATTAATTGTACACATATATAGGTATATGTGCAGTGCTACAGAAGATGACACTATGTCTAAATAACACGTGTGTTACGAACTAAAAAATAAGGATAACGAAAAACGATAACAAAATAAGTAACACCAGTAAAAACATCCAATGGATTACCTTACATCCGATATACATGAATGAATAAAACCGATACAATACATTTGCTTTCAACTTCGAATTGTCGACCACTGAGCTATGATTGAAGGGCATGCCCGTTGGGTTGGCTTAAGTGGATGAATAAATGTTTCACAAATAATTGGAATATTCGGATTTTTCCGAATTCTCGAGTTCAACGAAAATAAAGAAGTATGAGCACAGATATTTGAGTTACAGAATATTATTCACGGGAATAGGAATATTAAAAACATGGAATGAAATTTGCATTGTGTTATGTTTGTATCGCCAATGTGACAGAAAGGGGGCAGCAGACAGTCTAACTGGTCGATAATGTAGCCCATTGACATTCGTGATCCATGTTACTACAGTCTAGAATGACAAACGTCGGCAACCCCTCCGATGCTCTGCCGACTTATGGAGGTTTGGAGTAAGGGTTGGGTAAGTGAGGAGACAATGAGCTCTGGCATATCTCACTCGCTACCGAAGCACGTTCGTACATTGAGGGAATAGGATAAATTGGGAAATCCAGTGTATTCTATGGTAGACTTCTATGACACTGGAGTAACTTGACCAGTCGTGTACGTCCAGCTGCGGGGTTGAAGCGTGCACCTTTCTATGCGTATAAAAAGTATACATCTGTCTCTCTGTTAGTTTGTTCTAGTTAACTATAGTGGAAATGAGTCGAAAATATGCTTGAATGTTTTTTTTATGTAGTTTCATGATAGTACTTATTCATGATGGAATTGATTTATATAGTCAGTACAGCATACTTTAATTTTCTTGAATTATTCCCCTTTTCAATACCACCATAGACTTTGCGTACCACCATACAAATTAATTGTATTAAAAACAACTGCAATGATTTCCTATAATAAACAGGGGTACACAGAGTACACAGGTTGTATTGTGCATTAAAAATACTTGAAAAATTAATTCTTTCAATGATTCCGAGTGAAGTAGGTATAAAAAAAAGTTCAGTTTGTATAATTTGTATAATTATAATTGTATAACAATTTTCAATAATTTCCTGTTCTATAAACTTACATTCTGATTGAAAACTGGTCAACCAACATCCGTCAATTAAAGTCGAAACACGGTGACCTCTTCAAACACAAAGTGTCTAACTGCGGACAACTTAGATGTCTGGTATGGTACCGTTGGCAAACCGACTTGGTTGTTTCGGTTGTGTTTAAAGGAAGCAAACTCACTGACTTGGGAGAGATAATAATTATACAATAATACGATAATAATATATCGCAACAAGCTTAACAAATAATTCAGTATAAACTTATTTTATTCGTTTTATTACATGGCTTGCATAAAAGCTTGTTTTTAAAAAAACTTTTTTTTTATATTATTTTATTCAAATTAGAATGACTTCACGTATTTTGCTTGACAAAACCTTTAATTTGATACCCATGTCAAGGAGGTTGTGAAGAAATACGAATAGGTAAATTGAAGCGGCGGCCACTTTGAAAAAAATACATAATTGAGTATACTAGATTGTATTGTCACCAGCCCCAAAAGTGTTTGCAAAATTTCAGCTCAATCGGTTAGGTGGAACTGGTTTAAAATTCAGTTGCAAAGTTTGACCCACATATACTAACTAACAAGTCGAGTTGAATAAAAGCTTGTAACAAAGTAGAAAAGGCTTAATGATCTACTCGTACCTTCGGAATGTGGAAGCTATAATGATTCAACAATGATGAATAAAAGCTGGAAAAGAATATATAAACAATTTTCAAAAAAAAAACTTAGGAGTGGCTTAATAAAATTATTTACGCTGAATAAAGCTGTCAGAAATATTACTAACTGGAAGTAATACTCGTATCTACATCCACCTGGGTGAAACTTTTTTTTGCAAGGACTATATTTTAACATTCACATCAACCTAATTCACTATATTCAAGAAAACGTGTTAAAGGTTCACAATAAATTTTCGTTAGACGAAGTAAATTTGAAAAGTTTCGTCGTAAAATCATGAGCATAATATACAAAGGTGAAACTTCACCCTTTGGCATGTAAGTCTCCCTCCCGGTGTTGCCGCGTATGCAAATCTAAGAAAACTAAAACTATTTTAGAATTAACGCTAACTTTAGATACAAAATGCAGAATAACGCACCCATAAGTAGAAATTTACATACACGTTTAGGCCAGAACAAATGAACGGGTCCTAAAGAGAATGCACCTTAAATATCGAAGATTTTACTCATAGGAAACTTTATTTTATCCTTAAAAATAAGAAAACCTATAATCACAGATTTAAAAAAAATCTCCAATGTCGAACTTTTTTCTTTATAATATACATATGGCAATGATGCAAATAACACATTCTACCGGTGTCAAGTTTTCTTCGCAATAAACAAATATAAAGTCTAAATCGTATTCTGACAGTGTCTAGTCCCGTTGAGGTAACTCAGAAGTCGCTCAGGAAAGTGATAGTAGGTTTACTGAAGATAGAAAACCCCTTGGAAGCTCACGAAAAACGCAGTCCTATGCTTTTATTTGAGTATCACAAACATTATGCACAAAAACCACTGAAATTTAATAAACCATCACTATTAAATCACAAAATGCACAATACACAATTTTTACAGTAATGAAACAAAAACTCAACTTGACTTCCCGCCAAAAATTCTAGTAAATTTAAATTACTATTAAAATTTTGTTTTAATAGTAAAAGTCTGTCAAACTGGTTAATAAATTTTGTAGCTTCCCATGGAAATATATTAATCGGATTACTTGCGTAATTTCAATCCTGACCACAGATTTTATAACATAAACGCACTTACTTAAAATAATTGTCATTTTATTTGTTTCTTTATAATTCATTATTAACAAGTATTTAGATAAGGAAATTGCATTATAATCTTTTCAAGTGTCTATTAATAAATTGGACATAATTATGATAGATTTGAAAATAGAACGTTTGGATTTGTAAAAGGAATGAATGAGATGTGAAATTTTAAAATTATTTTAAAGCACAGAAAGCTGGAGACATTATTACCAAAAGGGTCGTCGTTTTTGTCGTTGAACAATTATGTTTCCTTACCGTTCTTATTTCTATTGTGCCACAACTTTAGATGTTGATACTTAACTTCGGAGTTATTCAGACATGTGGACGGAACTCCCAAGTAGGACAACAACACTACTCGGTATTAAATGCAACCAGTCAATATTGCCAATTGTCGCAGTAAATGATTCGATTCAATAAATAGGATCAAATTGTATCCTACTAGTTCGAACGTGGGACGGTATTGTTCAATAAGATAACCGCATAAATTAAACTTGGAAATCTATACTAATATAATAAAGATATAAAATTGTGTATTTATGGGCATGTTGGGGGTAATCTCTGGAACTACTGAATCGATTTCAAAAATTACTTCACAAATAGGAAGCTACATTATCCATGTCTAATATAGGCTATATTTTATTACGAAATTTTGAATAAAATATTTGAAAAAAAAAACTTATAAACCGAAGCGAAGCGAGGGCGGGTCGCTAGTATTTTATATTAACAGAAACTGAAGCCTCCAGATGAAGCTAAAGATTATGGATTATATCAGAGATATGTATTCTATTTTTAGTTTATTGGCATCATCTATATTTTGATGCCCATAGATAGGCTCATAATATGCACCAACGAAACCAATTAAAAGCTTAACTCTTATTCAATGTAAAGCTTCATTGGTAGAAGCCTAATTTAAGCTCGTTTCTCATCGGATATTAGTTAGCCATTTTCACATGGAACATTACCACGAAGAGTAGTTAGCGTATTCGGGGGCGTGCCAACGTTTGTCATTCTGGACTGATGCTGACATGTATCGCGGATGTCCATGAGCACCATGTATCCATGTATCCACCAGGTGGACTGTCTGCTCCACTGCGGCCTTCTATCTGTAAAAATAAATAAACATAAGACAGTCTTGAGATAATATCTATTCAAGTCACATTTGAGACGTTCAATTTATTATATTAATTAAAAAAGTATATTAGTAACTTCAGACTATAACAATTCTTATTAAAACGAAATATGTGATTAATATATGTGAAATATGCTGTTAAGAGTGTTATTTGTTATCCATTGTTCAAAAATATTTTAAATTATTTGTAGATTGAATTATTAACAAAAAAGAAACATCTATTTGCTTTCATGGTCTTATTTCACTATCCATAAACTTCATAGGTAAATTCATTTATTCCTTACTACAGACATATAATACCTTTCACTCACTTCAATCGTATACCAAAATAACAAAAAACAAATATTGCACCTGCTTGAAATCTGTCCGACGACGCGTAACAATAAGTTTGCAAGATAACATTTAGTAAGGTACGCACTCGTAAAAGTTTTATGGCAACGATTTTTGCTCGCTTTATTCCTCATATTATTCATACATCTATGTATAATAAATCTTCAATAAAATGTAGTAGTAAATAGTTCAATAAAATAGTATTTCTATGTAGCTCTGCGATATTTTGTATGTTCACATTAGTTGAAAGGATGTTTGATATTAGTTTGGGAAGCGGAGGGTATACGCTGCAATTCCACAGCCGCTGGGTGCACTCGACTGTCCACATTACTCCTCTCTCACCGAAGACTACCGTGAAATGTACTGCATTTACCACTTTATCCTATTCCCCCAATGTGCGTAAGTGTGGCGGTAGTGACTGAGATATGTCACAGTCTATTTCCATGCCATCCTATCCTATCCTATATGCCGACTGATGTAGCCATATACCACGGATGTCCACGGGCGACAGCATCCACTTACCACCAGGTGGACTGTATACTCAACTGCTGCTTTCTTTCAAGGTATAAAATAAAAAATAACATCTGACTGACCGATATATTATCCTATTATTGCAGAAGAATGCCAAGAAATATACCGATACGTTTCGAAGTGAATGACACCGAAGTGTCTGGAGCATGCAATCCATTGTAAGCATCCATCCATTGAACCCACATTCCAACTTGTAGAATATAATTTAATCGTATTTATTAAAATGGAATTATCGTTTCCTCTAAAGGTTTCTCACTTTTTTTTAAATTGAAGAGTGAAATGAGAATAAACAAACAAACTCCCGTACATATTTTTTCATTTTATTAGCACACAAAGAAAACTACTTTTATCAAATGGAAATTGGATTAAAAAAAAACAATTAAATAATTCTATTTAAACATCGTAAAAATTAATGACTAGATATATGTTTGCTTAGGTGTTATTTAACATAAATAACATGCACGCTAACATTTTTTTACTGTACATTTAAGTGGGTATTTTTCCGTGACGATACATTCCTTAGTACTTATAGGTGTTCCAAATTTTAGTTAAATTTCTGAGCATTGTCCATAATAAATTCCAGGTCGATTAATAAAAAAATTAGATTGATTTAATCGACCTGGGTTAGCATCTACTTTAATTCCTAGTGATGGAATGGTTCATGAGTGAATTACATCAGTAGCTGTAACTAAAATTCGAATTTGGTTATTTATTAGTAGGATGATTCGATTATCTACATCTAGTAATCGAAGAGTTCAAATATATTAGTTAGAATTCAACAGATATATCTAGAGCAAATATAGTGTTTTGTAAGCGTTTAACATCTTTGATGGCAGGTAGCAGTTGCATCGGAATCAAATATTCATACAACGTAAAGTTTTGTGAGCGGCGACTGCTTGGCATCGTTCCAGAAACTGATTCCGTACTACAAACTGACTTCAAACCACCTTCAAACTGTTTCCTAAAGCACCACTGATTCGCATATAGATTTTACAATTTGCAATTAGACACAGTATTACTAATTAAATAATGCCGGTTGGCGATCTTCGTATTTCCGACCGTAACCAAACACTGATAGATATATAATAATAATGTATGATAGAGTATATAAGTGTAAGATAAGATATATAAGTGTGTCTGTCTCATCATCTCTTCGTATTTGGCCGGAATACGAAGATGGTAAAGATGGCCGTGTGGTGTCGGAAAGTTTTAGAATAGTACCACGCCATCTCTTCCAGTAAAAGGCGAGTGAGGGATAACAAAGCCGTTACCACAAACGCTGAGGAGCTATACCACCTGTAAAAGGGTGGACTCGCCAATCCGCCTTCCAACGCGACACTTCCAACACTTTCGTGTTATGAGTCGCCTGGTCATTAGCTGCCGCGACCAGACAACAGTGTGTCTGATAGGCCACAGGCGAATGGTATAGTAATGCGTCACTTATTACGTCACAACTCAATAGTGTAGAACAGTCATTGTGTAAATAAGAGCTAATTAATAATTGAGTAGTAGAAAGTGTAATGAAGTCACACAGTTGGAGCACACTAGGATTGGCAGGCTAACATTACTTAATTGTTATCTACGAGGAAAGGTAAGAGACAGCGACAGGCAGGTTAGTTGTTAAGGTAAATTAAGATGAGCTCCATCGTCTTATCTGTATAGTTTAGACAGTTAGTACAATATATTATTGCTATTATAGATAAGATTTTTAAATTAAAATATATACTAATAAATATTTTTACAAAATTTGAACTTTATTGATGATAATAACAAAATATATCTAAATTAGTGTCAAAATATTTGACACTAAAACTATAACAAAGTTAAAATGTGTTATGTTGCACATAATTATTGTACAATATTATACAATTTACATGTAGTACCTTTTATATAATACAACCGATCAGCCCAATTGATCCCCGCCAGTTATTCAAAAGATCTGGGTACTTGCTTGAACTTAAAATCTAAATATATTGTTTGTTTCTGTGAATTTCTGAACGCAGGGAATCCTAGTGTGGGATTTTGGTTAGGTATTAATAATTATAATGGGTGTGGACTATATTTTTATTAAAACATTAGCTGACCCGATAGACGTTGCCCTGTCCAAATTTAAATATGATTTTTTTTTCCCGAAAACTTTCATACAAAAATCCCATAGAAAAAAGCACTTTCAATTTTTCCCGAATTTTCCGGGCAACTTTTACATTTTTTTTCCCCAAAAATCTTATTCGGACTATTACGAACATTTAAAAAAAATCGGTCCAGACGTTCTCAAGTGATTAATTTTTATTTATAGATGGTGGAATCATTTAAAAAGTGTTAATATTGATGCTTTAAATTAACATATTTTATGAATCGCTATACATACTCTAGGTAAAATAAATTATTGATAGATACTCGTACCTACTGAAAAATTGGTGATATTATTAATCTTAAATACATATAATCTATTCATCAGTTATTAAGTTACCTTCAAAACATTTCGTAACACGTTCCGATAAAAGGGTTAGATAATAAGTTGATAGGGAAAAGATCGAATAACGTAACAAAGTAGGTAATCCTGCATTACACGGGGATATCCTTATATCGGATTAGCGGAAAAATACGTACATTTCCAGTAAAGATTCCGGTGGCCGGATGACGATGTGTTTAATAAATAGGTGAAACGGAAATCTTTACTGAGGCACGATCAAATCCTTTTTAGATCAATATGCTCATCGAAACAGTTTTATTCGAGCGCAATAGATTGGGATAGGACGCAATTGATTCCGCACGTTTGGATGCCATTACACCCTTTTTGCAAAATCATTAAGCAATGTATAAAAGGGATACAATAATCCTACTGAATAAGAATAAATATTTATTGGCATTATTAAGCCGCTTCCACACACGCCGCGAATACCAGCGAATGGTAAAATCACGCTAATGATCGTTAATTAATTAATTTATACACTTCATAGTACAATATCGTATAAAAGGCGAGCATAATGCCTTAAGGCATTCTCTATTAGCCAACCTTTGGGTTGATCACAGAAGTTATTGATTTTTTATAAGGTGGCAGATAGGGAAGGCAAGTGGCAGATTCGCTTTAGTATTGTATAGGTATAGAGTTATATAGGTATGTATAGGTATAAACGTGGGAAGGGATAGAACGGGAGAGATGGGCTGAGGAGAGCTCTGGCTCTCTCCATCTCGTTCTATCGGCTGCTGCATGTTTCACTTCACTCCAGGTGAACCAATTTCCTGCGCTTCTGAACCATTGTACGCTATCAGGATTGATTAGGTCGACGAAGCTTGCGTTCATCCTGAACAAAAAAATCAGAATAACACGTAGTGTTTTGAATATTGGAAGTGTTTAGATTGAATTGAATGTTTGAGTGTGATGCTGTTCATCATAACTGAATACCGAATGCCATAAATATAAACATCGAAAAAAATATTTTTACGTGTTAATTCCTTCTATGTCTTTCCCATTAAAGAATCCTGTAGCCGAGTCACTTGGTCCATTAAAGAATCCTGTAGCCTAGTCACTTGGTCCATTAAAGAATCCTGTAGCCTAGTCACTTGGTCCATTAAAGAATCCTGTAGCCTAGTCACTTGGTCCATTAAAGAATCCTGTAGCCTAGTCACTTGGTCCATTAAAGAATCCTGTAGCCGAGTCACTTGGTCCATTAAAGAATCCTGTAGCCTAGTCACTTGGTCCATTAAAGAATCCTGTAGCCTAGTCACTTGGTCCATTAAAGAATCCTGTAGCCTAGTCACTTGGTCCATTAAAGAATCCTGTAGCCTAGTCACTTGGTCCATTAAAGAATCCTGTAGCCTAGTCACTTGGTCCATTAAAGAATCCTGTAGCCTAGTCACTTGGTCCATTAAAGAATCCTGTAGCCTAGTCACTTGGTCCATTAAAGAATCCTGTAGCCGAGTCACTTGGTCCATTAAAGAATCCTGTAGCCTAGTCACTTGGTCCATTAAAGAATCCTGTAGCCTAGTCACTTGGTCCATTAAAGAATCCTGTAGCCTAGTCACTTGGTCCATTAAAGAATCCTGTAGCCGAGTCACTTGGTCCATTAAAGAATCCTGTAGCCTAGTCACTTGGTCCATTAAAGAATCCTGTAGCCTAGTCACTTGGTCCATTAAATAATCCTGTAGCCTAGTCACTTAGTTCATTAAAGAATCCTGTAGCCTAGTCACTTGGTCCATTAAAGAATCCTGTAGCCTAGTCACTTGGTCCATTAAAGAATCCTGTAGCCTAGTCACTTGGTCCATTAAAGAATCCTGTAGCCTAGTCACTTGTTCCATTAAAGAATCCTGTAGCCTAGTCACTTGGTCCATGTAGTGTACACGTTTGTAAATAATTATTGTACGTCTGGGTAAACATAATACACGAGAATCTGTTGCATGTTGTCTCATTTTATTTATGTCATGGAGACAGCTGTGGGAGTCATGGGAGCTTCTTGTTGTTTACATCAGTCGAGACACTGCGTGACACCGTGTGATGACATTCAAGTAAAACCTCAAAATTAATTACTATGGAAGGCTTGTGTCCTGTAGCGCGATGTTATAGGCTGATATAGAAACCGCATACAATTCCTTTGGAGTTATTAGTCGTCGGGTTCACGGTCGCCGCGTCAAACGAATCTGTATTCAAAATTAAACTCAGTTCTCAAAATATAAACTTTTGATCAAAAGATGAATACCAAATTAACTGTGCCCAACGGTGCCCAAAGGACAGCACCACCGTATCTCTATATCTGCGACCATAACCTGCAATATATACCGTATCATAACAAATTTGTGACAAGCGGTGAGAAACTACGTCGCAGTAAACGTTTACGCTGTTACGTTAACAGTTGACGCGGCACAGTAAAGCCACTGCTCTTCTCAGTCGTCTCTTCCTAACCAATATGTGTAACCGTCATTGGTAATTGTATTAATGCAAAATAAAGTATTTGGAGAATAATCTCAATTAAATATACGAGCACGCCACTTAACTCAATAGACAACTAATTAGAACCACACAGAACCCCAAAAGGCGGTGCTCCTCAATACCGCGTGTATCGTCTACCCTCTCCTTAGGGTCCTGAATCCCGGCCGACTTACACCGTCTCTCCCTCAGTTTAGCTCACCAAGGGAAAAACGAAATGGTTTTGAACCATATTTCTCTTAATAGTAATTCTATGTTCCTTTTGTTATTTGAAGTATCATATCCGGCTATCATTTGGCTATCCAGAAGCCAGAATCGGAAGTGGTTGCCTTCACGAATCTTCAACAATGTGGGCCAATTTATAGACAGATTTATGGACTTAATCTTATTTCCATAAGTTATGAGCCCATAAATTGTTATGGTGAAATAATACAACACTTCGCTGCCTTTTGAGAAGTAAACTATTCATGACTATTATCGAAGGACGCTCATTTGCTTAGGATATAACGTGTCTGCTCGAGATTTCATCGGAGTGTGCGATGCTACAATCTATAGTCGATTGGGCTCATTCAACTAGGTGAGATAGCTTGCTCAAATAGAAGACTTTCATAAAATGTACTAATGTGTTTCTAGTATTGTAACAACACTTTATGGAGTATTGTCCTTTACTGAACTTCCTGCTACTAAAATCCCTAAGACCTTGTTTTGGCCGTTAATACATACCTTAATTCAAATTCGCTCCAAACGTTAAATGCCTGCACTTTGATTCATTTGTTGTGTATCGTCTGATCCAGAAGTACGTGCCTATTGCACTTCGCTTAAGCGTCCCAGTGTCAATACTACTTAAATTTGTGAATAATTCACTATTAAATTAGAAATGCGTATAGAAAAGCGTTTGTTTGTGAATGGAACTCAATTAGATCTATACAACTATAAAAATAGATATATAAAAAAAAACATCATAAATAGGACTGGTTGGTGTTTACAAAACACCTTTTTAATTTTTTAATACTGGCTGGTATTCTTTCCTGGAGAACCCCTATCTCTGGCAACTCTCACTCACACTGTAATGTTAGCTACATTACAGTATGAGTGAGAGTTGCCAGAGAGCTTTTCCCTTATCGGTCTATCCCATCTAATCCCATACCATTCCGTGCTGATTTTTTTCTAGTGGAGTGAAATGGTGTAGGCTAATGGTTCCCGATAGGTTCTAGTGGAGACTAGACCACATTGAACTGTTACATAGATTGCATAGCTTGTATCTACCAGTTTATGAAAACATTGATATAATTATATATTTGAATATATAAGTGCACTAATAGACAAAAAAAACATAAGTGACTGTAATTTTGAATACTTTGCCTTACAAAACCCGAACGGTCAGCACGACATTGAAAATACGTAACAAGAGAATGAGTTTTTTTTAAAGTGCTCGATGTAACAAAATATACATTATACAGATGTAAATATAATTATAGATATACAATAATACGTATAAAGGACAAAAATACTCGTAGAAGATTGAAAATAAATAATAAATTGAATGATAAATAAAGCTGGTGTAGCGGTAAAACATAAACTATCCCAGTCGTAGTCTAACTTCGTTTTAGATAGCGCTTTCATGCTGTTCCGATGGCGCGTCGCGTTCGTATTGTTTATCAAAGGCATTATAGAAAGTTTTCAGATAGAAATTACTTTGTGTTTGAAAAAATACTCCGCTTTATATATTGCAGATTAATGCTATAATTAATGTGAATATGGAATAAGCTTAGAAATATTTTCATCTCGGAAATTATATCTATTATCAAAAACGAGAAAATTTAGCAGCTTCTCAATCGAGTTTTGTGTGGGTGTCTCAAAAGACGACTAAGGGATAATTAAGAGGCTACCATAAGCCTACACCACCACCACCTACATCACCTACAAACCTTTAAAGCTACACCACTATACCACCTTTAAAAAAGTGGACTGGCCAACCAGCTTGGCCAGCGTAACGTTTTAAAGCCGTTCTTCATTCACAAGACAATTCCTGTGTATGAGGAGGTCGCCCGTGTCACATTTGTAAATATACGTACAGAGTACAGCTTCATACAAACTCGGCGCGATAGGTACACTACTGCATAGCGTAGCTTTGTGTGCGTAACCGCTCACCGACAGGTTCACGTACGCGCCATGAGGGGACAAACCGGTTCAATGAGAGGACAAACATCAAGAATCTTTGGATATCTTACAATTCCTCCGGAAAATATTGTAAATTTTGTAGGTACTTTTTCTTGCTAATAATCTGTTCCTTAATATTTTGATCTTAATACGCATATTGTTAAAATTGGTAATGATTTTTAAAAAAGAATATAAGTTTGTACTTTTGAGATGCTATGTAAGTGTTTATCGATTAAATATTTAAAGAAAAAAGATATGTTTAAAGTAATTTGTAATTTAATTGTAAATGTTATATTGGATTGATTAATAAAACCCAAATCTCATTAAATGTATTTTTATAAATATTGGATGCCTCAAAAGAGCTGTACGTATCTTTTGCTGCTCTGTACGCATGTGTCCATGTCCAGTAGTGACTACTGACAGGGCTGATTGCATTGTATTGCATTGTGTACAGTTATTTATTTAATTCGTTTTATTGATTTTTAACTTAATTGACTTATTATTAAAGAAATTTGTTATACTAATGGGTAAATGTTATGAAATAAGATTTAATGAAACATTATGAAGATCAAAAACACCATGAACACCTAAAAGACCAACTAATCAAAATATCTAAAGGTTGATAGATAAGTACTTAGACTGACATTTCTACTGACATTCGCATTCGCATGTAATGTAGGTAATGAAATAGTTCGAATTCAAAGATCATTTAGTACTGTACTCTAGTGTTATCGAAAATTCGAACACAAAATTAATTACAGTTGTCTGCACTGATATCAGTAGTTGTCTCCCTTGATGTAATAATTACGGACAACGGTAATAATTTTATCTACAATACCCGTTATCCCACCAGTGGGAATTGTCAGTGAGGATAATGGTACCAAAACAACTACAGTGTTAACTCCCGTAGCATGATACAATCTGAAACATTACAGCGTAGGTAAAATATAATAGTATATTGTAGTAGGTAAAATAGTATATTGATTCAAATGTTTATTATGGAAAGCCAATCGACGAAATTAGTGCCTCAAAAGTAGAGAAAAGAATTACACTGCACTGTATCTTTTATCAAGCGCACAGTATTGTAATACTGGAAGTAGAACTGTGACGCTTACAAATGCTTCCGATCAGTATCCGATCAGTATGCTGATCGAGTTGGAGATAGGCCTTATTTTTAGAACAACAAACCGTTACCAGCTGTTTTATTCCACTGTTGAAAACGGGCCTCCTCGTGCACATTGGATGTATGACCTTGGAATGGCACGCTGGCCGAGTGGTTTTGCTAGTCCACTCTTTTAAAGGTGGTCTACTTCCTCAGGGCTTGTGGTAGCATGGGATTTTAAAGCTATTTTAAATTCAGCCGACACCACACGGCCAATTCTTAGAACAATGGAAATTTAAATACTGCAGATTAAAGTCATAATCCTTGTGTGCAATGGATAATAAATAATCTATGTGTTTATGTAGAAAAGTGTCCATCTGGAAAATTGGCAATAAAGAAAGTAGGCTTTGAAACAACGACAAAGTTGACAGTTTTTTGTTTATCGTTATCTAGTTTTATATTCTTTTAGCGCGTTGGTTTGGACTGTCGCCAGAACAGCCTATAGAATGGAATACAATGCAGTCGGAACTATTTTTTTTATCTTTTTGCAGTGAGAACTTACTGATCAAAATTTACAAATGCATTGAAATGATTTTTTTTTAAAAAACAAGATTTTTATTTATCCTTAGAATATTATTGGTGGGATATTCTGTTTGTAACTTTTTTCATATAATACCTCAAAAACGATAATCGATAGACGAGTCATCGAATAGGGGCCACGTACCGGAAAGCGTAGCGAGGACACCCTCCGCCCAGGTGGACCGACAACTTGAAGAAAGTTGTCGGTAGTGGCTAGATGAGAAGAGCAGAAGACTGTGTGTAGTGAAGATCCTCGGGAGATGCTTATTATCTAGCAATGGAGAGACACAAGTTGATGGTATGGTTAGAGTAGTAATAGCCTAGGGGTATCTATTCTCGACCCTCTTTCGTCAAATCGTGAGTTAAAATCCTCGGCTCGTACCGGTATTTAACTTAACCCGTGGTATTTTCTTAGGTTTTCGCGATTACTATACATAGCAATTAAACAACTTTGAACGGTTTAAATCGCGTATATTTGACATTATTTATATCCTGACGTTTCGAACACTTTGCAGTGGACGTGGTCACGGGGTGACTAATTGATTTTATTTGTCACTTGAGTTATTAAGAAATTATTTGGACTACCATCTGAAATTTTTTGAACTACCGTCTGGAGCAAAAAAAAAAAAAAAATTCAGACGGTAGTCCAAATAATTTCTTAATAACTCAAGTGACAAATAAAATCAACTAGTCACCCCGTGACCACGTCCACTGCAAAGTATTCGAAACGTCGGGATATAAATAATGTCAAATATACGCGATTTAAACCGTTCAAAGTTGTTTAATTGCTATTAACCCGTGGTACTTAAGTACGGATTTTTTAATATTTTTAAACGAGGTTATGTAATGCAAATTTAAAAAAGCTTGCGAAGCCGGAAGCACGGACATTTTGCACTGAATTGTCAACTGAGGTTTTTTCACTAAGCTATAATACATTATAAGCGTGGGATACTCTCTAAGGTTGCGGTCGAAATACGGCGCGGGGCCGAAACCGGAATCCGGCGTCGGGATTCGCATCTGTTTTGTATAAACAATTTCTCACTCGAAATTTGATTTAGAGGAAGTTAGTTTTATTTAAAAGAAGTGCATTTTTACTTATGATATTTATCATGATTTCGTAGCATAATGGCTTTTTCATCCCCCTATCTCGGAAAGAGTATTTTTGCTCTTCGATATCTGAGTGCAAAAGTTGTTTTTATCCGCTAGAGGATAAAGTAAATTGAATTTAAAACATCGTGTGCACTAAGTTTGTGAATTCAAAACATCATTAAACCTATTTACTTCTACCTCCATGGTGCCGAATTTATCATACAACCTTTTTTAATTTGTTAAAAACTCAGACTCGGAACCTTCTTGGTGTACTTTTTTTTTAATTTGCTTTGCGCGCGCCATTTTCTTTCCGAGATAGGGGGATGAAAAGTTACGTGTTGCACTCCAGTGCAAAGATTTTTCACCTCGTGCTCTTTTGATTCCCTCGCTAACGCTCAGGATTCTAATTTTTGAATCCTTCGCTTGCTCGGTCATCAAAATTGAGCACGCGGTTAAAAAGCAACTTTGCACTCTTGTATAACAAATAACTATTATCGCACTTTGGAGAAAATGACAACATTGTTAACTCGAAAAATGTTGAAGGTATAGAAAACACTGCGTACGAAAAATACGTAGCGGATTCCGCTGTCCCTCCCAGTTTTCTTTACTCCGGCCGCAGTCTAAGGTCGGCTGACCACATCCACGGGTAGCAAGTGAAAGGCGACTAAAGGATAACAAAGCCGCTCGCGCATGCGCTGAGGAA
The DNA here is from genome assembly GCA_914767545.1 of Sesia apiformis. Taxonomy (NCBI): domain Eukaryota; kingdom Metazoa; phylum Arthropoda; class Insecta; order Lepidoptera; family Sesiidae; genus Sesia; species Sesia apiformis. The sequence goes on from OU611953.1 coordinate 16,985,650, forward strand.
CTAAACCTCTAAAAGAGTGGATTCGCCAACCCACTTGGCCGACGTGGCGTGCCGTTTTATAAATCCCTCACTCACAAGACAAGGGCCATGTACAGCTGTGGATGTTAATAGGGCTGATTACGGAACCGCCAACGCACCCTATATCTATTGGGGTAATCACAATCGTGACTAATTTTAATATAACCCGAACATTTTTATATTGCTTTGCGTGTACAAAAATCTTAATGCCTACATTAACTTCGAATTTACATAATTATGGGACATTAATGTAGACGTCATACATTTTAATGAAGTGTTCTTAATGTATATTATAATACACATTTTCAACATTTATTCTTTGTATATAAGGTCGGGGAAAAAGTTTCTTCGTATTTTATATACAAAATCATGACATTTTTTTTTAAAGTTTAATTACATTTAATTATAACATATATGTGCCGTTTTGTTCTATAACTTGTTGCCATCTTGTAGGTAGTGACATTATCCCGATGCTGTAGAAATTTTGGGATTTTTGGTCAAAAAATTGCAACAAGTAGTTTTGACAGTCCTCTATTGATGTTAACCTTACACTACCTAAAAAATTCTGAAGAGTCCGAAACAAGTGGAAATCTGAGGGCGCAAGGTCAGGGCTATATGGTAGGTGTATCAACACTTCCCAATGAAGCTCTTTCAATTTTTGCTGAGTGGCCAAAAATGTGCGTGGTCTGGCGTTATCATAATGAAAGACTACACCCTTTCTGTTGATCAATTCCGGGCGTTTTTTCTCAATTTCTTGCTTTAGTCTCATCAGCTGTTGGAAGTAGAGATCCAAATCGATGGTTTTGCCCGGCGGTAAAAGCTCATAATGAACGATGCTCTTCCAATCCCACCATACACACAACATCACCTTATTGCGCGTTGATTCGAGTTTTGCCACAGTCTGTGGAGCTTGGCCGCGCTTAAACCATGATCTTTTCCGCACGTTCTTATCGTAAGTGATTTACTTCTCATCACCAGTGATCAATCTTTTCAAAAATGGTTCGGTTTCATTGCGTTTTAATAGAGAATCGCAAACGAGTACACGGTTCATTAGGTTTCTTACAGTGAGCTCGTGTGGTACCCAAATATTGAGCTTTTTTGTGAATCCAGACTTTTTCAAATGAGTCAAAACTGTTTTGTGGTCAATGCCCAGTTCATCAGCAATGTCGTAACTACTTATATGCCGATCTTGTTGTACTTTTTCACAAATGACATCAACTTTATCGGTAACAGGGTGACCGGAGCGAACTGCATCTTTAACATTAAGATTTCCTGGCTGAAACCGCTTAAATCAACTTTGTGCTACTCTTACTGACACTGAATTAAGACCATAAACGGCACAATTTTTTTTCGCCGCTTGTGTCGCATTTTTCCCTTTTTTGTAATAAAACTTTAAAATGTATCGAATTTCTTCGTTAAATTCACTCATTTCCTTGGACAGAAAAACAATTGAAAAATGGCGGGAACCAGTTTTTTATTTTATTATTTCTTTTTTTTAAATAACCAGACAGGTACAAACAGTTCAATCAAAGATATTGGATCACAACTTCATATATACAAAATACGAAAAGACTCTCCCCGACCTATTACAATAAAAATATCTTTATTTTTTTGCAAAATATACATACTTAGTGAGTTCTGTTTAAATTTGTACTATGTAACGCACTTTACACGAAGAGAACACGAGAAATCTTCACAGAAGATGAACTTACTTGTTTTTTTAATTTTTATAAGTCCACACGAACACGTAACATCAGTAATACAATAAATAATTTATTTTTATAATTAAATTTCTAATAATAAAATACCAATTAGTTCAGTTAAGTATATTTTGATTTCATTCGTGATAATAATCCAAACAATAAAATAAAAAGAATCTATTATTGTATAGGATCATGAAAGGAATTATCGGACGCTGCGTTGTTACGAGAAGAGAAATAGTCGATCATCTACGACGTGTCACATATACCTACATCGCCGGATAATGTAAATTATTCAATAAACTACATTTTTATTATTAGTTTTTCATCAAAGTATCTGTAAGTTGTGTTCAATAATGAAACAGTTCTAAATCAATATCAAATTACGTGGAAAAAATTGCAATATATTTCCGTGAGTTTCCATTAGCCGACATTGTCGCCGATTGTCTCGTTCGGTCGAGCCGGACTAGAAACAAGGCATATTCTTACTGAGCATGGCTGTTTCAGAAAGAGATTGTTTGAGATGTGAAGATTATATTATATGTGAGTGTGTATGACTTACATCATTGGAAGGGTATGGGATCGTAAGCAGAGAAGAGCGACCGGTCTACCGCGACTTTGTTAGCTTCAGGAGGCTGCTAGAGTTCGCACATCACAGGCACCATAAGAGATGGCAAAATAAATCGCTGCTGTTTGGCACCGGAGGGATGTCATGTAGTCTATGCCCTAGAAAGAAGAGAGCGGCGAGTCAACGGAGTACGGCGCGTACCGCCCGCGATTCGGTCCGTTTAACTAAGGGTTTGGTTGGACCACGGTAGGAGTAGTCCTACCGTGGTCCTACCAACCCCTCGACCCTACACATTACCTACCTTCACATTACATCGAACATTACCCCACAGTAATGTTTATTTGACTCGTTTCGTATTATTTCGTGTCATGAATAAAAGGATTATTCTATAGCGATATTCATTTATCATAAACAATTAGATTTAAATATTTAAAAATAATTGTTAAACAGATTAAAACGACAACAACTTTAAAGGTGGGATAGGTTTAGGTTCTCTGGTACTTGTATAGGATCCGAGGACACTGTCTTTATATAGGTACCTACTTAGTAATTAAAAATTGTTTATTTCAGTTGTTCAAAAATAGTTAGTTTTGTTGATCGTGTTATACGTGTATTTTTTTACTGCTCGGTTAAATACATACCTTCCTTGTCTATGCAGGTGTCCCCGGGAATCGGTGACCACTTACCATCATGTGGTTAGCCCGCTCGCCTGCCATCTATTATAAAAAAAAGTATACTCGTTCTAGTCTTTTCTGTTTTTGCGTAATGTTCGAACAAACGGGCAAATATTCTAAAAAACTGTGTGCAGCGCGCGAACCAATAACAGAAGAATGTACTGGTGCATTCGTTAGGTTCCAGACGGAATAAATAATTCCTTAGCTACGATGAGATGGATTATTAACTTTATCGACTCCGCCTTCGGTATTTATTCCTTTTATTCTTTGCGTCCGTAGTTACTCACGCTTACGGAAGACTATGTTTTATTAGATACTAGCTTTTTGATAATAGACAATAAATAACACTTTATTCCAACATACACTAATACACATACAATATAAATATAACAATAGCCAAAAGAAAAAAAACAAACAATGTAGGGAATAAGAAAAACAAAAGAAAATCATAAACATTTAAAAAAATATACAAGGAATAACAAAAAATAAAAAATGACACGTTGGTATTTTAATGCATGTGTGCGATGCCGGAAATGGTCTCCAAATCAGTGTCACAGCGCTGTGACTGACACTCAGTCACAGCGCTGATTTTCAGTGGAGCCTTCAGTGACACACGGACAAAACTATATTATGTAATAAATTGGTAACTAAATGGTCATATATAGCTTGTCAAATTAAGGATAGATGTATAATGTATAGTCAAATTAAAAGAAATAAAAGATATGAAAGAAATATGAAGATATGAAAGATACGAGTACATATTAAGGTGCTGACAAATACGAAGAGAGAGTAAAAGTGTGTATAAACTATGTAATTATGACTACTTCAGATAAAAACGTAAAACACGTATTCCAAATGATTTTTGATAATTTGAATGAAACTATTTGTATTTAATTTTAAACGTATTTAGACCTCTTAACCCCCGGATTGGTGGGGGTATATTTTTCCTGTGATTTCGTCCGTGTGGTCAAGCGTGGTCATTGAAGTGTGGTCAAGTCAATGAATGAGTAGTAGGTAGGTATTGTGTTAATTTGGATTACAAACTACACATCCCGGCCGAAAGTAATACACATCGGCTAGCTTCGGCTAGCTAGCCGATAGTCTCTTTCTAAAGACCGATGTGTATTACTTTCAGCCGGGAAGTGTACCTATTTCTAAATAACAATAAGTAACATCACACTCAATGGCTCACACTAGGATTCCCTGTGTCGTGGATCCAGAGATACACACAAAGACAGACTTTGCCTTTAAACAAATAACTGTTCTATTGTAAATTGAACCCGGGGCCTTTTACATAAGGCCCAGGGTCACTGCCAACTGCGCCAATCGTTCACTAAGTTTACCAAGGCTCAAAGAAGTTTAGCCGTTTCTACGCGATTGACTAACAAATAACCAAACGTCCAAACTTTCGCACTTACAACATTAGTGCGATTTAGTTGACTACACAGTTGATGTTTTAATCGCAAGTGGAAACGCGCTATTAGTCACCTATTATGCGACATAAAATTTCGGTCACGCCTTTCGTCGGCGCGGTTACAAGCTTCGAAAGCATCGTGTTCGTGCCGGCAGGCTTTAATACCGGACAATAGAAATTAATTTCTTTATCCGAAGAAGCCTTTTCAAAATTATTTCATCCTTCTGTTGTTAGAATGTGTTCTTAAGGGCCCCACCGTTAACAAGATTTTTAAAACCACAGATGTACTCGTACTTAAGGTTTAGAAATAGCACTTTTTAACAAACTATTCTCCAGTTCTTATCTTTGTGGGCTAAGTACGTCATTTGAAATTATAATTCAACTAGAATTTAAGGTTGGCGTGCACAATTTTACTAATATCTACCTGTACATGTATTGTTACCAGCTCTTCTGTTGTCCACTTCTGGACATGGAAGGCCATATATCCCTATTGCACAATGTGCATGAGTGCACGCATGCAAAGAGGTGAGCTGGTGCTATTGTAAAGTGCTCGATTATCAATGTATGATATAGAGTGCGACAAAACGGTGTTCATGTGTTCACTGATAGGTGTTTCATAACGCCTATCAGTGTTTGACGATAAAACAAGACAAACTGTGCCAAAATATTGTCCTGTTCCAAGTAAATATGTATAATACAAAACCGAGACATAATGTTTTTTTTTTTTTTTTTTTGGAAGATTTCAGCACTACATTTCTATCGGTTGATAATTAAATTGTACTTATTTGAACCATAGAATAATCTCTATGGTTTCCTATTGAAACATTGGTACAATACTAATCGAATCCAATCCAATAACATTTTTTCACTGCTGAAATATGTTCGAGACCACACATTTTCGGCTTTTCTCTACCAGCCCTGTCGGATGCTCGACCAGCAAGTGAGCTGACGATTAGAAAAACATCGCCAATAATGGCTAATTGACAATACCAAACTGCTGAAATCAATTACATTTTGAAAGTATGGGACTAAGGCATATTCGTTACAAGGATATTTACATTACCTCAATAATTGTTTGTTAATATAAGTTAAATAATTTTAAATTTAAGAAAAAAGCATACGCAATAGACCCAAATACACCTAAGTTTTTAGATATAAATTTTATTTCATTCACACAACGAAAAAAACGAAAAACGAAAATAACGAAAAATCTAACAATCAAGTAACTAAATTAATAAGTAATAAATAAGCAATTATCAAAATAACAATTAAAAACTTAAGATTAAACAAACTAACGGTGCAGTCGCATGTATGCGGAAAGGACATCCGTCTCAGCATGAGCTGTGTAGTGTGTACCACAAATGGCAAACAGGCTCTGATTTTCAGTTTTACAATCGACTATAGCTTAATATCTATTAATAATATGTGACATAATTATATGCAGCCATAGAAGTTTACACTACACTCCATATTTACGAGTGTTGTGTGTAGGATACATAACACAGTAATTACTTATTACGACCTAATTCCGAAATTACGGCTTTCCCCCAATGCATTGAATTAACTTTGAAACAATTATTTTGAAATTAATGTGATCACTTTTCACATAGGTTATAAAGTGAACCAGTAATGGCTAAGGAGAATCAATAAACTACTTTTGTAAATTAGTTTTTCGGTTATTGAATTATATAATCCTCCCACTATCTTTTTAAGCACAGTATGTTATAGATAACACAATATCAATATCGGACATTGTCATTATAATCCATGAATTGACGGCGCTTACTACTTCAGAGTAAAACTCCCGCGTAATTGACATGTAATTCGAAGCTAACTTATTACATGTACCTACATGTTACGTAATTACATGTAGTATACATACCATACAGACCTACCAAAATAGCTATAAGTGAATAAAAAATGACTGTTAATATGGTAAAACATGGAAGAATAAAACATATTGAAAATAAGGCTTTTCTCACTAACTGCATATCTCGTTTCAATAACACCACGAACCTGCGCAATAGAATTAAATTTATTTTCAACGTACAAAGAATAAAAATTATACATTTCCGTTTCAAGTACAAGGTTAAAGATTAACTTTAAAGTGGTTTTACTCAAAACTAGATGAAATGGACACTGGGGAATTCTCTGGAGTTTAAAATAATAAGCTTTGTCAAGTAATATTATAATTAAAAGATTATTTTCATTTTTAAGGTATTTTAGTACATTGTAAACGGACATATGTCATATAGTTTGCCGAAGCTAGAACTAATGGATTTTATGCAATCAGACGCAAAAAAGTGACGTCCCCGTTGCATAGAACGCGGTGCAGCGTCAAATTCTGACAGCTTTGTCTACCAAGTTTGACTCATCAATTCTGTAATACTGGACGGGAGTCATGCTTGGCAATAGCATCTAGAATTAGATTTTCATTGTTCAAATTTGTAATTTTGTCATTAATATGAGCCATTATTACTTGAAGGAATATGGATTACGTATTGTAACTAGCTACACATAAACCTAAGATTAGAGCAGTCAGCTGTAAACCTAAAGGTGTGAAAGTTTGTATGGAAAAAAATATTTAATGGTCTTATTTATTATCTTAAAATTTGGTACAACTATTGTATAATACAAATATATAATTAAACTTATTTTATAGTTTTTCAAAATTCTGTTCGGGGTTAAAATATCGTCAAATTATATATACTCGCATGGATTTAAACACGAGTATATATAATTATTATATATACTACGTGGTTAAAATTACCACACGGAACGCAGCCATGGGCAATAGCTTGTTATCCATAAATTTTCAAGATAAAACTACTCTTTTATTGCAAAAGTACTGAAAAAATACCAGATCTCCGACAGTGTAAAAATCATGTATGTACTCTACTCGAATGAATTTCGCCACTGGCGAGCGTGCGTCGAGCTAGCAGTTCTATTTAGACTGCGCCTTTGAAAACACGCCTCTAAGCGCGCACCGAACGTAGATGCGGCGCGTAGCGGTTGCACGTTCCAACTTGAAAATAAAGTTACACTGTTTAAAATGTAACTGACATTTCAATTTTTAGGCAAGAATATTACAGAACACGAAATGGTGATTATTTAATACTTTAAAACTTTAAAGTGAAAAAAATTATATGAAAAAGTTGTACTTAAAAGTTTATTTATCGTGTAATCTAAATGATTTTAATATTAGTGTTACTGAATTATAATAACAAATTTATATAATTATTTTGTGTGTGCAAAGTTGTGACTAACTTTTTGGATAATTATTAAGTTTAAAAACTTTTGTAAATAATACAAATATGAGTTTTAAGAATTAAATATAGTGTAAAATGATTGTATTGTGTATCGTCGATACACATACTTGCAAGTGATTTATTCGCGTCAAAGTGAGGTAAGTTGTACGACGACCTTAGTTTTAAAATGCTTGTATAATTTTTTAATTGCATTTTGTATTTCTGTTTTCAAAGTCGGATTATGCACAAGTCCTTTTATCTTCATCGATATGTAATTATTTCTGTACCTTCTGATGATAATTTTGTGATAAGTGCACAATATTACAAAAAACAATATTTTATCATTATTTCAATAAAATTAACAAAACATTTTCACTATTTTCGGAAAAAAAGTTAGTAAAAAAATAAAGTATGAGAAAAATTAAAAAGTGGGTAAAAAGGCACGATGTTGCGATGAAAACATTTCGCTTGCTTGACTAATTCTGATAAAGTTCTGATTGTGATGACAATGACAATGACAATGTGATGACCGTGTCTGATGTTCTCATTATCTATACGAAAATTGTCGTTTTTTTAATGATCTTGGCAAATTTGTTTGTTTGTTTTAAACAATGTTTTAAATTATTGGTCCAGGCCCAGCGTATTGTTGATTAATTATATAATTACTTAATTATAATGACATTAATATATTTTCTCTTCCAAAGTTTGTGTATTTAACTTTGTGTTTTCTGTTTGTGTTCTCCTGTAAGTATAATAAATTAGGATTAAATATATTTATCGAATATTATTATATGTTGGAGATCATTTTATCTAGAGTGCAGTTCAGCAAAACTGGTTTACAACATTGTATAATAAAGTGGGACGGATATGAAAAGGGCATAAGGCATTAAAAAAGACGCAAGGTTACGATGAAAATGTTCTGCTTTCTTGCTTACGAATTAATGTATCTTGTATCTTTCGACTTATGGGAAACACCTCTTTATTGGCATTTTCTAATGGCTTATATATAAACGTGCAGCAAAAGATACTAATTGGGCAGCAAATTGTGATCATTACTTACTTTATTATTCAAACATTACTTACTTTACATTACTTTATTTATTCAAAACAATTTTTGAATAAACTTTAAATTATTAAGAATGGAAACACCAAGCCGACGGAGTCCCGCTTCTCGGGGGCTATTGTACCTTTATTATCACCAGAGAATTTAAATCTAACACATCTTTAAATTTACTGCTCATTCAGTATATGTTAGCTTCCAGTTTAGTTACTTTCCTTTTCTGATTACGGTCTACAAGTCGTCACTAGTAATGCCATTATATCAATTAGTACGTATTGAATTTCTGACATATATTTCTTGACATATCAATCGACCGAGCTCCGAGGTGAAATAACAGTTACAATATTACAATTACAATATATAAACTGCATATTGAATAATTATCGTACATATTATTATCCTCTAGACTAGATTATCCTAGATATTATTTTCCTCTAGACTAGATTATTCTACATATTATTATCCTATAGACTAGATTATCTTACATATTATTATCCTCTAGATTAAATTATCCTACATATTATTATCCTCTAGATTAAATTATCCTACATATTATTCTCTAGACTAGATTATCTTACATATTGAACATTATATACCAATATTTAATTCAGTACCTACGTCTAGTAGCACCTAAATAATTAATAATAAATTTAGGTGAAGAAACAAAAAAGGAACAGCTCTTCTTTGAGGCTTGTGACCATCAAGAAAAGTAAATTCGATTACGATTGCAGAAACTAGTATAAGTTCAGTGAAAACAAATTTCTATAAAGCGTTTTCTCCGTTAAAGTAAGTTAGGTGTCTCTCAGTAAAGTGAACAATCACCCAAGTAAACCTACTGATCGTTGCTGACAACCGGTTGAACTTCTTGGAAGGACACGAAAAATGCACACTTATGTTTTAATTAGATCATCACAAACATTACGCACAAATATTAAACCACAACGGGTACACAATTTTTATAATAATTTTTTTATAAATGAAAACTCGAATTCCCACCAAATAGTCCAAGTAGAAACCGGGATTCAAATCCGTGACCGTACGAATATGTCTAGAGTATTAGCTATTAAAGCTCAAAGCTAGTTTGCACTTATGTAGTTAAAATCAACGTGCGTGTGTTTGACGTGTAATTCAATCACTCCAATTCGTACAATGAAATAGACATGAATTTAAATGAAATATCTCCAACAAAGACATCATCCTCGTACTTAACATACCGACAGTTAGAGCTACTCCATACATCCCCAGTTGATTAGACAACATGATACGAATACTTGATAGTTCCACCTCTATACAAACAATTGAATTATTAACTAGCTTTGATTACTGTAGTTATGCGGAGAATTGATCTCAATGTCATTGGTGTCAACGGCCGTAAATTTAATGCGTGATAAGTCCTATCAGACAATACCCAAATCGAGGTACGATAATTTGATTTTCCGGGAATTTGTATTATGTATTATTTAATCGAGTCAATGAATAATTATTTGAAAATGTATATTAACTTTCTCAGCGTCAGTATACTCCTAATTTGTTTATACTACGCATTATATTGTATTGAAAGAAAATATTTCATTTTAAACTAAAGCGTGTCGGCTGGTTTTAGAATAACACCACTCCAACTCTTTTTTGTGATTGTCCTAAAAGGCTAAAGGATAACAGGCTGAGGAACAACACAATATCTAAATAAAAGAGTAGACTCGCCAATTCGCTTGGCCAAGGTGTTTTAAGGTCACACATCTCTCATGCACTAGACAATGTGCATGAAGAGGCATTGGACGATAAAATAATTGGTGACGAAGCCGCATCGCTCTTTCTATTACAGAAACTAACTAGTCTCGCCATTTATTTGAATCCATTTATGACATTCACACAAACTGACGCTCAAAATAACTCAATTAAAACTGAAATGACTGAACAATTAGAAGTTTAAACAGTTTAAATTTTGGATGACAAATACCATGCAAATGATCGGGTAAAATTAATGAATTCTGCGTCAAAACAGTATAGAGTTTAGACCACAGAGTCAGGAACAACTTCTCACGTAATTTAACTGACGTCTATTTGTAATTTTGAATTTCGAAACGCATTTTAATACTAGCCGTGTTGTTAGAATTACATTTGGACTCGAGCCGTGTTCTCGTTCTTTCCCTATATCACAAGCAAAGAATGAATAAAACCCATTAATAAAATAGATAAAATGCCCTAGCGTGTAACTTTGCTCACATTGGCGTAGATAAGTGTTAGTTAAGTTCTGCTTATTTGCTATTCTGAGATGCACATTGCTGCATATCAGTTAAATCCAAATTTTGAGCAGAATCCAGTTCAGTTTTCGCGAATACATCGAATAATACTAACGTCGAAGGCAATCAGCTAAAAAAAGTGTGTAAAGTGACGACGCTGATGGTACCCTGCCGGATGACCGGTGGAAGGAACAGGACCAACGCAAGAAATGGCAGAGTTAAATAGTGACATCAACATCCATTTGCATTGCTTTAAACATAGTTTGCATTTGCGAAATACGCTACTTCTTCGATAATTGTTTAATTTTATAGATACGAGTACAATTACGCGATCCCTCGCGTAATTGTGAAATATGCCAAGTCCATAATATTCCATTACCATATTTACAATAAACTAAAAAATGAACTAGCTTTTACACGCGAGCGAATACACCGGCAAAAGCTAGTTAACTATAAAATTATATACACTGAGAATTAAATATTTTAATTAATCTTTAAAGTAATTTCATTTCACTTAACTAATAAACGCAATAGTAACTGTGGCGAATCACCTGCTAAATTGCGAAGACACGTATGTACATTCACTGACATGGTCAATGTATTCGACAATATTTTGAAAAGAAAGAATACCTCATAATTTTCTGAAGAATAATCTCTCTCCCATTTATCTCAGATTAAACATCATGCGGCTTTATATTTTCCACAGTACTTATTAAGCTTTCTGGTATTATTGAGCGAACTCAACCACTATAAAGGGTGAACAAGAACCTTTAATTTTAAGCGTTCAGACCCAGTTTACAATATAAAATGTGAACAAAACGCTAAAGTTATTATTATTATTTATTCATTTAAGATTTACATATAAACACATTTTATATTATAGTTACGAATGACATTAAGAAACCTAATTTGGTTTGTCCTAATGCCATTTCGTCGGTCATTGATCACAACAATATACTAATCGATGAAAAAAATGTTTAAAAATTATAACCTAACCTAACTGTTGATTTTTAACGTACTCCACTATTCCACCACTCTATAATTTTGTACAGATAATTTTATCACTGTTACAGTCAAAAGTTATACAGGCTTAAGTAACAGATAACTGCATCGTCTTAACAATGAATATCTGCCATTGAAATCTGATACTTCCCCAAAAAAGTATTTTTCTTATAAATAAAGTCTGTGACTTTGTAATTTTGTACTACTCTCACTATACGCTACTATTAACGGCAACGCTCGCACGCTTCAGTCATAAACAGCTGTTAATACATATCTACATATGAGTGAGTAAGTTCTAGTGAGAGAATGGTTGTTGAAAAAAGTGTGGAAGTTGAAAAAATCATCTAACAAAAGTTGTTATTTTTCACAAATTCCGAAAGAGTGCAATCATGGCTTTCGTCTATAAATCTCGGTTACTGTACCATTACCGTACAGTACCGCCCATGTCTCTCCGCTGCTGAATATAGACCACAGTCGGGCACTTCTGTGGAAGCACCGCTGCTGGTAAACACAGTCGTAACTGGAAACAGAGTTAAACAGATATCGAGCCACGTTGCTATTAAGACAAGAATTCAAGCCAGAGGTGGAATAATTTGAAAATGTTGGCGATGGTAATTATCGTGCAGTAGAAATCTATATAATAATATAAGACATGGTACCAGGTAATAATATAACAGAATATTAATAACTAAAAATCTTCACTGGCCTTTGTTTAAACTTTGAAATAGCTCAGAGCAATTTTTCACTTTGCGCAAACGCTCCCAATTAATCATGCTATTCGTTTCGTATTGTAAAAGTTGGAATTTGTCCCTTGCCATATTCATCATGCTTTGTATTCGAAAGCGAAAATTTTACATGACGTAATAAAGATGAAGTGTGTGACAAAAATATTTCGTTTTCAAACTATGTTATTGGTCGGTATTCGTGTTGTTTTTTAGGGAACACGACTGAGAACGAAAGTGTGATAAATGTTGCTGAAATGGCGTGATATTCCACTGTTATCATGTTAACAAAACTGATATAGAATTTCATGAACATTTTAAAACAAGATTTAAGTCCGAAATGTGAATATATTACATCTATACTTACTTCATTTATTTACTTACTAAGTAATACCCACAGTTTCGACATCAGCCTATTATAACATTCCACTGCAGGGCCTCCCTCATTAAATCACTAGATGATTTCGCTCCATAATAATTACCACGCGGGCCCAGTGTGGATCCAAACTTATATACTCCAAATTTTTTAATTCTCTTGTATGAGTTTCCTCGCGATGTTATCCTTCACCGCCGAGCTAGTTATAATTTTTAGTATCGCGAATGTCCATGAGCGATAGTATTCACTTATCATCAAGTGGACAGCCTACATGTATGCCAGTCTTTCTAAAAAAATCATCACACTACTGACAAGATTTTGGTAAGACTTTATGGTGGGAACTCGAGAAGTGAAGTGAAGAGAAGTGTTTTTGTTTGATTAGTTGTAAAAATTGTGTATTGTACGTTTTGTGGTTTAATAATGATAGTTAATTAAACTTCAAAGTTTTTCTTGTGCGTAACGTTTGTGATAACCATTATTTAGTAAGCATAGGACTGCGTTTTTTATACATCAAAGGAATCCTCTTCTGTCCTCAGTAAACCTAGTATCACTTCACTGACCTACTCAGACGGGATTGGACATCGACAGGATACGTTTTGGACTTTGAAATTGTGAATTACGAAGAATAATTTGACTCTGACAGAATGAACTAATGGCACCATTGCCATATATGAAAAGAAGAAAAAAGGTGTTGGTAATAATTATTTAGTAAAAACCTTTCAGAATACGTACCCTACCAACAGTAAAAGCCGCGCCAAAGTCAACCAAGTAGTTGCCGAGAATCGCGCCAACAAGAGACAGAAATGAAGTAGGGTTTATTGAGACTCGTTTATTGTCATAATCTTCAATGTATTAACATAAAATGCTTTTTGTTTTATGAAAGAACATTATTTAAATTCTACTTACAAACAACGTTATGTAAGAATACATTTTAACTAAGTATGTGACTCGACGTAAAACCTAATTATAATTTGAGAAGCTTTCTTAAGTTGTGTACATTATCATACACTTTCATCATACATTATGGTGTATAAAGGAGACTGGTAAATTAGACAGAATATTATAACGTAATTAAAAATATACAAGGTATAATTAAAAATATAAAATTTCTATTAACTCCTTCTATTAACAAGTTATGAGATAATTGTCTCACAATTTGTTATAGAAGAAACTTTGGTTGTTGGAAACTAATTAATATATTAGATTTGATAAAAAAATCACGAAAAGATCAGTGCATACGAGTAATAAGCTAACGCTAACCTTGCGTTACTTTGATTTACTTGCTTTTTTTATTACAGGAAAAGGCAGCAGACGAGCATACAGTCCACCCGGTGGTAAATGAATACTGTCGCACATAGACATCCACGGTACATGGGAACTTCAGTCTAGAATGACAAACGTTGGCACGCCCCATGGAGCCACCTTGGAGATTTGGACTTGGAAAAAGGATTGAGAAATTGGAGAGGAATAGGACAGAATGGACTCTGGCATATTATTAATCATTATAATCCTTAAGATGCATTAATTCGTTTTTTTTTATTAGACAATGATGTCAATTGACAATAATTGTAGAACAAGCACTAATCAATCTCCACTCCAGTCCGATTGCGAGAAACTGGAAAGTTGGTAAGCCGGGTGTAATGGCGGGCCTTGAGATAGCTCTAAATCCAACAGTGGGGAGACGTAAACTGAAGTGTTCTGACTTTTTTAATGCTAATTGTTGTCTGTACATTTTGATAATTTCTACTTGAATTATTGTTTTACTAGTTATGCCCGCGACCTCGTTCGCGTGTACTCGATAAAAAGTAACCTAAAATCTTCTCCTAGACCGAATATTCTCTCATTCATTGCGATAGATTACATTACAACTTGCCATTACACACGCTCTTGATCTGTTCACCCAACCACCACCGGTGAACTTCTTCAAGGCACCCCGTCGCGGCAGTCTATCTGACCGGAGGCCGGACTCTTAACAAAAAACAAAATAATGTTAGATATACATATTTGTAAAGATTGATGATCCTGAAAGTCAAGGAAATTTTCATTGGCAGGGTATGCAGACGTATACTATGTCTTCAAAAACCGTACTCTTACCTACTCAGATTATTTATTGGCAATAAGACCTTAAGTGAACGAAATCCGTATTGAGGATATTATGATTCAGATTTCAGAACCCATTTTTATCACAACGAAATATATTTTATTTTTCATTAGCTCCAATTTCTTTCTTCTTAGGATGCCATCTATGTCATTGACAATTGACGATTATTGGCAATTGGATCCTTGGACTCAAAGGCTCTGAAAAATTAACGGGTGTTTTTTCCATTTATTTTATTAGCGGATAATATTTTTATTGATAATTTAAATTCAAACCCTTTAATGATTTTTGGAATATTTCAAGAAGTGCTCCTATTACCTTTTAACCTTTCTTTGTTTTCTCTTCCTGCATCTTCCTTTAATTCAACAATAAGATTACATATTTCTGGATTCACAAACACTAGTTCAATTAATTAATCAATCGTTTTATGTCTAAGAAATTTATGTCGCACAAGAAATTGTGTATCCATTATCATGTATGTACATAGGTTGCATCATGTTTGCTGACCTGTTTAACTTACCTTAACTTAGTACCACAACTTAGTGCCACAATAGAATACATACACAGGCACTGCATACAAACTATACATAATGAACTTCATTTATTACACACTATAAATAACGGTATTTATATGTATATATCTTTAATGTGTAGATACATAGAGGAGGTAGAGGGGTGATAACCTATTCTAGATCTTTATTCGTGACTTCAAATCCTCACACATAACATTAAGTACGGATTTTTAAAATGACTACCAGCTAGGTCAAGAAAGACATACTGGAGAATGCGTATTCAACATTCTCTGCCCACATGGTGGATTATGATGCGAAACCACCTAATGATTTAGTAGGGGAGGGCTGTGCCCTGTAAGTTAATAGATTGGTCCCGATTGATAGATAAGTAAATAGATAAATATAATATTCTTTACGGCATCAAAACAAAAATTTAATATATAGTTAAAGAGAATTCAACCAACCATTCTTGCCGTTTTATAGCAATCTCTTCCACAATGTCAGTCCCTTCGTAGATATTGATATAAAAAAAATACAATGCCTTGCAGCGAGGTAATATAAATACCACATAATATAATTGGTACCACAAAATTCAAAATATATTACCATATTATATGCAATATATTATATTCCGTTACCAAAAAATTATGAAAAGTTTTTTAATGTTATTTTTAAAACCAAAAATATTGCCAATCTTGTTTATTTTTTATATTTAATATAAGCACGTATAAAAAAATATACATTCAATATCTGAAGTTCTAGAGCGCGCGTCACGAGCATTAAGAATTACTAGACTCCAGAATTACTAGCCCTCATATTAAGGCCTTAATATGAGGGGTCTAGTAAAGTGGTCGATGAGCGACGATTTCATACAAATCTCTTTACATCCAATCTTAGCTGACCTCATTCATGTCAATGGCCGAAATTCTTCCTGCTCGTGGCGCAATTTTCATGATTTTCCACTCTTCTCATTTAGACATTTAGAAATCATTTGAATTCTAGTTGTTCTCTCTGTTCGTTAGTTCGAGTATGCTACCGAAATGAGCCTTTTTCGAACAATAGGTACTCGTAACGATGTATCGTGACATTGGATCTAAGAGTACCCTCTTGAATATTTTTAACAACCGTACCTACGTGACTGCAACGAAGAGTGACAGTCGATTTGAATTCAGTTAAATCTGACTAAATAGTTTAATGGAATCGAATTACTTATACGGGATCGAATAGAATACTAATAAAAATTTAGGTCTAGTTGGGACGTAAATAAATAATACGTAATAATTTGCATAAAAAGTCGCTGGTATTATATGTACTCTTACTACACAGTTGCTCCTGTTTTAATTACGAAATAAAACGTCAAATAGAAAATAACATAGTGGACGGAGTATAATGCGCGTTACACACGATCCGATCTGATCACCCAATGACAGATACGGCGTCATACGAAAGAAAGGGAACGTGTGTAATAGTATCCTTATCTTACTTACGGCGCTATCTTTCTCATCGGTTGATCAGATCGGATCTTGTGTAACGCACGTTAGACTTTCTTTTATTAAAATTTCCCTACATGCCGTCGAGTTACAGATAATTGAAAATCTGTACTTAAATTTAAGAAACTCAGGGGTAGAATGACAACCTTACACCTTCACCTCGTTTAAATTACATTGTTATAAATGAATTCGAGGTAATCAACCACAACTCTATTACCGCTCTTCAAGAGTTTGAGATTGATAAAAAGATGGTCGTTTGACACACGGACTAAAGGACCCAAGTGAATGGTTTAAATTAATTTCATAATTTCATTAGTATGTAATGGAGAACCCTCATCAAACAACTGACAAAAACAAACATTCAAAAGCATATTTGCATAATTCATTACCAGTCTGAAATTTATCGATGCAATATCTCTAATGAGGCTATTGGACAATTAGGCCAATATTAGTTAGTTTAGACAAAAATTTTTAGGGTTAAGCGGCTACCACAAGCCCAGGAACTATACTGGCTCTAGAAGAGAGAACTCGCCCTCTTGGCTAGCGTGGCTTTACATCCTTTTAAGACTTTTAAGACCTTACATCCCTGAAAGGGCTGCTTGCATTGCATTGGTTTATTGGTTTATAAGTGATGGTTTATGAGCTCACTCTAATATATCGTTTGCATATATCAACTTTTATTGGATTTATTGAAATGTTTATGCCGTCATCATTTTGAAACTATTGAATCTCTGTGAACTTGACCGAGGTATATGCCACGAACTATATTAGTTGAACTATATATATTTACCTATATTCGAGTTATATATTCGTTTATAATTTCAATCCGTTGAGAAACCTAGAGTTTGTCTAGAACTTTCGATATATCCGATATACTTACTCGTATAGAGACTGTGTCCGGAATAAATCCGAAGCCTGACGCCATGTATTTTGATCATGATATCTATGTACATTAGGGTGTCCCTTATATGGGTGAAAAAAATTTTTTTTCGGATATCGAAATGCATACCCCCTAATTCTTTTTAAACTACCCAGACTTACTCAAATACAAAATTTTATCTTCCTACGTCAACATTAACCCGTGCCGACAGGGCTCTGAAGATTTTAAAAATTGCTGTTTTTAACCCTTTCCGTTATGTAGCAAAATCATCAATTGATTTATATCAATCAATATTTATATTTTATAGAAATAATAATCAAAAAGAAAGTTAGTAAATAAGTACTTATTTATTAAAAGAAGATAAAATTACAGATTAGCCAGGATATTTTCTTTTGAGGGTCTCTTTTTTACAGTCTGGATACAGATTTCTATGCTCTTGCACACAGCGTAGCAAAAATTTGTTTTTCTTCTTCCTTTGCAGTGATCAAACCATGAAAATCTTGCATAAGTTTTACAGCTCTTTCAGCTGTATCATTAACTGCCCTTAAAGAAATAACCTTTCTTTTTGCCCCTAAATAGGCAACATCTTCTTCCCACGTAGAAACGGGTTTCTGGAGGAAGTTCTCATAAATTTTTAATCGAGAAAATAAATTTGAGCTCTTGACAGATACAAAATCACTTAATAATTTTCCTGCAACAATAAATAAGGCAGTATTATTATCAGTTTAGTGAAAACAGTGTAAAAAATAATACTATGTATTCCCACTTACCATACAAATAATCAGACATACGAGTATGTTCTTTCGATGGAATGTATCTCTTCCCAGAATCATACAAATTCTCTCTTTGTAAGTTCATTACAATGTTTCCCTTGGTTTGTTCATCAAAGAGTGATAAAACGGCAATTTCTTCTGACAAGTACCAAAGATGTTGACTAAACTTGCTCAGGGCTGCTTTGGAGATCAATTTGTCAACAGTTTAATATTCCTTAAGCCTCTTTAAAAAACACAAATCTTGATTTGGTGTCTTCACCGCCAGACTACATCCAAGCCATGGTTTCACATATATAACCGCAATGAATAAACAAACGTCTTGAAGTGCTCGTTTATCCTTGTCGCTAATTTTGTGCTGGGATTGCAACAAACATATTTTTAAAGAGTAAATAGCTCTAGCCATCCACCTTGCTTGATGCATCGCTCCAGGAGGTCTGATTTTAATTTTTTTCTAATTATCTCCTCCTAATAAAATAATAGATAGTTCAATCAGTTCCCGATAATCGTCACGTACAATGGATTTTTGCAGTTCTTGATTATAAAATGTCAACAATTCTTCTATTGTTGTATTACAAAAATGTTGTGTGACGATATCGGTGTATGTTTCAATAGGAGCAGGATTAATAGTTTTCCAGTTGTCTCTAAACTTTTTGAACATCGGGATATCAGGGCTACTTGTGATTTGGTGGATTTTTGTTTCGAACACACATTTTAAAACTAGTTCGTAAACGTGATGGCGGCAAGCAAAGAGTACTAATTTCCTGTCTAATTTTTGTTCCAAAAGCTCCTTTCAATCGCGTTGAATGGACGATTTGTTTATCGGGAAATCATCACAGCTAAGATCTAGTGCTTCTACTACAGCCTGAAGTATATAGACAGAACCCCTTATGCTTAATTGACATCTATCTAAAGCTACAACTAACTTAGGCGTGATAAAGTCTTTCCTTCCTCTTTTTGTAGTAGTTCCAGAACTTACCGTTTGAGATGTCGATGGCAAGGGTTCCTCAAGGCTTTCATCAGAGCTGGTAGGTTGATCGTGATGTCCTTGCGTTTGTATAAAATCTTGTGTAGTAAGAGATAATGATAAACTCTGGAACACATTTGCTCATGTCTTTTTTTCTCTTCTTTTAATTTTCTCTGTCTTGCCCTTTCTTCTTTCACGGCTAACTTTTTGTCTACACCCGCTAAACATCCTGGACGCCCTGGTTCTCTTTGTTTTTGTAAAAAGATTTTATCTTCCTCTATTTTCATCCGTTCCAAAGCATCGGCGTGTGCTATATCGAATGAATTATCTAAATTGTTTTGAAAGTCCTCCTCACGGCGCTCGTAAACATCTTGTGTTTTTTTGGAATTTTTTTGCAACTCTCTCCAAGCATGGTGAAGATCCACAAGTTTTTTTACACAGTTAGGTACAGCTCTGGTAGGGATTCTAGCTTTTTCCCAAAATATAATACACTCTCGAATGACGAGATTTGCGCTTTCACTAACAGTCAATTTAACTTCGCGAATGTTAAAAAAAAGTACTGCAAGAACTTGACGTTTAGACGGTAACTTTGCGCCTGTTATTTGATAATTTACCTCACCAACTAAGAAGATACTTTTTTTATTACTTCTTAATTCCACTGCCATCTTCTAAATGTAAAACAATGCGTGTTAATCACGAGAATAACTGAGAACAAATGACAAATACTTTCTGCTGACAAATGCTGCTACTTTCGCGCAACTTGTATGAACATGATTCGATGCAAGTCGGCACGGGTTATCGTACTCCAAATAAGGTTAAAATTTATTTCCGAGTGTTTTAAGAGCAAATGAACAAAACTAAGACCTATGCGTTAGAAAATAAAAACTTTGAAAAATAAGGGACACCCTAATGTACATATACATATCTATATACAATATTCATATAAGTACTTATTTTTATGTAAATTTGTAAATTTTTTAGGTTATGTTTTTAGTAAATTTTGTATAGAAACATTGAAAATTCGAAAAAATCATATTTTTGCAAATAAAAGATTCCATCGTTACACATCCTGTATAGATATGTATAAACTCTTGAATTGAGGGTACTTTTGGAGTCTGTTGTAGTGATGTTTCTCTGAAATTGGAAGCAATAGGTAGAAAGATTTCTTCGAACACTTCCTAAAAAGAGTGGTTAACGTTTTAGACGTGCCAGTTACTGCTTTTCACTGCAAACATTTCGCTTTGCTTTTGTATTTAATAACTAAATGTTACCGCCTTCATACCGGACCATTTTTCCTCCTTTGTGTGACATAAAATCCTTCAGGGACATTGAAAATTAAAGCAGCCGTTTACGCGTATCATTTTTATATTTTCACTCTATTCAAACATTGATTTTTCTTGCCACAATGGCTTATGGTCGTTTATGGGCCATAATATGGGTAATTTACCTCCGATATTAGGTGTTTCAAACATTACAGCAAGCAATAACAATATTATTACTTTTCAGTAATAATAATGCAATTAACATTGCGTGTTCGATCATTTTGCGAAATAGAGGATTTTCTGATGCGTTCGCTTGACAAGTAAAAGATTAGAAGATTTTAACAAAGCTTTTGTATAAAGCGTTAGCAACTTTTTATTCAATAAAATACCAATTCTTTTCTATTTTGTTATTCATGCGCCATTTATGTGGGGTAGCTATTTATATCAATTATTGGAGTCATGCATTGATAACAATACGCAACAATACGTAACAATACGTAGTCGTGGGTATTCATGACCTCTCGGAGTGTTTCGGCTCACTTAATCCGGCTCCGCTTGCGGATCCGGACTCCTCTTAACGATTCCTTGACTCCTTTGATTCGCCTACTTATATTTTATAAGAGCCTGAGAGGGACTCATTCGCTTTGCATCATGTTCGTGCATGTAACTCAGCAATCCAAAAATGTAAGGAATAAATAACTTCTCGGAGTCGATAACAGTTAGCCGGAATCATTAAGAGTTTCGGCTTCGCTCGCGGTTTCGAATCTTTTGATTCATTGAATCCGGAGTTACCCATCCCTAAACAATACTACGCAGCTGCAGGTAATGGAAGTCATACAATGTAGCAATAATAATCGTTATCCACGTCACCTTATCAAATAATATTTGTCCATGGATTTACAACTTTATTATGTAATTGTTTATATTTTTTGTAGTAGAAGGGTACACTGACGAGTGGCCCGCCCACACCACTGGATCCTGTATATTCACAGCTTTCTTGAAGGGCCCCATGACGTAGCTCCGTGGAAAAACCTTAGCTGGCTAATATAAGATTTTTAACCTTTTGTTTTCGTGGTTAAACATAATAATTGTTATATAAACGAGTTACTCACGATTTATTATCTATTTATTGTAGCCGATATTTCGGTTCAGTTACGTGAACCTCGGTCGCGGCGAGACTGCGGAGGCGGGTGAAGGGACAACTTCATCGTAGACAGCAACCGTCAAACCACAACGTTTTTGAGTCATGCAAGGAATTTAATCAACAAAAGCAAGTCAGTGTGTGCAGGTGAATCAAAAACGAACACGACGGAGGGTAGGTCGATTTGTCTGTCAATAGCAACAACACCTTCACTTAGCTTGCTAGTCCAGTACTAAACTGGTCTAAAGCACATTTTTTTCAAAATAGGCTATTTGTTATTTTCTATTTCTGCTATAACAATTTTCTAGAAAACATTTTCTTATTTATGCATGTTTTAATCGAATAAAAACAATTGTAAACAAAGAATGAATTTTATACTGTCAATATTGAACATACTAGATGTATCACTAACAATCGTGGCTAATTTGTTGGCCAATTTCGAAGTTTTCTTAGTGTGATGTATACACGTGGATCTAACGTCCATTTTAAATGTAAATGTATCGCTGGATATACTTATTTTGATCAACGTCTGTCTGTTTTTTCGAACTTATAGTTGAAAATACTGGTACGATTTTGTTGCGATTTTCGTTAATTGGAACCCTGGCTCATATCGTTGAGTTTCCATTTACGTAAATTTTATTAAATTATATTAGTTCGGCAGTAAACGAAAACCTCACAAGTAAATCCGCATGTTCAAGAATGAAATAAATTTGATCACAAATCCACATCGAGATCGTGTGGATTGTAAGTATTATGACCCGAAATCACCTCGTAATTATAAGAGGATCATACATATCCTAGATAACGTTACAGGTTGCAATGTAGGCGCCACAAAAGAAGTCGCGTAGGCGCAGCGCTGTAATGGCCGACGTATTGTTTCGAGCCTATAGGTTTCAATTTAGCCTATCAAATTATGTATTTTTATTTACACCTATAAATAAAGATGTGTCTAATATAGGAAGTAAATTATAATCGGGTATAATAATATTTATTTTGAAGAATGGCCGTTATTTACTCATATTTAGTTCCCTTAAATTACGCGGGACTTCTTTGGTGACGAGCACTGTATAAATGAGCATTGAATGCTAATGCAGCGTTAAATAATCTTAAGAATCTTAACCTCAGCCGTTCTAGACTCGAGTTTTTAATCTTAGGGGTTTATGACCATTAAACTTTGGACTATAACGCTCACGAGCGTTTTAAGCAGAAAATTAAAGGTTTGTTAGTTGCTCACTTATTTTGTTTGCTCACTCAGCGCTTATTTTTACAACAATATTTTACAGTTCTGTATTACAGGAAAATATTACCTAATTTCCCGTGTAAAACCGGTTTTACCCGAGTATAGTCCGTACCGTATGAGAGTAACATAACCCCGAGTCGAAGTTAATTACCGTACAAATTAGTTTCGTCACATATAATTACGAAAGTTTAACACTGCTTTAGTATTTCGTCTCACAAACCCTCATTAACATTACCGGCCCTGTATGTAAACATACAAGTTTATATATTATCTATTCGTACCTTGAGTCAGAAATGTTAAAGCGGCTGCTACAAGCCCTGAAGAACTACACCGCCTCGAAAAGAGTAGACTCGCCAAACCGCTCGGCCAGCGTGGCGTGTAAGGCCATACGACCCTCGCGCTCAAGACAATGTGCATGATGAGGCCAATGTGCAGTGGTGGATGTAAAATAGGGACTAGTTACGGATTAACAAAAATATTATTGGAGAAAACTCTGATTCCATTAAATAAGCCACAACTAACACGGAAAAGTGGCATTTAACCTTGATCTGAGTAAAGAGTTACCATACCATCAGTCTGTGTCTCTTCATTGGTGGATACAGACCTCTCCCAAAGACTACCACCACGCTCGGCCTTCTGTTCTTCTCTTGCAGCCACTACTGGTGGCTTTCATCAGGCTATCAGTCGTCCACCCGGCCGGAGTGCGTCCAACAGTAGTTTTCCCGGGGCGTGGTCTCCCTCATCGTTTGTCGGTCCTGCGGCATATGTGGCCTACCCACTGCCACTTCATCTGAAGGGTGACAGGAGTGAAGGGTTACAAATGGCTAATGTGGTTTGTGTTTTTTTTTTTATAAAAATCCATTAATCTATATAAGGTTATACAAAAATAGTGGGAAATATTTTAATATATCAATCACTACACTAAAACTATTATATGTAATTGAAAATTAATATGTATTTCATGACGGATTTTTGACCTTTACGTAGTTCATATCTACGAGTACTTAAGTGCACGTAGTAAATTGAACTTTTAATTATTTGGTAGTTTCATTTTAATTCTAATTTTTCATGACCCTTTTATTTGTACTATTATAACATTAATGTAATTTTTTATATATTTTTTTACAAATACTGTCCCTATAACCCATTGAGTGACATACTATAATATTTCACACTACTTTTCTAGGACCAGGCTACTGTTTTGTATATAAAAGCCTTATTTTTAAAAAGAAAATTGATCAAAATTTTTACAAAATTGGTCATACCACTGCCTAAGCCTGATAATAATTATATTAATTTTATTGAAAACAATTTTAACGACTATTTTTCACTTATTTTTTTGAATAATGTTTTTGATTTGCTTTGTATCAAATTATTTCTAGAAAGTAGTGGTTGTCGTCAGAAATTTAATAAAATAGAAAAAAGTAATTACTTTTTCACATTTCCAGGATGCGAACTCTTTTAATTAACATTTATTCGAAAGCATATAATTTTAATTAGGAAGACTTTTATTACTATGAATGGATAAAAAATAATTGCGTTTACATTGTTTCCCAAAAAAAAGAGGTAATTAATAACTTTTTATTATAGGTACTGCTTACGGTTAAATATCACCTTCCCCGGTGATAAAATGCAGATGTGTCCTTTTGTCCTATAAAAAGGTTTGTATGGTGCGATTTATTATAATTGTTTTCCACTTGACCAACTTATAATGAAATTACGTTGGAACTTCTAAAACGGGATGTTTAAAAATAAACTTTATGGAATATTTTTATGAATCTAAATCACAGTTTTCAAAGGTTACCTTACTATTTTTTTAAATATCTTGATGGATACCGTGGATTCTATACTCCTCATATGAGAGCCAGTTTCCTTATCATATTAAAAGTTACTATTACTGAAACTAATGTAGATTAAGCAATTAAGTGTAGGATGCCGCAGATTGAGCGCCGGATTTAAATTTCGTGCCATTTTTTTGTTTTGCCTAAGACAACTCTGGTTTGTTTATAGATGTCACATATGACAGTTGCAATTAGTCAACACGGAACGCTACATGAAAGAGCAACGCAGTATGAATTTTAGAGCAGTATGAAGTGGACCGTCATTTTGGCGAAAAAATCATCCTTAGTGATGAGGCCCATTTCCACCTTGACGGATACGTTAATAAGCAAAATTGTCATATCTGGGGCTTGGAGAATCCTCATGAGATTCATGAAAAACGGATGCATCCTCAAAGAGTTACAGTAGTGCAGCTTTTGGTTCGGCAGGATCATGGAGCCATTTTTTCGGTATCGATATTTAAGTAGGCATAGAGAGGTATCGGAACATGCTACAGGAGATTTTATTGGCACCAATTGGAAGATATAGATATGGATCAACTGTGGATCCAACAGGACTGTGCCACATGTCACACAGCCGGAGAAACAATGACTTTATTATTTTTCTGATTATTTTTTCTCAGTCGATTTAATGATCAACTTCACCAAAATTAAAAAAAAAATGATTGTTTCCCTTCTATTTTCTGCTCTGTGGCAAGTATGACGTGTCTATATTGAGTAAATGAGTTCTCGAGTGGAGGCCAGGTATCGGGAAACAGTAGTGTGGATGCGCCCCGGCCACGTAAGACAACGACCACTTGAACAAGTACGTCGATGGTGGCTACATGAGAAGAGCTAATGTTCGTGTGCGGTGGCAAGTCTTAAGAGAGGCCTATATCCAGGAGTAGAAAGACATAAGTTGATGGTATGGTATCGTGCAATGCAATGCAATCAGCCTTTCCAGAATCCACTGCAGGACATGGGTCTCCTCATGCACATTGCCTTGTCGATAAGGTATATATGGCCTCAACTCATATGTCCCTCATATTCCTTAACTCTTATATCCACTATGGTATGGTATTACACGATAATTGGTTGTGCACCAATTATTGTCTCCCAAACGGTTGTACAGTTTAATGGCATAAGGACTCCGAAATTAGTGACATAATAACAAAATAAACATTGTAAAAATAACTATTTATACTCTGAATATCCTGGCCTTATCAAAGGGAGATCTTGGAATTTGTTTACGTATGTTTACATGTTTTACTTCGTTTGAAATCGATTCTAGAAATAAAAATAACCAATACTTAACATACGATAAACATATGCTCGTTGTTAGACGAATCGTTTGTTTCTTTTAGATAGTGGATAGGAATTTTCTGAAGATTTCTTTGGAACTAGTACCACACCATCAGTCTCTGGATCAGCCGCTGGATATAGGTCCCTCCCAAAGCTCGCCATCACACACTACCTGTATCTTCGATTCTTCTCGTCCAATCACCACCGGCGAACTTCTTCAAGTCTTCGGTACAAGTGGCCGGAGGGCGTCTCACACTGTGCTTCCCGGTACGTGGCCTCCGTTCGAGGACTCGTCAACCCAATTGATTCGATAATCCTGCGGCAAATATGACCTGCCCATTGCCACTTCAGCATGCTGATTCCATGAGCCATGTCGGTCACTTTAGTTCCTTGGCGAATTTCCGAGAATAACTCTCTCCATAGCTAGCTGAGCGACTTTGGACTTGTGGATCGAGCCCACCGCCAGAGGACACGTTTCTGCACCGTACGTCATAACTGGTAAGACGCACTGATTAATATTTCTCCGAATAGCGTACTACGCGAACAAAATCGGACACACAGCTGGTATAAAATATAATACTCATGAGACGCAATTGTTGAATCAAACCAAGACAAATCCTGCTTTGATTCAATATATATTAATAAGATCCACAAATGTTATAGGTTGAAAGCAAATACAAAGATGTTATATTTCTGTGAAATATTTATTGGAAGAAGTGGAAGAAGTATTCGCCAATTATCTACTTTATAATATGCTAAAGCGCGAGCCACGAATATATGAATATAATATGGGGGGTCTAGTAAAGTGGTCCGTGATCGACAATGTCTTATATGTCTTTTCCGTCCAGTCCTGACGAATCTCATGTTAATGACCAAAATCCTTCGTGCTCGTGGCGCGCGCTTTCCACCTATTATCGTTTTCCTTATATAAATATATATTACAATTCACAATTACAGCAGATATCTATATAGATATCTGCTGTAATTGTGAATTGTAATTGTGATCTACATTTTCAAAAAAATATTTTATTTTAAATTTAATATTCATGTTCAAAGTTGTACAGCACTATATATAAATATTTTGATTGAGCTTTATATATAATTATATGTTTAAACTTACTACCAATAAACGACATCTTCTTCGGTATAAAAGTAATGATATTTTAAATTAAGTTCAATATCGACATGTGTAGAGAACAAATTTAGCAATATTTTATATTGTAAATTGGGTTTGAACGCGTAAAATTAAAGGCTTTTATTCATCTTTAATTTGTATTCGACGTTTCGGCATGGATTACACCAACTCGTGACACGGTTGGTGTAACCCGAGTCGAAACGTCGAATAGAAATACAAGGTAAACAAAAACCTTTTAAAACCTTATTAACTTTACAATATAAAATGTGTATAAAACGGGAAAAATTAAAAAGTTAATTTTAGCGATATTTTTTTAACAAGCATCCAAGAATTGTAAAACCGTGGAATTTATTTGTATTTGTATTGATTAAATAAAGACATTTTGCAGGCGTATTATATCTTTCCTCCTAACACTGGATCTCTCATTATAATTATAAAATGTTTCTTTATGTCTTCGATTCTTTATCAAAATCATTCTATTTACAAAATATAGACCTTTTTGGCGGCAACTTGAGAAGTGAAGTTGAGATTTTGTTTGCTTAATTGTAAAAAATGTGTACTATACGTTTTGTGTTTCTATAATGATAGTTTATTAAACTTCTAAGTGTTTTTTGTGCGTAATGTTTTTGATAATGATAATCAAATAAAAGCATAGGAGTGCATTTTTCATGTGCTTCCAAGGAGTCTTCTTCTGTCCGCAGTAAACCTACTATCAGTTTACTGAGCGGCTCCTAACTTCCTTCGACAGAACTGGACATTGACAGGAACGTTTTAGACTTTGTAATTGTTAATTATCAAAAAAATGTTTCGGATAAAATCTAGTTACAAGCGGGTAAAGTTATAGGTACTTAACTATTATGTTTGATATATTTGTCCTCCATAACTATGAAACATACGGCTGACATCAACCTTTAACATCCCACTGCAGGTCAAAGGTTTGTTGCCCCTTAATGAGTTACAGGCAGTTTCGGGCCATAATTCACCACGCAGGCCCAGTCTGATTGTTATCCACCGTCGATTATAGAAATGTATTCCTATGTCCATGGTACCCAATTAGATTTTCTGAAATTGAAACGCACAAAGTATCATGCTATAGTTATTTTACAATTCATTAGTTACAGACTTGTATGAAATCTATCATGTTTCATCTCTGTTAGCCTAGCTAGCCTAGTTTCTTAACGATGTACTAAGGCAACTGCCAAAATAATTTGAACAAATATATATAATTACTTATATAACTTGTGAACCTTAACCGGATACCAGTGACATATTCATGTGATTGTAATAAAATTTTATATTAAGAATATTATTTTGTTTAAAAACATCGTGGTATTTTTAAAGAAAAAAAATTCGCCCTAAAAGGTATAAATAATGTCAGTGGGAACTATACTTCCTTTGTCTGTTTGCGTAGTTTTAAAGTGTGAATAATATTGCCCTTGTGATAAAAGGAAAATGATAAATAAATAAAAAAAATGCAATAATATTTTTTTTTGTTAGAACATGGCCGAATATCAGATAATGTAAGTGGGCCAGGTCCCGCCTTTCCAGATTCTTCAATTCAAGATTCCTCAACAGTACCTAATCGACAGGGCAAAATATCAGATAATTGAACTGATACTCCTGGATCCGTTTGATCTTGAACATCATTCAAAACTTGTTCTATATCTGCAGCGGACTGGTAAACTTTCAGAATTCTATCCAGAGTTTTGTTTATGTCTGGTTCTTGATGGCCTTCAGATACAATTCCTTCGGCTTCATCATCATTCATATCTTCACCTGATAAGTCATACACGTAGTGGCCGATGATGAAAATAATTAAAAACGTGCATTTTATTTCATTTGCACAACTATATCAGTACAAAATACTTATTACAACAAAATGTAAATGTAAATTGTTTAGTAGTAACCGGACAATGGGTAGTATCTATCCCACCATCTTTATTATTAGAATTTTGTAGTCGAAAATGTTATTCAGTTGAAAAAAACTGTGCTTTTCATATGAACAAACATATGAAAATTATATGCAAAGCCAATATAACAAACGAATAAATATAAACGAAATAATGAAATTTGCGAGACGCTAATCTTGCAGAAAACCCTCAAATTACGTCCCAACTTTTATATACTTTGAAGCGTTATGACCGTTCGGCAATAAATGCCAAATGAATACTAAGATCCATTTCACGCAAACAATGTTTGTACTACAGACAATAACATTATAATATTCCAAATTTTGACATATTATGTGAAGAAAAATGTAAAACTAAGTGGGAAGTGTATCACCCAACATTTAGTTGGTGAGACCTTAAGCCAGTACTTGACAAAATGTCTCTCCACTTCATTTCGGACCTTGCCGCCTCTTAATTACGACAACCAATAGGAAAAAGGTTGTGGAAATAGAAGGTTAATGTAAAGTAAATAAAATGTTCTGCTGTATGGTAAATTGAACGGTCCATGTTGGAAGGAATTTCCATAGAAATTGGTATTGTAGTAGTAGCTGGGTCGACAGAAGAGCAACACGAAATCGTTTAACTTTATGAGAATGGGAAGGGGCTACACACACTTCATACTTTTATGCTTAGTTTTGCTCTGCTCTGTATAGAGGCGATCTCTTCCCGCGGGTGTTGTAAAAGGCGGCTAAGGGATAACAGAGCCGCTGCCACAAGCCCCGAGGAACTACACCACTTGTAAAACAGTGGACTCGCTAAACCACTTGTCCAGAATGGCATTTACCATAAGGCCCATTTAAGGCCTATGATGTCCACGTGGAGGCACGTGTGACAGTATACGTGGTGTCGCAGTTGGTCAAGGAAAATGAAGCCCTTCTTTCTGTAAGAAAAAATAACTTTTAATTCATAATTAATGATATATATAAACATAATCAATTGTTAGAGTTTTTTTTTTACAACTATCTTAATCAAATGTGTGTAGAGACTTTTATCCCGTGTTTATATTGTTGTTTCAAGTAAAATAAAATAAAATTATCTTAAAAAAATGTTATATATTAAAAACATAATTAGAACCAATAAGTAAGGGGGGCTTAATTTGTTTTTCACCTTTTCAGGGGGTCGTGACCCTAAAAGAGTTTAGAAACAAGGGCATCTATTCTCGACTCTCATACGTGAATTCGCGAATTCAAATCCTCGGCCAGTACCACTGAGTTTGTTGAAACTACGGAAATTTTTATATGTCATTATAAGAAGATTTTATGTGTGTCTTTGAATGTTGGAATAAAGTTATGTCTATTGTCTATCTATAAAATACATATATGCTATATCGTTATTCATTTGTATTGTTATACAAGTGAATAACATATAAGTTCTGACAAGACCACCACGTTTATTTGAGCGAATTAACTCTTTGCCGTCTATTTGCAGACATAAAACTTAAATTTAACTTTATGCTAAACTTAGACGGTTTGATAGCAGGTGTCTCAAAGTTAATATTGATTACATTCGTTTATGTGTGATGAGGCAAAGGCAAGTTTTGTGGTTAAGCCTTAAACTTCCACCAGCGTTAATTAATATTTGTTTCTCTGACGATAACTTAATAGGTATCGTAGAGGTAAATTTAATTTTAAAGGTAAACAAAAAACTTTACTTCACGCGCTCAGACCCGATTTGCAATATTAAATGTGTACAAAACTCGTAAGTTTTAAAAGTTTACATATCGCTGAAAATCATCGCTTAACTGCAGTTCATTTGAATTGACTTTTTTGACATTTCTTTAATAAACACTGAAGTTTTCAAAAATCACATTGAACTTCTTCTTAGAATTATTTACATTTTGCCATATGCCATATGCCAGTTCTAACATACTCCAAATTTTAAAATCTACGACAACTACAAATGAATGGAGGAAGTACATATGAGTGTTACAACAATTATCTATTAAAAAGACAACAACTAATTAAAAAATCGAATTAAGCGATTATTTTCTATTTATAATAGGAAATATTATAAATAGTTAATTACACAATCTTTAAATTTATTTATTTTGACATATCGTCAACATTATACAGTGACACAGGACACAGATATATTAAATTTAAGTATTAGACTTTATATAACGCTATTAGATATACGTAGGTATAGTATTGACAAATTAACTGTGCTTGTTTTTTATAGTGAAGTAGGCGGACGAGCAAGCGGTGCCACGTGATGGTAAGTGTTACCGCCGCCCATGGACACCTACATCACCAGGGGGTATGCGGGTGCGCCGTCGACCTTGTAAAATCCTATTCACATCTTTCTTGAAGAACCCCATATACAATATGGGATTCTTCAAGAAAGATGTGAATGTAACTACAATGTAAAGTACAGTTTAATGGACGGGTCGTTCCACAGCCTACGGGTTCGCGGTAGAAAATAATTTTTGGACCGAACAGTGCGCGACACCTCCGTATCGAGGAAATGCGGATGGACCGCACTTCTGTGACGGGACGGTGCGGTTGTAGAAACCCGAGGTGGGAATTATATTGAACAGTTCTTCAGAGCATTCTCCATTGTACGGGCGGTAGTACACAGAGAGACGCAACGTCTCTACGATAATAATTTATTTAAAAAAATGTATTTATAAATACAAAGAAAGAGTGAATTAATCTATTTCTAGCAACCTGGATATTTTATACTTAAACACTGGATGGATATAATATGTGCTCACTGGCCTATTCACTGGTTCTATTTATTCACTTTAAATACATTATTTTTACTTTGACACATTTATAAATACTACTTAGAACCTAATTCAATAAAAGACCGAACGTATTGAAAGCTCTGTAAAAGATTTCGAACTGAACTGGTAATAAAGGATTTGCAACTTAAGTATTCAAAGATGAATCTCGTTTCAGAATGAAAGACTGAATTGAAGATTAAATCCTTGATTCAAGTTTCGTCATACATACATAAGTATCTTAAGATTTATAAATGATTTTGAGATATAAAATTATGTACAAGTAAGTATTTGTACGGATATAAAGATTGCAAATAGATAGGTATGTATTTTAGACATTTTTCTCTCTTCTTCAGTGGCCTGAAGTAGAATTTTTTTAAATATAGTTTGACATGTAGTTACTTGATAAATTACGTTATTATATTTATACATAGTTCGAAGATATCTACATTTTACTTTTCATATCTAGGTATATGTTTTGTTAGTATTATTATACTATTATAAATATATATATCGTCCCTGTAGAGCGAAAAGGCATTAAATAACAAAATCCCAGTTTAGAGTTATGGACGTTTATACTTAAAAAAAATAAAAAAAAAACAATAAATACCAATATAACTTTTTTCAAAAAACTTTAAAACATAATCGGATGGTATTACTGGGATCTTTTCTAGAGTACTAAAAATGTTTCCATGCAGTTAGTGACTATTTCAAAATGATTGTGATTTTATTATAAAAACTAATGCGTTTTAGTGATAATTTAACTATTATTTGTGTAGAGAATTCTTAAAAAAAATTAAGAAAAATAATATTGAACACGTTTAGCACTCCGTATAAATTTAATGCAACAAACAAAATTACCATTATTTATTTTAAAAAGGGAATAACAATTAAATGACCAACGATTGAAAAATAATTAGTTAAAAAATATGCAATATAAGACTAAAAATGAACAAAAGTATCTATGGGGTCATCCATAAATTACGTCACACATTAAGGGGGAGGAGAGGGAGTCAATAAAGTGTGACATCGTGTGACAACGGGGGGGGGGGGGGACGAGTCATAAGCTTCGTGACGTCACATGTATAAATCTTCAACTAAACTTCAAGTATTAAAACTAAACTTCAACTCTAACGAAAAGCTTTAAAATATTACGAACTCTATCAATATTATTATAAGGTTGTTTTAATTTAATAATTTCTAAATTTAATATTGCAAAATATGTGACGTCACACCAGGGGGGGGGGTCACACAAATGTGACCACCTGTGACAAGGACGGGGGAGGGGACTCCAAAAATCATGAAAGTTGTGTGACGTCATTTATGGATGGCTCCTATTCTGAATAGTAATTTAGAAAACATACTATGAGCGAGTCTAAGCCAATTAAAGAAAACATTCTCAAAACAAAACATGAAAAAAAGAATTAAAAACATAATAAAAAATAATCTAATAAAGATTAAAATTAACAATTATTAATCTCAACAATCATTCTCAACGTCACTGTTTGAAACATCCGGTTCGCACAGACGGACGGTCAATTGCTTCCTTGCTGCTGAACAATGAATGGTAGCATGTTCTTCAAATATAATACGTAATGTTGCACATGTTGCGTTATCAAGTCCTTCTTTTTTGCTTCAGAAATCGGTAAAAGAAGTAGCAGAGTAGGCTCTTCGGAATATTTTTTTAGTTGAGCGAAGAGGTCGTCTCTGTTTTCTCTGGTCGGTCTCGTCGAGTTTTTGTTTTGTTTCCCGTACGAGGAACACTGGGCTCAACATTCTTGAAAACTTTTATTTCAGAATACAAACCCTTGTAATCATACCGAAACTTTGCTACTCCCGGATTGTTTCTTTCGAATCGTAAACATTTTATTTTCAGCCAGTTCACCTTGTTACCGTCTTCATATATGGTATAGATGTGGGTAGTTCATACAAATGTTTAATCTATATACCTTCTGAAAATAAATGCCAGTCTCGTAATGTGAGTTTCATTGTCCACAACCTTGTGCAATTTAATTAGATACACACCATATTGGCGACGAGACCCGTTAATAACGCGTGTGTTATGCATTATTTACGTTACGATAATGTCGCATAATAAAGAATTTATGCCGGGCTTAAGTGGATTACGTGAATTCAAGTTACACGTTGATCGGTGGTCGGCGTACGTAAGCAGATTGAAGGCGTGGTTTCAAATTCAAGATATCAAGCCTTCGGAATTCTCGATATATTTGATAGCTCTTGTCGGCACGGAGCCCTTAGAGTTGATAATCGACTTATGTTATCCTGATGATCAGGAAAAAGTGACTTCATCATACAAAGCATACATACAAAAAAAAACCTTGACAAGAAAACGCATGCTCTCTATAACACACAGTCCCAGACACACTGACTACTTGCCAGTTGCATTTAGTTGTGCAAATAATAACTAAGTGGCGTTCTGAATCTAGGTATCTAACAAAATGAGTTTACTTAAATCGCGAAACAAAATCATTAAAGACGCTTAGTGTTTCAATTTTGTAATTCAATCGTAGAGAAAAAATACTTTAAATATATTTTATTTTAGACGCAGTGATATATTTGTGGTTGATATCATTCTAAAAGTACTCAAAATATATTAGTTAATTTTCACTTTGATAAATTTGTAAGTAGGTTGATCACTAAAGTTACTTGGTGATTTTTCGCATGAAGCATTCGTTTTGAAAGTCTCAGTGAATTATTGTTTTTAAATAACTAAAGTATTTTATACATTGACCTACAAGAACGAATAAAATAAAAACTAATTAAAATATTTTTACTTCATTTTTTTTATCTCGAAAACTATGTGCATTTTTAAAATGAGAGTATGACCAACAATTAGAGAAAAAAGCTGATTAATGTACGCTCAAAAAAACGTTCTCGGCTAAAGTGTCACTTATTTCCGTACTTATTCAGTATTTTTCGTACACACTACGCCTGCCTTTCTGTCTTGACCTAAATGTTACTTTCCCATGTCTGCTGGAAGAAAACTCCACAGGAGATACACTAGCTTTTTGTACAACTTTTCTTCTTCCTTTTTTGTTTATTTCATGTTATGTGTGAACAATAATTATTGTGTGACAGTATTACTATTATAAAAATTTTACTCAATTTATAGGTAAAGAGCATTGATATTTTAAGCAAGATGTTACGTTCAATACTTTATGGATTCCTAAATTTAATTATTTAATTAAATTATTTCCTAAATTTTAATGTGAAATTTAGTTCCTAAATTGACCACCGGCAAAGTTACGTGTATAGGTTTATAGTATAGACCTACACACGTAACTTTGCCGTATATCATATTTTCAAGATTCCATACCATCATATTTTCAAGTGTTTAGTTTTTTATGCTCTTTCTATAAATATCTTTATCTGGTTATGTAAATCTTGCCTTTCACATTAAAAATATAAAGTGTTGTACCTGAGTTTGGACGTTTATTGAGAGGAGGCCCGAGTGTTTAGGTACATTAGTTAGCTATCACTTTAGTTTTATTCCTAATTAGGAACTAACCTTACCAATTAGGAACTAAAATTATGTTCAGTTATTTATATAATATATTGACTACAATAGATAAGCAGTAGGTGTGTGTGTGTGTGTGTGTGTGAGTATGTGTATGTTTGATCGACGGAAATAGTTTGTGTGTGAGTCCACTTAACACACGCGAGAGTGTGTGTGCATGTAATATGAATGTGTAATGTTGTGCGTTTTTGTTTGCCTTTTGTATTATGATAGTTAATTGAGCATGAATTAGAACCGCTTTCTTGTATCACTAAACTAAGTATCATCTTTTTCTATCACTAGTCTAACATATGAAATATGAATATTAACACTACAAACTGAACTCAGAAATACCTTTGGACAAACAGCGAACACCTGTGTCATGTGACTCATTAATAGACCCTCGCCGGAAAGATGGAGTCCTTACGGAAGGGTCCCACACATACACACTATATACATTGTACAACGGTATCCATTAAGACGAGTGCTATCTTAATTCTCCGACACAAAGGATCCGTGTTAAACACATTACGATTACCAGTCAATATGTTCTTGATATGCCATGTCGTTGTTTGACTTTAGGTTTTCCAGTAAAGACGAACTGTGTGGGATTTAACTACATTTACGTATAGTAAGCTGACCTCGGTACCTACCTACCTTTGTTCTCATAGTCTCCCTTTGAAACACTGTAATTATGAAGTTGATTGGTAAAATTTATCAACACATTACCGTGCATTATCATAATGCCTAGCAATTCGAGGTTCATTTAAAACTTTATAGCGTTTAGCGACGCCGCTTTAATGACAACCGTAGGCAGTGATTAAAGAGCTCGGATCAAGTTTAATATGAGCTGTAAGTCTAAACTATGGGTTCAGTTTACCCATTCTAGTAACTAATTTTTGCTCTGATGTTACCTGGCAAAATATGAAGCCATCATTTTACGAGACAAATTTCATAATTTTCAAGAAAAGTGAGCAAATGACGAAGACCTACGAAATTATTCGCCGAGTGTGACAATGTTCTTATACATCGTGTAATCCCTAAAAATAAAACCGTAGTGTTTCAAAGATTTTCAAATTATCTGTCTCTATCATTGAAATAAATTTATTATTAAAAACTACTTATGTGGCAATCTGGCCGTACAATCTGGGTCACAAGCTCAGAGAAACTACACCAGCTCTAAAAGACTTACCAACTCCAGGCTTCCCCAGCGTGGTATTTTAACGCCATATATCCCTCGTGCACACGACAATGTGGATGAGAAGGACTATATCCAGCAGTAAATGTGAAAAAGGCTAGTTACGGATACGGTAATCTATCCCACAGGGCTGTTCTCGTTATGGTAAGTGGCTACCGCTGCCATGAACACAAGCAACTCTATAGGGTAAGCGGCTGCGAAGCCGACCCTGCAATGCACAGCTTTCTTGAAGAACTTCCATAGACATCTATAGCGATACATGCCAACATCAGTCCAGAGTGACAAACGTTGGCACGCTCCCGGATGCGCTGCCTATCTTTGCAGATTAAGGAATGGATTGGGAAAATGATGAGAGATAGGATGGGGTGGGAATGGGCTCTGGCATATCTCACTTACTACCGAAACACGTATGTACATTGGGGAAATACGATAAAGTAGGAAATGTAATACATTTCAAGGTAGTTTTCTGTGAGAGAGGGGTAACGTGGCCAGTTGAGTGCGCCCAGCGGCTATGAGAATGCACCATGCACTTTCCTCCTGCAAGCGTACAAGTGTCGATGAATCAATTTAATAATCTATTGGGTAATCAGATACTCAATATCCTCTTATAAGTTTTTAATTAATAAAATTTATAAAACTTGTCTAATGCTACAAAAACTTGCTTGTTGTCTAGTCTAGTTGCTTGTTTGAAGTGCTACGGTGAACAAAAAAAAATGCTTGTAACTTTGATTTAACATTTCATCAGTTGGTTGTTTTCTGTTTAAAACGGTCCAGTTATATTTATATCTATTCTGTCGTTTCTATATTTCTCTTATTCCGAAAATAGCTTTGTCTTGTGACACGGCGACACATAAGGTGAATAAGTAATCATTTTCTTTCATATTTTTCTTTCTTTTTATATGTGTTGCGTACCCGTGAATTCTTTTCATGTTTCTAGATGCGATGTGTAAATATTTCAAAGATGCACTGTACATCTCAAATGTAAATTATTACATCACAGGTATACACAATTGCCGCTTTTGTTTTTGAGTTTTTTATTATACATTATTATAAACGAATAAAGAATTATATTGTATTATATAATATTGCAATGGAATGCAATCAGCCCTTTCAGTATCCACTGCTGGAGACATGGACTTTCCCACGTACATGGCCTTGTACATGAGGGATGTATGGCCTTAAAATGCCATGCTGGCCAAGCGGGTTGGTGAGTTCATCTTTTAGTAGTGGTGTAGTTTCTTAGCGCTTGTGATAACGGTGTATATATTATTATGTATTACTAACATGTTTTAGACCAGTAAAATAACGTATTTGCATTATTTGATGAATGTGCGGCGTCGCCGTTCGTAATAGCGTATAGCAGTAGTAACAGAGTAACAAAGTCAGAGACTTAAAAAAGTGATCCAACAATTTTTTTTAGCTTCAATGATAGAAATCTAGTATTAAGAGGATGCAAGTACTTTTTATTTAATCCCGTATACAGAATGTGTCAGATTTCCTAAGATTGAAGCCATGGATTCGGTTCATGATTTTGTGTTAATTGACCTTTATTTTCCAAGCTTTTTGTCACAAACAAAATAAAGCTGTTTTTTTTGCAAACGCCCTATTAATACATCTACTCTGAAAACGCTCCAATTAACTGTGATACCTACCGTTCTCATGATACCCACGTTACAATTATATGCAAACATGCATACTGAAATGAATGTGATTTCTAATGGTATTGTCAACAATTTGATTGGACGCATATAGGTATAACCCGTTGGTCTTTAAACCAAAAGACAAACTAATTTAGAACGTCCCATAGAGTAATTGTATAAGGGAATTGTACAACTTCACCTCGGGAAAAGATTGATGAGCCCCGAGCCAACGATGTCACTTTCATAACTTTGGACGGTCTACTTCACTTTTATTTGTCCACAACTCGTGTGTATTATTATAAAGTACAATAAAAAAAGTACAATAACTCACTATTTGTTAAATTTTCCTGTTTTTATCACAATCTGTGACCTTTTTAATTCTTCAATAACTTTCCGGTCAAATTAAAGTGTTACAGTGAAATAAATACAAATGCAATCTCCCATTCATAAATTATTAACTAATGTATTAATTAACATACTTCTTGTTCTTCTGTTTAATATTGATGCACTCGTAAGTAGGTGTCGTTTAATTCTACACGTAGGTGTACCTAGTCAATAGTAGGTCGTTTACCCGATGCCATTTAACAAGTATAAAAAAGGCTGGAATAATATGGCTTTAGGTTTCATTAATATCATTGTAAACGTTTAACTTTTAATTCTATTCTTTATTAAAGAACGTATGACAGAAAAAGTGGCTTGTAGCTTGACCAAAACATAAACCACAAAGCATTGACCGCTTAATTAAAATTATGTTTTGTGAGTGCAAATATTATACAATATATCACAAGCTCACGTAGATTAATGTGTGTATATATTTATAGAAGTGCTTTAATATATTTTTTTTATGAACGAAGGCGGCAGACGAGCATACAGTCCACCTGATGGGAAGTGGATACTGTAGCCCATGGACATCCGTGATAGGTACATGCCAACATTAGTCCAAAATGACAAACGTTGGTACGTCCCCGGATGCGCTGCCTACCTTTGGAGATATAGGAATGGATTCGGAGATAGGGTTGAGAAAATGGGGAGGGATAGGATGGGAATGGGCTCTGGCACATCTCACTCACTACCGAAACACGTACATTAGGGAAATAAGATGAAGTGGGAAATGCAGTACATTTGAAGGTAGTCTTCTGTGAGAGAAGGGTAACGTGGCCAGTCGACTGCGCCCAGCAGCTGTGCACTCTCCCCCTCTCATTTAAACATATTTTACAAATATGCAATTATTTAAACTCAACTAAACTTAACTACTAAACTGCACAAGACAAGCTCTGAGGAACGGATACAACCTCTAAAAGAATGGACTCGCTTAGCCAGCGTGGCGTTTAAAGGCCATACATTCCTCACAGACAATGTGTTTGTGGAAGCCCATGTCCAGCTGTGGATACTGAAAGGGCTGGTTACAGTAATATATTTCTCACATTTTTACTACTATTTCGGAAGGCGAAAAGCCACGCAGTTAACCCAATGCGTACGTGGGACGGATATCTGGTCTGACAATAAAAGTGACATGGGCGGACGTGCGATGAAATATGATCATAAAATGTCGCGTTGACCTAATCAAACTAATAACCTTTTTATTCGGTGCCTATTATATCCACTCAATAATGTCGTCGCGTCTATTTACCGTAAGTTAATTTAGTTTTTAGCGTCACTAGATGAAAAATAGGTTTTTTTTTAGAGGAAACATTTAATTTTGGCGCTAAATGACGTGTTGATGACGCTGAAAAAGCGCGAATACATCGATGTAAAAAATGATCTACGGATACTTGTATCGTTTGATCAGTAATAATGACATAATTTATAGATGCGGTTACGAAAACATTGGCGCGCTTTGATCTTGAGTAGATTATAAATACAGTATAACATCAAAGTCGTTCTAACTTATTTTTTTCTATTTTTTGTGGTTTCTTTAGTTAATAACATTTTCTAAATGAATGAATGACTGATAGGTTTATTTGTTATAAAACGACACGCACAACTATTAACCTTTCCACACTTTTACTGATATATACATCCCAGCGAACAATCAATAGACAAAGGAGCCGCAAGACCGCAAGCCTCCTGGTGTTGCAGCTGTGATCACTTACCATAAAGTGGCCCGCCCGCTCGTCTACCATCTAATCTATAAAACAATATATATTTAATTTCAATTTAATTAAAATTTATATAATAAAAATTTAAATAGTAAACTGTCTGAATTTATGAAATTGTGTTATGTTATATTTAGAATGTAAGAGTTTTTTCGTAATGTTGCTAATTAATGTATCTTTATATGTGACTACAATAATGTACGCCTGCACGCCAATTAGTGATATACCTATGCTATCTCAACATCTTTCCATACCCATAACTATGCAATGAATCATTTGACCTTGACGTTGACTTTGAAAATGTTCAATGTTTAGTAAAATATCTCAGTTTAATGAAACTCAATTCACAAATAATAATTATTTTGTACGTGAAAATCGTCGTAGTCGACATTCGAAATTCAATGGCATTCTATTGTCATAACAATAAGAGAAATGGGCTATTTTCAGGCGAAACTTAGTCTTATTGTTATTTCATTCTTAAACAGAATGGTGATTAGGCTTCCATGAAGCGTGAATTTGTGTTTATTGATATTTTAGCGAACGAACAACATATATGATTGTTGGTGCCTTTTATACATGGTATAGAGACTATCCACTTGATTATAGGTAAGTACAATTAATTTACCGCCCACCCACGTCACGCTCTCTCTTTGAGGTGGTATCAGTTATAGAGTATCTGATGACTGAGAAATAGTAATTCCCCATCACGTTTAAAACGTCCCATCTCTAATTCCTCAGTTCCATTATTATAAATAGATGTGTACATGAAAGCGATAAAAAATAAATAAATGTGGGTTTGGTTCCTTC
Organism: Sesia apiformis; assembly: GCA_914767545.1. Classification (NCBI taxonomy): domain Eukaryota; kingdom Metazoa; phylum Arthropoda; class Insecta; order Lepidoptera; family Sesiidae; genus Sesia; species Sesia apiformis. The sequence goes on from OU611953.1 coordinate 17,027,215, forward strand.
AATTGTCATAAAAGCCATAAAACATCAATGTCAACTACTGTATTGTATTGGAAGCGAAAATAAATGACCAAACATTAAATGTTTGGCTGCCATTTATAAACCTGATGTATTGAACGCTTCCAACCAATTTGGACGGACAATTAAATTGCTTTGTACATCCCCATCAATCGCTAAAGCGTCAAAATGTTTGTAGCCAAGCTACACTATATAAAAAAATATGTATTTATTCTTTATAGTGCAGAGTGAAAGGCAGACTTAAAGCTTTGAAGCATTATCTTCCAGTCAAACTTTGCGTTATACAGAGATGGTGTGAAAAGAATACTTATTTTGATGCTGTAATCAATCCATAATAAATGAAAATATCATGAGTAATTGCGTTTATGGTCCATACCATAAACACACGCTTATGATATGGCCCATAAGCGTGTGTTTTTCACGCTGCAATCCCATAGCCGCTGGGTGCACTCGACTGGCCAATTTACCTCTCGCTCAGAGTCAACTACCGTAAAATATATTATATTATCTACTTTATCCTATTCCCCAATGTACGTACCTACTTCTTTCGGTATTGACAGAAACCACAAACGACGTCAGAGCCCATTCCCATCCCATATTATCCTATCCCTCTCCATTTTCTTAACTCTTTCTCCAAATCCATTCCTATTTCTCCAAAGGTAGGTAGCGCAAAGGTAGTCATCCGGAGGCGTGACAACGTTTGTCATTATGTACTGATGTTGGCTTGTACAGCGGATGTTTATGGGTGACAGTATCCACTTACCATTTACCAGGTCCATTCGCATTTCCCCGATACGGAGGCGTCGCGTACTGTTCGGTCCAAAAATAATTTTATACCACAAACCCGTAGACTGTGGTACGAACTACCTCAAGAGGTCTTTCCATTACGCTACGATATAGGTTATTCAAGAAAGCTGGTGTTGCCCCCTGGTGCCCTGGTGAGAGCCCCCTGGTCTTGCAGGTGTCCATGGGTGGCGGCAACACTTACCATCACGTGGGACGGCTCGCTCGTTCGCCTACTTCACTATAAAAAAAGTGGAGGGGCTATCTACTCGTTTGCCACCTTCTTTCTATACAAAAATATACAGCCATTACTATTTCCACTGCATGCCAACGATTTTCTGCATGCCATCGATCCAGCTAACTGAAAAGCGTACCGCGATAACCTTTGACTTAATGATATCGAGGTTTATAACATAACCTATTAACGACTAAATTTTGTATCGCCAAGCTATCGAGTTCTCCCATGTGGTCATTAATTACCCTAAAAGGATTATTTTGACCGCTATTGATCCATAATCCTTGAGCCCTGTACGCACGAGCAAACAAAGCTATCGGCCTAATTAAATCTTAGTTGGTAAAATATTTTGTAGCTGTGTATTCTTTCGTGTACTTTTTCCATTTTAAGAATTTTGCCACCCAAATGGTGGTATCCACTCACAGATTCAGGGACAAATAATTTTAAGGGTATTTTGAGCCATTCAAGTAATTGACCTTTGTCGTTTTATTATTCACTTTTTTAATTTTCCACCAGCATAACGAAAGCGCTTGAATTGTTCAGTTATTCTTAAAATTTCAAATTTAAACCTCAGAAGAATTCCGAGTTTCTCACACCCGGGCCGCTAAAACACGATACGAGCTAAAGCACCATACGAGTATCCACGAGTTGGATTTAAAAGGGAATTCACCTACAGTTAGAAGCTGTTCAAAGCGTTTCCACAATGTAGGGGGGGACGTAATATTAACACAGTGCACGCAGAACTCGCACTGTGTTTTAAGATGTCAGTAACTCGTGATAGAGCGTTACTGTGGACACTGTACCCGCCAGTTGTCTCCCTCACGCCCAACGAGATGTATACTTTTGGTCATCAAACAATGACTAATATAGTATTATGGAGGACAGTAGTAGTTCAATACGCAATCTTCTGAAAATTTTAGGTATAAGGTGAGCACCTTACACCTAAAATCAGCACCACCAAAACATATTTTTGAATAACTTTGATGCCCAAAGAGAAATTCATCCAAAGCATCCAATGAACTGCAAATCAGTTCATTTTTGTTCTGTTGTACGAGATATAAACGTTTGAAACCAATATAAAATGAAGCTCCGGAAGACTTCCTGATATTTAATCCTTCAAATAAATGGAACATGGTGCTCCAGTAAGGAAGGATTACTACGACTGATTGTCAATTTGGCGGTAATTGTCGTGGGATTACTACGATATTGTGCGCTTACAATCGAAACCAACGATCTCAGAGACACATCTAACTATTGATTTCGGATTACTGATTTGGGATTATACTGATTTCGGGATTTGTATGAAATCTACACGTACGTGCTTCTTCGTACGTGTCTCTCCGCTATTGGATGTTGTGATCTCTAGGCAACTTATGTGATCTCTAGTCATGCGAAATAGCTCTTCGACGCTGGCTATTCTCGTCTACACCCTGATGTTTATAAGCCACGACTTTCTTCTTCCAAAATGTTGAAAATCGTGGTTGAAAGAAGTATCAGTGCCCGTGCGGATTGATACTTCTTCCAATCACAGATCAGTAGTGGGTTCACATTATAAAATATATTTCAAAACTCTCTCATGATTGGCCCGTGTCATGAAGTGGGACGTGACTTCTACTGCTACTTTCGTTGAATGAATGGGTTAATTAATTAATCAATTAATGATTGAACAAATGCGTGACTGAATGAATGATTGCATATAATATAATTTATTTAAAATCATAGGTACAAATACATATAATGGATGTATTTTTTTACATTAGTTCAGCAACATTATACCTATGAATGTAAAAATCTTCAAGTGCTATAAAAAATAAATTACTATATAACTATAACTATATAAGGTACTACATAAAATCTATACATATAATAAAACTGTAGAACCAGCGTGTCTGTACATTGAATATATTTAACAAAAACTGATTGGGGGCGATGAAGGAAGAGTATCAGAATACAGAGAGACGATTTTGAAATTTTTTGTGTGTCTGTCTGTCTGTTTGTCTGTTCGAACACACTAATCTTCAAAACTACTGAACGGATTTTCATGGGGTTACCACGGGTTAATTAAGCTTAGCTTGGCGGTTCGAATAGGCTTTGTTTCATTGAAATCGGCTGACGAGAAGAATCGGGAAGACGGCTGATCGTCTTTTGCTGTATACACAGCTTTATAAATCAAACTAAAATACCACGCGTGCGAAGTCGCGGGCACAGCTAGTTAATAAATAAGGTATGTAAATTGTACGTAAAGTTAATAAATCACTGAACATGAAATGTGTACTAATTTATTACCAATCATTTCTTATTGAAGCCTGTTAAAAATAAATCGCGGTTACGATCAAAAAGCATAAATATTACGATGCAGTAAAACATGTCGATAAATTATAATGGCTATAAATATCGATAGAACATCCGCGGATATAAAATTACTGTAACACAGACGGTTACAAAAAATAAACTGTCGGAAATCTAAACAAACGAACGCACGTTTTCCTACCAAAAATTGTACGGAACGTGACGCTAGCTTGCCGTTACCGAGTGTAGACAACCTTGTGCTCGTCAAACTATATACTTCTATACATGTTATGTACTCGTATGTAAAACTTTGAAACGTTTAAAAAAATCTAGTCACTGATGTTCTTTAATGTTTAATGTTCTTTAATTGGCGAATTTGAAAGATGATGAAGAGAAATTATTTATTAAAAACACTTAATATTTAAGAGATCCGAAGCTCGTTATACAACTTAAATACGAGTAATATATGTATATAGTGTATAGAGAGAGAGGAACCTCTGAAACCTTTTCAGAGGTTCCAGATCTTTCTGAGGTTAAAATCTTATCAGGAACCTCTTAAAGGAAATCCTAAACTACTTGTATATAGTAAGCCCAAAAAAGGACAAAAAACTTTATTTACCTTTTGTAGTGATTGAAAAAATTATAAATTAAAAAAAAAGTCAAATGCATTTAGGTATATTTCTTTTTCGAAATCGATTACTTGGTGCCATCGATATGGGAATAGACTAGATATCCCATCATACGTTCTTGGTAATGAAACTTGGTTGGCAACTTATAGAGGGGGTGATGCACATGAGGAGGGGTTCATTAAAAAGTTAAATTTTAACAAGAATGTTACATTTTCAATACACATGAATCAATGAATTCGAGAGCTACTGAACATGAACACTATTAGATTATCAATGGCCTGCCTTAGAGTGCTTATATAACATATCTAGTATGTATTCTCAAATAAATGCTTGTAGCATATATTGATAGACGCTATTGTACATGATTTTCCCTAAAATACTCCAGAAAAAATAACCTGAATATGCCTCGTGTCTAATTAAACGGTAGTTTAATTGCTAATAAAAAAAATCAAATATACATCTTTTGCATGTGCATTCATGTGAATTAGAACACCGAATTACTCGAGAAGTGAAGTTGAGTTTTTGTTTGATTATTCTAAAAAAATGTGTATTAGTCGTTTTGTGGTTTAATAATGATAATTTAATAAACATTAAAATGTTTTTCGTGCGTGGTTTAGTGATAATCAAATAAAAGCATGGGGCTGCGTTTCTCGTATGCTTCCCAGGAGTGGTCTTCTGTCTTCGTTTGACTGAGCGACTCATGACTTACTTCGACGGGCATAGAGTATTATACTGTACTCCATGTCGACGGGACTGAACATTGACAGGACACGTTTTAGACTTTGAAATTGTCTATTACGAAGAAAACTTGACACTGGCAAAATGTGCTAATTGCACCATTGCCATATATGAAGAAAAAAAATTAATTAAAAAAAGGTATGGAGATACATTTTTGTACGTTTCTAAACGTCGCATCGCTAAGGTTATTTCAAATTACCTCATAACAGATAAGACACACGTTATGTAACTGCCTCTATAAAACGGAACGTTTATCTCTTTCTCTATAAATCCCCAAAGTCGAACCGTTCGCGTTGTAGAATCGTATTTCGATTTACATGTATCCATATATCTACTAGAGATATTAAGGAGCTCCGTAATCGTAACCGAAACTATCGGATATTCAGATTAAAACAATAGTCGAAACCGAATCAGGTATGAAAGATTCGGATGTTATTACAAATAATTTTATTCATTGCCGTTAGCCGAATTTAAACTAGGTTTTAACAAGTTCTTGCTGCTTGCATTTGATTTAATAGATTTTTCATTCCTACTTTATGACAGTAAAGTTGCAATTATTCCCTATTTGGTTTTATGTTTCTTTGTTTTTAGTTAGTAATTTCTTAAAAAGTTCATTAAAACATATCCGTATCTGTATCCGAAATCGGTAAAAAGTATTTTTTTTTTATAGTAAGAAGGTGATAAACAAGCATACAATCCACCTGGTGATAAGTGGATACTGTTGCCTATAGACATCCGCGATACATACCAACATTAATCCAAAATGACAAACTTTGGCACGCCTCCGGATGCGCTGCCTACCTTTGTTGATAAGTTCATTATATCCGTATCTGGGTCCGAAATATCATATGCTTAACAACCCTACGATCCACGTCTATTAAACTTGCGCCTATCGCTTTATGAAATATATCGCACAAGCTGTTAGCAGTTACCTATTCGGTTTTACGCGGAAGAAACACTTTGAACGTCCACAAATGCGCTACCTAGGTTTTTTTTACAGAAAGAAGGTAACAGGCGAGCAGACATTCTACCCGGTGGTAAGTGGATACTGTCACCCTTGTACATCCGCGATACATGCCATTGCCAACATTGATTTTATATAAAGAACCAACTGGTGATAAGTGAATACTGTCGCGCGTGGACATCCATATGCATGCCAACATTAATTCAGATTGACAAACATTGGCAAGTCGTTGACAAAGGGTCTGGAAAGATGGAGAATAGGAACGAGTAATATTAGAATATAGAAAAATAATTTGACCATTTAGGATTTGGAAAAAGAATTTGAATAGACGGTGAATAGAGAATAAATGAAATGAGATGTTTTCCTTCATATTCCAAAGTGTTTCCTTCATTCCATCACACTCACTATTCGATGTGATGGTATAGGATTGATTTAGATAGCGTGACATGGAATCCACATTTTGTGAATACAGAAACAGGCCGTAGCAAACTCACTTCCTAGTAAAAATTACTAGTATTAATTTTATATTAAAAGAGGCATACGCCCAAATGACCCGCATAACGGTAAGTGTCTACGGCCGCTCATGGACACCTCCCCTGGCAACACCAGGAGATATGCGGGTGCGTTGCCGACCTTGCAGAATCCCCTATTCACATTTTTCTTGAAAAACCCTATGTCAATAGCATGAGGGAAAGGCCTCTTGAGGGAGTTCGTTCCACAGCCAACGGTTTCACGGCAGGAAACTATTTTTGGAACGGGAGGTGCGGTAGGAAACCCGAGGTGGGAGTTAGATGTAAATTAATTAATAAATATAAATCGATATTTTTATTTTAACGTCCAACTGTAATTATTCAATTCCTGAGATAATCAACCGCCATTATAAGAGTAAGTTTATAATGGCGAGAGGCAAAATAATTTATAAAAGAGAGGAAACTAAAGTAGTTTAGTTTCCTCTCGTTTAGTTAACTACAGTAGTCGAGCGCGTCAAATCTATCTAGGTATCAGGAGCGAACATCCAAACGTCATTACCGCACTATCTCCAATGCCACAAGATAGAGAAAGAACAAGTATGCTATCTTCAAACATACGTTCAAACATCAAACATGTTGAAATGTACATGAAAAATCGCAATAACACAGAATTATTGTCGTAAGTTTGTGAGGGCCCACGTTTGCAAGTTAATAATCCATCTGGCTCAGTGTGAATAGAGTGGTTTACCAAAGATTTTTAAATATGAATGCGGCTCGATGTACGTCGGTAGATACATATAGTGTCTTATTCTAGTTTTGGGCTAGACGCTGGATTGTGTAATTTTTTTCGTTCTCTGCACCTGTCCAAAATAAAACTATATTATAAGACCACACATTAGTCGACATTTAATCAGCACTGATATCCTAATTTATCAAGGTATTGTAGCTTTGACTTTCGTATTCTCTTTTTTTAGTACTTTTAATGATCAAATTGGCTTGAAATTGTACAACCCATAAGTCCCGAATAAAACAACTCTACAAACCACTTTACGAGTATAATTAGAATGGATAATTAGTATGGAAGTACCGAGAATGGTGGAAGCAGAGTGAACTTTTATTTTCTCTCCTTCATCGATCCTGATCCTTTTTTCGAACCTCAATTTATAAATCCTCAAACAGACAAACAACGCATCTGTGAATGAACATGCTTTCGTTGTTCTTGACTGACGTTGGCATGTATTAATATACATGCTAACGTCAGTCGTGTTTATGGGCGACAGTAACTATTTGCTCGATTCCCTCTTATTCCTACTATAAAAAAGAAATGTAAGCAATGGAGAAAGGAATATATTTCTATAATATAGACTGGGCCTTCTGTTTTGATTGTATTGTGACATAACTTCACTGCATCCATGAAATATCTATCGTCAGATAAAGATAAAATTGCGTCATCTGTCCGTATTTACTGCTCACCATAACAACTCTGTAGGCAGTTGTGGTTATGATGCAGTTATATACACGCCTCTTCTTGCTTTTGATTACTTCAAACCAACAGATCAATCCTCCTCATCTCTCAGAGAGTACACTTCCCAATCTTTTTCCCAAATCTCGCTCTTGATTCTCTAAACTTTAAAGCAACATCTCCAAAGCAATCCATGAAATATCTATCGTCAGATAAAGATAAAATTGCGTCATCTGTCCGTATTTACTGCTCACCATAACAACTCTGTAGGCAGTTGTGGTTATGATGCAGTTATATACACGCCTCTTCTTGCTTTTGATTACTTCAAACCAACAGATCAATCCTCCTCATCTCTCAGAGAGTACACTTCCCAATCTTTTTCCCAAATCTCGCTCTTGATTCTCTAAACTTTAAAGCAACATCTCCAAAGCAAACAGCACACTTGCTAATATTTGCTGAGTTATTCATTGCTACAGTCAAGCTATAAACGATTTTGATGCCATTCTCTGTCTTGCTAAGACGGCTGTACGAGGAAACCATATATTCTTCTTCTTCGTAACGGAGGTTGGCGATCAGCATGGTTACACTCACACGAGAAACTGCTGCCCGGAATAAAGATTTCGCGCTCATTCCGAACAATTCGTTAAGATTTCCGATTCCTTCTGCCAGGTTCACGGCGATTATAGCCTGAAACCCCCTCGTGATCCACAACGGGATGCCGATATTCTGTAGATAGTAATTTCCTGGTCAGTATTGACACAATACAGCCATCAATAGAAAAATGCATTTTTTATTATTCACCATCAACATTTGCTGTTTATTCGCTTTAAAACGTTTCGGTAACAGCAATTTCCTCTTCATTAATATTCAGAACGGTATTAAAATGTTTTCAACAGTTCTAATAGTCGGATTTAACCTTTCTTAACTGTTTATATTTTGTGTGAAATATTATAGTGATTTCTTTATTTATTTAAAAACTTTATTGCACTTTAAAATGCAAGCTTAATGCCTGAAGGCATTCTCTACCGGCCAATCGGGGTTGATCAGAGATGCATTGGGGCCTCCCAATGCCCTGAGATATAGACTTAAACTGTAGATATAACTTGTAGTTAGTTCATATATTTATTATTAAGGTACATGTTTAACCCGCTGGATGCAGGTCGCTACCCGCTGGATGTAGGTCGCTACCGATAGGTCTAAATGGCGGACAATGGGGGAGGCCTATGTCCAGCAGTGGACGTCCAAGGGCTGAGATGATGATGATGATGATGACATGTTTAATTTAATTTCTAATTTATTTATTTGCATTGATGGGTTTGCATTACATGGTTTTATAGGTTTTTTAGTGATCTATGAGCATCGAGGTATTTATATCTTGATAAATACGGAAGATATTAATATGTGTGTCTTTGCATAGTTTGGAGGTCAGCTATATAAAACAAATTTTGCCAAAACATTCTTTCCTAAATTTGTTCCTTACTGGGTTTTGATATAACTGCAGCCGACTGCAGTGGAGAGAAATAGGCTGATGGCATGATAAGGTAAAGAAAGGTAAAGGTATGAACTACATCCATTATTGTTTCTACAATCTTACATCTTCTGTTATCATCTTATTAATCAATGCTCTCGAAAAACATTCTTCTATTAAAAAAAATATTATCCGCGGTCCGAGTTCTAATAAATGGTAAAATCGGAATGTGAAAATTAATGTATCTATTCAGGTGAAGGTACCAATATGTTACGTTTTTGTTGGCCTTACATTTCTCCAGACTAATAACGTAGTATAGTCAGAACCAATATGTTTTCGTACAAGATTAATTCCGTGGCAAGATGCGTCCATTTGTCTGTACGTCATTTGGTTTTGGTGAACAATGAATTTTGATATAGCATTCATTGACAATGCAACATGTAATTTTTGTAGGATTGCTTTCTTCATTTCTTTGCTAACAACCGCTTGCAGTTTCGCTCATATTAAATTTAGGTTAGGGAGCATAAGTTTAGAGTATTAAAGCAATATAAAGCAAAGCAATATAATGTTAGAGAAGAGTCTAATGAACTTTTATTTCAATAATGTTCAACTTATTGTTCAATGAGTTGAACATTATGAATGATTTTTTCCAGATATTTCATATTTTCAACTAGTCAAGGCTAGAACAGTTTGGAAGAAGAGTTCGTATTTCTTAATTAATTTTAGAATTATTATTGCATTTTCGATTTCCTAGAAAGTTGTAATGAATAATACCATGGTAACGGTTACGTCAGAATAGACTAAAATAAATCAAAGGGACGAGTGAGTAAAGAATATTCTTGTATAACATTATTTTATAAGAGTACTATTAAGTGTTTTATATAAATTATTATCAGCTAAAATTGAAGAAAACATAAAATCCCAGAAATTCGCATTTTGACTTTCCCTTCATTAACGTAATCTGCCCCTAAGAAGGATTTTCTCGATATATGACCCTTGTTTATCTGAAAATGGCCACTCAAATGTCTCGAGATGTACTCTCCATACTTTAATACACTATACCTACTTATTTTGCTCATCGTTTGTTAGTCGCTAGAAGTGAAAAACAGTTATAAATTTAGTGCAAAAGTTAGATTAATTTAGTTCATTCAGTGAACAATTTCTGTCTTCATATGAATAAAGCTTGATTCCCAACAATCGCACATCACAACAGCGATAGATTGCGTCGAGTGGATTGTATATATGTTGTAAAAAATGAGTGCTGAGCGCTCAGCGCTTAAAAACCACAAGCTTAATTGGTTTAGACTCGAGTCTTTAACTAGAAAAACCGGTTGATTTAAAATTTAAACCCATCAAAGGCAGTGTGATCCATTTACTATCAGATGTACTGACACGCCTGTTACATTCATTTTATAAAAAAAAAATATCGAATCAAAGACACAGCTCACAGCAGAAAGGTAGATAAAGATGGGATAAACAAGTCTTAAAAAAACTAAAAGAAATGTTCTCCCCGCTCAGTGCCATTTATGGGAAATACGAGTATAACCTATACGGTTGTGTCAAAATAATGATCGATTAGCACACTTCCGGCCGTCCACAAGCCATCGATCATAATCGTAATATAAGCGCGAATATGTTAACTCTGTATGGACTACATTCTAAATCTACAATAAGACTATCGCGTTCCTGGACGTGAATGTCTATATTCGTCGGGATGGGGTATTGAGTCACTCAGTATATCGAAAGTCAACGCACACTAATAGATACCAGAACTTCCCACCACCACCCCAGACACTTAGCGTCTGTTGTCATATCACTTACCAATCGCGCCTACGATCTATACGGTGAGAAACATCTGTCAGGTGAGTTACAACATGTTGATGGAGTGTTACGGAAGAATAGTCACACAAAGGTGTTCAAAATACATCGGCGAACACCTAAGCAATGGAAGCGAATCGATTGAATCATTGTTTGCTTGCTTTTTGATTCATTCTGCTGTCTATTCCTTAGAGATATCCATCTATAAAGATGCGACTATTACACTTCGGTAAAGCCTTGTGTATATGTATGTCTGTGAATATCTCATAAAACGCTTATAATTGCGCATGTTATTGCAATCCTGTCGTATAAAGGCTCGCGCATATTGCAGAGGGGCCGCACCGCAGCGCATAACATTGCAATCCTTCTGAATCATTTTCATACATTTTGTATAAACCATCGTCCATCGCACATCACATACGGACCTCATCACGCCGCAGCGTAACGCGCAGCCGGATCGCATGCCAGTCGTATTTATGCGCCGATCCGTCGATGTTATGCACGTTGAACGGGTGCAGTTAACGGACGTAATTCTAGAGTTATTCACTGTGCGACGACATGAAGGATTGAATGAAAACAGCTAACTGACTTAAATTATTGCATTGAGCTGCGGCCCGCCGCGTCTGTAATGTACGTTAGCGCAGTTTTGCAATGCCTCCCGCTGCGGTGCGAGGTGGCTGTAATGTGCACGAGCCTTAGCAATATTTTTGTAAAAAAAAAAGTCAGGAACGAAGATCCTTGCGCATTTTTTTTTAACTCCGAATTTAATTCGAAATAAAATCTGTATAATTCATGTATTTTTTTTTTATTTTGTATCATATTTTCAATGCAAATAATTTAAAATAAGGAATCAAATCAAAAATTTAGGTTATACAACCGGCCACGCACTAGTCTGCACGTCTATTATTCTGCTTGAGTCTCGCTCTCGATACTCGCACGCACACATACACAGAGAAAGATAAAGGCGTATGGAGCGGGTAAAAATCTTACGTGATGTTACATTTTCTCTCGTAAAGGAAAACCGCAAGCCGCGTAAAGGAACTTCGTTCCAAAAACGCTCGAGCGCTTAGTCAGCGCTAATGAATGTTACAAACCTTAACCGTTTTAGACTCGACGTCAAGGGCTTAAGACAATGAAACGTTAGAAATTTATTCTTAAAGGTTCATTAACTCTCACTCAGGGGAAGTAAGGCGGTAATGAGGAGAATGCATGCTGCAATTACACAGCCGCTCGGCGTACTCGAGTGCTCAAGTTACCCCGATCTCACTGAACACTACCTTAAAATATATTGCTTTTCCCACTTTATCCTATTGCTCCAATTTACGTACGTGTTTCGGTAGTGAGTGATATATGCCAGAGCCCATTTCCATTGAATCCTATAAAATGGACTGTTTACATAACTCACTTTCTTTTTATACAAAAATCTCAGCGCTTTTACAGCGTTATGTGAACCGCTTTATTAGGTAACCATTTTACTTAGGTAATTACCTATAGATAGCGTCTTGTTACTCGTCCTAATGCTCGCTAATCTTTACTGTCCAACATTACGTATACAATTATCTAAAGGTGTCTTGATAGCCCCCACGTTTATTAGGACAGGGGTTCCAAAAGAGGTGTAAAGGTAACGCAAACTAGAAAAGATGTCGCCGTTTTATCTGCGAGGCGTTCAGCTAAAGGACTATTGGAATTAGTCGCTTAGCAGTGTGGGTTTAATAAAATTCTGCCATCTATTTGTTTCAGTCACACCACACTCGGTTTTAGGCGAAATTAACTATGTAACCTGTACCTTGCACTGTTAGGTACACAAGGCCAAATAGCTTTGCGTACTGTTTGATTAAGTTACATACGACAATACCTTTCGTCGGGGTAAATGAACTAGAAACACAATATGAATTAAATTAGGATAGTCTGTTTATTTTTTGACTGTTAAGCAATGTGACACTGCTTCGAATAATTTATAAGTGCTTTTAAAATTGTATGTTTATATGATGAATTATAATAACTTACGAAGTTATTATCTTAAAACCTTTTTTTTTTACTTGTAGGATGAAAAATCTGTAGGAACCTTGCCTACACTTAATTAATTACACTACACGCAATTAATTTAATCAGGCAAGCAAACCCGCCGGCCGATGCTAAAGTCGCTTTGGACCGTTATGCGCGGCCGCTTGTAGAAGGCGCTTGCGCAGAATGCAGCGAGCGGGCGCCGAGAGTCACTACCGATAACCATAGGCGAATGCACGCGCAATGTCATTCATATAAAGTACGAATAAAGTATTTCATATAAAGTGTGGACTTTTAATAAAGAACAATAACAACACTTTAAATCAATATCTGTCACTTCATGAAATAACTAGAAAATTGGGGTCTAGACCATCAATCGGTTCCTTTCGGTTAGTTTCACCAAATTTTTCGACAGTACTTAGTTAATAATCTACTGGGATAATAACTATTCTATGTGTTAATCCGTCCCACGAACTGCATGTATGAATATACTCGTACTTTGTTAGGGATTATTTTGAAATTAACTGATTAATTTATACATATTTTTTTTAGGTAACAAAAATTTCTTATTTCTAAATGAATAAGAAGAAAATAAATAGATCATATAATACTATAGTCTTAAAATATATACATAGATACGGGGTCTTGACATTCGTCACAATAAAAAGTTTATGCCTCCATTCAAAGACCTCGTAAAGATAAAATGTGGCATATTAATCCCTCATTAACCCCTGAAGTCGTAGACCTTCCAACAATTACGTTCCGCCAACGTAAATATTTGGTCTAAATTCGGAAATAACCAAGCAAGTCGTAGATCATTAAAAAGTAATTTGATAAAATTTTACCAAATCAACTAATCGTCTAAGCACGGGGCGTTATTGACATGATGAACTACTGTTTTGGGTTCTGTAGCTCCTAAAGTTCTGTAGTTCTATAGCCCTCTTTTTTAAATTAAATCAATGTACAGATTCAACTCTTTTACCGTTTTATTATTTGTAGAGATTACGAAACACGCAGTTTTGAAAATTGATGTTGAAAAGATTCAAATGATGAGACTCAACAAGAACGATGATGTAGAGAATATTTATAGAGTACTGCCATACAAATGGTGATGCGTGTGAGTCCTGGACTACTTAGCGCATAACCGCTAATATACTCGTATGTGGCCTATTAGCGGCTGGTTGCTGATGCATGAGGCCTAGAGTATTTGAAGTCCGTTTCAGTACAATTCGCCGAATACAAAAAGAAATCAATGAAATATGTCAACATTTATAATTTACATACACTATTCATTATACTCGTATTATTCATTATATTATCCATTTATATAGGTCCCTACGTTTGTTTACATTTGGGACAAATTGGATTGGAATGGTGTATAGTTGTTAGCTACTGATGCGTGTGAGGTTCAGAGTATTCAGGCTCCTATGGGGCCTAGAGTACTTAACAGCTAACCGCTGATATGTAGAGTCAGCAATGCTAATAATAGCATGTCGCTGACTCTACATACCAGCGGTTAGCCGTGGTATGTAGCGTGGTTTGGGTATAAACTCAAAACCGTTCCAGTCTACTTCTTATTGTTAACGTTTCATGTTTTTTTTTTTTATGGACGAAGGTGGCAGCCGAGCATACAGTCCACCTGATGGTAAGTGGATACTGTAGCCCATAGACATCCGTGATACATGCCAACATTAGTCCAAAATGACAAAAGTTGGCACGCCCCCGGATGCGCTGCCTACCTTTGGATATACGAATGGATTTGGAGAAAGGGTTGGGGAAATGGGGAGGGATAGGATGGGAATGGGTTCTGGCACATCTCACTCACTACCGAAACACGTACGTACATTAGGGAAATAAGATAAAGTGGGAAATGCAGTACATTTCAAGGTAGTCTTCTGTGAGAGAGGGGTAACGTGGCCAGTCGAGTGCGCCCAGCTGCTGTTGGATTGCAGTGTGCACTCTCCCCCTCTCTGGCACCGATGGGTATAGACTATAGATTGACCTGTTGCTGTAGGTACGTATGAGGCCTAGAAATATTCAACGGGTAACCACCAGTCTGTATGCGGCTAACAATCAGTGCATTAGAGATCTAGATTTTTTGCCGGCAAACCGCTGGTGCGCTTGCCGCTAGGACACTTGTGAATTATGACAAGCGAATGAATTAACTATAACACTATTTCGAGTACCATGTCACACAATTTTATGGCTTGTATTTAAATGAGCACCAAAAAATACTAATTAAGCAGCTTGCAGGAGGAGAGTGCACGCTATATTCCCACAGCCGCTGGGCGCACTCGACTGGTCACGTTACGTTTCTCTCACAGAAGACTACCTAGAAATGTACTGCATTTCCTACTTTATCGTATTTCCCCAATGTACGTAGGTGTATCGGTAGTGAATGAGATATGCCAGAGCCCATTCCGATCCCATCCTTCCCCATTAACCCAACACCTTCTCCCAATCCATTTCCTAGTCTGCATTTCTGGACTCATGTTGGCATGTATCGCGGATGTCTATGGACGACAGTATCCACTTACCATCTGTATGCTCGTCTGCCGCCTTTGTTCTATAAAAAAATAAAAACATAAATAACAAAAACTATTTTTGAATTGTTTAAATAAGTTTTTTTAAATTTATAAGAATGTCGTCAGAAACTTTCTTTATTATCACCGGATAACCTAAACTTACCCACCTTTAAATTTGCTACTTTCTGCTGTTCATTTAATTATTTATTTCTCTACTGCTCAATTAATTTCTTCTCTACTGCTCAATTAATTAATATTCTATTGCTGAATTAATTATTTCTCTACTGCTCAATTAATTATTTCTATACTGTTCAATTAATTATTTCTCTACTGCTCAATTAATTAATTCTCTACTGCTCAATTAGTTATTTCTCTACTGCTCAATTAATTATTTCTCTACTGCTCAACTAATTAATTCTCTACTGCTCAATTAGTTATTTCTCTACTTCTCAATTAATTATTTCTCTACTGCTCAATTAATTAATTCTCTACTGCTCAATTAGTTATTTCTCTACTGTTTAATTAATTATTTCTCAAATTTTATTAAACCTCGCAACTATAAATGATAAAAATGATTCTATAAATGATTCTCTATCTTATTATTTAATTGTTTTTCCATTTGACATTTGTAATTATGATGGACTGCCTTTCGGTACTGAATCTTATATTAATTAACACGTTGACGGACAATTGCGGCTATAGCCGTCAAAGCGAAGTTCACAATGTGGCATGACTGCTATAGCCGTCCAAAACGAAACGGTCGTTTTTAGACACTACGGCTATAGCAGCACAAATGTGCACTTACTGGCGTATACGTAGAAGCATAGTGTCGTGTTTTGAAAACATCTTTTTAGGTTGAAGTTCATATTTCACCTGTTATACGAGTTGCAGATTCAGTATGCACGTGGTTGTGAAGGGAGTAGTGCGATCGTGTTTTCTATTGAATTTATAGTTCTTATTGATACGTTTAACGATATTTATTATTATTTATATAACTATACTGGTATGTATTTGTTTATTATTCATTTTATACTTTAAACAAAAATAAAAGTTTATTTAAGCAGAAAGAGTAAAACTATACTTCTAACATTCTAAAAATCACAAAAACATATAGTGTCAATTTTCGAACTTCGCTTGTTCCTACTGTCCGTCAACGTGTTAAATTATGTAGTTCTAATTATCCGAATCGTCTTATTATGTTAAATTTTGACATTTAAATTTTGTATGTCATTTTTGTGATAAAAATGTAGAACTTCTGTTAATTTTTTTCCATCTTATTATTACCAGTGTTTTAGCAAATAAATTATGAATTTGAATGAATGAATTATGAATAACTCTCATATATTATTCATTATCAAGAGTTGAAAACAATTTGTCTTTACTCATGGATCTTTCTATGTATGTAGATCATCCTGATTGATTTTATGAAAATTGTTTTGTTTTCATTTCCCCTCGGATTTTACATGATTTTATGAATATTAATTTTTGTCGCCTAAACTCATCGGCCTGGAATGGCCCAGCACAATAATCTTGTTTACATTCGTTTAAATAGATGGTAAATAGGTTCTTGAGTATTGCGTGTGATTAGTTTATCTCTTTTGATCTTGATAAACAACCTGGAGTAAGTGGTATAGTTCTTTTATCTCAAGAAGGCTACACGAGCCTTCATTTACCCACCTTCATAGGATGAAAGAACTTTATCAAATAAGTGGATCCGCGTACATCTTCGGAAATACTCGTGTATGTACATGCTTTTCGACCGCGCGCCACTTTCTTACCAGTCTACGAGTTGTGGCACCCAAAACCTTTTTTCTTTCATTTAATCTTGTTCATATGAAAGCGTAAAGTAACCAATTGACTGGAATTATTTATCTGCGCAGATGCGTGAGTCGAGCATTCAAGCGGCGCCCTGCGGACTCCGCGCTTTCCTTCGCTTCGTCTCGTAAAATGGCCTCTAGGCTCACGTCGTGTAGCTCTGCGAATAGCCGCGAAGGCGAGTGTGGATGGTTTTCTCAAACTTCTCACGTGTTCACGGCTCTTATTTATGGGTCAGAGTCATTAAACTGTGATCGCGTCAAAGGGTTCGCGGGTGCGTACCGCGAACGCCCTCGCAACTATCGCGAACAATTGTGAGTTGTTCTGAATACGTGAATTCTCACCGCGACTTCACGACGTGAGTCCGGAACGGCTTCACGCAGGAATGCATGAGGACTTTTCAGTGTTCACTGCTCTGCATTCGATCTGAAGTAGTACTTAAAGATTAATTAGCGTTCACTTCGAGCACCGAGCGCTCAGATTAATTAATTTTTAAGATAGATTTTTAAGCCGGTCAATGCGACCGATGTCGACAGCTACAGCTAGTTCCTATATTTACCATTACAGAAGTTTACGAGTAATCTTTATTGAATCAGCTGTTGCGAATACTTAGTTTAGGTAACGAATCATAAACATCATGCATCTAAATAAACTTCCTAGATTATGTAAATACTCCACAGATTTATTCCATAGTGAGGGGAGAATGTTTACTTTTCCGTGTGTAGGTAATACTTGACTATCAAAACGACAATATCTGCGTACCGTAAATGTTAAACTAACATTAACAAAAATACCGGAAAGGCTGTTACAATAATCTATTACCATACGGAACCACCAGCTTGTCTCCTGGCCAAGGCCAGACCAATATACGATTGACTTACGATCCATACGATATACGATCCAAAACTTAGCTTTTCTGATGACGGCAATATTGACAACTTTCTGTTTGTCTTCACTACATCTAGTCTGAAACAGTGACGTGCTTTGACTTTGAAGCTTGATAAGTCCGACG
This sequence comes from Sesia apiformis, assembly GCA_914767545.1. Classification (NCBI taxonomy): domain Eukaryota; kingdom Metazoa; phylum Arthropoda; class Insecta; order Lepidoptera; family Sesiidae; genus Sesia; species Sesia apiformis. Next base: position 17,045,442 of record OU611953.1, read on the forward strand.
ACGAACCTGTGTCATGTATCGTACGCGTCCCAGGAAGGTGAGAAGTATTAAATGGAGAGAGATAAAAGAAATTTGTGGGGAGTCAAGCAAGTGCGTGCCGGAAAGATGTGCAAAAACGACGCACATCTGCCATGATACGATCCTTATAACCGTAAGGTAGGCAGGGCTATAGGTGGTGGAGGGTAAAAGAAAACGTTAGTGGTGGGTGGTAAAAGAAAACAAATGTGAGGAGCATTAACAATACTAGCACCCGTGAGCTTTATTAAGCTTCGAATAGCATGTTTACTTATTGATACAATATTTTAATTAATATTTAAACGCGAGTCATCTGGTAGAATATGTAAAACTATTTATAACAACATAACACATATACACACATATTCTTAAACAAATATATAAATAGCATGTCTAAGTACATATACCGTTAAATTGCAATACACAAATGTGTCTAATTCTGCCTGTATAAAGAGTATAAGTATTACCTTTTATAGGTATAATTTTTGCTAATTCAATAGTTTCTTAAAACCTAATATGAACTGAAGGAACGTTCACCATTATCTAAGGTTTTAATTACTTGCATTCAGTATTGTGTTTTTCAACCCTCCTGTCAACCCTTTCAGTCCGCTCGTTACCGCTACATTCACGACTATAGCAATTAGTATCATCAACCCCGTGACCCTGTTTTTAAATATTTAGGCCGGTTTCTAATGAGGTATTTCGTACGCAAGATTGAAGAAAGAAGTAAACCGCAATGGGCATAACTACTTGTACAGTAAAGTTACCGAGACTACTTTATTTTTTTTTATAGTATACGGGCACACAATTCATCCTATGGTAAGTGCTTTTGCACATTTGCAGTGTCAGGAGATTTCTTTTTTTCATTTATTCTTAATTGCACAAAGTCACAAAAGTCGAACCCGATGGTTTAAAAGGTTATATCAAAGTTAAACCAAATATTTAGTTATATCAAAGATCCGACTCCTCTTAGTTTCTCCTTAACTGTTTTGATTCACCTACTTATTCAGCTTCCGAGAGCGTTTCATTCCCATTGAATACTGGTCGTTGCATAAGCAAAACAAAAAGTCATGCCATCGTTGCATCTCGCTTTTGCTTGAGCCCACGACAAGTGCCGATGCGCGATCACATCGGCGCCGGAGTTAGAGTAACTAACAATTCGGTGGAACAATTAAGGGTTTCCGCTCCGCTAGCGGTTTCCGCTCTTTTGATTAATTAAATCCGGAGTTACTCATCACTACTATATATATATATATATATATATTGTAACTTATAGCCTAAGTAAAGTATGGCACAGCGAAGAGTAAATAAATTCCTCAGGGAACGGGGGGATCGCTAGGCAACTCGCTCCTATAAATAGAGGAAGCCCGAGCCTTCCCGACACAATTTGTCTTGTACAATCGCCCAATTAGCATTTAATAATTAATAGAGAAATCTCTGCCAAGATAGTGAGTTCGTTGCCGACTGCCGCTCCCCTGTACCCCTGCAGTTTTGTGTGAACCAGTTAAGCGGTGTTCTTATTTCCGTATTTTCTCCTCTACAAACCCCGTTAAACCTCACCGTCAACCGGTAAACCTGACAGATACCACTTACCTATTTTTGAAAACCCCATGCAGCGGTGAGATCACAGGATATAAGGATCGCGGTACAGTGTTCTGTAATATTATGCTGCACCTAGGTTTCATCGTGAAGATAAGACGGTCAGTTTCCAATTGAAACCTAATTGAACTAACATCAATAAGGTCGGAGGTCACTTTAATATCAAAGCATTTATAAGAGTTGGCTGAAATTGCGGGTGGCATAGGCGGTGATATACTAGGTATATTTTTGTAGATTGTATATTTACTTATAGCCGTCAGTTAGTTGGCCGTACAACCGGATTATTCCTTTTGCCCATCTCAAGTTTGCCTCTTAGGGTAGACAACAAGAAATCTAAAAAAGTTCCTCGTGGCCACCTCAAGAGGCCACGGGGTGGCTAACGGCAATCATAAATTAATATTATTATTCCAAATGTGGAGTAAAATAAAATAGATAATATCTAAATGTGAATACGGCCTAACACGAAAAACGTGCCTTAGTAAACCGCAGTCAAGAAACTCGTTCCGTCTAAAGGAACTCATATCAAAGGAACCGCTCGTTATAATTTCCCCGGATTTTCATATGACATAATTATATGACAATTAAATATTCTTTAACAAAGTACCTATATGCAGCTTACAATACATTATTGTAACGTATATCATCGATACAACAATGTATGAATGTGTGTACATTAATGTTGCGTACATCCTAATGAAATTGTTAATTATGTAATTTGTTGCGAATTCTACGTAACGCGCATCAATTTATGCGTAACTGCGTAATATGTAAGGGCTACACGCATATTTCTCTTTGTTTTAGTTTTTGCTTAAAATTGACGAACTGGTAGATTGACAAATTTTTCACTTTAGATTTAGAATCTGTACCTATAAAATTAAATAAAATGTAGTTTACGAATCTAATCCTACCTATGATTCTGTCAAACATAAAATTTAAGTGCCCCCCATGCCATATCATTAGCCTATGTCAACTTTTTCTTATATATAACAGTGGTGAACTGTTATATATAGGAAAAAGTTGTCATGAAAGTAAAATCACAAGTTCAAAAATGGTGTGAATATAAGTCTGCAATCCTCTCTAATAAAATCTTTGATAAACAACAGAATTCACTGTACATAAAAAATAATTACTCACGTCCATTCTGGAAAAACTCTTTAAGGCTACTATATCCGGAGGGAGAAAGATGAAACATGTCAAGGCCACAACATTTTTCATTATATACCTTCACGATAAAGATAAGTTTAAAACAAATAAATAATAAACAAAGTATACAACAATTCGATTGTCTTAAGGTGCTGACTACGAAATTTGACACTAAACTTCCAAGTAAAGTAAATCAAGACCAATATTTCCCGACTACCCTGCCCAATTACCCTTACAATACGTTATTTATTACACGAGTGTTTCCAAACTTGTAAATCAGTTTCCTAAGGGCACATTACCTTTGTAACGCCCGCGGGGCCATTAAAAAGTTCCCGGCGACACTGTAATTCGGCCCTTATTTGAGACTCCCCATCTGAGGTTATTAACCCTACTTTTCCAATTATTAATTAACGAAAATAAGACTAGTGGCTCAATTACATTTGGTCGTTAGCCTGTATTCGGGTACTCGAACATTGTTTACACTAGCTCGTAGGCCTCATTCGAGTCCAAACAAGAGATCAATTACAAAACACGTAGCATTTTCTCACTCGCCTGACTATGGGTGTAGGTGCCCGAATTCGAGTTGTTTCTTTATTTACATTGGTCATTTGCCCGAATACGAAGGAAACCTGTACGCACGCTAATGACTAAATGTAATAGAACCTTTATGTTAAATTGAAAAGGTTTTTTTATTTACCTGTCTAATTAAAATGGTCTAATTAAATATTAGCGGTCAGTCAAAATATGTACTGGGTTAATTCACATATATCTGATATATTATTTTTGAAGGTATAAAAAGGACCGCTTTGCTAAAATATGTATTGAAATCTTCGGGAATAAATAACCTGTATAATGGTGGAAATACCAACAAAATTGGTCTTATTTAGACAAAATTTAGCCTATACAATTTAAATAAATTAATAACCCTCGCTACCCTTGGGACGAAATTTTAAATTAGAAAATCTTAACCGTAGTTAATAAATAAACTCATGAAACAGTAAATACTCTTACGAGTAGATAACATCACAATGAATTTACTGCAGTGGGACGTTATAGGCTGACACATATACATGTAGGTACAATTTGGTCCATTAAATGGGCCATCAGTCATCAATAGACACTTTCAAAGAACAACATGTAAAACCTTAAACGATTCTTGAGTCAACATAAGAGAAAGTGAAATGGAAATTAATAGGACTTCAAAAGAAACTCAAAATAAATTTTCAACAATGGATTTAATAAATAATATTTTCAAATTCATCATTAACAATCAGGGCGCCATTCGCTTTCAAACTTTTTGAAGAATTAGGGGAATGAAAGAATCGTGATATTGTAAGTCCTAATCTGATTCTAATAAGTATTTTTTTTATTTATATCTCTACATATGTATATCAGGAGATCGAAACGCATAACGAAGTATATACGAGGAACACGAACGCTTCATTTAAAATTCTGGGTACTATATTTACAATTGTGCCAAATGTTACAAGAATTAAGAGAATAATATGAGCAAAACAACACAAGACCCATAGATTGCCTTGCGGATGATTGTATAACGAAATTCCGACCCACTGCTGTTTTGCATAGCTGTGGGTCGGAATTTGTCTGTTTGTTCGACATAACTTTTGACCGACACGATGATTATTCGAAACCTCGTTGGGCCGAAGAATGTTAGATCGACAAAACGTTTTACCGACACGACAGTAATATAAATAACGTTGGTACGAACAATGATTTACTGATTGAAAATCAAACGATGCGTCGTTCTACTGCCGTCAAACATCATGTCGATCAAACAGCTTTCGCACAACTGTGTGTCGGACTTTCGTTGTACAATCCTTGCGGAAATCTGCCGCCATGTATAAATGATAATATCGTCGAGGTAACCTTTGAACGAGTACATACAAATATCCGACAATGACTGAGTGATAACCGGTAAAACCAAGTTTAATTCTCTTTTTAATTTATGGTGAAAACATAATATAGGAAATAATATAAATAAACTTAGAATAAACTGCTAAATCCTAGCTTGATAAACGTGATATAAAAGAAACATAATGATGTCTTCGAAGTAGACTTAGTACTTTAAACACATGTTGAAAGTTAAAAATAAATCACTTTAAAAACAATAAATGTTTTAATGTAAAAGCAAATAAATACATATAAGTGAAGGAGACGAATGATATAACCGAGGAGAAAGGTGTGTTCACAAAGTCACTTACATATTTTGATTTTCATTTCTCATTAACAACGTTACATATAGTCTTACATCAAAATATATTACGTTTAAACAGAGCGCCTATTCTAAAAACAGTATAACGTACGTTTAATTAAATCCATTTGCCTTAAACGTGCGACTACGTGGATTACACGCAGTGACATGTAACACGTTAATAAACTCTTAATGTAAATTATAATAACCTTTCAACTGATGGGCGACAGCGACATTGAGATTACCATACCATCAGCCTATGTCTCTCCACTGCTAATTATATTTTTTATAGGCAAAAGACGGCACACGAGCAAACAACCCGCCTGGCGTAATAGATACTGTCGCCCTCCGACGCCCGCGATACATGCCAACATCAGTTCAAAGCGACAAAGCTACACCCTACCTACCTTTGGCGATTTAGGAGTGGATTTCGAGAAAGAAAGTAATGAGTTTGGGGTAATGAGGAATAGAAAGTCTAACGAGACGAGGAAAACTCCTCGTCCCATGGAGAATTGAGGTCCATTGATGTGCAATAGAATACTGTTATCAAGAGTCACAGATCAATCTGCTATCAGTATCAAGAGAAAGTGATGGAATAAGTAGTCACTTTTAACCACCACATGTAAAAATTAGCAGATTATGATCTTTTACAATTTATTTTTGAACAACTGAAGTAAATACTTTTAAATTACTATGAATGTGTTCACCAATTAGACGGAGTCCCGCTTCGCAGAGCTCCCATTTCTCTATTGTCCCTGACCCCACCCACCTTTAAATTTGCTACCATATATTTTCTGCTTATTCAGTATTTTCTGTTGCTTGTTTAATTATTTCTCTAAATCTAAGTATAACAAACAGTTGCGGAAATATCTGACCACTCACACATTACTTAAGAGGGAAACTCGGAAAGTTTTGCGACAAAGAGTTTTTTTTCCTATGGAACACTGGCTGATTTTTATGTCAATTAAAACTATGACTATCACTTTATGGCGGGAACTCTAAAAGTTAAGATGAGTTTTTCTTTGATTATTGTAAAAATTGTGAGTTGGAAGTTTTGTGGTTTAATAGTGATAGTTTATTAAACTTCAAAGTGTTTTTGTGCGTGGTTTCTATGATAATCAAATAAAAGCGTGTGCTTCCAAGGAGTCCTCTTCTGTTCTCAGTAAACCTACTATCGCTTCACTGAGCGACTCCTGAGTTACTTTGGTGGGACTGGACATTGACAGGATACGTTTTAAATTTTGAGATTGTTTATTATGAAGAATACTTGACACTGGCAGAGTGTGCTAATTGCACCATTGTCATATATGAAGAAAAAAACTATGATTAACTGTAAAAAAAATTTAAAACATTCCAAATTAAAATTTCTCTCCATATTTTTTACAAACTCAATCAAAATATCGTGTCTCATTAAAATATGCATATTCGACGGGAACATTTTTGAGCTATGATTTTGTATGATTTTAAATGTTCTTTTAAATCTGAATATTTTCTAATAGATTTCAAATGGCTTTTACAGGCAAGTGTCCGTCTAAGGCAACTGTGTATCGTTGGTACAATGAATTTAAGCGTGGTCGACTAAGTTTGGTAGACGAAGAAAGGTAGAACGATTTTACGGCTATTACGGTAGAAAATATGGTGGCACTGTGGTACTCGTAACTTCTTAAACGTACTCGTAAAGATTTAACTGTGACTCTAGCAGTTTGATAAAACAAAAACAAAATCATAAAGAAGTTGTGTCCATACTTGAGATATTTAAAATAAAAAGTTGTAATGATACGACTTTACGAGTGATTCGATATTTGAAATTATTGTCTGTCTGTTCGTTTATCTGTCTCTCTGATCGTGCATCAAGCGTGCATGCTCTCTGATCATGCATCATCAAGCAAAAGGCAACAATTTAAAAAAAAACGTGAAAAGCTGCGTCTATACACGAGATAAGTAATTAATTGATGTCAGTGGAGTGTAGGCTCCAGTGTAGGTGTAGCCCAGGAGATTCAATTAATAATTGATGTCAACATTACGAATGATACGGAGTCGAAACTTTCTGAAATTATTATTAGTATTTATTGTCGTATATATATTTCTGTTTGCTTATGCATGACGAATTTTAATTAAGAGTATATAGATATATATCCTGTATTAATATATTGTGTACATTTTATTCAAATCTGTTATGAACTTCCCGAGGGAAAGATTACACGCGTAAAGTACACGCGAACAAATTCGCTACAAAAACTAGAAAATAAGTCTTTAGTGATGGATACTATGTTAATTGCTGGCTAAAATCTATATTTTACATAACAATATTTTTATATTTACAAAATGTTGCTACTTTTACACCATTTAGAAATATTATTATTATATACATATGTATTATTAGTATTATGTATTATGTTTACAGTTCATTTTATTTATTTACGAACAAAACAATTATACAACAAATACTTACTTAAAAATAACGTACGTACATAAATGTTTTACTTTTTGTTTTACAGCCTTACATATCATGTTTTTTTATGGAGCAAGGCCGCAGACGAGCATACAGTTCACCTGTACTGATACTGAAGTGAAGGTAAGTGGATACTAAAGTCCATGGACATCTACGATACATGCCAACATTAGTCTAAAATGTCAAACGTTAGCACGCCCCTGGACGCGCTGCCTTTGAAGACTTAGGAATGGATTTGGAGAAAGGGTTGGAAAAATGTGGAGGGATAGGATGAGGTGGGAATTCATGAGCTCTGGCATATCTCACTCACTACCGAAACACAAATATTGGTGAAATAGGAAATACAGTATATTTCAAGGTGTTCCAGCAGCTGTTGGATTGCAGCGTGTGCTCTTCCCCTCAATGTATATGAAAACAAAAATAAAAAGAATTACCTATATATATTATTCATAAAAGTTACACTTATTTTATTATATCCTATAGATTGCCAATATTGTTTCTTGACACCTGTTTTATATAACAAAGCAATACAAAGATATGACGTCACTATTCGCGAACGACACAAAAGTATTTTTCCTAAGGGTCCATTAATGAAGGAGAAACTAAAACAATATGTCATCAAAAACTAGGGCAGAAAAAGTATAGAACAAGAGGAAGTGACAAGAGGCTCGTCTCTTGTATCTTGCTTTGTTAGACATTTAATTGTTTCGCTCGTGATGTGAAATGTTGGGGCGTTGACCATTTTTGGCTTTATGATGTTGAATAATGCCAAGTTTACTCGGATAGTGTTTCAACCCATATATGCATTAATACATGGTCAAGTTCCGGGTGTACCCAGATTCAAGGTCTTTTCCATACACGTGGCTTGATTTCCAAAAGTTTAATATCAATAAGTAACATTAAAATGAATAGTCCACGTTCTGCCTTATGTCGTAGGTCCAGTGGCAAATATTGTACGATACAGAAAGATAACACAAACTCAATCTATCATATCTATGGTTACATATTATTTCTCTAGCAAACTTTTCTTTACATATGTTATGTTTAATTTGAATATTTTTAATTAAAATCAAATACGTATCACCTGTTAGAGATATTTTAAAGGCCAATTTGCCGTTACCAATTGGCCCTTATTTTTGGAGAACAAAAATACTAAGAGATACGACGAATCAGCTTCACAGATAAGCCAATAACACGCACCAAATAAATTGTAACAAACAGCACATGAATTAATTTTTTTCATGTTATAAGAAAAACAACAGAACTAAACAAATATATGCAAAAACACGACAGTACACGTATTAATCGTGCTCAAAATATTACAAGCTTTGCTTACCTTACTTTTAGAAAACCTGAGTTAATTCAAAACAGTTTTCAGTTCCTAAAAATAAATTTTCCTAATGAAAACAAAATACAAAAACAATTTTAAACAAAAAAATACAAATAAATAACTACTACATTAGGCAGGTATAATTCTCAAACAGATGGCCACTTATTTTATACTAATGCAGTCTTTGGGATGCCAATGAAAAACATGTTTCATAATTCCATTATTTCGAAGTATTTCATTACAAATTGTATTAAAACATAGTCATGAACAAATGAAACTTTCCAAGGAAACATTTAATGCCGTTACAACTTTCCTAGCTACGATTTCGTAAATCCTTTGGTAGGTTCTAAAAGGGCTTCCAAACGCTTCCATCAAAGTTGGCCAACTTGTTAACCTTTAACGATAGGGACGGTTTGTACTCACAAGAAAGTTAAATACGCTTTATAACAACTGTTGTTACTTAGCTATCAGAAATATAGAAACAGAATATGTATCTTTCGATTAATGATAATATTTAAAAAAATATAAAACAATATAATATAGTCCCAAATTGAACGCCGGATTTAAAATAGAAAAAAAATAAAGTTATTACTTCTTCAGCAGTGTGACACCGTACTGTTGGTACCCCAGTTGATCAAGGCCCATACTTCCAATTGGTGCCAAAAGCTCCTGTAGCATGTTCCGATACCTCTCTATGCCTACTTAAATAACGATACCTAAAAAATGGTCCTATGATCTCGCCGAACCAAAAGCCGAACTAAACTGTAACTCTGAGGATGCATCCATTTTACATGAATCTCATAAGGATTCTCCAAGCCCCAAATATATATGACCAAACTTTTGTATAATCACTTTCTTTTGTATGAAAAATAGTGAAATTTCCGTTCAGACTGGCGCTGCCATAGGTTTTTTTTGCAAGTACCACATTGAAATTAGCTAACATGTGACATAGCTTCAGTTATAAATTTAACGTCAATCTTGAACTAAACTATCAATTCTTAGTTTCAGTGATAAGAATATTGTATACCGTTATTGTATTGTATATTGTATTCCAGAATACTGAAATTTCTATGTATAATGTTGACAAATCAATTAATTATTCTGAAGTAGTCAGACGTGGCAGAATCAAATTCGTATTGAAAATAAAGCTATAAATATTTAGATTCAACCAAAATCCACTTCATTATAATAAAGTTGGTTCTAGTTAATGTCAATTTTCAGAAGTGCGTTTGAAATCAATTTAAATGTACTCTTTATATAAAACCGACGTCATTTACATATATTCAAGTATTTTCCAAAGAAAAGTAATAAAAAAATCACATAGTAAACTCATCAAGATTAAACTCATTAGTAGAATAAATGAGCATGAAATTAATAGGAGTGCTAAATATACGCTTTATTAATAGTACCTAGTGTCTATAATATCAGCATATTTTTAATAAAAGGAAGGTATCGAATAAGTATACTCGTACAGTCCACCTGGTGGTAAGTGATAACCACTTACCACCCGCACATGGAAATACGCAATACATGCCAACATCAGTCTATACGTTAGACTGTTGTTATACACACTAAAGATACAGGGCCTTGGAAATACTTTGTCTTCAAATTTCGTTGTAGGTCATAGTTGGATTATATAAACTTCAGTGTCGTGATCTCCACAAAAGGTAGATTTTTTCGAAATCCATCGAAGACTATCGTCTATCGAAGTCCAGAAGTCTGTCCTTTATACAACTAAATTCTGGTTACAAGATATAAGAGTTTTGGTTAAGATTTCTCTCACTGTGTAACACCGATCAACCAAAATACAGAGATTAGCTTTACAACTCTAAAAGTGAAGCATTTGCGAGTCGGTCAAAATTACCTACTGACAATTCAGTCCGGCGGCAAAAAACCGCCAAAAACGTATTATTGCTAGTTTACCCTTTTTACAGTAACTGCAATATTTTTGACGTTCCGGTGTTGTCAATGTAAAAAAATATAAGATTTAGAAACAATTGAAACATATTTTTTTTTTCGATTTAAAACCAAATAATATTAATGATGTAATATTTCACAGTAAATGTGTTTGCGTAATTTTAAGTAAATAAATGAAGCAAAGACTCTTAAAAACGTAATTATTACTACTCGCTTATTGTGAAAGTAACATTTTATTTATACCACTGGTATCATTCATGTACCCAGTTTTGTCTCAAGGAATTATCCATCTATGCATTTTAGTTGATCGATGGTTTATAGCGTCACAACTTATCACATCCACGATAGCACAATTTACAATATTCGTATTTGATTGATCTTCGATCAAACATTTGTCTCAGTTCTGTCAAGCTTTACGGTTAAGCTTTACTGTTAAGCTCTCCTAGCTATAAAATTGAATCCCAAACCTCCGATAACCTAAAGGTAGATATCACGAACCATTTATTTAATTGGTGAAAATTTTATGGCTTGGGTTCTGAAGAAACTACATGAATTATCGTGAATCAAAGATCTTATGATCTTATTTAGTATATAGTATATTTTATTAATTTACACATTTGTTTTAATTATACTCCCATCATTATTTTCATTTCTTTGTGTCTATTTTAAATTTCGTTCTGTTTTTCTCCTTCCATGTTTGCACCGCCGTCATTATTATCTTTCCTCTCATGTAGGTTAGCTGGAAGACAATGCCATGTAGCATTAAGCCCGCCCATTGTACTTTGTGCAATAAAGTGTTAAATAAATATATTTCATTTTAATTGCAGCTAGATTATTTTTATTATTCTAGATTATTTTTGTATACAGGTTTTAGTATAATCTTATTTATAATTTTAGTATTTAATTATATTATTATTAAAAAAGTAAATAAATAAATGACAGGCATAAAATTAAAATAAATAATAATACCAACGTTTCTAAAATAATTCTCATTTTCTCATTGGGTTCATCATTCTCATTTGAGTTTCAACATTCAAAAAAACATTTATTGTTCAAGTACAAGTTCAAGTACAAATATGATATAGGATAGAATCGAATGCCGTTTTAGAGGCGAGGCCCATTAGACGATTAATTATATGTATTATGCACTTTTACGCATTGCGCACTGTGAGAGACAGCGCACGTGGCCAGTCGAATGGGCCCAGCGGCTGTGGAGATGCAACATACACTCTCCCCCTAACTATAGGGGTTATATTAGGAACAGTTCATTCCTCGTGTAATTACAACGCTTTACAACGTGTAATTTCTTTTTATTTATTACCAAATTTACAAACAAAAAGCATAAGACATATACCTACCGTCACATATTAGTTTGAAAGGTGAAAGGTGTTTGGTTGAATGGAGGCTGACAAGCAAGCAAAACGTGCCATTTCATAGGGTAGAGAAATATATATTCCTCCTAGTTATTGGGAAATATTTGCCTATATATAAAATGATATGCCATATACTTTGGAAGGAGTATTTTGATGAAAAATCCCGAGAAAAGGGCATATGGTATAAAACCATTCAATGTGAGCCTCCTCATATACCTTGGTTTTCGGAAAAGAATTTAATTAGAAAATACACAGTCTTAGCATTCAGGCTGCATTCTAGACACATGCCACTCAATAAGTTTGGATACCTCATGAAAAAGACTAGATCTCCAAATTGCGATTTATTTGGAATTGTTGAAGATGTCCAACACTTGTTGGTGGAGTGTGTCTGGAATCAACAGGAACGGGAGGCCTTAGTGAGGGCTCTCGATCTGAACAGGAATGATGTTTGTATGTTCTATAAGATATTATGAGAACCTAATTCACGAGCAGCATTTAGTTTGTACAGATTGGTGAGCCCTCACTAGGGCTGATATATTGGTACCTACATTAATGTTGTAGAATGTAAGTTTAGGGTACGATGGAACTGACATGTGTCAAGGCATAAAAGTTATTTAAAAATAAGAATTAAAAAAATCTAATAATCCATAAAGATTTGTCTAAGATACAAGTACTGCAGCATCACTATCCAAGACATGAACCTATGAACAGTAAACAAATTATAATTTAGACAAGAAATATCTGTTTAATTTATATTTTCAATTATTTGAACCTATGAACAGTAAACAAATTATAATTTAGACAAGAAATATCTGTTTAATTTATATTTTCAATTATTTGAACCTATGAACAGTAAACAAATTATAATTTAGGCAAGAAATATCTGTTTAATTTATATTTTCAATTATTTTAACTAATATCTGTTTTTAATTTATAGTGTAATTGATTTATTAACCTGAGAACTAAGTAATCGATGTACAGCTAATGATTGTATCGTTTCGTGATACATTAATTAATGTATACCTACTTTGTGAAGAACAAAGAGAAAATCTCCACAAATAGACACGTACGTAATTTTACACTTATGAGTAAACATTATACACAAACTCCATATCATGCTGCAAACCAAAATAACATAAATATAACAAAAAGTAACATAAATAGCATCTTATAGAAAATGTTTTCGATAATTCAATTTGTTTATGTGCGTTTTGTTTAACGCATCGGTAACGAATCGTTACACGTTCCGTTTACGCAAATATCCGAGATGCTTTTAAAATAGCATGTTGAAAGTTGATATAATCGGTGTTGATGGTGTTGTGCTACAACATGTTGTAGCTAGTACTAGTAGCTAGGAAGTAAAGGTCATTACTCTCTTACGTCTTTACCACTCGGTTCTCTGACTTTATAGAGTTGGTTATTTTTTATAGTGAGAAGATAATAGATGAGCAAACAGATGGCCTATGGACATCCGCGATACACACACATACAAATTTATTTTCGTTACCACACATAGAATTAACGCAGGAAAATATAGCCCGTTGTCATCGTTGTCAGTCACAGATTTTCAAACTTAATACTCGTAATAAATTGTGACTAGGAGCTGAGTTAGATGTGCGTAGAAGTTCATTAAATATTTTTAGAAGAGAATCGCAGAGAAGTCTTAATAAATCCTTTGCATAGTAATTTCGAAAATATTCTATTATTTTACTTTTGTAATAAACGCCCCTTGGTGTTGCGGGTGTCCACGGGTGGCGGTGACCACTTACCATCATATGGTCCGACCGCTCGTCTGCCATCCATTCTATAAAATAAAAGAAAAAGCAACATTATACTTTGGCTTGAATATCTTAATATTTTTAAATCTTAAATATGTTAACATTAAATTGTGAATTTTAAATATTATGAGTAATTTCATAACACACTTCCGGCTTATCTGGTTGTATTTCGGTCACTTAACACGTTACAATATGAATGATGTGTTCTCTAAGCGGCTACCATATGTGTGTATTGTTTATCATGTTTGTAAACAATGAAAATGTATGGTGTGTCGTTGGCGAAAAGAAATACAAGCCAAGATCAGTTAAGAATTACGAATATTAGCAAGCCCCCGGTGGCGCTGCCTAACTTTAAAACTTTTAGAGTAGATCTACACTCCCCAATCTTCCTTGGCGGATGGGATGGGTAGTAGAGAGTAAAGTGGAATAAAAGGTTTTCTTTATCTCATTATACTGTATACTCCAATGGATAAGACGAAATTAGATGGGATAAGATGGCGGTTGAGTGTGTCCTTATCCCTACACCAGATAAGATTATTATAAAGTAGGTCGCAATGGAATGAAGGCTGTAGATACGTAGCACTAATTATAGTATGTAACACTCAATAGTTAACCGTTTAGGATACATATCAATGTGAGACAACAATGACAAACAAAGAAAACAATTATTTTGCAATTTATGCGAGTCATTAGTTCTGCTATACGCAGTTTTCCTCGATATTTACCTAAAACATCAAAACATGTATAAGAAGTACACAAAACAATAGTTTCGCCAAGATATTTTCGTAGAAAAAAAAATTATCGTCCTATTGACATGTTTATCACCTAAGGAACTCCCAGATTGATAGCGCGTGACGTACAACGATGTAAGATGATAAATGACTCATCGATCACGCGACATCCCACCCACCCCTTTTCATCAGGCACACTTCATTTACCACGTGTTTTAGATATACGACACGCTTTATCAAAGTCAATGGTGTAGTTTCACGCGATCTGTAACAGATAACACGAACTGGAAATATTATTACGTCATAGTTCCCAGTCACCACATTCCATACACGCACACACATTACTTGTATCATGTAGATACAGGAATATTTTCAACACGGACAGTTAGTTTGATCCGAGCGTCTCCTCCCGGTTAGTGCGCAAACCATGTCCACCCATACGGTCAATTATGTATTAAAGTACATATATATTTTTAAATTTTACTGCTTACTATATACTACTTAAGTATGAGTTTTGTAAATTATAGGCTTCGCGGTAAAGGGTATTATCGTAGGGATTTTTAAAAATTAAAAAATATATTGGGGTATGTCTAAGATCCAGCATTCTGTATGGGACGGGACTGTGTTGTGGAATATGAACAATGTATGTTGAGCACCAGGGGGCAGTGCAGTTCCCACGTTTATTGATTAATACCGTTTACCATACCATACCCTTCCATCGGCCGATGTCTCTCCATTGGCGGGTATAGGCCTCTCCCAAGGCTCGCCACAAAACACGGTCTTCAGTTCTTCTTCAAATTCTTAAAACTTCTTCAAATTGCCGGTACACCAGAGGGGGTCCCACGCTGTGCTTCTATTGCATATAGAAATTTATATATAAAAACTTGTGCTCACATACAAAATTGAAGACTATTTTCTTGTGAAAAAGACTATAATAGTAATTACCAATACCTGAAACACGTTTGCTTTTACAAAATCACATTAACTAGAATGAAATAGCGATACAAGAAAGTAAGTTCAGTAGTTTAACAGACTAAAATTAAACACTACTTTCTTGCGAAAATTACTATATTGTTATAGTATCAATGTCACCGACTTTTGCTTTTACAAAGCCATATGAATTAGGAGATACAAGTACGAAGTACATTGAACAGTACTATTCCATATTGGAACATACAGAACAAAACTGGGGAGGTCCTCTCCTTTTTACGCTTATCTGCATCATATAACGAATGGTACATTCGGCGATTTCGACATTGATATTTTCGAGAATTCTAGTACTACGCTAAAATATAAAATGCTGCCATCTCATCTCATAAATAAATAGTTAATCCACCTGGGCTTAGATTTGTATCTGTTTACTTTAATGCGCGTTTTCTTTCCTTTGAAGGTTGTTTGTACATACGACATACATACCATGTACATACATTTGTTGTTTCTTTGTATTACGACACTTGTTATATTAGTTATTTAAGGAATGCCTGTAACAATTGTTATCACGTGAAGGGTTGGTGTGTAATAAGAAATAAATAAAAATAGTGTTTAATAATATAATTTTCATCCCCCTATCTCGGAAAGAGTATTTTTGCTCTTCGATATCTGAGTGCAAAAGCCGTTTTTATCCGCTAGAGGATAAAGTAAATTCAATTTAGAACATCGTGTGCACTAAGTTTGTGAATTCAAAACATCATTAAACCTATTTACTTCTACCTCCATGGTGCCGAATTTATCATACAACCTTTTTTAATTTGTTAAAAACTCAGACTCGGAACCTTCTTGGTGGAATTTTTTTTTTTGCATTTAGTCATTTCCTCGCTGAGGTGGGATGAAAAGTTACGTGTTGCACTCGAGTGCAAAGATTTTTCACCTCGTGCTCTTTTGATTCCCTCGCTAACGCTCAGGATTCTAATTTTTGAATCCTTCGCTTGCTCGATCATCAAAATTGAGCACGCGGTTAAAAAGCAACTTTGCACTCTTGTATAACAAATAACTATTAATGTGTAAATAAAAATTAAAAAAAAATAGCGGAAGAATCATTACAATGAATGTCCATTTGGCAGTCTTCTCCGCAATTTTCCGAATACGACATAACAATAGCCCAATATATTGATTCTGCCATCATCAGCGCTTTCAATTTTGTCAAAATATCAGAGAACACTCGACGTGACGACCACGTAACGACATTAAAGTCAATCACTGGAAATGTGCCCGCTGCCAATTTCGTTAATCGATTTCCAACATGATTTTTATTTGATTTCATCAATAAATGAATGAATTACTGAAATTCAGATGGGTTTAAAATGTATTGCTTCCTCATTCGATAATCGATAGGTTCGATTAATCAGGATGTTGGGAGCACATGGTTTCCGGATAAATTAATCAAATGTAATGTAAACGTAGCCCATTTTCCGGCATTGCATTTTTTTCAACGACTTGAATACTTCAGTCTTTATATTATACTAGCGACCCGCCGTCGCTTCGCTTGGGTTTATAAGTTATTTTTTTCAAAATTCAAAATAAAATATAGCCTATATTAGACACGGATAATGTAGCTTCCTATTTGTGAAAGAATTTTTGAACTTGATTCAGTAGTTCCAGAGATTACCCCATACCAACATACACACAATTTTACCTCTTTATGTATTAGTATAGATGATTCTCGTATGCGACCAAACTGTATACAAGTCTCGACTACAACTATTCACATAATGATAAAAACTCGATGATAAAACAGTGATCAAATGATCATAACAGCTTTTGATCGATGTTCGAGAAACTCGGGTTCGAGAAACTCTCCTTGTGTAAATGACACACCATAACACGCAGGCATGCTATTTCCTTATGTGTAACTGATCTTCTTTATAGCTAATCCTAATTTGAATTCTTTAAAATTAATTCAAATTTGATATTAATAAACTGTACTACGATGTTATTATCGAATCCAGGGAGATTGACAAGAGTAACTTAATCAATAAACAATCAAATATCTCAAATAAACTCAAAGAAACGAAACTGTATTTGGTATACTCGTATTCATAAATGTTAATTAAAATTATATATAAATGTGTATGCTTACATAGTATTAAGACCTATTACTAGGAAAAATATGGAATCAGATTCTGAAAAAAATCTTTAATATTAATGACATAAATGGTTTCTATTAGACGGACACAGATAACGAGAAAAACCGAAAAGATAACGATATAACCTCAATGTTTTTTTTAAATGACCAAAAGCAGATACCCAAGTACGAGCATATAGGCCAAGAAAGATTTGGAATAGTTGAGGAAGGCTATGCCCAGCAGTGGAACACAGTATAGGTAGGCTCCAAATAATAATAATATTTTATTTCGTGAACATAATCATACAATTTTATACATAGGGGTCTCCTTTTAAGTATAGAAATACCTCTGTCAGGGGACCCCGCTCTTCCCTAACAAGTTGCATCGTTATAAATTAGGTGCTTACCTATGAAATGACCGATTTGTATAAGAAACTGAAAACCATGTTTTTGTCATAAAAATATTTATGTTAGTCGAAATATTGCTACACAATCTACACATCTACATAATTTCACCACCTCACTGGCAGTTGATTGATGCCACTCCTGTAAAAGTATCGTGGACGGGTATCAATGAATTCTTCATAAGCTCAAATCACAGCTACTTCAGAAAGAAATTTTTTTCCTTGCAAAAAGTTGGCCAAATTTCGAAAGAAATGGACACCTCTCGGGGCAAAGTCCGGTGAGTATGGTGGGTGAGGAAGAATCTCCGGGTCCAGCTCTTGCGTTTTGGAACCGTTGGGCCGCAACTCCTGGATCCAGCCACTGATACGAACGTTTGCGGTTATCGTACAAGATCCATTTCTCATCACAAGTCACGATGCGATTAAAAAAACCTTCATTTTGTGACGGTTCAATAACACAGTGCACACTTCGATGCGTTGTTGTCGCTGACGTTCGTTCAAGTACCCGCTTTTGAGCTTCTTTATTTTGCCGATTTTACGCAGATGAACCAACATTGTTTTATCACTGACATCAAACCCTACTGCTAACTCAGCTGTACTTTGAGATGGATCTGCTTCCACTATAGCCTTAAATTCATCGATATTAACCTTAGTCGTAGGTCGTCCGTGGCGCTCTTCCATAAGTGGCCAGTAATAAAATCGGTCATTTCATAGGTAAGCACCTAATATGATTATTATTACCTACATGACCATAAAGATAAAAATACAATATTTAAGTATAAGATTGTGTCGAATTGTGATGTGTGTGTCTTCTAAATCACTAATAAATTAATCAATCAAATAAATAAATCAGTTTTATTGATCTTTTTCTACAATGAATGATGCAATAGTTTTCAAGATTCATTGAAATCTTAAGATTAAAATCCGTTTCGTTTAAAAATAGGTTATAAACAGAATAAAAACTAGTTATAAAATCGATTATATTCTTCTTATAGATTTTATGATCGAATAAATAGTTCTTCCTGGCTCGGTAGAGCCCCTTGCAAGCACGTCACAAGCGGACTAAATAGCTTCCAATTGTTCCGTAAGGACAAATAATTTCCCTTTTCACAATTAATCCCAAGATGAGTCCTCTGGACCATTATTTTTTAACATATATTTATAGAAAAAAGGTGGCAGTCAAACAGACAGACCACTTGGCGACAAATGGATACTGTGACATCTCCCTGCGACACCCTAGATATAATGAACAGTTCAAAACTTTTTGAACTTTTGAAGACTCAGGAATGTATTCGGACAAAGCGGTAAAAAATGGGGAATAAGTGTAACGGAGTGTAATCCCCTCCTTCCGAACAACATCAATCTCTATTACTCACACTATGATTAATTATTTGTGCTATGCATCCAGCCAGAGTAACATACAAAAACACGAACACAATCCAGAATCCCAACAACATTTTTTTTTGTCTATTAAACGGGTCTTATCGCGTATGTTTACCTTATTAACTTTACAGTAAGGTACCTTTTTATCGACAGTTACCTACCTTACAGTGTGTTATCTTATTTATTCATTCATCTCGTGTCCATGGTTGGAGCTCCCTGGGCGAAACGTCGAGAAAAATAAATAAGGTACACATATGTGTGAAAAGTTATATTATAACAAGAATATTTCTCCCAACAAAATTAAATGTTATTTAATAAAGGAAAAAGAATCAGTTTTAGTATCATAGGCAGGTGGGCAGGTCTAACTTGTTTGTCGTTAACATGTCACGCTACAAGGAATGTACTGAAACAAATGTACTAAAAAAAGGAAAACAAAGAATCTGAAAATAACTCTTAAGTCCTCTTAATCTACTCAAAGAGACTTCCTTGTAGAAAATATGGTTATAGCCGTGCAGATGAAATGATAATGAAGTGCGCATTTTACGCCGTTGGAATTATGGTACGGATGACTAATATCAAATGAATGGATAGACCCTTTTTAGAACATTTCAAGTAGTAATTAGTATACTTATGTATAAGAATAAGGTGTAATAAAATTGATCTGCATCATTGTACTGCAAAAGTAATATATAATAAAGATACGCCATTATTTTATTGATATTCAAACACTTTTTGTAATGGTTACTGTGCCGAACTTCGAACAATGATGGCGAAACTAGTAGTGAAACAGCCCCGACTCGTGAATCGATCTTCATCATTATTGCTCCATGATAACGCAAGACCTCACACTGCACGAGAAACCGTTGTAACTCTACAGGAGCTGCAGTTACAAACCATACGTCATCCTCCGTACTCGCCGGACCTTGCTCCAACGGACTACCATTTTTTTGTGATTTGGACAATTTTCTACATGGTAAACAATTTTCTTCCCAAGAGGCAGTACAAAATGCTTTCACACAGTTTGTCGAATCTACATCCCCAGAGTTCTATCGCAAAGGCATAAATGAACTTCCGATTAGATGGCAACAATGTATAGATAATGAGGGTAAATATTTTGATTAAATAAATATGTTACATTCTAGAAAAAAACGAGTTTTAATTTTTCAATACAAATCGGCAATATATTAGCTCGTCGATACACTTTGTGGCTGTTGAAGTCTGACGTCATTCCCACCATTATTCTGTCACTGTCATTTGCATTGTCAAGTATTTCCATATTTGCATAATATCCGCTGAGTCACGATTAATTACAACAATTGTATTAACATGAATAAAATATTCTAAAAGTTTTCACGCGGGCGGAAGACGGAATCCTCTGCGATTTCTGTCTGGATTTGAGCGGTCGCTGCTCAAGTTCTGCTCGAGTTCCAATCAAGCAGTCTTGGCCCTTTAGACTTTATGGAACAGTCAGTGTGGTCCTCAGGCCAAAAAAATTGGAGACCCCTGCCTTATTAGACCTTCAATTAATGTACTCTCTTGTATTGGTTGATCAAGAACTCGAGTGGTCAAATATATTTCTTTTATTGAGAAAAGGCGGCGGACGAGCATACAGTAAACCTGATGGTAAATGGATGCTGTCGTCCATAGACATCCGCGATACATGCCAACATCAGTCCAGAATGACAAACGTCGGCATGCCTCCGGATGCGCTGCCTACCTTTGCAGATTAAGGAATGGATTGGGAAAATAGGGAGGGATAGGATAAGATGGGAATGGGCTCTGACATATGTCACTCACTACCGAAACAAGTACGTACATTGGGGAAATACGATTCTGTGAGAGAGTGTGAGGTAGTTCAAATATAGAAAATTGGTCCTATCAGGATTAAAAATGTATTAAAAATCCTATGTGTTAATGAGTTCCATGAACTATAGCTTGTCTTCAAGTACCTGATTACGCGCGTCGAGTGAAGTAAGCGGGGAGGGAAAATTGTGTATTACACGATAATTGTAATTCGGAACTGTTCACAGAACAACAAGACAAATAAAACAAGTTTTTGACAGCGTACACCGACGCGTGGTACTTGAAAACAAGCTATATATACTTATTCTAATATTTATAAACGAAATTTCACATTTAAGTTAAGTTAATTAATAAGGATTAGTAAAACTAGAACAAACCCACAAACAGTAATCATGCAATAAACACCGGACATCATGCTTGATGTTCAAGCATTATATTTGTAAACAACCTACATCCATGTTCATTAATTTGTACCTTCAAGTATCTTGGTCTTTTGTCCAAGCCTATTCCAACAATCCCTATGTATAATGAGGCATATAAAAACTTAGACAAAAATAAACTAATTTATTTCAGCCCCATTAGTGAAAGGTTCGCCCCACATGAACCAGAACATAAGAAGGAACTACTGTCATAAATAGAATGCTTTATACAACCCTCGGAATGACCACGTAGCGGTGTGGCAATAAAAAATTCCTTACGTCAGACAGACGTCACAGTGTACCGAAAGAACAGTGTGGAATTTATAATGAAACGCTCGAACGAAACGTTCAGCAGCAAAGATATACTGCCGCCATTTAGAGCATACGTCGTTGACTTGGGCCAAAGTGTAATTGTAATGAATGATGCATTAAAATGCAATACATAACTGTAAATGCGTAAAATTTATTATGACATATTTTCTATAGGGTAATTTTCACTTAAAATGTAGTTTACAAAACATCGAATTTACAAGTAGGTATTCATAAGGACTATGTGTGCTGACATCTGTACTAAAATAATCCATTTCACAGCTGTCAGCTACCTCCCTTGCATTTATTCTTAGTACTAAGTTATAATCATTTAAGAAAACAGTTTAATCGGATGGTCATTAATGTGTATAATATGTACGTAGTGTGTTTTGTGTAAACAGCATATTGTAATAATAAGACAACGATTTACTACCATTGTTTTAAAACTCGAATGGAGAAATATATTCGTATTGACGTAAGTCGTGGTTTATTACAAGGAAAGTTGTTTTCGTCAACAGTTTGATTGTCGGGTAGTAAACACTGATAACTAACACAATTATGATACCTGTATGCGGAGTGAACGGTACGGTTCGTTTCGCTCCGCTGACTCAGCGATATTAATTGCCGAGCGGTACCAGGTGCCAGCGATAAATCTGTGTGCGTGCACTAAATTTTAAGAGTTTATGCGTAGATTCCCCATTGATTCCTCTTTATATTGTTCAGATCGTAACTAATGTCGCTCGTACACCTTTAGCATTGTGCCTACATTTCAAAAGTGTCACGGACACCATTACTTGTAGAGAAAATGCGCATATTATAATAGAGGTTGGACCTTTCAAAGAAAGGATTTTATTGAAAATAAAGGACGATAAAATTATCTGGGCATTTCTTCAAAACTATGCACAAATTTGGGACCCGTTTTATATAGGAATGCAAAATTAATGTGAATGCAAGTGGCGACCGACACACATGATCACCTGCAACACCAGGAGGTATGCGGGTGCACCGCCGACCTTGCAAAACCTTATTCACAGCTTTCTTGAAGAACCTCATATCGTAGCTTAACGGAAAGAAAGAAAGACACAATTACTGAAATTACTGACCTAAATCATATGAAATGGTTTTTAACAACGAAAATTTGAATTAATCTTTTTACATGATTGTCAGTTAATAATGTTGTAACAGTATTTTTACTTCTAAACATAGTTTAATTTCACAAAAGAACAGAAGTCAGGTAAATGAGAAACGTTCACCGTAGTCTTCTGTAGTCAATATCATATCAAAATATTAAGGAACTTTCAGATACCTACTTAGTACTAGTACCAATCCAGAGCTAGCTCTGGATTGGTAATTTTTTGTGTCCCTTCAACCATGCTTGCGTTACTACTCTTTCTGGAGTTTGATGTCGGTGGCTTATTGCGCTGTTTACTGTGGTAAGGTGCATTGTCTAGCACTACAATTGCGCCCTTTGGCATATTTGCTATTTTTTTCCAATGTAACCAGTATCCGCTACTGATTTATATTAACACAAGAATTTGAGTATAATGGACCTTTAGCTATCACAAGTAGTGTATTATGCAGCATTTTGGGGAAATAGCTCATTATATGCAAGTAAATACTTTTATTTATTCTAGATTTTTATCTACGCCTTTGCTCGCATGTTTGCAGTAACTACATCATTTTCTTATTTCGACTTTTCACTTTAATATTATTAGATCGAGACTATCCTTTGTCATACATTAATGCTTCATATGAGGGGAGTACCTACTTATACGAAATGTTATTCGAAGAACTATTCTAGTCCTAGAACCAACAACGG
Organism: Sesia apiformis; assembly: GCA_914767545.1. Taxonomy (NCBI): domain Eukaryota; kingdom Metazoa; phylum Arthropoda; class Insecta; order Lepidoptera; family Sesiidae; genus Sesia; species Sesia apiformis. The sequence goes on from OU611953.1 coordinate 17,069,190, forward strand.
ATTCTAGCCTAAACATATAGTAACTTCGGATTTATTCTAGCGAGAAAGAAAACTCTTCGGAGTTTTCTTTTTTCTTTTCTTTTTTCTATCTTACAACTCCTATTGGTCAGTGAATTTTTTACAACGTTCAGATAAACGTGAACACAGAGGATTTGGGTCTAAACAAATAGTAATCAAAATGAAAATAATATGAAAGGGATCTTCTAAAACATAAGACAACACCAAACAATATTTATTTTTCCTCGATCGTTCACCGTTCCAATCAGAGTAAACATTATAGTAATTCTGGAACTAACGGGAATGAATAATACATACATTTCTCTTTACGAAAAATCCAGTGTTACAAAGCAGATTCAGCTTTGCAGATTCAGACCAATTTTTATAATATATTAAATTAAGAATTTAAGCGGCTACCATAAACCCTGAGGAACTACGCCACCTCTACCATAAAAGAATGGACTCTCTAACTCGCTTGGCCAGCGTGGCATTTTAAGGTCATACATCCCTAATGCACAAGGCATGTCGAGCAGTGGATACTGAAAGAGCTGGTTGCAAGAATTTAAGAAACTAAACATTTAAACAAATCTCTTCCGGTACTTTTTAAACAAAAGTTAGGCTTGAAAAGTCATCTCCAAACACATTTAAGCGTGTTTAATCGTAATAATAGTTATAATACAACTAATAATAAAATAAAATATAAGAGCGATGACAATATAAGACACAATTGTTTCAATTATTACTACCACTAAGAAAAGTAATCTGAAAAAACTCACATAAATAAGAATGAAATAAAAAGACTGGGGCACGTATAACTCGTATATACACCAATCCCCAATGGGCCGGCAGCGTAGTGCCCGAAAACCTTCTGGACTGCCTGTGCCTTAAAGGACTAGATAAACATTTACGTGCTTCTAAACGAAGCGTTATATCGTTTACAGGAACTTACATCTTAACAACTTTTGTTAGATTAGAAATTTAGAATTTTAGAAAATTTTAGATCTTAGTATCCACTCCAGGAAATAGGTTTCTTCATGCACATTGTCTGGTGAATAAAGGATTATATGGCCTTTAAACGCCGCGCTGGCAAAACGGTTTGTCGGGTCTACTCTTTCAAGAGGCCATGTAGTTCCTGAGCGCTTGTGGCAGCGGCTTTGTTATTTACGGTACCGGCAAGAAGAGGTGGTTTGTTGCTATTCTATAGGTATAGACGGCTGATACCAAAAACAATAAATCAAAAAATTAGGACGAATCATAGGCTAGATATTGACTAGGAATGAAATAATAAAGGTATATAAATCCACACCACAAATTCTCCCTTCCCCAATTTTCTACAGGGCTGGTAGTCGAAATTGCGTCTAACACGCACGAGTGACATTCAAACGCGATGTATTGAAAATTCTTGTCTCAGCGAGCGTCTAGACAACCGTGCTCGGTGGATTTAGTTCAACTTAGTAAATACATTTTATTCTAAACCCGGTTTTATAAGGAAGGATTTTAAATATTAAAAACCGGAATTACACTATTGTTTTGTATTTATTTTCCGTATGAAAAATTCTAGCAATTCTCTCATTCCGTTGTACTCGCTACACTCTAACCCATCTAATCAAGTCCTCCAAGGCAGAAGGGGGATGAGAAAAATTCCAAGGCCAAGGCAGGACACCATTGGCGTCGCTGGATATCGTGGTGAATAGCGAATTCCCAAGCAAGGAACGTCACCACCAGTGGTGTGGTTCGGTGGTCTCAGATTTACGTTTTTCTCATCAAGTCGGTGGTACTGAGGTCTTCTTTAAGGCGAAACTTTGTTAAACACTTAACGAATATTTCCACAATTATAACAAAATCCCTATTCCAAAAAAGGGTTTTAATAAAAGTTGTACTATGTAAAGCGAAAACAAATCCCTTCGTAACTAAGGACAGACTAGTAAAACTTGATATTGATACCTTTCGTTGCTTACGGCCGCGACATCTGTCCTAACATGTTTGTCAAATTCGATTTAGGTATTATTTCTGATACCTAATCGAATCTAATGCCGAATCGATTTAAGTTTTAGAAAAGGTATTCGAATCGATCCTAAAATTTTGTAATCGACATTTCGATATTTTGTTTGTAAATTAGTTTTCAATTGGGCGCTTCTATAAATCTGATACACGCGGAAATTACTCGTATAATTGCTTCCACACAGAAACACAGGTAATAAATAGCTCTATTTTGTCTATTATATTTTTAAATAAAGGCATTAACGACTGTATTTCGTGGTAAGTTATGCTTATCCATTAGTTGTACATAGGTAAAATTTTTAGATTCAATGTAAGCCTCTTCCAACTACCACCGGCAAACCTCTTCAAGTATTCGGTCCACGCCACGTGGCCGCAGGGCGTCCCACGCTGCGCTTCCCGGTACCCGGCCTCCACTCGAGGACTCGTCTACCGGTCACTGCCCACTGCCACTTCAGCACGCTGATTCTATGAACTATATCGGTGACTTTAGTTCTTTGGCGAATCTCCCCGTATCGGATCTTATCCCTCAAAGAAACTCCGCTCCCGGACGAACATGTTCATTGAACTTGATTTTTGTCTTATCTGTGTTCATTCCGAGACCGACGCGTCGTGATGTTGCGTTAAGGCCGTTCAGCATCCAATTCAAATCTTCCAGCGATTCCGCCATGATGACTATGTACTCACTGTTCACATTGTTTCCACGGCCTCCATGTTTGAAGAGATTCGCCGTTTGGTGGTTGAATGGGAAGAGCTGAGGATCGTATGTGGTGGCGAGCTTTAGAAAAGGCTTATATCCAGCACTGGAGAGAAATAGGCTGATGGTATGGTATAAGCCTAACACGTCCCACTGCAAGGCACAGGCTTCCTCTAGTAAATCACTTTTTTTATATAAATGGAAAAAAGGCGGCGCACGAACATACAGTCATCCGCGGTACATGCCAACATCAGTCCAGAATGACAAACGTTGGCATGCCCCCGGATGCGCTGCCTACCTTTGCAGATTTAAGGAATGGATTGGCAAAATGGGGAGGAATAGGATGGGATGGGAATGGGCTCTGGCATATCTCACTCACTATCGAAACATGTACGTACATTGGGAAAAAATGATAAAAGTAGCAAATGCAGTACATTTCAAGGTAGTCTTCTGTGAGAGAGGTGTAACGTGGCCAGTTGAGTGCGTCCAGCGGCTGTGGGAATGCAACATGCACTCTCCCCCTTACTTCGGACTTCGGACCATAATCCACCGTGCGGGCCTTTAGTTTTTTTTAATTCTCGTTTTACTATGCGGGATGTCCTGATGTTATTTTGCTTTACCTCCAAATGAATGATAATTTAAAAATCTATACGTTGAATCACAATGAATTTAAGGATTCAGGACCGAAGATTTGAACTCACAACTCCAAGAATAAGAGTCAAAAATAAATTACCCTTAGGCTATCGCTACTCTATCATTCCTTTAACTGCTACACATCTATATATTGTATCATTTTAGGAAAACTGTAAAGAAAAACCCAGCTTTGTTGTCACATTTTATTGAGAGCTTTATTGTTCTCAATATTCACATAAACCCGTTTTAAATCATATGAAACATCAAACAGCCTAAGCCCTTGGCTATCGTAGGAACCTTTTATAGAAATCTTTTTATAAAAATATACTTTTATAAAGATAGAGGATTTCAACAAAAGCTGAGCACAAAGGCTATTTCGAGATACAATGTGTGTATGAACATTGAGTGTGTTCGTAACTTGCGACCGGCTTCTCTGACCCGGTAAATGCTGATATACAATTTACTACTCATACTAAATTAATACTCGGCCCAGTTTACTCATTTTAAATATTTTTTAAGGGGTTATTAAGTTTTAAGTTTAATTTTACATTTTAATACATCCCTCATGCACGGAACAATGTGCATGAGGGGGCCCATGTCCAGCACTGGATACTGAAAGAGCTGGTTGCATTGCGTTGTGTATCAATTACCTTAAAAATTCAGATTTTAGTAGATTAGACTTTACTTGAATAATGTACGATATATTTAGAGAAAGTACTTTCTTACCAAAGTGTTGTAAAAATGGGAAGCGATCGACGCTCCATCGAGGAGTGAGTGCTAATTAACTTTTAAGAATTAAGCATTAAACTAAAACGGTCTAAGATTAACTAGTCTAAGACGGTTCTTATGGTTCGTTAGCGTTAGCTTAGCGCTCGCGACATCACGACATAATTTTTTGACACCACTATTTTACCTAATCTTGTTCTCGATGTTTCAACAGTCGTAAAAGGCGATAACTAAGCGGCTATCACAAGCTCTGAGGAACTTCACCACCTCTAAAAGAGTGGGCTTGCCAACCCAATTGGCTGGCGTGACGTTTTAAAGCAATACATCATGCACAAGACGATGTGCATGTAAAAGCCCGTGTCCAACAAATGTAAGTAAATATTAAAAGGGCTGTTTACATTACAGTGCATACTTACACAAATTATTCATATGCATTACTCTTCCTTTTGTTTGAATTTGACATCGGAGATTATACTTAGTAGGATTTGTAGCCTACATTTGAAAATGTTAAATGTTGTGTTTAAAACCCACGAGATTTTTTATCTGCAGGATCCAATGGTAAGTATATTGAGGAGGTGAGGAGGGTGTATGTTAAATAAAACCGCCCATATGGAGAGAATGCTAATGCCACATTGATTTATTAGGGATATTTCTAAATATCTACCTATTTTTGTTCATACTTATTACAATTTGTACAAACGCAGCCTCAAATCTAAGGCTAATTGACACTTAACCAAGCGTGGACGGATCCAGAGATAATCTTGACTAATATATAAAAATGTAACGATGTCTGTTTGTATGTTTGAAATGCTTTCACATATCAACGAATGCACTAAACGAGCTGAAATTTTTGTATAATCTTCATGGAGTTTACGAAAAGGACAGGAAAAGGAAAAGATCTACAAAACTAATTTTTTTACGGAGTAATGAGCATGCAGACAAAGTCGCGGGCAACATAGAAAACACAGCTTTTTTAAGAACATTTACATAATTTCACAGCAGACTACCTTGAAATGTACCTACTGCATTTCCTACTTTATAGTATTTCCCCAATGTACGTACGTGTTTCGGTAGTGAGTGAAATATGCCGAGTCTATTCTCATCCCACCCTATCTCTCCCCATTTTTTCCATCCTTTCTCCCAATCCGTTCCATAATCTGCAAAGGCAGAAAGCGTATCCGGGAATGTGCCAACGTATCGCGCATGTCTATGGGCGACAGTATTCACTTACCATCAGGTGGACTGTAAGCTCGTCCGCCTCCTTTTTTCAATTAAAAAAAAATTGCATTAACACAATTAATAAATAGTATTATGTATCTTGCTTTTATTATTCGAGAACCCAGATTCCGCGTGGTGGATTACGCCCCCCCCCCCCCCCCCCCCCCCAGTGACCGCAGTCTAGGTGCCACCTTTCCGACGACGAGTACCGCCAATGAAGTTTACGGACTATAACACAAAAGTATTGAATATTATTTGCAATCTCTATAAATTTCGTCCATTTTTCTCGCATCACGTTAAGACATGTGTTCTTTGTACATCATCGTGCTATTTATAAAATATTTTAAATTATTGCTTCAACATAATGGTAACAAATTTTGTAATACTAGGCATTATACCGCGGCTTTCAATACTTTGTGCCTGATTTCGCCCGGGAATAAATCTATGTCACATCTAAAAATACAATTTACAAGCACGCTCAATAAGTAACCATCAAAGGTTAGTGAGCTATAGACAGTCCTGAGAAACACCCTTTTGTTATAAGTGATACACTTTTAAAATACAATTCAATACTCGTATTACGTCAGACATTTTATATTGCTTTGTAAATGTAACAGCCAAAGATAGAAACCCATTTACTTTGCGATGCCAACACCAGTTGTTCGAACACTTCGAACTAAACATAAAAATATGTAGGTATAATTTTATTTTGTACACGTGTTAGTTAAGGCATCCCCAATCCATTTGGGCTGAAGACGGGAAACTGGTTGGAGAGTAACGCATATAGAATTAAATCCACGTCCAGCACCGAATTGACACAGATTGACAAATGATTGGATATACTGTGTTTAAAATTCGTTGAGCTTCTACAAATAAAAGAGGAAGGAGAGCCCTTAGTAGAAGTTTTAAGAGATTTAACTCGTAAGTAGATAATACCTATGTAATTGAACCCTTTAAAATTATACTTTCAATAAATTGTAGGATTACATTCGTTCATCTGTAACTTAGTGATATGTTACAAGATTGTTATAATAAATATGATATATTTTAATAGATTTCGTGCCAGTGAACCCGACATAGGACATAAAAGTATACATCTTCGGCCTAAGACAAAAATCATAATTAAGTAAGTCAGGATATAAAGAAACTTTAAATAAATATGATTGAAGTACAACTAAAACATTACATAAAAACATGCAAAATAAATTATAAGTAAACAGTGAACGGAGCATTCAAGATAATTAGATTCTCGTTGCAATATCATAAGCCGGTTATTTATATAGTTGTAAATCTAGGCATTGACAATCCGCAAAAAATAGTACGTAGGCGAGATGATAAGTATCTGGCCTAAACTATTTAAAAAGAACATATATTTAAAAAAATATCTCATTTTACAAAAGAGATTTCTAGCTATCCATATTCTAAATTTGAAATCGACGGCTCCAATACTTTTCAATAATCTGACATTTTAGAAAATCTTGTGTTGAATTTTTCACAAAATGGATAAAATTGAACAAAGAGCAGTGATAAAGTTTCTTTATATGAAGGGTTTAAAGGGATCAACAATTTTTGACGAGTTAAAAAATGTTTTAGGTGAAAGTGCTTTTTCATATGCCACAGTTAAGAACTGGGTTACCGAATTTAAGCGCGGCCGTACAAGCGTCCAAGATGAATCCCGATCCGGACGTTCAAAAAGCGACACCACCCCGGAAATTATCTCCAAAGTCCATGGTCTTGGACGATCGAAGATTGAAATTATCCGAAATAGCTGACATTGTAAGCATCTCGAAAGAACGGGTACATCACATCCTGAGTGAAGAATTGCATATGAAAAAGCTATCCGCCCGTTGGGTGCCGCGCTTGCTTAATCTCAATCAAAAACGAATTCGTATGCAAGACTACCAACACTGTTTGAATCGTTTTAAGAGTAATAAAGTGGATTTTTTGCGAAGATTTGTAACAACAGATGAAACGTGGGTCCACCACTATACACCTACATCCAAAATTCAATCGAAGCAGTGGACAGAAGCTGGGTGTTCGGCTCCAAAGAAAGCCAAAGCTGTGAAATCGGCAGGGAAAGTGATGGCATCTGTATTTTGGGATGCGAAGGGAATTTTGAAGACAGATTACCTTGCGAAGGTTTAAATTATTACCGGTGACTACTACGCTGGTCTGTTACACAAGTTACAGGAATGTATTCAACAAAAAGACCAGGTTTGACTCGAAAAAAAATAATCTTTCACCAAGACAACGCAAGGGTTCACACATGCGTTAAGGCAATGGCAAAAATCAACGAATTACACTACGAATTGTTGCCCCATCCACCTTATTCGCGTGACCTAGCACCGTCGGACTTCCACCTGTTCCCTAAGCTCAAAACTTGTTTAGGCGGACAGAAATTTGAGACGAATGATGCCGTTATAACTGCTGTAGAGGAGTATTTTGCCGGCCTTGATGAAACGCATTTTATGGAGGGCATAACTGCTTTGGAGCGAAGATGGACTAAGTGCGTAGAGCAGGGGTGCTCAAACAGTCGATCGCGATCGTATCAAGCTTGTATAGTCGAATTTATCAAGCCAACAAATAATTTTTGCTTTAATTTGGTTATTATTGAATTTAATAATTTTCTCTGACTTATTAAATAGGTTATATATTCTAGGAGCCACATAATTGAAATGTCTCCTAGCCGTCGGCACTGGAAACCTTGAAATCTTTTATGGGATTTGGGAAGCGTGGGAACAATAAGTCGATGATATTTCCTTAAGCTCTGCAAAACATAATGCTTGCGCACAGATAGACAATAAGTAAGATACCATTAGGTAAATCACAGATGTAGTGTATGACTAAGTAATATTTATATAAGATCCTCCTGGTGTCCCGAGCCCGCAGCGTTCCCGATAACATAAATGCATATGTGTAAAATTACTTGAACAATTGTTCAAATAAAACTTTTTGAAGTAATGTTTAAGTAGAGAGAGACCAAAGTATGATATGTGTAGAAATAATGTGTATTGAAGTGTAGAAGCGTAATGTGTGGATGATATCGTGAGTAAATAGTGAACCAATACCTCCACTAAGTCCAGCATATGTGTCCAAATCAAATAAACTAACTTAAACATAAGAAAAATAAAACGGTAGTAGACTATTACAAAAAGCATATAAACATTCACGCAATTACATATAAAGTAGGATAACAGACAGAATAACAGGACCGGTAATGAGCTTGAAGATAGTCACTTTGAGTCATTGTTGAAGTTGGCCATTTGTTCTTCATTATATATGTGCACAGCCGGTGAAAACTCATTACTTCGAATGTAGACTTTCCCGAATGTCCAACAGAACCTCACCAAAGTTCAAGTTGTTTAATTGCTATGTATAGTAATCGCGAAAACCTAAGGAAATATGTTACGGTTAAGTCAATTCCCAAATGGGCCGAATTTAAGGTGGTACCCTTGTTGGTCAAATTGTAATTCTTAGCACCACGCAACAGAATCGTTTTTTGATGTGAATTTGCTACCTCAGCTATGATCGTTTGTCTACCGACATCTTTCTTTATGCTCGGAATACGATATATTTTGCGTATGTCCGAGTGCTGTATGTTTAAATTCAGTGCTTTATGAAGATTCATAAAGTAGGTGGTGAGATCAATGTCTTTCTCATTGGTTGTACGCGGGACATTTCTCAGTTCCACACATGAGATTCAGATTTCAGAATTTCGCGTGAGATCTTCAATTTTGTTTTCCAGCGAGTGAATGTATTGCTCATTGGTTTGGCAACGCTGTTAAATATTATATTACTAAAATAGTTAAATTGCAAATAAATATTATATTTCTAATTCAAATATTTCAATTTGTGAACTTTCGTCTTCATATAAAGAATACCGTAGCAAAGTGTAAACCGAGAAATTAATTCTTGCCAAATATGCAAAATCAATTAGGGAAGCGTAATAAATTTAATTTGACATGTAAATTTATTTACCATGAAGTGCACATGGCCTACGATGATAGATTCAAATAAAATACAACTGGCACGCGGCCAGAACACCCGGGCTCTGTACACTTACATATTTGTTTACAATTAACATAAACTGTACAAAGTAATCTATCTTGATGCAGCCGAGACATGCGAGGGAGGTTTTAATGAAATGAAAAGACTGTTTCGATGGAATTATCGTCACGAACTTCACTTACTCGAAAGTGTGGTTTGTTTACGCTTAGGACGAATTAATCAGCACGATGCACACGAAACAGTATGGCGATGTGTTTATTCGGTTTCTGAAATTATCGTTAGTAAACTTGATGTTGTAATTTATTGATATTACGCACGCGGTTTGTTTTTAAGAAATAATCTTAAACTACGGAAAAAAATTGTACACGCGATGCGAACATTATCATTGAATGATTATGGAAAGGTCAAAAATGAAAGGATTTTGGATATAGATTGAGTTTCATGCTGAGTTCTTCGAACGAAAGGAATTTATAGGCCTATGAAACAAAATTAAATCACGATAATATTTCATTTGTTTATATAGAGAGTTTAATATTTTTTTATAGAGCGATGATAGCCTAAGGATATATGTTCCCGACTCTCAATCGCGAGATCTTTTTCTTAAGTACGGATTGTTAAAAATAATCATCAGCTCGAGGGTGAGGGATAACATCGTAAGGAAACCCGCATACTTATGAATTATAAACAATCTCGAGCATCCACCAATCCGCATTGGACTCGCGTGGTAGATTGTGATCCGTAACCCTCTAGTAATTTACTAGAGAAGGTTAGTAGTAGGTAATCATGGGTTCTGGCTCACATCCGAGAGGTCAATTTTGCGATTTTGGTGGCACTAAGGCTTCTGCCCTTTCCCCTCCGCTGCTGATTATGGGCCTCCGGTGCACATTATCTTATTCATGAGGCATGTACGGCCTTAAAACGCCAGACTGGCCAAGTAGGTTGAAAAATTCCCTCTTTTAGAGGTGGTGTAGTTCATTAGCGGTTGTGGTAGCGGCTTTGTTACCTTCGGTCGACTTTTATGATGACCGGGAAGAGATGAGAGTGGTGTTAATCTGAAGTCGGCCGTCACCGCACGGCAACGCAAACGACTAAACAGTTGGGTACCTGTTTAGTCGTTTGCGTTGCCGTGCGGTTGCAAAGTTTCATTGAAATTTAATGATGATTTCATGGAAATTCAGATATTAATAAACTTTGATACCGTGATTCGTTGAAACCGCACGAACGGGAAACATCAACATCGTATGAGGAACTAACAGTAATTACTAGAAATCATTGAATAAGATAAAAACAAATCCAAGGTTTTTCTGCTGATGGCTCCCACTACTAAAAATTATTACCTTTGATATTGTCCCGTTTTTTTACATACATTTATCTATTAAAGGTCAAAATTATGCGTTAAGACCCGTTTGGTATATATACTTAAGATTAGCTCAAATAAAGTGGTGTCGTCCATTGCATATTTGAGGATAGCCGATTTCATCTTTACATGGCCTAAAGACTAGCCTTAATGAAGTTTTAGCTTTACTATAAAATAAATAATATTTTATATATCCTTAGATATATGAAACTAAATAAAATACTACTATATACTGATTATATACTATATATTGTATAGTACCTATAGGTACTCGTAAGAGAAATGTCCTGACTAGCAGACTAACTCATCACTCATCAGCGCCGAACCAAAATTGTTGAAGCTAAAAATATGAAATTTGGACAGTAGGTTCGTTTTATGACGTTGTAGGAACCTTGCCTACACTGTAATTAATTTAATTAGGCAAGCAAATCCGCCGGCCGTTGCTAAATTTACTTAGGGAATGTACGCGCGGCCGCTTGTAGAAGGCGCTTGCGCAGTCAAATTTTATACTTTTCAAAAATTTATGGTCATAATGTGTCAAAATTTTTATGGATTTTTTTTATACTCCTATTAATTAATCTGAAACTTGGTTAAATATCGGTTTCATACGAAACAAAGAAAAACCGAAACAAAATATTTATATGAAATCGGTTTTAAAGTTTTGCTGGTTTTAAGGCGTGGTCTGTATTTCTCTACAGCGAAAAATAAACCTTTCGAAAGCATCGACAGCCCACACGATTTTCTGTTCTTTTCATACTAACACTGCGTAGTTATTGAGGTTCGATTTCACGGTAAACTGGGCATTAACGGAATTTGTCTTTGTTAAGGCCTCTCCCTCATTATCAGCGAGTAGCGACAAACTGTTGACATTATTTATTCACTCAAAACTATTAACAAAACTTCTTTTCGATCAATATAATTATTTTTTTCAATTTTGTTATTTATTGAAATAATAAATATTTAAAATTCCATCCACAATGAACCGTCAATCATCTATTATTATGTTTAGGTATTTCTTTTATTATAAACTAGCGACCCGCCCCGGCTTCGCACGGGCAGCTCTAATTATCTATAGCCGGATGACTTCTGGCGGATGCGATGGGAGGCGGTCATGTGACGAAGTTTTAGCAGATATCTATCGATATCTACATCGGGCAGCACATCAGGCTTTACATTATCACTGCGATATTAACCTTTATTTCGTGCATCATAAGAGTGCGCTAAAGGTAAACATGTAAAGGTCACGTTCCTACTATAATAGTGTAGAGTTGAGTAATTTATATGTTTGAACGCGCTAATCTCAGGAACTACCAATCATGGGGAATGGTGAGGTAGAAGAAGAGTCTATAAAAGTTACATATTTGAATTTAAAATATTTCTTGATATACTACATTAATGACTTCTTCGGGAATAGGTGCAAATAAGAATATATTAAGTTTTGATGTTACACGTGACAGAGCAACGTAAAGTGGCCGTGTGAAAAACATTGAACGCTTAGGTCAGTCCCGGCGACGTTCAATGTCTGGTCCTGTATTTTATTTATTGTCATCCCAAACGCTACTTTAATGGGGAACTGGAGTCGTTTGAACTGTAAGTCCGTGGGAATTATTGGTATTCTTGGTATCAAAACAGTTTCTCCAGTTCCGACTTAATTCACAAATATCATCATACCGGTAGCTTATTTTCGCAAAATGTTCATAAATTATAGCCTCATAACCTTTCTAGATAATCCCTATTTCTATTGGTGAAAACCGTATAAAAATCCGTACAGTAGTTTCTGAGATTAGACCGAACAAACACAAACTCAGCGCGGCTGAGGACTTTAATTTATAATATGTAGTGATGATGATGATGATGATATGTAGTGATGATAAAATAAAACTAGTTTTTGCCCATAGTTTGAGCATCCATAACATCGAAAAAAGCCGCTTTATAGGATTAGGATATCATGCTTTACGCTTTATCAACAGGTACCTACTGTAAATCTTGTTGCATCGATATAAGGCGTAAATTAAACAAAAATATTACACTTGACTGTCTGTATGTAAAAAATGTCTTTGTCTTGAGCAAAAAAATTGAATTATTCAACTTTGCTCCACTAAGGTAATAAAGTCTATGATTAAGTCATTATATAAATCATTTAATCTCATGTTGTTATTTAATTTAATGGCTTAAGCGATTTGTATTTGTAAAAGAACTAAACGTTGTCAAGTAGATTAATTAAAACCGAATACAAATTCCTAAGCCAGCGGCCTAAAGTGCAAAATTCCGGAAAAGGAAACAGCTTTTCAAGTCCGGAATGCCTAGTTCCTATCTGGAAATTGAGGTCATCTATCGGTTGTACTTTTATACTTTCGTATTGTTCGAATATTTAATCCCACCGGTTAGTACAAGCCTGATAATAGCCAAATAATAATGGCGACGATGACCAAGAAACAATTCGAGGGGCCTACTCTGATTTTACACCTCCGAAGTTTTGGGTTCGATCGAAACTCGAACGAACGAAATGCTGTAGCCGTAATCTGACTTTATTTCGTTCCAGCTTTATACTTCAGGCATATCAGACTATCTAAAAAGTTTCTAAATCTTCCGTGTCATCATAAAATTTGACGTTTGGTCTCTATGTATCTCGTGTCAATATCTGTATTTTTATCGTTGTCTTGTGCAATCGGAGTAAAGTTTCAACGCCATAAATGTCAAATTAACTTCATTCGGGCCGATATACCGAAGTGAACGTTTTCATTTTGATCGAAGTGATTTATTGAACTGATTCATTTTCATTCATCGGATGAATCGTTCGATGAAAAATTTCGTTACAATTGTATAAACTTCGTTCTTTGTAATTCGGATTTCTGATTACGTCCAAGTTCGAGCCGATATCGAGCACAATTTGTAGAGTTGAATAATGACTGTCACAGAAAGAAAAGAGACGTTATCACCATCAATAATCATTTTGCTACCTAATCGATCGACTTATTCGCTGCTATATGAAAAATTAAAGCCCAATAACTTAAAAAAATTATATCACATGTTGAATTCGTTGCACGTTTACAATTTGCTAAAACGATGTTTGTGCTAAAGGGAACTTTTAGATTTGCGAGATTCAAATGTACAGTGCACTTTTGAAAACAACTAAGTAACTGAATAAATTTTTGAAAACATTAAATAACTTTTGAAAACAATAGATTTCGTAATTTCTCGTATGTTTGATAAGATTTTTTTTATTCAATAGTACGATTTCGCAAGCCTTTATTATATCATTTGACATTTTTGTATCTTTTGAACCGTTACAATTATAATTTTATAATCTAACCCGACTGACCTCTGGTACAGATTTCTTCGAAATTTGCCTAAGACAGAATTCAAAGACCCTTCCTTTATTTATATTTAAATAGAATGTACATATAATAAAACGCACCGTCCATTTGTTACGCACTGCTGCATAGAGAGAATTGCTGATCGTCGCGGTCCCAATACCGATTACATTGGCCGCAGGTGGCACCTGACGCTGGGTCAGGATTTGCATGATGCCATTACAACGGTGACGTCGCTGCTATGGATTACAGAATCGAACACATATGTTTCTCACATCAAACCGCATATGCATTAATAGATTATTAAGTAACCATTATGACAATCAATGTTTGTCATACTGGGCTGCTGTTGGCATGAATCACCGATGTCGTTTTTCTATAAAAAAATAAAACAGATTTTTGCAAACTTCTCTATTCTCATAAATAAGGCGAGGAAAACCCAGTAAAAGAAACAAAATCGGCGGAGCTGAATACCGGGTATTGTATAGAAATTGGACCGGTATTGCATCGAATGAAAGAAAACTGTTGAACAAGCCCAAATGCACACCATCTTGTAGAACCAATGAAAGCAATATCCTAAGTATTTATACTGCCCGTTCGTAATTAGTCTGCCTCTATTGTTTATTCCAATTAATTTCTGGAACTACCATTTCGTTCCTTTTCCATAAAAAATAGCACTATTGTAGAACAAACTGAATTAAACAAAAAATAAACCAACTTTGAGCAACCTGTGTATGTAGCAATTTGAAGTAGATATCCAGATTCAAAGCGATCAAACATGTATTAATATCATCTAACTAGCGAATTTGCATGCAGTGCCGTGACAAACTAACAGTTTTGTCACATCAAGAAATTATATTTATGTACCCATTATTTGTTAAAGTTAAATAAGCATTACAGAATATTAATCAGTGAGTACGCAATCAAAATATATTTACCAATTACACTAACAATAAACTCGGCAATTTACAAACCAATATTGGGGCCGAATTAAATCGTAACGTAGCAATTAACCCACCAAGCCAAACAGAAACTTCAATAAAACTAACAAAATGGATCGAACACACGTTCAGCGTCTATTCATTTTACAGCCCTCGTTAAGCCTAATCTCTTGAGTCGGTCATATAATCCTATTACGATATTTGAATGCCTCAAGGCTCTATTGTAAGAAAAGTTAACTAATGTAGACTGGATTTATTGCATCTAGGATTGTGATTGTACTCAAATTACGTAACACGAGTATACGTATTTGATATTATTCAATGTTTTTTTTAAGAAAGTACATACACAAAAATAATTAAAATCCGGCTAAATTGCAAAACAATGTTATATTATTGATAAAGCACATTTCCGGTGTGATTTGTGAACACAGACACACAGACAGAACACATTTGTGATTCCGTCCGGAAAACAATCTTTATCTCATACAACAAAACATCGTTCGGCTCAGTTAGCTTGAGAAGTCCTAGCAAAGAAAGGCCAAATTCCGAGTGAATTTTGAGTGAGTGAATGGTACTGAGTAGTATATCCACTTTAATACTCATTTTCAATTCTTTTCTTTAGTATTTATATACTTAACGAGTCTTAAATGGGCTTTATTATATCTATTTTACTCGACATTTCATTCTGGTTGCACTAACCATGATCACGAGTTGAATAGTTCACGAAGAAAATTACAATGACTAGTAGTTTTTACAACAAAAAAAAACATGTGCGGTCAGGGGACCCCCGTCGGGAACGAAGGTCCTCACAATGTTTTTTTAAACTCCGAATATAATTCGAAATAAAATCTGTATAGTTAATGTATTTTTTTTATTTTGTATCATATTTTTAATGCATATAATTTAAAATAAGGAATCAAATCAAAAATTTAGATTATACAACCGGCCACGCAAGTCTGCACGTCTGTTATTCTGCTTGAGTCTCGCTCTCGGTACTCGCACGCACACACAAACAGAGAAAGAGAAAGGCGTATGGAGCGGGTAAAAATCTTATGTGACGTTACATTTTCTCTCGAATCACACCTACCGCAAGCCGCTTAAAGGAACTTCGTTCCAAAAATTTCTCGTCAAACTTTTAGGTCGGTACTACCTGGTAGATATGTCGACGAAAATAAAAAAAAGGTAAATAATAATTTAAGACCCAAGTATATGTGTGCAAAACGCGAAAATGTAAACAGTTAACTTACCTTTTTAATAGACAGTACTTAGGTGACATTGGGCAGAAAGTGGCTGTGTCCACTTTCAAGTGTCACTGAAAGTGTAAAAAGTGTAATATATGTCAACATCAGTCCAACATTACAAACGTTGGCATGCCTTCGGATGCGCTCTCTACCTTTGAAGATTTAAAAATAAATTCCGAGAAAGGGTTAGGAAAAATATAAAGGTATCAGAAATATAAAGGGACGAGTGATTTCCTCATGCCATTACACCTTCCGTACCGTCAGATTTCAAACATTATTCCAATAGTTCACAGTTCTCTCTACCTGACATCCGGAGGGAATATTCTAAACAACACGGCCATTCCGGATGCTAAACACGCTCAAACGAGAACTTTCGTGTGGTGAGGATTGCGACCCATTGCCAACACAATTAACTTCGATATTGCTCAAACGGGTTAATGGATGCCATAAGCCTTTATCGCGCTCACATTTGTATCCCTCTGCTTATCTAACAGGGAACAACTATGCTCTTTGAATGTTCAGTATTTATGCCATCTTTCAGAATTATTTATATTTTAGTATGCACTCTCTCTCACTCTTGGCCGTGAGAGATTTTAGAATAGTACCACTCCATCTCATTCTGTGGGTGTCGTAAAAGACGATTAAGGAATAATAAAATCGCTGCCACATGAACCGAGGAACCTCTAATAGAGTGTTGCCGCCAAGTCGTTCGGCCAACGTGGTGTTTTATGACCATACATCTCTCGTGCACAAGGCAATGTGCAATATGGGCCCCCTATCCAGTAGAGGACGATAAAAGGGCTGGTTATCGTTTACGGTAACGGTATGTACTGCCTGGATAACAGCAACGGATGCTTTGTGGCTTTCTAGCCTTCTTTAAAGTACGCGACGTTTTAAAGTATGCATGAGAAGTTTGTTGCAACATTAGGAGAGGCCGTTATCAAACAGTAGCGAAATGCAAATTGACAGAATATCATAGTAATAAATCTTGTTACTAAGTATTTTGTATTTATTTATACTTTATTGCACATAATCACTGAATTAAAGGCAAACTGAATGCCTAATGGTATTATCTACAAGTCAACCTTTGGGTACACGGAGAATCACAAATGGAGGGTCCATTAAACGATAATAAAAATACATAAGTAACGTACATGGATTACAAAGAAAAATTAATAATATATAAAAAATATATACGTACCTATAATACCATACCATACCAACAGCCTATGCCTCTCCACTGTTGGATATAGGCCTCTCCCGCGGCTCGCCACCACACACGATCCTCGGCTCTGCTCATCCAACCACCACCGGCGAATTTCACGGTCCAACTGGCTGGAGGTCGTCCCGCGGTGCCTCCCTCCCGGTACGTGGTCTCCATTCGAGTACTCGTCTACCACATCGGTTATCGCTCCTGTGACAAATATGACCTGCCCGCTGCCACATGAACGTGGCGATACTACGAGCCATGTCGGTGATTTCGGTTCTTTAGCGAAGTTCTTTTGATTCTTCAATCAGATCCATAAGTTCAAGGTCACTCAGTGAGCTATGGAGAGGGTTTATTTGCTTGGGATAAATCTTGGGATGCTTGGGATTTATTTGCGGGATAAGATCCGAGACGAAGACATTAGCCAAAGAACCTATATACATACAACCAAATAAAATAACAGGTCAATAAATGTCTATATTTATATAAAAGCCAGTAATTAGCAAACCCTTAGTCGCCTTTGACCAATACGGAAATAGTTGCAGAGAGTAGTGAATAGATGGGAAAGAGGATATACAGCAGAGAAGAAAAGTATTATGCCTTTGAGTTGTAATTATAGCGTGGCAACCGTTTTTTCTAATCTATCAAGCTATATGACCAATATAGCTATTATCTATCTGACCAATATGTATTATTTATCAAGCTATAGCTATGTGAGATATGCCAGAGCCCATTCCCATCCCATTTTATCCCTCCTCAGTTTCCCAACCCTTTCTGAGCTTAAATTTACAAATGTAGGCAGCCCATCCGGGGGCGTGGCAACGTTCGTCATTCTGGACTGATGTTGACATGTACTGCGGATGTTCATGGGTAACACTATCCACTTACCATCAGGGGGACTTTATGCTCGTCTCCTTTCTCTCCATAAAAAAAAACATTGACCTTTAATTGGTTTCTTCCGTATGACTCCCAAGTCAAACCAGCCAAGCCACTCCAAGCCAAGTCGCGCTTGATTAGTCAAATACTTACTATATATCACAATACTATAATATATAGCGGCATATAGGCAGTATTAGATGATATATCACAATATATTTAACATTATTTGAATATCTCAAATCTTTAAATGATGTAAATAAATATGACAGAATAAATTATAACATTAGCTGCTGGATCTTGCATGTCATAACAAATTGACAAACCAATTGACAATTATCTGAATTTATCTATTGTAACAACTATTGTACCATGTTTATGAAAATAAATATTTGAATTCGATGTAATTGGCATTTAACCTTTACCCTTTGTTGACTATAGGCTCAGAGGACTGACTGTTACCGACCTCTGATATTAACGAAAGATAGCATAAAACGCTAAATGCAAAAGAGGTAAGACAGAAAGGCAGTTTTATTAGCCAACCATTTCTTTTTTATTTCTAAATCAAATCACTTTATTTGCATAAATGTGGGTGAGAAGATTTTTCAAAAGTGGTTTGTGCCGAACACATTTGCCATTTGTGGCGTGCAAAATATTTGAAAAAAAAAAAAGAATAATTATTATAGAAAAAAACAGCAATAAAAATTAAAAAATAAAAATAATGTCATAGTTAATTAGAATGTCAAATTAATAATTATTATATAATGTCATTTAAGTTCATTTCAAATTTTAATATATTTATGGTCACAATATACATATACAGGTATACATACACATGTATGGTTAACATTGAAGTATTCTTGTATTGAATAAAAACATTTGTCAACTAACCATTTACGCAAATTACATTTAAATTTATTAATTGGCAAAGTTTTAATTCTTTTAGGTAAATTGTTATAAACTTTAACCGTCAATGTCAATCACTGCTGCAATCTCCACGAGACCACTGTAGCAGTGATTGACACATTTTTGTAATATGAAAATTAAAAATAACTGCCTACTAACATAGTTTTTAAGTTTTTTCATATAGAAAAATTTGGCAGACGAGCATACAGTCCACCCGATGGTAAGTGGATACTGTCGTCCGCGATACTTGCCAACATCAGTCCAGAATAATACCCCCCCCCCCCCCCTCCGGATGCGCGTCTACCTTGGCAGATTAAGGAATGGGTTGGGGAAATGGGGAGGGATAGGAATGGGCTCCGGCATATCTCACTCACTACCGAAACACGTACGTACATTGGGGAAATACGATAAAGTGGGAAAGATAAAGTGCAGTATAATTCAAGGTAGTCTTCTTTGAGAGAGGGGTAATGTGGCTAGTCGAGTGCATCCAGCGGCTGTGGGAATGCAGCATACATTCATATACATATTATACATACATTGTTACTAAAAAATATGAGTCTTGTTACTTGCAAATAAATTATTTATTAATATTAAATAGTCGCTCCGATATCTTTTCTCAAAATGTAGCTGTATTATAAAATATTCACACTTAAAAGGTATCCTTTCCACTCACCACTAAAGGCAAAACATATATCCCAAAAATTAATATGACGTAATAAATTTTCGTATAAATCTGTACTTTAACAAAGGAACGAAATTAAAGATTCAAGAGTGCATAATAATAGGGCTTAAGCCTACTTACATGATACGATTTTGATTAACATCGGGTCGAAGGTGTTTTATAACGAACGCGTGGATTTATCCTTGTGAAATGTTTACAAAGGAAGTATTAGGTATATCACAGGAATGTAGATTATCTTTTAAACCGGATTTTTTTATGAGGAAACGGATTTCTTTTTACATAATTTTCTATCATTAGTTACACTATTATTGTACTGGAAGTCGTTTATTAAATTATATAGGTAATTATATCTATATCTATCTATCTATGCATATCTATATATATAATAAAAATGTAACTGATCGCTGTCTGTACATGGAAGATATATGAGAAAAACTATTATTGGCCTTTATCAACGCAATAGAACCCAAAATAATGATTGTTAGAATTTTTGTCTATTTGTCTGTTTATCTGTTTGTCTGCGCGTTTGTGCGCGCTAATCTTAGCAACGGCTTAACCGATTTGGGTGCGGTTTTCATTAATGTATTGTGGTAAGCTTCACTTAAAATTTAGTGTTTGCTTTATTTCAATCAGTTCATAAATAAAAAAGTTATATCAATTTAAAGACGGTGTTTATAAACTAAAGTCCACGCAGACGATGTCGCGGGCAACAGCTAGTAGGTAATACTCGTATTTATACGTTGGTAAGTTTGCCTATTTGTCGTATGGTGTCGGCTGACTTTAGAATAGCATTACCTAATATCTTCCCGTGGCAGTCATGAAAGGCTCGCCGATACCCTGAGGAACTACATCACCTCTAAAAGAGTAGATTCGCCAACCATGGCCGGTGAACTATTCCAGCGTGTCGTTTTAAGGCCATCCCTCATGTACAAGGCAGTGTACATGAGCAAGCCCATTGCTATCAACGGACAATCAAAGTGCGGGCTGTGATGAGCCCGTCATCGTATTACATCATAATATACACTAAATACCTCAAAACATATTTGGACGTATGAGTACGCTCTAAATATCCACATGTTAATTGAAAATTTGCCCTTTCATGCAAGTAATTGTATTTAAAATTGGAATTATAAATAAATTAAACCATGTCACAATCAACTATGTTTTGAATTAATGTCATATAATTCAACATCACGCACGTAATCAATTGGTCAAAATAAGTCTAGGTATACCAATCAAAATAATTCTGAGACATTCTAAATAAATTAATTGAATCTTCCGGGCTACTTGGCCGAGGTCTTCTGGAATCTCTTTTCTTTCTTCCAAACGTTTCGTCAACAACTGCGGTTGACATCTTCAGTGGCGACTGCGTTCACTTTCGGAGAGATGTTATCTCTTCGGCTTCTCGAGCGCAACTGACTCGACGACTGTGGCGCACCGGTATTTATAGTGGGCGAGGGTAGTTGTGATTGTGTGTGTACCGAGTCTGTTTTTGTCCTCCCCTCTCGTCTCTCTTCCCCTTGAGCTTGATGTCTTCGGAGTGCTGGATACCAGATATTACGGAGTCTTAGATTCTCGGCTTTTTTGTTAAAATTGTTGGGATGCTTGTAGATTTCAATAGCTTCCTTATTGAGACGGGAATAAAAGCTTTTTTGGCTCCTCTTTTTGCAACAATCTATAACAACAATCTACAATCGGAAGTGATACATTTAAACCAAGCCCTTCAAAGCAACGGATACACGGTCTCCGAAATCAAGAGAGTGCAAAAACCATAAAGAGAAGCCAAAAAAAAGCTGTCAATATCGACACCAACCCAGAGAGAAGCAGGGCGTTCTTACCTTACTTAAAAGGCGTAACAGATCGCATCAGCAAGATCTTACAAAAGAAAAACGTGAAGACCATTTTCAAGCCTACGAGCCAACTCAGAAATATCATCAGATCAGTCAAAGATCCCAGAGAGCCGTTGTCCTCGACTGGAGTATATAAAATACCATGTTCCTGTGGGTCAGTGTATATTGGCATTACAAAACGGAGTGTCAATACCCGCATTAAAGAACATAAAGGCAATTGTCGAAGAGGAGAGACTGAGAAGTCGGCCATAGCGAAACATGCCTTGTCGGATGGGGACCACGAAATCTGCTTCAGGGACACAAAGATCTTGTCAACCGGAAATCATTATTACATAAGTGTACATTATTATTACATAAGTGTACCGGAATAAGTGTACATTATTCTAATTTATTTCAGTGTAGTAACATATCTATCACATGAATACATATTTCTTCTTCTTCTCAGCCCTTGGACGTCCACTGCTGGACATAGGCCTCCCCCATTGTCCGCCATTTAGACCTATCGGCAGCGACCGGCATCCAGCGGGTGCCCGCAACCTTACATATTAATACATATTTACCTGGTCATTATTCACTTAGTATTGAGTATTAATTACCATAGTGTATAAAGTGTAATTTTGGTCGTCGCATTGTCTGGAATGCCACACCACATTTCCACAAATGGCATAAATCAACATATTATTATTGTTCCGTGTACAATGTTCACAATCGGCTTCCTAAATTGGTATGCTAAGTCGCCCCAATTTCAGTATGATGAAATTACTGTAATTTGCGTACCCCTTTGCATTGCATGTGATTTCAATAATGTTTAATTAATGAGAGCAAGGAAAACCTTAAAAACTTCCATCCATAGTGGCTATAAGTACAGGCCAAGTGGGAGCCATCGGGAATACAAGAACATATGCTCCAGTTGGAAAGGTAATATTACGCTATTCTCTGTGTTTTAGAAAAAAAAATGTACAATATATGTTGCAGAGCCTGATATTTCTTGTCAAACGACATATATACTATATATTTGACTTTTTTGTTCTTTATTATCTTTAATTTGTACCGTTATAATTATCTACTAAACTATTTTGGCCCATCTACGGACTTAATCAAGATATAAACCAAATCATTTTTTACCATATTTTATTTCAATCCAGATATGGATCCGATTGAAATTGTAATGTTCTTCTAATGTCTATAGGTTATTTATTCTGTAAATTACTACGACGTTAGGAACACAGTGTTTTTAAAAAAATCATAAACTAGTGACTAAAAGAGGTCTCTTTTATTTACTGTTCCTTCAGAAGTACTTTTTCCATTATAGCCTCGGGTTTCAAACCGTGTTTGAACAAAAACGAACGAACCGGACTAAGCCATGTCAAACTAAGCAGATGAATACATAAATTTGTTCTACGAGCTTTAGTCCCTATTGTATTGAGTAGGATGGGCAATGTCGTAGGGATTAATTGAGATAATTTAGTGGTCGTAGTTAGCTGAAATAGGACTCATGGACTTCTAGAATTTCGGATCCCTTCGTAACCACACATTTGTATATAACATCTGTCTGGTTACGGTTCAGACAGATACAGATAACTGTCCAATTGATTATGTAATCGTAATTGATTATATAATCGTAAACCTTAATAATTTATTAACTCTGATACGCAGATTCACATACACTTGGTTATTTCAATCATTAGCACCTACTAATTTACAATAAATTACCGGACCTAATAAAAGAATTAGGTACCAATAAATAAATTTATATTTTCAGTGAAAAGCTATTAATGCGTGGTTCCATATTATTTCATGGTCCATTTGTACTCGTTTCCAAGATTTGTATTCCTCGCCTCGGTTGATTTGAAATCAACTGGGCTGCAATTGTGTAAACTGCGTACATTACGTTATTAATACATTGATAACGCGAATATTTGCCTAACATAATAGGGGTTAAAGTATGAAATTGCCGTTTTATAGTAATAGATACTTTGAATTGACATAAAACCTTCATGGTGTGAGATTTTCGAATGAAACTTTTTTCGCATGATACCTATGAGGTTCTTGTTTTAAAAAATGTGCAACATTCGATTTTCGACCTTCAATTGTTTTTTTATTCAGCTTAGACGGGAAAGATGGATACTTCGAAAATCCGAGTAATCTTTGAATACGAGTTCCGACGCGGAACTAACGCGGCAGAAACGGCTCGCAATATCAATGCTGCGTTTGGAGAGGAGACTGCTAATGAACGAACCGTGCGGTTTTGGTTTAAACGCTTTCGTAATGGAAACTTCGACTTGAAGAACGAACCACGTGGAAGATCGCCCACACAGGTGAATAACGCTGAATTGAAGGAGATGGTGGAAGCCGAGTCAAACTACCCAGGAATTAGCGGCATGGTTTAACGTTACCTTACCTACAATATTGACTCATTTGCATCAAATCAATAAGATAAAAAAATATGAAAAATGGGTGCCTCATGATTTGACTGATCTGCAGAAAGAAACGCGTGTTGAAAATTGCGTTGCCTTGTTGAATCGGTACAGAAATGAAGGAATATTGGATCGAATTGTGACATGTGACGAAAAGTGGATTCTTTACGATAATCGAAACAACAGATTACGAAACAACAACGATACCGCAACAGTGCCCTAAGGCAAAGCTTACCAATGAAAAGGTAATGGTAACTGTTTGGTGGTCTATTCATGGTGTTATTCACTATAGCTTTCGCAGGTCTGGTCAAGCAATAACAGCAGATGTTTGCTGTGCGGAACTTCGAACAATGATGGCGAAACTAGCAATGAAACAGCCCTGACTCGTGAATCGATCTTCACCATTATTGCTCCATGATAACGCAAGAACTCACACTGCACGAGAAACCGTTGTAACTCTACAGGAGCTGCAGTTAGAAACCATACGTCATCCTCCGTACTCGCCAGACCTTGCTCCAACGGACTACCATTTTTTTCGTGATTTGGACAATTTTCTACGTGGTAAAAAATTTTCTTCCCAAGAGGCAGTACAAAATGCTTTCACACAGTTTGTCGAATCTACATCCCCAGAGTTCTATCACAAAGGCATAAATGAACTTCCGATTAGATGGCAACAATGTATAGATAATGAGGGTAAATATTTTGATTAAATAAATGTTACATTTTAGAAAAAAACGAGTTTTAATTTTTCAGTACAAATCGGCAATTTCATACTTTAACTCCTAATATTTATCCTTTATAGTTTCCAATCTAATTTACTAATGCTGTTTGCTTCAAAACTTTGAAACTATGTTAGTTAAACATAAAATTTATTTTATCTTATTTAAACTCAGTATTCTATATCATAAGCTTGTATCTTTCTACTACTAAATATAGGCTTATAAAAAGTACAGTCAGCGACAGGCAACTTAAACACACCAATTGCGCTACTAATAAAGATTAGAATCAGAGCATTTTTTATCGTGTCGTCGATGGTACATCGTAATACGCAAGTAATAATTGCAGTAAATAGATTAATAAGTAACTTTTCATATTGAATTATCTAAGAAATCAGTATTTCTGTGGGAAGTTTCGAGAGAGAAGGGCAAAGATATGCTTGTATCCCATCACAGCCGACTAGGGACTCGCTCAACTGGCCGAGTTTCACCTTTCGGAAATGAGTAAGATTTGCCCATCCCATTCCATCCAATCGAGTGGGTAGTAAAGTTCACTCGAAGTTAACTTGAATACTCATGTATTATCAAAAGTTAATGGAAATGTAAAATTCCCAAAAAATTCACCAATCAAATAAATTTTTGAAGGACTGGGTAACATAATTCCCGCCTCCGGGATTCAACAAATGGACCTCTTGTGACAGAAATATAGCGCGTCACAGACGTCACAGCATCAAAAGGGATTGATGCGCACTGTGCGATCCAAAATTTGTTTAATACCGCGTTGTCCGATGCAGTCAATTCCATAACCTGCGGAAGGTTATGGAATTAACCGCAAGTTCGACAACGCACCTTGTTGTGCAGGTGTCCGTAGTCAGTGGTAGCCACTCACCCGTAGGCCACTTGTCCGTTTGCCTCCCAAATGAAAAAAAAACCTTATTTCTTTATTTACTCGTACACAATTTGGAGACAATCAACAATCAACAATTGCATCTGTTCATGGAAGAATTCGTCTTGAAAACAGGTCCCCTAGCGGACATTTGAATTGTTAGAACGATTGACTGAACTCCGACATCAAAGGGAGAGAAAAGCAAGACCATTCCGGCGACTGATATTAAATCTGACAGCTGTAGCTGAAGATTTTGCTTGTGTTCTTGCTTGAATAGACCAATTTAATATTTATACTTATCAGTTTCTTAATGGCTAAGTGTGAGGATTACTAAAAACTTAATCTATACTAATATAATAAAGAGGTAAAATTCTGTGTTTGTGTGCGGGTATGTTGGGGGTAATCTCTGGAACTAATGAACAGATTTCAAAAATTCTTTCAAAAATAGGAAGCTACATTCTCCGTGTCTAATATAGGCTATATGTTATGTTGAAATTTTGAAAAAAAATCTTATAAACCGAAGCGAAGCGAGGGCAGAGCCTAGCGACATAAATATGTATCTTTATACGTTCGTTTGAATGTTTTTCAATGAAAAAAAATGACTAACGTGTACAATACGTGAATAAATTGTAACATTTAACCAACGGTCCACTGTTAGAGAATGCCTGGCATTAAGTCCGCCTCAGTACAATATAGTGCAACAATAAATAATTTATTTCACTTAAAAATATTGACATAATTATTTTAATAATAATTTTAATTTTTAGGGGTTGCCCTAACAGGATTCAGATTGTACGATTAACATATAGATCTTAAAAAAACTAGCTAGAGTTTTTTTAAGATCTGTATGTTAACAACATGAGTGCAGTAAAGAATTGATTCGAGTATACGCAGATTAACTAAGGAACTACTGACATTCAACTGTTTTGAAAAATAGAATATTTTACAAGAATTTGTTTAATATTAAACATTCTATAAAAACGAACACATTGACAACAGATAATTTAATCAACTGATTTAATAAACGACATATACAATATTTAAGCGTATTTCACGAGTAAAGTCAAGTTTTAACAGCTTTATAATTTATAAAGCAATACGCTTAGTCACTTAAAAATTACAGCAAACCATAAGCTTTTGTAGATAAGAGATAATTAAGTTGCAAGACGCTGTTCTCCCGAATGACTTGCGTCGACTTTTTACAACAGTTTTACGTTTTTCATACTGTCAAACGGAGAAAGGACATTTATTTAGATTATCTTGATTTACTTATATCTACAGATTTTAGTTTTAAATTAGCGACATCTATCTCTTCTCTTTTATCTCTTTATGTCTGTCTATTTTTTTGATTTATGATTGTGACTTTTAGCAAGCTTTGTGCCCTCTCACGGCCTTCGATGGTTAGAACGGTGAAGAAACAACGGCTGGTAGTGTGTGATGCACTTAATCTGTAACATATACCATACTCTGTACGTTTTAAAATAAAGTTGCGTATAATTGTTAATTCATAAAAAAACAACCACAGCCTGTATTTTAACAATTTTGAAAACCCGTATTTAATTATTTGTTATATAGAATATTTATACCAAGTTCCAAGTGAATAGGATCAAATATTTTTCCATAAAAACTGACATCCTTTTGGGGGAAGTCCCTTCTTAGTAAGTCTTTACGTCATAAAAGGAAATTACTGTCCAAATGTCATGTTTCTAGCCTCAACGGTTTCGGCTTAGCTTTGGTGAGTCAGTCAGTCAGGACATTTCGCAGTAAAATTGTAGTCAAATTTAGGATTATTTTCTATATTTTGTTCAGGCAGTCCCGATATCTAGGGCTTAAGTACCTTATTGCACCAGTTCTCCGGCGGATTTAAGGCGATATCAAACGAATGGAACAGAAAGAAGCTCCATATATGAGTTCGATGCCAATATTGCATTTAATTTTGAAATAATTCCACTCTGAACAATTCATTTAAAAAAAAATCTCTGTCGTGTTATTTCTTTCATTCATAAGTGTAGGTATATCTGTCGTCACTATTTCTTAAGCGAGCGGGACGAATTTATGCCATTGTACAATAGATAGACTTATCAACATAAAGGTTATTCGTTATTGTCGGTATCGATTTATTAACTTTGGTTAAGATATAAACTTAAAGTTTCGTTCTTTCAAGATTTAAGTTTTATAATTCAAGATTTTGTTAGAACATCTAATAGTTAAGAGAAGACAATTTTTGTATTTAGATTGCATAAAATTCCGAATTATCTGTAAAATTAGAACCAAAATAAGGTCTACTTTGTCAGATGATATCATATATTATTATGATCGTTCATCACATCACAGATCACATTAATATCGTATATACGCAATAATATTTAAATTATCAAAAACAAGAAAACGTGAAAAAGATCTGCAAGGCAGTGCCAAGGTTTGTCATTCTGGACTGATCTTGGCATGTATCGCGGATGTCTCTGGACGACAGTATCCACTTACCACCAGGTGGACTGTATGATCGTCTGCCGTCTTTTTTTCTATAAAAAAATGTTTTTAGAGAAAAAGTTTTTGTCTAAAATTGTTTCAATCCTTTTCCAGAAATACGAGGCGTATTCGAAAAGTAAGGGCAGTTTCGTCATAAAAAAAATTATAATCATATGAAATAGGTTCTATTAGCACATTTAGTTTACTACAAATCTACTTCACTTTTCCACATAATCGCCGTTCACTTCCAAGCATTTTTCGTACCGCTGCACAGTGGGACAGAACCGTGCGTACCGTCTCAAAAATAGCTTTTCGTAATGTTCTATATTGAATATTTTGTTAATGCATATGTCTAACTGAATGTTCAATGCATATTATATAGCAGTTGAAATAAATACACTATTTCTCATTTTTTGTATTAGAATAAGGCTTGCAAGTTGACGCTCAAAATTATGTCAATTATGTAGAACACAATTCCACCAGTTTACATGGTCATATTTGCATTACTTTACCAGCAAATTTGTAAGTGTGATATATGGTTAGAATGGTGATGAAGTACTCTATTTAAAAATAATTTAAGTGAACCATTATGTGAAACCTGGGGAGGTAAAGAATTTTTATTTCAGGACCTAATATTCTATCCTTATTAGAAACTTTGCATAGACTTTTGACAGTTAGCGGTGTCTGCCCATGTCGTAATTTTGATAGCATCGTATAGAGCAGCTAATGTTAAAGGTAGGGCAAAAAAAATTGAGTGCCCGAATCTGCCCCCCTTGAAATGAAACTAAAAATGGCTAATGGGGAGAAAATACAAAATATTCCAAAAATTATTTTAGTTCTGATTAATGAGATTTTTGGATATTTAGATCACTTTTGACCTTTTTTTCTTAAACAATATTATCTATTTACTCAATCTTTAGGTAAAGTGGGAGTTTTGGGTAATGTATTAGTATGTAGTATATTTTTTTTATCGTGCGGTCAGATGTGGTTAATGTTTTGTTATCACTGTGTGAATTACATGTTTCTCATATAGTTTATGTATTTCTCTATCGCGGTGAAGGAAAAGGGAGCAAGTGGTATCTAGTTATAGTTGTTAGTGTACATTATCAGTACCTACCTACTACTAACCACCTTCATAGATAGTGGTTAGGAACTTGATAATGACACTAGATAGTAATATTTTTTCACACGAAATTTCAGTATAAAAGTTATTGATTTACGTTGTCATTTACCAGTACTTTAGTGTGCTTTAACATAATATAGTCTTCACCAACCTCGGTAAAAAAAAGGAGTTAAAAATAAAAACAAAATGAGTGAATTTGTTGTGCCTCGACGAGTATTATGCGAATTTTTTATTGGCCATGGAACAAAATCAGAAGATATTCAAAAATA
Source organism: Sesia apiformis (assembly GCA_914767545.1). Classification (NCBI taxonomy): domain Eukaryota; kingdom Metazoa; phylum Arthropoda; class Insecta; order Lepidoptera; family Sesiidae; genus Sesia; species Sesia apiformis. Next base: position 17,098,721 of record OU611953.1, read on the forward strand.
CTTAGAACAACACCACCATTTGTCGTCTGAAAAAAGTGAATTAATTGTGAAACGTATTCAAAAAACGCTTATAACAGCGTTTAACGATCGGTGGACCAAATCTAACCGAACTAAAGAACGTTTCTTTAGTAATAATATATCGTGGTTAGACGGTGAATTTAAGGTACAATTCGAAGAAGCACCGATGGATATTACACCTACAACATCTGAAAAACGTGGACGTCCACCAAAGTCTTATGAAGATCTATCAGAGAAATCGAAAAAAAGAAAGAATATGGAATTGGTACAAGAATATGGACTCGAGTATATACATAATGCATACGTTCAAGGATTGCGGGCTGAAGGAGAAATCGAAGAAGCTACTGTTGTTTCAATGATGCGGAATTGTGAAAGAAATGAAAAAAGGATCATGAAGGAAAAATTATTGCATGAAAGTCGCAATGGAACAGATTTTACGGTGGATGAAGCTTTAAGTATGTTTGCAGATTTAGATCTTTCGAAATCACAATACGGATTTCTTCGAGCAAGTTTGATTAACAAAAACTTCGACATATTGCCATCATATAATATACTGACGAACGCCAAAAAACTGTGTTATCCTCCACTATCCAGCATTCAAATAACCGATATAAGTGCTAAAGTAAATCTACAAGATTTGCTGGATCACACTTGTGCTCGCATCTTAAAGATTGAAAATGTTTACAACCCAAGAAGAAAATCTCTTAAATTGTTTACCAAGTGGGGATGTGATGGTTCATCGGGGCAAAGCGAATATAAACAAGTTTTAACAGATGAGAGTGACTTAGTCTCAGATACAAACTTATTTATAGCGTCTTTGGTACCAATAAAGCTGACTGACACAGAAACACATGAGATAATTTGGCAAAATCCGGCTTGTTCTTCTATTCGTTATTGCCGACCAATCCTGATGGAACTTGCAAAAGAAACGCCCGAGAAAACCCGATCAGTGGTTGGTGATATTCGGGGTCAAATTAATAATATGCAACCATCAAAGATACACAAGGAGACGCAGGTAATTGAAATAAGTCACGATCTATTTCTAACTATGGTGGATGGAAAAGTTACACAAGTTCTTACTGACACAAGTTCTGGAGCTGTATGTACAGTGTGTGGGGCTAAGCCAAGTGAAATGAATAATTTGGAGAAGATTGCATCAAAGCCAGATAATATAAATGCTTACGAATACGGTTTGTCTACGTTACATGCGTGGATCAGGTGCATGGAGCTAATTTTACATATTTCATATAACCTTTCATTTCAAAAATGGGCTGCGAGAACTTCGGAAGATAAAAAAAGTAAAGAAGACAAGAAAAAGCTTGTACAAAGTTTGTTTCGAAGCCGGATGGGATTGCACGTTGATAAGCCCCGACAAGGAAGTGGAAACAGTAATGACGGCAATACAGCTCGGCGTTTTTTTGAGAACTACTACTGCGCTTCAGAAATTACAGGGGTTGACGAGGAACTTATTAAAAGGTTCTATGTTATTCTGCAAACCATGGCATCCGGTACTGCTGTAAATCCAGAAAAATTTGGTGAATATACTCGTGCAACCGCACAACTGTACGTAACAAAATATATGTGGTATAATATGCCTTCTTCAGTACATAAACTCTTAATACATGGGGAAAGTATAATAAGACATTTTGCTGTTCTGCCCATTGGTCATTTATCTGAGGATGCCCAAGAATCGCGTAATAAAGATTACAAAAAATTCAGATTGCATCATGCTAGAAAATGCTCTAGGTCCGCAACAAACGAAGACGTATTTCATGGTCTTCTATTTACGTCAGATCCTTATATATCAAGTATCAGAAAACCATCAGTCACTATATCCAAGAAATTGTTAGAGGAAGCTAAGAACCTCTTAGCTATTTAAATCGAAATAATTTCGTACATTATTTGTAAAACATATTTTTGGAGTGGGTTATTATATATTTGTCATTTATTTAAATGTAAGATTCATATGTAATATAAAATAACATAAAATAGGTTTATTAATATCATAAAACTGTAAAATTATAATTCAATAAGTTAACCAAACCATGGTTTAATATTAAAAATTGTCACTAGCTCGGCGATGAGGGAAAACATCGTGAGCAAACCCGCATGCACAGACCCCCCCCCCCCCCCCCCCCCCGCGCCCCTCCCCGTGATAGTGCAGTGGGACGTTATAGGCTGATACAATGCAATCGTAAACAAGCTAGATAACAAGTCACGTTAGAACTTGCACGTGATATGAAAAGAAAGTGTAATCTATTCAATAGTCAACAGGAGACAGTTTTTTACACTTTTCCTTTATGTCAAATACAATACAAAATCAATCGTAAAAGAAGCACGTCACAAACGTATCAAGTGTCCTAGAAAGTAATTACTTTTTGTACTGATCTCTCTGGATGTCGTCCAAAAGATATGTGGAAAATAGAGCGCATTTTACTTTTTAGTAAGTATTTGCTAACTTGGTGTTTTTACCCCAGTTGCAGGACATTATAACCGACAGAGTTTAGTCAGGCAATGACACTGTGTCTGTCTGAATTAACTTTGCCAGATTTACGTGATTTATTTTCTGTGTCCCGTGTCCAGGAATTAAATCAGCTTGTCCCGGTAGTGCGTACTATGATAAAAAATATTGTAATCTGAATTTTGTTATTGCAATCACTGTTATTGACGGCTCAAATACGTAGAAATGCTTGTAATTCAGAAGTAGTGTTACTTTGGTTCTTGTAGTAGATAGGTGGGTTGAGTAAAAAGTAAAAAAACAATGTTACTTCAATGAGGTTTTATTTTTTGTAGCAAATTCGAAACGGGATATGCAGTGGGAGTGTCCCGGAAAAAGTGATATTAGGTATATCTGGCAACCTTGGTACAGAGGTACAGACCTCCTCTGTGATTTTGTCCTGCTCTACCGAAAGCTACGTAAAAGTTGGATTAGTCTTTATTATCGTTCTACGAGCTTCACCCGCCTCATATCTGAGCCCCACCAATACATGCAAGACGTCGAATGATTCTATAGTACACAAACTAATTTGTTCGTTCTGTCCTTTAAGTACTAATATGTCATTGATAATCAACAATGGCGGATTGATGGTTAATAAATCACCAATTGGACCTGGATCCGGAAACCGCGTCTGGATGAGAAAGGTTCGTGCGCTTTCAGAATTTTTGCCATTGGCCTTTAGAGTATTTGTGTATAACACATAAACAACATGCAGTTGTTTGATCTGAAAATTTACTGAGTTATGTCTGTTTTATCGTTGTTACGTAGTCGGTTTGAACAGATAGTCGGTAAGCCGAGTCGTTAATTGGTCAATGTACAGACATGCTGTATAAACTTGACCAAGAAGAAGATTAAGGTTACCGGGTCACTATATATATTTAGTTATGGCTACTGTATAAGCCAGTATGTTTAGTTTGCGTGCTTCTATGGGATTTGTCGAATTCTTTGGACTTATGCAAATCTTTTGAAATACGATGTACCACTAAAATATGTGTGTATAACGAAATTAAGGTTCATCCAATAACAGATGTCATGAGTTTCCCTTGTAAATAAGGTTATCTGCATAATCTGGCCGCGGCAACCCGCAAACAGCCCACCAGTATAATAATATCAATAATAGCCTACCAATAATAGCTTGAATAAGATCGCTAGACAGTGTTCATACAGCGTACGACGTAGCTTTTAGGGCTTTAAATAAAAAAATAAACCATTAAAATTTCATCATGTTTTTCCAATCATCCATATCTCCTATGTGTCTGTTTCTTTTTGTGTTTAACAAAATGTTTCTTTTTATGTCCACCATCGACCACCAACCACCACTGGAGGAGCCTCCCCCTACAATCACCCTACAATTTATTTTTATAGCCTCTCGATATAAATGCGGTATGTAGTGCCGATCAATACAAATTATTTTAGAACTGATTAATTCAATCCAATTATTTGCAACGTGAAAATAATTCGATTGTGGTGATGGCAACACTTCTTCTGTTTTTCAATCCCTTCGGCAATGGCGGCTATAATAATATAGTAAACACGTAGGGTTAATTTTGAGATCGGTACGCTCATTTAGAAAAAGTGTTATTCTCCGCTTCGCACTAATCAATAAAAGAATAAATACCCTGCGGCGTACACCAGTTATCGGTTCCATCCTCTAATAGCTGTTCTCCCGCCAACCCGTGGCGATCATTATTTTTCACGGCATTGGTATGTTCCGGCTAATCCAGCTAACTATAGTTCGTTCAGTTTCCTCAATAGATTATTTATTAATAACATTATACATTTATATAACTAACTAGCGACCCGCTCTCGCTTCGCTTCGAGATTATATAAGAGTTTTTCTTTTTCAATTGTTTTTCAAAATTTCAAAATAAAATATAGCCTATATTAGACACGGATAATGTAGCTTCCTATTTGTGAAAGAATTTTTGAAATCGGTTCAGTAGTTCCAGAGATTACCCCCAACATACCTACAAACACACAATTTTACCTCTTTATTATATTGGTATAGAAAAACAGCGCTGTGACTTTTGTTGTAGCATACACTGAGTTACGTTCAACCACGTTAAAAGACGTTTTAAATCTTATGTAGCTACAATCTGTTCAGTAAATATGAAAATAATGTATCAAGCTTTAGAGTTTTTCAAGAAGGTTCGAGGTCAGATAATTTCATAACATTCCAAGCTGAAAATTGCCTGGCGAATTCTTTAGAACAACAATAGAACAAAATTGAACCGAAATAAGTGTAGTCTACGTAATTTCCTCTTGATGAATTGCCTCAAGGCAAACAAAAAACGTGTTATGATGAATTGATGTAATTAGTAGATTGGTATTTCGAGCACACGTTTGCGTGTTTGGCACAGGTGATGTCATCGCACGCAATGATAAACGGTTCACTAGAATCTTTAGCACGGGCCACGTAGTGACAAAGTGAAATTGTGTCAATATGTATTGTAGCGAAGAGACGAAGATTGTGTGGTGGCGAGCCTTGGGAAAGGCCTATATTCAGCAGTGGAGAGACACATACGCCTGTATGGTATAGGCGTAAATAACATTAAGGCCTAGACGGTAGACCCGTGTAGGGGTCGAGAACCGATCACAATATTGCGCTACGTGCTGCGTTACTGCCACTACAGAACTCATATTCTAATATAACACAAATTTTTAACGATATCTTCCAACGATTTTTCCATGGTCGCAAACACAACGATATCTAAGCAAAACGTCGTTTGACGAAAAAACCAAATGAATGACTGATTTTGAAAATGAATGTCCATAGCTTTAAATTGAAATTAATTTGAATTTGGAATTCCGAGCCAAACGCAAGATAACTAACAAAGCGGCCACTATATTATCCTTAAAATAATACATTTTTATTTTGTTTTATTTTATTTTATATTATTTATTAAACATTTGACAATGATACATTCATTATTGGATTGTATGTACTCTGGAGACACTACATACCAAATTTCAGCGATTTACTTCAATCAACAAAAAAGTTACAGATTTTTGAGACGGTACGCACGGTTCTGTCCCACTGTGCGCTGCACCAGCTTCCTTAACCCCTCTGCATAGAAGCTCACCGCCTGCGAGTTGAACCAGTTTTCAATGGCGTTCTTAATTTCCTTGTCGTTTTCAGACCTTGTCCTTATCTTTCCTTGTCTTTTGTAGACAGTAGTGCGTCCAAGATGAGGAAATTCATCAGCCAGGGCACTAATCGTCAACCGACGATCAGATCTCAGTTTTTGGTCCACCAGAGAAACAATTTCATCGGTTTGCATACTGCGCCTACCACTCCGCTCTTTGTCATGAACATTTGTTCGTCCAGTTTTGAAATCACGACACCATTGTCTAACCTTTCCTTCATTCATTACAGTAGGTCCATAAACTAGGCATAACTCTCGATGAATTTCAGCAGCTGAAGATCCTTTTGCACACAAAAATCTTATTACAGCGCTAACTTCACAGCTGGCGGGAGCAAAGATTATCGCGGACATTGTTTACTGTACGCACAGATAGGCAATTGACTACTGAATCAAAACAACACCTGAAATAGCTGCACGAGTAGTGCACGTACAGATATGCACAAGTTTAAACGTGTTACGACTTGTCGATTTTGAAATATAAGCGAACGGCCCTTACTTTTCGAATACGCCTCGTATTATGCTTATTAAAAATATTCTCATTAAAAATAGCTTTTAAAATAAAATTGTTATTCGAAATAACAACTCCGTTAAAAATCTTTCAAATGGTTAAAATTCTATTACGAGGATTCTCAACCGGGACGGTACCGCCTCCGTGATGGCATCGAAATTACCCAAGAGGCAATGGTAACTCTGGACGCAAATGTTTACCTGTATTCGAAAATAAAGTAAATGGTTTAGGAAGCATTAAATATATGTTTTTATAAGTGAAATAGACGAAATAAGTGTCATCTGTATTCAACATTTAGGCACTATATTTTAAGTATATTTGTACATTGAACGTAAATTACTAACAGATCAAGAAAGTACTTTCCAATCCATATTTTTTATTGCTCACCTATCAAGCTATATGATTTTTGACACAATCTTCTATTATTTAAATTCTTCTAACATTCTGTTATTTTATTGTATGTTCTAATATTATCTTCTAGTTTACTAGATTCTTTCTTAGCCCAACGAGTTAAGAATCGCTTGAATGGTCAAAATGTAGTAGGTACAGAAAGTAGGTAGTAATTTACAAATGTCTATATTTTTCTAAGGTAAGAAATACTTTAAAAATATCTGAGAATGAACGAATCTTCGCCATTTAATATTCCCATAAGCTTAGTTATAAAAGCACGTGACATAGGTATTTATAAAGTAAGCGAAGCGACATTTGTGTCAATGAACACTTGTGTTGTATAAGTGTGCGTACAAGGGCGGCGACAGAACGAGGCGTTAACATGGGTTTATCTATAGGGTACGAGTAAATTATCAAGGCGACGCTACACCGACCAGCGTCGCGCACTCGACTCGCGTCAGTTATTATTACTTACAACTTACGATATAATTTGTGTTATGGCATAGGATCGTATTCCATTCCCAGTGCTAGTTATCCCGTGCTTCTTTCTTTAAATTCTTCTTTGGCTCGAAACATATCGATGAACTTGATCACACTGCATTTTGCCAATTTCAGATGAATGCACGGAGATGTGATTGGGTCCAACGACGGACTCGAATCATCTTTGAACAGGCCATAAAAGATCTACTGGCGTTGAATCGGCTCGAATTCGTATCGAAAACAAGTCCTACATGACATGACCTACGTTCATACGATTCAATGTACAACAGTGAAATGACCCGGCTTTAAATCGTCGCCCACATAGAAATCATTGGCAATAGAAAATCAATCCGTACTGTTCAAAATTTCATCACTTTTATCGCGTGGAATTACGACGATGAGTACATACGCGCGATTTTGATACATTATGTTGCGCTACCTTTTCTATTCAGCAGCGCAAAGGTTTTGTACTGATGATCCCGATATTTTGCTTTCATTTCGAGCATACAATAACTACAAATCCTTCACGGCCCAATCCATTCACTACATAAAACTCTGAATTTTTCCACTACATTTTATTCCTTTGATAACATCTGGGTACTCGCCTTCGCTTCGCGAGTGTTTCTCGGGTTCGGATCCGGTTTCGCATTCCGGTCTCTTGGCCTCTTAGTTATTTCTGGTCTCCATTATACAAAGCAATGTATGCTTTCCGCTACCTTTTCGCAACCTTTTTGCATAGCGTTTACATTTTATTCGCCTTGTTCTGAAAGGAATATCATTGTTCTAATTTTTCGAAAGCATCTCTTTATCACTGTTGGATTCATTTATTTAGTTTAATAAAATTTTATTTACTTTTATTGTATTTTAACATACACTAAGCAAACCGAATATTATCCACAAGTAACCCTTACTGGCATCAGTAGATTATAAAATCATATATTAAATATTTCCTTTTGCATACGTAATAAAAATAGCATGCGTTTTATTTTGTTAATAAATATAAAAATAAATATTTTTCATTTATGACACAATAAAATTATTTTTTATAAATATAATAAATAAATTGTAAGAAAAATAAAATAAATATTCAGTTTACATTATTATACCTATCTATATTATTCTTTAGTTCCTAATCAATTCCAGTAAATGGAATTCATTCTCGATCGCCTCACGGTTTAGGTAAACAAATTTTACGATATGCTATAGCTATCAGATTTACGGCTTTTCAATATATTATGTTTACGCATGTAACTAATATTTTCTACCTATGTAAACATACTGAAGATTTTACATCATGTTAATATTAGCAAGCCAACCGATGTGTATATTTCACAAGTTTAATGTCGCTCAGCGAGCTATGCTCGGAGTACCGCATCATCAGTCTGTGTCTCTCCACCGCTGGATAAAGGCCTCTCCCAAGTACCGTCATCACACACGGTCTTCTAGTCTTCTGCTTTCATATTTAATGCCCAAGATACTTTGTGGATAACTTTTCCATGCGTTAAAATTAGTTTATATTGCAATATATAGAAAATATAAATTCTATACAATATTGGGGGAACAATTCATTATACACAATACACAAATCAGTCTTAAAAACATCCTATTTACCACGAAAAAGAAATACAAGTTTAAACATTGTTCAGCACTTGTATCAATCGCTGGACGTTAGGCGCCTTTTAAAGGATGACTATTTTTTCTAGTATTTATAAGCAGAATCTATGGTTTTAAATTTCGAGGACTAATAAAATAAAAAACGCATACATACATAAATTTCCTATAGAGAAAAATACATAACATAACATTTTCCGGGTCGCAACCCCGAGCGCGTGAAACGCTTATCTGGCCACGTACGCATACCATGCGTGATATTAATATTCCACCAGTGGCCGGCTGTCACCAAACGCACAGAGCCTCGCCGGCCGCCAATTTTAACACGTATTCATTGTTTTATTGTAGAATAACTATTATAGGTCTTAATGTATAACCTATTGGATATGCAAGAGTGATTCTTATAAATTACATTTCATAAATAAAACGAAACAATAACGATATATTGTTTTTATTTGACTTTTATTTTACAATTGAGGGGGGAAAGTGCACGCTGCAATCCAACAGCCGCTGGGCGCGCTCGACTGGCCACGTTACCCCTCTCTCACAGAAGACTACCTTGAAATGTACTGCATTTCCCACTTTATCTTATATTCCTAATGTATGTACGTGTTTCGGTAGTGAGTGAGATGTGCCAGAGCCCATTCCCATCCTATCCATTCCTATATCTCCAAAGGTAGACAGCGCATCCGGGGGCGTGCCAACGTTTGTCATTCTGGACTGATGTTGGCATGTATCGCGGATGTCTATGGACGACAGTATTCACTTACAATCAGGTGGACTGTATGCTCGTCTCCCGCCTCTATTCTATAAAAAAAAAATACAGAGTTCCTACAGGTCTAGGCGCACGAAGTTGCAAGCACTGCTGGTGTATTAATAAAAAGCCAATAACAGTAAAATGTACGTTTGTTCATTTTTATTTGGTAGGTGCACAGTCGTAAATGAAACGGCCTAGAATGTATTGAGTTCCGTTTGAACCTCTGCCGAATGTCAGTATTAAAATCGCCGGAAGCAATTTTATTTCTCTCTTGTTGCTTGGTTTGAGCTGTTTCTACGACTACGACTATATAATATATACACATCTCTCTCCATATACATATAGTTTGACGGGAAGCTTTTATTCTGCAATGAGAGTTTGAGGGCTCATTTAGATAGACTACAAAATTGCATTGAATCAAAAATGAGAATTTTATTTGCAACGAAAAATAAATTACAAATTTATTTACCAGTTATTGACAAAATTTATCTTATATGGCTACACTGAAATGCTTATCTCATAAAAAATGTTTTCGTTTAATAAACCTTGATCGAAAAATATTCTAAAATGACAATAAAAATTATGTGCGAACTATACAAAACGTGTGAAGTAAATCTTACTTTTGCAATAAAAAATACTGAGTGAACCATAGATTATTTATCTGAAGCATAAAATATTGGTCAGTGAAGAATGTTTATTTCTCCATCAATTACTGATTATGAGAAATAATTAATTCAACAACAGAAAATACTGAATGATCAGCAAATTAAAAGTGGTTTAGGATTATGTTCTCTGGTAACTGGTGACAATAAAGATGTAGGAGTCCATCGAGTTTTGGTAAAAATAGGTTCGTCTATTGATCACGATTTTCTGCTAATTTAGTATATTTGTGCTGCTCCTTTAAATGTAAACGGCGGTAAATATTGTAGGGGGAGAGTGCACGCTGCATTCCCACAGTCACTGGGCGCACTCGACTGGCCACATTACCCCTTTCTCACAGAATTTCCTACTTTATCGTATTTCCTCAACGTTAAATGTCCTCAAATATGCCAGAGCCCATTCCCGTCCCATCCTATCCCTTCCCAATTTCCCAACCCTTTCTCCCAATCCGTTCCTTTATCTGCAAAGGTAGGCAGCGCATCCGGGGCCGTGCCATCGTTTATCATTCTGGACTGATGTGGGCATGTATCGTGGATGTCTATGGACGACAGTATCCACTTACCATCGGGTGGACTGTATGATCGTCTGCCACCTTTATTCTATATAAATAAAAAAAAAACTCATCTATTTTTAATTTATTTTGTTCGAATTTTAATATACTATTAGTTCTATTAGTTTAGTCAATCGAAAGATAATAAAATATTGTCTTATATCAGCCTATAACATGCACTGCAGGGCACAGGCCTCACCTAGAAAATCACTGGTTTCGGGCCGTAATCCACCACGCATGGCCAGCACCGCCGAGCGAGTGACAATTTTTAAAAATCCGTACTTAAGTAGAAACTGAGTGGTACGCACCGAGGATTTGAACTCCATTGTCCATTTGCATTTTATTTATTGCCAACAATTTATAGCTTCGTCAGTATAATTAACGTAGTATACTTGTGTGTTAACAACATATTTAATGTTAGATTAAATACTAGCCAACTTATAGTTATTAGTTCTGACCCCGAGTTCACCTCCATACATTTCTTTTCAACTAAAGGTTGACCAACAGAGGATGCCATAGGCATTAAGTCCGCCTTCTGTACAATTTCTCTGCGGTAAAGTTTAAATAAATAATTAAATATACAAATAGTCTTATAATTTAAAATCTTAAGTGACGATGTTTATTAAGTCAAGGACATGAACATTATCGGGAACAAAAGTATATATATAATTGAATAAAGTACATTCGAACAGTGTAGCGACTTTAATTTTCACCTGAATAAATTTATAGGTCTCAAACTCTACAATTCAGATTTTATCGAAGACACACTTACGAAAGCTTTACGACATATTTTCCATTATTTTCAGAGATCAATGAATATACCTTTAATGAACACTTAATATATCATTCATTTATCCTATATTCCTACATATACGTGTATATATAGGACAAAGTATCTCTGTTTGTTCTCGCTAATCTACGAAATAACTGATTCGATAACTATTCTTACTGTTATTAATTTTCATGTGGTGTCGGCCTGAGTTAGAATAGTTAGTTAGCACTCTTCTGTGCATGTTGTAAAACGTAACAAAGGAGTAACAAAACCGCTAGTACAAGGGCTGAGGAACTACACCACAACTGAAACAGTGGACTCGCTAACCCCTTGTGCACAAGACAATGTGCGATAAAAGGGCTGTTTACGGTGTATTCGACATACTTTAAACCTACAATATAAAAACCTTTAAATTTTTTCGTACTTTAAGACGAACGTATTAGTATTTACAGTATAAGATAGATGAAAATTGAGGATTCTCCTAACCAAACCTTGTAATAAAACTAATTTTCTTTGAATTTGAAACGATTTGTTCTGAGAAGATATAATACAAATGAAACATAATTTAAGAATACATTCCAGTCCCAGATATCACGTAGATAATCCCAATCGCGTAATAAATTCAAATTAAGTTCAACGTTTTTATTATTCTGCGGATTGAACCTTCCTAATCGCCTTTACGTTTATTATTTTAAGGAGACTTAAGAGATTTTTCTTTATTTTTCTGTCTCGGAAGTTATTAATCTAAGCTATTAACGCTACCATGAATAACAAAGATTTATGAAGAATTAGTTTGAGACAGAATTGATCTTTTGTATAATTGTTTTCGTGCCTCGTCGTACTACTTCATCGCCTCGTAATGTGAAGCATTTATTTATTTACTACATGGATATCTGTGGCTTGTGGTATACATATGATAACTCTAAACGTCCAAACGACAATATGATAAATTATTGTACTTATATTACTAAAGGAAAAAGTACATTTCAAATGCTTAAGCTCTAGACTTATCTTATTTAGACCAAATGAAAATAGAATAAAAACGAAGTATGAAATTGGATTTAACAGAAAATAGCCGATTTCAAAATTCAAAATCAAAATGGTACAGACGTACATATTTTATTGCTAAAATTTATTTATTATCAGATATGGTATTGAAAGTAACGGGCTCTCTCTGGAGAAATTAATACATTTTCCGAATTAGAAGTTATTCTATTACCTTCTGATTTCAGGTTACCTCTCTGCCAATGTTCATTAACTACTGTGGAACTGTGAATTAGTAAGAAATAGTTCATCTATTCAATATTAACATGACTCTCTTAAGTAAAATGGCTAAGTCACTTCATGAAAAATTTGATTAAGCTAAACTTGGCGCCTCTTGGATCTCACAAATTTAATGGCCAAATAGTCGCGAGGTTATAAAATTTTTACAAAAATATTTTTTTGGCGATTTCACATATGTTGTGTACATGCGATTGGTTGTATTATTCATTCGTCACGTTTTAATCAATAAATTAATAAACTAAATTCCTATTCTATTATTATCACCCCACTTTTGGAGATTAGTGCTTATAAAATAACCATTAACTGGATCCAATTTTTTGTTAATTGCAAGCATTTTTCAATTATCGTACATTTATTTAATTCTAATGTGTTATGTTGACATAAATACAGTCGATATAATTAAGAAACATAACGGTACTTAAACTCGCGGCACTGTATCATGCCACTTTTGACGTCTATACGCCTATCAAGTTTCGTAAATATTGGTAGTGTTTAACTAAACAAGCTATTACTCTAATTCCTTGTTAATAGTGACGTTGCGGCGGTTGGGTTTCTGGTTTATCGATAGAGTATCGATATCTTTGAAACTAGTGCGTTATTGTATTTAAAAATATAAATTTTCTAGCTCATGGACATATATACATTTTGACTCAATTATTTTACTGATTCAAATTACGTAATATTGACAATTATTTTTGGGTTGTTTATGACAGTTTTGCTTTCTCACATCAATATCGCGTTCTTGATATGTTTGATTTCTGTTTGCTCTGATGATTAACTGATAAACAATGATGTTACGCTTTAAATGATCCGCCTTTTTACATATCAAATACTTGTGCAATGAAGTTAAAATTCATAAAATTAAAATAAAATGAATAAATATGGGATCTATGCGTGATTAATGTTTAATTTTACAACTATGTGCAATGAGACGTTACTATAGAAACATAGGTACAATTATGCTTATTATGTAGGGACAGCAGTATCTACTTTTGTTGTCGGTGCAAAGGAATTATACAGTCAGTCACGTTACTAGTAGTCCTCTATCGGAATGGACGCATTAATTAATAAAGTGCCACTTGTCTGTTTTGGTTTCATTTACACTCTCTCAAAGGACCAAATACAATTCTTTGATTAAATACTATAAAAGTTAAATTTGTTATTGGCATTCTAGAGAGAATATTTAAAAGTACACAGCTCATACTTGACCATTATTGTTTTATCGATAAAATTTAGGACACCCAAGCACTATTGTCAACTGTCATAAGCGCCATGGTATATTGATTTAACTATAATAAAATTAACGACATTTAATAATATGGCACACTATATTTGGAGGGGGGGGGAGTGCACGGTGCAATCCAACAGCCGCTGGGCGCATTCGACTGGCCTTGTTACCCCTCTCTCACAGAATACTACCTTGAAATATACTGCATTTCCCATTTTATCATATTTCCTAATGTATGTACGTGTTTCGGTAGTGAGTGAGATATGCCAGAGCCCATTCCCATCCTATCCCTTCCCACGTCCCAAACCCTTTCTCCAAATCCATTCTTTCATCAACAAAGGTAGGCAGCGCATCCGGGGGCGTGCCAAAGTTTGTCATTTGGGAGTAAGGTACATGCCATCGCGGATGTCTGTGGGCGACAGTATCCACTTACCACCAGGGGGACAGTATGCTCGTTTGCCACCTATTATAAAAAAAAAATATCTAACGTAATTATAATGTGTCTCAGCCTACGTCTTCTATATGTAAATAGTACAAGCTTCTTGTAGTATTCGTAAACATTATCCTGTTAACAATTAAAATTATTTTAGAGACAAGTTGAAAAAATGATCGTATTTATTTGTTCCCTACCGGCATCCTCGAAGTCATTCTTGTAATGGAATTTTCCAGAGATATTGAACTCTAGATATTAAAAGCGATCCCTCTCGAGTACTGGCGTGTGCAGGAATTTACTTTAATGATCTTCAGACGCTTATCGTTAGGCATCACAATATTTATATAAACATCAATAATTTATTTACCGGGTATTTTGCGTTTCATGGCCGTGTTGCTGTTTTACAGTATATATTTCTTTTCTTTTTACATTTTTCGTAACATACTACTTAGTATTACAACGTAATTGTCATAATTCCAAGTCTTACCGGCTCATTTGAAAATATATTTTGTAAAAGATTCTTCGACGATAGAAGTAAAATATGCAGAGAATACGCACTTATATTTATTTCTTTGAAGTCTTACAAAGATAGTTTCGACTACACATGTTTGCAAGTACAATGTAAGGGCAGATGCAGACAATGCAATAGTTGTCTATACCGTCTTACCGGTGAGTCCCGAAGACTTAGTGATCAGATGCATTTCTTTTTTATAGAAAAAATACGGTAAACAATCATACAGTCCACCTGATGGTAAGTGGATACTTTCGTTCATAGACATCCGCGATACATGCCAACATCAGTCCAGAATGACAAACGTTGGCCCACGGATGCGTTGCCTACCTTTACAAATTAAAGAATGGATTGGGAAAATGGGGACGAATGGGATGGGAATGGGCTCTGGCATATCTCACTCACTACCGAAACACGTACGTATATTGGGAAAATACAATAAAGTAGGAAAAGCAGTACATTTCAATGTAGTCTTCTGTGAGAGAGGTGTAACGTGGCCAGTCGAGTGCGCCTAGTGACTGTGGGAATGCAGCATGCACTCTCCCCCTACAAGCATAGCTGTATTAGTGGTGGTTGCGAGAATGCCTGCCTATAAATCGAAATTTGATATGTAAAGCATTGACTTTTTTTGTATTGGTAAACAAGTTTGAAGTTATTACTGTGATTTTAAAGTTCATTTTTGTTGCTCTAATTCGAATGAATAAGTTTGTTCCACATTATATTTGCGGTTGGCGTTACCTAACCGCTTATTGAATAATTTGATACTGAGCTGCAAAGCACTTTGTATTTTTGCGAACAATCGATTTGCCGAAAGTGCACGCGACGACAATTCAGCGTGTTGTAGCTTTCAGTGCAGCGCCATCTGTTGTCAGCGGCAGGAACTATTTTATTGTATGTTACATGATTTATAATTATAAATCTTGGTTCAAATAAACTCTCACAACCTTTACCTACTTAACAATTTACTCACATCCATACCCCATGATATCCTGGCCCATACCAGGATAATATGAATTTCTATCTACACGTAAATACATAGTACACGTAAAACAACAATTTTACCCTTTAAACAATTTTCCTCTGTGATATATACCGGTACACTTTTTATCGTGCAAGAACTAGGTTCATTCATCAAAGTCAAGCGTGAGCTGTGCCCTGGTGGATTACCGGAGCCGCATTCACTCGCAAACTGATTCTTTTAAAAATTCTGCAGCTAATTTATCTACGAGTAAAAATGTTGCAGTTTCTCGACAAGACAAATTAAAATGGTTTAAGTGGAAGTTACTTTAAGAGCATTTACTAGAAGTTTTACTTACATTTTAAAATGCTGAACTCGAGCCTTTTGAGTTTCAACAGCTTTATTTTGTGTGGACTCAAATCACTGAGTTCTCTTTTAAAAATGTTATTCTAGCTAATATTTTTTGCTGTTAATGTAAATGTAGTACTGTTTTTTTTTTGCTTCATGCACTTCGAGCTAATTGTACTTTAACTATGCTTTAGTCTATAAGTACAACTATATCCTTGTTGAGTACAGAGGCCGTGGCTAAAAGTTTCCTATTGCTTTTTATTTTATCAATACAACCAATCTTCTGCAAAGTGGCTGTTAACAGGAACAATTTCAAGGGTCTCAGTGATTAATGAAATAGGCTCTTCGATCTGGCTTAATGCTTTCTTCTTTAGCTAACTTTTCACTTGCGTAATATATCCGATGCCTACAAGTCTGCTTGAAACGTGACTCTAATGTCAAGTAGACGAGTATGTGCGAGTATTCAAACTATTCATTCTCTCGTTACCGACACCTTGTGACATTTTATCACGTGACATTTTAGCTAGACATTTTCCAGAAAGTTCTCTTTGAACGAGCGTCAAGATAAATTATCCTAAGAGACACTCGCTAGAGCATTGGTGCAGAACAATTGTGATACGGAAACTATGCATTACGAAGATATAGCGTCATTCTCTTGCATCTTGAGATGTATGTGTGAGGTAGCATAATATATGAAATCATACCTATAATCGAGCACAGAAGATATCGAAGTTTAGGTATTGTAAAAATTAAAACTCACTTATTCACGTTCTCATAAAAGCATACCTATATGTTAACTTTAAATAATTACCAGTAAAATTTTACCTTACACAAAATTAATCGTCTAAAGTTTTAAAGAACATCTAGAGATGTACTGAAAAAACATGAAATAAGTACTGTTTTAATAATACCCGTTTCATCGATGTGAAACGATAACAAGACAAACTTTTTAATTCTATACTTTTATAAGGAAAAAACCTGAAATGAAAATGTGCTTGCTTTTCTACACAGAAGAATATTAACAATTACGCACTAAATAACTTTGATAGCAATTTCAATATCTGGGGATTGAGATCATTCCCTCCCATCCAATCCCATTGAGATAAAGGAAACCCATAACTCCTCTTTACATCCCTCCCTTCCCCTCCCAGACAAAATGAGAAAATCTAGACACAAGCTTTCTCAGCAACATTAATACCTTACAATCTAAACTATCAATTAACCCAATAAAATAACATACGATTTTTTCAAAAAAAATGAACAAATCCGATTCCCGATGGTGTATGGGGTTTTTTATTCAAATTTTCATGACAAAAATCGACTTCTTGATTCCTTAGTCTAAGTCTAGTCTAGACTTAAAAGATTTTGTTCTATTTCTAATAGACTTTTCCATACTGACCTGTTTTAATAAAATACCCCATATAGATAAATTAAACATAATACATATAAGTAGCAATATACTTGTTTAGTTTGAATTCTAGGTTTTAGCATTAATTTAAATTGAAATATTTTGTTTACAATTATTTTCCTCATAAAGTTTACATATACCTTCAACTACCTATTCAATTAGCAGGCGAGGATTTAGGGGGGAGGCAATGGGTGCAATTGCCCCCCCGAGCTCTGAGTTAAGCATTATCATAAATTTTAAAAGTTAAATTAAAAAATAATAAGCAGGTACGGGTAAAATAATTCATTTAAATAGTTAAAAAATATTGAAATTCAATTAATAATTTTTCAATTTATGTGTAATTCTATTTCATATTTTTGAACAAGATAGATAAATCGCTGAGTAATATCCAATGTAATGTAAGAATTATATGGATAGAGAATTAAAATTTTATCAATTCTCCTCCACCCTCTGACAACCCCTTCCCCTCTGACAACTTACTGACCTTACTGACAATTAAGTTCATCTGTGCCGCGTGACTATCTATTTCAGCGCAGATATTGAATTGAAGAAAATTGGAAAATCACTAATTGAGTATAACTGT
Source organism: Sesia apiformis (assembly GCA_914767545.1). Classification (NCBI taxonomy): domain Eukaryota; kingdom Metazoa; phylum Arthropoda; class Insecta; order Lepidoptera; family Sesiidae; genus Sesia; species Sesia apiformis. Next base: position 17,116,863 of record OU611953.1, read on the forward strand.
CTACCATTCAACCGTTTTAATTAATCCAGTCTAGGTCGTTTTTTTCTTAACGTACTCGAAAAAAATATTCGAGCTATTTGAAAATATATAATTAGTGAAGTGGAAATCGTTAATTCCATTGACATTGCCTTAATATGGAAGAGTGGATTGTTTTAATAAAAGTGACGTGAATCCTTTGTGCTGGAAACATACTGAAATATAAAATATACGCCTGTTATCGGCTAGAAACATGTTTCTTTTATTTTAACTAATAGCAAAAATTAGTTAAAATTTTTAGAATTTTTTCTAAAAAGGCGAATTTTTTTTATAGAAAAAAGGCGACCGTCGTGCATACAGTCCACCCGATGGTAAGTGGATACTGTCGTCCATAGACATTCGCGATATATGCCAACATCAGCCCAAAATGACACACGTTGGCACGCCCCTGAGATGCACTGCATATCTTTGCGGATTAAGGAATAGATTGGGAGAAAGGATTGGGAAAATGGGGACGGATAGGATAGGATGGAATGGGAATGGGCTCTAGCATATTTCACTCACTATCGAAACACGTGCGTACATTGGAGAAATACGATAAAGTACATTTCAAGGTAGTCTTCTGAGAGGGATGGAGGGAGGGGTAACGTGGCCAGTCGAGTGCGCCCAGGGGCCGTGGGAATGCAGCGTACACTTTCCGCCATTAGAAACATTAAAAAAATCAAAACAGATTTTATTTAAAAGATTATTTTTTTAATTTAAAATGGGACTTATGTTAGTTGCTTATTTTCTATAATAATAATGCATATAAAACAAAGTCATTACAAAATAATAATCAATAAATAGAAGGTCAATATTTCACTCTTTATTTCACATCATCCAGATTATACAAACACACAATCGTTTCACTACCAAATTCATATTATAGAAAGTATAATTATAGTTGTAACATTTGAAGAATGAAAATTGAAAATGTTCTCAACAAGAGTCTTGTATTCATTTTTCTCATTTAACAAATTGAAATAAACTCTATAAAAGCAAACGACAACGCCTGGAGTTTACATATAAATGTATATTGAATGCAAATGAAAACAGCTGTATACTTAATTATTGTGTTTACGTGTGACCGTATAATAAATACGAGTACGAGCGCTGTCTCTTATTATCATCTTTGCTTCTCTATTCCATTGAATTTTTACTGGCCAGTATTACAACATGCGAAAAACAATTCTGCGATTCAATTAATTATAATGAAAGATATCTTGTTTTTTATGTGTTAACATTTATATATGTCAATGATAATTTTAGAAAACCGTTAACGTGCGCATTAAGTAGTTAATCTAAAGATATACCTAGTATTAAAGTGCTAAAGTATTTATCCATATACATAGAACAATCTTATTTCTTTCGTGTAGGTAAAAAATATAAATATGTAATCGCAAAAAAAGTATTTTGTAGCGCTCGTTTTCTTACACTCGTAAATACTTATAAAAGTATTTACAAGTAAAAATAAACTAAAGATGTTAGTAACTTTTATCGTGATCAAATACGACAGCAAATGGACTTAAAGATAAATGTTATTCTTTCATTGTTGAGAAATTCGTAAATATATTAAAATTTATTCTATTTGAATATTAATTTAAGTAAGATTGGCATCCACCCAAGTGGAGGGGTAAACAGCGTGATAAATAAGATAGGTGTTTACGCATTACAAAATTGTTTACAAATTATTTTTATAACTCAATACCGATTGAGATTTTCATAACAAACTTCAGATGATCCATTCCACGTTTAAGATATTTACATCAATACGAATCTATGTGTTGCTGGGAATGTCGACACTTACCGATTGATATAGACATTAACCAAATGTTTTCTTCAAGAAAGCTGTTATGATCCTCCAAATTCCCTATGGACCCATGGCCACCGCATCCCCCTTATGTTGCAGGTGTCCGTGGGTAATGGTGACCATTTACCATGGAGTGGACCGCTCGCTCGTCTGCCTACACTTTTATAGAACAAAGGCTACAGTGAATGATCAAAACTGTTTTATATAAAATAGATTTTAGTCTTACGCAAATGATGAATACAATCCATTTTATAAAGGGTTAAATAAAATACATAGATGTACGAAACCAATCGTGGCGGTTCGATTAGCAGCTGTTAATTAATGCAGTAAGCGGCATTGCCGTTCGTAGTAACTTATAGTAGTACAGAATAACAAAATCAAAAAGCTAGTTGTTTTAAATGAATCGTTTGAACAAGTCGGACTATAATATCCCACTTCAGAAGATGGGGGGCTTAAATTAAATTCTTGAATGGCGTACTGCATAATAATTACCTAAGTGAAATTAATTCCTTGAGTATTTTAATTATATTATTACCTTGATACTCGTATTACCTAATTTATATTAATTACATTATTACATACTTAATCACATTACACTCATAAACCCTTAATAAATTGTATGCATGCTTTCCTGCAGAAGTTTACATGCTCCTTTGTTATAAAATTGTATAATGTCTTAAGGTTGTAACATACGAGTACGTAACGGGATAAACACCGGACGGGACGGGAACGAGTGGTGGTTTGTCTATAACGAGAACCTGGACATTAACACATACGTGCCGTCGTCACAGCGATGAGCAACAAACGTGCTAGTGTGGTAAAAATCAATGTTTGATTTTTCAACTAAAGAATTCGCAATGATAGCGGTCGCCTTAGATGAAGAATTTTTCTTTAATTCAAGGGCTAGCTTACTTCACAAATATTTTTTGTATTTAGCGTCTAAATATTTAGCGTCCCCAAGATTATAGAGTGCTGGATGCGATCGAACACATTCAATTTGTTTTTCGTCATTCATATGAAACAAAACACGACACGACACTACTCATCGACTGTCCATACGCGACGGGAACACGCACGGGAGGCGTTGCGTGCGGGGCGGAGCGGGAGATCCATCGTCCTCGACGATGTTTTTTCATGTTCCGTTCGGATTACGTGCCGTCCCGTGCGTGTTGCCGCCACGTATATGTTACTACATTATATTTGTATGTGACGATGTTAAAAAATAGTCCCGTTCCGTGCGGGACGAGGAAAATCACGTTACGTAAACTACGACCTTTAATAAATAATAATAATATAACAAGATTAATAATGACGTTGTTTATAAATAAGTAAGATAAAAAGGAATTTTGAAGACACATTCTTGGATGAAAACAGAAAATGATTAGATATATTCGTGACTTCGTACGCGTGGAATTTTAGTTTGATTTATAAAGCTTTGTTTACAGCATCTTTTCTTCTCGTCTGCCGATTTCGATGAAACAAAGCCTATTCGAAGCGCCAAGCTAAGCTTAATGAACCTTAATTATTGGAAACCTCATGAAAATCTGTTCCGTAGTTTTCGAGATTAGCGTCTTCGAACAGACAAAGGGACAAAAATTTTCAATATCGTCTTTTATGTATTCTGATACTCTTCCTTCATCGCCCTCAATCAGTTTTTGGCAAATATATTCAATATACAGACACGCTAGATCTACAGTTTTATTATATGTATAGATAATCTTCTAAAACGTAATGTTTGTATATGCGTTTGTTGTATTTAATTATCTTAAATCACGGGTTCTATTAGACGGATTTTGATGCGATTTTCACTATCGTATAAGTTATTTCTTCCAGAAGATTTTAGTATACAAGACATCAGTGTTTGTATCGTGCGAACGGAGCCGCGGGCAAAAATATTACTTTCATATAAACGGGGTTACTCACGATTCTACTCGCAAAGCCCGTAATTAAACGTTTTCATGTTGTTGTTTTTTAGACCTGGAAATTATAATCCGCGATGTTTGCAATGGTTACATAGCATTTTCTTCGAATTCCACCTATTCAATATTTGATTATTTTTACGTAAGGTCGGCATTATTTGCAAGGCCCAAGACAATAGAAGATATTTGAATAGTAGCTACTTACAAGAAATTCCAATATTGTCGACATGTAGCCAGAGGGGAAACGAATACTTCGCAATTTATATATTTTATTATTTATTTTAGTTTCGTTCATAATAATAATAATATTATTTACGCTGTATTACTTTTTAACATTCACTCTTGTACTTTAAGCGAACTACTTTAAACCCTTTTGTTATCATGGGCTTCCTCGCGCACATTGGCTTGTTCATAAGAAATATATGGCCTTAAAACGGCACACTGGCCAAGCGGATTGGCGAGGCCACCTTTGTAGTTCAGGGCTTGTGGTAGCAACTTCATTGTCCCTTAGTCACCCTTTACTACACCTTTTACAAGGTAAGGTGGTCCGTTTCTATAGCCGGCCAACAGGACACGGACAAAAGCTTATAAATGCATACCCTTTTTTACTTTTTTAGATATTTAGTTAAGCAATGTCATGAGTATGTTTTTCCAATCCCGATGTGAGCTCCTAATATGGTAGCGGGTCTTAGTAGAGTCGTTCCTATATTCTAATTATATTTCACAGAGTAACAATTCAAATAAATCTTAACTCAGTTGGAATATTAATTCAAGAGGTATTTTTTTTTTTTAAATATTTACTTAGAAGTAACAAAGATCTATTCAACATAAGACATAAGGTCACTGTCTAACATAGGGTCTCTGTCTCTCACAAATTAAGTCGGTACCCCCCCCCCCCCGCGACACTGGGATTTCCTTGTAATATATTCCGCGAATAAAACATACCTTATAATAAGTAGGTACTTTTTTATATTTACATACTTTTCTAACGAGCGAATTTCCCCACAAGCGTATAAAAATATTGAACTTTGTATATTTTTCTATTATTCCCATATCACAAAAAAATGAGTCGACGAATGTTTACCTATTCAAATAAACCAACAGCGTGTTAGCGACCCACACTGAATCGTACACACTATGAAAGTGAGTGCCTGTATGTTAACAAAAGTAGGTACTTATGGCCTCGTATTGTGATTCTTGCGAGTCTAATGGCCCATCGACATAATTTCCAATAGCTCGGTCAACATTTTATCAGATTTAAACATGGCGACATGTCTCCACAAAACCAACGTTTTCCCCCAAATCGCCGCGCGCCGGCTGTTTACACTTTATGTGACATCAATGACACGAACGCGACACGCCCGGCTTTTTCATTATCAGCTTGAATTTCTTCCATTAACATGCACGTAATCTACACAGCCTATTTTAAATGCTTTAGTAGTATCTTTGGTGTCAGAATTGTTAAACGTTCCACGGCACCTGGTAAGTTACAGAGCGGTTTCGCCATAAATATGCTGGAACCCCCGCGTATGTTCGAGAAATAAACAAAAATCTGGAGTGCGTATCAACCAATCCGCGCTGGACTCGCGTGGTGGATTATAGCCTGAAACCCTCCAGTAATTTACTAGATGAGGAGGCCCTGCAGTGGGACTTTATAGGCTACCTTGCTTCGCTTTGGCCTATAAGGATTTTTTATTTTTTTTCTTTCAAAATTTCAAAATAACATATATCCTTTATTAGAGACGGATAATGTAGTTCCCTATTTATGAAAGAATTTTTGAAATCAGTTCAGTAGTTTCAGAGATTACCCCCAACATATACCCACAAACACACAATTTTACCTCTTTATATATTAGTATAGATATAGACTAGTATAGATACTGAAAGTACAAGGTACTGGAACATGCGGGTTTCCTTACGATGCACGATGGTTTCCTTCACCGCCTAACTAGTGATCATTTTCAAAAGTTCATTATTAAGTTGAAACTCAGTGATTCGGGCCGTTTCCTCTCGGGAACTGTTTCCGTGGTGTAGTGTATTTATGTTCAGTTATCACTTTTAAAGGCTTTTGAAATTTTAAACTGGTTGCGCCAATTAATGTTTCCGGTAAAGTCTTTAATAACTCAAAACTTTAACTGAAACTTGACTTTAAGAATCTAAGAACTCGAAACTCTTGAGTTTTGAATTCTTAGATTCCCAAGAGTCAGAAGTCAGCTAATAGAATGATGACGAGTGATGGATTTTTATTGTTTGGACTCTAGACTCCAAGATATTTATTAAAGTTAAGTAGAAAAAAATTTAGGAAAACAAGTAATACGGCAAATACGAGAATCGATATATAAGGTGCTTTTAAGAAATTTCCTGCTTTAAAGAGAATGTATTACACTTCTTGAATTCGTCTATTCTGATAAAGTGGATCAGTAACACAAGATGTAATATATTTCTTACAAATGCGTCATTTGCCTCGTGTCTAAAAGTTAAACGATGCAATAAAATGATTATTCATCATTTTTTCTTATATGGCAAAGGCGCATTGTGCCAGCGTTAAGTTTCTTTGTAATTAACAACTGATCAATCTCCAGTTCCGTTGAAATAAGTCAGGAGACGCTCAGTAAAGTGATAGTAGGTTTTCTGAGGACAGCAGTCAGGACTTCAACTCTGCTGTCAGCAGAGTTGAAGTCCTTAGAGGCACACGCACTTTTATACATTTATTTAATTAGCACAAACATTACGCAAAAACATTAGGCGTTTATTAAACTATAATGGTAGTTTAATAAACGATCACTATTAAACTACAAAACCCACATTACATATTTTTTGTAATAATCAAACGAAAACTCGACTTCACTTCTTGAGTTTCCGTCAAACAAATCCCTTAAATAATTCAATTATCTATCAACAACATTTGTAAGTTATCAGCGTATAAGTTATTGCGCATTAACTTACTAATTTGAGTAATAGTGTTGGTAACAGAATGTTTAATTTATGGCATCTGAAAGTCACAGATCACTCAATAATTCAAATTCAAATTTCAAACGCTGTAACTTGAGGGGGGAGAGTGCACGCAGCTGCTGCTGGACACGCTCGACTGGCCACATTACCCCCCTCTCACAGAAGACTACCTTGAAATGTACTGCATTTCCCACTTTATCTCATTTCCCTAATGTACGTACGTGTTTCGATAGTGAGTGAGATGTGCCAGAGGACATTTTCATCCTATCCCTCCCCTTTTTCCCAACCCTTTCTTCAAATCCACTCCTATATCTCCAAAGGTAGGCAGCGTATCGGGTCGTGCCAACGTTTGGAATTTTGGACTAATTTTGGCATGTATCGCGGATGTCTATGGGCGACAGTATCCACTTACCATCAGGTGGACTGTATGCTCGTCTGCCGCCTTCGTCCATAAAAAAGTATTCTCATATTACGTACTTAGGACGTTACTCGTATTAGTCTCAAACAAGACAAACAAAGGAAACTTATTACTAAGTAATAGTAAGGTGCAGTCCACAGAAGAGATTTATGTTACCCAAGCACATGATTAACTTCCTACTTTATCATGAAATGAGTTGGCCCTTATGCTATTTGGTAGTTTAGGCATTATTTACGCCGTGAAGGTTTGTGTAAGTAGTACGTAGATGCCAAGCATCATCTATATCTATACTAATAAGTATACTCGTAATAAAGAGGTAAAACTGTGTGTTTGTAGGTATGTTGGGGGTAATCTCTGGAACTACTGGACCGATTTCAAAAATTCTTCCACAAATAGGAAGCTACATTATCCGTGTCTAATATAGGCTATATTTTATTTTGAAATTTTGAAAAATAAAATATACACTTATAAACCGAAGCGAAGCGAGGGCGGGTCGCTAGTGTATAAACCGTATCCTTATACAAATAATAACTTTTTCCCGCCTATCGTCGGCGTGGACGTAAATGTTTCAAAAGTATTTTATTTTATAGAACGAAGCTGGCATACGGGCAGACAGTCCAACTGGTGGTAAGTGGATACTGTCCCCATGGATATCAGCGATACATCCCAACACCAATCCAGAACGACAAACGTAGGCGAGCCCGCGGCTGCGCGCGCCACCTTTGGACATTTAGGAATGGATTGAATAGATTGGATGATGGATTTTGCTCACCCTAGAAAAAATATATTTCGTTTTTAGGAATAAACACTATTATATTTCCTTTGCATTTGCATTCCCAGGCTACCTCTCTCCCAAGCTTCTTTGACATAAAATCTATCTACATCATAAAACCATCCGGCTCGGTGTTGTTGAATCAGTCAGTCAGTCAGTACATTTTCTTTTATATGTGTGGATAGATAGTTTTATAACATTTAACATATTTACAAGGTTACATAAATTATAATAACGTAAACAAGCAGCACCAAATGCACTTCAGTTCTTAATTACTGCCGTATATAGACTTCATGAACACGAACTATACTTGTATTTTTATACCTAAGTATATAAGGCAGTCAATTAACACTAATGCAAATAATACGAATTTTTTTTAAATTCTTTCAAACGGAACCGTATACCGTTTACAACTTAAGAAGTCACTTAAAAATGTCTTGTTGCATTTCAACAGTTCTTTACCAATGTTACTTTTCACAGTGGCTACTCCAATTATTTCCAAGAACTCCTCCGTTTTCCTTAAATGTCGATGTTCTCATAAAATACTTACTTCCCGCTCAATTCTTTGAACACCGAAGATGCCTTTAAAGAATGATCGCTAACGATTTATCCTTGTAAATGCTCTGTAATATAAGGCAAGAACAGGAACGGTTAATAAAATAAATAAGAAACAACGTTATGTCTACAGTTGTAAAGATCATGTATAAAGTATAGTACGTCCACTGGGAGTTGTCAACATTCCACATGAGAAAAAATGTCTGGGGCTATCTTTGGTTAACATAATTTAAAAGATAAGAAGTAATTATCAATGGAAAATATGACAAAAGACAGTAGTAAATATTTTATTTATATAATGAATTCAATAATTATGTATACCTTGTATGTATTTATTCTTATGTTTGTATGTATGTATATGTATGTATATGTAATAATGTATTATATTTATTTTACCACATCATCTAAATTGTGTCTTTCATGCACATCCCAATTCCCTGATCTACCCAAACGTTGGCCGGTAGAGAATGCCTTAAGGCATTAAGCTCGCCTTTTGTACCATTGTGTGCAATGATAAATTTAAAAAATCGTAATAGAGCCGTGTCTGTACATGAAATACTTTTTCAAATAAAAATTATCAAAAAAAATATACTAACGATACAGAACCCAAAACAACCATTATTAGTTTGTTTGTCTGACTGTGTGTCTGAACGCACATTACGCAAAAACCACTGGATGAATTTTAATGATACTTGTCATAGTTTTGGCTTCTATACGGATTAACATTTACGGTACTTTTTATCCACAGCCTTTGTAGCGTTCCAACGGGAATCACTAAAGATCATGCGAACGAAGTCGCTGGCACCGCTAGTATACCTACAATAATTCGCGTACATTCTCACGCTCACGCTTTGAAGCCCCGCCAATAGCCGCGAACGCAAGTGTGGATGGTTTTCGAGGCTTCTCGCTTATTCACGGCTCTTGTTTCCCGGTCGGAATCGCTAAGCTGTGTCCGCGTCAAAGGGTCCGCGAACGCGTACCGCGAACGCTATCGCAGCGCTGGCTAACGTCTGTGAATAATTGTGAGTTTAGAGAGGTGTTGTCGGGGCACGCAGGTTCACGACGTGAATCCTGACTGCGACTTCACGGCGTGAGTGTAGAGCCGGCATTTAAATATTTTTCAATATTTCCTTTCATCCTTGTCCGCAGGTTGGTCCTCATGGTATGATGCTGGACGAGCCCGTCCCGACGCCAGTGTCCAACACGTCCTACACCACCGACATACACAGTTACGTCTCCTTCTATGATGACGTCAACGAGCAGTATAACAACGACAATGGTAACAGCACAGAGGTACGCCACATTGGTCTACGTTAGAACTTCGATTATCCAAATCTCGATTATTCGTGTTAATAATAGAATAGAGTATTTGCTGTACGAATATTTGGTTTACGCCTTTGAAAGGCTCACGTTTAATTTTTTCTTATTACTTATTTTTTAAACAATTTTTAATTTTCAATTAGGCACCTAAATTGCTTTTTTTCTTAGAAATCAGTTTTTCGAGTAATCGAAGTTTTATTGTATTTGTTAGTCTAATTTTGTGTTTCTAAGAAGTTAATTGTGTGCAGAAAAATTATAAGTTGTTATAGAAATAAAAGAAACTGCAGGAGACGATCCAACAAACATCTTTATGTATAAATATGTATTTCAAATCAAGAACAAGAAAATGGAAGAGTTTTACAACAATATTTAATCTGAAGTAGCATTAAATAATTGGTCGATAAATAATTAGTACTTCGAAGCAGCCGTGGGCATATTATGTAAAGCACAGACGTCAAAATATTGTATCAAATCATTTATCGTACGTATTCCAATTATCTTATATTTTATTATATTAAAATTTATTCCACTTATCTTTTTGGATTTTTATTTTATTTTGAGTAAGAAAGATAGAAAGCTGTGAATAGGATTTTGCAAGGTCGGCGGCGCAACCACATACCCCCTGCTGTTGCAGGTGTCCATGGGCGGCGGTAACACTTACAATCACGTGGGATCGCTTGCTCGTCCGCCCACTTGTCTATAAAAAAAAGTATCATATATAAATATTTGTACCACTAAGCTGATTGAGCTCAGTCACCAAACGGAAGTCATCATCAGTCATCAAATGACTGAGTTAGTGACCACGGTTGGTATTACACAACCAAAACATCGGCTAAAATAAATTCTGCAAACATAAACGTTTAAACCCTGTTCAATTGATAAATGTGTAGACGTATACACGTATGTGAAAAAAATACGAAAATCTTACATTATATTTTTTAACTTACATACTCTCAAATGCATTTTTAATCATACTCATTTATTGTAAGATTTATCATTATAAGTCAATTATTTTTTTAATATTCAAATTAAAATTGTTAGAATGTTAAATTAAAGTTAATTTTTACGTACAATACACGTCATATTCATTTATTTGTGCAATTGGATTGTATAAAACTAGTTAATTCAACAACTGTGTAATGTGTTAATTGACGAACTGTACACCCGCGAATATACGGTAATCTGATCCACTGCATTCGTCATCACTGAAATCAATGGGGTTATCTGAAATCTGAATGGAAACATTAATACACAACACTCGTATAACTAATTGGCTTAGTTGGACAAAATTAAACTGAAATACTGAAACAACTATATCATGTTTTGATTTTTGAATTTTCAATTGCAGTGTGGATTGACAAAAACACGCTAAAGATTTTCAAGCTGTGACTGATGATTATGACGACATTTGGGCTTATGCCGGGCTTATTGCATTTGTTGAAAATCCATTTATACACACTGAACGTTTATTGCTTTCTTTATCACTTACACTTATAAATTTTCGTCAGAACCAAAATGCTATTGGAAGGTTGTAATGCTGTTCTCATGTTTTTACTTTTGTCTATGCTCAATTTTGAATTTGAGAGCCATGTCACTATATTTTGTTTTGTGATTGTAAACGTAATGCTTACTTAAATTAAATGTTTTATTAGCAAATGCCACAGTTTCCATTATCAAATGCCACAATAAATTATAAATACTGGCGCACGGTAATCTAAAGTCATTTTGTACAGAATAACATTTTTAATTGCCTATTTTGTATGTTTCGTAAATATATATTTGTTAAATGGATACCGACGACATTTAACAAAGTTTCAATATATACAGTCAATTTAATAAATACTTTACTTTTGCGCTCTGCACTGAAGCTCGACTCGGCTGGACGCATTTCATGAATATCAAAGCTTCTGTCGAACTATTCTACAAAGGTACTACTTCCTCGGGCTACTCCATAGTTTCAGGCACACTCCCAACTACTAGAAGTTAATATTATTAATGAAAAAAATGCTGTACAGTCTGCTATCTTTCAGGATACATGTGTTTATTTGGCATGAATTAATTAACAGTAATTTTAGGAGATTATGTTTATATATGTCTGTTATACATACACTGATGACCTGAAGAAAGTTGCCAGTAGCAATTTGATGACAAGAAAAAGGTACGTTATACTGTGTTCAAAAGTGATGTCATAACTATCAGTCACGTGATTTTACCTATTCACCAATTACGAGAGGGAGCGTTCCTCGATTGACTAATTAACGCTGTGTTATGCAACATTGAACGAAATAACGTCACTTTTTTCTTAATATGAACAGAATATAATTGCATTGTATAGTAATAACTATCAATATGTATACATATAAAAAGTTACAAATATAATAATGCACTATGTTATGTATAAAATACATACATACGAATTATGTCAAAAGTTTTAAAAAGCATTAATACATTTTACGTTTAAAGAGTATTTAAAATTCTTGTAAGATTTAAAAACATCCTAAAGGATTGCGACGCTGAATATTTTAGGAAACAAAGTGTCGTTTTTCTTCCCTGTCTCGCAAATGATTGATGACGGCTTAGTAGCTTTAAATATTTCATGTAAATTAATTCCTGTCCTGTCTTGTTACTAAAACGGTAATAGAAGCATCTGTCTTATCATATTCGATATCAACTCATAACATCCCACTATAAGCCATAAGCCTCCCCTAGTAAGTCGCTAGGTTTCGGGTCATAATCCAACATGTGCATTGGAGGAAATAAATAAATAACGCCACATTTACGCGCTTCGGCCGAGCCGCGTCGTGCGCGCCGCCGCGTCGCCTAGCCGTCCGGTCTCAATAATGAGCACCACGAAAGTTGTAGACAGGACAACAAAACATTAACTTGTAACTTTTAATTTATTCCTTAAAACAATTTTATTTTTTGCTAGAACGGTTTTATATATATATATAGGTATGTATATATACACACACATACAATCACACACACACACACATATATATGGACATGTTTCAGGTTTTGCGTTATTTCGCGTTATTTTTTTTAATTGTCGCTCACGTCGTCCTTACGATGCTTTCCTTCACCGCCGAGCTAGTGATGATATTCAAAATCTGTACTTAAGTACAAACTCAATGGTACGGGGTGTGGATTCGAACTCAGATTACACAAATGAGAGTAGATTTTATAAAAATTATATGTATTGTTAAGTTAAAAAATAACTAAGGTTCCTTGTTACAGCCGTATCAGTCGTTCATCCTGCCGTGGTGGAGACAGGTGTTGTGGACGGTACTGTTTGCGGGGATGGTGGTGGTGGCAACAGTTGGGAACCTGGTCGTCATATGGATAGTGCTCGCCAACAAACGGATGAGGAGCGTCACTAATTACTTCTTAGGTTAGTCATCACTTCACCATCGTCAGTTTCTCCAATTGTAAGCATATGATAAACTCGTACTCAATCGGTGATTAAATAAATTTAGTTGGCAAATACATACGAGTATAATACAACAGGGCGACCGGAACGAACTGCATCTTTAACATAAGATTTCCTGACTGAAAACGCTTAAACCAACTTCGTGCTACTCTTACTGACACTGCATTAGGTCCATAAACGGCTCAAATTTTTTTCGCGGCTTGTGTCGCATTTTTCTCTTTTTTATAATAAAACTTTAAAATGTATCGAATTTCTTCATTAGATCCACTCATTTTCATGGACAGAAAAACAATTGAAAAATGGCGGTTTTTTATTTCTTTTTTATAAATGTTATCTTTTTAATGGTATCATAACCAGCCAGGTACAAACAGTTCAATTAAAGATGTTGGATCACAACTTCATACATACAAAATACGAAAAGACTTTCTCCCCGACCTATTATAATAACATTATAATTTTGATTTAAAACTGTTAGAATGAAAGTTTAACGTATCTTAAGTTGGAGATCCTTTTACAAATAAATCAATATATGAGTATTACCATATAAAATGTATAGCTAATGTGGCATCCGGCACTTTCGTCGTCTCAATAAAATTGTGAGGACAATATAGTGGGAAATCGGCTCCAGGCGTTTGAAATTGCGATGCATGAATAAGTGGACGCTATTGAAGCATGTCTGCATTTTTGCGAGTAATCATATATGTGATTTTCCCTTATATGGTATCTTAGAGATATGTTATTTTGCCTCTCATTCATTAATTCCAAATTCATGCGATTCACTTGACAGTAACAATATTTCTCTAAATCTTTCCACAAAAATAGATAACTAAAAACACTTTCGCAAACATCAGCTCTAAAATTCCATTTTCCGCAAGGAATTTTCTCGATTTGTTTTACCAATACCCATTTTCTTCACCAGTTAACCTGTCAGTGGCAGACGCAATGGTGTCGACGCTGAACGTGACCTTCAACTTCACGTACATGCTCAACTCGGACTGGCCGTTCGGGCACTTCTACTGCAAGTTCTGTCAGTTCATAGCGGTGCTGAGTATCACTGCTTCTGTGTTCACACTCATGGCCATCAGTATAGATCGGTAAGTAGATATGAAATTTAGGACAATTCAGTGACATTGTCTTTTGATGATACAAAAGATGTATTTCATTCTATGGCAGATCGATATGATCTACGTATTAAATGACGTCCGTCTGTTTATATGTTTACGAAAATCTTCAGAGATTTATCAGAGAGAGTGAGAGAGATAAATCCAGATTTTTAATATTATTTAGTTAATCAATTAGACTACAGGTGGCGCTAAACCATTTCTACATCACGCTATCATTGTCTGCCGTAGAATTAAGACTTGGAATATGTTCAAGATTATTTAGTCAATTAGACTATAGACTTTTTTAAACCACTTCTATATCGCGCTATCATTATCTGCCGTGGGACTAGAGTTCCAACATTTTTTATGAATAAAACAAGTCTTATACAGTAAAGTTTCGATCCGTGCTTCCCTGGAGACCCTTGTTGAGTACATTCTTGTACACCATATTTGCGGGAAAAATTTTGCTGCAGTTTCACTTTCACTGCTATGTAAACTGTTTGTTCTGACGGCGGAAATATGTATTTTTTTTGATAAAAATTAATCCAAGAGTTTTTAAAATGACGGGCTTTGGATATGAAACTACTGGATTTTGATCATTAATTAATATTAGTTATTAGATGACTATTTAGATAACTTTATAATAGCGTTTAATCAAGCCGTCTACGAGTAAATTGTTTTAGACGGTAAGAAATAAACTTATCTACTCCCACAATCGTTTTAAATATCAGGTTTCGATTGAACGAAGGCGCGGGAAAAGGCTAATGAATAATCACTATATACCTAGTCTAGCCATAATTAATATTTTTGTAAGCATTTTAAAAATATAACGTTTATTCGAAATGGCCATCATTTTGTTTTACACAATCTTTCATTGGGAAAATTGGCAACTGTCACTCTTATGGAATGTTTTAGGGATTCATCATGCGTTTAGAGCATGTCATGCTCTCTAAAGCAAACCATAAATCATAATGGAGCGGATTCAGATCAGGACCAGAAGACGGACAATCTTCAGCTCTAATGAAGTCGGGAATATTCATTTCTAGCCACACCTGTGTTGAGCAAACCTTATGACCTGGTGCTGAGCCTTGCTGAAAGGACGTACCTTGGTTATAGAACATGGTGTTGTTAAGGGGCTTTGCGACCTTCTCAAGAATCGAATGTTGATACAATCAAGTTTTTACCACCTACCTTTTTCACAAGAACATGGTTCAGTCACTCCTTGATAGTTAACACCCCATCAAACCACCACTAAAGCCGGATAATGGCCACATTGCACCCTATTGACCAATTGAATAGCTTCCCTAGAGTTATGAGCATAAACTCGATCATTCTGCTTGTGTAAAGTTCCTCAATGGTGAACATTTTCTCGTCCGTAAATAAGATTTTTCTGTGAGCTGCCTTTGCGTACCGCCGAAGAAGTTGTTTTGATTTTTCAATCCTATTCTTTTTTTAAATTATCAGTTAAATAATGAACAGTACGTTTTTTCTAAACAGAAAACTCAAATGATCTTTTAAATTACGTGACATGATTCTGGGTGCTATATTTATCTCTCTGGATAAATTTTTTTGCTTCCGGACGGTATTTCATCGGATTCTCTCCTTCACAGCTTTAATCGTCTGTTTAGTACGAATAGTCCGTGGATGGCCAGACCTTTCACTGTCACAAACAGAGGACGTTTCAATGTGTACCAACCAATAGCCTGGTACACAAACATTCGGCTAATACCAAGCGGATGGATAGTTTTAAAAATTGCATTTGGCTCCTTGCCTACTTTGTGTACCTAATGCAATTACAGCAATATGGTTTTCGTTATCACCCCACTGCATTTTAATATTAGTACAATATTTAATAATGATTGGCGCCATAATGAGAAAAAACATCTATTATTCACGTGAGAATGACAGATTCCAAATTTAAATATTTTGTTTCCTTTATTGTATTTATGGCCAAACTACATACAATTATTATACTCGTACAAATTTTTTTCTTGTACCGTCATGTAATATGGCCCTAATGAGGTATTTCATAAAATTACAAATTCTAAAAGTTTATATAATAGCTATTAAAATGAGTTGAATAAAGTCATAGGTCACGGTAAAAATGAACACGAAGTAAATCAATTGCTGCGAGTTTTCACAGAGACAAAAAAACAAAGAAGACCGCGTATTTCTATAATTTGCATAATGTAGCTCACAATAGTCACTAAATACAGTCAAATAACAAATTATGGAAAAGAAATATTTGAAAATCTTTAGTGAATGTTAGCATATTTTAATTAAACATTTTTAATTAAAATTCTTATAAATCCCCGATGAATATAATTCTTTGCTTATCTTCGAGCGAATAATTCTGTAAGAATAACTTTGAAGATTTAAAAGGGCTGTGTCGACCGACGGTGGCCATATTAAAAAATGTTTTATTTCAGCTTTATTGCAGACTAAGTTTTATCCGCAACCTCGCCTGTTAACATTAATATCCCTTACATTTAACATAAAGAAATAGTTCGAAAATAAAGATTGGCTTATTGACCAGTCATGTGCACCTTGGCCTAACAGCATCACTAATTCTAATAATAAAGCTCAAAGCTTAATTTAATAGGGTTGATATATTTTAAAATGGAGTCCCTCTACCGGCAGACGAAATGCGAGCAAAAGCTATCGGCACAATGTAAAAAGCAAACTACAACATATAATAATACATTAAAGATATATTTGTATAAATAAATATAAATAAATAATATTTTTTAAGATACAGATGTTATTGATTTATATAAACGGGCCTAATTAATCTAATATAGTAAAATGAACTCATTAAATATCTATTTGAAACTAAAACATTAAAAAATAATTAAATGAACATGTACATAAACACAGGTAAAATACAAATGGTTTACAAAAAAAATATTTTTTTTTAGATAAAGAAAACATGGATAGGTATGCATTCAACTAAGTTACGCTGGAATCGTTTAAGGCTATTAAAATTATTCAGATAGTTTACAATGACTTTTATTTTTCAGCCAGTTATCATTTTAAATTAAATGATTGTACCTAAACTTACTCATCGTACAACGTACAACGATCGTCGTAAAACCGACTTTCGAATTTTCCAAATGTAGACAATTTCAGTTGAAATACTATGATAAATAATGCAGTATAGTTTCCATACTTAGAAGCTTTCCATACATAGAAGCTTTCCATTACTTTCCATTACAATATTTCAAATAGTTGAGATTGCGGAAACAAATTCTGTAGCATTAGATTTGGAAAAATGATGCAGCGAATATACGATTCCGTATATTCGTCACAAATTTCCATATAAAAATAGTATAGTTCTAATATAAACATACACTTTAATTTCTTGTTCATTTTAAAAACATATCAATGATGTTTGTTTGAGTACTTTCACTGATTTAATATCTTTTTTTCTAACATCCTATCAGCATTTAGTACTCGCAAACAAAATTTGTGATATTGTCAAAGCTGAATACACAATGTCTGCTTCGGCAATAAATTACTTGAGCAACTAATTTGGTAAGAACTTTTTTTCGAAGGGCATAACATTTTCGAAAAATATTTTTTAAATACTAATTTGCTTCTATAAAAGTGGTGATAGCCTAGGGATATTCGTGAGGTCATGAATTTGAACTCGGCCCGACTGAGTTTCTATTAAGAGTTACCCCGATTTTTCATTTAAGTGCGAAATTTTCAATAATCACTAATGTGGCGCTAAAGAAAACCTCGCTTGAGAAAATCGCGTCCCCGAAAATTAAAAAATCTGAGGCAATATTCACAAATGTTGTAAATATTTTTGTAAATAATTTCCACGGCGCTATTCAATCCACCGGGCTCGTAGAGTGGCGGAGCCGGAACTATCGGATGATGGGATCACGTGAATAAAAGGTCTTGTGTTGATTTTCTTAATTGGCTTTAGGGCTTGCGGTGGTGTTCGAGACGGTGCTAACTTTGCTTCATATAGAAGACGTCCGTAGACGTAGTGGATTTCCCTTAATTTCCTTCCTTAGAAGACGTCTGATGACGTATTGGATTTCCCTTGCTTCTTTTAGAAGACGTCTGGTGACGTATTTGGAACCGTTGTTCCTATCTTATGAGACGTCTGATGACGTATTTGATTTTATGTCGTTCTTTTCCATTTTTCCCTTTCCGCTTATTAGGGTTACGGTGTTACCGTAAGGAGAGCCGTTGGCGGTTTTTTCCGTTAAGCCGTTATTTTTCCGTTAATGACCGTTATCCCGTCTCTCTTCACCACCCCTCCCCCTTCGACCGTCTTTATTTATTTTTCCTATTATTATTTTACACATATTATTTACATTGTTACGTATTTTATTTACAATTTTACAGTATATTACTGCCACTTTTAAAAGATCTGCCAACTTTCGCGGGTTTTCTTACAACCTTATTTGTTTATACAATACTGGATATTTCCATATCTAAATGATAAGGAAATGTTGGCAGAGCTTTCCTGTAGCAAGTACATCTCCATGTGATATTCAGGGGAATAAAAAATCGGCGAGAAAAATGCTTTAATATGTTTCTGCTGGATCCTGCTACAGGATTTTACATAATTTCTTAATTATACATTTTTTCCCATTGTTCTGTTCTTTACTTTGATTTTATACATTATTAACTTTGTAGACATAATTGGCAGAACAATGGGTACTTATTCTTATTAACTTACTTACTAAGTTAATATTTACTGTTTAATTGTATATAATGTTAATATTTTACTTTTAATCAATAGCTTATTCTAAGTTTGTATCAAAAGGGATAATAAAGAGATAATAACAATAAAGAAAGTATATCGAAAACAATAACAAAGAAATAATATTGAAATAATACAAAATAGAATGAGTACAAAAATGACACATTTTTTCATTGGCTATCGGGTGCAAAAGGCTTCAGTAAAAGATAGCTATTTGCACAACCTAGATTGCTACTTTACTGACGACGTTTGCCTGGAAATTAGGGGGCGTGGCCTAATTTCGTGATGTCGCTTAAGTGCATTGTTAACAACAAATTTATACAAACTAGCAAAAATAGGAAAAAGGAATACACCAGGTTTATACGAGCCAAATTAGACTCAGTTTTATTGCAATTTATTGTTTTTCCGGTGATGATGTATGGTAACATAATATAATTGTAATATAACTATGTTATTGCAACCAATAAGTTGCTGCAATACTATAACGCATATATTTATAAGTATATCTTTATGATCAACTTTTTGTGTTATAAAATGACTAATATATTTTTATCATCACTCTTTTGATATAATGCATTTTATGAATGGCATTTTGCTAGTTGGGTAATAACTGCAAGGGAAGATCTAAACACTGATATTTGTTATAGATACGTGGCCATCATGAGTCCATTAAGGCCGCGTCTTGGGAAACGTGCGACTCTGGGTATCGCCGCCGCCATCTGGGCGTGGAGTTCCTTCATCAGCAGTCCCAATCTTATATACTTCACAACGGATATAGACATGCTTCCTGACGGTGGGACAAGGTAAAATAGAATGTAAACTGGTTGTCATACTATACTATACCATCAGGCTGTATTTTTCCACTCCTGGATTATAGGCCTTTCCCAAAGGCGATCTTGGACTCTTCTCTTCACCTGGCCAGAGCGTATACCATACTGCGCTTCTCAGTAGGTGGTCTCAATTTAAAGTCTCTTTTACACAATAGGTTGTTGGTCCTGCGGAAGACATTTATTTGTTTATTAAAGGTGAGTACAAAGGTACAGAGCATGCATCTTATAAATGAAAGAGTTACATAATTATAAGTGTGAATAATTATATAATTATGTTAATTATATAAATCCCACTCTAATTAAAGGCGACAACAACATCACTTAAAAATAATCACGGCCAAAAACAGAGATTATAATAGGATTAAAAATTACATTTCCATACGTTATTATTTTAACATAAATTTTAGTGTAGTATCTAAACGAACGTGTGCGTGTGAGACGAAAGAGGTGTGTGAGCGGGACAGGGGCGGGGGATTGGAAATTGGAATGCGAAAGGGGTTCGCTAGCGTTTTATGTCACGCAGAGTTGTCAAAAAGTTATTAAAATAAAAGATTTTCGTTCAATTCGATATTCATATTTCCATCCCACATTAAAATTATGTAAACAGATAAAAAGTTGTAAAGAATGGAAGACATGGTGTCATGCTTCGACGTCATGATCAGCATGCTGATTCCATGAGCTATATCGGTGACTTTCGTTCTTTGGCGAATGTTTTCGTTTCATAAATGTTCCCTTAAAGTTAAAGAAAGGAAAGGAATGGATGATAAATTTCAATTGATATTTATTTACTTTATTGTCGGTTATTAACAATAATTTCATGATATCACAAAATATCTCACCAGGAAGTCGGCTATACTCCAGCATCTGAAACAGACTGGATTTCATAAAAGCCTGTAGTATCGTAGACCACATTCACAGCTTATGACAAATAACATAAAAAATAACACTGTATTTTAACTTAACACATAATTATGACATTTCGAGTACAGTCCGAAACAATAAGCACTGCACAAATCAGGTCACAGATCTGTAAGCTGTTGCAAACGAATGCCGATTCTTTGTTCCTGTTTGTTCCAATATCAGTTCTTTTAATGAAAAGAAACTGGTACTGGAAAAGAATGATTTCTTTTTGTATTTTGTTTGAAGAAGGCACGAAATAAATAAGAGTTTTTTTCGCTAACGTTGGCCATTCTTTATGTATTGTACAATAGTCGAACCAATATTCTTCACTATTTCGAGGCAACGGATAGGACTTTTTGGCGGGAATTCGAGAAGTCAAGTTCAGTTTTTGTTTGATTATTGTAAAAATTGTTTATTAGGCGTTTTGTGGTTAAATAGTGATAGTTTATTAAACTTAAAAGTGTTTTTTGTGCATGGTGTTTGTGAAAATCAAAGAAAACGTGGGACTGCGGTTTTCGTGTGCTTCCAACGAGTCGTCTACTGTCCTCAGTAAACCCACTATCGGTTTATTGAGCCACTCTTGACTTACTGCAAGTTTTAGACTTTGAAATTGTTTATTACGAAGAAAACTTGTCACTGGCAGAATATGCTAATTGCACCATTGCCATATATGAAGAAGAAAAAAAAGTAGCAACGAATAAAGGCGAAGCATTAACATTTTTTACTTATAAAGAAATGGGTTAATATGTTCTTAATTTGTGTGTAGAATAAATAACTACTAGTCTGGTTTTTACGATAACACATTAGTTACTATTCGCCGAACACTGATATAAACACATATATAAACAGAGATATAAACAGATATTGAGATATAAATTCTATCTACAATAAACAGACAGATCTACAATAAACAGAGATATAAACAGAGATATAAACAGAGATATAAACAGAGATATAAACAGAGATATAAACAGAGATATAAACACAGATATAAACAGAGATATAAAATGTAATGTAATATTTTAGTTTATTAAACTAGCGTTCTAGTGTTTCCTAACAGGCTAAAATAAAGTGCGTTTATGGTGCAATCTTGACAATAGCTATATTGTCGACTATACAAAGGACAAATTAATAATAGAAAGGTGAAAAATATTCGACAACTGACCAATATAATATGTAGGTCAAAGTCGCTTAACGCCTAAAGACAGTATGATTGGAATTTCTGTACTTTGAAAAGAAATCTGAAATGAAAAATTTCGTTAAGTAATTACAATTCGCAATTTGGAGCGGCAATGACTGATCATATCTACCACGGGATGGACAACCGATGAGATAGAAGAGTTCTTTAATGCAAATCACCTATAGGAAAGTGTAGTGTGGGGCTCCCTTAGACCAGGTCGACCAACGATTTGAAGAAGTTCACTGGTGGTGGGTGGATGAGAAGAGCGGAAGATCATATGTCGTGGCGAGCCTTGGGAGATGCCTGTATCCAACAGTAGAGAGAGAGAGAGAGATAGGCTGATGGTATGATCAATATAATTAAAGATAATAATTAATCTCTGTAAAGGAAAAGACTATATTTCCATTGCAATTAAACAACTTTTAACGGTTTAAATCGCGTATATTTGACATGATTTATATCCCGACGTTTCGAACACTTTGCAGTGGACGTGGTCACGGGGTGACTAATTGATTTTATTTGTCACTTGAGTTATTAAGAAATTATTACTACCGTCTGAAATTTTTTGAACTACCGTCTGAAATTTTTTAATCATAACATTCCCTATGCACGCAGTATTCGCTCACGGTGTCCAGAGGTCTTGCAGTATGGCGTTGGCCTTGTGATTTAATTAATTTAATGACTGGATCCCAAGCTGGTGGTACTTGCCAACCATCTTCTCTATTGAAATTTGGGTGTTTCTTAATTTCAATAGCCTCGCGTAACATTCTTGGCATGTACCGGGTCTCTCTAGCGAGGATTTGTGGATTATCAAATCGAATGTAATGGTTGGGTTTGTCCAGAGCATGTTCACAAACTGCAGACTTGGTCGAGCGTCTGTTCTTCATGTCAGCTATGTGTTCTTTTATCCGGATACCGATGCTCCTCTTTGTTTGCCCAATGTATGATAACCCGCATTCACAATCAAGCTTGTAAACACCTGCATCTTGTAGGGGGATATTGCTCTTGACCGGTCTTAAAAATTGGCTAATCTTCTTGTGCGGCTTGAAGTAAGTTTTAATTGAAGCTCGTCTTAAGATATTGCCAATTTTGTCAGTGATGCCCTTGATGTATGGTAAGATGGCAGGTTGTCGCTCAACTGTAGGAGGCTTGGGGCGGCTTCTGTGACGCATTCGTGGGAGTTTGTGATTGTTGCTTCGCAGTACTCGTTTCACATGCAGAAGCTCTTCCTCGAGGTGGTCAGTGTCACAGATGCCGTGTGCTCTCTGTAACAAAGATTTGCCTACGGTAGTCAACTGACATGGATGGTGATGGGAGTTACCATTGAGATATTTATCTGTATGGGTGGGTTTCCTATACACACTATGACCAAGAGAGTTGTCAGGATTTCTGATGACTGAAATGTCAAGGAAAGCCAAGGATTTATTGACCTCAGACTCCATAGTAAATTGGATTTTATCATGTAAGCTGATCACTGACAAGGGCATCACTGACAAAATTGGCAATATCTTAAGACGAGCTTCAATTAAAACTTACTTCAAGCCGCACAAGAAGATTAGCCAATTTTTAAGACCGGTCAAGAGCAATATCCCCCTACAAGATGCAGGTGTTTACAAGCTTGATTGTGAATGCGGGTTATCATACATTGGGCAAACAAAGAGGAGCATCGGTATCCGGATAAAAGAACACATAGCTGACATGAAGAACAGACGCTCGACCAAGTCTGCAGTTTGTGAACATGCTCTGGACAAACCCAACCATTACATTCGATTTGATAATCCACAAATCCTCGCTAGAGAGACCCGGTACATGCCAAGAATGTTACGCGAGGCTATTGAAATTAAGAAACACCCAAATTTCAATAGAGAAGATGGTTGGCAAGTACCACCAGCTTGGGATCCAGTCATTAAATTAATTAAATCACAAGGCCAACGCCATACTGCAAGACCTCTGGACACCGTGAGCGAATACTGCGTGCATAGGGAATGTTATGATTAAAAAATTTCAGACGGTAGTTCAAAAAATTTCAGACGGTAGTAATAATTTCTTAATAACTCAAGTGACAAATAAAATCAATTAGTCACCCCGTGACCACGTCCACTGCAAAGTGTTCGAAACGTCGGGATATAAATCATGTCAAATATACGCGATTTAAACCGTTAAAAGTTGTTTAATTGCAATGTATAGTAATCGCGAAAACCTAAGAAAATATTACTATATTTCCATGCTGAGAATCGTACCTATAATACATAAGTATATAGATATCAACATTATAATTTAATAATAGAATGCATAACAAATACAAACTGTCCCGTTAGACACCCGCGGGTTTCTTCCAAGAACGTATATACAACACGTTGTGAGCAGTTGACATGCGGAAATTGGAAAAATAAAGAATCGTTGCCTTAAGGAACAAAGGAATTTCTCCCTTAAGGAAGTCTGTCTCCGCGGAATAATTTCGGGCTGCAAGTTCCGCTCATTTATTAAAAACGATTATCAGACAATCAGTATTGTAAAAAGTGACTGAGCGCGTAAGTTGAACCTTTGAAAGTCGAAAAAGGTTTGAACGTCGAAACCATAAAAGTTTGATACCCTTTAAACGCTCGTGAGTGTTAAGAAGGTTTAGTGCCAGGTTTTAATGTTTGATGATTTAAGACATTTAAATGTATATTTTTTGAGCGCTAAATTAGCGCTTGTGCATAAACGCTTAAAAGTTATTAGTCTATGAAAGAATTTTTACAGACAAATCGTAAGAGATACCAATATGAATTTGGGCTGAGAATTTTAACAGTACAGTTTTAACAGTACAGTACCAACATATCGTTAATAAAATTAATGTAGAAATGTATTTATTTAACGTATGTGTTTGTTTTTTTAATATATGAATTGTTGTGCCCTTGCAGTCCTTGCATTCATTAGATATGTAAATTTAAATAAAAGAAAAAAGTTGGCTCTAAACCGCTGCAGGATACCAGTGATACCAGTGTAAAAATTCGAGAATTGTTATTTGACAAAATCTATACTACATCTATATAATAATATATTATATGAACTTGGTTCTATATGGGTAAAATCTAAAACAATGAACACATGAATTGCGTACTTAGAAACCTGATTAAACAATTACGGACTTCCAATTCTTGTTTATTCTAAATTATACACGTTTAATAAATAGTGACGTGGGGTTCGTCCGCGGAGATACGCTCTTATTACCTATATTTCTAAACGATTTTCCTATTAATACACGTTTAATCTCACTACAAAACTGTAAGCTCGGGGGGCTGTGTAACCTCAACGGGAGAACTTTACTAATTAAGTGTAATATGTTTTGCAGGCGAGTCTGTTTCCCCGAGTGGCCTGACGGCATCACCACGAGATCACGACTCGAACACATGTGAGTACAATATGAACAGTTCTATACATATTATTACCCAGAGAAAGCTAGAAACGTAAAATTTCTTTCAAAGACTTAATAAAAAGGGATTTCTAGAAATTCAACTCCTAAAGGGTTCTGTCAGGGGGTTAAAACAAGCAGGTTGAATAATTTTGTATGGAAATAGAAATTTTACTTAAATGTAACACAACTCCACGCGAGCGAAGCCGCGTACAACAGCTAGTTATTTTATATTTTGAATCAAATCTAAACGCAATATCTTTACACTTACAATTTACAAATATGTACTTACAATCACTTAAGTTTATAATTGTTATGTAAACGCGTTACTTACGATTTATTATTTATTTACTATAGCCGATATTTCGGTCCTATTAATATTATTATTAATATTCCCATTTCATTCACGTTAGATGTGTCTGTCAATAGCAACAATACCTTCACCCGCCACCGCAGTCTCGCCGCGACCTCGGTTCATGTAACTGAACCGAAATATCGGCTATAATAAATAAATAATAAATCGTTTACATAACATTTATTATGTTTAACCACAATAACAAAAGTTTAAAATCTTTGCGTCATACTTTCCACATAGTTTTACCTTCGACGAAATGGAACGTCTTATTAAACCTTTTATTTTACCTCTAATTTCAGTGAAACTTTGTCCTACTTCTAAATTTACAACATGTAACGTGACAACATTCAATTAATGTACTTGATAGTGAACAGTTCCATACATTTCGATTATTAATGCATATTCCTTCCTGCATCAAGTTCGTAGCTCTTACTTAGGTGATTATGTAACTTACTAATTTCATAAATGTGAACTTTATGCATTTGAAATTTTGTATTTAGATACGGAAGTTCTATTACTGGAGCCCCCAAATTGTTCGCCTGCCCCACCGTCCTTGTGTTATATAAGTAACTCAGGCTGTTAGCTAATAAATACGATTACACCTAGGTATAATCGATATGTATTTATAGCATTATTTCCGGAATGACAAGTGAACTTTATATTACTTATATAAATTGGGTCAATTGAAACGGTCAACCACTATTTGTCAATTGGGACATGGTCGCTTATCAAAGAAAAGTTAAAGGTTAAACCGTTATATACCGGTTAATGAGCGTTAAGGTTTTCGAGAAGTGTTCGTTGACAAAATTATATTAAATATTATCATATCTTATATGAATGAAACCGAAAAAAACAAATCCTCTCTACGTATTTAATTCGAAATCGGTTCAAAAATTTACCCAAGTTCAAAGAGTGGCTGTTTTTTTAAGGAAAGAAGGCGGACAGGCCAGCCACCCACGTGATGGTTAGTGGCTACCGTTGCCCATGGGTACCGGAACCACCAAGTGCAGTGATCTTGCAAAATCCTACTTAAAGCTAACAATGCTTTTGATATTTAATACCATGTATGATATACATTATTTAGGAAATTTATAATAAAAAGAGTCATACAAATTAAAAACCAAAAACACAGCCAGAAAACACAACATTAGGGAATATAGCTGTTTCTTTAGCTACATCTTTTAAATAAATCTTCTAAATGTTTCACTACTGATTCTCGACATTACCCACTTTGGTCCGCTGAGAACTTATCCGCTATAAGTTACATCCATAAATAATAAATGCGTGTTACAAGAACCATTCTCGACAAAAACTACTTCTGCAACAGGTATAATAACAAAAATCATTTATTACAATTTATTACAATTACGTATTTGCGTTCATATTAGTTTTAATAACTTTGTTAACTTATAGACTACTAGTACTTAACTATACGATCTTTTTTCTAAATTCTGGGCACTGATTGTCGCTTCCCGTCACCGGGAAGTTCGGTAGGGGGAGAGTGCATGCTGCATTCCCACAGCCGCTGGGCGCACTCGTCTGGTCATGTTACCCCTCTCTCACAGAAGACTACCTTGACATGTACTGCATTTCCCACTTTATTTCCCCAATGTACGTACGTGTTTTGGTAATGAGTGAGATATGCCAGAGCCCATTCCCATCCCATCCTCTACCTCCCCATTTTCCCAATCCATTTCTTAAACTGCAAAGTTAGGCAGCCCATCCGGGGGCGTACCAACGTTTGTCATTCTGAACTGATTTGGCACGTATTGCGGATGTATATGGACGACAGTATCCACTTACCATTGGGTGGACTGTATGCTCGTCTGACGCCTTTTTTTCTATAAAAATAACCTCTTCCCAAAGATTGAACTATGTATTCCGTAATTATTCTCATTTAGTTTACACTAAAATTTTGCGCAATCGTTTTTGCAAAAGGTCTTTTTCTAATTTTTTCACACACACTCGAAAAGCACGCACGAAAAATTGATTTAAATGATAACAATTAAGTTAGTAATATTTCATATGAAATACCTCAGAATCATAAACAGAATCGGATTTCAGTCAAGAATACACTTACTTCTACGACAATATGTAATAATATAGTATGTTGTGTATTTTATTGTATTAATATATCATTTCATTTGAGTTTTTAAAGCACCTCCCAACTGAATCTCTCTGGTCAACCCAAAGGTTAGCTGGTAGAAAATGCCTTGAAGCTTGCCTTTTGTACGATAACATATAAATAAACATATAACCCTGCATATAAGCTGAAGTGAAAGTAACATAATAATATGTTTTTTAAACACAAGTGTTTACTATCAGGCGGGTACCTATACACCCATGTCACTCTTCAGAAACCTATGTCAGTCTTACTGAAGTAAATAAGATAGATATCCACATCTATCTTTTATTAAGGAGCATACCTTGAAATTCGAAATAATGAAGAAATATTACGCGTATACGTGACTCAATGTCTTGGGAAGGGAAGCGCTAAACATCATGTCGATCACATATCAAATATAACTCATATAATGCGACGTAAAAACGTATCGAATATGACATGTGAATTCGTTTAAAAACCAGAATATAAATTCTTTTCTTGGCTTTGGTTACACATAAGACAGCTTGTTGATGAGCACAGCGTGAATGTAGCTCCGGTGAACTTAAACACTCTTAGATCTATTAGTCTCTCATAGATATGAAATATTTATATTTACACCTTAACCTTTAACCTAGACACAACGTAGTATAAGGACAATCGCATAGTAACAAGATCCACACTATGTCATAATTAAGTAGATAACAGGGTAATCTATTACAGGATAAGTCCTTCACGTTGCGAGGCCATCATAACGACTGATATCTCATTTCGCAGTTACAACGTAGCTTTTATGGTGCTCACGTACTTCCTGCCCATCATCTCGATGACGTACACATACGCAAGGGTCGGTGTGGAGTTATGGGGCTCGCAGTCCATCGGGGAGTGCACGCAGCGGCAGCTGGACAATGTCAAAAGCAAACGAAGAGTGAGTATTATTAAGCTAAGACTTTACAGGTGTACATTTTTTAAATAAAACTTTCAATACGTTTAGTATAATTGCTCATGTTTTAAATATCATATCAATAACTTTGTGAAATTGGGCGTGTAGTTCTTAGGCTAGTGCAGTTCATCGAGGGGTGTACATAGAGGCAGTTAGAAAATACCAAAAGCAAACTAAATGTCAAATTGAGTTGGGACGTTCAGGAGTTCAAGGTAGTCATAACTATAAGACGTAAAGGGTTCATAATTATAAAAAATTTGGACAGAATCGATCACATGAGCTTAATGCCGATTGGTAGATATTCATGATCCATTTTTTTCCAAGGTTTTCTGGAGAACCCGCGTATTTTTTCATCGAACGGAAAAAATTTCACCGTCGCGTCATACTAGTGAAAGCTATAATACTCGTATATAGATAAAAACTTGGGGACAGACGGTGAAATAATAGATCTTACGAATGAGAGTTTAAAATACTAATGATAGAATGACAGAAGAACAATAGATTCACAGCTCTCAATAAAGATGTTACTAAGGAATTCGGTTAAACTTTAAACTTCCAAAGGTTAATTCTTAAGTGACAATACTGAACGATACATCCACCAGAGAATTGTAAGTACAGATACATTACGAAAACTTTGGCCATCGGCTAATCCGGAAACACCCGAACGCCTCATCCACGTCTATGAATTACCGTACCTCTAATTGCATTCTTTATCAACTTTGTTCTTGTCAACAGATACTTGGTTACTTTATTCCATACTTTATTACTTTATTGCATACTTACTTTATTGCATAAACGTGAATGACACGTTCGGGTGTAAACTTTTATATAGTGCTCTGTGTATCTTTGTGGTCTTTCTTATATCAATGTTGTCCGTCCTTTTTTTCTAATTTTATCATCCCCCTAGGTAGTGAAGATGATGATAGTGGTGGTGGTGATCTTCGCGGTGTGCTGGCTGCCGTTCCACGTGTACTTCGTGATCACGTCGTACTACCCCGACGTGGTCAACTACGAGCACATCCAGGAGATCTACCTCGGCATCTACTGGCTCGCCATGAGCAACAGCATGTACAACCCCATCATATACTGCTGGATGAATTCCAAGTAAGACTGCATTTCTGATATTGAAAAAAATTGTGTAGATATTTTTTGTGAGCATAGGGACTTCTGAGTAAAATATTTCTATGTACCTCTTTCTATCTCTTAGGGAAACGTTCCATAGAACCATAGGGGTATAGTAATTGAACAAAAAAGAGAAATAAAAGTTAAAAAGCCAACGTTAATCAAACCGAGTTAAGAATTTTTTCCACGACGAACTTATGTATGGTGCTGGGGCTACTGTAAAACAAATCAAGTATATTATTGCCGCAAATACTGTTATATGGTGAAGATGGTATTCATTTCACACCATATAATATAGTATTAAATGGTATTCTGTCTTTATTTAGTTTTAGCCGATGGAATAAACAGGATTGAGTTTTGGATTGATTTGCACCGATGCCTTTTATTACACGGCTGACTGAATACTATGGGACTAACATAATCTTCTTGAGCGTATTGGTGAATCTAGACTTTTATTGAATAAAGTTTCTCGTCAATAGAATTTTGCGACACTAAAGCCTTTTAGTAACGTCATACAATTTTGAGGAGATCAATTACACACTTGATAGACTTGGTTAATTTAAAAGTTTGGGAAATGAACCTTTTCATTAATTGTATACCGCCCTTTAGGGAGTTGATACAAAGTCATATTCTTACATACAATAATACTTACTTTACACTACTGCAGTAGAACGGAACTCTCAAGTGTTTTATAAGGAGATTAGAGTTAGAATTTTAAGAATTAGAACTTTATTTATCGTTGAAATTGTTATATTAGTCTTTATAAGCTATGGTAATTCTACTTTCGCTAATTCTATTAGCTATTTTCGTGGCGACCACGGTTCATGTATCTAGATCGAAATATCGGCTATAATAAATAAATAATAAATCGCGAGTAACCCGTTTACATAACAATTATTATGTTCAACCACGATAACAAAAGTTTAAAATTATTATCATGTTATAAAAAAAAAGATTTCTGGCCTCGTATTCGAGAAATTCATATCATACAAACCGATCTTTATATTTCAATTGCTATTATGATGACCAAGATATTAATTACGTACTCTTAAATGAAATAAACTTTAAATTCTCTTTATTGTTTACGCCTTGTCTCTATTGTCTTTTTCTTTATTGCGCAAACTTTTCTTATTACAAAACCAACGGTTTATTGTTACTTTATTACAATCTGTTTGTGGGAAGACTTTGATAAGAAAGACAAAGAGAATCTCAGCCTGAATTAAAGTCCAGTGAACGACGTTGCTTCTGCAAATCGGAGTTTATTTATTTATTTTAGCGTCATTGATTGAATAATGTAAAAGATTCAAACATACATTACATGTTTTTTTAAATAGCTAATTTTTATAACAATTTTACTGTTAACAATGTTTAAGTCACTGTTAACAAAAATCTTTAAGTTGAGGCGAAAGCCTGCTATACAAAGGTAAAGTTGCAGCTGAACAATAGCCGCAACTTAAAGACGGAGATAAAAATAGAAATAAGCCAGGCAGTCGAGAGGCTTTTCGGCCTTGTAAAAGAGGCCGAAGAGGAGAGAGGAGCCCAAAAAGTGGAGACAAGGGAAAAAGAGGGTGAGGAGGAAAATAAAACAAAAACGAATAATGAATAATTTAATAAAATTGGATATACTGGGGGAGAGTGTACGTTGCATTCCCACAGCCGCTGGGCGCACTCGATTGGCCACGTTAACCCTCTCTCACAGAAGACTACCTTGAAATGTACTGCATTTTCTACCTTATCGTATTTCTTCAATATATGTACATACGTGCTTCGGTAGTGAGCCAGATATGTCAGAGCCCATTACCATCTCATCCTATCCCTCCCCATTTCTCAATTCATTCTTTAATTTGCAAAGGTGGGCAGCGCATCCGGGGGCATGATAACGTTTGTCATTCTGGACTGATGTTGGCATGTATCGTGGATGTCTATGGACGACAGTATCCAGTTACCATCAGGTGAACTGTATGCACTTCTACCGCCTTTTTACTATAAAAAAAAAGAAACTTGTCAGTCCAGTGGTCACCGATGCGAATCAATGCCGATTAACATATCCATCGATGCTATTTTTCTCTCAGATACTTTCTATATTTTACGTATATATCGTTGTCAATAAAATTATTTTCTATATATATATATATACGTTCCATGTATATATATATATCTAATTTGTCGAATTGAGTTTTGCTTTATAAGAAACTTTATACAGTACAGATCTTAAAGGGTTTAAGTTTTCCTGCATTTCTTTGTTTTTACAAATAAATGGCATCTAATAAAATGTGTTGTATAAAAGGCTGCAACAATACCCCCGCGTTATGTATGACAGTTCTATCAACATATATCACGGATTTAATGTTACTTTGCGCTTAGGGATTACCATGAACATAACTACAACTTTCGTGTGGATGGATTATTATACTATGTGGGCGTTGAGATTATGTCTGACGTCACGAGACCACGAATACTTTTTATCGACGTCATCTTCGCGATCCGTTTTATGGCTTTATTGATATTAAACTCCGCAGATTTTCGAATATTCCACTCGCGATACAAATACATTTGTACCATAGATATATATATTTATTGTGATATAAAGGGTTGCTGCGTGCCCGAAGTTGGCGCTAAGCTTTTATTTCTCGCACTATTCGTCGTTGTTACAAAATATAAAAATGCCTGTTGTAAAAATTTATCAAAAGTGGTGAACTGAGTCAAGTGAGGTGTTTCGTTTCATCGGTGAGTGGTTTACTCGTGACTTATTTTGTACTCACGAGGGTACAAAGTACGCTTGGTTCCATATAATTTTACGACCTTGCGTGATTTATCTATGTCTATGATTTGTACCGTATGTATTAAGTCGTGTAACTGACTGCTTCATTAGTTAGACTCTATCGGTCACAGCAATACAATCGGTCCATCGGATCTATATCTCCTAAACCTAACATCGGTTTACGAGTCGGGCACACGGTGTCGAGTAATAGCTCGAACGGAGTAGTATGGAGTTGTTGGAAAATGTTCACACGGGTTCACACGACGACCAGTCGCAGGATAGCTGATCACCTTTTTTAAATAGTTCCCGTATTGTCGTGTGCTCGATGCCTTAGTGCAAATCTAAATGATACTCATCTTTGTTGTTTAATACATACAGCAATGCGAGTTAGTTTGCCATACTGCAACATTAGATAGATACACTTTATTGTATACCAAAAACATTTTTGTGTCTGTATACTAAAATTTTAGTGAACTTTAGGTTGATTCCCGTGAGAACCTTATAAAATATCTGGATAAAAAGTATCTTAAATGTTAACTTGGCACATGAGCTATAACTATGTCAAGTTTCATTAAAGTCTATCCAGTAGTTTTTGCGTGATGTGCATTCAGACATATATACAGACAAAAATTCCAAAACAAATAGTTTTGGACTCACGGCACAAATAGGCTCATATAAAAAGTCACGGCTATGTTACAATTTTATTATAATTATATATATATATATATATATATATATATATCTGTTCGAATTGGATTCATTTTAATTTGATAAATAATTCGTTGAAAATATTAACTTTTATGAGATACCAAGGGCCCGTTAATTAAACGTTTCTTAGACAATTATTTGCTTAGATTTAGACATAGACCGAATAATTGGAACTAGCCTCTTTATGCCTGACTGCATAAAATTCCTATGAACACGACTCGGACCTATGAATTCTTAGATCAGGAGTCGTTTATTTTTTGGTTCTAAATATTTTAAGAAAATCCAACCAATTTAAACTATCAAAAATGCAATTAATGAAAGTATTTTTTTATGGACCAAGGCGGCAGACGAGCACACAGTCCACCTGCTGGTAAATGTAGCTCATGGACATCCGCGATACATGGCAATATTCGTCCAAATTGACAAACGTTGACACGCCAAACTTTATTTGTAACCAAAGCTTGTACCCGGTACTTAATTCTCTATACTTTCTGAAATTTATTTATTTTGAAGAATATAGTCCCTTAAAATAACGATACATAATATTATGTAAGTATTAAACCGGGTCGTATCATTTCACCGTTGTATTTCACCGTATTGTATCCTCGACGTGTTGCATGAACCTAAGTGTGGACGTATTTTGATACGCACTTACAGCGGTGACATACCTTGTTACGGTGAAATGATAGAAACCTGGACCTGACATTAAAGCATTATAATTTTATCCAAATATCTGTAGATTCAGACGAGGTTTCAAGCAGTTCTTCTGGTGCTGCGGTGCTCTCGGCGGCGGAGGCCTCAGTAGGCACCGCGCCTTCGGCACCGATCGGCTGGACCGTTCAGCCCGCTCTCTCTCGCCAAGCCGGAGGAATGGTACGAGTAAGTAGCCCACGCTTAGTCGCATCATAGTTAAGTAGTTCACTTTGTCTTGTATTTAAACGAGCAGAAAAAAAATACTATATGAGCGGCAAATTACGATCAACAGAACAACCTGTTTTTAAATAACAACTAAATAATTTTAAGTTACCAATAAATATCATTACCAAATAAACGGAGCCCGTTTCGCAGGACTTCTATGTATTTATTGTCACCGGGGAGTATTCAAACTTCAGCCACCTTTTTTGCATTCATCAATTTGCTGCTCATTTAGTCTGTTGCTTACTTAACTATTTCTCGTTTACATTCGTAGTCAGGTATGGTTAGAAGTTGTAATAGAGTTTGTAGTTAGTGAGCGTGTGTACACGTGGCAAAGACAGTGGATTGATACTGTAGCTTGTTTTAATTATACCTATACTCGTATTTGTATATCCTTTGATTATAATAAAGTAGTATATAAGTGGCAACTTAAACTTCCAAAATGTAAACTTAACCACATACTCAAAAGATAATACACCGGTAGATTAAGGACACAAGTTATTATTATGTACATATTTTATAAGCGTTTTTGCCACGCTGTACATTAGTGCTAAATAAAACACTTTCAAGCATATAGTGAGTTTTAGAATGATAAATAGATGATATTAGATATTGAGAGAGTAGACACTTAGCTTGAGTACCGTTAATGGATAGACTTTATTCCCGCTTGGCATATTCAGTTGGGTACTTAAATGGCTTGCATACAAACTTCTCCGGCATGCTCCCGGCTCATTTAATGGGTCTTCTATTATAGTTCTAGTTTTAAAATAATACGTTGCATCAATCGCTACAGTTTTGATGCTAAAGTATAAAATTATAGTACATTTCTAACATCATTTTCCCCTTATTTTTCGCTTCCTTTTCCCGGTTCAAGCTTATTTTACAATGCAAGCGTATTCTTCTGCTAAAAGTGCACGTCGGTTTTTTCAATTTTACTAATTTCTATGTTCATCATTATTCTCTCTGTGTTCGTTCAAATTGACGATATCATGGACAGGTGAATTCTTCTCCTTAGGTATATTCATGGCGGCAACAAAAACTACAAAATTCATGAAAAAACCGCCCGGCTCTCCCCATTTGCTGCATGCAAATAAAATACACAAATAGGAGATACCCCGGGGGCGAATTCTCAACTTTGGTAATTGTTGTTTTTATCGATGTTATTTGGAACAACCGTGGCATCTACCCGGATTGGCAGTAGTTAGACAACTTCAGTAGATAGAAACGTGACTGTCGGTGATTGTCAAAGACTTTTCACACTCGTACATGCTTCCTCACTTTGCTTCTCCCTTCTTTTTGTGGCCGCTTTCACAGAACGCATCATTACTACAATGCCGTTAACAGCCGGCTTTTCATATCATCAATATGAAAGGGAAACATTTGTCGAGATTTTTAAGAATTATCGGTTTCATGTTACATAAAGGAAACGTCTGATTGGACAGGTACGATCCGCATGTCGTTGCATAGCACGTACAACAACACACTGGTGAGCTCCGCCTGACAGCGGCATAGTGCGCACGTGACGTCTGCTACGCACGGAGATTGCAGCGCGACTGACGGGCACGTGGAGCGCACGTGGATATGACGCGAGAGCCGCCCGCCGCGCGCGCGCCTCTCCCCGCACGACCTCTACGCGTGAACTCATTGGCGGGTCGGCGGCCAATCGGAGCATCGGATTTTCCCGTTAAATTTAAAATTTCACGCGTGAAATAACGTGTTATTAATGTATATATATAATTCAAGGTGTAATTATAACGCTTAGTACTCATATTTTCCGTATTATTGCTATGACATTAAACTTTTTACTCCTTTACTGATAACCAAACGCTTTAATTTAATTTAACTGATACGTACCTATCCTAATTTTATACAAAGGACCAACATAAAAAAATATATTATTTATTTCTATCTGAAACTATTTATTTCACTGTCTTACCCTATTTTTCGAAAAGAGTTTTTGTTTAATAATTATTTTACTCATATTTCTTGTTAAGATATTAAAATCTTATCAATAATTTATATTGTAAATTTCATTTTTAATCTACATATATAAAGCTATATGTAGCAGATACTTTAAATATTACGTATATGGTAGTGAAGAATTTATTTAAATGTAAAACATTATCTGTGATGTATATAACTTATTCGTGTAACTATAGGTTACTTGTACAGTCGTCTGTAAATATAGATTTTTTTATTGTATAATTTATTGTGTAAAAAGTAAGTAGGTACATACTTTATATATTTAAGTTATGTAATCATAATAACAATGTTGTTTAAGAAGCTGTATGTGGAATTATGTAAAATTAAATACAGAGAACGTAAATTTTCGTCTTCTTTATTATGGTGAACCTGATATTTTAAATGAAGTAAAAAGTACAATTAAATTGTGGTAACTTCGAAATATTATTCCGTTGTAAAGTTGCTATCCAATTATTTTTTTTTTATAGACTAGTGGGCGGACGAGCAAGCGGTCCCACGTGATGGTAAGTGTTACCGCCGCCCATGGACACCTGCAACACTAGGGGGTATGCGGGCGCGCCGCCGACCTTGCAAAATCCTATTCACAGCTTTCTTGAAGAACCCCATGTCGTAGTTTAATGGGAAGACCTCTTGAGGCAGTTCGTTCCACAGCCTACGGGTTGGCGGTATAAAATAATTTTTGGACCGAACAGTGCGCGACACCTCCGTATCTAGGAAATGCGATTGGATTGGACGTTGGATGGAATTGGTTGCGGGACGCCAGCGTTAATAGACATGGTGTCGGAGCAGCTACCATCGGTAACGACTCTGATGCTCCGTCCAGTCAGGAAACTGGCAACCCATTCGCATAATCCCTCGGGTATCCCGAAAGATGGTAATTTGGAAAGCAGCGATTTGCCCAAAATGTATACAAACGTGGCGGCCTGCTGAACTGAAACGTCCTGAAGATGTTCGGTATGTTCACTAGCCATGTTACCCTTCCGCCACAGAACACTACCGTAAAATGTATGCTGCATTTCCCACTTTATCCTATTCCCCCAATATACCTACGAACGGGTTTTGGTAGTAAGTGAAATATACCAGAATCCATTCCTATTCTATCATCCCTCCTCATTTTCTCAACCCTCTCTCCAAATCCATAAAATTAGGAAAGTTCACAATATGCTATCAAATCGTCTCCAAATCTAGGCAGCGCATCCAGAGGCGTGCGAATGTTTCCATCCATGGGCGACAGCTTGCACTTGCTACCAAGGTGGACTGTAAAGCTCATCTGCCGCTTTCCTTCTACAAAAAACACCTGACACCGATGTAGACACAGCCTAACCGCACTTCCGTAAACAGTGATTTTAATCATTAACCCAAACACGTATTTACTTCTACTCAAAGGCGAAACGTTTCATTGCTGAACTCTCGTTGCCTTATCTACACGAATGATTTAACTCGAAACTTTGATAACTAAATTCAGGTGTTTGCAACACAATTGTCTACCATTTACCATTACTACAAAAACATCAGCAACGCGACCGAAAACCTTCCAAAATAGTGTTCCGTCTCGATGTTTGGGGTCACTGTGCACACTGCGAATCCCAAACGACGACCAATAACTTGAAAGGAAGACTCCTTTCAATATATATATAACACGTATATTTACCATTTTTATTTTAACGTTGCGGGTGGGTTACATCAACCATGAATCACCCCATATACTATACATTAATAAAAAAGGTAGGTGAAAATGTAAACATACCCATTAAAACCCGTTTAATATCGAAAAAATCTCTAACAGACTTTCATTTTAAAAATTCACAGAATTAGAGTTGTTTTCTGTTTTCTGATGTAATTCTATCTATGACTGTACATTTTTTTAAGTACGGCCATTTGCATCTTCAAAATATGTGTGTCCATTTATAATGTGACTCCGCGATAAGCCACAACAGCGTCGGCGACACGCGAAGCAATGTTTGAACAACATCGTTGTACACGTCCGCCCGCCGAAGCGTTTTCAATACTAAAATATTTCAAGACTGTGTCGGTTAACTTTGTACCACTTGGCAGTTTTCAATTAATGTTATGCAATTCTTAAACAGTGTTGGCATTAGTCGATTAATTAGTAGAGTTTAAATAGGAAAATGTACTCATAAATCTATATCGATTACATTGGAAAAAAATTTCGTAGTTACGATTAGGTCTGACTAATCGTTAGTTGGTGATTAACGACTAACACTTATTTAATTCCGTTTGATTTATTCTTTCAAGTATTTTTTCAGTTTAAACTTTCAGTCGACCAAGGGAATAATGCCAACACTGTAATTAATAGAAAGTAGAAGGAATATGACAATAACATCCCACAACATGGATCGGTGATGTGCGCGCAGCAACCCAATGTGCAACGCTCTAAGCTTTTTTATTCTAAGCCTATTCTAACCTCTAAGCATATTGTAAATCTGGTCTAAACGCGTAAAATTAATGGCTTTTATTTACCTTTCGTTTCACCACGGGTTACACCAGCCGTGGTTACGATGTGTTTAAGTATATGTTAATACTAGTCTCCGGTTAGATAGTATGATTTTGTCTATGGACGAAGGCGGCAGACAAGCATGGAGTCCACCTGATGGTAAGTGGATACTGTAGCCCATAAACATTCGCGATACATGCCAACATTAGTCCTAAATGACAAACGTTGGCACGATCCCGGATGGGCTGCCTACCTTTGGAGATATAGGAATGGATTTGGAGAAAGGGTTGGGTAAATGGGGAGGGATAGGATGGAATTGGGCTCTAGCACATTTCACTCACTACCGGAACACGTCCATATATTAGGGAAATAAGATAAAGTGGGAAATGCAGTACATTTCAAGGTATTCTGTGAGAGAGTAATAACGTGGCCAGTCGACCGCGCCCAGCGGCTGTTGGATTGCGACGTGCACTATCACCCCCCCTTGGGATCAAACATCAATGGTCAGTGTATCTGGATATACTGACCATTGATGTTTAGATAAATGTGATTTTGTGTCCAAGAAACTTTGTTCTCTAATTAAGATATTTTTTTCTCTCCGTTTTTTAATGGCATCAAACTTAAATTGTGTTTTATATCAATTGCCACAAATCCAAGGGCATTACTTAATGTACGCACTAAATTAAACATTATTACCTAAGGGTCTTATCGGTCGGTTTTATCAGTGTTTCTGAACTTGAAGCAATATCTTATGCGCATTGTTATAGCTTGGGAGCACTGCTAAGAAGAAAGGAGATTATTTTGCTAGGACACGACGTAACTTGTAAACTGAGACATTATCTAACTTTTGTAAAATAATAAATTTTAACCGGTGAAAATTGTTTGCATCCTATTCCACCCTATTTCTTTCACTCTATTAATAATCATATAAAATCGTGTAACTTGTTATGGAAGAGCGGGGTCTCCTGACACGGGAATTTCTTATACTTATAAGAAGAACCCCACCACGTGTTTAAAACTGTATGATTGTTTCTTTTTACTTGATATTTGTAAGCGTAACCAGTACTTTTGTCATCCACTCCTTGACGTAGGCCTCCATATGCACATTGTCTTGTGCATGAAGGATGTGTGGACATTAAACTTTTAAACTTTTAGAGGTAGTTCGTCAAGATTTGTGGTAGCGGCTGTGTTATTTCTTAGTCGCCTTTTACGACTACCACGGGAATAGATGAGATTGTTCTCAAGCCAGCCGACACCGGCTAAGTGCTACGTAAGTCTACATTGCTACGAAGATCTACGAACGCTACAAATATCTACGACTGCAGGAAAGTCTACGGCTGCTACGGCAAACTACAGATGCTACGGAATATGCTACAAAAGCAGAGTCATTGTCCGAAACTCAATGCATGTGCCCGAAACACTGGTGTTTATTTCATTTTGTGACAATTAAAACGGTTTAGTATTTATTTTAGCTTGTTTAACGGGTAAATGTTTACCAAAACGCAAGGCAACTTCTAAAGATTGTTTGTTTTTTTTACCATTTAGAAATGTATTTAGAGAAAAGGTTGGAAAAATGGGGAGGGATAGGATAGAAATCGGATGAGATGGGAATGGGCTCTAGTATATCTCATTCTCTATCAAAATACATACGGACTTTGGGAGACATTTTACATGCAGTAATGCAGTACATTTTAAAGTAGTGATCTGTGAGTGCGAGGTATCGTTTGTTGGAGTGGGTTACCCAAACAAAGCATGTTGTATTGGTCCAGTATAACTCTAAATGATTATAAGCAAGTTAACAGTATAAAAAACTTATTATATTTAACACCCTGTCAATCTCACTCAGGACTCTAGAGCTCTCAATCTTATCTATTACCTAATTAGAATTCAAACTGAGTCAATAAGCAACCTCTCCCATCGTATATCCACGACAG
This sequence comes from Sesia apiformis, assembly GCA_914767545.1. NCBI lineage: Eukaryota > Metazoa > Arthropoda > Insecta > Lepidoptera > Sesiidae > Sesia > Sesia apiformis. The sequence continues at coordinate 17,157,461 of OU611953.1, forward strand.
TATGTGCTCCGTATTTTTCTTGATATTTTCCTCACAAAGAAACTATTTCTAATGGTGATGAAGTTACTTAATAATTACTCTCTGGTGACCGCTAACAGTAACATCATATGGTGGAGTCCGACAATTTACTGTTATATCATCGTATAAAAGTCGTTAACACGCAATAAGCACACGCAACCAGAGAAATCTATGAATATTTCAACATGCATAAAGCACAAACACCTTGGATATTTAGAAATAACAATAAACATTGTGCACCCTAATTGAATTAATTGTAATCGCAATCGGCTTGATAAATTGTGTTATACTGGTAGCTTGTTTTGTGAATTCTTTCATAAACATGAAACTTTAAAATATTATGTAACGGCGTAACTGATCGTGGCTGAGTCGTTAAACAATGCGAAAGAATTAAGTGATCATCAAAAGTACTGATAAGCAACAATTCGATGGCAGGAAAATTTAAAGGTGGGTTTGGTTCAAGTTCTCTGTTGATAATAAAGAAATAACGAAGCGGGCCTTCGTTGACTTTGTGATGACAATCTTGGTTTGGTTTAACAATTTAGACAAAACTTTCCTTACCGATTGTCCCGTGTTTAAATTGTAATTTTATTAGTAAAGAATATATCGATTTAATATAACCACTATCGTGAAACTTAGTATAAACTCACACACTTAATAACTAGGGTTTACATTCAAACACCGTTTTGCTTTTAATACCGTCCCAAAGTAAATAAATTTGATACGTAAGTTGTTACGTTTCTCACGCCGTAACAAAGTTACACTTCCGCGAACATAAATAACTTTATGGCTGATCGCTTATAAACATTGTTTTCATATTATAAGTCGATCGTAAAATGCTAAAGTTCATGACAATAAAAGTTCAATAATATTTTGTATAACACAGGCACGTACAACTTTATAAAAGTTCTTAGGTAATCAATTTGTACTGGTGTATTTCAAACGTCGTCAATTTGTGACATTGACAGTAACATTTACATTATTTATGGATTATGTCTTTCGTTATAAAAATCCAACGACCAGATGAAGCCTACATACAATATTTCTCGGTTTCATGTCTGTTTATTTGAGCCCGACTCATAGGGTTTCTTTAGTGGCGAGACCGAGAATACCACTCTACATTCTCACTTACTCAGTTTCTGAGCATAGGTTATTACTAGTATACCTATTCTATTACTACGTCTTAAGCCCAATCCACATTTGTTGCATTTCACCCTTGTCGCGGACACGACACTATGACACCACAGTGTCGTGTCCGTGACATGGATCTTAAAGTCGTATCGAGGTTACAGACGCACTCTTTACCCCTGTGTGGCCATCATTTCATTGACACTTTGCATTCTATTTCCAGTGGTACTTTACCCCATGCTTCTTTCTTCAGATTTTTATTATAATATTTTTATTACCCAGGTTATCCCATTGCCGATACAATTTATTGGACGTGATCATGCATGCAACACGTCGCGAATGCGATTTGGTGAAACGCAACGGTGAAATGAAACTACTGTGAACCCGGTTTTAGTATTCATTGCGTTATAGTGTGACCTGTATCACTATTCAAAATCTAGAGCCACGAGAAATAAACAACTTTTTCTTCATGGAATTGTACCATGCAGATCCAATGTTGTAGGAACCAAATCATCATACTCGTACATAAATAAAGGATAAAATTTTCATGCTTTCAATTTTTTCTGTATGATATTTAATATGTGCAAAAAAATTAATAGCTGATCGTACAGAGAGAAACTGCAGCAGTAACTTTGAGCAAATCAATCACAATAAAAAATCATAACCCACCTGATTCCACATTCTTGGGCAAGAGAGTCCAAATTGGTAGGTAAGTTATTAAACGAACGATGTGTATGCCTTCACACATGTGTACACAATAAAAATACTAGTACAAAGTGTGATGCAAGCTGAATAGTGCGTCAATCTGCTATCTCCTGAGAAAAAATGTAGATCCGCCCTTAGACTTCGTATCACGATAACATTTAAGGGGGGTATCGCGCAAAACGAAGTTTATAACGGGTATCAGGTAAAGGCATTGTTAGTGAGATTGGAAAACTTCGTGAAGTACCCTCGACGAGCCCGGGCTAATAGAAAAATGTGAAAATTCCTAACTAGATATAAAAGTGAAAATTGGATATACTTGAAGCCTTTGACGTTAATTTGGCTATATTATGGTATTCATTTTTCTTGGAGTCTTATAAAGGCTCTCGAAGATGTGGTTTAAGTAAGAACCTTACGATTATGACAATAGAGTCGAAGCCGGCCTGTCACTGCTAAAATGTGTGAATGCCACCAAGTGATGACACAAAACGCGAGAAATTGATGTCTGGCAATATTGTTCACTGCTTCGATGACTTCGAGATGACATCAACATATCAAGGTTTTGATCCTTACTCTATATAAAATACAGTCGCCCGGAAGTCCCTCTATAGCTCACACCATCTGAGAGACAACTGTCATTTCATTTTTAGAAATTTCGACATTTTTCTCCAGTGTCAGAACTCTTAAATTTTATTAATTTGTTGATACGAATATTTATACAAAATTTTGACGAAATAACAGCGTCGAAATAGAATTAGATGAAATTACTCGTAAATTGAGTAGATAAAATAAAGTTCCACTGCATTGCTAACGCGTCGCAATTACACGGGGTTTACCCCGCTGACTTTGAGCAGTCGATTTCTTCTATTGTAGACCATTCAGCGACTTCACTCGGATATGGACTACGTAAGCCTGTTCTGCAGCAAAAGGCCACGTACGACTCTAGATATACTACTGCATGTTCTACTATCATCCCTCTGCACGTTGCTCACCATTATATAGAATTGGGTGGATACAAAGACCCATCGGGTACTTAAATTTTATTTTTCATTCATTAAGTGCCCAAGGTACTTATTTTTTTGTACTCACTAACTTCTTTCTATAATAATTAAAAAACTATATATCCATCATCCTTTGTAAATATTAGGTCCTTTACCTATGAAATTGCCGTTTTATATTGCCGTTAATCAAATAACTTATTTATATGAAAATTATATATTTCATTAATCAAAGTATTGTCCATTATTTTTAGTGCACTTCTGCCATTTTAATGGAAATTGATTGGTACCTGTGCTATAGAACTCCTGGCGATAAATTAAATTAAAATAAAAAAATAAATTAAATAAATAAATAAAATAATAAATTAAATAAATTAAAAAAAATGATAAATTAAATAAGCTAAAGTGTCTATCTAGGGTTCTTGGCTAGTAAAAGTCCACACTTTATTTGACACACTTTATTCACGTAGGTATGTCAAGATTTACAATAGCGATTTAGATTTTAGAAGAAAGAGCATGAATTTCACACATAGGATGTCACTGATATGATAACGAATTATTAGAAATTGACTAGAACAAGATTGAATAGAAATTTAAAATCAACAGAAACTAAAAAATGCGCATGCATTCGCCGTCGGATATCGGTAGTGACTGTGCGGCGCCCGCTCGCTCCGCTCTGCGCAAGCGCATTCTACAAGCGGCCGCGCGTAACGGTCTAAAGTAAATTTAGCATCGGCCGGCGGGTTTGCTTGCCTAATTAAATTAATTGCAGTGTAGGCAAGGTTCCTACAAAGCGATATTCTCTAAAAGCGCTTTTCACTGCTTGATCGGAGTTAAATTTTTCCCCTGCAAAAAGTTATCCAAATACCAAAAACAATGGAAATTAGTAGGGGCAAGGTCTGGCGAGTGCGGTGGGTGACGGAGAGTTTCCAGTCGAAGCTCCTGTAACTTAGAGACTGTCAGTCGTGTAGTGTAGGGGCGAGCGTTAACATGGAGAAGCAGTGGACTAGAACGATTGACTAGACTTGGATGTTTAATAGCGAGCTCTGCTCATCGATTGCAGTTCCGCACAGTACACATCTGCATTAATTGTTGTGCCAGAAGCCGTAGTGGATAATACCGACACAGGATCACCTTAAAGTCACCGTGAGCTTCTTTTGACTCAGTTTACGTTGGGGACATTGTTTGGCTGTGTCACCTGGTTTCAACCATTTGTGACTAATGTTTACGAGTATCATACAGGGTCCACTTCTCATCACAATTGACAATACGATTACAAATTCCTTCACTTTTGAGCCGGTTCAGCAAAGTAAGACAAGCTTTGACGCGTGTTTGCAGCTGACTTTCATTAAGCTAATACGGTACCTACTTTCCGACCTTCTTCACTTACCCGATTCGACGCATATGAATCAATATTGTTTTGTCACTTACGTCGAAGGCTGCTGCTAACTCAGACGTGGTTTGAATCCGCTTGCACTATTGCTTTTAATTAGCCATTATGTACTTTAGTCTCCGGTCGCCCACGAATCCCGAAGCTTGTTCTCGAGGTCGATATTTCCAGAACGGAAACGAACAAACCAAAAACGCATCGTGCGTTCGTGTGCAGTGTTTGGTCCGTACACATCGTTGATATCACGTGCCGTTTGTGCTGCATTGCTGCCACGACGGAAGTCATATTCGGAAATAACGCGATTATTTAACTTTTTCCTGGTCTCAAACACAACGGATATCTAAGCAAAAAATCGTTTGACCGAAAAACAAATGAGTGACTGATTACTGGGTAATGTCATAGCCTTAAATTTAAATTAATTTGAATTTGGAATTCTAAGCTAAACGCAAGATAACAAGTTCAAAGTGGCTACTATGAACAAATAGCAATTTCATAAGTAAGGCCTCAATAATATGGAACTTCACATTATTATTCGAATATAGTGTACAAGTACCAATAAAAAGATATGAAGCAAAAAAGGAAAAATCTTCAAAGGAAAAATTTCTTTGAGTCCGCCTGTGAATAGATCGAATATTTACAGTCCTTACTATTTCAAGAGGGATCATCAGAAAGATCACAGGAGGAACATAGTTAAGAACAACACGGGACTGAAAGGATGGCGCACACAAAGGCCGGCTCATAAGCAACGGTGGGTGAAATAGAGCTGAATATGATAATGAACTTTATTATCTGAAAAAAGGCAGACGGGCAAGCGTCCACGTAATGATAAGTGGCTACTGCCGCCCATAGACAAATGATCGACACATAGCTGTCTATTTATTGTCTATTTACCAACCATTTTTATCTATGTTCCACAAATAAATGCATTTGAATTTTGAATTTGAGTTTGATTTTGTCCATTTACTTTGCATGAAATAGATATCGAGTGATAGCCGGGTGATAGCAAAAACGAATTAATAACCATTTATCCACTATATCTGGGGTAGGACTGTGCCCTGCAGCGGAAAATGATAGTCTGATGTCTTATCGTATCGTACCGCGGTGCACCTTGTGAGAGGTATTTGTCAGTAGTAACGAAACTAAAAAGATGACAACAGATAGTCAAAACGTTCGTGCCGTCTCGATACAAAGCCTTATGTTTACCATTAAGAAAGAGACAATACGACTTTCCATACTTCCAAGTATTTCTAACAGAATATACGTCAGGATACTTCAAAACCATACACTGGTCACGTCAGACTTGGATGATTTACCCCATTTTTACAAAAAGATGAATTGAAAAGTAACATACCAATGTCTTTTGATTCTAAGTGTGAATTGAGGGAACGACTTTCCCCTATCTATTCCTTTTATTTATTTATTATTTATTGCACAAAGTGACAAGAGGTGGACTTAATGTTCTTAAAGACATTATCTCCCAGTCAACATTTGGGCTATGCAGAAATGGAGCGGTTGGCATAGATGGTTTACTTCAAATTCTTCATTCCTCTGTTTTTTTTTTCATTTGGTAGATAGCCTATCCATCTGTCAGCTTTTCTATAAAAATGGAACTTTTCTAATTCTGTCAAAAAACAATGGTACCTAATTAGGAATCTAATGTCATTAAAAATCAAAGACATTATTCATAATTACGAGCCAGACTTGAATATATAATTCCCTGAATAATTTCCAATTTAATTTCAATAACTCTCCAAACTTGCCTGCGGGTATTGGAATGTAGTGCTTATTAATTTTTGCTTTATATTATTAAATTATCGTTCGCCCGCCGATTCTCTCTCTCCCTTCAGTGACAGATTTAACTAAATTCTAATATGAAATAAATAAAGTATAAAATGGGTGCAAAACCCATTTTATACCGCGAACCTACGGGTTTGAGCAGGCCCGCTCATGGCCTTGTGCATGCACAAGCCTTAAAACGCCACGCTCTAGCCATACTGATTGACGAGTTCACTCTTATAGAGATGGTATGTTTCTTCAGGGCTTGTGAGAGCGGCTTTGGTATCTCCTTTAATGACCATCTATGGGAGAGAGAGAGATGCTATTCTAAAGCTCGTCGTCACCATAGGGCCGTTATTTAGCTGTATAACGTTCCACTGCCCATCCTGAACTTTTCTGTGTATGTTCTAATTATGTTCTGTTTCCTTATGTAACACATCACATAACCCATCTAACGTTCATAATATAATTCAGACAAACTACATCATTTTCATTAAATGAAGCTTAGCTACGAGTATACCCAATATGTTGCTCGGACTCTAATGAAATTAAAACATTATACGAAATTTATTGGTTTTTAAACGTATGCTAAAGTTTTAACATGAATATTAATTAACACTCTAGCTAGATGGATCGGTTATCTTGTAACAGGCGGATATTATAATCATCCACTAATTATAAATTTCTACACATGTCTGTGCAAAATTCAGTCCTGTTGGACATGATGTAATAAGTTAAGTAAGTACATTAAATAGATACATTAAGGACTTTCGACCAATGTATCTTTTGCCCAGAACAGTGAGAAATTTTGTTATATCAACTTATTTTACAAAACCCGCCAAATGTTTTCTATACTACTACTTAGGTAGACAGATTTATATAAAGGAAATCGAATGACCCCACGTAATCTACGACACAATCATATCATCTTATTTCTATTTACAAATATATTTTTTTCGGAACTTCGCATCTCTTATATAGTCACTTGCAGCTTTGTTATATAAACTACAAGCGCTACCACAAGCCCTGAGGAACTACACAAGCTCTGAAAGAGTGGACTCGCCAACCCGCTTGATCAGTGTGGCGTTTATATCCCGTATGCACAAGACAATGTGCATCAGAAGGCCTACGAGGAGAGGTCCAAATGTATCCTCAAGAAAAACAAAGAAAAAGAAAAATGCTGACAAAGAAAAAGAACACTTAACTTTATGAAACTATTTGTATGATTCAATATAGTCTCCCCTTCTATTTGAACACACTTTTCGTATCGATTAATTAACATTTAATCCAGAATAAAAAGAGTCAGAAGTTTTGTCTTCAAAATGGGCGACCACCTCAACGGTCACTTCTCTTCAACTAATTCCTATATTTTTTTTTTTATAGAGAAGAGGGCGGACGAGCAAGCGGTCTCACGTGATGGTAAGTGTTACCGCCGCCCATGGACACCTGCAACACCAGGGGGTATGCGGGCGCGCCGCCGACCTTGCAAAATCCTATTCACAGCTTTCTTGAAGAACCCGATGTCGTAGTTTAATGGGAAGACCTCTTGAGGCAGTTCGTTCCACAGCCTACGAGTTCGCGATATAAAATAAAGAAAAAATATTTATAAATTATATTTATAAATATATATAAGCAGATATAAATTCGATAATCATTAACTCGATCGACGTGAAAGAAAGTTTATTGTAATTCTAGAATAAGGTAATTGTAAAGAAGCAATTGTAAGTCTAAAATAATCATACTCTCTTATGGCGTAGAATAAGTAAATTGTAAAACAGGAAATAGAAAATATTTCTTCAAATTAAGTTTATCTTTTAGTTCCTCACATACAAGGCATAATTAACACCTTTATTTATACTCTTCGGTATTTAGGACTATAACCGGTTTCGAAATATAGGCAGTTAAAACCGCCTTGCATTTAAAAACGGAATGGACCAAATCTATAAAACAAATGATGTACCATTAATTTTGAATTTGTTAGAAAAACAAATCTTAGCAGACACAAAGGAACGGCTCCCACACGGATAACATCGACATTAAGGGTGTAGATTGTTGGCCTGAGATCTCGATTTCGAGCGACCGCAGCGCCAAAGTTTAATGTAACATCCGACGGGGCGGATGAATGACCTAGAGAGCGCGATTTTCAAAATGTTTTGCAACAAACGTTCCACGTTGAGAAATTGTTATTGAACTTGAATATTTACAGCATAACAATAACGTTGAATTTTTGGAAACTAGCTGTTGATTCTTTTTAATAGATTAATAAGAGTAGTTGAGACACAATTTTTATGTTTTTCTATCATTTGACATCTGACATTTTTGTATTCTACTTACCTAAAATTCCAACTATTTATTTATTTGTAATTTCACTACCAAAATTTATTCTAATTCGTAAAATATTCATTCAATAAAATAATTGCAAATTCAGTAGGAAGTGTGTTTATCTCTACGCAAGGAAATGTGCCTATTGCGTAAACTCAAATACTTACTTTTTGTTTACGATCACCTCGTCGATATCTAAAAAAAATCCTAGGGTTTTAAAAAAAATGTCAATAAATGAAACACAAGTATAAAAATGATTTATTTACTACACAATAACAAATATGAGTCGCCATTACTCGCTATCTCAAAAGCGTGCTAGGGTTGTACAAAAATTAGTAAATAATTCATTTATTTACTAATTTTAACAGAAGTTTGTAAATTATTAATATACTAATTAAAAGTATGTAATTAAACAATAACGAAATATGAGTTCAAAATTCTAATGGTTTTTCATTCGATTACGGATCAAGTTCTGATTTCTGCTAATTTGATGATAAAATCAATGGCTATCACAAAACCTATCAGAATGAAAACGTTACCAGCTGCCCGATTCACGTAAGTAATAAAAACCGTAGCGCAGTGACGTCACTTCGTTTTTTGCAAATTTAGCCCTTTTAACCGACTTAAAAAAAGGAGAATTCTCAATTCGCTGTATTTTTGAACCAATTTTTATGATTCTTTACACCAGGTAACTCAGAAATTGTATAGTAATTGAGCTATTGGAAGATTTATGACAATCCAAGACTAGATAAGTAAGTGCGTTTAAAACAGAAAACCAAAAGGCGATTTCTAAGTTCCTAAGTTAAAACGACTTTTGGACTGGCGTGTTTACGTGAATCGACTGGCTGGGTAGTTAAGTTACCTGTATCTTTCAAAATCATTAGGCGTTCTTCTCTTTCATAACACGTAAAGCTCTTTCTTTCCTCTCTTTCATAGCCTCTATGATACTGGGCGCGTCACGAATGGGCATGCTTCGTGACTGCCGAGGATCAACTAATTCTGGAAGTAGGCAATCGTAATAAAACCTAACTAATTTCATCTCCATTTTCTCCTCCCAAAATTTGTCGTCCTTTTCTATAATATAAACTTTCATAGGTACAGTAGCACCAAACCAGATGCCAAGCATGCAAACGTTTCTTTTAGTAATATGTACCTGTCCCTGAATTTGGAAATACCAGTTATGATTTTTATTTATGACATAACCCTTGGAAGCCTTGTCCTTAACCCAAAAGGTATGTTTGGCCATTGCTTCATCAAGAGTCATGCCAGCTAAAGAATGTGGGCACTTAATTTCAATTAAACCGTTTGCATAAATGCCATCTGGTGTAGTACCAAGAAATTCATATTGATCGTCGACGAACAAACCGCAACCTTGTATACTAATATTCTCTTGAATTTCTAACTGTTTAATTGCGGTTTCTTCGTTTTCGATACCGTACCGTACAGCAGGCAAACTGGAGATATTACTACCATAAACGATTTTACGAACAAGAACAGCACAACTTGTGCTCTCTCGTTTTTTACAAACTTCCCCGAACGATGATGAGGTTAGTAATTTTCTCCTTGTACTCATCCACTCAGAACTACTTCTTTGCAAATGGGTCGACCTTTCAAGCTCCTCTCTTTCAGCACAAGACAACTTTAAATCGGCTAAAAAAGATGACTTGGCTTTCTCATATAATTCTGGACTCAGATCAGGTTTTTCGCAGTTTGGTCCATAGTGAGCGTCTTTCGATACAGCGCTGTGGCTCTTTTTCAATCTTAATTTAGGTTTAGCAATTAAACGGATTCTACGATTACAATTTTCCACTTTCGCGATCAAAGGATTAGGACTAGATTTAAATATTACTTCATGAGTTTTACTATGAATCGATCCTGTATTAAAAGACACAACAGCAGCTGCGCATCGGCCCGCATAAGAACCACGGGAAGAATAATTTACACGCTTACCCCCTACTAATTTGGCAATCACTGCGTTAAAACTTTCAACTATATTACTTGTACAATTATGAATTAAACTTCTAGAATGATATGACAGTCTTTTACTTAAAATGTGTACCGCGTCCATTAATCCGCATCCAACAATTGCTGGAAGCAACCCAACAGGTTCTATTCGACGAGTATCAGGTCTACAGAAATACTCCTTGCAATATTGGTGATTACCAAATACGTGTTGTGGACCATTTAGGATATCTTCACTAAGATTTTTTATTTTTTCTTCGAGTGACTGATTTTGATCGCCCCAATATTTAATAGCGCATTTTACACCCGTTCTTAAACGCAAATACCTTTCTTTTAGGAATTTCCGCAATTCGCAAGGATACTTAGTGTCTTTCGACAGTTTCTCCAAGCTATTGCAGTAGTTTCGTAAAAGATGATTTTTGCATTCAATTTTCTCTACTGTTAAATTACCGTACGGTCGCGAATCTAATATTTTTTTATAAGTACTGGAATCGCCGTCTGCTACAAATTTATTATAAATTACACCGTGATCAACAATGGAACGTTTAAACCCCTCAACTATTATGGTCGATTCCATACCGGTAGATGATCCCGAATAATTCTTGAAACAACGGTGTTCCGAGGGCTGACTGTCGTTCTTTGCGGCTCGTGCACAAACTACGCAGTATTTATTTTTAACTCCAAAAAACAATACTTTATTAGTTTTAATGCCAATTATCGCAGCTGCGCCGGACAAGGCGGAAAAATTCTTACCATAAGATCTCTTGCTCCAACAACCGTCAACAGCAACAGATATTAATGGTGTACCATTTTTATCAACACTACCTATAGACACTGCGTACTCCGCTTCTTCCTTGACAGCTTCTGCCATGGAATGTGCTGCTGTCTTTTCCCACCAATCGCAAACCGTATTATTAATTTCATTGTATAATGAAGGTGACATGATTGGTAGGGCTACTGCGGCAGTTAATGTTTTTAACTGATAGTAGCTCCCACCAGATGATATGATACCAGATACAATTTGATGATTCACTTCCATTCTATCTTCTTTCTTTTCAATCAAACACACAGTAAATTTCATACTACACATACTACATTTCATGATGAGTTTTGAGTCCAGACCAACTTTTACTTCACCTATTATACTGAGGTAACTTAACTTACAATCCATTGGACCGTGGTCCCCTATGGCCTGAAGAGCTTTAAAAAAAAAAGAAACGTCTACAACTCTACGCCCAACTTCCATTTCATCCACCTTTCCCTCTTGGTCGTTTTCAATAACTAGTTCCTGTAAAGAAAGATAATGGCTTGATTTTTTTTATAAAAAATAATTAAAAATTTAAAAAAATGCAAAAGAATTAATACAATATTAGGTTCCTGATGAATAGAAATTATAATTTCTTTACGCATTAGGTATTGTTTTTTTATGACGTCACCTATTTGAACGTAAATTTTCTTTTGAGAAAGTAATTGAGAAGTATTTCGGTACTAAGGTGTTTGTCTCTCGATGAAAATAATAAATATTGCAAGAAAAATCTATAGGTAGGTATTGAGATTTTGTCTTCGCCCATCACTAACTAAGTAGTTTGTTTATTTATGTAACAAGTCTACAAGAATTACGTATAACAACTTACCTCTATACAGCGCGTAGCATTGTTGCTCAGAGTCTCGGTCCCAAGGTTTTCTTTATTTTCAATACTGGAAATATTATTCATCAATATTATCCACTTTTTATTTATTTTGTACAACCCTAAGCCAGACGCTAGGCGCCTCGCGTCTGTTTGGCGGTATAGGTATGTCGACAAAGTTGCGCTGTCGCCTACCTACTTCCACAATTTGATATTTAGACAATACTAGCCGACCCGGCGAACTCCGTATCGCCTTTTTTTTTTTTAAAAATCCTATTATTTTGATATTACATACAGATACTTCAATTTTATTTATCAGTCTTTAACTATACACGATTAAGATCGGATTTCCAATTATATAAAATGCGTAAATTATACAAAACACAAAATCTATAAGGTTTTGTTTAAAGGCACATAGATCTTGTGCGATATTCAGCTTATATAATACTCTCCTGCTACATAATACTTACTATTTACTTATTATCTGACAGACTGTACAAATAATGGGGCCAAATATTAGAAGGGGAAAGTTCAATTCAATCTAAATGAAAGTTCTTAGTATTGGAACAGCGAATCGGGAACATAGGTCACCTTACGAAACATTATACGTTTCGCGTCATAGTCAATATTGGTTGACCGATCGACCTTCGAACAGGAATGTACAGGTATATCGTATATCATTTGTAAAAAAATATACTTGTACCTTCTTACAATTATAGAAAATCTTTGGGTATGATTTTGTAAAAAAAAAATCGGCAGCTGATGCTGATTTTGAAATTTTGATTTTTTTCGAATGATTTTGAATCGATTGGTCCTTTAATTTTTTAGAAAGATTTATTTTTGTTTTTAGATAGTTTTTAAATCGATAAATACTTTCATTGTCATAAAATTTAGACAAAATCTTTTTTATTTGCATTGTGAACGTGTTATATTTACAACTGCGAGAGACAATGTACGATGGTCTACGGCGTACGCCGCGCGCCGTAGCAAAATTCGAAGACCCTCTACATTGAGTCTACTGGTTAGAAACGGCGTTTAATGATATACTGGTACATATATTCTATATCAGTCACAACCTATCACAGACACATTAACCAAGATCAATCATAGGTATTATGATAATGAAGAAGCACCCGCATTATCATACCTAAAATAAGCATATATGTACTCGAAGTTTAACGAGGCAGTCTAATTAATGTAGGGAGTACAAGGCATCCACGTGGCACATCGACATAATATAAATGTTATAATCCAACTAGAAAATACTTCAATTATATAAAATTCTTCAACGGCGGACAATAATTAATGTACGAAAAAAGAACACGAAATCTTTTACGCAAAAAATTAATTAGGTCGCAAACAAAATCACCATAAATAAGGTCGTCTATACACATACAAAAGAACGCTTTGTAAGAACAGATTCTCAAAAGACATATTCTCATAACGACAAAAACTGTACAGAGAACATGAGTGTTCGAAATAAGTTTGGAGATTATTCGACTAACTGTCGTATAGGAAGTTGCAAGTGTAAAACTATTTAAGAATGGCCGCGACAGTTTTGACGTGCTCACAGCTAATAGCTCATAAGCGCGATTTTGCTGTAAGGTGCCGAAATAAACTTTCTCATAATACCATGAACTTTTATGTCTGAATTTCCTAATATAAACCTCTTCCAAGGCTTACCATTACACATGACCGTCGTTTCCTTTCATCACTACTGAGCCCTTAAGTGAAAAACCCACACCTACAAGGAAATGTAGCATAATGTAAATGGAAATGTAGGACACCCTTTAGACAAGAGGACCGATGACTTAAATTTTCTTATTAAACATTTTCTTAGCGGATACGACGGAGAAATTTTCCTTATTTAAGCTGATTATGTAAGAAAAAGATTCTGATATTAAGCTTACTGGTTTGTAATTACAAATTAATTAGGACAGTCTTAAGAACATAAGCTAATTTTATTAACGATCCTGAAGGAAGCAAAGTTAACGTGCTTAGGATAAAGTTGTTACTTTGACTGTCTACTTCATTATTTTAAATCAGTTCAAGTGCAAAGCGAGGCATAAATACATTACTAGGCGAAGTACGAAGAGGAGATTCGACCTATTCCTTTGAAAGGTCACGACTTCACGATTCTCATGAGTGAGGCTCGTAACGCAAATATGAGGAGTAGGTATTCGTATAGACACTAGCATTTAACCGCAGAGATTTCCAATTTCCGCAGATTCTAAATTAAATTTTTGTCATCTTGACTTTTGACCTTCAATTGTTTTCTTTTGTATTAGTTTCCCTATTTTATATTTGACTGTTCAAATATTCCCACATTTCATACTCATATTAACCTCTTCACATATTGGACAGTCAATACATAGGTTAGATAATCGCCGGGGCGTTGGTTCGCTTCCTGACAAATATTGACGCGGTACAATTGGAACGGAGGGCCATTTGCATGGTATTATTAAACGAGCCGAGCACAGATCAGTTATTTCAATATTTATAATACAGACACCTTTGTGCTGAGTGGGCTGGGGACCATAATTCAATTTGATTAGTAGTGAATTATGTTTCTCTTTATCGATTTTAATGAAGAGCGATGGCAGCCTGGGATTTTATTATTTTGTTTTATTTAACATAGTACACAGAAAACATTTTTAACGTACATATCTAGCGTTTATCGTTTGCATATTATGCAAACGCTCCTTGGCCAATGCAAATAAAATTAATGGATAATTAACAACTTATACCTAATAAATATCAATAAAGATAAAGATATGTCGATGCAATAAGAGCACAGCATATTCGCATTTTAAATAGAATATAAATTATAATTTGCTTCATATACTAATGTATGGGTCCACGCTGCAATTCCACAGCCGCTGGAAACACTGAACTGGCCAAGTTACACTTTTCTCACATAAGACTTCCGTAAAATGTACTCTGCATTTCCTACTTCATCCTATTCCCCCAATGTACGTATGTGTACTGGTCGTGACTGAGATATGCCAGGGCTGATTCCCATCGCATCATATCCTATCCCATTATCTGTCAAACCCTTTCTCCGAATCCATTACTAAATTTCCAACTGTAGGCAGCACATCCGGGGGCGTGAAAACGTTTGTTATTCTGTACTGATGTTGGCATGTGTTGACTTACTACCAGATGGAATGTCTGCTCGTCTGCCACATTCTTTCTTTAGAAAAAGTGTAAAATATTTGAAATATTAAGCAATAATTGTAAATAATAATGTAAAGTATTTTTTTTTTTCAGTCACCTACTTATTCGGATTTTTATTTACCTATCAAAAGTTCCGCGATAAAAGAATACATCGTGAGAAAATCCAGGTGAACATAAGAATAAGAAAAAAATCTATAGGGAATATGTAACCCATGGAATATACCCAAATCTGTGGTGTAATCAATCCATTATAACCCGTCTGATGGATTATGGTTCGAAATCTTTGTTCTGCAGTGGGACATTTAAAACTGAAATATGTAGGAATAGAAAGAAATAGAATTTTTCACCTGTAATAAATTTCTATATACGATTATTTAAAGGAAAGTATTAGGTATAACATCTCTTGCTACTCTCTTAAATTTTTCCCATACATTTCATAAATCAAAGGCCTTTTTTTTTAATTTGCATCTATTTATGTTATATCTATGTTTCATATCCTAAATCGGGTCTGAACGCGTATAATAAAGGCATTTGCTAATCTTTTATTCCTACTTGACGTTTACACCGGTACGGGTTACACCAGCCCGGTCACGAGTTACACCAGCCGTGGTCACGAGTGGACTGAAGAGGCGGGTAGTCCAGAATGGGGACCAGAAGCCGACCCAACAGGCGACCTTTGGGAGAGGTCTATATCCAGCAGTGGAGAGACACAGGCTGATGGTATGGTAAAGTCTATTAATAAAGTTTAAATAAATAAATTAATAGAAGTATAGTATCTTCTATACTTCTATGAGATAAAGTAATACCCCTGTCCTTACCCAGTAATGAAGTACGATTACAGATTAGCGCGCGAGACGCTACTAAACATGGAAATCGATCACGTACAATTGCAATTACTTACGTCTATTAGAGCACAGTACGGAATACAGAACAGTTTTTGCTGAAATCAATAATACTACAGAGTAGGTAATACATTATCTCCCAAAATTAGGGATTAACGGTTGTAATCTGTAGGCAATCAGTCCCTAAGATTCGAAAAACCGTATCTTGTAACAAACTTTTTCAATGACTGATACATTGAAAAAGTTTGTTGAAGAATTAATATTGACTTTACTAATTTTACTTTGTTGTCTCGTTAATTCAATTATTATCTAGTAAGTAACCTTTACGTTCATTCTGAAGAAAACAAAAGTAATAAATGCAGTAGAGTTGGCATGTAAACTAAAATGAAATGGAGATGGGCTGGGCATATAGCTAGTGTCTGATGGAGGGTGGAGTGAATAAGTCTTGCACTAACGACCTCGCAGTGACACCCGCCCGCGAGACAGAACCAAAAGGAGACAGTGCGATGATTTAATCAGTATTACTGGAGTTATTTGAACAAGATTGGCAAATCAAACGAAACAATGCCAATGGATGGAGGAGGCCTGCATCTATAAATATTTAGATGTTATCCAATAATGTATGACAATGAACGAATATATGGGAAAAAAATGGCATACAAATATGAATAATAATAATATGACTTTAAAAATATCGAAAAATTGAACAAATAAATGACAATGTTGTTAATCTACAGCTAATAATGACAAAAATGAACGTTTTTTGTATATTTCATAGAAGTTCGACTCAAATTTCTCTACCTACAACCCATAACTTCGTTTTTTTTTATAGGGTGGATGAGCAAGCGGTCCCACGTGATGGTAAGTGTTACCGCCGCCCATGGACACCTGCAACACCAGGGAGCATGCGGGCGCGCCGCCGACCTTGCTCCTGTTTGTGGTGGCAATCCTTAGGAAAATCTTATCTTAGAGTTTATCTATGGGAGAAACCTATATCCAACAGTAGAGAGACCCAGACTGATAGTATCGAAATTAGTGTTGTAGAAACGAGCGTTGAGCGCTAAGTGAACGCTAATGAACTTTTAAAACACATGCGTTAAAGACTAGTGAGTTTTATAGTCCAAATGTTTAATGTGTGATGGTCTTAAAACCTTGTAATTGAAAGCTCGAGTCTAAAACGGTTTAGGTTAAGGTTCAATAGTACTAATTCATTGCGCGAGCGCTCAAGCGTTTAGCGCACTAAACACTAATCCAACTACATTTAGTTAGAAAAGTACACAAATATCGAAAAATACAGCGGCACTTTACTGCAAATGACTAAAATTAATCGACTGAACGTAGCTTCAATTAGGTGGGAGTAAACACATCGCTTTAATTGCAAATCGTAAAGAAGTGATCTCGTAAAATTCAAGAATTCCCTCCAAATCTGCATTTAGCGCTATGGGCATCGTTTATTAAAATGAGCCCCCGCAAATTAGTCGAATTAGGTTCAATTCGCATCTTGAACATTTCTTTAAAGTGTTCTTTCCTAATGGATACTAATAAAAAGAATCGTTGAAAATTTAGTTTGTATTAAATATTTTTTCTTTATTCTGAACTATGTAGATATTATAATTATTAGTTTTATAAAATATTCATAGGCGAATTTATTAGGTAGGTAGGTATCTACTGCTACGCAGGTTTCGAATGTTTTCGAATTCTGTGTTTTAGAAAAGGATTTTTCTTTTAAAAACAAAATGATATCAAAAACATATCAATAACGGTATATTTAACTCATAAACAAAGAAACAGCAAAGTTTTATCTTGCGAGAAAAGTTTAGTATGAACAAGAACTGAAACCGAGGCTCGTCTGGAGCGCTATTCTACGACAAAATAACTATCTAGGTTTTCGAAAAACAAAATTGGAAAAATACAAAGTTTTATATAAATAAGTAAATACAACCTTTATATTGTAAGTTGCTTCTTATCGATGATTTTTTGAATATCTGGAAACTATAACGTTATTGTTTAGTGCTATGGGAAAACTGTAGCAAGATTAAGATTAAAAACTTAAATTATTTTATCGTCGCCGTGTAAGTACATAGTTTATTTGGAGAGACCTTTGATGTAATTAAAATTAGTACCAGGAATCAACATAAATTAATCGTACTCTTATGCAAAACTACTCTGTATAATATAAATTATAATTATCTGTATACTGCTCTTATGATCACTGTTTAAGAAAAAAATATATACCCACAACTAATAAATGTTTTATGCAATATGTAACAGAATTCCTGAACAGAAATTGAAAATAGAATGATTTAGCAATGTAGGTATTTGTATTATAAAATTTTCACTAAGGAACCGACGAGGTATTTTCAAAAAACTTCAAAATGTTTATTGTAAAATTAAATAATATAACCATACTGTTATACTGTAACCATAATGTAACCAAACTAGGCTACGCATAGTTATATCTTTAACTATGTACTATGAAGTTTATAAATTTTCTTCAATTTTTTTCTTATCTGTTTTTTGTATTTATAGCCTAATGTTATTTATTTCAGGTAGAATACGTAGGAACCAATCAGATGGTATGTTCATGAAATAATATAAGTGTGAATGTAGTAAAAAAATAAATATTTAGGAAGCGGTAAAGGATTGAGCGCCTAGGTGGTAACAAGGTACGCCGTGCATGTTTGTCTGCGCCTGAAGAAGTAGCCTACGCGTAGGCCACCCACGCCCCCAAAGTATTTACTATCAAACACTAAAAAATATATTTTCTAGAATTTTTAAATTTTTTGATCTTCTATTATCTATTTTATTAGTGGACCATATGGGTCATACTGTTTTAAGGACCCGTTGGAACAAGATTTAATGGCAAAGATTTCCCTTCTCAAGCGATTCCACGGAGTAATATACGAGTCTGTACACTTTCAAACACAATTTTTGCCTTATTTTTACATTCAAACACCATTCAAATAACCCGCTTGTCAAATCGAATCGCACAGAAGTTTTTTTTATTATTAATTTGGACACTGGCATAGTCATTGGTTCGGAGACAACAAATAAAACAGAACTGTTTATATCACGTCAAAACTTTTTGTTGGGGGCCTGAGAGGTAAAGTTGAGTTTTTGTTTGATTATTGCAAAAAATATGTATTGTGGGATTTGTGGTTTATGGTAATTTATTAAACTTCAAAATACCTAGAAGTGTTAGACTGCATTTTTCGCGTTCTTCCAAGGAGTCCAACTCTGTCATACATATAATTTTATTAAGCGATTCACTGCGACTACTACTTGGACGGGACTGGACAATGACGTGATAAAAACAATTCTGTTTTATTATTAATAATAATTAATAGTACTGATACTAATTTGGAACGCAACGAAACTAGCGATAATCTATCGATGTTAACAAAAAAAAAGACGAAAATAACGAACGACAAATATTAATTTAAAATTATTAACTAAATCAACTTATCAACTTTCAACTATTGTTAAACAAAATGAAAAAGATAGGTAGTTTTTTTTAATTATTTCAAAGTACTTATTTTTTTAGGGTAGGTATATCAAATCACAACTCGCAAGTCGCGAACCGCAAGTCCGCAACACATCCATCAATCAAATAATCCAACATGGCTGACTCCTACAAATACGCCTGTCTGCAGTCAACTTTACGTTGTTCTTCCTGTTTATTTGAGTAACAGTTATGTGAATTCATTGCCTTACTATATAATCTAAGTCAATGCAACTAATAAAAACCTTTCCGTAAGTAAATCAATAAGGCGTGTGGTTATTTTCGGCATCCTTGACATAATCTTTGGAAAGTTACGAAGTCGTGGCCAGCGTATTTTCCTACTTTACGCCTTTAATTCACAGGTATCCTGAAGATGCCAGTTTATCCTGAATTTGAAACGAAAAAAGGTGTCGAAAAATCTAGATTTTCGCTGTCCTTAAATAGAAATAATGTTACATATCTGAGCAACGAAAACAAGAAACCTAATGAAGAGTTGAAGGAGTGTAAATCTGGTAAAGTGTCTAATAGCAATAATAAAGAGAACAAGCCTGTGAAGCGGCCTTCCAGTAACACATATTTCAATACTCTGAACGCTGCAAAAAGACTCAAGCCACTTATTGGGACACCTACACCTGCAGGTATGACATACCGCGTACTTACCGGCGAAACCTGTCATTCCATTACCAATAAATTATTTAGAAAAAAGAGTTTTCATTGACAAACTTGTAAAAATTTGTTCACTTTTTTACTATAAATAATGTCACACTCATCGGCCCATACTAGCATTTTCTATATGGTAGGTTTAAAGACAAGAACTAACACCACCTTGATCTCGATAAACATTTATCTTTAAACAAATGAATGTCTGACTGGAAACCAAACTCTACACCTTTTACATAACAGTCAAGGGTACTACCAACGGAGCTAATCGATTGTCTAATCTATTTAGTGGTCTTTTATAACATACACTTCTGCACAAAGTGAGAGCACTTTCCATTGAATAATTGCTCTGTACTCTAATTTAATTCATAGAATCAATATCAGCTTATAGTTTCCCATTACAAACACAATAATCACTAAGATGGCCCTTTATGTCATGTCATCCATCATACTTATCCATTGAAAATTCATGGTAGTAATTCGTAGTAAAATTCGTTCATAGTACTTGTTTGTGCTCTAAACGTTGTTGATTATTGCCCTCTAAAATATTAGAGACTTAAAGGAGCAGAATGATTAGAATTCACACTGCCAAACAATCCCTAGACATTTTACTAATGCTCTATTAGGAAACATGAAACTTATTAGCCAATATTTTTGACACCAAATAAATTGTAGTTAAAGTAAAAAAATCAATTGATATTATAATAATATTTGTATGTGGGTGGGCACACAGTTAAGTATGCTGACAGATATTTCATACGGACAATAATGTATATACTTAAATAAAAATATTCTATTCCAAAACAATCAGCAATGTGTCAACAAAAACTTGAAATTAAACTATCTTTCAGTAGAACCTGAGCCAGAGCTAATAATTCTGAAGAAGCCTCCAGGGTACGCTGCCATGTTGAATGGCCACCATCCAGATAATCAGTATGGAGGGGACAGGAAGAAGACACCCATCGCAACACTATCCAACCTCGGGAATACTTGCTTT
This sequence comes from Sesia apiformis, assembly GCA_914767545.1. Taxonomy (NCBI): domain Eukaryota; kingdom Metazoa; phylum Arthropoda; class Insecta; order Lepidoptera; family Sesiidae; genus Sesia; species Sesia apiformis. The sequence continues at coordinate 17,178,563 of OU611953.1, forward strand.
CTCAACAGTGTGCTATATACTTTACGGTAAGGGAAACTCAGTATTAATTTTGTTAACTCAGTTCATTAACTCAGGATTCATAAAATAATTTAAGTTGAAAATATTTAATTTGACACTTGTCACAGTGGCAGTCACAGTGGTCACAGTGGTCACAGTGGCTTGTCAAAGTGGCATTTCACAGTCTTATTCACAGTCCATGCATTAAGACAATAGCAGTGTATGTTTTATTAATAAACTAGCTGAACTCTTGGGGCACTAACATTTGTTTATATTATTACATAATAATCAACTATTTTTCATCAATCTTACCTAGATTATACATATGTAATTATTTTTTATATAAATTACTATGAAGGCAATAGTTATAGTTCTTTCACATCATGAAAGCAGGATAGCCTTATTTGTAATGGTGCAATGTAATGGTACACATGCACTTGTGTGTGTGGAACACGACTCCCGCTAGTAATGTTAGCAAAGTAAGCTTAAGAATATTTCTATTTTACTAAAATAAATATAAATCGATAACACATTAATGATGCAAGAGCATCATCACAAGGCTACCTAGTATTTCTGCATGTTTATTAAGATATTGTGTATATGTATGTATATTTTATTATTTTGTAAATGCTAATATATATTACAGTACATTATATAGTACAAATGTACATTTGTACATTATGCTTATAAAATGTGACACCAAAATAATGCAAAACCTGAGACACGTCAACCAGTTTAAAAAATATAAATCCACTAGCGAAAAAAAAAATAGTTAAAGAATAAATTAAAAGTTACAAACATGTAACATTTTGTTGTCCTGTCTAAAAGTTCGCAGTGGTCATTACTCAGACGGAACACCTAGGGGGAGTGCGCGACGTCCGGCGCCTCCCGACACTCCTAGAATAAAGGATATACTAGAATTTTACCATAAATCATTAAAAAATTTGATAAAATCAATTCTGTTGTAGAACCTGGTAGAATCAATTGTACACTTGATACTGAACAACCTATTTTCACCTTATGTATTATTTCAGCAACACATATTAGGTCTTACAAAAATAGTGTGAAATATTCTAATATGTCATTCTTTACACTAAAACTACTAACTAAAAAATAAAATGTATTTCATGATATTTTATTACTCCCTTGTTTAATTTCTTAAGGAATAGTGTCTCTTCATCTTTTGTATCAGGTATTATTCTAAACATACCAGTGAGGTCCAAAAGTTTTTGATCTGACATATTTCTGGATGTCTAAAAAAAGCAAATTATATGTCATTGTAATTTATCCTTCTTGTTTGTGTATAATTTTTAGAGTTCAACCCTAGTTAGTTTTGATTCCTCAACTCTTAGAACAACAGAAAAAACAATACAAAATCTTTAAACTAGATTATTGTTCCGTGATTAAGTTCCTTACAAAGGAATGTGTTAGCCCAACTGCTATCAAACAATTGTTGCATAATGGGATTTTTCTCCACCATTTTCCACCTTCATGGATTGGTGTAAGCAATTTCGTTTAGGATGAGAATCTATCGACCATGAATCTTGCTCCGGTCAACCTGACTCCAAACATCAAATTCTGAAGATCTGACCTCCAAGGACAAGGCTTTCAAAAACTACAGTCATTCTTCATGAACATCTTCATATGAATAAATTTAGTGCAAGATGGGTGCCAAAACTTCTTTCAAGTGTTTCTAATGTTATTTTAATGTAATCTTTAATTTCAGTATATTATTGCATAGTTTTTTTGGGGAGGGCTTTCTGTTAGTAGGGGTTCTATAGGGGGGTTGATCATCTCACAACTATTAATACTTTTGTTAGATTTTTATTTTTTTTATTTAAGTGATGGCAGACGAGCGGTCGAGCCACATGATGGTAAATGGTCATCGCCGCCCATACCGACACCTGCAATCCTGTTCACAGCTCTCTTGAAGAGCCCCATATCGTAGCGTAACGGAAATACCTCAGCTGGCAGTTCATTCCACAAATTTCGGGTTCGCGGTATAAAGTGTCTTTTTGATCGCACTGTACGCAGCGACTCTATGTCAAGCAAATGCGGAAGAACCTCATGACGATGACGAGCGGTGCGATGGTAATAACCCGAAATTAACATCAAATTGAATCCTATTCACAGCTTTCTTGAAGAACCCCATGTCGTAGCTTAATGGAAAGACCTCTTGAGGCAGTTCGTTCCACAGCCTACGGGTTCGCGGTATAGAATAATTTTTGGACCGAACAGTGCGCGACACCTCCGTATCGAGGAAATGCGGATAGACCGCACTTCTGTGACGGGAGGTACGGTTGTAGAAACCAGAGGTGGGAATTATATTGAACAATTCTTCAGAGCATTCCCCATTGTACAGGCGGTAGAACACACAGAGAGACGCAACGTCTCTCCGAATGCTGAGGGGTTCTAACCGCCCGTGAGAGTGGGATCGTCGACAATACGAACAGCACGTCGTACCTACACAAATCCTTCACGCATATAACTAAGCTTATTAGCATAAGCCTCTATTCAGATTGAAGTTAAACTCATGTGTTAACTTTGGCTTTAGATGGGAATAAAACCAACAATATAAATTAAACAATTTTCTGTACCAAGAAAGTACCATTCATTTAATGAAATTACTGTTTTTGCCTAAAAATGTGACCTTATCAATTTGGTTTGGTCCCCATTGACAATCCCTACTGGTGGGGACAACGGAAATTAACTTTTACGGTGGCATTAGGATTCCTGCATCCCAGCAAACAATAGACAAACAATAAAGGTCAAAGTTCATCGCTTGGCAGGTTATTGAATTTTCGTTGTGTAGTACTATATTGTAACAACTATAATAATATTGTGTATAGTTACAAGGTAATAACCCTAAGAAATGCCAGAATAAAAAATACATATTTGGTCTAGTAAGTTAGTAAATAACATTTGTTTTACGCTCTTTTGTTGATTATTCTTTTTTTAAATTAGGGTGTTTTGTATTAACTATAGTGGGGACAACGGAAATTCGAACATAAAACTAACTTCAACTTATTTCCACGGACAACGGTTATAATTTTGTCAACAATTCCTCTTGTCTCCAGGGATTGTCAATGGGGTCGATGGTACCAAACCATTAATTTCTCTTGCAGATATGCCCCTCGTTTTCTCCACAATCTCCACCACTTAGTGTCAGACCTTGCTAGTGTTGAACAAAAACTTGGCAGCATTAGACTGAAGAGTTCGTCTTTAGGCCGTAGCGCAGTGGGCCTGGCTTCGTCCGGGGCGAGATCATGGAGCAGCAAAGATTTACTATCACTTGGACAAGCTGATAACAGTACGGGGAAAAGCAAGATACAGGTACTGTTTTATCACTGTTTATTAGTTTTGTTTTATTACAGGAAACTTTCCACCCTGATTTCGCTCAGGTGACATTACGATTTCTTAGTTAAGCCAAACGTACCTACCCTATGTCGTTTTCCATTAGTTTAGCTTCCTAAAAATGAATGGATTTGATTACATCCTCTCACAGTCTCTTTATATTATCAGTATAGATTAAAACAAGTTTTACTTAATTCAATTAATATTCATTGTTTCATTCAAACACTTTCAGATAAAATAAAAATAATCTTGAAGATTAACTAAAAACAGAAACAAAGACAAAAAATGATGACTAGATAACCATTTGAAAACATTGATCAAAACAATATTGGTGTTAGTTTAAAAATGCTTTTATCTCCTGTCGGTAGATAAATCAAACATTGAGGGTCGCCTGCCAATCAAGACTGATAAGTTCTATATTTATAAATGCTGTAAATCAGCAATCTACTAGTACTAAGATTGTAACTACATCTGTAAAAAATGCGTCATAGTTCTTTGAGTCAAAAACTGTCAGTAATTTTTAGTCATATTTTTCAGTCTCTTTTATCTGATAGCGTTTGTCTGCCTGCCTGCCTTTTGATAGGGAATTTTTATAATAATAGTACAGACATTTTTCACCATCTTTTATTTCACTCACCACACAGGAAGCACTAATCTTAGTGCTAATACTATTAACTCACCAATAGACGGCGCCATCTTTTGCTATGTTCAGAAAAACTATTAAATTCTTTAAACCTTTCTTTCCGTCTATTTATTTGCGTTAACCATGGGGTGTACTGGAATGATTAGTTTTCACGATGTTTAGTCTAGTTCTGAAAGTTATAAGATATGTTTTTATAAAAACGGGTTTGATAGTTATATAAATATATTATATAATATTATGACAAGGTTATCAGATTTTATGATTTACTGGCTGAAAACGTAGGCGAAACCACCGAAAAATGTTGGTATATTGAAATGTCTCCCAACTGGACAAATATTTTTGCCTCTAAACACATTTTTTTACTACTTACCTTTTTATCTAGGAAGATATACACAGGGCCGTCTTAAGTCTATTCTGCGCCGGGGTGCGGGAGTGTATCCTAAGACAGTCAAACATCCTATTGTGTATCCTATGACAGTCAAATATCCTATTGTGTATCCTATGACAGTCAAATATCCTATTGTGTATCCTATGACAGTCAAATATCCTATTGTGTAATTGTTTACTATAGCGTTATATTTTTTCATTACCTTTAAAAGGTGAGCGCCCGGGGTGCACCGCACCCCTTGCACCCCCTGGTAAAGACGGCCCTGGATATACATTTGAGAAACTCCTGTACAAATCGATTATTTTGATTTATATTTGTTTCTCTGAACGCCCCCCGACCAGATGGTCTGATGATTTGAAGAATGTCGCCGGTCATGGTTGAATGAGACAAGCAGAAGTCCGTGTATGGTGGCGATACTTGGAAGAGACCTATATCCAACAGTGGATTTATAATTATTGAGAATTAATTGGCTCTGCAAGTCAATCTCATATCACTGCAACCATTGCTGATCTATTGTGAATCAGCACCCTTTTTATAGTTTGCTGCCAATGTCTATGTCCGGGACGAGTAATTTAAATTATTTTGATTAAATCATTGATTTAAATCAAAGTCACGGAGGAGACAAAATTAACTGGATTATAATAGAAGACAAATATTAATTAAAAATTCTTTTTTTACATTAATCAACATATAATCCAAATCTCGCCTTTCTTTCGTCCTGCAGACATTGTCACATTGAAAACTACTTTTTAACATCCATTTAAACGGGTCTTAACGCGAATGTTTACCTTATTTATTTTACTCGACGTTTCGGTTGGGTTGCACCAACCATGGTCACGAGCTAACTGAAGAGGCCGGTAGTCCACGTCGAGAATCAAAGAATCAGTAGCTGTTTCTGTGAATACTAGAGCACAAGACCTCTGTGACCCTGAACATTTAATGGATGAGTTGTTACATGTTCAGAAGGTACTGAAACGAAATGGATATAAAGTGAGTGGAAGGCAACCACGGCGCTATCGTAGGGAAAGAGATCCTGAGATCAGCAGACAAAGGCGTTTCTGACCGCCACTATTTCTCTAGGATTGTGCGAGACGCAATTGAAATAAAAAAAAACATAGAAATTTCAATCGAGAAGATAGATACAAATTGTCCTTGACATGGAATCCAGTGCTTGATAAATTTAATAAAATTAAATCTCGCAGTCGTCTGACGTTACTTCTGATATTGTGAGTGTTGTGTGCCGCAAATTTCCGGAATATGAAGATCAAATGAGGGTAGGTGATGAAACTGCTCACAACTCTCGACTACCCCCCTCTTCGGTCAGGTCGTGCAACCCAACAGAAACGTGGAGTAAAATAAATAAGGTAAAAAATCGCGTTAAGACTAGGGATTGCAATCCGGAAAACTGGATCCGGTAATCCGGCGGATCCGGCATCATTAAATGTCTACCGGATCCGGCATGTGTTTGCCGGATCCTCTTAATTGAAAAAAAAAATACATACACATGATACACACCGATTTCTTGAAAAAATACTCCCGTTGTTGCTTGAGTAGATATTTAAATGCGTGGATTCAAGATGATACTGATAGTGTTAACGAAAACGTAGATAATATAGCAGAAGACAGCTTATATTCATCGTCATTAAAAAATGATTTGCCGAAGAATTATTACAAGAAGAATTACAAATGCAAATCCAGCAAGAAGCAAAACCTATAGCATAAATGCCACAAAAAGAAAAATTTTGAAAAAAATAAAAAAAAAAAAATTGATTGCACATGAAAGTGAAGGAGATCGGCGAAAATACTTGTCTTTTATGTAAGAGTATTTGTTGACAATAAAACCGACTAGTGTAGAAGTTGAAAGGGCCTTCTCGGCCGCTGGCTATATTTGTAGATCTATAAGAAGTCAATTAGCAGATGACACAATTAACTATTTAATTAATCATAAAATCTGATTCAAGTAAAAAAACAATTTTTTTTATAAACCCTGGTTTATGGCCTGCAGATATCTCAGGATAGTTTTATCAGCGAATTGTTGGACCTCTTCCAGTATTCGTGTTTTGGTAGGTGGTAGCCCATTTGCACGCATGTATATTTTGTACATTATGGGGCCACATTTACAAACCAGGTGCATTGGTGTCCTCGCTGAGGTCATCCTGCTCGGAACAAAATGTGGCGTTTTTGAAACCCGTACACCCAATTTAAACATATGTTTGTTCAGTCTGCAGTGCCCCATATTTTTTTTTATAGGAAGGTGGCAGGCGACCATACAGTTCTCCTTGTCACTGAGGATACTGTCACCCATGGCCGACACGTACGTACATTGGGGAATAGGATAAAGTGGGAAATGCAATATATTTCATGAGGCCAGTCGAATGCGCTCAACGGCTGTTGCATTACATCGTGCACCCTCCCCCTTAAACGCCCTAGTGACAGTACAAAGGTCATATCCAGCAGTGGATTAAAAATAAAATTATATTTTCAGGTAGCAACAGAGAAACTGCACGAGACTTACCTAAACTTGCGCGCAGCGGAGAGCAAGTGTTTGAACAGTTCTGCCGAAACTCCTGAGCCGTACGCCGCAGATGCCTTTCTTGCTGCCTTGAGGGAAGTCAACTCCACGTTTGAAGGTAATTGACGACACCACAATATATCTATCGCCTTACTCATATTTAAATGTAACAATTACTTAAAATCTCAGTAATAACTCAGTCTTCGAGGGAACTAAAAATTAATTGTAATCTATATAAATAGATTGGAGAATTTCAATGTTTGGGACAGTTTTTCGTATTTAAATAAAAATGTGCTTTAAAATATTAAATATGATAAAAAAATATTGTAATATATGAATTGGCCGGGGCCTCCTTAAGCACATTGTCTCATTCGTGACATGTATGGCCTTAAAACGCCACACTGGCCAAATGAGTTGGTGAGTCCACTCTTAAAAGTGGTGTAATTTCTTAAGAATTTGTTATCCCTTAGTCCTCTTTTACACTCACACGATTAAATGGTTTAGTGCTATTCTAAAGCCGTCCGACAGAACTTACCTATATGACATATTATTGTCATAAATTGACATATATGAACATGTGTCACTAGGTAACAGACAGCAAGACGCGCACGAGCTACTGGTCTGCATACTGGACAACATCCGGGAGACGTGCCGAGCGTTGAGCACTCGCGCCGCCACGCTCAAGGTGCACGAGAACGGCGACAGGTAATATACATAACCTTTTAACATCTTTATATCACCCTGCAATGTCCCATTGCAGGTCGCAGGCTTTTATCGACCGGAGAATGTGAGGAACACTTAACAACACTATGTTTCGCGCGGAACGTAGCATAGGACCACCTCCGGACAGATAGACTAATGACTTTAAGAAAGTTGGTGGCCCGGATGAGAAAGAGCAAAAGACGGCAGTGGTGAGACACAGGCTGATGGTATGTGATGGTACTAATGACACCAGTGATCGCTCATCCGACATACGTCCAACGTTCATCATTCTTGCCCGATGTTTGCATGTTTCACTTAAGTCCGTAGGTGTTATATCCACATATTATGTAAATGACGAAGTACTAGATGAACCTTCTTTCGGAAAAACAGAAACTGAAATAAGGAAGTCGATAGTTTTAGAACCGATTGCTTCGACTAGAAAAGACTGAAAAGGCACAGTGTTGTTAGCTTGAAATAATACTATCCAGATATGATGAGGAATGAGGTCACTGGATCTCGTTCTCTGTTGACATTGAACAGCAAAATGCACACAAGAATAGTTTATTGTAGTCTGGACTGTGGATCACAACTATCGAAATAAGATAAAAGAAGAAAAGAGATTTACTTGAATTAAATTCACTCGGATTAGAAATTATAAAATATTTCGTTCATTTTGACCTGGCTGTAATTGGATTAACAACCCAAGATTATTTTTCATCGCTCTGTTCTTGTGCCACATATCATTGGCCAGTCTAAATTGTGAAAATTGTGGTAGTTTTCTATGTTCTAGTAGAAATGTCTCTAGAGACATAGACAAGAAAGACTGAGGCATAGATGTATGATTATAATCCATGCCATTATAATTAGTTTTGAATTTGAATATATTGTGTGTGTATAAGTGAAGAGGAATGTTGTAGATTTGAGCAAATTTACTTGGTAGTCTTATGACAACAGTGTATAAATAAATGGATCTGTGTTAAAGCCTGTGTTTTCCTACGAACCTCTCATTCCAGCATCAGATAGACATGCTATAACATTCCTTTTCACTTATACAGTCATCACTATTAGCACCAAAAAAGGCACTCCGTGCTAAAGGTCGAGTTGTTTTGATTTTGGGTATGTTATTTGTACTAGGACCTTATTTAAAACTAAGTTTTCAACGTCGGCAGACAGCCATGGGCACTGCCACCTCGAAAAAACGGCAAAACTATTAATGATATTACACTGTACTTCCCTTTATACCAAATTACTCTAGTTTACACTGTTTAAGAGATATTTCGTAAAAACCGAAACTTCATCGAAATTTTTTCGAGCAGTGCCCGCGGCTCTCTGCCGAGTTCGAAAACTTGGATTTTTACATAGGGCTCCGGTATGTACAACATACCAAAAATTCAAAACTACCCCACCTTTTGCATGGTACGATGTATAATTTGACTGGACCACTTATGCAAATTTACAAATTGTTTTCAGCAATGGCCTCCACCAACCCAGCCTTGACAACGACAGTAGTAAAGCGATGCTTGGGAACTTGCGCAAGTCGTGGAAGAAGCGCAAAGAAGCTAAAGGCACGGACAAAAGGAACTCACCCACTGAAGACAGAGCGCCTTCACCCACTGACCCGGAGAAAGACGAGCGGACGAGACCAGGGTGGGACTTTGTCGCTGATGATTTTGAAGGTATGAGGGGAGGTCCAAAAGTTTTAAAAGAAAAAGTACACGTTTATTTGAGCACACTTTTCGGATCGTTTAATTAGCATTTCTATCCCAGTATAAAAATAGTCAGAAGTTTTGTCTTTAAAATGGGCGAAAACCACAGCGGTCACTTCATCATCAGTGGAAAATCATGTTTTGAGAACAAATAGTAATCACTGGGAGCCAAGTCGGGACTATAGGGTGGGTGGCGAATTTTCGTGAACCCACACTTTGAAACAGCAGCTTTCGCAACCTCGGCGGCGTGGATGTCATGGAGAAGCCACACACCTTTGCTTAGTTCTCCACGACGTTTCTGCTTGATGGCTTCTCGTAATTGCTCTTTGAAGTTAGCATAATAACTTCCAGTCGCCGTAGTATTACGTAGTATTCCTTGATAATCCCAGAACATTGAAGCCATAATTTTTTTGGTGGACTGAGTCACCTTTGCCTTTCTAGGCGGTGCTTCACTAGTACGACACCACTCCATAGACTCTATTGAAAAGGGCATCATAGTAAAGAACATAGTTTCATGGTTCTTTACTATGGTTATTAGTTATAGGTACTATATACATATGGTTATAGTTTCATCTTCAGTGACAATTGACTCCAAAAATCGTTTCCGTTCCTCTGAAAGGCCTCCAAAAGTTCCTTAGAGCACACTAAAAACCAGGAGTGGAGTAGATTACTTTTCTATAACGGAAATAAAATTTAGTATGATATTCAGAGACCCGCATTTGAATATCGTCGTCATGTTTATCTTCAACTGGCAGGTTTCCTCACTTAAAAACAACAAAAACAAAGGGTTCACTTTGGCATAAAGTATTATAGGGTTAAATTAATTGCAAACAACCTGTAATAATCCCTTAACGGGAATAGGTTGAATTACCAATGGCCCTATATATATTTTAATGTTTTTTAAAATCCATTAGGGAGCTGTTACTTTTATAATTGTTTTAGATATTCATCATGTGTCCCATTTAAAAATGGGACGACAATAAAACTAGCGCAGGATGTTTTCACTGTCGCATGATCTAATAATTCCAGTAAGAAAATTATTTACGAAGACGTATATTTAATACTAAAGAACATAACTGGGAAGAAAAGTAAACAGAAATGGTACAGCGTGGAATGTACTTATATTGGGAATGAATACAATGTCTAGAACTGGTGTATATGACAGCATGCCTTTCAGGCAATGAGTTTCGATTTAAAACAACAGTTATATAATTATAATATATTCTAATTGTAAACAATATACATGCTGCTCAAATTGTAATACCTTCAAATGAAGAGCTCGTAATTTTTTCTTAGAACAAATGTAACCGTAAAGTTATTCCTGTAAGTATGTATATACGAATGTACGTATATTTATATGTGATATATGTACGTATATAATGTATGTATGTATATGTATTTTTATACATTTTAATAATACTTCCATTATTTATTACATATTTATTTTCATTTCTTTTTGTTTATTTTTCATTTTGCCTTTGTCCTTCCATTTTTGCACCGCCGTCATTATTACCTTTCCTCTCATGTAGGTTGGCTGGAAGACAATGCCATGTAGCATTAAGCCCGCCCATTGTACTTTGTGCAATGAAGTGTTAAATAAATATACAGTTTTAGAACCACTGATTTGGATCCTAAATAAGAATAGACATTATGGTAGCCTAGTTTCATGATACTACGTTTTATTAAAAACCACATATTATGTTGGTGTATCAGGCACGATGGTAGTGCGCACGCAGTGCCTGGAGTGCGAGGGCGTGACGGAGCGGCAGCAGGCGGTGTGCGAGCTGTGCGTGCCCGTCGCCGAGGATGATGCGCCCGACGAGCCCTTCCGCGCCGCCTGCCTCACCAGCGAGCTGCTGCGCGACCAGAACAAGGTAATAAACTCTTACTATATTTTTTACTAGCGGTGCCAGCGACTTCGTTTGCGTGAACTTCAGAGTGATTCCCGTAGGAATTATAATGGATCTGGATAAGAAGTACCCTAAATGTTGATTATAACTATGCCGAGTTTCATTAAAATCCGTCCAGTGGTCCGTGATGCGCGTTCAGACAGACAAACAGACAAAAATTCTAAAAATGGTTGTATAAATTAGGCTCTGTATCGTTCGTAGAGTACACTGCAATGATTTTTCCCAAAAACATTTCATGTACCGACAGCTCTATTACGATTTTATTATGTATAGATAGATAGTCTCTCGCCGTGATACTAATTTCAATAGTAACTATATGAGCTAATCTACACGGCGATACGACGAGTGTCAGTCAAAAGCCACGGACTTGCCGCGAGACGCGACGCACTTCCTGCGTTACGGCTGTCCCAAACCAAAACTTACTCATATCATCCTATAACGCCCCACTGCAGGGCACAGGCCTCCGCTAGTAAATAACTAGGGGTTTTCAGGCGATAATGCAGCACGCGGGCCCAGTGCCATTAGTGGATCACATACTCTAGTTTTTTTTTATGTCTGGAGCATGCGGGTTTCCTCACGAAATTTTCCCTCACCACTGAGCTAATGACATTTTTCTTAAATTAGTACTTATGTATAAACTCAGGATTTGAACTCACGACCACGAATGTGAGTCGAGTATAGATACCCCTGGGCTATCAACGCTCAATCAAAACATAGCAAGTGCTTAATTTATCGCGTCGAGTCATAGCGATACGCCGACGGAATAATCGCTGTCGTGTAGTTCACTGGACGATAGTAGGACGGAATAATCGCGAGTCTCGCTCGACTGGCCTCGTTACCCCTCTCTCACAGAAGACTTACCTTATGAATTTCCCACTTTATCCTATTCTCCAAAGTACGTGCGTGTTTCGGTAGTAAGTGAGATATGTCAGAGCCCAATCCCATTCTATCCTATCCCTCCCCATTTTTCAACATCTGGGGGCGTGCCAACGTTTGCATTCTGAACTGATTTTGCCATGGACTGAGGATGTCCATGAGTGACAGTATTCACTTACCACCAGGTGTACTGTAAGCTCGTTTGCCGCCTTCCTATAAAAAAAATCGGTAAATAAAGAATGATGCCCGTTTTGGCCGATATATCCAATAAAAACCATATGAATTCCAATATAAACATTATTTTTTATTATGGCAACAAGACCCTGTAGTACCGGGGAAATGAGATATCGCCTTACAAGTACATATCTCAAAAACGTATAAGGAGAAAAAATATAACAACCGGCGCGGCGGAGGAATCACAGTCGGCCAAGGTACCCCTAGACCGAAACTTTGGGTGGTGCATTCTGTGGAGAGACATGATTGAGCGAACTTTCTCATTCAGTGTACCTATATGAGAGCGAGCATGACCTAGCCGTTATAGGCTCGGATCTTATTAAGGGCTGATATTTACCATTCAATTTTTCATTTACCAACCACTATTTTATTGATAACCCCCATTAATCTGAGAAACAAAATATTTATAGTAACTGTAGGTTATAATCAATTAGTTGTCATAAATTACAATTGTCAGGCCAGGTTCCATATAAAAGTACTCATCATTCTTTAAATTAATATAATGTGACGTATACAGTATTGGTGCGAGCGGTGTCTCCGCTACAACGAAGCTAGGCGCAGCGTCGCCTACTCGCGTCTGCCGAGGCTACTTGTGTTGCAATTGAAGAGGTTTAGCGGAGGCATGGAGAAGATCACCCGACACGCACCCACACCACTACTGATGCCATGCTTCTGTGATGTGTGCGTCAAACGACCCAGTGAACAACAGCCCGCTCACAGGTAAACATCCCTAAAAAGGCATACCGGAATGTGCTGCTTGTGTTGTAATTGAAGAGATTCAACAGGTGTATGAAGAACATCACAAGCCTTAGCTAATGTCGCGCTTATGCGATGAATGTGTCAAAAGGCCCAGTGGACAACAACCAGCTCAAAGGTAAGCGTTACTGATAATTCCTAAATGTTCTACTTGCACTGCAAATGAAGAGACCTAGCGGGGGTGGGTATAAAGAATATCACACGACCCGTGACCATCATTACGCTAATGTTGTGCTTATGTAATGTGTGTCAAATGATCCAGTGAACAACAGCCCGCTCACAGGTAAAATATTCCTGATAATTCATACTTTGTAATTCCTAAATGTGTTGCTTGTGCTACAAGAGAACAGATTCAGTGGAGGTATGAAGAACATCACGCGTCATGTGTTCAACTCGCTGCTAATGTTGTGCTTCTGTAATGCCTGTGTCAAAGGACCTAGTGAACAACAGTCCGCTCACAGGTAAACATCCATAGTGGTACATCCACACTTTCTTATAGGAAGCAGTATCGTATTGTTTAAGCTATCAGACATTTAATACAGCGAACCTGAGGATTGTGGAAAGACACCTTCTGAGATGTTTCTGCAGCATTATGATATGGGGTTCTTCAAGAGAGCTTTGAATAGATATTTGTAGGGTAGGCAGCGCCTTTGTAATCCTCCTAACCTCCTGGTATAGCAGGCGTCCATAGACAGCGGTAACCACTTAGCACCAGGTGGACCTACTTCCTGTCTGCTACTTTTAATATCAGGGTTCGAAATTATCCAGATGATTATTCTTGTTGATAATTAAGATAAATATGTTTCAGCCGAATGTTATTTGGATGAACATTTCTACTTCTACGCTAGAGTAGGCTAATGCTAGTCTGTACTTAATATTATAAAGAAGCTTTTCTTTTAGTTGTATTCATACACATTCAAGAATTCGCATTCTGATTTACGCAATCGTTTTAATGCGTTGAATGTGAATGGGAGATTGACGAATGGCGAACGAAATATTTTCGATCATTACCAAGATATTATCATTAATAATTATTGATTTGAATCCTGTTTAAAATAAAAAAGAAATGATCGCACAAAATACGGAGATTTCCAATTTTATTTTCCAGATACACCCTCTGGGCCGTTATAATGCACCTCGGACAAACTTTAACAGGGGGTCATTATGTCGCTTACGCACGTGATAGCGCTCACAACGACTATTCATGCGAGAGGGAGGCTGCTGGTGATGCCACCACTACCAATACCACTTCCAGCTTCATGAGGACCCTATTCAACAGGCCAAGACCACAACCATCCGGTTGTGCAGCTAAGGAATGCTGTATCCCAAGACAAAGACCAGAAGCCTGTTGGCTTGCATGCGATGACGAGCTAGTCAAGCCCATATCAAATGAGGAGTTTGAGGATTTACTCTCCGCTGAACCCAAAATGAGATCTGTGGCCACACCTTATCTACTCTTCTATGTTAAAAACGAAGTTGGCTAGTGCTTAGTTACAGTGTTTGAACAGTCATTTAGTGTATCGTGAGTGAACTCTATTGAATTCGGAGTCAAGCCTTTTGTCGCAGAAAGTCCCATTCGCAAAATGTCACTTAAAAAAACGTCCCTTTCGCAAAAGATGTACTATAAGCTTCGTAACAATTTCCGTTTTTCTAGTTCATATAAATGCATAATACTGTATACATAATGTATAGTTATGTATACATAAATGTATATAAGAACCTGAAAGCAGAAATTGTTGCGAAGCTATTGCACATCTTTTGCGAACATAATGCCGACGGGACGTTTTTTTTACGCGTGACATTTTATGAATGGGACGTTTTGCGCCAAAAGGAAGTTGAGACTTTCCTCTCGACTATAAATATGTAACACTGTATTGTTATCAAAACTATATTCATTTAGACGCTTTAAAAGACAATTCTAACACTTACCTGGCATGACGTGATACTATGAGTGTAGCTAAAATATATAAATTTAGATATAGAAATTCATCGAGTATGTAAAGTGTATGATATTATTACCACTATTTTTCACGTTTTACAATCTGACAATACAGTCTTAAACGTACCTTCCATATATGCTGGATGTATATTGAAGTGTTGTGCATGATTATTAGAATGTATATTACTGCGTTAATAACGAAAATTAATAATATTGGCCTAAACATCACACATATATCTCTATGTTCTTTGTAATCAAAAATGTTATCGACCAAAATATGTTAAACAATTTACTTGTACTACGCGTAAGATTCCTCTGACTTATGAATTATCTTAAAAACATATTTTCACATATTTTAATTCGAATTCCCTATGAATCATGCTTCCATTTAATTTCATCCAGTTGGCATGTATTATATCTATAATGGTAAGCAATCACAGTTCAAAATGATAACAATAATAATAAAATTATATATAAAAATATAATTTTCTATCGGAGAGTCAGACGCACATGTAGCTATTTTGTGTAGAGTATATTAGCAACAGATATTTTGAAAACTACAACGATATGATAAATGCTTGCGTTCATTGTACTGTTTTAATAATAAGTATTTTATTATGCGTTAAGAAAGTAGACTTTGTTGGTTACGGATTTTATTACGGTATTAACTTGTAGCTTTATGCAGACCTGTAGGTAGCCAGGTGAGAAAATAGAGGTTCAAAGTTGAATCGCACTTATTGGTGGGGAACTCTAATTATGGTTGAATTTTTTTGTTTGATTAATGCAAAAATTATGTATTATGTGTTTTGTGGTTTAATAGTAATAGTTTATTAAACTTCAAAGTGCCCAGTGTTAGTGCATAATGTTTGTGATAGTTAAATAAAAGCATGAGACTGCATTTTTCATGTGCTTACAAGGAGTCCTAACCCTGTCCTCAGTAAACCCACTATCGTTTTATTGAGCGACCCCTGACTTGCTTCGACGTGGATTGTTCGAAATGTGTTTTAAATTGTTTTGACTTTAATTAGGAAGAAAACTTGACACTGGCAGAATGTGCTAATTGCACCATTGCCATATATATGAAAAGAAAAAAGGTTTCTCCAAATCCACTCTTACCCCTATATATTACGGATCTGTATGGCCATCAATGTCCACATATCACTGTGCTCATCTGCCATTAAAAAAAAATCCCCTACCCTGGCTACGGGCCTTTATTATATAAACATTGGACCAAACAAGCATTCAAACAATTATTTTCTTATTTATTTTTCTGTTTATATTCTCACTTATTTTTCGCAAACTACTGTTTACTTTTTTTTTTTATAGAAAAGAGGCGTCAGTCGATACAGTCCACCTGATGGTAAGTGGATACTGTTGTCCAGAGACATCCGCGATACATGCGAACATCAGTCCAGAATGACAAACGCTGGCACGCCCCCGGATGGCCTGTCTAGCTTTGCAGATTAAGGAATGGATTGGAAAATGGAGGAGGTAGAGGATGGAATGGAAATGGGCTCTGACATATTTCTCACTATCTCACTACTCAATGTACACGAACGTACATTGAGGAAATATTATAAAGTAGGAAATGTACTGTTCAAAGTAGTAAGTAGGTAGAGGGGTAGTGCGTGGCCAGTCCAGTGCGCCTTGCGGCTGGGGGAATGCAGCATGCACTCCACCCCTACCTAATTCACTTATGCCCGATTTCACCAATCGTACGTAACGGTAGAGGCAGTGGCGTAACTATACCATCTGAGGCCCGTGGCAAATTCATTGGATGGGGCCCTCCCAGTAAAAATCGTCACGTTATAATTTAATTTTAATAAATCACTTAAGTAGTTACCCAACAGTATTACTATATTGCAGTATTGTGTGCATTTTAGTTAAATATCTAATAAATTTTATTTTCAAAAGCATAGGTATTACATAATTTTAATGAAATAACAATTTAATATTAACAAGATATTTATTAATAAAATTCTTTTCTCCGAGCTTTCTGTTCCGCAAAAGTATCAATAACATTATCAAAGTTTAAAGATCGGGCCATAGAATTTTCAATAGACAGAATAGCCAAGTTACGTAGCCTGTCTTGTCCCATAGAGTTTCTTAAATAGGTTTTTATTAATTTTAGTTTCAAAAATGATCTTTCAGCACTAGCTGTAGTCACAGGAATTGAATTGTAACAAACA
Organism: Sesia apiformis; assembly: GCA_914767545.1. NCBI lineage: Eukaryota > Metazoa > Arthropoda > Insecta > Lepidoptera > Sesiidae > Sesia > Sesia apiformis. Next base: position 17,195,769 of record OU611953.1, read on the forward strand.
ACATTAATGCAGTACATACTTCGGGAAAACTGCACGACATAAAATGATTCTTTAATATTAATAAATCAGCAAGTTCTCTAATACACGAAGACTTTTCTATTTCGTCTCTGAAGGTGGACCGAAAACTGAGAATTTCCCTGGAAAATGATTCAGATATGTCTTTTATATATAAGATCAACAAATTCTAGAGCTTTTTTTAATAGTTCAGTATCATTTAAATTTTGCAAAGTGGCAAACACTGAAATTTTATTTTTAATTTTTACTAAATTTTGTTAAAAATGTTAGGTTACTTCTGAGCTCGCGGCCTCTCGGACCGGGGGCCCCCGTCGGGTCGGGGGCCCGTGGCATTTTGCCAGCCCTGCCACCCTATAGTTACGCCACTGGGTAGAGGCGAAGTGCGTCAAATAGTTTATTTTTATAATTAACTTTTATTTCCAATGAACATGGTTTAAACTGACTGGTATGATATAGCCGTATACGCTACGGACATAGCCAGCGGCCGCTGATTATACTCGCATCGTCAATTATTTAGGTGGTCTTCAAATTCATTGCTCCTCTATTTTCGACACTTCTAAATTTAGTTTTGAGAAAATCTCCACGTGGTGGGGAAATAAAAAAGGATACTGTGAAAATCCGAAGAAACATAATCCCAATATTAATTTCTTGGAAGATCCTGGTTCTTGTTTAATTTCTCAATTCACGAGTCATCATTTTCAATTCATTATAAAGGGTCATTGCAGTCGCTGTAAAGAGTTTAATTTGATTTTTTAATGGACTACTAATAGCGTGTTTGTCGGGTACCGAATTAGAAGACTAACGAATTTGACTACCAACTAATAAATCGCACCCTCATATAAATTTGTATGACGCTGCGGATATAACCAGCGGCCGCTGATCATAGAAATTTAAACCGTATATGTTGGATATAAAGCTCACTATTAGAATCCTATTTAACGCATTGCACCACTGCCGTGACGTACGTTTGGTGGGAATCTGCTCTTAAAATTTATTATATCTATCTAAACAGAAGAATAAAATTTCTTTACAATATTAATTATTTTTGCCGTTGGCGTAACGTAACCGCCTATTGAATAGGCCGATGACGAACTGCAAATAGATTTGTAATTGTTCGAACGCTAGTCGGCCAATAACTTACATATGTTGCCTTCATGCTACAGACCTCTTAGCGATATATTAATGTAACAATTTTAACACCAAACGCGTGTTCCATTTGAATGAGATGTCCTAGTGGTGCACTCTGTTGAAAAGACTCCTGGCAGGCGAATAACAACATTTCAGATTATCGCGTTTTGCAAACATTTTTATACTAAACGGGTGTTGAACGTTTATATTTCTACTAGCACTTACTCGCGGCTTCGCCCCCTCCTTTGCGAGCCAATTTCGAAATCAGTTTCAGTGTGCCTATATAGAAATACCTACGATATACCAAGTTTGCCTATAAGAGATCGCCTTAGCGATAAGGTCGCGTATTGTATTGTCATTTAAACATATGTGCACATGTAATAACTGTTTATATACAATAAAGAGTATTTATTATTATAATACCATCATATATAAGAGCTTATTACACACTTTATTCAGGAATCCTAATTGGGATGGTGTAATAGTATTTTTACAACTCCCTTAATTTAACCTTACGGGTAAACACGTTGAAGAATAGTGAAAACTACAACAAAATCAGCTCCGTACATACCTAAATTAGCACAAACAAACAATAGTTGTCTCTTATATTATGAAAGGTCTAATGGGATGAGGAAAACTTCGCCCTGTACTTCCTATCTCCATATTCGTAAATCCTTTCCCCTTGACGTCACGTAACCGCCTATTGAACAAGTTGAACACGAGCTGCAAACACGAAGTCAGTGACGTTGTACATACGTCCAAGTAAATCAAGCGCGTATAGTAAATCTTGTGACGTTCACATAAAGACAAATGGAATAAGAACCATTTGCTTACTTGGTGTTTTATCGCCTGTAAAATCCTTTTCAGATTATATTAAAAAGTAATAAAATATTATGCACCTATATTTATCAACCGCCTCTGCTAGGAGTCTGATATATTTTTTAAGTTGTACATGATTTCAAATTGAAGTCTTTTATAGTATTTTTCAAGTCTCTTTTTTTCAAGTGCTGTAAATTATTTACGGATGCCATTCCAAAGCCTTTCAAAAAGGTGTTTGTTCTTGTCAGTAGATATACGATTTTGTGATTGTTTTATGGAACAAAATGTTATTATCCATTCATTTTCATTGTAAATTCGATTTTGAAAATTAAAATAAGTTCATAAATACATATCTGTGTAATTATTTTTACTTGATATATTACTAGCCAGGCTGCGTTCTAAGGCATGTAGAAATCTCTCTAACAACAATCTATGCCTAATAAAAATTACAGACTGATTATAACTCATTTTGTAACTCAGCCCTACGCATGAAATAAATAACATTCCAATTTACCTTTTAGAACAAACTTACTGGTCTAACAGTTTCCATCAATGGGATTCATTATCCGATGTCGTAATTTTTTAAAATGTATAATACTATTTGAATTTTGAACGATATGCTCCTAAAGTGTCTTATGGTAAGGGGGTTCGGTGTTTATTGTCTACATCTTGGTATCACGGAACCAAATGCATCAATTTGGATACCATACAATATCAGTAGAACTCTCCCTACTGCTGAGACCTCTCCCAAGGCTCGGTACTACACATGATCTTCTATTTTTCCCGTCCACTCACTGCTGGTGAAGTTCCAAGTCGTCGGTACATCTGGTCAGAGGACGACCCATCGTTATCTTTTCCCCATTTTATGAGATACTTATCACATTATTTATATGAAGGGACTAAAAGCATAGGCGACACTCCATTTTGGGTCAAAATGAAACTGAACACTATATTGTGAATATTCTTAAAACTATATTCTTCATATTGCTATTGCTCTTTCAAAGAGCTGCTACTTTCAAAGTAGGCACTGTCCCATAGAAAACGGCATTTGAAAATCAGATTTAGATTAAAAAATGACACTGTCCCATGCAGCTTTAATTTCGGGCGGCATAATCGCATGTGCGACAAAGCCCTGTACACTGATTAAAAAAAAACAAGGTACAATGTGACCAATCAACGGACTCCATTCCGACGCTGCCAATAAACCATACTTTAATATCAAAATGGCGCCAGAGACGGTGCAAACGTACAGACCTACACACAATTTTGCCGATGGAGGATGTCGTTGCTATCGACGACAGTATCACTATTATAAACATTTACTCAATTTATGGGTAAAGATCATTGATATTTTAACCAAGATGTTACGTTCAATACTTTATGGATTCCTAAATTTAATTGTTTCATTAAATTATTTCCTAAATTTTAATGTGAAATTTAGTTCCTAAATTGACCACTGGCAAAGTTACGTGTGTAGGTCTCTATCACTGTCCAATGCAATGTGACCATTGAGAAATAGAAACGCCACTGTCTACATAATTATTGGCAAATATCTCTTGATTTCGCAAATTTACTAGAGGTCTGGTGATTAATTTGTGTTCAGAAAATACGTTTTGACCTAAAAAAACATAAATCTTACTAAATCTCATTTGAAACACACCATAAATGATTTTCCATCAGTTTGCTTGACTAAGGAGTCTGAATAGTGTCGTCTTTGCATTTAGACCCCTCGGTAAGAGGTAAATTAAAAACTTGGACCGAATATGAAATTTTTTTTTTTTCACTTACCTATTACCCAAACCCCTAGCGAAGCCAAAGCGAGTGGCAATAAATTTGAAAACTACTTACCTACTAATTTTGATTTACTGCCTTAATTAGTGCATACCTATCTTCGGATAGTTTGAGTGTAGATCGTAGCAACATGTAGGTACTCTTATCATCAGTAAACTCTACTAACCATAATAAACTTGTAAAATTCTAAATCTATATTAATATTTACATGAATACCTATTTTTTATATTAATAAACTTGCAAGTTTAATAGAAAATAGGTACCAATGCGATTACACAATAGTTATTGCAATAATAACCTGCGTGCGTATAATTAACTAGTCTTTAGAACCTTTCCATAGTAAGAAATATAAAGCATAAAAAGCGTTACTAATTGCATAAAGGAGATGATTACTACATATACAATAAAGTCTAATAACATCCGTTCGTAGGTTCGCGATAAACTCGAAAGTTAAGTACGTATGCATATTTTGGTACGTGACATATTGGTAGAACGCGCTCCACGAGCTGAAAGAATTTGCTCATTGACATGAGATTAGTCGAGACTGAACAGAAAAGAGATTTGTCTTGTATAATCTCCGGCTACTTTACGAGACCCCTCATACGAGTATTATTGAACCTAATATGAGGGGTCTAGTAAAGTGGTCGGAGATCGACGATTTCATACAAAACTTATCGTCCAATCTTGGCTGACCTCATGTTAATGACCTGCTCGTGGCACGCGCTTTAGGTATATTCGTCGGGTGGCTTTATAATACGTAGGTATTAACGCTTAATTTACAGACGTGTCGTAGAGCCCGTTTACACTACGTCGTGACGACACTTTTACCGGGACGATATTGTGTCGTCACAACAAACTGGAAACCGTCTGAGGGTAGTTTGGAAATACATAATTATATTTCTGAATGATGTCGAAAAAAGCAGTAAGTACTTTGAAAGTAATTACTAGAAAAGTAATTTAAAAATTGTTCCCATGCGAAGTTGGGACCAGTTGATAGTTTGCAATAAATTATTATTACGACGGGATCATTATATATTAGTTGTCGATATATGATAAGAGGGTCTATAAATTTTTATCAGTTTTAAGATAAACGTCGGTGGAACTGAACGACACTTTCTTAAGACGATCCCGTGTTCTTGAAAGGTCGTGAGAACAAATTAATTTTATTTTGGTTTTTTGATTTGAAAATCATGAAAGCCATAGAAACAAGAAATTCGTATTTGAAGAAGGTAAGTTCCTAAAAATGTGTGATATCCATTTAAAAATAGATTTTTGGTCTTTTAGACTTTTATTGGATTATTTATTATATGACTAATATCAAATACTTACAAGTAAATATTTTCTGACAATGGAAATTATCACTTGAATTTAAAATTATCATTTAAGTATAATAATTAATAATGCAACGGGTTTATAACATTGATGAATGATGTTGATGACTGAATTTGGAATAAATTTGTAGTGTTAAAATCTTATTTTTTACTTTGGCAAGTAAATATTATCCAGGAATTTCTCTCATAGTTTGCAAACCTTTTCTTTTTAAATACATTGTTTTTAAAATTATTGCTAAAAATGAATAAAATCTTAATAAAGCAAGAGTAAAAAATCTTAATGTGGCTATAGTAAATAAAACTACCTGGCTTTGACATTGCATTGACCTCTAAAGTCCTTTCATGCATATTTGCTGTCAAACTACATGACGTGTTAGCGAAACCGTGAAATTTGTTAAAAACTTACTTGCGATTTTAGCTTTGAACATCAATTAGTATACAAAATGGCACTGGTAAGTAATCGTTCATTTAAAGTAAATATACCCGCCTATTGGGTTGAATATAAATAAATAATAATCAACATAACACTACAATATAAATGTTGAAAGTTAGAAACTTTCTTTCCAAGGTAGCGGCTTTTTCGTAAATTACAGTAAGACTAGACGTTCACTCACTGACTGTCTAAATGAAACACTGTTTATAGCTTGTAGGCGTGTCAATATGTTTGAACTCACCAATAATGTTAATTGGGTTTAATATAAAGTTCATCTTAAATTGCTTCTATGAAGTTATAAAACAATTTTAGGTTATAGGTATTAATTGTACCTACATGAAACATAATAACAATTTGTGTTCGTTTTTTTTAATTATAAATCCTACTATATTATCAACCTAAATATATCTATTTATCATTTAAATAACCATATCGCTATACCGTGATCAGCCCTTAGTAATATGTTGGCAATGTAAATAGATATGACTCATGAGTCATTTTCGGTTAGTAGAAGAAACATACATAATCTACAGTCCAATTGAATTTATCACAAAAGCTCGATGTTACACTCATTACAATTTAAAGAATATTCAGATAATTCTTCTTACAATAGACATGCATACATAAAGTAACTCTTTGAGTACCTACCCATTTTATTATATTTACAGTTTGTAATATTTCCTGTTCCTAAAATAAACAAAATACCTACCTTAATTTGCATGGTTGATTATTTTACAGCAATATAGTAAACAGTATAGATATACTAACTAAGGGTTTAGTCTGTTTCAAAGTGTATTTTTTTATAATTTTGCACCTTTATTAATTAGGCATAACATGGATGACCATTTTATATGGCATCAACTTGACTTGCTGGTATGATACCCAGTGAGTGGTACAGCTAGCAACAGGTCAATTTATACTTATTGACACCTTTCACACAGATTGAGATTATATAATCCTAATACCCATTACCACATAAATAAAACTGTCAATTATTAAGTTTGATACATTATTACACATAATTCTGTAGTGAAATCTATATATTTCAAGTGTATATATGTATTTATATCTATGTATTTTATATTCTCTATCTATATCCACATACATTATTATAACCAAATCATAACAAAGCCATGTCTGTACTGTAGTACATTAAATATTTTTTTGAAAACTCATTACATTACAGTGTAAAGTGCAAATGATACACAGGTTAAAATAATTTTTTTTTGTAATTTTTGTCTATCTGTCTGTCTGTGTGTCCATCTAAAGGTGTATCACGCAAAAACCACTAGAAGGATTTTAATTAAACTTGGCGTACATATGTAGTCATAATTATTTATGTATCAGGTCAACATTTAGGGTAGGTATCCAAACCAATTATTAAGTAGCCACGGGAATTAAATTAACCACACATACTCTGGCGCAGGGTTAGCAAGTTTAAAACAAAGTGTTTTAAATCACGTGTTTTTAACACTGTTTAGAACAATCTAAATAAAATATATGCAAAATTGATGTGCATAATTGAAATTAAAGTGTATATATTTTATAATTGAGATATGTATGTTTACTATTACTACTCTGTTGAATATATTAATTGCAGGCTTTTCTTTCTGAGAATTTTAAATTAAAACGTTTTCTTACATAAACTGCTAAATCTTAATTTTAGTTCTAGGACACGTCAAATACGAAATATCAATTAAGTAGTAAAGAAAATATCAGTCTCATATAAAATATGAGATGCCCATCTCTATTCTTTACCTTGCACTGTATTGCATTAAAGAAATCAATTTGGTAGTCCAATTTCTTATGAGGTTAGTCTCCTACTTTACAAACAGTTCAGTTTTTGTAATCAATTCGGGAAATCTACACTAATATTATAAAGAGGTAAAGTTTGTAAGTTTGGATGTAGGAAGTAATCTCCGAAACTACTAATCCGAGTTCAAAAATTCTTTCACCATTTGAAAGGTACATTATTCCAGATGCACATAGGCTATATATTATGTGCAAAAAAATTGACGGGCATGCAACGCATAACGGGCACAGCTAGTCTCCAAGAAAGGGGAAATTACCTTAGACAAAAATAGATCCTGAATTGTATTTTAAACATGTTCAAGACAACGTTCATTCAAAATCAACTTGATTTAAAACATAGGAACACATGTTTAAAACATTTGGAACAGTTTGATTTATAAAAAAAAAAATATTTTTTCATCCCTGCTCTGGCTGGCGTCTATGCGTACGAAGTCGCGGGCACTGTTACGCACTGGCACTATACATTTCTGGTATAGTGATTAACATACTTTAATATTGTATAATTATATAGGTACAAAGATCACACTGAAACTTTTCCGGAACTGGCCACTTACATAAACAATATTTAAAAAGTAATTACAATATTTGAAAATGGAACTCTGGCTGTAGAATAAAGTTTGTTTCATCTAAGTCATTTGTTCTTTCATTATGGTGTAATTTAAAAAATTGCGTGTCTGCATTACGATGAATTTAACTCGTGAAAATTTTCGCTGTATGATTTTCTACAAATTTAAGTGTAATTTGACTGCTCAGCAGAGCCTCACTCTGCTTGAAACTGCTTTTGGCGATGAAGCACCGAGCGATTTTATTGTTTATGGAGTTAATTCATACGTAAATTTAAAAAAAATATATACATATACTACTATATTTTTATGATCCGCCTTTATTTTATAAGGGGTTTTTCATTTGTTTATTGTAACATTTAATAATTTCGTACAAATACTAATTTTAAATACTTACTGTTTCATTGTACAAAGTGCAATTTTATTCTAGAAATGTTGTTCCTACTGGCGTAAGATTTTTATATAGCAACTTAGAATATGAAAAATATCAATAAAACAACTGTAATAATACCAACAGTAATAATAACGAACTGTAATAATGTAACTGTAATAAGTATAATGATACTTACCTGGCGCGATAAATAAAGAAACTCGATTTATCTAAAATTGTTTTAACCGAAGGTTTTCATCCCCGTCCACTTAACCTCACAACCTCACGGAAATAAAACGAATTTGAAGGTCAACGAAAGTAAAAAAACAGTTAATTGTCAATGGAAATGCGCGCGAAAATATATTGACAAATGTCAGAAAATGATTTGATTCTTCCTTCTACTCTTAAATGTATTTGTCGTATGTGTTGCATCTAGGTTTAGCGAACAGAAATTATTGGCAAACTATCAAGTCTTATTTTTAGAATTCTATGCTCTCCCAACTATTAAATGTAACTAATTAAAAGATGCAGTTGGTATTCAGTATGCACTGCTGTCGTTCGTAACAATGTCTGTAATCTATAAAAGGTATAAACCTAACTTGATTAGAAATAAACGAAGGGGATTTTTTTAAAAGAAACAGTATACTCGGTGTCGTTGGCTCTATGTCGCTCTATATCGTTATTGCGCGCGCCGGTCTCGACCAGGCGTCCAATACGCAAGTCAAATATACGGTACAGTGGGGAGCATTTTTTTACGCGGAAGGGCAGTTCAAGATCACAAAAGCCGCCCGCCTTACCTCACGCAGACTCCCGTAACAAATTCTTGCACTATAACACCATAAATATGGGTTGGCCGACGATCTACGATGGGAAAAACGAGGTATTTATTTCACTGATCTATTTTCATGCGAAATACTTGTTACGTGAGCTATTTCAATTACTTATTGTTAGTAGAATGTTTTTTTTCGTGTTGCCTTGACGATATTTTTCACCGGTTTTTCTGTGCTTGTCCACTTTATGACAGGTTCTTGATACGATTCTGATCACATTTTAAATATATAAAAAATCACTAAGCTTAGTACTATCAATAAATTCCATAAATACGTATAAAATCTTAATTGTTCTAATTATTGTTGTCATCATATTCACATATAGTAATATCTAAGAAATCTAGTCCATAAAGGTTTTTCAGTACTTCTATTTTAATTCAGAAGTGTTTATCTTTAATTAAATTAAATAAAACATTAAATAATGACTGCTTACAAACTACATATCATCTTTAGAAAATATTTTAGGATCCATATTTCATATGAAAACATTTATTAAATCTCAAACAAGCTCGCAAGTCTTATTTCAATACATTTTATATTTATTTTCTAGACCGAGTATATCCTATATATAGTATATCCTATCGAGTATATAAAATTAATATACTTGTACTGCCAATTTTCAATGCATTGATAACAAATTTCGCCTTCCAATTTGATAAGGATGGATGTTGACATCAGACAATTTTTAGTTTTTGTTCATTTAGGTGTGGGCTTCAAAATATATTTACTACTTGGAGATACACTCGACCTGATGACTCTCAAGATGATAAGTGTTTTAATTTTTTATGTAGATTAATAATATAATGATCTAAATATTTTTATTTTTAATGTTCCTATAATAATAACTAATATTTATAAAAATAGTTGGGTAAAAGTATATACATGGGCGTAGCTACGGTAGGGTAGGATGCGGCGCTAGGGAAGAATTAGTAACAGATTTTCTGCATTACCAATATGTCTATTTAAATTATAAGAAAATTGTTGGCTTTAGCCCCACCCTGGATAAATTCCTCACTATGCCCTTGGGTATATACCTTTTCAATTAGTATATTGGCATAGGATTGTCTTACCTCAATAGCCGCTCCCATAACTCAAGTTTATGGTCCAATAATCACAATTCACTACACAGCAGAATAGCACCTAGTGTAATTTTAATAAATAAATAAATATCGTCACATTGAATGACTCCACACTCGAATTATATGTTGTGGGTCCAGATACATAAAAGATGAATACACTACCCAGACCCGAACAAACATTTTTCATTAAACAAATTAGTTAATGTCCGATAGGGAATCAAACCCAGGACCATTAGTACACTAGGTAGGTGCACTACTAATTGGAATAAGTTATTAATCTTCAACTTAAAACTAGATCAATAATTGATATTTTTTTCTAGTCGATGACTAGACTTCATATGTTTTCCACATTCTTAATATGAATTGTGAAACACTTGTTTTCTTATCACTTAACATTACAATAGCAAAAGCAGATTGTGCCTCAATGACGATTCCATTAGTCTTTATTATTACATACACAATTGACATTACTTTGAATAGATTGCATACAACATGGTCATTTCATTGGATATTTGAAATAGACTAGGATAATTTACTTGTTTCAAAATAGTTCTCATAAAAAATCCTACCTATTTGATCTATCGACGCAGTAGGTACTGGCTGTACATGCCGTGTAAAAAGTCCCAGATTCAATTCTTACTAAGACAAACATTGGTTTAAAAACAAAATTTTCAGGATATGGATAGTTTGTCTCTGTGTATTTCATTAGACTCCCAACACGGGGAATTCCTGTATGGTTCATTGTATGCAGTGTTATTTAAATAAATGATTAATTACACATGTTTAACATCAATAAAACGAAATTAATAGTAAATTCTTAATTTATGTTATAAGTCTGTAAAACTTTTCTTACTACTTTGTTAATTATATTTTTTAAAGTCTGTCCTCACTTATATCAAAAAATTAAGCACACTTTTCAACAGTATTTAACATTGGTCTAAGAGGTTTTCACCCAACCACATTTGCTATTAGCTTTTAAAACACTGAAGTCTTTTTGTGGTAAAGGTGTGAGCATGTATTAGGTACTTCATTTTTGCTGACTATCGAATAAATGTAATACTGTTTACATTTATGTGTCTATAACACAATTAATTTCTGTGTGATATGCTGTAGGTACAGTTTTAATGTTACATAAATAATGACATTAATTGCACTAATTACCAGGAGGAAATAAAACTATTTTTCTTATGTAATGTGGATATATCTAAGTAGGTAGGTACTTAGATATGTAGACATTATATATAGGTACTTATACGTACCTAATATCTGTCTAGTACACCCAAAGAAAAAAATGATTTAAAGTTTTATAACTGTGACTGCAAAAATGCAATGCTGTTAACAGCATTGCATTTTTGAGGCATTTTGTTGTAATATGTTGAAGCGCGAGTGTCGGTTTTGCTTGTTTGCAAAAACGTTATCGCGTAGGTAAGTACACCAACGTATCAAGTATTTTATCTCTATAAATCTTTTAGGTTTTTTACCCACCAGAGACACTGTATAATTCTCTAGGTATAGACAATAAAAACACATGACGCAGACGCTATAGTTGCTTAATAGTAGAATTAATATTTGGAAAATTTAAAGATATGCCATGTATTAATGATAGATACTACTCATTATGTAGAGATAGGTGGCCATTAGAGAAAAAAGGGCCCGAATAGTAAGCATTGGAGTTATGGGCAAATTTGGAAACTATGGGTACTATGGTAATTTGGGTACTGGTACCTTATATACCTTTTTACTAAACATTTTCGTCTAATATGTTAGTCACTATCAGACGTTTTTGGCATGAAATTGTAAATATGCAACCATAGAATAATATATAGGTACAATTCAAATCGAGAAATGAATTTTTTTCACACAACTTCAGAAAAATATGAATATCTCGGAAACTAGAAGCCGCGATCTAGACCCTTTTTACTCGGACGCCTACCTATGAAATTATTTACTGGATAAAAATTCACTTTTTAGATTTTCTGCGAAAGCAATTTCAGCTCAACTTCAGATAGAATTGAAATTGTTGTGACGAAAAATTCAGAACTACTGTTTATAAATGTGATCTGTCTTGTGGATGGCATGGTTTAGCAAATAGTGGTTCATGGGACCCATGTACCATAAAATCATGTTATTTCTTCTTTTTTTTCTTTAGGCGGGCTCCACTGATAAGCCGGGGCAACAGCTGGCGGCGGCCGATGCCGCGTCTCACCTGCAGCACATCTGTGCTCTCGACATCGACTCCAAGGCTTCCTATGTCCGTCTATCGGGCATCATTTGTACTATTGGTGAGATTTGTTTACCTACATGTTTATTATATTTTAAGTGCCATAGATACTCTACGAATACCTAAATACTTAAGCCCCTTGAAATTCGGCATCAAGTAACACTAGCGACATGCACAGTTGAAGTTGTAAATTAAAAAAATACTAATCATATTTATAATTATATTTGTTTCTTCAGGTAATATTAAACCTAGAGATACAGTTAGATACCGATGCAAACCGCTGGATGTCATTGATTTATTAGTCAATTTTAGTTTACTTTTAGAGCTAAATAAATTTATTCATGGAGTACTAAGGTATAGGGTGAAGTTGACAACTATTTCAGAAGTGCAATTAATCATTGCTAAGAAGGCTATGAGTGCCAGCTATTTTTAATCAGCAGCCAATCAGTCCTGAAAATATTAGGGGTTAAAGTATGAAATTGCCGATTTGTACTGAAAAATTAAAACTCGTTTTTTTCTAAAATGTAACATATTTATTGAATCAAAATATTTACCCCCGTTATCTATACATTGTTGCCATCTAATCGGAAGTTCATTTATGCCTTTGGGATAGAACTCTGGGGATTTAGATTCGACAAACTGTGTGAAAGCATTTTGTACTGCCTCTTGGGAAGAAAATTTTTTACCACGTAGAAAATTGTCCAAATCACGAAAAAAATGGTAGTCCGTTGGAGCAAGGTCTGGCGAGTACGGAGGATGACGTATGGTTTCTAACTGCAGCTCCTGTAGAGTTACAACGGTTTCTCGTGCACTGTGAGGTCTTGCGTTACCATGGAGCAATAATGGTGAAGATCGATTCACGAGTCGGGGCTGTTTCACTGCTAGTTTCGCCATCATTGTTCGAAGTTCGGCACAGTAAACATCTGCTGTTATTGCTTGACCAGACCTGAGAAAGCTATAGTGAATAACACCATAAATAGACCACCAAACAGTTACCATTACCTTTTTATTGGTAAGCTTTGCCTTAGGGCACTTAGGGTTGGCGGCGTTTGACCTGGGGTCAGCCATTGCATTTTTCGCTTTCGGTTATCGTAAAGAATCTACTTTTCGTCACATGTCACAATTCGATCCAATATTCCTTCATTTCTGTACCGATTCAACAAGGCAACGCAAGTTTCAACACGCGTTTCTTTCTGCAGATCAGTCAAATCATGAGTCACAAATTTTTCATATTTTTTTATCTTATTGATTTGATGCAAATGAGTCAATATTGTAGGTAAGGTAACGTTAAACCATGCCGCTAATTCCTGGGGAGTTTGACTCGGATCGGCTTCCACCATCTCCTTCAATTCAGCGTTATTCACCTGTGTGGGCGGTCTTCCACGTGGTTCGTTCTTCAAGTCGAAGTTTCCATTACGAAAGCGTTTAAACCAAAAACGCACGGTTCGTTCATTAGCAGTCTCCTCTCCAAACGCAGTATTGATATTGCGAGCCGTTTCTGCCGCGTTAGTTCCGCGTCGGAACTCGTATTCAAAGATTACTCGGATTTTCGAAGTATCCATCTTTCCCGTCTAAGCTAAATAAAAAAAAAACAATTGAAAGTCGAAAATCGAATGTTGCACATTTTTTAAAACAAGAACCTCATAGGTATCATGTGAAAAAAGTTTCACTCGAAAATCTCACACCATGAAGGTTTTATGTCAATTCAAAGTATCTATTACTATAAAACGGCAATTTCATACTTTAACCCCTATTATTATCTACGTTTGTGTGTAAGCAATGACTCATATGCCTATAAAGATAGCCCACTTACTTGCCTATACCTAAAGTTATAATACACATCCTCTATCCGAAGGTTGTCTGACAGACATCGCTATTATTAGCGAAGATCACATTTGTGTATTTTTTACAATACCTGGTTTTATCTTTGTTTTGGTATACAAAAAGTGTTCTATACCGACCTATTTAACTCTTTAAATTGTGTAGTTAAAAATCTGTAGAAAAATTATGTTCAAACATATCAGTTTCAAGTCAATGCTCGAAAGCTTGTTTGGTCATTGCAAATGCACTTCATTTATAAACTGCTATTATAAATGAAAAAATTATATATTTCTCTTGACTGTTACTTAAGTGCTTGTATTATGTGTAGACGGTCTACGAATGTCATTATCTGTGTCTTGACCTTCACATGGAATTATGATAACACCATATATTAAATAAGACCCCCTAATCTTTGTTATTTTATTTATCATCTTAAATACTGGTAACCAGAAGCGACCATATGTCGAATTGTTAATGTTGAAGTCGACCAAATCGCGGGAACTGATAATAACGTCACGTGACATCATCGGGCGATGCAGGTGCGGTAAACATTTTTAAATAAGTGCCTATATGTTGTAGTGCGTACCTATGTTAACCTGACTTAACTTGATATCAGCTTATAACGTACCACTGCAGGACATCGGCCTCCCCTAGTAAATCACTGATTCGAATATATCTATATTAATCTATTACCTATTTATATTCTATACCGTATATATATATATATATAGATAGGCTGAGTTCGAATCCTCGACCCGTACCATTGCGTTTGAACTTAAGTACGGATTTTTAAAAATGTCACTAACTTGAAGAAGCCCATCGTGAAAAACCCGCATGCTCGAGAAATAATAAGAAATCTGGTGTATGGTATGTGAAACCACCAATCCGCACTGGACTCGCGTGGTCGATTATGGACCCAGACCTCTCACTGATTTACTAAGGGAGGCCTGATTATAGTTACTAAGATGAAACTCCCGTTCCTGTTTTGTTATGACTCTTGTTCCTAATAACCTGATAATAGGTATACTTAGTGTATATAGTAACCTAATTGATTAAATTCTAAAAATATTAGGTATAAATCAATGACGCCACACTCAATGGCCCACACTAGGATTCTCTGTGTCGTGGATCCATAGACACAGACGAACACAACACTTGCAACATACAAACACCTGTCTTTAAATGAATGTTTATCCGACCGGAAATAGAACCCGGTACCTTTTGCACAACAGGTAGGGCACTACTAACTGGGCTAATTGTTCGTATTATATCCAGGACCTGCCTCCCGCGATGTCGCAATGCTGGAAAAGATGATGGAGACGGGTATGAATGTTGCGCGTATGAATTTCTCGCACGGCTCACATGAATACCACGCGGAGACAATTAGCAATTGCCGCGAGGCCGAGAAGAACTACAGCGCCAAGCTCGGCATCCCCTTCTCGCTGGCCATCGCCTTGGACACTAAGGGCCCGGAGATTAGAACTGGCTTGTTGGAAGGGGTGAGTAATAACATATAACATTTGAGATTTCAAGTCAGCTCGTGACCATGGTTGATGCAAATAGACTAGATAATAGGTTGAATAGACTAGATGACACATTATACGTTATTATCAAAAAAACCTGGTTGGAAGGGGTGGGGGGGGGGGGGGGGTGAAACAGTTAAGGGGGGATTAATTAAAAAGTCAACTTTGAGACTTAAGTACTACGTAATAAGAAAAATGTTTTAAAAATGTTCCATTTTTAAAACGCATGAATTAAGGAATTCAAGAGCTACTGAACATAGAACACAGACTGTAACGTGCTTGCCCTAGTGTGCTTGTATAACATACCTAATATGTATTCTCAAATCGATGGTGCAGCCCAACCGAAACGTCCAGTAAAATTAATAAGGTAAATGTTGAAAAAGTACACAGTTATACGGCTTAGAAGTCACAAGTTAAAAAATGGACCACTACGCATGAGAGACGAGATAAAATTGTGATTTTATAATAATTATTGTTTTTAATATTTTGCTATAAATCATTGTACGCCCAGAGGAGTTACTATCATCATATTACAGAGGAGTATACCATTGTACTTGTAACATCTCTTCACCTGTAACACAGTGGATAAATAAATGATTGATTATAAAACTCAAACATTCTAAAACTTATATCTACTTAATTTTGTAGCGCAATTTTAAAATTCCTTTTTGATATAGGTGTGATTTATGAGGTATTGTCGATAAGCCATCCAGCCATTACCAGCGGAAAAGGGAATAACTTTTTAAATTATTTTTGGTTTGTATTTAAACGGGCGTTAAAAAACACTAAATGGGCAGTAAATCGTAATCAACAAAACAAACTATTCTTGAATAACTGAAATAAACATTTTTTAATTACTAATAAGGTCAACACAAAGTCTACTCACTGTCACCAGAGAACCCAACCCAACTTTAAATTCCTTGCCACTTCAGTATTCCCATTCTTTTCTAGGGCGGTTCAGCTGAAGTGGAACTAAAGAAGGGCGAGACCATCAAACTGACCACAGACCCCGCGTATCAAGAGAAAGGCACCAAGGAGACCGTGTACGTGGACTATAAGAACATCAGCAACGTTGTGAAGTCCGGCAACAGGATCTTCATTGATGACGGTCTCATCTCTGTCATCTGTCAGTCATCTACAGCTGATACCTTGACTTGCACTATTGAGAATGGAGGTACGTACTTTAATATAACGCCTCAATCTGAACCACGTAAATTGTCGTTATGGCTTCCAAATAGATCCATAGGTTGCTGGCTCATGTCTCAGTCAAAAGACCAAGAATTTTTACCGAAAACCGATTTTTACTTTGGCAATTGGGTATTGAAAGTGTAACATGAGTTGAGGTATGAAAATAGAACACGTCTCAAATGTCTAATTATAATGCCAAATAGAGTTTTAGTTATATGTTCTTTCGGAAACATTTGTAACAACTTGTTTTTAATCATTTTCTATAGAGAGCATCCAATTCAGTCTTGGATCTTTCATTTATTGCCTTAGTATGTAAAAATCCGAATTCATCTGAGCTACATAGTTGTATGCAGCGAAATAATAACACATAGAAGCACTACTAAGCCTTAAAAATGATAACACTGAAGAGTCGCCGCAGTAGGCGTGGCTTAAAAGAGTCGCCGCTCGCTTCCTTAGTTACGCGTCAATAGTTGTCCTAGTAGAAATTTGTTTAAATGTTCGAATCGGAGAAATGATGCCGTTTTCTTGTGTGAAATGGTGCATAAATAATTCTACTGATCATCATAAAGACCATGGGATTTCATTCCATGTGTTTTGAACATTGAAATAATAGCTAAAATTAAATTGAAATTTCGTGGTTGTTTAGTATAGGGATAGGTGTTATGCAACAGTGCTTATCGATAATGAAAAAAAAAATCTCAGATTTCCACGGGAATTAACTAGTAGGGAATTATGGATAAAAGCTATGTGGATATATGTGTAACACGGGAAGGCAGATGATGGCCGGTGTAATAACAACCCAAATGAACTTAAATTCAAAGGAATTTATAGAAAAACTTTAAATAATTTAGAACTTCGTTTCCACTTTACAGGAAACGCTTATCCGCTTGAATATTTTCTAATCTTAAATTGCTCGGCAGCAACACGTGTAAATGAAACTATAGCAGATTTCCGTCACAGAACCACGGTAGTTCCACATTTTACTTCGCCGCCATCAAATGATGAAATAAATAACTGTGACGAATTGTCCCAAATGTTAGATTGACCCACTGTACTGTCAACTTCTATAGAGAAAATTATAGGATAGGTATGTATCTGGTTTGTAGCAAATAAGTTAAATTCTAAAATCGAATGCGGAGAATGTACGACTCTTCTGTTTGCCACAGAAAAACTTTATTTCCATAAATTAATTTCGATAAAAGATTTTGGTGCCCTGTGTTTCCCATCCACAGTATTGTTCAAGATTTGCTATCGTGCCGAATGTGTCATAAGAAGTATCATCAAAATTGGATCACGTAACTCGTTGTCTAGCAAACACAATCTTTGTTTTATTACAAATAAGTGCTTACTGCATCCAACAACGTTTAATGATGTTTTTTGTACAACCGATTGTAACCATGGTGTTTTATTGATAAAAAGCATTATAGAAGAATTTGTACGTGTTAGACTGCATTATATTGCTAAGAATGATTCGTTACTTAATTCCTCAAGGCAGAAGTTAAATAAACTAACTCTTTTCAGAGAGACATAACTGACTGAGTATTTATTTACTGCCTGAGTATACTGAGTACTTTCTTCAAAATCTTCTAAGAACATTTCGTTTCTTTATGCAGGTACGCTTGGTTCGCGGAAGGGCGTGAATCTGCCCGGACTGCCCGTGGATTTGCCCGCAGTCTCTGAAAAGGACAAGTCTGACTTGCTGTTTGGTGTTGAACAGGGCGTAAGTAATCAAATCAAATGACTCATCTGCATTAATATGGGTGTTTTACATAAAGATGATTATTGAAAAAAAAAAACGTACAATCCATATTATAAATATATTAGGCATGCAAATCAGTAAATAAAAAATAATAATTTAATGTCCTATTATTGAATAGGACATTAAATTAATGATATTATTTTTAATGAACATGACATTAATACATCATGATATTAATACATCATGAACATACAAGCGTAATTATACTAATTAATGAATTAAAGCACATATTATTTCTAGAACTTTTTCGAATGGCGAGTATAACAAAAAAAAAACATTATTTCATTATACTCTGCTCGCGATCCCATTCTCCCTAAGGAAGTGCAATGGGATGACAAAAATTCTCGGCCCATTATACTTCCTATTCCCTATCTTCCTAACTAACCGATTAGGCTAGTTGGTGCTGTGCAAAGGGTCCCGGGTTCGTCGGACATTCATTTGTTTAATGTTCGGGTCTGTATGGTGTGTTCATCCTTGCATGTGTCTCTGGACCTATAACACAGGGAATTGAATTTATAAAATTTATTTCAAAAATTAAGACTCTGTTTTTGGACTTTATGTGGTACTAGCTGTTCCCCGCGACTTCGTTCGTGTGATCTTCAAGTACTAATTCAGAAACCTTCGCTCGCGTGCGCACAACAACTTAAAAAAGCTTCATCGCAATCGGATGAATGGTATAGGAATGCATACGGGACAAACAAAGAAACATTCGTTTTTATATATAGATAGATGTTTGTGATTTTGTTTTGTTTTTCTTATCGCCTACATTGTATTTTCTTTTTGGGTAGTCCTTGTTAGGGGGCGGAGGTGGGCCGTAACGCCCTCCCGGCCCACGGCCGGCCCGAGCCATGTAGTCGAGCTCCATGTAACGAGACTGACGGTCGATCATGTTGATGAACATGTCAAACTTCTTCCTGTTGGCCGTTGCGTATCTAAAGGCAGCGTCGAGTTGCACACGGCCGAGGTTAGGGTTTTGCCTGTAAACAAACTTTGGTCTATGTCATATTTATACTGTATTTGTGTTAGTGTATGTCGGAATAAAGTGTTGTCTATTGTCTACTTATGTAATTTTTCTTTCAATTGTTTTTTTAGGAAAAATATTTGAAATATGTATGTGTACATACATATAATATTTTTTGTTTTGCAATTTAATCGTCACTCAATGTGTTCACTATTTACGGTTCAATAAATACATACAAATATTATATATAGAAACCACGTGCTTTTAGTCTGTTGTGTCAATTACTTCAATAAGACATCTGTAAGCATTATTAACGACAGCAACACGTGCTTTCAATCTATCATGCACTTTATCCACTGACAAACAATAACTCAATCATGCAAAGAGATTTATTGATAGTGTTGTAAAAGTGAACGCCGTGCGCTCTAAAACGCTTTTCACTGATGGCATCATCTCGGGGGCGATTTTCCATACGTTTCAGTAACACGGTGTTTACCCATACAAAAGTTGTACAACTTGACGAACCCTATGCGAGGACATAAATAGTTTGTATGAATAGACGAGGATGTTTCTTCAATTTTTTTAAATAGTTTACACCGTCATAATTTTGGAACTACTGAACCAATTTGGCTCATATTCAACTGATTTCTGCCAAAAAAACATTTCAATTTGTTAAGAAATGCGGCCTGCAGTTTGTCCACATACTTCAAACATTTAAATTATAAAGCTCAATAGTAACATTTACATGACTCACGTGTGGTTCATTTGGTTGAAAACGTGTTAAATATACCAAAGAAAAACTTGTATTAATTTATCAACGTGACGATCACGTGGTGTCTGTGTTATAGACACGGAACATGATAACGCTTGTCGTATTATATAATGTATTGATAAAAATGTACAACAAATTTGACCTTATTGTAATAAAGTAACTAATCAATTATTCATGTGTCACGTGCACATGAGAGCATTGCATGATATGTGCAGTTACAATGACATTCGATATCAGCTTATAAAATATGTCCTACATCGTAACATTGGCCTCCCCTTGCAATTTCAAGAGGGTTTCAAGTCATAATCCACCATGCAGACCTAATTCGGATCGGTGAATATTACATTGGATATTTGTCGATAGATTTTGTTTCACGGATTTCCTCGCGATGTTGCCCTTCATTGCCGATTGAATTGAAAAAATTCGTACCTGCTTTAGTAACATCTGTGATATATAAGAGTCAAAAATGGTAAAAACAGCCTTTAAGGATTGAGTAATCTTGGTTGGAAGAATTGAGTAAGCGTTTGGAAAATTATTGTGAAGCACCGTATGACATATCACGCCCTCTCCAACATCGGTAGCAAAAATATAAGATCTAGTGTTGATGAATCGAGGGCTTGAGCGCTAGCGCGCTGTGTTAGTGCTGTTGAACCGTTAACCGTTATACACTTGAGCTTTTAACTACAAGGGTTCAAAACCACCAAGCATTAAAAATGTGTACTATAGCGCTCACTAACCTTTAACGCTATAGTCTTGAAAAATCATTAGGGCTCACTCAGCGCTCGAGCGTCCAGTGCTCAACGTCGTTTAATTAAATCCGTGCTCCCAATAAGAAATTTTTTGTACCGCAAC
Organism: Sesia apiformis; assembly: GCA_914767545.1. NCBI lineage: Eukaryota > Metazoa > Arthropoda > Insecta > Lepidoptera > Sesiidae > Sesia > Sesia apiformis. The sequence continues at coordinate 17,217,037 of OU611953.1, forward strand.
AAAGACATTTTGCGTCTTATCATTTTAAGTGTATGAGCTGCATACAAATAAAACATTCAACTTGTTTGATCCCCAGGTAGACATGATATTCGCTTCGTTCATTCGTAATGGTGCAGCGTTGACAGAGATCCGCGGCATCCTCGGCGAAAAAGGCAAGAACATCAAGATCATCTCCAAGATCGAGAACCACCAGGGCATGCTCAACTTGGACGAGATTATCGCGGTAAGTATCTACAGCAATTAGCTATGCGTAAAATATATGATTGAGAAAATAATGATATATAATCTCTTTCGAGACAAACTTCGAGGCAAACAAAATTTCAAACACAAAAATAATAATAACATTAGGGAGATTTTGACTTCTTACTCTGGCAACACTGCCTTCCTTTCCAGGCGACGCTTCATGGTGCATGCAGTGTTTCTTAAATATAGTAACAGTGAATCATTACATTCTCCAAAAGATATTAAAGAAAGAAATATTTATTTAACAAGACACAAAACATTACACAGGAATAGGAAAAAACGACAATAGAAAACAAATAACATATTATGTTACATACTGTTATCCCGTACGTGGTCTCCAACTCAAATTTTCAGCTGTTCGAAACTAAAATAATTAGACGAAGACGTGGAAGCAAACCTAAACTATATTTAAAAAAAAATAAGTAAAATTGATGCATATAAAATTGCACTTCATTGCAACGCAGGAGATTTTTTTTTAAACGTCTATTACATGATACACCTCGTCACCCTACATCACTATGCGACACTCGCTAATCATTCTAAAATCTAAATCGATTAAATCTTAATAATTCTAAAATCGATCCTAAATAAATCTTAAATCACAGAGATATAAAGATATAGTTTGAATACATGTCATATATGGTTGTTTTCCAAGTACGCACAGTGAACATGTTAATGCACCCAAATCCATTCTATTAAAGCCCTTATAACTAGTGAGCAAATCATAGAATGTAATTCTTACATTCCCTAGTTTTAATTCCTTTACTTCACACTAATTTATTTTGAAAGATCAGTTTGCACCTTTTAAGGTCCGGTACAAACTGACTGGGTCAAGTTGTTTGACCTATTAAGGTCAATATGTGGGAGTGTAATGTTAATTTTATTTGCAAATTGTTTTCATCCGCCCGTTAGTTGTGGTCCAACGAATGACGGATTCAGAGCATCAAAGATGTTTACAATTTGGATGTTTGTGCAAATTTATTACCCAACTATTTACCTAAAATGTTCTCATTTGGTGCTGAATTATGAAAATACTCAGAAAATTGTATGGGGTATCTTATACCCCATCTCTTATACCCCCAGATACCATCTCTTGAAAAAAAAGGAAATTGATGGTTGGGAATACGAAGACACGATGGGATTGATTGGGGAGGGAATGAGCGTTTGCAATTGTCACTCAATGCTGAAACAGTGGTAACATTCACGGCAGTCTTCTATGATATCCTAGACCTGGAAACGTTAAAAATTACTTATATTGTTTTATCACTTGTACAAATTTTTGACACAGAAAAACTTTTAAAGTTGAATATTCTTATTTAAGAATAAACATCATTATATCGATTTTAGAATAATTAAATCAAAAATAAATTTCACATTAACAAGAAAGTGACGTCATCCGTTCAATGTAGCATAACACAGCTTTAATTGGTCAATCGAGATACGCTCCCTTTCGTAATTGGTCAATTGGTGAAATCACGAGACATACGAAACTATGAGTTTTTTTTTTCTTTTCTTGGAAGGTTGTACGTACCTATTATCGCGACACTTGTTACATTAGTTATTTGAAGAATGCCCGTAACAATTGTTATCAAGTGAAGTGTTGGTGTCTTAATAAATAGTGATAACATCACTTTTTTTCTTAACTTGAACAGAGTATAATGCATCTTTGCCGTTATATTTGCAGGCTTCGGACGGTATTATGGTGGCACGCGGTGACCTTGGCATTGAGATCCCACCGGAGAAGGTGTTCCTAGCACAGAAGACCATGATTGCAAGATGCAACAGGGTGAGCACAATATTAGAATAACTTTTTTTTATAGACAGTAGGTTGCCGCTTGATAGTTTTCTTATATTACTATAATTGAAGATGAGTGACTATAATCAGTCACTCAACTTCAATGAAATTTCCCACACATCGTTTAAAATGACAAACATTGGTATGTCCTACCTATTTTTGAGGAAGTGGAAAGACAGAAAGTGAAGAAGTTCGAAGTCTTTGTTGTTCCCACTTTCCCACTTTCTTCACTGGCATAGTATAGTGCCTTCGTAATAACAATGTAGAAACAGATTGACTTGACAGATTGACAGATTAAATCCCAAGGCCAACGCAATACTGCAAGACCTCTGGACACCGCGAGCGAATACTGCGTGCATAGGAAATGTTATGATTAAAAAAAATTTCAGGCGGTAATTCAAATAATTTCTTAATAACTCAAGTGACAAATAAAATCAATTAGTCACCCCGTGACCACGTCCACTGCAAAGTGTTCGAAACGTCGGGATATAAATAATGTTAATTATACGCGATTTAAACCATTCAAAGTTGTTTAATTGCTAGAGATTGACTTGATTATAGCTATTATAATAAACATTGTTTGTTGTTTAAATTGACTAAACGAAAATAGAACAAAAACAAAGTATGAAATTGGATATATCAGAAAAACGCCGATTTTGGAGTTGTCATAGGTGTCACGAATGTCACGGAAATATATAAGTATAGTCCATTATTATCGATTATATGTATATATAGTCTATTGGGATGCGATTATTAGAATGAGATTTATTGTTCTTTCTTTTTTAAAATATGGTTTTTAGTAAATTTCTACTGGTGTCTCTCGAGAAAAGGGTTGCGCTGAAAATCAGTGCAGAATTAGTGCTAAAACAGTGTCCATTCAGCATTATGCTGACACACAATTCTTTTTGCCGCAGTGAATGTGTCATTATTGCAATGTAAAGGCTTTTAATTTTAAACTTATGCTTACTGTGGCAATAAACGATTTATTTAATAGTTATTTATTTCTTTTTCCAGGTGGGCAAATCAGTAATCTGTGCCACCCAAATGTTGGAATCCATGGTCAAAAAGCCACGTCCAACCCGAGCTGAAACATCTGATGTGGCTAATGCGATCTTAGACGGAGCTGACTGTGTAATGTTGTCCGGAGAGACTGCTAAGGGCGACTACCCGCTGGAATGTGTATTGACTATGGCTAATATCTGCAAGGAGGCTGAAGCTGCGATATGGCATAAACAGCTGTTTAATGAGCTTGCTGCACAGGTAAGGAATTAATCCCTATGCTCTTATGGTTCATAATCTTAGACCGAGCTAATTACGTCATGTTGTCCAGATAAATAACATCTCCTAGGAGGTTGAAGCTGCATTTTTCATCGATCTTTGCTGCAGAAATAAGGAATTATAATCGTTTATTATCATGTCAGTAAGGTTCATATTTATTGAGCTCCGTTGCACAGGTAAGAAATTATAGTCCTTATGGTCTTGGTAATATGGTTCATAATATAATCTTAGACTGAGCTGACTGCGTCATGTTTTCCGGAGACACAGCTAAGGATGACTACCGATTGAAATGTTGCCAGAAATATAGCACGCTAAAGTCATAGGTTTAAAAAGGCCGCGAACTTTCAGACTACCTATTATAATGCTCTCAAATTCGCAATGCCGGTAAAATGCTAAAATCACATGACAAATTGTAACATCATTATGTACACACAGTCTGCAAATAAATGTTTGATTTTGAATTTCTATATTTTTTTCTATAAAAAAAATCTTCAGAAGTCTGGGATCACTATCGGAAGCATGCTACAAACTCAGAAGAGTATTAGATTTCTAGTAGGATTTGGGGTGACTTGAATACAGTTCAGGTCGGAGGAAGAGGTCTTAAAATGGTCGCTTCGTCAAGAAGAAGAATCTCTTCTATAATCAATTAATCTCTTCCCCAGGTGCAACCACCAATCGAACCGGCTCACTCACTAGCCATCGCGGCAGTGGAGGCATCTACTAAAGCCTTAGCGTCAGCCATTGTAGTGATCACGACGTCGGGCCGGTCCGCTCACTTGCTGAGCAAGTATCGGCCGCGCTGCCCGATCATCGCAGTCACCAGGCAGCCGCAGACTGCGCGCCAGGCGCACTTGTATCGGGGCGTGCTGCCCATTGTCTACCAAGGTTATTGATTAATTGAATATTTGAACAAATATAAACCCTTTTACAGCACTTCATCGACTGCACTTTCACAGAGTGGCAGTGAATATTAATTACTGATTGCGTTTACATTGAAGTAGTTTTTATTCTACTCTGTTAGCATAACGTTTACATTGGTGGGACTGTAAAGCCTACTCAGGTAAATAAATGAATATACAATACGTGCCTAGGTGACGTCAACCACAACTATAACTTTGTAGAATAACTCCGTACATTGCTATAATATGAGCCCCACTGTATATCAAGGTGTTTTATAAATATCTTTGCAAAATTGCAGAATTGTCAACATATTGAATAGGCGACTATGTAGCAACCATTTGGTAACAACTGCAAATCTAACTTTGTAGAACAAAACTAGTTATTTCAGTGACCGAAATAAACTTATGTGCTTGGGTGGAGTCTCTCTCCTCCGACTACCATTTAAATACACCATTGGCTTTTAAAAAACATTTTTTTTAAAAGCTAGGAATAACTTAAAACGGTATTTTTTTACTGTTTTTGATATATGACAGTGTCATAGGAATAGATCATGAGAGAAACTATAAAGTGTAAAAATTGATCTACTAAAGGACTACAATAAAAGAAAATGTTTGAATATTAATAAAATAATTATGTATTATATGTTACGCTTACTGTAGCTCCCTAGTCATGATTCAGGTTAATTTTATTAAATCTTATATTACTCAATGAAGTAGGTACAGATACATTACGAAAACATTGGTCACCGGCTAATTCGAAACATCCGAACGCACCATCCACGTCTATGCAATAAAGTATTTGCATATGAGGTACGGTAATTCATAAACGTGGATGACTCTGGATTTTTCCGGATAAGCCGTAGGACAATGTTTTCGTAATATATTTGTACATACTTTTTTATTAATTAGTTTTTATTTTAATATCAGAAAAAACGAAACTTTTAGATACCCCTAATATATGTACTAATAATAACGATGGCCACACTAGGATCCCCTGTGTCGCGGGTCCAGAGACACAAAGACGAACACAACGCGTGCAACAACACCCAGACCGGAATAAACAAATGATTGTCCGACCGGAAATCGAACCTGCGACCTTATTCCACAAAGGGTTACTACCAACTGGGCTAATTGGTCGTCGAACACATCCTAGTATTACTTTTTTTAATACTCAATAATTTCTTGTTTCATTTCCAGAGCCGCCGACAACGGGAGACTGGCTGAAGGACGTGGATAATCGCGTGCAGTACGGCGTGCAGTTCGGCCGCGCCCGTGGCTTCATCAAGACCGGTGACCACGTCATTGTGGTCACTGGCTGGAAGCAGGGCTCCGGCTACACCAACACCATGCGCATCATGTAAGTGTGCAACCATTAATGTTAATACTGTCGTCTACTAACTAAAAGGCGGCTAAGTGACACAAATCGTACATAGAAAGCGTATAAGATAAAAATTAAGTATTTTGTGATGGTATAGGTGCACGGTGCAGTCCCACAACCGCTGGGCGCACTCGACTGGCTACATTATTACCCCAGTCACAGAATACTACCGTAACATGTATATATTTCCCATTTTATCCTATTGTCTCAATGTACATACCTACGTGTTTCGGTAGTGAGGTAGAACCCATTCCCATCTCATCTCTCTCCATTTTTACGACCTTTTCTCTAAATGTCCAAAGATAATGCCATCCGGGGCGTACCAAAGTTTGCCATTCTGCACTGATGTTGCCATGTATCGCGGATGTCCGTGGGCGACACACTAAATAGCGGGTAGAAAATCGATTCATTGTAACATAATAAATAAAAAATGCTTATTATCAGTGTTAAAAACTTTCGATTCCCACGTTTTCGGCCAATACCTTAAAACTCTAAAGTTATCACGTAGCCGCCTTTTAATTAGCTGACGACAGAATAATTAGTCTTCCAATGAATTATCATTATCACAACATGTTTAATACAAATTAATTTACTATAGAAGTACTCAAACTTCCTATATACAACACTGCAATTTTATTTTTGAAAGTTATGAAAATCCCAGAAGTTGAGAGGTTTTATGGAAAACTTTACGCCGCACAAGCACTTGCGCCTACAGGCCACGAGGAGAACATATCTCTAATGCTGTCTTACACGGTGGCATAACACCGGAGGCGCGGAGCACGAGTGTGGTAGGCTTGTTCTTCAAGAAGAGAGACAAGACCTTATTGAAGAACTATAGATCTATTTCTCTCCTGAGCCCCGTATATAATCTGTTCTCGAGGGTAATTACGAATCATCTCACCCAGACGTTTGACTAGTTCCAGCCGCCGGAGCAGGCTGGGTTTCGAAAAGGCTACATAACCGTAGACAACATTCACATATTTCGGTAGATTATACAGAAGCCCGAAGGTTATAATCAACCTTTGTGTTTTGATTTTGTAGACTACAAAAAAGCCTTCGAATCTCGAGACCTGAGCTGTTCTGGAACCTTTACAGTGTTGCCAAGTCCATTGGCGATATATCGAGGTGCTGATATGTCTGTATAACAATGCGAGCATGACAGTCGAGAATGAATTTAAGACCAGTAGACCAGGCCGATCCAGTTGCATCGATGTAAGTGACAGGGATATGTAATTCTTCGAAATTGTTCACAAACGCGCTAGAATATGCATTTAGAATGCTGGACTGGAAAGGATGTGGAATCGAATGTGAATGGTGAGTACATCTCGCATCTTCGTTTCGCCAATGACATAGTCATCATGGTGGAATCGCTGGAAGATTTAAGCTAGATGCTAAACAACTTTGATGCAACACCACAACGCGTCGGTCTCTGAAACTAAAATGAACGCAAAACTAAAATCATGTTCAAAGCGTTCTTCCGGGACTGATAGATGTCGAAGGCGTGGCACTCGAACTTGTTGACCATTATGTCTACCTTGGGCAAACAACCCAACTAGGCAAGTCCAACTTTAGCAAGGATGTCGAAAGACGCATTCAGCTCGGCTGGGCAGCATTTGGGAAAATGCTACGCCTATACCACAATACAAGAAGACGAGTCTTCAATCAGTGCGTCCTGCCAGTTGACGTATGGTGGCAAAAGGTGGCCTCTAACGGTAGGCCTGAATCATAAGTCGGGTCATTCAGCGAGCTATGGAGATATAGCTATGTTCGGAGTTTCTTAGCGGGATAAGATCCGAAATTAAGACATTCGCCAAAGAGCTAAAGTCACCGACATATCTCGTAGAATCGGCATGTTGCAGTGGCAATGGGCAGGTCATATTTGCCGCAGGGCCGATAACCGATGGGGATAGACGAGTCCTCGAGTGGAGGCCGGGTACCGTGAGGGGCAGCGCGGTACGCCTTCCGGCCAAGTGGACCGTCGACTTAAAGAAATTCGCCGATGGTGGTTGGATGAGAAAAGCCGAGGATCGTGTGTAGTGGCGAGCCAAGGGAGAAGCCTATATCCACCAGTGAAGAGACTTAGGCTGATGGGTGTGGTATGAAAATCCAGTGGTTTTTAATTACCCATTTAATTTTAATCCCAGAATTTTTGGTATGTTCATATTAAGATAACTACCAAAAATCTCGTAATATGACACTATTCCCACCACTGATATACTAACGTTATTGTTTATTTTTTACAGCCACGTGGAGTAAGAAAAAAGCGTGTTAAAACACAAAAGAACAAAATTTTATTTTTGTTAAGTATTAAATGTTTCTATAGCCGTGGTATGAAATGTATCTGTATAAAATGTTTCTCAAAATGTTAAATTTAGGGCTAGGATAATATTTATTTATGTGATTTATCCATTGCATGTAAAGCAAAAGTAAATATTTCAAATTATTATTTCTTTTTTTATTAGTTTTCTTCCCTCTCCCTCATTCCATCTCTCTCTCTCTCTCTCCCACACTTTGTTCTTATCTGCAATGAGCGGTTGCTTTCATATGTAAAATTTCAAAATCACCAATAATATAGGTATTTAAAATGTAAACCTTTATTAGCATACATTGAAACATGAAATAATTTGCATACTCTATTTTGAAATACCCTTATTGATTTTATGTTCAACGTAATACAGGATGTGTACGAACCGTTGCCGAAGCTTTCTTCGCTCCCTAAACTGACCCGCTTTACGTGTTAGTTACTCAAATTGTCTTTTTGCAACAAGTGTTCGTGTACGATACGAGTTTATCAATGTTTGTTACTTTTAAAAAATAAGTAAAATTCGATTTTTTTTAAACACATTTACTTATAATAACAGTTCACCCTTTGCCATATGCAGACATTGTATTAGGTGCCGTATTGCAGGTACGTGTGTTAATCATACCGCGTATGTCCACGATATAATTCTACTGACTCTGACTATATGTACTCCTCGACGTCATGTAGCTGCTTGTGAAAATTATGGCCTAGATCACGGTCGAGTGCGTCCTCCAACCAGGACTGACAATTTAAGTCTCCTGTGGTGACTGCACTAGAAGAGCAGAAGACCGTGTATGATGGAGAACTTCTGGAGAGGCCCATATCCTATAGTAAAGCGACAATGACATCATTGACTTTTAGGTGTAACGCAACAATGACTGCAATTCGAATTCCCACTTTGCCCAGAATTACGGTGTAATTGTCCCAACTGTCCTTCCATTACAATTTCAGCTATAGCTCTCTTCGCGTAAATCTGTTGCATTGGATCCATTTTCTCCAGATCTCTGGCAACCGCTTTAGCCCAATATTCATGATTATCCTCTGATTCACTGTCGCTTTCTTGCTTGATTTGCCAAGAGCTGGATTGATCATGCAATTTTCTCTGCTTGTGATGTGAACTTGAAGTGCCAAGATTATAGTCAAAGTCATAACTATAAGTTTTACTGCTGTCGGATTTTACGTCCTGCAAATAAAAATAGAAAATACAATAAGGTATTATTTTTGTACATATTATTTTAAGCACACGGGCGAACGGTCCACAAGATGGTAAGTGGTCATAGCCGCCCATAGACACCTGCAACACTAATGAAATACGAATGCACCGCCGATCGCGTAGAATCCTATTTATAGCTTTCTTGTTTAGCTTAGTGAAAAAAATTCAGTAGGAAATTCACTTTCGAGTTCGAGATATAGTGTCTTGAAGACCGAATACTACGCAGTGGATTTTTATCAAGAAAGTACATATGTACCACCCTTCGGTCACGAGAAGTGAGGTGAAAAAACCCGAAGCTGGCATCACATTAAACAGCTCCTCAAAACATTATTCATTCATGCAGGCACACTGTCGCCTATAAAATGGGGAATGTATAAATGTCGCCGATAGAAGGCGACAGAGAGATATTTCCGCACATTGAGCGATTCTAAACTGACTGAGATTGAGATCGTTGACAATTCGGACAGCACATTGAGTTAAATGGGTTCAGCTAGTTTTTTATTGCACCAGTCCAGAGGTGTAAGAGATACTTGATTGCAGTGATTGTACATTGAGTGTAGTGATTAGTGGGATATGGGATGTGTACTTATGTGGCTTTATAAAGGAACATATGCATGTGTTTTACAGGTGAGTGTCATATCTCTCAAGAGTTACCAAGTTGAATACCATACTCTACACCACCAACACGATCTTCTCTTCTTATCGAATAGCAGTGGGATTTAGAACATGCCATATCTATGTATTGTAGAACCTCCCGTAGCAAGAAAACGTAACGTTGAACGCCCTCTGGCGCAGTGGACGGACGACAGAAAGTTGCTGGTGGTTGGATAAAAAGCTTTTTTATGGAAAGGTGGTAAAGCAAACGGTCTACCGATGGTAAATTGTGGTGGTATTACTGTTTGACCTTCGCCACACATGCAACGTCAGTGGTTGGTCGTCAGTGGCCAATGGGTTGGGAAGCACGGGACATAGGGAGCATAACGGGACGAGCAGTTGTCTTCAGCCAATATATTTTCTATTCTTTCTTGGAGAGATGGTTTTTTTTATAGGAAGAAGGCAGTCTAGCTTAAAGTCCACCTGGAGGTAAGTGGATACTGTCGCCCATAGACATCCGCGATACATGCCAACATTACTCCAAAATGTCGAAACTTTGGCACGCCCCCGGATGCGCTGCCTATCTTTGTTGATGAAAGGTAGTAGTATTCAAGGTTCAAGGTAGTAGTATTCTGTGAGGTAGTATTATAGGTACAAATACATTTTTTTCGAATGTCTAGAGGGGGGCAATTAACCTCCCCTGCAGCCCCCCCCGGCCCCCTGGCGACGCCCCTGTTACGTAGATAAGGGAATAGAGTAGTGGGAAATGCAGTACATTTCAAGGTAGTCTTCTGTGACAGAGGGGTAATGAGGACAGTAGAGTGCGTCCAGCGGTTTTTGTATTGTAATGTGTACCCTCCCCATTAATGAAGAGTATAATGGAATAAGTAGTGTCTTTTATCCCATTTTAGTGTCTATTCAACGGGCCGGGAAACGGGCTCCAAGGGCAGGGCGCATACTGCAGCGAACTGGGAAAGTCCTCGCATACTGGGGATGGCCCCAGCTTTATTGAATTAGGAACGAGCCATAGCTACTCGTATAAATAAAAACTGAAACTTACGAAATCCTTGACTTCTACTTCTTCGACTTCCTCTAAGTACTCTTCTGTTATTCGTGAATCGAGTTGCAACGGATTCGCAATGGATTCATTTAAAAATTGCTCATTTAAGAAGGTCATCTCGTCATAATACCACAGTTTACTTTTAAATACTTCATCGGTCCCAGATTTCAGAAACCCGATATGTTTCTTTAATTGCTTACGATAGTTTGTTCTTAAAATATTCAATTTGCTTTTGAGATCTCTACTTAATGCGTCGGGGTACCTTTCTCGATATTTGGCTAATAGTATATTATAAGCTTTTTCTTTTTTGTACCGGTTGTGATAGTCCTCATCAGTCTTGTCCCACAGGCAACGCAGGTCGCGGTATAAACGAATGCATTTAACCAAGAACTTTCTTTCTTCATTTTGTGACATTGTTCTGAAAGTATCACATGGACGGTTAAAAGGTGCTACAAAAAATGCTACTTTCCGCTACACGAGTTTATATATTACTAGGTTTTGCCCGCGACATCGTTCGCATGAATTTCCCCTTTAGGGGCCATCCATAAATTACGTCACACGAATTTCATGATTTTTGGAGTCCCCCCCCCCCGTCCTTGTCACCGGTGGTCACATTTGTGTGGACCCCCCCCCCCCGCCCTCCCCGGTGTGACGTCACATATTTTGCAAATTAAATTTAGAAATTATTAAATTAAAACAACTTTATAATAATATTGATAGAGTTGGTAATATTTTAAAGTTTTTCGTTAGAGTTGAAATTTAGTTTTAATACTGTAGATTTATACATGTGACGTCACAAAGCTTATAACTCGTCCCCCCCCCCCTCCCCTTGTCACACGATGTCACACTTTGTTTACCCCCTTCCACCCCCTTGACGTGTGACGTAATTTATGGATGACCCCTTATACCGAGAGATGTAACTAGTTTTTTACGGTTTTATTATATGTGTAAAACTTATTTATCATAAGTTTTCAGGTGCCTACCTACTACAAGTGGTGAATGATGATCCCGAAGTGGCGAGTTATAACAAAAAAAAGTCGATAGCTCGAACAAAACCTTCTCCATGAAAAGATACATATATGTGCCAACTTTCATGGTGATCGGTCAGACGGTGTCGAAGTCGAATTAATCTCCAATATACCAACATCCACTTTTATATATATATAGATAAACAGATGTGAAAGTCGTTTAATACAAATTGGTTTAATACATGCATCTTGGATTGAATGTAGACATGACTGTATTTTAAAAGTACAATACTAATAGTTTGTTTTGCTAGAAAAAAAAATAATTAATACATATAATTATACATAATTCGATATTGTGGAATCATATAAGACAGATATTCATTCATTCTGATGTTCCCATAAGAAAAACTTTTCATTATATCTGAAATGTCAATTTGACAACCTTTCTTTGTTTACGTAAATATCATGAATTAAAAAAAAAGTTCCAATTTTTCTTGCTACATGCGACTTCGTCTACAAAAATAACTTATACCTCTATATATAGGTATTGGGCAAGGGCGTAGTCAGGATTTTATCCAGGGAATGGCAAAACAAACAATTTTCCTATAACTTTAATACTACAGATTGTGTTACTTATGCAGCCGTTACTTATTCTTCTCTATGCCAGGAAGCAAGCGTCCCACCTTGGCTACGCCTGTGGTATTACGTAGGTAAAGACCAATAGTCGTCTATTGGACTTTCTAGGTTTTTCTTTCAAGTTTTCTAAGCACGCTCTTAGATCATATCTCTTACTGTCATACTGTAGTTAGTTAAGTTATAGTTGAGTGCAAGGAACAATAATTATTGATAAAATTACGATCAACTCCGTAGTCTCTGAGATTACACGGTCATTTTTACTTTTTACATCTATGTTATTTATTCAGGAAAACATTTATATTTTATACTAGCGATGCCTGTGACTTCGTTCACGTGAACTGTATGGTGATTACCGTGGGAACTATCTAATGGATCTAGATAAAAACCACCTACCCATAAATGTTAACCCAGCACATAAGCTATAATTAAGCCAATGTACATTAAAATTCGACCAGTGGTTTTTTTGTGTGAAGCGCGTTCAGACAGGTACAAAATTCTAATATTTGTTGTGTTACAATTAGACTCTGTATCACTCACTCTTACTTTATTTACAACAACTTTTCCAGAAATATTAAATCTAGGTACGGACACGGCTTTGTTACGATTTTATTAGATGTATAGATTAATTTATTGATTTAGATGTTATTTGTTTTATTTAAATCAATTTCGGTTCAATAAAAATAATTGTATCAATCATTATCATCATGAAAGCAGATATGAGATGTAATGTACACTCAGCAACAGAGTAATGTAGGTATCTTACTGCGCTCGTATTAAAATGTGCGTTGTGATTGAAGGCCATACCTGGGAATTGATAAGTGAATGTAGTCAGGATTTAGTAAAAGTATATAAAATATAAAAGCAATCCTTAAAATTTGTAAAATGAAATCAATAGAAATTATAACGATTGGAAGGTGGGGTCAATCGTAACGGAGGTTTACCGACATCTCAGCGAGTACATTAAATAAAAGTCAAGCACCGGTACGGAAGGAAACACAACTGTAACACAAAAAAATAAAGGTAATTTACAACTTTTTTGAGGTTATGTTGAGGTCATTGCCAATTAGAGACATTGTACATTGTAAAAACTATTACCTACTCTACACTAAAATTTGTAAAAGTTCTCTTAATCTTTGCAAAAACAAAAAACTTACGAAATAAATATAGTTTTCAAGTAATGACCATAATAAGTTACATTTTTAAGTCTCTGATTTACCAAAAAGTATAAAGTGCCTATAGCCGAGTAACTACATGGAATATTTTATGTACAACAACTACCTACAGCTTTTACTAAAAAAAACACTAAAATTCTATAAGGTAATTTTGTTTATCGATTTACAATTTAACTAGATATTAGTTATAATCAAAATAAACTTTTGCGAATGTAAAACTTGTAACAATTTTATATTAAAGCGTACTCGTATAGGTATATACGCTTGCCTATCTACGCTTGCCTTTACAGGTCCCACAGCGGTGATACGGAGACGACTCGTTTTTTTGAGCGTCTACAAGAGACGACTGACAGCGTGCTCGAACAGTTCCCTTGCGCGGAAGTGGTGGTCCTCGGTGATTTCAACGCTCACCACGAAGAGTGGTTGGGATCCCGAATAACCGACCGCGCAGGGAGAGCAGCCTACAACTTTGCCCTGGCCTATGGTTTCTCGCAGTTGGTGTCCTCACCCTGATATCGGATACCTGATATCGAGAGCCATACTCCCTCCTTATTGGACCTCCTGCTGACTACGCGGCCGAATGACTACAATGTTGTTGTTGATGCCCTGTTAGGATCATCCGACCATTGTATCATTCGAACTGCTGTGCCAGCTAAGCAATCCGTGCGGACCCATTCACAGGGAACGCGCAAAGTCTGGCACTACAAGTCAGCAGATTGGGATGGGTTGCGCTAATTTTACGCCTCTTATCCCTGGGCTTTGTTTCTCGTCGGGAGATCCGGATACCTGTGCAGACTCCGTCACCGACGTGGTGTTGCAGGGCATGGAATGTTATATTCCTTGCACCGTGATACCGGTAGGCGGACGGAGCCAACCATGGTTTAATCAGTCCTGCAGAGAGGCCCGTCGTAATAAACGGGCCGCATATAGGGCCTGGGCCAGAGCGCAGGTGTCCGAAGATCCGAATACCTCCGACTTGAAGAAGAAATTTAACGCTGCCTCGAGGTGCAGTAAGAAGATCATTGTCAGAGCAAAGAATGAGCACATCCGCAGAATTGGCGACCGACTAGCTAGCTATCCTTCTGGAAGCCGGGCTTTCTGGTCGCTCGCTAAGGCTGCTGAAGGTAACTTCTGTCAGTCGTCACTCCCTCCACTGCGGAAACTCGATGAGTCACTGGCCCATGGGGCGAAGGAGAAAGCCGATCTCTTGGGCTGTCTCTTTGCCTCAAACTCGACACTGGACGATAGAGGTGCCTCACCACCGTCTATCTTAAGGTGCACAAGCTCCATGCCGGAAATCTGTTTCACACAGCGTGAAGTCCGGCGAGCTCTAGCATCTCTTGATATCCGAAAGTCGAGTGGGCCAGATGGTATTCCTGCAGTGGTGCTTAAATTTTGCGCTCCCGAGTTGTCCCCGGTGCTTACGCGACTCTTTAGGCTCTCATACTCTACAAAAAGCTTCCCGTCAACATGGAAGGTAGCTCATGTTCACCCTTTGCCTAAAAAGGGTGACCGCACAGACCCGGCCAACTACAGGCCAATAGCGATCACCTCCCTCCTCTCAAAGGTGATGGAGCGTGTCATAAACACACAGCTCCTTGGGTACCTAGAGGATCACCAGCTCATTAGCGACCGTCAATATGGATTTCGCCATAATCGCTCCGCTGGTGATCTTTTAGCGTATTTAACACACCGCTGGGATGACGCCATTGAGAGTAGAGGCGAGGCTCTGGCTGTAGGCCTAGACATTGCGAAAGCTTTTGACCGGGTATGGCACAAATCGCTGCTTTCCAAGTTACCATCTTTCGGCATACCCGAGGGATTATGCGAATGGGTTGCCAGTTTCCTGACTTCCAGAGTCGTTATCGATGGTAGCTGCTCCGACACCATGTCTATTAACGCTGGCGTCCCGCAAGGCTCCGTGCTGTCCCCAACTCTGTTCCTTCTGCATATCAACGACCTGTTGCAAATTGGTGACATACGTTGCTATGCAGATGACAGTACTGGAGACGCCTTGTACAGGGGCCGCGCCAACATCCCTCGGGTCGAAGTGGAAGAGAGTCGCGCCAGGCTTGTGTCTGAAATCGAAGACTCTTTAGATCTAGTCTCGATTTGGGGTTCTCTGAACCTAGTGGATTTCAACCCCAGTAAAACGCAAGTCTGTGCATTCACCGCTAAAAAAAACCCTTTTGTTGTAGCACCTCGCTTTCAGAGCATACCTCTTAAGATCTTAGAGAGTATCGGGATCCTAGGTATCGACATCTCCAGCAAAGTCGAATTTAGGGGTCATCTGGAAAATAAGGCCAAAATGGCCTCCAAAAAGCTCGGTGTGCTGAACAGAGCGAAGCGGTACTTCAAACCTGGGCAACTCCTTATGCTTTACAAAGCTCAGGTGAGGCCCCATATGGAGTACTGCTCTCATCTCTGGGCCGGCGCACCGAAATACCAATTGGACCGATTTGACTCCATCCAACGACGTGCTGTTCGTATTGTCGACGATCCCACTCTCACGGGCGGTTTAGAATCCCTCAGCATTCGGAGAGACGTTGCGTCTCTCTGTGTGTTCTACCGCCTGTACAATGGGGAATGCTCTGAAGAATTGTTTAATATAATTCCCACCTCGGGTTTCTACAACCGCACCTCCCGTCACAGAAGTGCGGTCCATCCGCATTTCCTCGGTACGGAGGTGTCGCACACTGTTCGGTCCAAAAATTATTTTATACCGCGAACCCGTAGGTTGTGGAACGAACTGCCTCAAGAGGTCTTTCCATTGAGCTACGATATGGGGTTCTTCAAGAGAGCTGTGAATAGGATTTTGCAAGGTCGGCGGCGCACCCACATACCCCCTGGTGTTGCAGGTGCCCATGGGCGGCGGTAACACTTACCACCACGTGGGACCGCTTGCTCGTCCGCCCACTAATCTATAAAAAAAAAAAAAATATGAGTTTTGTGACAATAGTGTAATGTCTCATTTTGTACCTACTGATATTAACTTTGACGCAAAGTAGTATTTAATAATCCTCAATCAGAAAAGTAGATTGAAAAAATAAATAAGTCAACTCTTCCCATGTTTCCCATAATGTATGAAGAGGGAGAGTGCATGCTGCAATCCCATAGCCGTTGGGCGCATTCGAAAGTCATCCCTCTTTTAAAGAAGACTACTAGAAAATGTTCCGCATTTCCTATTCTATCCTATTCCCTATTGTACGTACGGGAATGGGTCTTATCTGGAATAAGACTAACTTCTTATTCCATTAAATTGTTCGATTATCCCCATCCCTCCCAAGGAGAATTGCGTGGGAACCTAATTCTCCTTGGGAGGATTCCTATTCCTCATTTTCTCATTTTTTTTCCAAATCCGTTCCTAAATCTCCAAAGGTAGGTAACGTATGCGAAGGCGTGTCAACATTTGTCATTTTGAACTGATGTTGGCATGTATCGCGGATATCCTATGAGCGACAATATCTACTTACCACTATTTATAATTAGTATCCTTTTGGGTATTTTTGGCTTAATTCGCACTAATTTTATTATAGCGCCTTACTTTACCCACTTATAATGTTACGTTAGTGCTAAAAGCGTTGGTACATTTCTCTATATCAAAAATAAAACTTGCTCTTTTATCGGCTTGTGCAAGTGGAGCAACTGCTATTTATACTTTAGACTTGTCATCATGATTATGATGAAAAATAAATATAATAATATAAATTTTATTGTTACTGAACAAGGAAAACAAGAATACGATAAAGTATATGCTCGCATCTCATAAAACGGGTTGATCCCATAAAAGTACCTACCAATATTTGAATAATTTGATCCCATAAAAGTACCAACATTTGAATAATTTATGGGCACAAAAGACAAATTTGTGCAAAATTGTCACAAAAGTTGTAGGATAACTCGTTTAATAGTGGCTCCATAAATAAAATTACCTTACGGAATTTGTTGTAGGAACATAAAATATTCCATCCAGTTACTCGGCTTTAAGGCATTTTTACTAAATTTTAGTGAATTTAATTACTAAGTTTTAGTATTTAATAGTTTCTTCTGTAATTTGCAATGACCTCAACATAACCTCAAAAAAGTTGTAAAATACCTTTATAATTTTTTTTGTGTTATTGGTGTTTCCTGCATCCTAGATAAAAAGTTTTGACCATTTTTTTTTAATAAAAATCAGTACTACTTAACTGTTCCAGATTTCTATTTAAAATGGTTGATGAGATCTTGGTAAACCTCCATTACGATTGAGGTAAACCAAATCGTTATAATTTCTTTACAATACGTCCCACTTAAGTTTGCCGATGCGCGGAATGCGCCTGCTTCTACCAATCACTCACCGACCCGCCGTGTCGCCCTGACGTGTCGACTCTTAGTACCGCCTTCGACGTCATTATGAGTGCGTGTATTTTTAATGTCTGCCTGTTTTTGATTGGTTATTATATTTTTCAGTTCTGTTGTGGTTTAGTTGAGTGACGTCACAACGTCAGCGGCAAACCCGAATAAAACAAATTGTAATTTCCTTTTACATATTTTCAAGCTTGCTTTTTCAAATTTTTTATAACTTACTGATATCATTCGTCTATCGATCCCCAGGTATGGCGGCCCTCAATCGTAATAAGGACTAGAATCGAATGGTTTTGGGTACATTTATGTGTTGTTAACTGTACCTACTATATGGCATATTACATACCATCGATATATGACAGAGAATACACTCGCGATATAAATAATTGTATTATTATCAATTTCACATCAGTTCTATTTATGATTGTTAGAACATGTGTGACTAAACATTTTATGCGTGAACATAACAGTAAGAAACAGAAGTGAGGAATATTATTATTTTTTTGATTCCTCGTTGATCATTATCTGGTAAATTGAACGTGTGTAATAATAAATAAATTGTCAAATAAATCATACTATAAATACTTCGTATGTAGATAGCTAACAACCACGTATTTTGGGTTCTTAATTAATACGTATAAGTTAAAATTAGAGGTACAAACAAGTTAAGATAAACTAATACTTACACGTACAAGTTAAGTATTTAAGTATAACATAGAAATAAACTCATAGCCGTTCTCAATTGTATTGTTCAAAATACCTTATACAATCATAGATGTATAACCTAATTACCTGTTTTATTGCTATTATTTTTTAATTAAATATTGACCTATATTTTAAACCATACCTCACCGCTCAATTTTTTTCCACTAATCCAAAGCACAAATTGTTCAGTCTAACAATATATATTTAAATCTACACTGTCAATAATTATTGTACAATTTCTCAATCCCAACAGAACTGTAAAAGTCGCAAGCGTGACACTTTTTTTTTTAATGAACCAGTTTTGACCTGGACGCTAGGCCTTTTAACCAATGTATGACACGGACGTATACCCAGCATAATGCTTCACTCCAGTACAAATGTCAACAACAAACTGTCAAGTTATTTTCCTGTATTTACAATAGATGGCACTACGTGTCTCAAAATAGTTGAGAATTTAAGGCCCGATACTTACCACCGACAGTGGTGTTATGCATCAACTAAGACGTATATTTTAATAATGAACTTTATCTACAACGTACATGCTTGAACATAATTATTATGAATTTAAGAGAAGGTAAAATTTAGGTCTTTGATTTTGTTAAATTTAGACTGTCGCTTGTAAGTTATCCTCATTAAAATTAGTAAATAAATCTGTTAAATAAGCATTTCATCTGTTTTCCAGTTAATTAAATTTTCTTTTAAAATTGGATCGTTATCATCCAAAATTGCTCTAGATTGCTCTAAAAAATTGAAAAAAAATCTTATCAAACAATAAGCCTTTCGAGAGCCAGCGTACTTCTATGTGAAGGAGTAATCGATGAAACTCCTCGTCGTTTCCTTCACACAACTACGCAAACAACCTAGAATTCGACGCGTTACTACGAATCTTGTTTACTGCCGTTATGACTAATTGGAGAAGTAATGCAATCTGCAACTCAGATTTCTTGTTGTCGGTGAATGAGTCAGTGAATTGCAATCAACCCGGGTACATTTTGATTCAAATAGCTAAAACCGTGATAATCTATCAGAATATTGATTATCCTATAGTGTCTGTTGTCCAAAATTGTCGCAAAAAGCAATTCTTCGTGAATTTCTTGGTCCATAACAAAACGAACATATGCAATTAATATTGCTTCATTACCAGGTAAAGTACGCTCGTCCAGTTGAAGGGAGGAATGGTTCTTTTGCAGATAATTTCGCAAGAAGCTTTCCACATCTTATGATCATTTCATGAACTGTGTTGTCGCTCATAGGAATTCTTTTGAGTTTATCATATCCAGGCTTGTGTATAACAGTATTTAAAATCTCTCCAACTGCTGGTAAAATCAGTTGTTCCCCGATAGTATTAGGCTTTCCTGATTTTACTATGAGTAAAGAAATATTGTAAGTAGGGTTGCTTACAAAGTATATTTAAGTATACTGTAAAGTATATTTTTTGTTAAAGGTAGGAAAAAAAGTACATTGTATCAAAATAAAGTATTGTTTATTTTACTTTAATATTTTGTTTATTACTTTTAGAAATATTCAACAAATAATTGTCACTGCTAAACAGATTCACAGCATCTTTTCTACTAGTCAGTTCAGGTGAAGACAACAGTTTAATTTTTGCCCATTTCATATCCAAAGAAGAGATTTTGTTGTTTTTGTTAGTCCGTTTTTAAGATTATCAATAATATTATACACATCTAAAATTGTTATGCAATTGCCTTCTAGGCATTTTACATTTTACAGTGG
Organism: Sesia apiformis; assembly: GCA_914767545.1. NCBI lineage: Eukaryota > Metazoa > Arthropoda > Insecta > Lepidoptera > Sesiidae > Sesia > Sesia apiformis. The sequence continues at coordinate 17,237,358 of OU611953.1, forward strand.
AGCATCAATAAGTTTTGCAAAATCATTGGACAGTTTTCTCCTAAGCTATGGTAAAAGAAAGAGCCATCTCGTTCCCATATGGTGTTTGACTTCATGAAAGTATCCATCGATTCGATATTTTTTTCAATTCTTCTTTTCTTACAGTAGAGTGGGAAATAATAATGAGCATAAATTTGCAATATTACAGTTACTATGTCATACGATAAAAAAACTCATGGCAAGTCTCATGCAGTTATGCACTGTGTGCATGACAATTTCCCTTAATCAAATCTGGTACCAAATCTCCCATATTTGTAAACAAAGAATGGTTGACTCCAAAATTAGCGTTTGTGTTGTCAACACATTATGAAAAGATAATTTATATTGTTCCATTGGCTTTTGAATTGCTTGAAACGTGCCATCAGCAGACTCCTTACTATTTTCATATGATGCCATTTTTAGCCGTAAAATGTTGTACCACTAATGGAAATAGTTTTTTTTTGTTAGAAGCATCAGTTTGTTAGCAGTAAAATACACTGTCTGTATTTAGATGATCTATTACATTTTGTATAGCATATGGCCCCAACACCTCTGTAACTAGAGCTTCCATTTTGGTTCTAGCCAGACGCATACCTGAAATTGTACTTGAATTAACATAAATAAGGACAAATCATGTTTACAGTGTGATATGTTAAGGCTAGCTCAGCTGCAGTGACATTTTATTTATCACTGCAAGATGAACTTTTATAGGAACTCTGGAGCACATTTTTTTTAGTTGTCCCCGCCTAGCAACTCCTCTTTACAATATACTTCCCCCTTCTTTTCCTCGTCCTGTAAATTTTAATTACATACTAACCCTTGTCTTTTCCTCTCACATTAATATTCTTCACAAATTCATTAGAGTTAATAACATCGTTCTTTAATTATTTTTTAACTATTACATCATATTCATCATCAGTATTTTATGTTAAGTGTATTGTTATCAGTGCCGGCCCGAGGCAAGTTTTAGGATAGAGCGAGATCCATTTATGGCGCCCCCTTGCTTGCTCCTAATACATACCAGTTATGCGTGCAAACATGGAACTTGGAAGATCTCGACAACATCTTCCTCGTCTCTCCCTCGATAAGCCAAAGTGAGGGAGAGACGGTATAACCCCCGACGAAAGCACAGTCGGTCGGGGTCCAGGACACTAGAGAGAGAAACCGACGAAAGATTCTCGCGGTATTCCACATTCCGCCTTCTACATCTTCGCCGGAAGCGAGCCGTCGCGGAAAACCATCCGCCTCAGGTTGGTCTCGAGGTTGGTTGAGATTAATCCGTTTACGGATAAAATGAATGGGATGATTTCAGTGGACGCCATATGCCACATATTTTTGACCTCGTGCGCCAGGTCAAGATATTTTTTTCTCTTCTCGGTTTCGGCTTTCACGAGGGCTCCGTCATGCGGGATAGTGGTGTCCACTAAATATACCCGAGACTGCGCCCGGTCCATCAACACAATATCCATCAACCCCATATCCCCCGCCATAGCATCCCCAACCCAACTTGATTGAGGCCGCCGGTCATGGAATACAAGGTATACTGCCCCACACCGACAAACACGCTCCGTGTCGATACCTAGTCAATGGTCATTCACTTACTAGCTACACGCTCGCAATCAAAAAATCGAAATCGAAATCAAATCAAATAATCAAATAAAAATCAAATATCGAAAGGCAATAAAAAATTTTTTTTTCTTTACCACTGAGGCGCCCCCTAGCTCTTAGCGCCTGGAGCGGCCGCTCCATTCGCCCTATGGTAGGGGGCCGGCCCTGATTATTATCAACCAAAAACACTTTTTTCCTGTCTTCATATCATACTTTTATAAAACTAATATCTAATTTAATCTTATATACTTATATACTTATCTTAAATTTGGGTATTCTTTGTTTTAGTGAGCTCAACTGGAACCAGCATAATCTCTGCGTGTTTTTATCTTTCTATCAATGTTTTTTTACTGCTTCATTCAATCTTGACATTGGCAGAATCATCGAAGTCTCGATGGGGCCATATTAAGAAATTGGATTGGATTGGAACTTTTATACAACGTTTATTTTTTCAGTGTAATATTGTCACTATTTGATCCGGTTCACGATTAAGATTACGTTTTGTAGATGTACAGGGAGTACTCCGTTTATTAAAGTTGCCTTTATCCATAATCCGTTATACATAAGACTATGATCAACTTTTTTGGTCTTTTAATGATTTACGTAAAATGAATCCTAGACAAATCAAACTACATATGTGAAAATAAAATATTTTCGCATACTTTATTGTTCTCATAAAGTATAGAGTATAATTACCCGAAATAACGTACAATACTTTATAATAAAATACGGATGGCAACCCTAATTGTAAGACGCCCGCAAACCATCGCCGTTTCTCTTGACTGAACGACAAGAGAAACGAACATACTGTTTAGCGTGATTCTCTTCTGAAGCTTTCTTTCAGTGTCTTAAATTATGACAAATCTCTACTTGCTTTATCAGGGTGCAACCTTCTGAGGCGATCCTCCAGCTTGGACGGTTTCATAGCGTCGTTGCTTAAAACTTTGTTGCAAAAAACGTACATAGTCAGCTGTTTGTCCGACAGTGATGGAATGAAGCCGAACTTTAAATAATCAACGCTATACTGCCTACATTTCTTTTTAGCCTCGCCTATGTTGAGTAGAATATATCTGTCGACAAAAAACAAGCTATTTAAATCTTATAAGACGAGCAATTCCAAATTAATTCATTGGAGTAAGACCTTATTTATTTATTTAAATATTTAGGGAGGTACTTATATCAAATTATTTGTAATGAGAACTGAAAAATTATTCAAAGAATAAGTTATTTAACTTTTAAGAAATCCGCAGGGAACTAAACGAGATGTTTTTGACTCACTTTGACTTGTTGGATTTCACTAAATAAAGTTAAGATTATTTTCAAATCGGTTTTCGTTTCAAAATTCAGAAAAGAAATAATCAAGATTTGTCTCTAACACTCGTATTTATCAAACAAGTCCGTGAAAAGCTTTGGTCTGAACAAGTCTGAACTAATGTTATTTACTGCGCGTATGCGCTTGCTCGATGCAATGCGATGCTGATATGAAAACTTGTAAAAACTTTCAGTTGAACAAAGCATAAATCACAAAGCAGATACTTAAATAATTTTGTAAATTAACAATTATGGAATTTCCAAGTTATATTTTTAAGCATTCTTTTTATCGTAGCACTATGTACATATTCTGACAACACCTCGCCTGATGTTAAGCGGTACAAGTGCTATCCATGAGTAAGAGCGACTAATTTCGTTACCATGGGTATTACTCGCCCTCAATAATCCAGCTTTTAGGTTACTGAAGATTCATAGGCCTAACTAAAGTTTACAAATTAACGTGTCATGGTCCGAACCCCGGCTCTCATTTTACGGGACCTAGAACTAGAAACTAGGTACCTTGTAAATTTAGCTACCTATAATAAGTAAGAAGTACATTATACAATCACGCAATCTGTTTTCTCATCTGTCATTTACGGAACGCGTGAATTTATGATGACTATGGGTGGATCTCTATTTACATCTCGTGGACCCCCAAATTTCTTTGTCGCTGACATAGACCCCGATAAGTCGACATAGAAGTCGACCCCTGGAGGTCGATATCGACCACTTGTCATCGCCATAAACCAACTTTTAAACCTTTATAGTGCCGCGAGTCCTTAAAAAGACTAAAAAATGAAGCAAATAACCTCATGACCCCCTTAGTAGTATGTTTTTTTTATCATAATTTGATCAAAAATTATGATAAAATTAAATTTTTCTTACATATTTGCTAATTTTCCTTGACCAAATGCGACTCCCTCTATATCTAAGTGATCGCGAGATCGGCTCGTCGGCTTATATCTTTCGTAAAAAATGTATATTTTTGTGATTTATAAAAGTTACTTTTTTTACGTCTAACTACTTTTTGCAGAGTAGAAGTGAAAAGGGCCACAATAGAGTGCATTGACCTTTTGTCGTTTTCGTTTGTATTTGTTTTGGAACATTGACGTTTGTAAATTTAGACAGGTACTAGGGACAGGTCATTGAGGCCACGAAAACATCGCGTGGCACTTGACAAAGAAACGCGAGTACTGTTTTTATTTCATGATCATTTCCCATACAGTTTCAGTGCATACCGGCCCGACCCCTACGCGAGCGTTGTCCTGCTTGCTAACGAGGGCTCGACGCCGCGCGGCCGGCGTCACCACGCGCCGCGCTCCTCGCCCCTGGCCGGCGCCGACATCCGCAGCAATAACATGTCCCGCCACCCCAAGTCTCGGTGGACTGCTCAGTAGTCAGTAGAGTCGCGGCTGTCCGACACGCCGCTGCCTGTCACTAAAAATAAACGCGAACCGTTCAGTACCGCCGTAACTACCGCGCGCGTCGCTCGCTGCGCCCGGGAAACGCAACCATGGCGGAGACAATCGAGGAAACGTACGAGAGCGCGATCACCCGCAAGGTGGTCCGCACCAACCTCAAGATAGAGGAGGTGAGGATCGACAGTTTTATGTAATGCCGCCCGCGCGCCACAAATATAGCCGCCGGCGCACGCGGCGACGCCAGCGCCCGACGCACCTGCTCACATAACACGTTTGACAGTGAACAAGAACGTAAACACGAGCGTCCTGAACTCCCGCGTTATCTCGCGCGCCCCACCGGCTTTGACACGCGGAAAACGTGCCGAAAACGCTCCACTTACCGACCCGCAAACGTCGCCCGTCACTCACAAACCTGAAATTAGTTCTGCCGCATTGCTCTTATTCTCGTTTGTCCCACCGCCGGCGGTGATAGACGACCGGCTTTCCGGATGTCCAAATGTATTCCAGGAATATGACATTTAGCAGGCCGGTCAGCTCGTAAAGTTCGATCTCGAGTGGTTAATAGATTATGGTAATCGTACTACGGCATGCGAACGCCCAGCCGCTGTACGTCAGTGTGGAGGAAGTGCGCGAGCAAAACGCCACTTATAATTTGTGGCGATGTAAATAGAACAGTCGGTTGAATGAAATTTTCCGTACCCACCTTGAAACGTGTGCATCGACCTGTCTCGTGATATGGACATTGTCCGCGTGTGACCTTGCAAGACAAACAAACACACAACACTACACTGATACACAATGAAAGCCCACATCAGTCACAGCACATTAGGTACATGCATACTCTTCTTATAAACATAAGGCATTTGATGAGACTGACTTTCCATCGAAAGAGATGAGTTTCATAAAACAACAAAACGTTTTATAATCTCAGTATACGTTGAACTTTAGTAGATGGCTAGAATTTGGTTATACTATAAGAAACTGTATGACTCTTGAGAGATGAGGCTCCTAGCCAATTATTTATTTAAAATGTGGAGACTTGCGGAAGCTTTGAAGTATTTTATCGTGCCTTTTATCTTAGCATTCTATCTGTGAATCAACAATGAATGTCAGTCTCGTTCGGTGCCCGTTTCCAAAGCGCAAAACCCAATGGAAAAACGCGCCGTGGCATATTTTCGTCTTGGCTCCCATCCTAGTTTATCTGCTATTACGATGTTTATTCACAATACGAATGTGAACATTAATGTGTGCGTCTGAGCTACTTGTGTTCAATTCTTACAGTTGTTTTTGGTGCAAAACCATTGGATAAACATAGCATATGCAGCTATCTGCTTTAAGATCCATGGACCAATGAGAACTGCCCAGAATTTCCCATCTCGTGACTAAAAACGCTTGGCGCTTGAAACTTTTACCGTCTTACGAGTATATTTCATAATTATGAACTTTAAAGCATTACTATTCAATGAACATGAAAAATACGTGCTATAATAGATATGACGATGACAGATACGACATTTCCAAAAGTTTTTGAAGCAAACTTTTTGCGACCGTGACACACAACTTTTCGGTACATTACAATAAACTTTTCTGTAAAGAGAAAATTTCTAATTTGCGTATAGTCTTTTCACCATAAAGGAATTAATATTGTCTTTGCAACACAATTGGATAAATACATAACACAAGAAAGTGATGAATTGATATTTTAAGATGGTTTGTATGATGGCGGTCCTTGGGAGAGGCCTGGTGATTCTCCAGAACTATGCATAAATCCATGACTAGATCGACTTGAAAATAGCTTTTAACGACGAGAAATATACCTAATTACTATTTCAAACGAATTTATTAATTAATATCTTTTAATGGGGCCTATTAATTCTAAAAATATTTGATATCCAGATTTAAAAAAATACTGACATAAGTACTGAAACTGATAATGATGACTATTTTATTAATTAGTATCAAAAAACATCATCATTACCTTACCATAACTTTCTCTTGTCAATATCATGTCAGTATATCAACGGAGCTTCACGTACTTAGTTTAGGCCAACACTACTGATTTATTTTTAAAATACAACAATTTGAATATATTCATTACTAAGCTTGAGATAATCAAAAGTCAGTGTTTTATGGACCACTTTGAAGAATCACTCGCCTATATCCAACAACAAAAAGATACAGGGAGATCGTTACTCGATGTTTCCTCATAACGGAAAGTATTCACTATGAATACTCGAATACAAATATTACAGTAACGTGTAAAAACTAACAAACTGATAATTCAACGTCAAAGAAAAGGAAAGTTGTCAATTCAATTTTAATGTTTGTTTGTCTTTGCGCATACACGTCTCAACTAAAAATATTTTCAAGAAACTTTTGGCATGCAATTGGCTTCTTACCAGAATCATTGATCAGCAAAATATATTATAGTTTCTGTATCTCAGCATCATATAAGTATTCTATTTTGGTTCGTATCATTCTAGACTTTCTACCACTGGTTGTATACCTCTGCCTCCTAAAGAACAAGCACAGACAACAGGTTATGACTATCAAGCTTTATGACCTTTAACCATCACTTGTTTTCTTTTGTATTAGCGGCCCTATAGGATTCAGTCTCGCTTGACAGGTGGACTAATTTATATCAGTTTATAACGTCTCAATACACAGCATACAGGCCTTTTCTCGCTGAGAAGGCCTGTGCCTTTGCAAGGTTGCAAACATAAGTCGTTGATTGGTCGGTACCAAATATACTTCAGTTTTATTAATGTTTTCGAAGAAATGCACCAACTGTGAAGATCACGTCTTTAAAGTAACGGATTGAAATTAATTTTGGCAGAAATACGAGTAGTTTGGCTGTGTTAAGAACGTAATAGATTCAGTGCAGTAGTTCCAAAGTTACCATGATGTAATTTTTTAAAAACCATACCATATCATAGCATGTCTCTCCGTTGCTGGATAGACCTCTCCTGAGAGCCATCACCACACACGGTCCTCTGGTCTATTCATCTAGCCAGTACGTGCGACTGTCTTCATATCGTCAATAAACTTTTAAAAAATTTCATAGTAATTCCACACTAATTATACAAAGGATATGTTATTAGATAGAACTCATAAATCTTTACAAAATATATGTTGTTGAATAGAGCTTGTAATGCTCTACAATTATACAAAGGATATGTTGTTGGATAGAGCTCGTAAAGGTCTACTATTATACAGAGGATATGTTGTTGGATAGAGCTCGTAAAGGTCTAAAATTATACAAAGGATATGTTGTTGGACAGAGCTCGTAACGCTCTACAATTTTTGTTTATACATTTTTTTTCTAAATCGTAAACATACTAGCGGAAACCTTGGGCATGGACTTCGTCATAACACTCTTTTCACTGTAAACGTAACCAGTCCTTTTTTATCGTCAATCGCTGGACTTGGATCTCCTCAAGCACATTGTCGCGTGCACGAAGGATGTATGAGGGATTAAAACACGACGAGTTGTCAAGCGAGTTGGCGTGGTCACTTGAGGGCCTGTGCTCCTTGCTTTGTTATCCTTTAGTCGCCTTTTACAACATCCACGGGAAGAGATCTCAAGCCGACCGACACCACATTTTTCAGCACCGCGCTATTAAATGAAAAGTTCCCATTCATATGACTTCATTCAATTTTTCCAGAAAGTTCTGTCGATCTATCTGTATACTATTACTTTACATTCGTTACCTTAGCGTGAATATATAAATATAACAGCCTTGTTATATTACACACCATTTGTTTTGGTTTCACCGTTTCATTCATGATTCCAACTAACTTTGAACAACCTACATAAATTTACAGAATAATATGAGGTTCTCTAGACTCTAGACGACCAATTTTACGGATTGTGCAATATTTTTAATCGTTTAGGGGTGAAACTTGTTTGGGTGCAAGGCGCGATTCAATAAACTAGTGCAATGATATTATTGTACAATTTTATTGTAGGCCTAGGGGCCGCCTAAATTTATTGAACAAATGTTTGAACAAAATTTTTAGCAAGTAACATATTGCAGTATGTTATTGCAGGATCACTTCTAGAAATAAGACCGTCTTTCATGTAATAAAATAACAATATGTGTGGCGTATTTGTTTTTTATGAGCAAAAAACTTCTTAACAATCCATTGTTAAAAAGCTTTTCCTCTCAGTGCCGTGCAGTGGTTTTGAAAGTTTATAAACTAGTGACAGTGTGTTGTTATTGTATATAAAAAAATATTTGGTACGATTGGAAAGTGTGAAGAGCACTTACAATACTCGGTAGTGACTTCGCTCAAGCTAACGTAGGTTTAGCGTAGATAAGTATTAGTGAAATGAATATATTATTTATTCATACTAGTCGTTAAAGTATATTAAAGACTAAGTAAACAGTGATGATAATCACAACAGAGTCATAACAGTAACATGTCGAACAAACAGACATGTTGAGTCGAAATTATAATTACCATTATACAATGCTGTGTTATTTATAATTTTATTTCGCGTCAAACAGTGACACACCATCTTCTTTTTCTTTGTCAAGGATTCATATTGAAAATGGGATCTATTCATATAGTTTTTTACAAGTACTTTATGATATTTCAAAGTCATGTCTTAAACGTACATATTTTTCTTCGCAAATCCCAAAATGCTCAGAATTGTTTCTGTATACAAAAACAAATGTGTACTTTTTATAGCGATGGTAGGTACGAGTATACTTCCGAGTATAGTTACGTTTACGCTCACAGGTACCTACGTGTCTAGGGATGAATTCCAAGGGTTTGAGACCTCTCCCCGAAATCCCTCGAATTTAAAATGGAACGATTTTTTAAAAAAGCTTTTCTTCAAAAGGAATAATAAAGAAAGAAATCAAAACGATGAATCAGAATTTAATGAATTCTCTCAATTCTGTAGTTTAACTTTCAAACTATTTGGAATATCTCAGACTCTTGAATTGAAAATTCTGTATTTGCACACCTCCCGAAGCCAAATTGTGGATACGTGCCCGTATGCTTAGGTAGATATATGTTTTACGGTTTGTCTGCAAATAACCGATAACTCACACGAGACTGTTTAAAATTATCTCTTACTGCACTTTTACCACAAGGTCCCAAAACATCTTGAGATATATTCGGTGTCTTGAGTAAATAAATTAAAACGATGATGTCGGCACATTTACAAAAATATATTTAGTTACAATGTCAATTTAATTAAAAAAGGTTGTGAACTGAGTATCAGATAGTACCTACACTTATTTTGCTTGAGAGTGAGGTAGCTAAATTGAATAAATACATTTTACTAGACCATAACAAAATTTAAAAAATATATATGTTATTTATAAAACGGAAAGTGTCGATAAGTCCGACTTTAAAAATCAATCTTAACTGCGATCATATTTAAATGCCTTCGCTTAATCGAAATATGTATCGAAGAAAGCAAATTGAACGCAATTGACTTCCAACCACCCCGTGGCATCTTAATGATGATTAATTTTGAGCAGGATGTTGTTGTTCATTTGTCTTCGCTGCCCAAGTTTTGTCTTGATGTGACTGACAACGACACCTGAGTTTATTTTAGCATGATGTCTCTAAATAGAATATTTCAGGAGCATTTATAAAATCTCCTTAAATGGATGTGCGCATTCAGGGACGTTCAGCGAATAAAGAACGCAGAATTCTCATGAGGGTACTGAACAACTGTTCGGGAACACTGCCAAATTGTAAGATTTTACCTAATTGACGAGCACGGAACACCCCGGCCGTTTGATCGCGCTCCAGCGGCCGTGCTCCCGCCATTAACTCGATAATACTCGTAAAATAAAATGACCGGCGCAAAAACAAAATGTATGACTTGTCATACATACATTGCATGCAAGAACTGCTTGTACTTACATGCTCTACAAATCATATCAGTGCATAATTGAACGATCGAATTTTACGGGTTGCTAAAGTAAATTAGCGTGGTAGATGGAATCAGCCATGAGGCGAAAATAGATAGGAAACTTTATAATTACCGCGTTCCATTTCGCGCGAGAAATGGTCGCGCGCGTATGAATTGATGTCTATCATTCGTGCGTTCGGCAGATCGGTGATCGGGTCAGCATCGTCAGCTCGCGGAAGGCGCATATAAAACGGAACGTGCGGTTGCGTCGCTAAGCACGAAAATGGAACGCAGCGGATATAATTAAAACTGGACGGACAAATCGCTGGCGTGTATTAACGCGCGAATTCGGCCAGCTATCGCTCTGAAGAATCGGCTCCGCAATGTTTTCAGCACTTGTTTTGTTGAATGAGACAAGTAAATTAATATTAGCGCCGATTCAAGTTGGCAGACGGGAGGGAATTAATCGTTCCGTCTCGAGACACTCTGTGTTATTAAACTAGGAGAGAACGTGACCAAACAATATGTATACACATAATTTTTGACGACAGCAAAATATCGTGGAAAAAATATTAAATGTCACACATTTATTTTTTGTCTATTTCCTCTTATTTCCTGTGCGTAGTTAATTAGTAAGTTGTCGTAACTAATTGGGGTATATTGGTAAAACGGTGTTTGTAGACTGTAAATAAAATGCAACGGTACGTTATTTTTAAAAAATAATAATATCTCGACCACATGTTCGCTTCCTATACAAATCCGGTGGAATGGATCACACATGTCTGGATATATCTGATTTATTATTGACGATTCTGTTAGTTAGAAGGTCATTTTACGACGCACGTGATGAATGATGGGGGATACCTAACCGACTTTCCCGACGCTTAACAACGATTGTCATGATTCTGAGTTACATGACATAACAAATATATATAGTTATATTATCTTGAAAAAATATTTGGCTTTTGTATGTAGCAATTTTTTATGAAAAATATCACAAATCTTCAAAAACAACTAAAATTTCCTTCTTCAGGCCTAGGAAGACGTCTGGTTACATAATAGGTCGGTGAGAAAGTCTTTTCGTATTTTGTACCTGTGTATGAAGTTGTGATCCAATATATTTGATTGAACTGTTTGTACCTGGCTGGTTATGATATCATTAAAAACGTAGCATTTAAAAAAAAATAAAAAACTGTTTCCCGCCATTTTTCAATTGTTTTTCTGTCCAAGAAAATGAGTGAAACTAAGGAGGAAATTCGATACATTTTAAAGTTTTATTACAAAAAAGGGAAAATGCTACACAAGCCGCGAAAAAATTTTGTGGCGTTTATGGACCTAATGCAGTGTGAGTCAGAGTAGTACAAAGTTGGTTTAAGCGTTTTCAGTCAGGAAATCTTAATGTTAAAGATGCAGTTCGCTCCGGTCGCCCTGTTACCGATAAAGTTGATGCCATTTGTGAAAAAGGGCAGCAAGTTCGGCATATAAGTAGTTACAACATTGCTGATGAACCGGGCATTGACCACAAAACAGTTTTAACTCATTTGAAAAAGTCTGGATTTACAAAAAGCTCGATATTTGGGTACCACACAAGCTCACTGAAAGAAACCTAATAAACCGTGTGCTCGTTTGTGATTCTCTATTAAAACGCAATGAAACCGAATCATTTTTGAAAAGATTGATCACTGGTGATGAAAGTGGATCACTTGTATGATAAGAACGTGCGGAAAAGATCATGGTCTAAGTGCGGCCAAGCTCCACAGACTGTGGCGAAACCCGGATTATCGCGCAATAAGGTGATGTTGTGTGTATGGTGGGATTGGAAGAGCATCGTTCATTATGAACTTTTACCGCCGGGCAAAACCATTGATTCGGATCTCTACTACCAACAGCTGATGACACTAAAGCAATAAATTGAGAAAAATAGCCCGAAATTGATCAACAGAAAGGGTGTAGTCTTTCATCATGACAACGCCAGACCACACACATCTTTGGCCACTCAGCAAAAATTGAGAGAGCTTGGTTGGGAAGTGTTGATGCATCCATTATATAGACCTGACCTTGCGCCCTCAGATTTCCACTTGATTCGGTCTCTTCAGAATTCTTTGGGTAGTGTAAGGTTAACATCAAGAGAGGACTGTCAAAACTACTTGTCGCAATTTTTTGACCAAAAATCTCAAAATTTCTACAGCAACGGAATGATGTCACTACCTACAAGATGGCAACAAGTTATAGAACAAAACGGCACATATATATTATAATTAAATGTAATTACACTTTTAAAAAGTCTTGAATTTGTATATAAAATACGAAGAAACTTTTGCCCCAACCTTATATATTGACCAATCGAACGTTCGAAAAAATAAAAATTCTTTTTCAGCTTTATTATCAAGCGCCAACTAGCGCCAACCGCACATAGAACAAACCTGTACTTTATTCAGTTAGAAAGACTAATATGAAATTTAATTTGTCTAATAACTCGTTCATGAAAATCAAAAAAGTTTTCAAAAAAGTCAACCCTTATTATATTATCGGTACGAACGTGAAACTCTAACTTTACTGTTCAGCTGCTTTAAGTTGTGAAACGTTATAAACAATCAATAAACCTCTATACTTCAAAAGTACCTCTGGATTATTAGAATATGTAGAAAATAAATATATATCTTAACTTATCAGAATAAATAACATTTTACATGGCACTGAAACCAAAAACGAGAATAAGGTGACATTACGACACTACGACTTTATACGATTGACACTACGACCTTTATACGAAGGACACATCGATATCACAGGCCACAGATGTGGGACTTCCTTATACATATGCACACGGCTTCGTATCGGTATAAATGTGGCTAGACAGAAACCTGTCAGTTGCACTGCCTGAATGATTACGAATGTCGTCTAACGACACTCACTCATCATTAAAATGCCAGAAACATATAACAAGATGCATGGGTACCGGTCTAAAGTAGTTCAGTAGAATCTGTCAAACTGTAAAGAGAAAATAAAGGTTATGTCACGCTTTTAAGAATGGGTAGGTATATTATTGATTTTCAAAAGTTGAAATTAAAAGGGAAATAACACTAAAGAAATAATCAGCGAAACACTTGAGTCGTTCTCTACAGAAGCTCGAAATATCATACGACTTCTTTTTGTGAATTTAATGCAAGATTATAAGTACACACAAAAAATGCGTACATAGTAAATACGTATTGTTCGTATACAAATAAATGGATACATAAATTTCACTTGTAATAAATGTAAATAACACTGGTAAATTCAATGAGCCTCACATATAAAAAACACCATAATTTCCCTTAGAAGAAGAACTGAAACTGAAATCAATGTTATTTTTAAATTAATGCTGTATTTTGTGTTTGAAGCAACCCCTCCACACGAATACAGTCATAGACGACGCGAGGTTGAGTGGGTGATATGTAATTAACTGTATATCTTACATTTTATTACTCACAAATGCGTACCAAATCTTCTCTTGAATATTACAAGCAATTAATGAATATGTTGGAGACATGGTAAACATAGTTTCTGAAAGATTTTATAGGTTTATTGACTCCGATAAAACTTAAAAAAGTCTGTCAACGACCAACGTTGTCGTTTAAAACAGGACGTAACGATTTATAATTTAAAACAATGCAAAATATATTCGGTCATGTGTGTATATTAAAGTTAATTCAAATTCAAATTATTTGCGCAATCTGTAGACAAGAGGTGTTATTAGTACATTCGATCGTCACATTACCATTCTGGCATGTAAATAACTTAATATTATGATACATGCTATATATAATACTTAGATTATGTTTTCAAGATCAGAATACAAGTATTAACTTTGATTTAAAAATTTAAGAACAGTTTTTAACGTCAAAGTTAAAAGAACGAAGAACGATTCACAAACTTCATTCATCATTGATAATACGTCGGTGACACTGAAAGTCTAGAATTTTAAAAGTGAAATCAGATATAAAGATAGAGGTTGTTTTATTGTTTTTCGAAGTATTCGCAGCCCGACGCTTTTATTTGATTATCACAAAAACACCACGCACGAAAAACTCTATGAGGTTTAATAATCTATCACTGTTAAACCACAAAACGCCAAAGTCACAATTTTTACAATAATCAAACAATAGCTCAAATTCACTTCTCGAGTTCTCAACAAAAAGTCGCAAAGTACTTAATTTTAATTTTACAGTTCTTAAGTGTTGTACACCGTAACCAGCCCTTTTGTCATCCACTACTGGACACGGGCTTCCTCATGCACGTTGTTTTGTGCATGAGGGACGTATGGCCTTAAAACGCCACAGTGGCTAAACGGGTCGCCGAGTCCACTATTAGAGGTGGTGTAGTTCCTCAAGGCTTGTGAAAGCGGATTTGTTATTCCTTACTCGCCGTTCCTTACGACACCCGCGGGAACAGATGGGGGTGATAATATTCTAAAGTGGGTCGACCCTAGACGTCAGAGTGTTGTTATAAGTAATTTATAACATTGGCAAAACATTGGCAGTTTGAACCCCGGCCCGTACAGCTAAATGTATAATTAAGTACAATTTTTTTTATTATCATTAACTCGGAGGTGAAGGAAAACGTATTTAAAAAAGACTCCAAATTCAATGGCTCATCTAGGATTCCCTGTGTCGTGGGTCCAAAGACCGCCCGGCTCCGAACAAACATTTGTCTTTAAACAAATGGATTTCTGACCGGGATCGAACCCGGGGACCTTTTATACAGTAGGCATTCACCAATCCGCACTGGTCCCACGTGGTTTCTTTGTGATTTAAAGAGAGGCCTGTGCCCTACATATTATAGATATTATAGAGGACATTATAGACTGATACAGTAAACTCAACGAGACATGAGCTTTGCATCTGTGTAAGTGAGTGCCAAATTCACCAATGCTATTGTCAAAATAAGACATGAGCTTTTGCATCTGCGTGAGTGGGTGCCGATTTGTCCAATTCGATTGCAGAAATGGTTCACACTATCGGTGTGCACTCACACAACGCAAAACTCATGTCTCGTTGAGTTTACTGTATCAATATCTTATATCTGTAGATTTTTAAAAAGCAAAACAATTTACAACGTAATTCAATTTTAAACATTTAAATTCCGAAAGAACTTCATAATGATTATGACAGATAGTGTTCTATATTTTCTAGTTTGTTTATAATGTTACATGTGTCGTATGCACTGCGCTAACAGAGTAACGAAAATGAAAAACGAGGTGCGCGCGCGCACAGAAATAGAGTGTCTCGACGCGCCGCACCAATGTCGAGGTGATCGCCTTCTGTATTGTTATACGAACTTTATGTTCATTTTATTATGTCACACAACTGTTGAAAAATATCATAACTGTGTTGAACAAATTAATTAATCATAAACACAGCCTCTCAAGTCCTGAACCAATGTCAAGTTGATCATCTATTGTTGAACAATGTCAGAATATTCTGATAGGCAAATTACAGTAATGTACACTGAATTAATATCAATTTGAGAGCTGTTTTTGAAATTGGTGCGTTTTAGAGCTTACGAATATTTAGGGTGCATATACCCGGTTGTTACACTGTAGAAGGCTGACGTCGTTGTTTCTATAATGCCGTCCTTTGTAACTTTTGACTCTTAATACATTTGACTGACTTTTATGTCAGTATTTTTACAATAATAATACCTATATCTTTATTTGCCTTTGAACAGAGCTGTTACTTCCGCATATCAACGATCTGTTGCAAATTGGTGACATACGTTGCTATGCAGATGACAGCACAGGGGATGCCTTGTACAGGGGCCGCCCCAATATCCCTCGGGTCGAAGTGGAAGAGAGTCGCGTGAGGCGTGTGTCGAAGACGCTTTAGATCTAGTCTCGATTTAGGGTTCTCCAAACCCGGTGGATTTCAACCCCAGTAAGACGCAAGTCTGTGCATTCACCGCTATAAAAGCCCTTTTATCGTAGCACCTCGCTTTCATTTCTCCGAGATCTTTAAAGGTATCCCTAAAGATCTCGAAGAGTATCGGGATTCTTGGTGTCAACATTTCCAGCAAAGGCGAATTTAGGGGTCATCTGGAAAATAAAGCCAAAATGACTTCCAAAAAGCTCGGTGTGCTGAATAGAACGAACCGGTACTTTACACCTGGGCAACTCCTAACGCTCTACAAAGCTCAGGTTAGGCCTCATATGGAGTACTGATCACATCTCTAGGCCGGCGTACCGAAGTATCAATTGGACCCATTTGACTCCATCCAACGACGTGCTGTTCGAACTGCCGACGATCCCACTCTCACGGGCGGTTTAACACCCATCAGCATTCCGAGAGACGTTGCGTCTCTCTCTGTGTTCTACCGCCTGTACAATGGGGAATGCTCTGAAGAATTGTTCAATATAATTCCCACCTCGAGTTTCTACAATCGCACCTTCCGTCACAGAAGTGTGGTTCATTCGCGTTTCCTCGATACGGAGGTGTCGCGTACTATTCGGTCCAAAAATCAATTTATACCACGAACCCGTAGGCTGTGGAACGAACTGCCTCAAAAGGTCTTTCCATTAAGCTACGATATGGGGTTCTTCAAGAAAGCTGTGAATAGGATTTTGCAAGGTCAGCGACGCACCCACATATCCCTGGTGTTGCAGGTGTCCATGAGCGGCGGTAACACTTACCATTACGCGGGACCGCTTGCTCATCCGCCTGCTTCACTATAAAAAAAGAAAGGGTTTATCATATTTTTAACTAAAAGTCCGTCTAATTCAACTATTTATAACAACATGCAAATATTAATAAATTGTACTTAAACTATTATTATACATTTTTATATTAAACCTAGTGTCACAAATTAGTTAAACTTATAGACTAAACAAAAATATACATAGATAGATACACTTTATTTTACACCGAAAACATAGTGTACAACAAAGTACAAGTTGTTAGAAGTACAACTTAACTCTTAAGCGATTTCTTCCAGGCAACCTTTATATATATCCTTAATTTACTATAATTCATCATCATTCACAGCTAACAACTACAATGTCGACGCCATCACATATTTTTGCTTTCATGAATTGTTTTCTAGTATCTAAATAATATTTTTTTTTTTATATTTTATTTGTCAAGTACCTACTCGATTGTTAAATTAAAGTGCCTTATTTAATTAACAAGTAGATACAAAAATAGATTTGGTGCAAATAAAACCTAATAAAATATGCATTAGCCTGACGGATCTAGACGGATTAGCCTACGAAAACCGTTCATATAATGTGATTATTACAACTACCTTACTACGATGGCTACGATCGTAGGACCGGTGTCTACGATAGCGTCGACAAAAATTACGACTTTGGTACGATTGGTGCTACGACCGTAGCACAGTGCCATAATAGGTTAGACCTAAGACGGCGCAGGGCTATGACCTACAGTAGGATTATATAAATAATCTGTGCATATAGCTCGTTTTTAATGGTCCCGCGCGGATGGACGGTGTTAAAAACTTGTTTTATCTGTCTTGTTGTTCTGTCTTCAGATATCTTCAGATATATCTCCGAATTACTATTACCATATAATATGTAATCAATTTCACCTCCCCGCTTACATCACTCGACGCTCTTAGACAGGTACTTCTAGAAAAGTCATACCTGCGACTGCAAAGTAACCAGAATGCTCCTATCAAATTCCAAGTTCTTAGTCAACGTATACAGTCAAATGAATACCTAAGTTACTTATTTGAAAGGAAGAGGTACAAATATGCGGTATAAGTTTTTGGGTGTAGACATTGTTTATGAAGAGACGTTTTAGCTTTTAATGACTAAGGCGTGTAACTTCTAAAATTAGCGGACATGTGCGCAGAGCTTTTCTTACTACAGCCACATTACACCTTACAAAAACAAAGAAACAACAATATTTTCTCCTAAAACCGAACGCTGTTTGTGAAACATTTCATTTTTTGTTTACACTTATCTACGTAATAAGCAAAAGCGAACTATGGAAACTGTCTACATAAAATGTGAATACATCTAACGCCAATGGAATTCTTATTAGCGCATATACCCTCTTATTTCTGGTTGACAATTTAATACATATTAGTCCAAATCAAATAAAAAAATATTGCTTATGAAAATTTCTACGCTAATTCTCAATTTATGTGCTCTATTTTCCTATAATTGAAACAGACTTTTTACTTGTTTTTATGTCCTTTTGTACCCACACATACGTGTAACGAACCTACACATTCCGACCTCGTCGGTCATTGACTTATAATGAGTAGAGGCATACCAAAACAATGCCGAAGCTTTTGCAAATTTACACTTTTAGCAAGCTCGAGATAGAAATGTTCATTTTTTTTAACTTACAATATATGAAAAATTATGACAATTCTATCTCACTAATTTCCTTTATCGCTACAACTCTTTCCACTTTTTTCTCTTCACTTTGTTTCTTTGCCTCTATATCTTGTTTTCTTCTTCCATACTGTGAAGGAAAAGATTGAATTTCTCATCTGCTTTGGATCTTCTTGAACTATTCCTAATTCCGCCTACCTGTATTTTTTGCTGCGGAGTTCATCTGGTTCAAAAACCTAACTTTTGCATCTCTGTGGTCTGGCATTTTAAACAGTTTGGTCATCAAAGTCGCTGAAACTATTACAGCTAAAACTGAATATAGTTTCGTTATAAATCGGTTCATTCTAGTCGTTTTTTGTTGTATGTTTAAGTTAGAATTTACAACAATACAACAACAACAATATTTAGTATGTCGTCTTTTATTAGTTTAGCGAAAGTTTCGGGTTCACATTCGGTTAATTTGTTACTTTCATTTCGTAACTTTACTCATAATTTATATCAAATTTGGTAGGTATACGTGTAGTTCCTAGAACGTATTGACACAGGTTAGTTTTTATTTCGGTTAAAGCAGTTCCCTCCGGACGAAACTCAATGTGAGAAACGTATACTAATTTAAAATTCTACGTAATAATTTTATACCTTTTTTTTTTAATAATTTTCTACGTAATCTATAAATTTCCGAAGATGATTCTGATTCTGTTCATGATTATGCATTAATTATTGACTGATTGTTTTGTAATTTTAGTGCTTTGCGTTTTGCAAATATGTAAGAAAAATTTTGCAAAAATAATAAAAATATTTATAAAGGATAGATAAAATTTTCTTAATTTCTATCTTCGAAAAATATATCGGTTACACTTTGTTTAAAATGTCAAAGAAGGTAGAGATGAATTCATTTGTATTTGTTACATTCATTTTAGTATTTTTCCACTTTTTCTATTCATTGCTTTTATGAATAACTTTGTTCCCAAGGCAGATCCCTTGGGAACAAAGTTATTCATAAAAGCAATCTCTAGGGATTGGACGGCTTTCTTCGTGTTGAAAATTACCATTCATTAATCTTGGCTAAGCATTATATTAAAAAACATTGTATACAAATAATTCTTGGTAAAAAACGTCTGACAAATTTATCTCCGTAACGAGTTAGAATGAAATGCACAACTTTTATGTGAAGTCGTTAGTCATGGGTCTTCTTTTCATTCGTATTCCCGGTTCAGTTCAATGAATTGAACACTTTGTAAAAGATTATGTTTAGAAATATGTAAATAAAAACCTAATTACTTTTAAACAGGTCCACTCAGTGACTTGAAAATTAGCTCAGCGCGCGTTGGTGTACACCAGCCTAAATGTTAAATAAAGTTCATAATTTAATAGAAAAATATAGAATAAAAACGTTATTAGATCAGTGTGCGAAATCGGATCTATTTAGATCTCTCAAAATGGTTCACGTTTACGACACAGTTGAAGCCACGTAAGCCCTAAAGCCAGCACCACCCGTATAAGGAGTGAGTGTTGGTAAACAAGAACATGTATTGGGTATGATGTGATTTCAAAGTGACTACACGTACCTTCTATCCGATCAAATTCTTTCGTAAACGAAGATCAAAAGTCTTTGAGACCGGAGGTTATACGTTATACGGACGAATATAGACGCAGGAACATTAGGAAAGATCATCAACTAATAGAGATGGTATGTCCTTCAGTTGATCGATACAAAAACTCTTTCATAACATTATATTTGTTTTAAGATACTCGCACGCGTTTTTGTTTAATTTCACTGTTAAATAAATGTCTGATGATGACTACGTCCCTTTAATAGTTTTAGCAACGTAGGCATTTTTACTATCGTCCTTAAATCTAAATAAAACTAGGCAGTTAACAAACGCTACTTTTTCTACGAATGTTCGGAAAGTTGGAATCATGATAGTGTTGGACTCGTGCTAAGAAAGGCGACCAGCGACCCCGTATAACTATAACAGTAGTCCCAGTACCGGCTGGTGTGCTCTCGATCACAGTTGGCGGATCATTTTGTTAATTCATATTTTCATCAGAACTGGAAGCTGAATAGTCCTGTACAGATTCATACCGAAGAAGTTGACGCGGAAAGATATTTTATTCCCCGGTTTTCTACTTCAATAGTCAATTCTTAATCGCGCCCTTTCTTCTTTGTCAGCCAGTTTTTATCCACTCCAGTCAAGTTACCGGGTCGACCTGGCTCTCTCTGGCGCTGCAAGAACATCTTATCTCTCTCTGTTTTTATTAATTTAATTGCATCGGCGTGTGCAATATAGGACAAATTGTTCAAATTGTTTTTAAATTCCTGTTTACGCCACTAGAATATGTTTTGTGTTTTCTTTGCATTTTTTTGTAAGTCTCGAAGTGCACAAGTTTTTTCACACAATTCGGTAAGTACTCGTATTATTTCATTCTCATTTTCATTAATGCGCTTTCATTAATAGTAAATTTTTTTTTAACATATGTTATAAAACAAAACTGCGAGTATTTGTCCATTGGAGGGAAGTTTAAGCCCGTTATTTGATGCTTTACTCCTACTAAAAATATACGCTTTTTAGAACTGCATAATTCCACGGACATGTTTATTGACTAAAAAGCAACAACTGACAATACAACTGGAAATCACATGCACGTCGCGCGTCAACGCGTAAACGCGCGCTCGTCTAAGTATGCAAGTACTCTGACATGTTTCGATGCAAGTCGGCACGGTATATTCTGCGGAAATTGTTACGATTTTTATAGTTTTAAAGTCATTTAGATCGCTTTAAATATAATATGAAACACACCTAAAATTGGTTTTGCTAGTACAGTCCATTAGGAAAAAGTTTGCATAATTGATGACTCAAATCTTTGGAACGCTCTCCTGTAAACCAATCATTTTGCAGATACGGCATTGTTCTACGTCCCTATCGAATCATTAATATGTTTAACTGCAAAGGGGTTTGTATTTGTTCAAATAATGTATTTGATTGGTAATACACTACACGTTTTAGGCTTTTTCATCATAACACTCAGTTTTTTAATCATTTGATCTCTGACTCTTTCTCTGCTTTGGATGCGATCATCCACGCTAATTCATAATATGCTAAAAATAAAATCATTAACATTACACTTTATTATAATCGGTATTTTTAAGTTCCTACTAATCGTGTGTGAGAAACAGTGAGTTCAGTTGAAAATTGAAACAGTACCTACGAGTAAGTAGCATTAAAATTTTACGTCCGACCTAAATAGAAACACGAGGTTCGTTGGACTTTATAATTTGCAACCACAAATTAGAAATGGGAATTATTATTATAATAATTTAATTTTTGTTTGCGGTTTCGTCTGCGTGCTCACCGTCCCACGACAAACCTTAGTTTTATAGTCTGTGTCCTTTTCGTGGTCCCCAAGAATGTCCATACAAAATTTTAGCTCGATTCGTACATCCGCTGCAGCGTAAAAGCATTTCAAACAAACGAACGGGAGTAGTTTCACTTTTATATACGAGTATGTATTAGTTAGCAAGTCGGAAAGCTAGATTCCACTGTTTTTTCCTTTAGAAAAGTACGTTCAAACAAAAGTTGCATATGTTCATGAGTCATATTCGACCTATATTGTTTTCGCACGCATTGGCTTAGTTTTTTTTTGGACGATGTTTTTGAGCAGTTTAATGCGTCATACTTTTGTAAATGTTGAACAATTTTCGTTTATTTACAAACTTAACTAAGATATAAATAAAATTATTTTTTGTGCTATAAGTTTAACTTTTCTCAACAACTTTTCACTCTGAAAGAGTTCAATTTTATTACCGCATAACGCATAATGGACATCGCTAACCACTTCCATATTCTATGAAATCAAATACATATACGAGTACATAGGAAAAATATGAGGAAGAATGTGTTGATCGTTGTTTCAATTTGTAGATACATGTGTTTCACCACGTTTTATAATTATTTATAACGTGACAGATTTAAATATAGATTCCCGGACCACATTACACAATTCTAATTAATCACTACGATGACAGTTCACATATCTAGTTATAACGTTCCGTTGACGCGTTTATCACATGACCAGTAAAGTAATATCTCTCGCTTTGTAGTGAGATGTCTCTGCTATTATCTATAATGGTGCAAAAAGAAGAACAGGGGAGATCTAGTTATGTTGGATGTTGATGTATTAGCTTTTTACGAAGAGTTAATGACAGACATTCATATATCAGGACAATATTATTATCGAGTATTGAAATCTGGAATCAGGTATACGAGCATTCATAGTGTTTCAATTGCAAGACATATTACAGTATGCAACAAAACTAGAAGGAAGGTAGGAATTAGATTTGGTTTATCTTTTTAAGTAAAACACTCCATATGTCTCCAGACCACAGTTTAAAACAACCTTCATGATGCATCAGCATTATGACTCAAACATCCTGTTTTAGTCGTTAATTCCAGACTGACCAATAAATATACCAACCAGACTAGTGTAATGACAGTTGATCGAATTTAGCGCAGTTGCGCAGTATATCTTCATGGTATTTCGAAGCGAATTCATTCGAATTCTTGAAGTCACAAGAACTTGAAGTCACACTTGAAGTTTTTGAAGTCACAAGCACGCCGCAAGTCATATTATATTCCTTGGTAAGATTCAATGATGGCTCAAAAAAGGCTGGCAAGGTGTTTTGGATCGTTTCACATAACCTTGAGGCATGGTAAGTGCACAAATTAAACCTAGTCCGTATAAATGAAATTTAAACGATGGTAACAGAGAATTAATACTGCGAATACCGAAGAAACCGAGACGAAAGAGTATTTAGCTCTACTGAGGATAACTTCAGTTTTTGGCAAACGCACACATCAGATGTTTCCAAATTTCCACCAACGAGTCTCGCAATCAATCTCCGACATTTTCATACATACTATCTATTTTTGTATCGCTATCAATTGCATAGTGCGAGGAGAACAAGAGAGATGCAATTAATGTTCGTGCAGATGCAGACGTTCGCCCACACCGGGCGTACAATTCGTCTTGGAGATTGCAACATGTTACACAAGCTGAATTGCATGTAATCAGATTTATTAATTGGAGAACATAGGTAGAACATAGGCGCAGAATATAAGTATAAAGTCTGTAGTCAGCGCGTACCAAGCAGCGTGTTACAGTTGTTAGGCAAAATAAAATCCGGCGCTGTACAATTTTTTAAGCATATTTTGTGTTTCTTCTTTCTCACTTCTGCTATCTTACATTTTCCTACAAACACCTTTCGGTCTGCACCGGTTTGGATCATTTAGAGATAATGTTAAAATTTTCCATTAGTTGGTTTAGATACGGAATTTAATATCGAATGGCAGTCACAAAAGATTAGTATTGATATCTTGATAATATTGAAATATATTATGTATGGAAAACTAATATTTTACGTGGACTGGGTCACTATGAACATAGACCAAACACTCTTATAAATGGGCAGGCGCTAGGTAAAACACCAAAAACATAGCATTTGATTTTGTAGACAGCTTCGATAAGCGCTTGGTAAGTAGGTAATTCTACCGACATGTCTGTAAGAGTTATTATATTTTTGATGATCAATTAGCCCAATTAATATATCTGGCTGCTAAGCAGAAGTCACAGGTTAAACTTCCGGTTCGACGAACGTTCGTTTGGGATTCGGATGCTCATCTGTGCATGTCTCTAGACACAGAAATTCTTTATATGGGTCGTTGAGTGTGCTTTTAATTAAATACCATACTCTTAATACATTTTTGTGCATTGAATTTATGTGTTCGTCAGCTCTATTTGATTTTAAGTAAATCCTTTGCAAATGTCACGTTGTCATTCTTTGGTTAGAGTAAATAGCATATTTTGTGAAAACATATTACACATTAATATGTTTTCTCACACACATTATTTTAACATATTATGCTAAACGTGTAGGATTATACTGAGAGAAATCCCAACCAAAATTCTTGTATAACGGCAACCATAATTTTGAAAATAAGACTTCTGGTTAAAATTACAAGTTCTTTGTTATTTCAAAATTGCATTCATTTGTAGTAGCGTGTAGGTATTGTATAATTTTAATTTAAACAGAAAACCATTCTACAAATCGATTTTGGTAAAGACTTAAGGAAATTTTCTATCAGTGTAAAGGAATTTTTCTATCAGTGTAAAGGAAATTTTCTATCAGTGTAACCAATCCGCATTGGTTCGGTATGGTTATGTTATGACTTATGATATAAAGGCCCCTCGTAATTTCAAGCTGTAGGACATTGAGCAGGCTGGTATTCAAACGTGTAGGTAATGAATAATTATAAAGCTTTGAACAGTAGAAACAGCGTGGGAACTCGTTGGCAAGTAACAAGCTGCTATAGTTACTTACACTCGTTATACTCGTATTCATCTGATTTGGCTTCCGACTCTTCCTATCCGCAACGCTTTAGAAACAAACCTTGGCATTATACACTCGCAACGTAAAGCGATAATGCATAAACGAGCCACTGACCGTAGCCGAAAACCATTATGACCTGTATCTTTCATCTATATTTAAATAGATTATTCATTGTATTGACCGTGATAGTTGAGTGGAAATGTTGATTTAAACAAGTAGGTACTCGTATTTGTGTACTAAATAATAAATTAATAAGAAGATCAATCAATAGTCGATCACTATTGACAATATATAGTTTATAACAAAAATGCCGTTAGTGAATTAAAAAGTGAAAACGATCGAAATCACATTGGAATACTAAGATTTGAGTTTTTGCGTATAAAATGTTGCGCCGTGAATACGCTAGTGATACGGTTATATTTTTTGTTAACTCGTGAAACGTTTAGGTACTTGTCAATTGCTCTTACTTTCGCTCTGTCTCGTATTTTTGTTTTTCTTTTACTTCACTATTTTATTGTAGGTGTGGAATTAATATTAAAAATACTCTGATCTAATTTTTGGAGCAGTTTCTATAAGTTTGTGGTCTTTGAAAGTTCACTTTATTTAATAGTTACACGATAAAATGAATAGGCTATGATTTTTAACGTGTCGTGTTAGTTAAGGTATCTTTAATATTTACGATATCTTAAAGTGAAAGCTAATCAATCCCATGAAACTTTGATAGTCTTTTTATAGTTTCTGTTATACAGGGAAGAAAGTTTAAATAGCTAATAAAAGAAATCACTTTTAACGAATAACTAGAAGTTAAGCGTAAGATGCACACTTCGTTTCACGAATTTGTGGTTTATGACAGTTTCTCAAGGGCATAGGTACAGATACACTCACAGAGAGAAGTAGCCAATGCAGTAAATAAAAATTCTCGTCGACTCGCGATCCCGCGTTACCCTCTCAACGCAACGCCCTAAGCCGAGGTCAGTTCCTTCCGCCGCCGGTCTACCGACGGGGGAGCCCTGCGGCTCGTTGCTGCACACACCCTTTGCTCCTGGCTGAGCGCCTTCTGCGCTTACCCTAAACTATACATGTCCGGTGACTCTTGAAAGGCCATTAGAGCCACAAGAATTCAACGATTCCGGAAAAAAAAAGAATAAGTAAATAAACTTTTTATAAAGAGTACTGAATTCAAAATATTCAGTGATAATGATACTGATAGTGACAATGATAATAAAGTGGTCAGGCGAAAATTATCACAAAACATTTTTAATCTTCCCGCATCGGTTCGGTAAATTATGTTAATAGTCTATAATTAAGCGTGTAGGAAGTTATTTACGGTTTTTTTTTTTTCAATTTAAAAAATGATAAATATTGAGTTTATTGAAATCATATTTTTTAGTAGCTATATTGAAAAATTTGCTTAGTTTCATTCTTCGATCTACAAAACCTTTCTAAATGACGTCACCACTAACAACAACTGTACCTTAGCCTTGTAAAATGTCATATTGAATATGCCTCTGTCATTTGGAACCCTTTTAACGAGGTGTACTCAGATAGAGTTGAAAGAAAAAGTTCTTGACTATTGTAATGTAAAATGGAAACTGTTTGAACTCTATAATTTGTCCAGTCTAAAAGATAGGCATCTGCGTGTTCTACTGCCTGTATAATGGGGAATGCCCCGAAGATATGTTCGGTATGGCTCCCACCTGGGGTTTCTACAACCGCACCGCCCGTCACAGAAGTGCGGTCCATCCGCATTTCCTTGATACGGAGGTGTGGCGCACTGTTCGGTCTAAAAATCGTTTTCTGCCAAGAATTCGTAGGCTGTGGAACGAACTGCCTCGTGAGGCGCATCCGCAGACACACTGATTTTACCACTGATACCCCCTGGTGTTGCAGACGTCCATGGCCGGCGATAGCCACTTACCATCATGTGGGCCGCTTGTCTGTCTGCCTCCATTAATATAATATATATAAAAAAAACTGCTTGACGCAACTAATTTAAATAATTTAACAGTAGTTTTAATAGCTCTGAACTTTTAGAAAATATCGATTTCCATGTGCCTGCCCCTCGCACCCATATAATTTGCTCTTTGCCGTACCTGCTAGTAGAACCAACGCCGATACTAGCGCATCAATGTCATTCGATCTTATATAAATAAAAAAAATGTAAACGTTCGTTTGTTCAAAATCTTAATCTCCGAAAGTTTTTCACCGAATGCTTTAAAATTTTGACACAACGTTGCATTTGAATACACGTATGTTTTTATATACCTATTACAGGGTAAAAACATGCTTTTTATCCAAAAACAGGGTAAGCGCCATCTGTTGGGTAGCCACAGAAACGCGTGTCCGGTAGAACTAGTATATATATATATATATATATATATATATAATGATAAATTACTGTCAATAGATTGATTTAATAACTCATTCTAAAACAAAGTCCGGGATCTACTGAAATTATCTACTATAAACATATTACGCTGTATAATTCTTCATGCTTATATTTTGTTTTACATGTTGAAACTATTCACTATTATTTGACGCTTAAAAGGAAATTACATTTTATGTAAGAAATGTAAATGTAATTGTATGTCTTTCTCTGTAATTTCTCCATAAATCTATATAAATAAAAATTAAATATTGTTCGTTGGTAAGCGCATCACTTGAGAACGGCTGGACCGATTTGGCTAGTTTTTTTAAAACTGTTCGTAATAGTCCGAATAAGGTTTTAAAGGAAAAAAAATGGAAAAGTTGCCCGGAAAATTGGAAAATTCGGGAAAAACTGAAAGTGATTTTTTTCTATGGGGTTTTTGTATGAACTTATTGAAATTATTGTATTATCGAAATTTGGACAGGACAACGTCTGTCGGGTGAGCCAGTAAATAAATAAAAAAGAATAAGAAATTACTACTAGTTTACTTTTTAAATTAACTAGATACTAACTGAAGGAGAGAACTCGTAAATAAATCAGAGACCTCACAAACCCATATATTTAAATCGTAGCTTTTTTCATATAGGTGAATAAACAAAAATTTTATAGAAATAAATATCAATGACACGAATACCTACGAATAAATTCGCCATGTGGTAGCTGGTTGAGAGCGGAGGTACGTGTGTGGTGGCGAGCCTTAGGAGACTTAGGCTTAGACATCCAACAGGGGAGAGACAGGCTGATGGAATGAAATGATAAAAAAAACGTTAATCTAACGTTTTCTTAATGAGTTTTCCTACAATCTTATGCATGTATTTCTGGACAACTTATTATAAAGTTCTGCTTGCGCAAAAATAATGTTTTTCTACCATATATTGTCCTCGTTTGCTGTAGGGTAGAATTTCTACGACTTCTTGTTTTAATTTTGAACGAAAGAAGTAAATTAGTAAATTAGAAGTAAGTAAAGAAGTAAATAAACGCATTGAAATCTATAAAGCAATTAAAATAATTAATTATCACGATGCACCGAGGCGCGCTGAATGCATTCTGGTTCGATTGAAAAGGTTATTGGCACCAACGGATTTAGAACCGACAGACAAACGGACAAGCACTTGATTTATTATAACGGCACACGTCGATCACAATCATTGTCACATTTGCATTATAAAAATGACACGAGACGACGTCCCTAAGAATATAGATTTAAGTAGGTACCTACTACCTACATAAGTTTTTTTTATGTATTTTAGTGTCTGAGGTATATAGTGTTCAGTCGAAGAATTGAACAGTATGAAGAAACGGTATGAAAACCGTATTTGAAACTAAGAAAAAAAGGCACAAATGCAAACAAACTTTTGATTAAATTTTCATTAATTCAAAATTTAATCAGAGACTTCGAGTTTTCGAAAAAACTAAAGAGTTTACTAACCGGCGTTTATTCCATTTATTTATTTTTAATTTCCGAATATAATGTTACATAACCTTTCGTTAAAATGTTACCTTTGCCTTTTCTTCTTAGCAGGGCAGATATCGATAGATAACGTTCCACAGCAGATCAGACACTTCCTGATCATGATCCTTCCTGATCTGATCACGATGAATTACATCACGCAGAATCCAAAACGGACATATGAATCTCCCAGTTTTTTTTTAAATTCTTAGGCACATGGGGTACATAAGCAAATATTTGAATTATTCACAGAAAAGGGCAAGGATATATCGAACTTTTAAAACAAATGACGCCATACGATATTCGTTAATTTGTCATGGCGATCAATATAAACAAAATATAAAACTTCACAGGCTTATATCTGTGGAGATTTATATTTGTTTATATTTGGTACGCCTTTTTATAGAGCGTTATTGTTCGTCCTGTGATCGGCTGTCAACAATCGTCTCCCACGCACCTAAATAATTATTTCGCATTAATTTATAACATTTCACGTATAATTAATCAATCTTCTGATAGATGACCCCTATCGAAATACTTCATTTATATACAACCCTGAACACGCTTAAAGTCGGATTTTTTATTCCAATCAGGGATATACCATGTAGAACTGTCAATAAAGTATCATCTCCGTACAAATTTCACTCTGTTTGACAGTTCTACATGTCATATCCCTGACTGGAATAACAAATCCGACTTAAAATTATATCTTCTCTAAAAGCCATACAGATGATACAGATAGTGGACACAAAGTCTATCTGTATTTTGTCGTATTTTGTTTTCAGAGTGTAATGATGATGTCTGCGACTGTAAACATTCAATGAATCTACGTACAACCACGAGAAATTCCTTTATAGCTGGAAAATAATTTCCACAGTTTTTATCGAAAAAGTTTTTCTGATAAACACGAGAGTAATCAGAATAATAAAATAAGTCTAAATTAATTTATGTCCGAGCAATGTTCAGTAATTTTGTTACATTCATAGGTATTTATAATGACGACGTTATAATAAAAGATACCATGTTAAATAATGATGGCTTTCAAGAAAAGGTATGAAAATTTTGAGATGTAGTATCTACCTATCCAAACAAATAAAGTTGTAATGTATAATATACAATATAAACTTCGTGTGAAAAGTAGTCAATGATGAACCCATATCGGAAGTTTATGCAAAACGCAGTATACCTACAATAATTGTCTAAATTAGAGGAACTTATATTTATGTTGGAAAAATATAAAGAACAACACATTACTAGTTATTATAGAGTTACATATAATGTAACATAGTTTATACTAGGAGCAATTTAACCAATGAATTGGTTCTAATTTGGATGTTACACTGCAACACGTCAAAAGCTAAAAATAATTATAAAGTTAACAAAAACGCTATGCAGTTACAAAACCAAATATACATACAAAATTGAACCTTACGAACATGATCTAGAGTTGACAAATTAAATTTTTGATAGGAAAACGAAGTTGAATATGAACTCAGCGGAAACACGAGTTCATAATAAGTCGACTAGATGTCGCTGTGTACATTAACCTACATACATCGCATAAACAGACTCGTCACTCGCGCATGCGCAGCTGACTGATTATAATTCACTGGACGACGCGACGCAGGCACAGCGCCATAGACGTCATGGAACAAAGTTGTAGATTTTTGATGACAATATTGACGCGGAGAGAGAGTGCGAGGGATTTATTGATAAACTTTTTGTGAAAAGATTCTAAAAATTCTATGAATTTTGACATCTCACATTAATACTGTTCTACTGGTTTGCCTTCTTTGTAAGCTATTTGTTTCTTAAAATTTTCGAAAGTCTTGAGGAAGTTCAAATTTCGAAGATGTTTCAGAGATGTCCGACTTTTATATAATTTATTATAAAGCCATAGCTACGCTGTCAAAATAACTTTGCGACAAGCCCTTTCAGTATCCACTGCTGTCCACTGCTGGGCATGGGCCTCCTCATTAGGGTTGCCAGATTTTTTTTCAGCCTATAAGGGGCAAATGCTTAAATAGGCAAAAAAATACGGGAATTTAGTTTTTTACCCGGGACAAATAAAAAACAAAATTATATAGTGACATTCTTTATTTTTTTTGATATTTCTCCGAGGAGCAAGTCAGTTTTAACATATTTTTATTGGTTTTAAGATATTTATAAAAATCAATACAATTATAATCGTAATTAAAAACGGTCATCAACTCGCTTTTTAGGGGTACATTTATTTCTTACATCAGTCCACTTAAGTGACATCTGTGAAAAAACCCTTTCCACGAAACAGTTTGAGCTAGGTATACTAAAAACGAAGGATAAAATTCGGAAAATGTTAGGGATTTCGGTACTGGAAAACCCTTTGATGACTTTCTTCCAAGTTTCAATCGCTCCCATACTCTTGCAATCAGAAGTTGTATTAACAATATATTCAGGCTTTTTCTGATTATTTGGAATTCTTCATACAAGCAATCCATATTTATTTCTACTATTTTAAAATGTTCCGCAGCTTCTTGAAAATTGTTGTAGTTTATTTCAGATTTAAAGTTTAAAAAGAGTACCTTGGAGAGAATATTATTTTCTGAAAAATCATATCGTGACAACAGATAGCCTGTAAAATTATTGTAGAACTGTAGAAAATCGTTTTTTAGTAATTCGTTTGCGTCAGCAGTTAATCCACGCATTATGTCTCTCGCTTGACTGCCAAAAAACTTGTCGTTTATTCTTTGCTCGATCTTCTCGCGAATCCCATGCATTTCAGTATGCATCTCAACAACTGACAGAGTATCTGATTCAATCTTCTTCATTGTTACTTCTACCGAAAACATAAAGTTATGGACAAACGACAAATATGCCAAAGTCTTTTTCTCTTCGTCTTCATTTGTGATTATTTTCTCTATTGAACGTGGACATTCATTGCGGAACTCCAGGAAATGAGATTTTAGGGCAGGCCATATTTTAATGATTCTTTCAACAGCAGGACCAAGAAATAAAAATCTCGTCGTGAGATGTTTCATTATTTCTTCCCACTGCATCTCTTTCTCTTCAAATTGGAGTTCCAAGTCCGCTCTTCTTTTTGCAGATCTACTAAAGTGACCGAAAACAGTATCAAACTTTCAATGTCCACTTCCAATTTATTGGTACTATGTTTTACAGCATTATGGAGAATATGGATGGAGCAACCAGCTTTAATAATGTTTTTATTTTTAGTCAGCAAAAGTGTATAAATTGAATGGGTTTTGCCGAAGTTTACATTCGTATTATCAGCAGAAAATGCTGATATTCTATTTAAAGATAATCCATTTTTCTCCAGTGTGTCTAATAATAATTTAGTT
The DNA here is from genome assembly GCA_914767545.1 of Sesia apiformis. Lineage (NCBI taxonomy): Eukaryota > Metazoa > Arthropoda > Insecta > Lepidoptera > Sesiidae > Sesia > Sesia apiformis. The sequence continues at coordinate 17,269,533 of OU611953.1, forward strand.
GCTTCATTTGCTGATTCGTGGTTGCATTCTACGAAATCGAGAAGACGATTTTGAATCCCTGTATCGTAGTCAAAGTATCGTATGCAAATTGGAAACATTTTTCTATTTTTTTTATTACTTGAATCTGTCGCGATCGAAAAGCGGTCTTTAAAATATTTTTAACAGATTCCTTGGCCAGTATTTCGCATATAATAGATTCTGCTTTTGTCCTGCCGCAGCTAAACTTCTGAGCAATTTTTGAATCACTACAGATATATGGTAACAATTTGTGTGAACAATCCATACTATTGTAGCTAAGGGAATGCCTTACCGTATGATAAACCGATGCGAGTTCTCCAGCAGCTATTTTTTCTTCCGTGTCCGAGGCAGACTTATCAGGTTTTGAAAAATATTGTGTTAAATTACTCGATGCTCTATTGCTAACAACAGTCATGTGAGATTTAGTAGATGCATGTTGTTTACATCACTGAGACCACCATGAGCACAAGAAAAATCTTTATTGCATAAGCGACAAGATGCCTGGTACGGATTTTCTTTGTTACGGATTGTTTTAACTAGGAATAGCTATTTTCTCAGCTTTGATTATACTTTGTTAGCCTTTTAGCTTTCTTGGAAGGTATTACACTACTACTAGCCTTTTTACCACAGTCACTATCACTCAAATCACTCATATTGTAAATTCTTCAATAAATTAATGAATGTCAACTCAAGAGTCGTTTTTAATAATATAAAATAACTGGCGTGTTTACGCAACGGCTGTCTCAAAACAATGACCGATCGATTAACGATTTCTCTCATTAGAAAGAAACAGTAAGAAAGTAAGATATATATTACGCATGAAACAAAAAGGGACAAATAGTTTCATTGTATTAGTGCGCCGAGCGGGAGGGGAAGCAATCAGTGGTCGGTGCGGGCGGCAATCCACTTTACACTACAGACGATCAGCCGAGTCAAAGATAATGTAAACACTACGATTAAAGGAAGTTCGAGCGAATTTATGGTTAAATTCGGTGAGATGTTTATAAAATTTTGATAAAATGTTCATTGCTACAATTGAAAGTAGTGTGGAAATTTTGAAAATATGTTATCGAACATTTTTTTAAATTATTAACAATTAAAGTGAATAATTAAACCATAAATTCTCTCGAACTTCCTTAATCCGAGTTGATGTGTATGCGAAGTTGCGAACGTTGCGTGCGTGAGTATTTTTGTCTAGCGTAGATCGATCGATTTAATAATAAAAAACGAAGCACGGTTCGAATACGGGACAGAGTCAGTCCCGCCGGGACATTTTAAACTAAGCCTAAAATACGGGACGTCCCGGGAAATACGGGACGTCTGGCAACCCTACTCCTCATGCACATTGTCGTGTTATGCAACTTTATGATTAATAAATTTATTGATCGTGTTTTCACATATTTTTATGATAATATGAAAACAGGAAGCTGTTTCTTTAGCGATGTTGTCCCATTCATTACAGGGACGTCCACTTGGTATTTAACCACAATATTTTCAAACTCTTATCATTTGGCACATACCTACACCGAGATACCATTTGTTTAATAATTAATTACTGTTTCTTATTGTGGTCACATCGGCCAAAATATAAATTTAATATTTGGAAATATTTATTCCCTTTGCTAACAATGAAAACGTATTTTGTAAATAACTTAATATTTTTTAAACACGTGTCTTAAAATGTAACTCGCAATAAATCACTAAGTACCTGCAAGTTCAGAGATCGTTTTTCACAAAAAAATAACAAAAAAGCAATAGATTTAGTTAACATTAAATTCCTTCCATCTTCGCTTCACTTCCATGTATACTATTGAGGTCAATATTTCAGCGACTTTCTGTCAATTCGGTGTAGAATATTTTTTGGATATAAACTACTATTTAATAGAACTATACAGCTTCAATGGACGCTTCGATTTAAAACCTTTCATATTTCAAAGTTCTTTCGTATATAATTTAGTAAAAAATTTAGTTCATGTAAATCGTTAAACGTGCCTTTCAAATATCAAATCTTTTTAAAACAGCTAGTGCAAGATTTCACAAGCTGGCTAAGGTGTTTATATTTCTAATGTTTACCTTTTCTTATGGGATTTCATCCGCTTCTAATCGCCGTACCTACTTCGTTTATATATCTAAACTGCTTCATCCTTTATTATAAAGTGATCAGTTTCATAACCTTCAGTATTAATTCTGATTGTCAATTCTTTAGATAACGAGGGTTTATTTGTTAATTTATTTTGTTTTGTTGCTGTTAATTAAACACAATTGGGGCTGCATGTTATATCAAGTCCTAAATTACTCTAAAAATACTAAGAGAATTTACGCTAATATTTATAGGTATAGTAACAACTGTTTACGATGTCATTATTACATTTTATTTATTTCTGAAATAAACATAGATAGTCATATAGCCAAACTCTGGAATTGCATCTTCCGCAATATAAATAATAAAATATCGTGACGTTTGTTGGCAGATATTCGACCCTTTGTTTATTCGAGCCCTTTCGTGAATAAAAATATTCACCTCGATGAGTGGGACACACCGATATATCGAAAATCGTGAATCATTCCATTCTACGTGTGCCAAATGCATACCTACTGTAAACATATTTCTACAACACGTAAATTATAATTGATGATAATTTATGAGTTTCCTATTTGTCTAGACATGTCGTGTGTTTTACTAAATATATTAAAAGTATTAATGATACTACAAAAGTGTTTCAATAAAGATAATAAACATTTGTAGGCATTCATTGAAATACATTCACAGGTGGTTTAGAATCGCTCAGCATCCGTAGAGATGTTGCATCTCTCTGCGTTTCCTACCGCCTTTATAATGGGGAATGTTATAAAGAGCAATTTGATGCCAACTTCGAGTTTTTACCATCGCACCGCTCGTCATCGTCATACGATTCATCTGTACTTCCTTGACATAGAGTCGCTGCGTACAGTGCGGTCGAAAAGACACTTTTATACCGTGAAGCCGAACGTTGTGGAATGAACTGCCAGCTGAGGTATTTCCGTTACGCTACGATATGGGGCTCTTCAAAAGAGCTATGAACAGGGTCAAATCTGCAAGGTCGGCGCGCACCCTGGTGTAGCAGGTGTCCATGGGCGACGGTGACCACTTACCATCATGTGGCCCGTCCGCTCGTCTGCCATACATTCCATAAAAAAAATATTAGAATGGTTTCACGTTCGACTACCATGGAAGGCATGACGTCTTGGTCTTTTGTACCTTTCCCGAAGCTTGAAACCATAGATTCCGTTCATGATTTTGAGTTCATGACATGAAAATGTTAAGAGTGCAAACTGTGCAAAAAAAGTTTTGGTAAATTGGTAAAAAGTGCAAAAACACTTTTTACCAAATTTTTTGTATAAATTTACTAAATACATTGACGAGCCCTTTTTTCGTTCACTGCTGGACATGGCCTCCTCATGCACACTGCCTTGTGCGGCCTTAAAACGTCCCGCTGGCCAAGCGGGTTGGCGAGTCCATTTTTTAGAGGTGGTGTAATTCCTCAGGGCTTGCGGTAGGGGCTTTGTTATCCCTTAATAGTCTTTTACGGTACCCAGGGGAAGAGATGGGGTGGTGATATTCTAAAGCCGGCCCTCACCACACGGACCTAAATACAAAGCCAAAAATATTATACTTTTACAAAAAAATACATCATAACACAGAGTCACAAATGTCAATTAATTGATTATATGACAATTAACTCAAAGCCATGGACATGGTTCAGAATTCACGGTTTCAGGTTGCGGGAAAGTTTCAGATACACCTGTATAATAAAATCTAATCATGTTTTTCCACGAAAAAATATTCACTCCTCTTCATTAAAGTTCTATTCCTTAATTTATGTTTTCTACAGAGAACTTGGATTTTTAGGTTCTAGATTTCTACAGAAATGGTCACTAGGACTTCCTGACAGTACAAGTTATTTTTCAAAATGCGAAACAAGTCAATTTGAATTGAGGGTTCTATGTTTCGTTTCTTTTAAATTCAGTGTTTTTCATATAAACGAAACTACCTAATTAAATGGTTTAATTTGTTCTTTCGTCAGTTTTATGAACGGAGTATAATATGATAGATAACCTAACACTTGTTAACTATTTGTCAGAGATATTAAACATCAGAAACAACACAAATTACCACACGAATGCTTACAGTAAATCTTTCCTCGTATTACGTAAAAAAGAACTTCGAAGAATTTTGCTAATTCTGTCGCCTGTGACCCAAATTGGATAGCGAAAACTACAAAACGCTTTAATAAATACTGATTGATGAAACCGTGTTAATATATAATTGCTCTTTTTCCTTAATCAACGGTGCGTGGCGTGAAATGCTTGTAAATATTCATGTAGCCTCATTGTACGGCGATGTAGCAAACGTCGGATTACATAACGTTATGCAAAAACTGCGGATGTGTCGCGATATTTATAACGTTCGGGCGGAAGTGGTGGGGAGGGGATAGGTCACGGGCGCGCATGCTCAGGTGAGAGTGAGACGCCACCTGTCCTCGCCCAATGACAGGGGCACGAAATCGTCGCGAGTGCAACACTTCCTGTGTTTACACCTCTCCGTTGTCACATATCTATTTCTGCTCACCCCATTTATTTGTCTTGTCTCCATGCATCCGGTTTGTTTAATTTTAATTGTAATTTCAGGTAAGTCGCCTTGGATTAACGTCACGGGAGCGCTAGGAAAGGTCGCGGATGTAAGAAGGAATTTATGATGGAGTTCCGTAAGTAGTATATGTACTAAGAATAAACTCGTATAAGTGAATCTTTAGGTACGAACTAAACACAAAGATGGTAACCAGATCACAAGCTCTCTAGTTACTTTCTATTCTTATAAACTCACGCACTAATGCGCACTTGAGTACTTAATTCAATTAATCTTTTACCGATACCTTTCTTCCTCAACTTCAAGAATCAGTTTAAATTTCACAACGATCATCATCTGTTATCCAGAGTTTGTTTACTCACCAAATGGCTACTTAACATGAAAGAGGGTTTTCGATAGAAAAACCAACTTTATCGTGGATAAAAATTACGAAAATATGGCATAAGTGACCCACAATAAGTTGTAATTAAATCTTGAACCTTGTCGTGCCGTCAACAAGATGCAATTTTGCGTTTCTCGCTGGTTCAACCAGGAAATATGGCTAACTGGTCACGCGATAACACCCGATAGACGACTCTATCAATAAGTAGTTAAAATAGCATCTCGGACGATAAGCCCTCTAGGTTCGGTACAGATTTATCGCTGGTGTTAGGAGAGCCGTGTATTTATATTAAGTGGTGGAGCTGTCAGCGCCTAACGCCGACGCCGATTTTGGACGGTTGCATACAATAACGCTTTCCATCGATATTAGAAAATTGTTCCCATCTATCTAATAAGCTAATAAGCAGTCGTAATAAATAAGCTAATAAATAGATGAAATTTGGTGATTTATCCAACTAGACATAATGCACATAACAATAGCCTGCTAAGTTCCCTAGAGTGCCAAAAGTCATTACCATCGAAAGAATTCCAGAATAGCTCTAATGCGCTGTCGTCTTTAGATTTAATTAGTTCATTCGTTTAACTGATTAAGTCTACTGCGAATTACTAGATGCACGTGTTTAGTTTCTAAGTAAACGTTTTATTTCTCATTTCGAGAAAGCTTACTTACTTGGATTTTAAATAGATACTTAAAATCCAAATAAAATTTTCCTTTAACTAAGTCACAGACAGTTTACAGCTTCCAGCATGATTTGTATTCTGAAAATTAAATATACTGCGTTGTTTTGGCAGCCGAAGAAATATTTTTTGTATATATAATGAAGCAATCAAAAAACTTCAAGATTGAGCCAATTTACATCTGCAGTACAACAAACATCAGGAAATATCTTGCAAAATGTACAGAAATCGGTTCTGCTATTTGAACGAGTAACACAATTAATTGGCAAGGAAATTGTCGATTTGGATTACACATTACACAATCCGTGCATAAGACGACAGTTAAGACCCATTGATGTCACGGTACTCCTCCAATCGCGTTCTGGATAAGAGATGGGAATAAATAACGAACAATCATAATAAAGTGAGATAACAGAGACTACGGAAGACAACAATATTATCCTGATATAATAAAATTTGTGTAAAGGCCGCGGGGACACTTAACGCTCTCGGCTAGACCGTCCAACTAATAATACTCGCACACGTGAAATGTTTTTGGCTGGTGCTTTTTGTTCGCCGCGGTTATTTCAGTTTTCCAGTGGGATTTTGAACAAGATCAGCACTGGCCGTCTCAACCGTGCAGCGGCACATAGCGCGACCACCCGTGAACATTGCCAAGTAGTGGTGTTAGTACCTTAATGCTCGTTGCAGCGATGGGTGCCCCGCCCAACGACGTAAAAGGACATTTTGAATACGCAATCTAAATAGTTTTTTTCTCGAAAAGGTGATAACAGCGACGTGTTTGTGCAATCGAATGTTATTAGTGCAGTGAATGTGTGTCAAAGGTTCGTCAGAGTTTAGTGCTGTGGGTGAATTAGGATCTAACGACCATGTCGGAATTCTATGGACCATGGGACAAGAAGCAGTCGGAAGAAGACGACACCGATGTGGAGGAGTTGGAGACCGTGGAGACCGTGCAGACGATCACCACGACCACCACTACCACCAAAAAGACATTACTGCCTCCTCTATCAGTAAGTCACCGTGATCACTTATACCAGCGTCACCAATGTCCTTGATTGTGACTTAAGACGTTTACGCAGCAAATGTATTTTCGCTGTAACGACTTGTTTATCATTAAGAACTACTCATTTATTATTTCAGTTGCATTCAACCTTTTTGATCTTGTATCACCTCTCAAACACATCAAATCAAATAGTTGAAGCGAGAGGAGAAACGCCGACAGATATATTTTTATTGCGTCTGTATCATTGTCCAAGTGTTTATTTTGGACAAGTCCAGCGCGCAGATGTCACGGGCGCTGTCATTATGCAAGCTCTGATATAAAGCAGCTTTGAGCGTACCAAGGTGAAGGCAAAGCGTGCCTCTCTACTGCCGTCAACTGTCGGCTCTTTTATAAATCAACGGGCGCACCACCTCTGAAATCTAAAAATACAATTTCTAATGCTAAAATCTGCCTAGATACAAGATTTGTAAACTGAAATCATTTTTCGACAGTTCACATTTTGCCGCTGAAAATTTTCGGCTTTATCCAAGTCGGAATCGTGAAAGAAGCATGTTCTATAAAAAAGTTCTGTCACTTTCAGTTACGAAACTGTCTGTCACATAATTAATTTAGACGTAAATAAGAGAGACGTCCATCCATGACAACTTTTCATAACTAGTTTTGTTACATAAAGTGCAACAGTGGAAAATGCCCAAAATCATATATCTTAAAAACTTCAGTCGACAGTGCTATGTACAATCACTCTTTATTTATTAATTTGTGTTTATAACATACAAATTATTACTCTTTTCGTTAGTATTCTTGGCGTGGAACTCGAAACGAATCGCGATTTGATCTTTGTTTTACCACTTTCCGCTCCATATAATACAAATGTCTTCTTGTGAAGAGATCAACAAAGCAATTAACATTTAACTCTCTTTCTGTACGACATCTTTAAGTTTCTAAAGATATTTGTCGTACAGTACTCCTAGAAAGGCTTTTGAATTTACTACAACTGACAATACATTGGCATCAATTTTAATCTTTTCATTTATCATTGCAATTAGGTATCAGTGTTCTTAGTGTTCAAAAAAAGGTACATACTTCGGTTTATAAAGTATCTGGGTCTTTATTTATTCATCAGCCTGTGTCTATCCACTGCTCTCTCAAGCTCAAGCTGCACCATAAGGTCATTCACATTCCCCATCCAGCCGTCACTGGTCATCCTTTTTAAGCCATCGGTCTATCTAGCACGGTGATTCCCAACGGAAGCGATATCTGAGAGCTGTGAAATTATTCAAGGGGGCACTCGGGGCGGTGGAAATTGTGGATATGCATTTTTTCATACAATTTTCCCTTCTCTAACTTAAATATAGCACTTTAGGGGCCGCTGTGTACGTTTTTTTTCTAAAAAGGAGCTGTAGTCCAAATGAGGTTGGGAATCTATCATCCAGCAGGACGTTCCATGCTGCGCTTATCGGTACGTGGTCTCCACTCGAACAATCGTTTTCTTCAGCGGTTGTCAGTTTTACGACATGTTTACATTGCCATTTCAGCACGCTTATCTTTTCAGCAATGTTGGTGTTGTTCTTTACCGAATTGTCTCGTTTCAAATTTTATCCACCGAAGAAAAATCTTTATTTTATTATCAACCTTTATTATCAAGCCTTTTTAGGAAGCTTTTAAGCCTTTATTACATAACCTATATATCTATCTATAAACTAATTCAATGCAAAGGGTAAATTATTAAGCGAAGTTAAAACGTCACATGAAAACATCCAAATTACTATTATTAATTAACAAAAGATTACATACAGATGCCACAGATATCTGTTGATAATATTGTTTACTTGTCAAAGAAAACTTACAATCTGAATAAATTAATAAATACGTAGGTACAATGGAGTAACTAATATGGAAACTTAAACCTGTTTGAATTGTAATCATATTCATATGTTAACTATGAAACTTCATCTACAAAGAGATATGCAGTAATGTCCTCCAATTTAAGTCAACCACACGTTGTATAGATTAAAACGTTTAAAATTAACGTAGGCGTTTATTACTCATCTATTACTCACCCTCCTTTGAGTGTCCGCTCCTAAGAATATACTCTGCTGGGGGGAATGCACTCGCTCGAACAGGAGGTCGTCTGGTTGGATTAAAAGTTACCACCATCCATGGTTCCACCGTTATCAATTAATCGTCGATTGAACCACGTGACCTTAGAGGTCAACGATGTTTACTTGAAGGAGCAAACGATTTACGCGGTAATAAAGAATTTTAATGATTGTAGCGGTTTAGTGATCGTTTGTTGGTATTTTGATAGCTCTGAGGAACAATTAGTATTGTAGGGTTGAGGAAATAGATTATTAAATTATACACTTTATGCATTTTCTCGATAAAATAATGCCAAAAGTTGGAAAGTTTTTATTACCTATTTACACCTATTAAAGTTTTTAAAACCATAATAAAATTAAATATCTCGAACTTTCAAGCTGTTTAACAAGTTGTTGCTATTTCTATATTTATTTTTTTGTTGCACACGCATTGGTTAATTCAGTACCTATTTGTTTAAACGACTATTAATACATGTTTTCACTCAACAGCTGAGAACAATAAATTAATGTTGTACCACGTTCAGCCCCAACACTACTACAAATCCCACTTTCGTAATTCAATCACGAACTACGAAGTGAACGCTCGCGATAATCTCACGACTTGATTCTGGAGTTCTGTCGTGTCGTGACACACGAGTTATGGTGTGTGCAATACATAAACATAGGTGATGTGAAGCCTGTATATTATATGTGAACACATGTAACTTCAAAGAATGTGAAATTTTAGGGAGTTCAAGAGATTTACATATTCCAACCTATAAAATTGCTGTTTGTCTAAGGTTTGTGATTAGAGCCGTTCTTACCGCGTAGTTGTGTGGATCGTCAAACTGCTTTGACCACGAGGAAACGTTATTACCTTTGTATAGGCTCTTCTGTACAGTTCGAAACATAAATTAAGTAATAAACTGTAAGCATTTTATTGTCTGCAGTTACTTATTTATTTCTTAAAAAAAATAGTTTCCTTTTTATACCAACACATTTTTTAAAAACGATTTGCCGAACTTGTTTCAAACATGTCCTACAATCATGTCACTCATATCATTAAAATCATCTGTGAAATCAAAATAAAATCGTCGCGTATTCCTTTTTCCTTTAACTGCATTTTTGTAAGAAAATAGTTTATGCTACTATCTAAAAAGCTCGCAATTAATAGTTTTGTTACATTTTGTTTTGTTTCATCATTCTCATCTTCAGCAGCACTAGAAATAATAATTGTATGAGAGTATTTGACATTGTCATTTTGCAATTTATTTTCTGATTCTATTTCTAAACATTTTATGAGAGATATGATTTATCGGGTAATCAACCTAACAGCGACAGTGCCTGAATGAAGTCTGTTGGAATATTGTTGTAAAACTGATTTGATTTAAGTCTACAATGTATGTTTATAATGTTACGTGTGTTGCAATATTGTTCCAAAGTCGACTGTATGATGTTCTTCAAAATGCACGTATAAGGTAGCGAGTGAATGGCCCTTTGTTCCCGGACAATGGCTTCGTGTGCCTATAACCGATGAATTGTCTGTTTCACGTTTATTATCTCATTTAACGGTTTAAATGGTTATGGTTTCAATTGTTTGCTTATTCACGGAGAATGATTTAATATGGAGATTATATTTTGTAAGTTTAAAAAATATAATTCAGTTAAACCAAAAACAACTACTTCATTCAAATTACTACGTTAGTAATATATTCATTGATTAAGCCTTTGTAAGTTTGGATGAAAATAAGAGCCAGCAGGAAAGAAAATCTTCATTAGTTTTTTGTTTTGACTTGGTTTTGGTCTGTAGTTAGATACTTATGTGCGTATTGTACACATACAGCTACGAAAGTTGAGTTAGGTATTTGTTTCTCTGACAGTATAAATTTTATATTTTTATTATACGGTCGTAGCTATCCAGTTATTTAATTAACTGAGGCCCTCCCACCACTGTATTTGAATTCTAATGATCCATAATTAAACCTCATTGATGCCTGAATTCGTCCTTGCCCCCGCATATTGCTATTAGATTTTATTAGGCGACCCATCACGATAATGATTTCCGAGAGAATTTATAATAGTTCGAGATAAAAAGTATCCTACGAGTTGAACCAGGACATAAAGTGTCGTTGTAGTTAGTTTTATTAAAATACATTCAGTGATTTTTATGTAACGGCTGATATTGTACATATGTAGCTAAAAGTGGGTAATACCGGTCACTTAAGGAAAAACTGAAATATCTTAAAAGTTATACAACAATTATTTATTAAAATAAGCTTTTCAGTAATTTATACTATACCTATATAAGTATTGCAGTAATTGAGATCAATAGTAAATTAAACTTTGGTATAGGATATATTTAAAAAAAAAAGTTGATTTGACCGGAATTGACCGCAGCGGGAGGTAATACCGGTCAGCGTGTGGGTAAAACCGGTCACGTTTAAACTAAACATATGTCACAAATATAGCCCTCTGCAGAGTCATAGCCGGAGCATTCTGAGTGAGCCCATAGACCACACAGCACACATCTTAACCAAAGTTCATTTTCTCTACCAAAATCATTGAAAATAAGACATTTATTAGAAATTATCATCATTTTCCAAACTACCTTTATTTTCCGATTTTGATTTGCTACTATTATTCTCTTAGAGTACTTTCCTCTTCATTTTCTTCACTTTCCTATTCTTCTCTCTCATTTGCCCGTTCATTGTTATCTTTGTTTTCTGAGTTCTTATTTTAATTTTGCTGTCGTTCTTTTTTTCTGAGATCTGACTAATTTTCTATTTTCTGATTCAACTAAGGCTTCTTTATGAGGTGTCCCTGTTATGATAATAGCGTGCTGTCTTTCAGATGCCCGGGCTATTTTTTTGCCTATTACCTTATTTGGAACGAAATGAAGATATTTTGCAGATGTGTTTCCTTGATCTGTAATTAATGCCATAGGAGCTGAGGTCGATGGAAGTGGATTGTTGTAATCTATAGTTGTTTCTTTAACTTGAGAAACAGGTGTTACATTATCTTGCTCCCGAGCTTCTTCATCGTATTTACCAATTTACTGTTATAAAGAACTTCTGCGACCAAAAAATCTTGTGCAGTGAATACGTTTGGGTTGTCCAATGGATCTTAAACTGATGAGAATCCAGTTTCATCGGCATTGTATGTTTCTGGGCAGAAATTTATATTTGTACATAACTTCTTCTAGCAACTTAAAAAATACACCTACTTCTTATTAAAAGCTATCTATAGCTGTGTTTAATTTCTAACAGACAGATTATTTCTTGGGTAAAAAAGGCTTAGCCTTTTACCCAATCCTTCCCACCACATTCAAATTTTGTGTTGAAATTGTGCTTTATGTTATTTTTTGTGCATATTAATAAGCCATCTTTTCAATTTGTAAAGAAGTACATCCATAACAATATTTTTCCTAAGTATTTTATTTGTGAGGCCATATCCTCCTCTTGTTTCCCGGTGAAGACTGTATTCCTTCCTAATTGTCGTGTTTCGCAATTTTTATTTTTTACTCTCCCTTAAGAGTTGAAAATGGGATAACGGTCGCAGGTGCTGCTTTTCTTATAGACTTGCCATTTTGACTAAGCTTAAAGGCCCTATTTAAAGCACCCTGACTCTACTACACTCTTTTTCTTTCGATCTAGTTCTCGTTGACGTCCCACAACTAAAATATTTGATAAAAAGGTAAAATAGAAACGAAAAACAAATGTACAAATTTATGTTAGATGAGTAGAAAAGCAGCGGGTAATACAGGGTAACAGTCAGCGTGACCGGCATTACCCGACCACCTGACATTATGAAAATAACATAGCTGTTTACAAACGCATAAAAAAACATGAAAGCAGAATACACAGATTTGTAGGGATGTAATATAGAAACGCAAATCAAAATCATCAAATTCAGATATGCGAATAAATAAATACTTACTTCTTATTTAAGCAGATCGAATAATTACTTCGGGCTTGCGCAAAAACAATCAACGCACACCTCTATCGAATGTGCGATCGGAATTGAGCAAGGGGCATTGTTATAGCCCGGAGAGATGATAGGCCACCTGTTTTGCATGTGTGCGTTCTTGTTTTACTTGTAGTTTAGTTATTAGTATAGTGACCGGTATTGCCACCTGACTGGCATTACCTGCTTTTCGCCTACTTAATGATAATTCCCTAAGGAACTTAATAACGGATCGGGATAAAATGTACCCTAAATGTTAACCCAACCTTCAGGTATGACCAACCTTCAGGGAGCTATTTAATCGACGACCTTAACGATCATGTAGACATTGAGAGGGAACGCAGGGCGTTGGCGCCTGGCGGTGAGGTGAAGTGAGGTGAGGCTCACAGGTTTGTCCGTTGCAGCAAAGAAGTCAGTTAATCATTGTTTAAGGCCTACTGCTAGACTTTCTATACGGGCGGCTTGTGAACCAGCTATACGCGCAGATCACTCGATGCCCTGTATGACCAGTACAACAACGGATTCAGGACGTTCATGGGGTTGCTTCGCTTCTGAAGAGCATCGGGCATATTCGCGCAGTAGCGCACAGATGGAGCGCAATCGTGCGCAAAAAAGTTGCGTCCCTTTAGAGCGCGGGCCAGTTCCAACAGTATCTTGAGGATTATAGCGGAGAAATATGACTCCCCTATTTTATTAGGCATTACGTTCGGATGTTGATTAAGAAAAATAACTATTTGATTAAAATCCGAGCTAAAGTGATTGTGTCCCTTTTTAGTTTTTCGGTTAACATCTTTTAGTTTGTAGCACTGACATAGTTTTATAAGTATTTTTCTTATTTTTATTATACTAACACTTGCTGTGGATCTGTGTTGTCCGATTAAATGAAAATAAATAAATAAGTTATAATTATGCCAAGTTTCATTAAATTCCCTCCAGTGGCTTTTGAGGGATGCCCGTTCAGAGACAGACAAAAACTCTAAAAATGGGTATTTTGGTTAGTAGTATACTGCAACAACTTTTTCAAAAAAATATTTCATTTACAGACACGGCTCTGTTACGATTTTTTATACAATGTAAGTACCTATATATAGATACTAGTATTTAGGCCGACTTCTCATGCGAAATTGATCATAATTTATATGTAGGAACTAAAGATGCGCTGAGTACTCGTTTATTACTCGGTACTCGACATACTCGGCAATTTTTTTAGTACTCGTATTCGGCCGAATAGCTCGGTTTAAGTGACGAATACTCGGTTAAAGTAATATAGTGTAAAAATATTTGATTGTCGGCGAGACGCGAGCGTCATCAAAATAAGCATATTTAATAAAGTAATGAGCATTTATTAATTTGAATTAAATGAAGCATACAAGTAAAAAAGTAATCCATTAATAGACGAAATTTAACAGAGGCAGGTTATGGTGCAGGAATACTAAGCTCTCTGCCCTTTCTGGTAACAGTCTGTTCCTTTTCTCCTCATACACATTAACAGCTTCCGAAAATTATCGCTCGCTGTATACAGTGCTTGCAGGTGCACATAAAACACCCTTGGCAAATGTTCCAAGTGTGTATATCTTGTTTTATGCCTTGCCTACCAATAATGGACTTTTATCTCGTGATAATAAACTTTCGTTTACATATCCTTCTAATTCTAGGACGATGGGACTTTTAGGATCTTCGCGCTCCAGTGGCTTGGTAGAAGCTAGTTCCTCATAGCAACTCCAAAAAGTTGCATGACTTTCTTCTAAAGTATTTGTGGCGTTTTGTAAAGATCTTGACCTGTTATAATTCGAATCATTGTTACTGCTGCTTGAACTCTCCGGAACGTCACTTCTTTGAATGGCTTCTAAAAATAGCATCTTCCTTATTAGTTCACATTTCTCTGGAGAAACAAATCTAATTTTGAATCTGGGGTCCAGCAAAGTAGCCAAAGCGTAATATTTGTCATCTTCTAATCCTCGAAAGCGGCTTTGCATTTCATCTTGAAGCTTTTGTTTCATGTCTGTTACGTTTGGGCATATTTCAAGAATTTCAGGCTTTGATAAATATTTTGAAAGAGTATTGGTATGGGGTATCACTTTTGAAATCGACGAGAATGTTGAGCTGGTAATTTCTTCGAATGGTTTAAGTAACGCACTCTTTGATAATTTGCCATTCACGTTCCGTTAACTGTTGAAGGTTTACTGTGCTGTGACCGCACGTCGCGATCTTGTTTAAACGTGTTATCGCGCCCCATACCTCTGAAAACTGAACCGAGTACTCGGTTCGGCAAACATAAAACCGAGTAATACTCGGTACTCGGCTACTCGGTAAAACTTGTACTCGGCGCATCTCTAGTAGGAACCTATCAAGTATCGATGATGCCACAAAAACACTGGAAAAGACTATTTGAATCAAATGGTACTAAAATTTCTGTTATATAAGGTTGTATAGAGCAGGGGTCGGCAACGTGGTGCCCGCGAGAGAATTTTAAAGTACCCGCATTCAAATATCTAAATTCCAAAAACTAGTAAATATTTTAATAATTGTACAATTTATGTAAAATGGTCAAACCTTAAATTAAAATTTGACTAAGGACATCTATACGACACTAGATGAATTGTTGAAAAATTTTGGAATTTAGATAACAAATCACCCATTGTTGAGAAATGTGTTCTAAATTGAGCTCTCTTTGCGCATCGACATATCTTTGAGAATGTTTGTTTTCAAACATGAAGTTCATAAAATCGAAGTACCGATCAACCCTCACCGATGCTCATTTGGACCAATGTCTAAGAACTGGGAATTCGATTTTACGTGCCACTATTACAATAAGTTAGCTGAAAATTTGCAATGTCAAATTTCGCTTTAAATTTAAATTATGTGCAATGTGTTTATTATTTATATTATATTTATATATTATTTTCATATTTAAAAATTGCCTTTTAATCGGGAGTTCGGCGGTGCCTGCCGAACTTTTATATTACAGAAATATGCCCGACTACTAAAAAAGGTTGCCGACCTCTGGTATAGAGAGTTCCGATGAATACTACAAAAATCAGACATTTTGAGGATCATCAGACCGTGTACAGAATTACAAAAGCTCGTTTCAACTGTAATACTTAGCCGGGTTAACTCGAACAGATGATATAGAAAACCTACAGCAATCTGGCGAGAGCGCCAAATAAATCAAAATAATTATAAAATTTTAAGATGGCCGCCGTACAAAAGTACCGTGCAGTGTCAGATTCAAAGCAGTCGGCACCAGTTTACATAGTAGGTAACATATACCTGGTCCCGACTGCTTTAAGTCTGATACTGACTTTTATTAGAGTAATTCATAAAACAAATAAACCAGTTAGTGTATGCAGTAAATATGCAAACTTACTAGTTTCATTCATTTTAGTTATATCTATACATATTTTCATATAGAAGTTGAACGCAGGCGGGTTTTTGTTTTTTAAATAAATAATTAATAATTTTCAATAACTTTATAAGTACCTACGTACTTATAAAATCTACGAGTATTGATACATTTCGTTAATAGGAGACATTTCTTAGACTGTTCTTTACTTAGACGTAGAGCAAGTAGTTAGAAACTAACCTCTATGTAGACTGAATAAGATACCATAGAGTAGGCTCTCTATTAATTGTAAGATTGACTTTTTGGCGGTAACTCGAGAAGTAAAGTTTAATTTTTATTTGATTTATTATATGGATTTTGCAAAGTCGGTGTCCACGGGCGACGGTAACACTTACTATCACGTGGGACCGCTTGCTCGTCCGTCCATTTTTTATATATATAAAAAAAAGTCTAATAGTGATACTTTCTTAAAACTTCAAAATGCTTTTTTGTGCGTAGCGTTTGTAAACATAAACATCAAATAAAAACATAGGACTGCGTTTGTCGTGTGCTTCCAAGGAGTCCTCTTCCATAGGCGTAACCATGGTGGGGCAGGTTGGAGCGCTTGACTGGCATCAGGAAGAATGAGTAACGGACTTTCTGCATTACACTACCTGTATTTAAATTATAAGAAAATTGTTTGCTTTGCCTCACCCTGGATAAAATCCTAATTACGCCCTTGAAGTCGGGTTTTTTTTCGGAATGACTAGTTTCTTGTTACCCTAATGGCCTTTCAAGAGTCACCGGACATGTATGGTTTAGGGCGAGGGCAGAAGGCGCTCAACCAGGAGTAAAGACTAATAAAGAGTGTGTGCAGTAACGAGCCTAAGGGCTCCTCCGCCGGTAGACCGGCGGAAGAAACGAACTTCGGCTTAGGGCGTTTTTTGGGAGGGTACTGCGGGATCGCGAGTTGGTGAGAAGCGCCCACGCACGTGCCGATACCTTGTATAAGTGATGGCTGAAGGCTGGTTTATGGTGCAGCGAGGAGGACGTCCTCGTCTCCGCCGGCGGGTACAGTGTATATGTGTATATAGCCTGTGAGTGTGAGTGCAGCAGTAATTGGGTCGTGTCGGGGTGGTCTAACACGTGTCGAGGACGACGACGACGAGGGCAACGGGTAGGGTCATTCCTGTCGGGGTCCTCTGCTCTCCTCAGTAAACTTACTATCACTTTACTGTGTGATTTCTGACTTTATATCGACGGGAGGACATTAACATGATACGTTTTAGACGTTGAAATTGTTTATTTCGAAGAAAAACCTGACACTGGCAGAATAATATGCTAATTGCACCACTGACATGTAAGAAAAAAAAGAAAAAAATTGTAAGATTTCGATTAGTAATTGTGAGAAATGTAACAGACATCCAGACCGAAATCATAAACGAAACACAAGCAGTGTTTGATTGGTTGATATTATTTATTGAAAATCACTGTAGGTATTTTATTTATTTTGATTTTATATGATTTGGGCATAAACAGTGTAATTGTACATATGAATACATAAAAAATATTACTAATTAAGTTACCACAAATTACTAAACATTAACAAGTGGGATACTATTTCTTCGGTTTATTGTAACTGTTATTAAAGTTGTGTTTTTCAAATTATTTTGTCACATGCTGATGATTCGTGGCTTCCTAGAGAAGAGATTGTATTTGTAACCCATTTCTAAGCTTTTCTAATTTGGGTGCGTTCTAAACAATGTTTAATGTAGAAAATCCGCTGTAAACACAGTTTAGCCGTGATTCATTGCATTTCCATGTACCACTTGCTACATAATGGAACATTTGCGTTTCTGTGGCTGTTGCAACATGAAAATATTACTTTGTTGCCAATGACAGATTTCTATAAACCTCGTAAAATATATACTGCACTCCCAAGAAGAAAATGCATTAGCAACATTTTTTACGAAACTGTTAGTAACATCATATACGGATATTAAAAATAAACAAAGGGAATAAACAATGGTTTTTATTTTGTTTTATCCAAAACTCCAAGTTTCTAACTTAATTTTAAATTAATGAAGATGTGCCAATTTTTTTTGCATTTTTTTCGAATGCCATAAAAATTCACTTTTTAGAAAGAGCTTTTTTAGCCCTTTTTAGAAAGAGTACATGCCTATTCCTGAACTGTAAAAAAGATTGTAAGATATAGACGCATTTTAAGATTAAGTTCTATCGAGAACGAAATACATGTGGAACGGATTTGCATTTTATAAATGTACATTTTACAATTTTGATCAACATCAGTTAATTATTCATATAAGTTGCGTTATTGTCTCTACAACGATGTTATTAAATTATTAAGTTAAATGGATTTAATTCAATTAAATTCTGACCACAAAATAGGTTGGTTCCAATTCACCTTTAGGTAAAAATCGACAGTAATCTAAACGAAGTATCTCATATAAATAGGTCAAGAAACATTGTAGTGTGAAAGTGTGAAGAATCCGCCTCCATGGGGTCGTCGTACTCCCAAAAGAGAGAAATGTTTATATTCGTTGTGGAACGCCGCTGGAAGCATGCGAGACATTTCAACGGCATGTCGCTAACATGCCCATTATGATGAGTTTCCTTAATATTCAATAACGATTAGGTGACTCAGTAATCCAAAAATAATGAAATATCAGTACAATACATAACATTACATTATCTTTTATTTTTGGCAGTTCTTTAGAGTAAGTCCATTAGTTGAAAAGTGGTTTTTCATACATACATTTATACATTTATTTATACCTTATACGTTACAAAACAACTATGATAATAGGTTGCAATATAGATCTAGTATAAATACATCAACGTTTTTTTTGTGCGGTGTGGTGTAGACCGTCTTCTATAGACGCCACGCCACCATCTCCTCCATGACCGTGGATGTCATACTAAGGCGACTAAGGGCTAACACAGCGGCTCCCTCAAATCCTGAGGAATTACACCACCTCTAAAAAAGAGTGGACTCGCATACCCGCTTGACCAGCGCGGCGTTTTAAGGCCATACATCCCTCATGCACGATTCAATGCACATGAGGAGGCCCATGTCCAGCAGTGGATAAGGGCTGATTGTGTTGTATTGCATACAACATCAACATTAGCTAACATCAAGAACATCAACATTAAAAGTATGGATGTTATTTGTTTTTTGGTTTATTACGTAAACATTAAATCTACTATTTCTGACTAGCTCTTCATTAACTATTGAGATACTGACATTTCCCATTACAAGACGAATTTATTAATAAATTTATTTTAAAGAAATATCCTATGCCATCTTCAAAAGAAATTTATCTAGATTAGATTGGTAGGTACTTTATTTGTACAATAGGTCGTAGAAATAATTAAGAATCAAATGTGTAGGTATCTATTTCAGATTGCATTTCAGCACCTAGTCAAGTCTAGCTACCTTTATATTTAGGCCCTTATTTTGCGGAATGACAAATATTTGTGGGTAGTGATTAATTCTGCAGATACTCAGAATTTGTGTATACCCGTTAAGACCGCGCTGTGTAAATGAGAGGGGTGCGAGAGGTTGTTATCTAGGAAGCCACGCCTCTTCAGCATGTGACTGCCCAGAAGACTACTTGTTCATTTGTTTTATTTAATTTGATTTCTTGTATGTCTTTCTCTGTAATTTATGCATAAATAAATAAAATACCCGCCTTGTCCTGTGTTTAAGAACACGTCTTCATTAAATATAGGGGAATTTCTGCTGTTTTTATAGGTTTATAATAGTAAAGGTTTTGGAAAATTTTCAAAATTAATAATGTTATAAGACGATATTAGAAACTTCGAGAAAGCTAATGGAAATTTTTCATTATGGCGCCTATAATTAATCTTTTCTTTTCTTACGATTTTTACGAGTTGAACACTCGTAACGTTTACCTATATCTGTATAGCAACAATTATTTCGACCAACAAGTACATGTCGATGAGCACATTGTACCAGTAATAAACAATGTCGTCATACAAGGCATGTTTCCATAGTAAACAGTTTCGTCACGACCGCGTACCACGGACGAGCCGTTGACAGTCCGACACGGAGTGCTAATTGTCAGACATAGAAGCTAAACACCCGATTACATGCCAAACCGTACACATGTTGAACTCGACTTAAACTACGACCGTGAAAAGATACAGAATAGCGAATATAGTACGAAGACAGACGAAATACTTAAAGAACAGCAGAGTGCAAGATTTTCACTACAAACTCTGTAATCAGCGAAAGAAGAAAAACCAATGATAATAATGACAATGCCTATTTTATTATGATAATAAAGATGATAGTGACGGGCACGGGCGAGAGAAAGAGAAAGAATGAATATTAGTGCAGTAATAAATCAATGTGGATATTATGGATAAGATACGAAACGAAGAGATTCGCCGAAGCTCACTTAGTTCGCAGAATCAGTGTGCTGAAGTGGCACTGGGAAGTTTATATTTGCCGCAGGACCGATAACCGATTGGGTAAACGAGTCCTCGAGTGGAGGCCAGGTACCGGGAAGAGTAGCGTGGAACGCTCTCCGGCCACGTGGACGGAAGACTTGAAGAGGTTCGCCGCCACCGGCGAGATACGAGATACGTCCAACCACCACTGGTTGGACGAGAAGAGCCGAGGATCGTGTGGTGGTGAGCTTTAGGAGAAGCCTATATCTAGCAGTGGAGAGACAGGCTGATGGTATGGTATGGATATTATGGACACGTGTCGGAGTCTTTACGCAGAAACAACCAATTTATTCAGAAAGTAAAATCTAAAAGCACCTACCTACGTATTTAAAAATAGTCCCAGTTCATATAATGTGCTTCTTGAAATGCCTGAATTTTTTTGTAATGTTTTTGTAACGTTTTAGTTAGATCTTCAGCCAAATGTTGGGAAAACCTTTGAAACGTTCACTTAACGGTTCATTAACAATTGTCATTCTTCTTGAAATTTGAAACGCATTGTACGTGCAATTTTGTAGTTGTTTTTCTAAAAATAGATTACGATTCGAATTCATTATGAAATAATCTATTAATTTAAGGCGTTTGTGAACGCCTAACAAAAATTTACAATCCAACAAATGCATTTTAAAAGGTCCTTAATATAACATCAAGCTATTTGAGAAGAGAGTGCATTTACAAAGAGTAGGTTTGTAATAAAAATGTTATAATATGCAGTTAGGTAGATAATACAGATTCCTCGATGTATTATGTGAAGTGTCATCAAACGAAAAGTTATTCAAATCAAACGGTACAGAGTCGAAAATCGCCAAACAAGTGTTGTTAAATACAACGTTGTTAAATTGCGCGAAGTCGACTCTAAAATAGATCCAACAGCTCTGCCCCAGCGAGATACGTACATTTTTGGAAATCAAATAAAAGCAATGCTTCTAAAAATAAAACAAAAGCAAGGTTGAGTGTAAATAGAAAGCGCAAACAGAGGATTCTAAACTCACGTGCACTTCTAAGGTCAACTTTACGTTTTGTTTAGAGACAAAATGGAATATAAAGTTCTTTGTAATTAATGTACGCGAAACGTAAAGACTATACGTGAAACTGTGATGTCACGCGAATATTGTCATGTATTATTGTATCTGCCCGCGAAAAGTGATGACCAACGTAATGTCTATTTCTGTGGCTACAACTCCTACTGACGGTAAGAAGTTTACGTCACACATAACGTCAAAGAAAAATAGACTTCAAAATATACTTAAGAAGGTTCAAGGTCGAACGAAGACCGAGAAAATGACTAACTAAATGTTAGGTTGAGAAGTAAAATTTTCCCAAAAGAAACAAAGATTGACGATCTAAATAAGCATACGGTAGAGGCAGTATGAGTAAAGAGATTTCAGTGCTACTAATTCTGAGCTAAATTTGTATCCCAAGATCTTTCAGATGCATATAATGTTCAGACATCACACTCATAAACAAGATTTTAGCGTAAAGACGCACTAGCAAACAACACGCAGGTGATAAATGCGTTTCAAAAGTCATCTTCCAAGTCAGTCGCCAGTTTCAAGGGTTCAGCGTCATTTTCTATCTACTTTTATAAGTGCATTATACGAAACTGGTTACAAATATAATTATAATTAATTAGGGAGTTACAGGATCAAATTAATTCTATATTTAAGGATGACATGCGTCGCAACATTCGCCAAATAATAATTAGGAAACCGGTAATGAGATGGAATTATGAGAAGGTTACGGAATATGGAATAGTACTAATACTATCAGCCTGTGGCTGTCCACCGTTGGACATTCGTCTCTTTTAAGGCTCGGCTAACTTAGATTGACGGCTTTAGGTAAGTCAGCAGTAGATGCTGAATGAAACGAAAAGAAGATCGTCTATATGGAAATCTATATAGCATTGATGCGGCAAGCAACGATATGAGAATATGAATGAATGAAAGGCAGCGAGGAATTTTCAAGCGAATAACGACTGTTTAACAATTCGTACTGAAAAATTATGAAAAATTATTATACAAAGTGAGACTGTCTGTCTGGACATCATTTGTCAAAGTTTAACGAAGTGGAATATAAAGGCAATTTTAATCCCAGAAAGAGAGGAACTTTTAGAAAGGGTACTCGTAATCTATATCTATTAAGTAGTAGTTGTTCAAACAATTAATTTACTATTAATAATGTTGGTCTGGTTATTAACATAACTGAAACATCCTCCTTATAAAAAAATAAGAATATTAAAATCTACTCAATGCTTAGTATATTGTTCAATCATTTCATGTCACAATTGATCTAGATTGTATGTGTGTTAATATAAATCACATTATGATATACATGCGTGTACGCAACATTTTATTGCACGATGTAAATATAGTGTATGCAATTGTTGCTGTCACATCACATGCCAGCTGCGATGATGTATCTGAAGTAAAATGGCTAGATATTTATAGGAAACTATTTAAAGTCCGTAAAAAGAAAAAAAAAATTTTAATAATCTAAGGAAGACTAAGTTCTTGATAGTAGAGAAAATCGTATTAACAGCTTGTAATCGTGATAAGTATAACGCATATAGTAGGTACCTATCTACTCAATACTTGTATGAGTTCTTTCATCCCAAAGCAATGCAACTAATGTGTTAATTAGGAAAACATTTAACACATTTTAAAAACAATCTTTTATAATCAAAATATAATACAATTTTATTTTGCAAAACATAAATTTAATGCAAATGAATGCGCTTGCACGTGGGTAATAATCTTTGATGAATTCTCACTGGTTCTCGTTCACGTACGAAAGTTGCGTCATAGGAACGCACGCCACCAAAATACTCGCAGAGGCTAACTGCTTTGCGTTTTGCGTCTAATCATTTACGCAATTCGTCAAATAATGAAATGAAATCTGTGTAACAATATTTACCGTTATATATCAATGACTTCTACGTATATATATATATATATATATATATGAAAATCTGCATTGAAGTACCTAATTTTGCTTCGCGTTCTTGCCTTTATGATGTAGTTGACAAAAGTATCACATTGTATAAAACAATTGTATAAATTGCATGATATATCGTAAAAATTAACACGGCGACTAGCCAAAGTATACATCGGATCAGCTAGTTAAAAAATATCTATTGTAAATTGTTATTAACTGTTACTTTAGCAAGTAAAAATCTGAATCTAAATCTAGCAACGACTATCGGAAAAGTTAATCACAAACTTGTTTTAATCATTCCAATCCATCTTGATCAATAGATATCATTAAAGTTGTCAGGAAAGAGGTCAATTGTTCCAATAGCGGTATATTTTGTTAAAAAAAGGCCTAACAAATTAAAAGAACTGTAATATAGAAAAGTGTAATCAACTAGATATAAACGGTGATAATTAAGTGTCCGTAGTACGAGGTTGAATTCATGAAACCCACGAAGGATGGTCGGCAGAGAGGCGGGGGTGCTCAAAGCGACTGAGAGCGGCACTATCAAAAGCACCAAGAGCAGTGCCGAAAGCAGCAGCGGTCAGACGGGGAGTGGTGGAGCCTGGGCGCAAAAGGTAGCGCCCAGCAGGAGCACCAGCGCCCAGAGAGCGACGGACTAGACCTGTGGCAGCCGGCGAGAGCAGCGGCGCCAACTGAACGACGTACCTAGTTGCACTCGTGTGGCGGCGTATAGAGTTTCGGAGCACTGGAGGCCGAGATGATATGTCCCAGGGCAGCTGGGCCCCGGGACAGGCCTGTGACTTCTACGTCGACCCTTCTTTATTGCTCGGTAGTCTGCAAAAACGCCGGTTAATAATATAAAATATTATTAAATAGCGAAATACAAGGGTTAGGATATAATAAGCGAATTCAAACCATATGATACACAGAATACAGACATTTGAAAAACTACAGAGGTTATAAAGGATGAGCTATTGAAACAAATGTTACAAGGTATGGATAAAAGTTTTAACTTAATTTATACTCGACTAATTTGGAGCAAATAAAATATATCTTGGTAATTGGCCTTTAAAAATAACACACAGTGCACTTACTCTGGAGACTGGAACTATATGAAATAACTATGTATATATAAATATGACTATATAATTTTGTTTTATATGCATTCTTGAAATTGCAGCAAGTCATTATACACCCATAGACAGACATTCTGTTACATTTGTAACTTTATTAACCATACTTGTAATTATCATAATGAATATGTTAAGTATTATGATTAAATATTATTTTTAGGAATTACTCAATAAAAAGGTAAGTATACAAATTTTAGGCAATGGAAAATAGGTTCAGCAATGAAAAAATATATAGGTATTTAGGTAGGCACGTGTAATTATTTATTTATTTAGAAAATCTAGGAAACCTATGACGGACACGTACTGAAATTAAAAATTTATGTCAGCAATGAAAGGCTACCTTTTGAAATTCGACTCTGCTAACACCGTTTCATACTTCCGTGAAAACTAAAATTGTAAGTAGTGTTAAAAACATATGATAAATACGTATTTGATGAAACACGTGGACACATTGACGAGACTGCGAAAGAGGACGATGAACTCTTTTTGGATTTTTTGGAAAAATATGTATTGACGTTAATTTCTTTAATTCACAAAGATTAAAATGTTTCTTGATCAGAATTCTTTGAGCATTAAATCCAGTTGAGACGGAAATAACTGTATCTTTAAATACAGCTGTCAAAATATTTATTTTTGCCGCGTCGAAATCGAAAACAAATTATAACGATGCGTTTTTATTGCAAACGTTTTAACCGTATCTTCTTTGATTCAGTTTCATAAACTGAATAGGATGTTCAGTTTTCATAAAAATGTTCAATAAAAATGTATTTATCTAAATTGATTTTAATATTTAATTTTTTAGTAACGACAAGTAACAAACACTTGTAACTTGTACGAGTAATTGGTTGAGATTAAGATCACATAGCCTAAATCCTTAATCTCAGCAGCTTGACCATCCAGCCAAAGCTGCGCTAACCTCATTCACACATAATGAATCTCATTCATGTTGAATAAAACAAGACACTGAATTTATAGAGAAACCAAGGAGACAAGGTCATAATCGGACAGCCTTCGGTATTTCAGCATTTCGTGCCGCCGAAAACACGTTCGCTTGACAATATATTTATGCTCTTCGCAAATATAAAAGTTACAATTTTTATACTGAATTGCCGAGACCTATATTGAGCTAGGAAGTGAGTCAAAATATTATTATTATTGTGTTTGGTGGGCGTCTATCCGCCGAGGTTGACCTTCGCGTTGCGTCGGCACAAAGGAATGTCAACTCTATTTATTTTATTGTAAGAATCGCGCATCCTAAAAATAAAATGGACACTTTATGGTTTGGACGATTAGCGGTAAATGTTTAGTATATAATTTGTTGATGTTACAAATGGTCATTTACAAACTTAGATATATATACCTATGTGCAATGTGCATGAGAAGGCCCATGTCCTGCAGTGGTGAAAGCGCTGATTGCATCGCATTGCATTGCAATATTACTAAACGGTTGATTAAAATATAGAATAATTTATTTTGTTTGTTTGTTGAAAAACCTTTGGATAGTTATAATCATTCAAAGCCTAAGAGTGCACTTAAGGAAATAATATTAAAGTGTATTCTCACTGACTACGATAAACAACGTTTTAATGACCTACTGTTACTTATAAAAATAATATATTATAATGTAAATGTCATATAAAAATAAAAAAACAGATATAGTGTAATCGACTTCCCGAAGCCTGAAACTATAGATAGACTCTACTCGAGAGTTTATTGATATATAATGTGAGCACTAATATTTCATTGTAAGAATATCAAGTTTTAATTTTTATATTTAGCAAATTTGCATGAATAATTTGGTAATAATTCAGAAAAGATTTTTTGCAATAAAAGTTTCGTAAAATTTTCATGTCAATGTAGTAATATGAAGAAAATCCATGGTTGACTTCAAGAAAGGTTCTATTATTCCCTGTATATTTCTATATTATCTTTTATATAAATGGCTGACTCTTTATTGCGCACCAAAACAAAACAAGACAAGTAACAGACATTGCATTGCACATGAAATGCACAAAATTTTAACTTTATTTTATTACATACGAGTAAGTATAAATTACTTACCTATTTATCACACTTTTCATTAGGTACCTATTTAAACAATATTGCTAAAAAAGAGAATTTAATAAACAAACCTAATAGAAGCTGCGTATCACAAATACCCAAGTCAATTATTTTTCACATTTAGTTGTTTAGTCTCGGATGGTCTTCGTGTAATCTTTTTATTTCCAGTTCTATTAAGGTAGTTGGTAAAGTATTGTGTAAAATATATCGAAAGGTTGTCGAATTAATTGTCACAGTTCGGTATTGTTCGATTTAGCTCTATTGTTATCGATTACTCGACTACTTATCCAAATAAACGTAAACGGTTGTTCTGTTGCATAAGTAGTTTTATAGATTCGCTGCATTTAAGTAATTAAACGGTCTTTTTGTTAAGATAATCTCCAAAATATTTCAACATTAAAAATATTCTTTACTTCATTATCAAATACCTACATAAGATTAGTTTACTTTTTATTCCTACTGGACGTTTCGGCACGCTTTACATCAGCCGTGGTCACCAGTTGACTGAAGAGTCCAGGATGGGAGCTGCGAGCAGTTTTATCAACTACCCACATTTGACCTTAACATTCGGGAAGGCTGCCACACACTGTACTAATGATGTCCGCGGACGTATTCAACGGTAAATCGCAAGGTTTAAATTTGTTAATCACTGGATTCCACGTCGACGACAGTTTCCCATCCATCTTCCAGATTGAAATTTTTATATTTCTTAATTTCAATCGCGTCACGTACAGTCAATAAACAGTGTGGAATAAGGAACCGCCTTCGTTATTATTTTGACATCTACGAAAGCCAAAATTCTGTCTTTTTCCATTTCATAGGTGAACCGCATTTTTGGATGAATGAAATTGCGGTGTTTTAATATATTGTTCCATTTCCTGTCTACTTTGATACTTCTGCTTCTACTGTCTACTTCCTTTGATGATGCTGAAGATGTCATCAACATACCTTTTCCAAAGTCTCACTATGTTTAGACTAGGGGCTCTCTCTTCAAAGTGTTCCACCCAGATATTCGCAATTATTGGTGCTACAGGACAGTACAGGACTACCCATAGCGATGCCATCTATCTGGAGATAGTATTGACCTTGACATAGGACGTAATTGTCCTCGTAGGCGACCTTGACATAGTGGCGTAAAAGATAGGTAATTGGCCAACCTATCTTTTATGCTTAAAACAGACACTCCTTAAAAGGAACATTGGTAAACAACGACTGAACGTCAAACCTCACCATGACTTCGTGTGTTTCTAGCTTTATTTCGTCTATATTGTTTATGAAACGCCCAGAATCTTTCACAAAGGACGATATTCTACCCACTAATGAATATTGAGGAAATATATTTGGCCAGGTCGTATGTGGGTGAACCAATCTGACTAACATTGAGCTGATGAATTTTCGATATGCCATACAATTTTGGCGGTTGTACTTCCCTCGGTTTATAGAGATAACTGGACTCGTCCTCACTGAATAGGTCCTGATGGTCTTTTATTACACCCCGTCTGTGTCGCGTCACTCTCGCTGTCGTGTTATATGACACTAGTTCATACACATTCGTGTCTGTCAACAATTTCCGCATCTTATCAAAATACTCACTTGTGTTTATCACCACAGTAGCGTTTCCCTTATCGGCCTTAAGCACCAAAATTTCCTTGTACTTGCGTAGGTTATTCAGAGCTCGACGCTCCTTAGTGGTGACATTCTCACAGTCGACAGAACACAGCGTAGGTCCGTCCAACAGTTCAATCGATAAATTAATCACTGTTTCCGTAAGTACAACTTTTCCGTCCGACGGTACACTTGTCTCTTTTTCTATCGATTGTACGGATTAAAGCAGCCGAAAGCGTGGCGCATTTTTTATAATATTTTCAAACTTTCGCTCATAGGACGCACTGCATAGTTCAAATGTGCGAATGTTGGTATGTCACTCGGTCACACGAATCGAAATCACTTGTTAATAAGAAACTTTTCATGTTCATGTTTTCGCTATATTCACTGTTTATTTTTATTAAGTCGCAATGATGATTCCGAATTAATTGTATTAGTAATCGGACACTCGCATTTCTTAGAATAATTTCGGAAAATGCAATGTCCTTACGCGGTTAGAATATAATCAGAATATTATTTACAGTATAAAATGTGTACAAAACGCTATCTACAGTTTAAAAAGTTATACTTAAGATTAACTTGATAGATGTCTAATTTTGAGGAAAACTAGATGCAACTATAGTTTATAAATACAAAAGTTTGTCTGTCTGTCTCGAGTCCTAGTTGTGCGATTTCTTTGTCGATTTCACTGTTATGTGCGGTATTCCAAAAGTTGTTTTATCATTTAAGTACTTACCGAGATTTTTTAAAAATATAGTTTTGTAAGACAGGTGGTAAAGTTTAATAATTTGTCGAGTTACTAGCAGGCGAAGACTGGCGCAAAGAAATAATTTAAGCTGTGAATAGGTACCTATTTACAAGGCGGCGCGTATATATCCTCCTGCTGTTGTAAGTGTCCATAAGCGCCGGTAACCACGGGCCCTCAGTCAATATGTCTGCCTCCTTTAATGAAAAAAAAAAAAAATCATAAGCCCTGGGGGCTTTGCTTGCTTTATGATTTTCAAATTTCAGTGCATTTATATAAGTACCAATATCTAATATAATTCATTATACATTCCTAGGATATTATATCCCATCATCTAGGTAGTCATACCTACCCGTTATTTTCAGAATCATTGAAACTATAAAGCAGCTATCCTATACCTTTCCGGGATAAGCAATCTACACAGCAGTGAAAACTGCAACAAAATCGACCCAGACTAATAGACAGCTGTTGCCGTAATATACCTACTGCGAACTACGTATACTGTATATAGTGATATTTAAATGTATAATATTAAGGAAGTAACCTTGAGAATCTAACGTGGGTGCACCGAAAAGTAAGACAGCTAAAAGTAAGACAAGAAAAGCGGAAGCTTGTTCATTGTAGTGAGTCATAAAAGCCTATATCTAGTGGGGCTAACAGCAAAAATCGTCATCAGTTGAAACATATTATAGAAGTCTAAAAACTCCATTGCTGCTTACGAATCCATATTATAAACATTGACTTTATATATTTTTTTATATTGAAGGTGGCAGACGGACATTCGGTCCACGTTATGGTACTTGTAAGTGGTTACCGTCGCCCATGGACAGCTGTAACACCAGGGGGTATGCGGTTGCGCTGCCACCCTTGTAAAATCCTATACTAGTATAGTATAGGTATAATAGTATCCTTGTAAATAGTAACAATTTTAGAATAGTAGATGTAAAATTTAGTTGTTCTATTAAAACAGAATTTTGAAACAAAGAAATTTTAAATTAGAAAATCATAACCAATATCAATACCGACAATAAGGTTCTTAGTTAACCTGACATATATTTTATTGTTATTTATATTAATCAAGGGAGTTTTTTTGCTTGTTGCGGCGTGTAGGTACCTACAATTTTAATCTGTTGCCGAGCAACGGTGTGACGTCCCGTTACCCACAACCGGTTTGTTGATATTTCGTACGGTTCCACAATAACGTTATAAAGTTAATAATGTCTGAAATAGGCGTTAATTATTATTGTTCTAAGTTTATCTATACATATAAAGAGAAATATCCTGAGATTACTGACTCATCAACGCCGAGCCGAAACCGCTAAAGAATGGAAACATGAATTTGAACAAGAAGTTATTTATCGAAATTTAAGCGTTTTAGGAACTTCCGTGATAATTCAATAACTATATTGAAATGTTTAACTATCGCAATATTTGACACAAAACATTTTTTTTAAATAGCTGCAGAATGTGTCTCACTGCTGGGCAAAGACCCCAATTCGAAATTTAGCCAGTCGATTGTACTGCCATCTACTTCGCGATCTGTTTCTGCGTCATGGATAGGGCAAAAAAAGTTCGTGGAACTGGCTACTGTACAATGCAATAGATAAAGAAAATAAATTCGAATTTGAATGAAAATGGAACTCTTTGCTTGTCAAACGCCATTAAGTTTTTATAGCTGTCATTTGTTTTTTATTTCTACGGCAATATGAAAACACAGTGTTTACCGAAAAATGAATTTAACAAGAGAACATTTTCGTTCAATGATATTTTATGACTTTCGTTGAGTTCTAAACCAGATACAAAGTTATTAAAGACTTAAGTTAGCAATTAGCAAACCCCATCCCACTGAATGGCACTCCACTGTTTATAACTGGTTCAGTGAATTTAAACGTGGTCGTACCCGCCTCAGTGACGATGCTAGAGAAGGGCGTCCTGCGACGGCGGTGACAGCGGTAAACATCAAAACTGTACGGCTCATGATTGAAGAAGACAAACAAACGACATATTAGCAGATACGTGTATCATTAGGTATTGGAATAAGTCAAGTTTAAACTATTTTACACGATCACCTACGAGTAAGGAAGCTTGCTAGAATCTGCTAGATAAATTCCTCACAACTTGAGCGAAGCTCAAAAACACTGCCGCGTGGAATGGTGTTTCCAAATGCTTGAAAAATTTGACAATGGTCAATCAAATGCTGTTTTTGATATAGTAACAGGCATTGAATTACTGCAGGGATTACTGCTATGAGCCTGAAACTAAGAGGCAATCTGCGCAGTAGGTCTTCTTTCGAAGAGTGCCACTTTCTTTCTTCGATCAAAGTGAAGAAAGGACGGAGGGCTGAAAAGAAGATGATTGCCTCCTTCTTTGACAGATCGGGCCACTTTGCTACTATAACTTTAGAAAATAAAAGAACAGTAACTACGGACTGGTTAGTGAACAGCTGCTTGCCTTCTGTTTTGGAAAAGTCAAAGAACTTGGCCACCAAACAGAATGATCCTCCATCACAACAATGCCCCAGCTCACTCCCACAGACAAACGAAGCAATTTTTGAGCATGTACCTACTGTAAATGTAGAGTTAATGGGGCATTCGCCATACAGTCCCGCCTTTGCGCCCTGTGATATTTATTTATCCCGAAAATTAAGGATAAACTCACAGGAATATGAATGCAGAAAAGGCAGTAATGGCCTTCCGAACGGCTGTTGAAGAGATGCCTAAAGAAGGGTGGACTGAATGCTGAATGATTTCATCGCATGAAAAAGTGTATTGATTGTCGCGGAGAATGCTTCGAAAAGCAATAAAACAACTTCCATCTTTATATCTGATATCATTTTTGAGATACCAACAACTTTCAGTGTCACCAACGTATGTATAAATGACTAGGGCTGCTGTCCGTCCAGGTTTCTTCGGATTTGTCCTAGTTTGGGGGGTGTCGGGGCAGCATTCCGGTTGGAGTTTTTGATAGAGGCCAGGTTTTAAGTAGATATCGGAGAAATATATAAGTACTTATCTAATACGGAGATATGGGATACTTATAACGGAATTTCTAGATAAATGGCAGGGCGCATTTCTTCTTAAAACGAAAACTGACAGAAAAAGTTTAGGTCTATATCTCCGGTAAATTAGAAAATAATCCAAATTGGTTCAGTAGTTCCAAAATTATAATATATGTATGCAGTGCAAATGCAACCAGCCGTTTCAGTACCCGCTGCTGGACATTGGCCTCCTTGTAAACATTGACTGGTGCATGAAAACGCCAGGCTGGCCAAGCGGGTTGGGGAGTCCACTCCATTAGAGGTGGTGTAGTTCCTCATACCTATATGTATACATCCATATAATTATATATTATGTCGTTGAAGCCTGAGCAATAAAACTGTACAACTTGTGTCTAAACACTTTTTTCCAAAACGTACGGTAAGTACTTCAATATAGTTACTTCTATATCTATCTTACTTCTATATAGATATATAGATTACGATTACGATATAAGATTAAGATTGGAATTTTCATATTCGAATATTCGAAAAATGACCGGATTTCGAGCCCGAAAGTCAGGGATATTCCAATTCTTGTCCGGATTTGATGATGTTACAAATAACAGTCCTAAACAAGCGCTAACAGTAATTTTATGTATGCCATAAAATTCTTAATCACATATTTGTACGTACGACATATCGCAAGATCAACGATAATATTGCATTTAATTAAAGCTTTTCATCGCTTATATGATAAAAATCAACGTGTATAGTTTTGATGTTTATCTCTGGAAAGTAAATAGATGACACTTAGTAAGAATTTCTCTGTAAAAGATACATTTTCCATAAACTGGTTGCACGAGTATGCAAACCGTTGCGATCGAAACATATCGTGGGCGTATTCCCTTAACGGGATTCTACTTGAATTGGAAATGGTGACTGACGCCAGACTTGTTGAGTATTCACATATCCATTAACCGGTCTGTAGCGTAATTTATAGTGTACATACACAGTTTTTCAATAACGGACAGCATAGGGTTTTGTTTTCGTTAGATTTTATAATACAGATTTCTTTTGGGTGCTGTCATCGGCATTCGCCGTCGCTCTCGTACACTCATTAGTTCGTATAAAAATATTTTAGAAAATAAATTCCGCTAACCTAGTGTCCGATCGGATTTACCCGTTGATTGCGGGTGAACACTATGCTGTCCATCGAGTCCAACGTTGGAAAACGGTTCTTTCTGAGTTTGTATTTTCATCTTTTCCATTTCGAGAAATATATAGACGGTCCGAACGAATAAAATGATAATATGATAACGCTTATTTTACAGGAGAGCGAATAAAACAAAAATGATCTTCACTAATCTACGTAATGAGAGCATAGGTATGTGTTCAATATCTTAATTGACGCAGAAAAAATTAGCGAAGCGATTCAAGTGCACTACAAGGTTCACTAGGATCCTTTAAGGGATTGCCACCGGAGCTAAGTGGACAGAGGGCATATTTGTCATTGCATCTTTTGGCGGGATGACTGTATGATGACGGGATGAATTATCGTACGTATCTAGAATCTTGTACGCTTAAATATCGATATTGGTTTCATTGAGTGCTCATTGAGTCGATTCACTATAATTTGACTACTACCGAGTAATATGTATGATACACAGTACAATGTGCGTGAGGAAGCCCATGTCTAGCAGTGGACGATATAAGGGCTGATGACGGTGACGGTGACCACTTTCAATTTGGAAGATATACGAATACAAAAACTCATTACTACCTGATTATCATAAATCTAATTACTTCCGGAAATTCTAGTAAGCTGATATTTGGAATGCAAGTAGAGCGTAAAGTGCGATCTAAGGAAACTATAATCTCAAAATGGACCTCGCAGTTCGGGACAGCTTTTAGATTTCGCATCTTTTCTTTTTTATTTTATTCGGGTACAAACAGTATAATTGTACATATGAACACATAAAAAATATAACTAATTCATATTTTATACCAATTGAGCAACCACAAATTACATAAACATTAACAAGTGGGATAATTATATATTATAATAAGATATTCATTATGTTTTAAGAAAGGGATAATACCTACATACATTTTGATTTTCATTACAAAAGTATTAACAGGTATATGCAAAATGTCAATGCTAGAGAAATGTAGGTACCAAACCAAACAGTAAGTCGCAACAAGCCAAACAGTTGCAAGTTTACAGAAATTATTTTAATAAGATTTAATAATATGCCTATTATGTTATGACTTTTAAAAACAACTTGCTGCATCGCCCACGTCAGCGTCGGTATATATATATGAAGAATATATATATATATATAATATATATCGATATCAACATTGATATCGCGTGTGCGTTTTGAATCAAAGGTCACAAAATACAGTTTTTGTGAAAATCTCACTTTCTATAGCTCAGAGGTCAGTGGGGTTATTTCAAAAATTATAGATCGGAAAATTTCCTACAAAAATATTCTACATTTTTTTTTATAGATCCAACCGTTTTCGTCATAGAGCGCAGGGAAGATACACCTACTCATTTTCATACTACTCTCTTTAATAAATTTAACATTATTACAGTACATTTCTGAAGTATAAACGAGTAGATGGTTGGAATTCCCCGAAAAGAGTTTCCCTCCGCCATACATACCACCTTGAGTAGCAGATGTGCTCCATTGTTACAGGACCCTTGCGAGGCCCTTGCTTGTCCATTATTTATACTTGCGAGTCTCGTGTTGGATATTGGAGCCAGTTACAACATTTTTATCACCAGCACCCGATGATTTATTAAATATGTACAATATTTTGTAATTACCCAAAAAGTAATTAATTACAGTTTCTGGTGGAAACTGTAGATGCAGAAAAATCGGTTTAAAATGCTCTGCAGGTTATGGGTATTGCCATAGTCAGTCACGCTTAAGTGATGTAATAGAAAATACCGATGGGTTTGACATTGATATCGATAACAGTCCACTCGATATCTACAAATGTAGATGACAAAGATATTCAGCAATTCACCACAACTGATTAATAACAAATTCAATTTTAATTATCAACAACACACCTTTTTTATTAAATCAATCTAAAAATATTAATAGTAACATAATATATTATTCCGAACACTATATAGGATTAGGCGAACCATGTAAAAAAAACGCGCCTTGCATTGTACCTCATAGGTGAATGCAGTCATTGAACGCCTGCTTTCTCTATGTTCTACGACAAAACAGGTTGATTTTACAAAAAAATGAATAGAATCATTAGAAAATCTCTATTGACCTCAGAGCCTTAGAAAGCGAGATTTACTAAAAAAAAAAACATATTTTGTGATCTTTGACTTTGAATATCTCAAAATGCACACGCGATATCATATGTCGATTTTTTATATATTGTTTAAAACACTATTAGACTATTAGTTTTTGAGAAGACGAAACCTAAAATGACTGGACTAAGAGCCGTCTGTACATAATTTAAAAAAAAAAGTAATTGCAGTGTATTCCTTTACACGTGTTACAGAAAACGCGTTACCTTTACGTGTTACAAAAAAACTAATGTAAATATAGAGCCCAAAACAACAATTTTTGTCATTTTTATTTTCTTTACCATCACGCTAAAACCGCTGAACAGATTTTAATGAAACTTGGCACCGTTATAATAACTTATATACTAGGTTAAGTGTCCCCGATTTTCCCGATCCCGATCCGTTATAGATTTCCCAAGGGAATCACACTAAAGTTCACGCGAACAAAGTCATTGGCACCGCTAGTCATACATAAAAACAATAGACGTGAACACGCTAGTAACGTTTGCAAATGACGCCAGAAAATTACACTAGGAGCACTCACAATAAATAATACACTAGTTACAATAACTAAACATCAACAATGGACGGGAAAAGTGTGAAGGGAAGCGGGTTTGAATATTGTTCACCAGAATCTATGTCAGAATGTTATAGCATTAGCCAACCGAATGTTCGTATGATTATTACAAATACAAACATTTTTACGTAATTATCTAACTGAAAGAACAGGTTCGTTCTATAACATTTTATTTGCGGCCGATACCACCTAGCTGCCAATTGAAAAAAGTAATAATGAAGTGCAAATGTAATCTGTATTTGTTAGAAAACTCGATTGGATAATACAATGTTCAATCTGTTGACCAGAGCACTTCTATCTACTCATAAAATTATTCAACGAATGATGCAGAAGTGAATGCTCGGATTGCCAATTGTATCGCTAATGTTTTTGCTCGATGCTCTGTTACAAGCGAATGCATTAGTTGGTACGTGGCTTTATTGTTATGTTGCGTTTCTGTCCGTTGCCAAGTTACATCGAAATCACCGACGCATAGCACGGAGAGGGTTCCGCTGACTAAGCTCGCTTGTAACTGTGCCACATTATAAATGAACCGTTCCTACAGCTCTTGGTCAAGACGATTTTTAAGGAATACTTTTAAATGAAATAAGTCCGATGACATGCACCGTGAGAAAATATGTTTCGCTGTATTTTGTACGTTTAGGAAAATAATGTTTAAACTATATTTGTAGAGCTTCATAACCCAAAATATTTCAACGCTTCACTACTTTGATTTGAGGGGACTTATTTCGAAATATTAAACTGTCCTAATTATTAAATCGTTTTCGTCAATTTATGAACTTAACTAAGATAAACACAAAATATTTTTGTTCATTATCAATTTTGTCTCTACCACTCTCACAGGCGGTCTAGAACCCCACAGAGTCCGGAGAGACGTTGCGACCCTCTGCGTGTTCTACCGCCTGTATAACGGGGAATGTTTTTATTAATTTTTCAATTTGATGCCAACTTCGTGTGGTTAATCTACACTCCCTTGACAAAGAGTCGCTGCGCACAGTGCGGCCGTCACGACACTTTATACCGCGAATCCGAAGATTGTGGAATGAACTGCTTGCTGAGGTTTTCGTGCTACGCTACGACATGGGACGAGCTGTGAATAGGATTCTACAAGGCCAGCGCACCCGCATACTCCTTGGTGTTGCAGGTGCCCATGGGCGGCGGTAGCCACTTACCGTCACGTGAACCGCATCATAAAAAAAGAAGAAAAAAGTGTCAACATGTATTTGAACCGCGAATAATCATATTCGTATAATAATACACTTATGTAAAACAAACATATATAAGTTATTTTTCTTGCATTCACCACGTTTAAAAACTTTTTAAAGCTGCCTGTTCATACGACCTATATAAATTATTTAGTGAATATTCGTTGCTTTGGTCTTTCTTATCTTGAATTTATGTAATATAGTTACCCAACATTTTGGAATTTCTGCTTATTAGTTAATGTATAATATATGACGAATAGATAAAATATATTATAATATTCTGTGGGAAACTTTTTTAAAAGGCACTTAAGGGATTACTTTTGAACCAATGGAAAAGTAGGAGGTACCATTTTACGATACTAGTGCAACATAGATAACGTAGCATACGAAGTAATATTACGTAACTACGTTATTGTTATTAGGGACCTATCTACCTAGTTGATTGTTATAATAACTTAGCGATTAGTCACTCATAAATCATAATAGAACCTTTCGGCTTTCAATCTAACAGCTTTCGCTGCCATTAGCCTCGTGAACCGGTAAGATTACGATTATAATCGGTAAATAAAGGCCTATCAGCGTGCCGTGCGCTTCGCATGAATGATGAATATCGTACACTCTCACATCTCTCGCGCTAGAACCATTTGAATACACAAATACCGAGCTCCAACACATGTTTAACAATAGCGCGTGATTTTAACTATGGAACAGTGAAAACTATAGCTTTTCCAACTTTCACACCGTGTGAACACACGTTCTAGTCATTTAAATATATGATTTATTTTTGATATTTATTTATAGCTCGGATAGTTATCAGTACATTCTAAAGCAGAAAAAAGTAGGTACACAGAATGTATTGTTTTATATTATTTTTTCTTCGTTTCACAAACAGGTTCATTGGGGGATGAGGGTTCTAGAAAAAGACAAATAATATTTCAGTATAAAACAAAAGTAGATAATGCAGAAATAAAACAATTTTAAATCAATATTTCGATCGCTTGTTTATAATTAATAAACGGTTACTGTAACCCATGGACATCGATCAATAATGACAATCGTTTCGATTCCGAGTTCAGTGACCACTACTTAAAATAACCACTTCTGAATTTGACCACTGCTTGTAAACTTCTGTAAACTCCACTTCTGGGGAAGACCATTTCTCTTGACCATTTGACCACTTCCTAAAATGTCCACTGCTTGTACAGTGTATAAACAAGTTTAAAATAGAAAGGTGCGATGTATTAAATTC
Organism: Sesia apiformis; assembly: GCA_914767545.1. NCBI lineage: Eukaryota > Metazoa > Arthropoda > Insecta > Lepidoptera > Sesiidae > Sesia > Sesia apiformis. Next base: position 17,307,905 of record OU611953.1, read on the forward strand.
GTCAAAGAACTGAAGACATTGTTAGGATCATTGGAAAAATATTCATTTCTAATATTTACCTCCTTAAAAAAAGATTTATTTTAGATTATTTTTTTTTTCTAAAGTAGTTAATTTTTTTTAACTTAAAGAGAAGATTTTATGTTTTATTTAAATCTAATAAAATTAATTATTAATTGAACCTTGGAGAGAGTTTGGAAAAAGGATTGGGAAGGGAGGACAGCGGCTGAGGGAAAGGAAACGGTTTGAATAAAATGGGATGAATTGAGGAACGAGCTTTAGCAACAGTGGCCGAAATAAGTTGATATTATTTTACTGTAGTCTTGTGATCGATTACATATTATTATGGAATTTATTCAAAGGATCACTTGTTTCTATCCCACTGAATAGGGCGTATAATGTAGATAATAAGAAAAGTATTTCATGCCATTTTACTCACATCCCATCCCATTCCACCCATTCAGTCCGATCCAATACAGCATATTATTATGTAAGGGATAACATCTCATCCCATCAAATGGGGAGTATAATAGGGTAAGGAAAATTCTTTATTCCGTTACACTCCTCATTTCTCCATCCTTCTAATTTGCAAGTCCCGAATTCAAATCCTATTTCCAATCCTGGCAAAAGCGACGAATGTTAGCACTCTGCGGACGTGCAAACAAACATTCGTCGCTTTTGACTTATGTTGACAAACTTGGCACGTATCGTAAATATTCACGTATCATAATGTAAACCAGCTGTTTGCTCGTGTACCACCTTCTACGACTATAAAAAAACATGTGTGACATGGTATAGTCGCTTTTTATTTCCAACTATATTAATCGACCCTACTCGATTATATGAGTTATCGGGTGAAAAATAATAAGTAATAACTGCATCGATTTTAATGAAACTGTTCCAATTGTTCACATACAGCCAATCGATTTTTCTTTTTTTAAGTAGGTAAGTAGGGAGATTATGATAAAATGAAATGGAATAAAAAATAAATTATTTAATATAGTTTCCTCCACCCCCCACCAAATCGGGGGCAAAGTGCACATCTTTATCCCCATGTGAAAACGAGGACTTAGAGACGAAGAGGGTTAGTCCTTGCAAACATCGCTTGCAAAAACAAATATTACATTTCGTTACAACAATTAATTCATAGGTATACCTTCAAACAGTTTCCCGGTTTCCAAGAGCCGGACGTTCTCTTTCTCCTCTAGTGCAATCTTGGCCTTTAAAACAGCCATTTCCTTATCGCGAATTACTTTCCTTTTAGCTTCCTCCACTACCCAATCTGCCTCCATCGATTCGTAAATGCTCTGTTTAGCTCGAGCATAAAGTACACCAGCAACCAAGAAACCCCACCTTAATCCCCGAATTATTGGCGACACGGGCTTCGGAGGACCGAACGGTAATGACATTTTTGTGTATTGTTTAATGCGGAAAATCCACTACGAAACGTTTCTAAAGCAGTATGTCACATACAGAATATCAGTAACGTCATAAAAAGCCATATTTATTTATGTCCTGTTTTTGTTCATATGTCTTTAAGTTTTGTTACATTGACTGGTTCACTGATCTTTGAAAAAAGAAACATTGATTTCGAATAAAGTAATCTATGGATCAGAAGTGCATTTCTTAAATAGCAAAGAGGTCATTTGCCTTATGTTGAATTGTTTTTACGAATCGGTAATTTACATGCGTGTTTGCATTTTTATTCCCTACTGACTAGGTCAAGTGCGAAGTGGCAGCAGTATTTATTTAGTGTCAGAATCAAACGTGTTGGTAGGAAGGCCAGTGGCCGAATGGACAACTAAGAATACCTACCGCTTGTTTCTGGTGTGACGACCACCAATTATAGGAGGCTGGCTGTGGGCCAGCGGGCGAGTGTCGTCGCGCGGTCATCAGGAACTAACGTTTATCAGTTCAAATCAATCAGTTACGGCCGTTTAACTGCATTTTAATGTTCTATTTTATAGAAATTTGAAGTAGGTACATGTAAACAACGAATAGGCCATCAGCCTTTAGGTGCAACTACTGGTTTTAACTTTTACTTGTTTTCGGTTCTCATGGCTTTCTTTTTAGGGCTTTTTAATATTTTGAAAATAATTTAACTAAATAATAATTATAAAAATAACGAAGCGACTCTTCAGTTTATCGAATCGATTTCTATGTTTAATTATCATATTATTACATTCGAGATTTTCGCGTTTTCATACAGATCTATATATTTAAAAGTTTTTGATTTAAATTTATATTTATTTTCTTTTAACGAAATGAATATAAATTGCGTGGAAAGCAGCCACGGCCCTATCATAGGGAAAGACATCCTGTCGACATCCTGAAAAGGTCGTAGATGGGCATTTATGCTGTACGTAACGGACAAGGTTGGAACAGTATTAAGAAAATACTCCATTAAGACTATAGGTATATACACCATCCTCTAATATAGCAGAAAACCTACGCACGCCAAAGGATGTAATACCCTATCAGGTGCCAGGTGTCTATAAGATATACTGCAGCTGTTGTAGTTCCTACGTAGGCCAAACAAAGCGTACCGTATCAGATAGGGTCAAAGACCATATCACAGCTGTAAAGAATCGCTAGATGAATAAATCGACGATAGCGGACCACGTACTCTACGCCGGGATCAATCACTGGATAAAACTCCAGAGTCCAAAAATCCTCACCACCGATCGCCATTATTACTCCAGGATTGTGTGTGAAGCAATTGAAATCAAGAAATATAAAAATTTCAATCGAGTAGATGTATACAAATTGTCCTCAACATGGAATATAGTGATTAATAAATTTAATATAATTAAACTTTGCGATTTTTTGTCTGACGCTACTTCAGATACTACGATCCTCTTCAGTCAGCCCGTGTGACCATGGTTGGTGCAACTCAATCGAAACGTGGACTAAAATAAGTAAGATAAACATACGGATTGAGACGCGTTTAAATAGATTATTAGGTATTATCGTTTTGTTTTGGTTTTTCTGTATTTGTTTTCAAATCAATTTCTAATTACAGCACTTTGTTATCTAATTTTAATCATCATATTATGGCTATAGAAAATTTCAATTGTCTCAGCAATTTTCTTTAGAAACAATGGGAATTTCACTTCTTGTAACACTAAAGCTAAGCTCCTAACTTTCCTTTTTATCGTGTTAACGCCAATCTACTTGAATTACGTTTTTTCCTACGACCTGTGTACTTTTCTCTCATTGTTTCAAAATTATCGATAAAGTTAGTATGATAAGTAAAAACTTCTTACGATAATAAAGTGATCTATCTATACTTACCTGGCGTCAAGTAATCGATCACAACAAAAATAATCAAAGATAACAGACGACTTATGATAAGCTAAAGCTAAACAGATAGGTACAATATTGATTTTTACAACAAGTGCATTGCAGTTTCAAATTGATCTATTTTTCATATAAGTAATTTTATAATTTTTCATATTATTTAATATATTAAACTAACTCAATATATGAATATGTATATTAAATTAACTCAATACTTAATGTATTTTAGTTGTGTTGCTGCTACAAAATCATTTAATGATATCTGAATTGGCCCGCCATAGGCGGGAGAAGTAAAATGTCGCTTAGAAATAAGTTGCCATTATACAAAACGCTTGTCCGACCTATAATAACCTACGCTAGCGTTGTGTTCGCACTCGCAGCGCCATCCAACATCAAAATTCTCCAAACCCTTCAAAATAGATTCGTGCGTAAGGCCATGGCTGACCCATGGTACTCACGCAATGTCGACCTCCATAAGGACTTGGAACTTCCTTCCATCGTCAAATACGTGAAAGACACCGCCCGACGTTACTATGACGCGGAATCGCGTCATAGTAACCATCCTAACCCCCTGATCGTTACCTCCCTCACCTATTTTCCAGATAGGAGTGCCCAGGGCACGTCTTAGACGACCCTGACAACTCAATTACTGCTGCCAATACGATTCTTACACCACACTCACAGACTTCACAGATACACCGTACCCGCCGGCGGAGACGTGGACGTCCTCCTCGTTACACCGTCGAGACACACCGGCTCTCAGCCATTTAGCCATTCCGAAAAAAAAAAGATTTCATCATTGAATGGGTGTTCACTTGAAAATGTAGGTACTCTTTCTATTTAATTCGAACGTGCCTACTGAGACGTTAAACACACCTTCAAAGAGATTTTATAGACAAGCAGACGTCTATAATATTTCTATAATGTGTACGAAGAGTTGTGGTAGATATTACGGCCAGTCACGTTAATGTGTTTAGTTCAATTTTAAGATCAACATATATAGTTCCACTGCAGGGCACATGTCCCTTAGTAAATCACTAGGGATTTCGGCCCATAATCTATTATGTGTGGCCTCGTGCGGATAACGGATAGGTGGCGCATTCTCGGGATTTTTTTTTTAAATTCTAGCATACGGGATTGCCCCCTCTCCCTAGGATAATAGGTCATTCAGATGCGGAAGGATAAATCCGAGGGAGTTTCGGGCCATTATCCAAGCCCAATGCGGACTAGTAGATACACGTGCTCCAGTTATTTCTTTCTTTAATTCTGGAACATGCGGGTTTCTTCGGGAATCTTTAACAGTTGGCAACCCCTATTTGCGGGCACTTTTACATAAGCAACCGTATCCCATCGTGTAGAGATAAAAATTAGGTTTAATTTGATATATAATAATTTATTAAGATACGTTATGAACGTATAAATTTAACGAAGTTACACCTGTTTACACCTGGCTAACAAGGGGTTGCGGCCAAATGAGAAACGGCAATCCAAACTTTTTAAGTTCTTTACATATCTCTCTTTGAAATGGATTATATTTTATCTTCAAAACAAGTGAACGAAATTGTTCGAAAAAAAATAATTAATTAAATTTTAATTAAAAGTACTTGCAGCCATATTTTGATAGCCGCTCACTTGCGAGCTGGGACAACGTCGTCCCGAGTGACAGCTAACCAAAGACAGCTGGCGAAAAATCCCCCCGACGTCTACGGAGTTGAAATAAACGTCGATCTCTTTTTAAAAAACACTGAAAAGTAGTAGTAGTCTATGTAATTCTAATATAGATAGGCAACCCGGTAGAACCGCATTTCTCTATTAATAATTATCTATAAAAATTGTATTTTGATTAAATAACAGATGGACATAGAAATCTCGCGGTGGGATCTTGGACTATATACTATAGGTACACATGCATTTATGTAATTGTAGTAATTACAATGATCATGAGTTCTATAGCAACGAACTATGAGGTAGGTGAGGCATGAAATAGTCTTGCGCAATGATCCCATTATAGAGCAACACTGACATAGAAAATGTCACGACCTCGTGCATTTAATTCCTCAAAAGATCGAGGACAATTCTGTTCAGGTAATCTCGTTTAGAGAGGTAGAGACTATAAATCTTAATTTTATGACATACGTATCATTCAAATATTCTATTCAACCATATAACTATTCAACCAATTTAATTTTAAACCACATTTGTATGTATTAATTTTACGCGGGTGCTTAACTATTGCTTTTAAGCCCATGTATCGGAAGTGAAAGCAAGTTTACGTTGTTTACTTCGAAGTAAATATTATGTATGTATTCGATTTCATTGTTTTCATGAATCTTCAGATAATTTAAGTTATTGTTTACCGTTTGCAAGAATAGCAAGAATATTTATTTTTCAAAACTTTAAAAAAGTGTGGCGCTTGAGGCCAAATCGAAAGTGTAGATGTGAGTCTCTCACTTTATTTTTTTAATCTTTTTTATTGATAAGAAACCGGTACCTATTCGATCTTTCTTTCATCATTCTTTCTTGACATACATGACATCACCTTCCCTATTTGTATTCTATCTCTTTCAAACCTATAATGAAAAGTTGTCGGCTCGTTTTCGCGTTTTTAGTCCCTATTTGCCATTCGTAGAGGTCGCTTGTGACGTTAGTTACCATTATTGTCAAATAAATTCAGTTTTATTTATTTATTTAATGTAAGAAAGTGACTTATTTTTTTTAATTTAGCTATAAATAAAGTGGAAATTGCATACAAAGCAGTAAATTTGCTGAATAAAGCGCAGTGTCATTTAATTAAAAATTGTGGGTGTGGTGAACGCCGAAACACTTGATAAAAATCGATGTTTCTCTTTTTTCCACGTATTTACCGAACATATTTGTGATAAAATACCGTTTCTGCATTTACAAGTTATGCTACATTCTCGTTAGAAATGAAGATTACTCGGAAATCGATTGTAATTGAAGTGTTTATTGTTGGTTATAGAAATCGTCGTCAACGAAAACGACGACAATGACAACACCGGCGAAGTTGTATGGACGGGAGCTCTCGCAGTACGACGAGTTGGACGTAGACGAGCTCCTGTCAAAGTTGTCACAGGAAGAAATCACCATGCTTGCCAAGGAGGTTGACCCAGATGTGAGTAACCTTTTTATTATCAACTTTCCATGCTACAGCTTTTATATTCTGTAACAATTAATTAGCGGCAAATCACTGAACATCAGTGATCAAATAGGTGCCTCATAGACATAGTTACCTCATATGCACCTAGTTCCATAAAAATTAAAAGTAACATGAAATTACAATTCTCCATTTGTTACAAACATCAACTATCAACACTGGTGCTATCATTGGGAATTCTATTTTACCAATGACACAACTGAACCACTGCGCTTTACCCCTGTGGTGGGAATTTACTTTCCTAAAGACACTACCAATGGTTTTGTTGCTAACAAACCTAATTCCTCAGATATTTCACACATATTGCGACTTCAGATCTTACAATCTGAAAAAGTAATGTAATTTTTTTGTTGCTTTATCTTAAAAGTCAGAACATTGAAACAATGGAATTTTAAGTTAGAAAATCTTAACCTAACATCAATAAAGTCCTCACTGACAATTATGGTCCAGTTATTATAGGAAGAGTGCTGACAGCTGATAAATCTTAACATATAATAAAAATCATTTTACAACTCGATAGCCCTTTAAGAATATTTTTTTTCTATTTTATTGCATTATGTTATGAAGACTTAAGAAAGAAATGGTATTTACATGAAATGAATTAAATACAGAAATGTCAGCGCCCTTCCTATAATAACTAGACCATAGATCCTTTTGTTTTGATTAGATAATATCACCTTTCATTATTAATAAAGAAACTAAATAATGGTACTTCATTCTATATTTTGTAATATTTTGTATTATGGAATAAAAAAGTGACCTAAGAATTTGATTTAAAAATATACTCCTATAAACAAGGCTATGCAATCATTTTGCTGTGTGCTTTCTTAGAAATGTCAAATTCATAAATCCCAATACTTAATTGAATACATACTCACATAGTGTAAGTATTGTTCTTAAATTTGCATATATAAAGTAGGTAGGGATAAAAATATGTTTTTTATATCTTTTTGGATTAGATTTAGACTGAATTAACGAAAGTTTGCATACGGGCTATGCTATGCCAACTGCATAACGTGCTCATCAAAACAATTCACTAATTCTAAGATTAAGAATTGACTATTTATCTGGGCCTTAAATTGTCTGAATTGTTGGAAATTAGTCTCTATGCAGACTGCATAAGTTGTCCGCAAACACATCTCAACTAATTATGATTATGTCTCAACTTAAATAGCCTTATGTCTTTATTGAGGTGGTGTTATCTTAAGTACTAATTGTACCCTTGAGTCATGTCTTAGCCTATAAAAGATAAAACATTGTTAGCCTCAATATTGTTGTTTGAATTGAGATAACAGTTTATAATGCATGATTATTTTAAAGTATATATTAGACACTAAATTTGTTAGAAATTATTTACTAATACTTATTAAACCTAAATGTGCAACTAAAAATACTAAATAAGCAGCATATCATGATCAACAATTTTTGAATACCTGAAATAAATATTTTAAATTACTAAGAATGTAATCACAAAGTCGACCAAATTCACAGGACTCCATTTCTTTCTTGTCACCAGAAAACCTTAAAGTAACCCACTATTAAATTCAGTATTTTATTCATTAATATAACAATTTATTGTACACACATAACATGAACTAAATAAAAAGGAAGAAAAAGCGAGATGTCTTCCAGCAGACCTTTCCCACTGTCTTTATAGTTTAATAGTATTAATAAAATGCAGGATTCTCTTAAATGTATTATAATTTTACTACATTTAGAGAATTTTGTAAACAGCAGAATAAATGATAATCCGAAGGTGTTATGTCTGGATTGTATGGAGGATGCCTTAAAACTTCCCAACCAAGAGCCATCACAAATAGTCTCAAAGCCAGGCCTCGCTCGGAACAAAGTAATGTTATGTGTATGGTTGAACTGGAAAAGCATTGTGTATTACGAGCTTTTACCACAGGGCCAAATGATTAATCTGATGTCTACTGTCAGCAATTAGTAAAATTGAAACAAGCACTTGAAGAAAAACACCCAGAATTAATTAATAGAAAGATGTAGTTTTCCATCATGACAATGCTGACCGCATAAATCTTTGATTAATTGACTAAACAAAAATTGATGGATTCCCAGCAAAGAAGTTTTAAGGCATCCTCCATGCAATCCAGACAGCACCTTAGCATTATCATTTATTCCGCTCTTTATAAAATTCTCTAAATGGAGTAAAATTACATTTAAAAGAAGTCTGTATAAACCATTTATATCAGTTTTTCATTCAGAAACCCCAAAAATGTTATAGCGATGGGATAATGGCTTTGCCAGAAAAATGGCGAAAGATAGTTGAATTAAATGGACAATATTCAATAAATAGTTATGTAATACAAAAAAAGTTTTTATTAATTTCACTATAAAAAGGCCTCGAACTTATCCTACTACATATTATAAAGATATCATAGATAATTTCATCAATAAAGTGAAAAAATATGGCGAAATTAAACAGAAATTGTTGTTTGTTCCGGTCTGGGTGGTGTGTTCGTCTTTGTATGTATCTTTGGACCCACGGCTAGGGAATCCTAGTGTGGCCCATTGAGTTTATTTATTATTATCAATAATTGAATATAATCTCTAAAAGTAGAGAAGCAAATTGTTATTATGACATAGTAACATTACAATATTTTTTTATTTATTCATCATGACTGCATGGACTACTCAGTAGTAAATTAACAGTAATTTACAACCAGCGATGAATAGGTCTCAAAGGTCACAAACCATGTTCACACACAAAAACAAAACATTGCCTGTCTTTTGTTATAAAATTATAACAATGAAAGTGCAACTTGATTCATTAAAATAATGCTTGTTTACCTTGACATGCATATTTTTTAAAAAACATAACTATTGTTAATAAACAATAACACAAGATAATTAATGTTAGAATCATTCTTTGTGAACAAAAATCGATTAACATAAGGCCACTAAATGTATAGATTATTTTGAAATTAATTGACAACCGCTTAGCACACTATTTGCTGTGTAACCGGTCCCGGGTACAATTCCGGGTTGGACATTAATTTGTTTGGCGAAAATTAATTGTTTGTTTGGGTTTGGGTAGTGTGTTTGTGTTTGTATGCATCTCTGGACCCTCTACACTAGGTATCCTAGTGTGGGCCATTGCCTGTGGATTATTTATTATTTATTTATATTATAACTAATACAGAGATTTTAAAAGCCTTATTCTTATTATATAAATTTAATATACTGATTGTTATTATTTTCGTTTTACATTTATTTACACTCTATTCACTATTGTTTCTCCAAGGCTGTGTTAGAAAACTTGGGAAACTTCCTATTCAACGCAGTTGTCGCATGTTGCTTCTGAATTGCTTTATAATACGCTTTGCTTCATAATACGGGTTCGAAATTATGATGAAAAGAGATTCATCTTCATAATACATGATTGAATTTTAGTATTGTAAAAAATTCCACTGTAATCCCGTCTGGAAACAAGATTTTATCCAGAGAGATGAATATAGCATCCATAACCATGTAACGTGTTTTAAAAGATGATTTAGGACTTGTTTCTTACAAAAGATGTACTGGTCATTTCTTAACTGATAAATTTAAAGAAAAATAGGGTTGACAAATCAAAACAACTTTTCGGCAGTACGCAAACGGAGCTCACAGATAAATCTTATTTACTGACGAGAAAATGTTCACCATTGAGGAACATTTTAACAAGCAGAATGATCGAGTTTATGCTCATAACTCTAGAGAAGCTGCTCAATTGGTATAAGGTGCAACATGGCCATTATTCGGCTTCAGTGATGGGTTGGTAACCATGCTATCAAGGAGTGACTGAACCATATTTTTGTGAAAAAGGTATTAAAACATGGCCTCAAGTGTATCAAGATACAATTCTTGAGAAGGCCATAAAGCCTCTTAGTAACACCTTGTTCCATAACCAAGAATGGTACCTACTTTCAGCAAGACAGCACCAGATCATAAGGCTCGCTCACCACAGACGTAGCTAAAAAGGAATATTTCTGACTTCATTAGAGCTGAAGACTGGCCGTCATCTACTCCCGATCTTAATCCGCCCGATTGTGATTTATGGTCTGTTTTAGAAAGCATGGCATGCTCTTAAAGGCCACGATAATAGTGATTCTCTAAAACATTCCAAAAGTTTGGCAGTTGCCAATTTTCCCATGGAAAGGATGCGTGTTTCAATCGAAAGCTGACCGCAACGTTTGAAAGATTGTATAAAAGCAAATGGTGACCGTTTCGAATAAACGTTATATTTTTAACGTGCTTACCTATTTATTTCTAAAATAACACAAATTCTTATAAAATAATAATTCAAAAAATTATGTTTTCTTTGTAACAATATTTATGGCTCCGCTAGGTAGCTAGCTACTCCACTGGTAGTGATAATTCAGTTAATGCTAACATTGTAAACATGTGTTCTTAGAATATTGATAAAAGACACCTGAGCGTATGTGTTGGCGCCGCGCCTTTTTGCTGATGCTATATCGCGATGCTCTACCATACGAAGAACGAATGGCCACCCGGCATTAAAATATAGTAAGTTCTATCTATTGTAGTTCTCATCGAAGGCGGACCATCGCCAATAAAGTTCCAAATTCAACTTTATTTTGTAATAATTTTTAGTTTTTAAAAAAGCCCCCTATCTCTACCGGATTTGAAAAATATTTTTTTATATGTTTTGTACATATTTAAAAAATTTGAATGAAAAACTCGGTAGACGCAAAATAATATTTCTTTTTTACAACATATTTTCATACCAATTAAAGCTGAATCCTGAATGGTTCCGTTTACGGGAATATATATATGTGATACACTCATGTTTTTCTTTTTTTTATTTTTTTTTTTTATAGATTAGTGGGCGGACGAGCAAGCGGTCCCACGTGGTGGTAAGTGTTACCGCCGCCCATGGGCACCTGCAACACCAGGGGGTATGCGGGTGCGCCGCCGACCTTGCAAAATCCTATTCACAGCTCTCTTGAAGAACCCCATATCGTAGCTCAATGGAAAGACCTCTTGAGGCAGTTCGTATGTATGTAGCATGTAGCCCTCAATCTGCACTTGGGACTTCATGATGGATTATGACCATAAAACACCTGATTGTAAGTTGAGGCTTGTACCCTGCAATGGGAAATAAATATTACGCTATGCTTGTATCACAATTTACAACATGGGTAAATATTTGGACCTGCTATCCATGACCTCATCAATTGATGCTATATGCTCAATGGTCAAAGTAATATATAACCGGTAAAGACGATAATGATAAAATTTTTTCCTCTTTTTAATATTTTCATGATAAATTTCTTTTTTCCTACTGGCTCGGAAATGGCTTTATTATTTTAAAAAAGGAATACGTCAATCGGCTCTTTTCAGTACGCACGCCAGCAATTTCCAACACGACAATAATATAGATTGCTGGACAGTGGCGAGGTTATTTTTAGTGCACACTAACATAAATTAGGTTTTTTTAGGTACACGATATTTATTATTATAGAGGCTGAATGTGCATTTCTTTTCAAAAGTTTAAAAAAAAGAACAAAGACCGCGCGCAGGGAATGAAAATCAGATGCCTAGTCTGTATTGTGGATGTTATGTTCTCATAAGTTTATCACAATCTTAAGTTGTCTAATAAACAATGAGTACCAGTTCGTTGGAAGGTGAATTCGATTTAACGCCACCAGACATAGCTGAAGAAGCAAAGATACTTTCTGAAAACTTGTTACCACCGAAATCGAGAGAAAAATATGAAAAGGCATATGAAGATTTCATCAAGTGGAAAACTGAAAAAAAAAGCGAATTTTTTCTCGGAAAACTTCTGTTTCTTGAATTAATTTGTTTATTGTTTCCTCGCAAATTAGAGAAAAATACTATACAAGTCTCGGCCTAAATAGCAATTAACGACCTCGTTTATTTAATAAGAACTCCGCTTCGCTTCGTCCGTTTAAAATCACTTCGTATGGACTCTGCTTCGCCTCGTCGTATGGACTCTGCTTCGCCTCGTCCTTCCAATATTACTCGGCCGTCAATTGCTTTATTTCAGGCCTGGACAGTAATGTACTATTATTTCTTTGTAGTGTTTTAATCATGTCATAATAACATTCAATATATATAAGTATTTAAATTGATTGTTAACGTCAATACTCATTCAAAAATTGTTATGTATTTGTAAATTTTTTTTTTTATAACCAACTAAGCATACCCACAGCAAACAAATTCAAGGTTATAAACATATGTTACTTGTTTTGTTTATTATGTACAAATATAAAATCCATTCTCTTGCTTACACTTGTAAGCACAAGGTCTACTTAATAATTAGCTGAAATAATGAAGCAATTTACATAGAATAATATATAATTATTTGAATTAACACATTGTTTACAATAACAATAAAGGCACAACACTTTAATATTTGTAAAACTTATTAATTTATAAGCAACTTGAAAGTTACTACCTATTAAGGATTTTCACTATACAGGCAAAACAGTGTATTAAAATTTAACATAGATAACAAGGGAATTTATGTTACATAATATTACATCATAGGCACCTATGGGAAGGCACCTATGGAGGGAAGGAGTAAGGTTTGTGTGTGTGTGTGGGGATGTGTGTTTGAGGATGCGTGTGTGTGCCAAAAAAACCCTTTTGTCGTAGCACCTCGCTTTCAGAGCATACCTCTTAAGATTTCGGAGAGTATTGGGATCCTTGGTGTCGACATTTCCAGCAAAGTCGAGTTTAGGGGTCACCTGGAAAGTAAAGCCAAAATGGCCTCCAAAAAGCTCGGTGTGCTGAACAGAGCGAAGCGGTACTTCACCCCTGGGCAACTCCTAATGCTTTACAAAGCTCAGGTGAGGCCCCATATGGAGTATTGCTCACATCTCTGGGCCGGCGCACCGAAATACCAATTAGACCCATTTGACTCCATCCAACGACGTGCCGTTCGTATTGTCAACGATCCCACTCTCATGGGCAGTTTAGAACCCCTCAGCGTTCGGAGAGATGTTGCATCTCTCTGTGTGTTCTACCGCCTGTACAATGGGGAATGCTCTGAAGAATTGTTCAATATAATTCCCACCTCGGGTTTCTACAACCGCACCTCCCGTCACAGAAGTGCGGTCCATCCGCATTTCCTAGATACGGAGGTGTCGCGTACTGTGCGGTCCAAAAATTATTTTATATCGCAAACCCATAGGCTGTGGAACGAACTGCCTCGGCGCGCACGCATACCCCCTGGTGTTGCAGGTGTTCATGGGCGGCGGTAACACTTACCATCACGTGAGACCGCTTGTTCGTCCGCCCTCTTCTCAATAAAAAAAAAAAAAAAAAGTTTATATTAGTTTATTTTGCAAAATTATAAATTGACAACAAATATTGTGAGTTGTATATGTTAACATTGTACTTACTTGTATATTGTCCTGTTATTGTTAATAATGATAATATCTTTAATGTAAATGAATAAGAAAAGGTTGACTGACGCACAATATTTTATCGAGATATTGAGATCTTTTTTTAATCAATCGTCTTTCAAGTTATAACTGCAGTGTTGTTTACGTTAGTTTTTGGTTTACAGTGAAATCCTTAATTACAGTATTTCAAAGAAATTAAACCCTTGTATTTAATGTACTTACCGCCCATTTTTTTTTTATCTTTCTCCAAGATAACGATTACCAATTTTTTATATGTTAATCCAAAATTATTCAAAAGAATACTGCAGTAAATAACTGAATTGACGCTATAGTTGAAAAGCATTGGGATCCATATCACGATAAAATGTTATGCGTCTTGTCTTTACCTTTGTTTACTTTAAGCACTGACGTCAAATCGAACATCATGGCGGCTCTAGCGTTTTTCGTTTTCTTTCGCCTTCATATAAATGGTTTAAATCAATAATACCTGTTGTGGCTATTTATGGATTCCAATAAATGGAATTAAAAATATCATAGGGATTATAACGATATTTAAGACACTTTTGTAATATAAGTTTGATATGTTAGGAATAATATATAGATATATAAAGAACAACAAGCTCTCTTTGCATAATTACTTCTAATACGTACATAAGTACTGGTATAAATTTGTTTAATTACAAATCTTAGTCAGATATATCAGAAATGTAAATTATAATAAGTAGATTACATGTTACAACTTTTACTATAATTTCTATAAAAATATTAATTATTCGTCATTTGTTACTTGTTTAGTGTTATGACACTATATGTTTGACATGTTAAATGTTTATAGATCAACTAGCATTTGCCTGCAGCTTCTCTCGCTTACTACCTGATTAGGCTTAAATAGGTATAGCTAGATAACACCAATTTAATTCTTAAGATTTCAGGGTCGTCCTAGAAAATGATAACATTTTTATTAAATTCATTAAGCGACTTACAAGAATGATGAAAGTATAAAATATTTTCATTATTTTTTTACATTATAGAATAATAAAGGATGTAACTTACATGTTTCTTTTTCTGTTTTCAGGACAATTTTTTGCCCCCGTCACAGCGGAACAATTATGATTGTGATAAAGACGCCACAGGACCCTTAAACCGGAAAAAGTTAATCGAACACATCAACAAACAGGCGATCGAGACCCCAGACCTGCCTGAAGTAAAACCATACGTCGCAGGAGTTGTACGTGGTAAAAAGGTAAGCTGGCGACGAATGTCTGATGCACACACAAAAAGAATCGAATTATACAGAAATTATACTAGTGAAGTGATTTTTGCTATGATCCCAATGTCACTTTAAAGATTCCACTTTCTCACGAAACCGTTAAACGTATCCATTAATTATCCATTAAAAGAATCATAAATACGTGTTTACCGATTTTGCACTTGACTGGCCCAATGTTTCGGTAGTAAATGAAATACGCTGGAAGCCATTGCGTCCTAACCTATTCTTCCTTATTTTTCCAGCCAATTCTCCAAATTGATTTCTAAATCTCTAAAGTTACGCGGGGAATCCGGGGTCGTGCCATCGTTTGTCGTTCTGGACTGATGTTGGCATTAGGGTATACATTACCGCCATTTATTGATTACCAGTAATTAAAGTGTCACTAAATGGCAAAAAATACCGGGAAATTCCCGGTACTTGGCAAAATCTTAGGTGAAGTGTACTGAAAAGAGAAATAATGTACAGTACACCACATGTACAGTACTATAGCACTAAAAATAAAATCCTTTTTAATTTGTAAGCACTTTGGGCAAATGAGAGATCTAAGTTGAGAAAAATTTAACTGCATTAAATCAGTAATGGAATATCGATAGCGGAATAGCGAGAGAATAGTGATCTTCATCTCAGGTTTAATTTTTAGAGTGAAATAGTCCATAAATCTTAACAAGTGGTTCCTTTCGGAAGGTTAAACTTTGCTGAATTATAATTGGTGGAGTAACTAGATTGAGAACAGTGAACAGCACAGTACCGAGGGGGGCATACATTAAAGGAGGCTTATACTCAGCAGGGGGTGGAAACAAGCTGGTTTTATGCGTTTGAATTTTGTCGTAGTATATCGTTCGATAGATTTCGCTTTAGTATTTCGTTAAATATCTATGTAAAAGTACCCTTCGGTTATTTACCGAAATTATTGGTAATGATCGACAAAAAAAAGTAGTCCGGTTTAGCCGGGTTACCGGTTAACCGGTATAGCATGGCCTAGTTGACATATATCGCGGATGTTAAGGTGCGTCAGTATCCACTTACCACCATGTGGACTGATGCTTGTCTGACACTTTTCTATGCATAGGTATAATAAAATCGTAATAGAGCTGTCTCTATACATTTAAGATTTTTTTTAAAAGTCGTGATATAAAGGACGAGTGTTATAGACTCGAAAAAAACATTTTTTTGTAATTTAGGTCTGTCTGAACATGCAATACGCAAAAACCAATGGTCGGATTTTAATTAGTTATAGCTTATGTACCGGTTCTACATTTAGGGTACTTTTTATCCAGATCAATTATAGTGTCCTCCCAGGAGGATCAAACCAATTAAACATTCTACCGTTTACGTTCAAGAAGTCGCGCGCTCTAGTGCTATATAAGAAAGTGGAGAGCTGAGTATTGCAACGCTAAAGAATAATTTCAGCAAGTTTATTAAAAAAAAACAGTTTCTTATAATATAATGTATTTGACGATCGATTGGCGCTGTTGGTAGTGACCCGCTCATGGGCGTAGCCACGGTGGGGGCAGGTTGTGGCGCTTCCCCCCCTGGCATATGGAAGAACGTGTAACAGACTTTCTGCATTACACTATGTCTATTTAAATTATAAGAAAATTGTTAGCTTTCCCTGGATAAAATCCTGACTACGCACGCCCTTGACCCTGCTTGCTGTGCAAAATGTCCCATGTTCGGTTCCCGGTCGGAAATTTCTTTGTTTAAGACAAATGTTTGTACGGGTTTGGATGAGTGTATCTCTGGAAACACGACACAGGGAATTATAGTGTGGGCCATTGAGTGTGGCGTTATTTAATTATTTTTGTTAATTTCCAGTGGATCCCTCCGCCTCCCCCCGAGAAAGTCCGCGACGCTGATGAACAGATCGCGATCGATCTCGGCGATGAGTACGAAAAGGCGCTGGGCGACGCCTCGCAGGAGGAGATCATCGATCTCGCCGGTAAGTCCTAGCTAACTAGAACTTTCACATATTCAGTGAGCTCTACTAGCAACATCATCTGTTTAAACCGTTTAGGTGCATAATGTGGAATACGCGAAATGTGAAATTCGAAAATGGTCAATAGAGGGTTTACGATCAGAAAGTCTTTGTAGCAAATTGCCTAATTCGTACAACGTCCAAGTCGCTGTAAGTACAATTATTTTTCATGCACCCAATAAGATTGCCAAAAATATTCCGCGTTTTGTCTTTCCAAATTACAATAATGTAAAAAGGAAACATTAAAAAATGTGTTCTTGGAAGTAGAAAAGAGGTACGTTGATTGATAAACAACATAACAACGTGCTTCTAAATTTTTATGTGGCTCGTATGCGTTAAAAGAGACTAAATCATAAACATTACATAAATTGGACATTACTTTTATTGGTCACGGCTCATTTTCTAACCTATTTAAATGCTTGAAAAAAATCGCGGTCGTAACACATATATCTACAATTTATAATCCAATTGGCGATAATCCAAACATCCGCTGTGACATTGGTTTTTAAAAGATAAATTTAAGCCTTTATTATAAATTCGAGTCCACAATCCTTTTGTCCTATTGTAGTGGGAAATTTTGTCAAGGGATAATTATAGTCGTTTGTATGACACGCATTTACTTACAAAAGACTGGCACCAATCCAGTTTACTTTGTGACATTGTATTTTACAAGGTAATCCTAAGTATTCCTACTCATTAGAGTTAACAATCCCTTTGTCCTTCAGGCTATCCCTTTGTTCTTTTTTCAGCATATGTTTAACGCCATCCATAAGTCATGAACCTTTGTTAAAAATGAATGTATAGAGGATACGCATTCTTGCACAAAATAAGACAAAACAGAGGTTGTAAACACATAAAATGCACAAAAGGTTTTATTATCGCTAAAAGCGACTTTCAGACAACCTTTGAGTAGAGAGGAAGTAAATACATTATATTAATTAACTTATGAATGATCTTTAACCTTTAATTGTTCTATTTCGTGGTCTTTAACTGTTCTTTTGTGGTCCTGTTGATCGATGAAAAGTAGATCGTGTACAGTATATATAATTACATAATTTATAATACGTAGGTAAGTCTATACTCGTATATATATAAAACTAAATATCAGTAGTTACATCTGCTAAAGTAGAATAAATGAATACGACATGGGGTTCTTCAAGAAAGCTGTGAATAGGATTTTGCAAGGTCGGCGGCGCGCCCACATACCCCCTGGTGTTGCAGGTGTCCATGGGCGGCGGTAACATTTACCATCACATTGGGACCGCTTGCTCGTCCGCCCTCTTCTCTATAAAAAAAAATAGTTATAGGTACAGGCGATGTTAGAAATGAAAGAAAACATATATAGTATACAATTATAAATAAAGAAGACAAAGTATACTCATTGTAGATTTGATTTTAATGTAATAACAATGTATGTGATTTTATATCTAATTTTAGTCTATTTAATGTGAGCTCTCATTAAATACTAGGTTAGTATTTTCGAGTTAGAGATAACAACCATTTATGTGGTCACAGACGTTCATAGTACATATAAAAAATATGCCGCTATAAATATGCGTGTCAACACACTCATCAAAACAAACAAAAAAAAGTACGCACTATTGCCAAAACGGCTATTACGGACTTGTGAAAGGAGATACTTTTATCTTGTGTTTCAATTATTTTGTACACTCTTGGATTTATACACACCCAAGATAATTAATTATTCTTGTTTATTGTATTTTTTACTTAGGTGTATTATTCTGTCCTCTTTATAAACAAAGGCACAAGTTCTGTGTAATATTCATTATAATCCTGTGAATAAAATTAGGTATTTAAAAATCTTGAAAAGACAGGAATTGTAATTTTACATGGGTGCTGCACGCTAAGGGCAATATTGTTTTGTATGTTGTAAAGTCTAAATTCATTTATCAAATTTACTTAACTAAATGATTGTGTGATTTTGTTAAATTATAAGATTGTGAATAGGAAGCCAATAAATTATAATATTGTTTCCCCAATAGGGAATACGGGAAACGAGGAGTATATCAAGATGATGATTCCTTTTCTTAATACAATTACACTTCCCATTATTCCTTTATGGGATGGGGAGTGTAGAGTATAATGAAATATGTCATACATACATAGGTGGGTCCTATATGTTATATGACGATAAGTAACCGTTATACTTATTATCTATGCAAAGGGACCTTATTGTCAATAATAATGATTTATTGACTTTGATTAAGATTTACCAACTTAAAATTTCATTGTTTCTAAATTATTTATTTATCAGAAATCATACAGTCACTTATCAACAATGTAACGATCAGGATACAGAAACAGATTTTGAGATTTCATCAGTTTTCCTAAAGAACAGGTGATTACTGCGCTAAGAACGAGTAAAATTCATTGTTACCAACTTAAAACTTTAACCTGTGCCAACTTTAAACTTGTTACCAACAGATAACTACATCATTCTACATAATCATTTAATACAGTGTTTCCCAAATTATTTTACCAGCAACAATGTCGACATAAAAGATAACAAACTACCAGAGGTCTGGGTTAGGTAGTGTGATTTTGGGATTTGTAGTAAGAAAAAATAATATGAACATTCCCCTTTTCATATTCTAAGTACCTACTACCTTGAAATGTACTGCATTTCCCACTTTATCAATGTTATCCCCCAATATACGTACGTGTTTCGGTAGTGAGTGAGATATGCCAGAGCCCATTCCCATCCTGTTTTTCCCCATGTCCCCAACCTTTTCTTCAAATCGCGTTCTTTCATCAACAAAGGTAGGCAGCGCATACGGGGGTGTGCCAAAGTTTGTCATTTTGGACTAATGTTGGCATATATTGCGGATATCTATAGGCCACAGTATCCACTTACCATCAGGTGTACTGTGTGCTCGTTTGCCACCTTCTTTCTATAAAAAATTTAAAAAAAAATATTCTAAGTGTATTGTAACATTTTGCTATGTAACGGAGTTTACTGTACCAATTTTTTTTTGAAGCTATTTCTGTTTTCTTGATGTCCTCATTACGAACTACAAGCCTCGTGTAATGATATGGATATATAAAATGTAACTCTGTTTTCGATAATCCGATACACACAATAATATAGACATAGTTGCAAGTAGGTACAACATCATTAATCACCAGATTCAGAATCCCAGGGTATATCCATATTAATAAATATATTATAGAATTTGTCACAAGTACCAAAATTACACTATCCAACACCGACCTCTGCAAATTACAGATTGAAAAGATACAAATAGTACACATACTTTATATAATAGATATTTTATATAATAGAATATATATTTATTAACTTCATTTTTTTAATTATGTTTATATAGAAACAAGCTCTATCGTGTTTTTAAGAGAAAGCAATAAAAACATTTTTTTTAAAGATTTCTCTTAAATCCCAATATCTGTGACATTGCAATCTTCAAAAATGTCTGTTCCTATAAATAATGTCACATATTGCCATTATTTAGGAGTCCTAACCAGTAAGTACCATGTGTTGGTTGCAGCCATCCTGGGCTTCCACTCGATGATGAATCAGGACCAGTATCACGCGTCACTCCTCAACAAGGGGCAGCCCGTCGGACTCGGCTGGGACGGCATCACCAAGGCTACCAAGCAGAAGGTATGTTCATAAGAATGTATACAGGATATGTAGAAGGTGAGAATGGACGCTGTAATCCCGCAGTCGCAGTAAGGGGTAACGTGGACAGTCGAGTGCGCCCAGCACTCGACTGTCCACGTTACCCCTCTCTTTCAGAAGACTACCTTAAAATGTACTACGTTTCCTACTTTATTCTATTTTCTCAATGTACGGACGTGTTTCGGTAGTGAGTGAGATATGCCAGAGCCCATTCCGATCCCATCCTATCCCTCCCCATATTCACAATACAAAGGTGGACAATCCATCAGGGGGCGTGCCAGCGTTTGTCATTCTCGCCTGATGTCGTCATGTATCGTAGATGTCTTATGAGCGACATCATCCACTTACCATCGGGTGAACTGTATGCTCGTCTGCCGCCTTATTTCTATAAAAAAAAAAAAAAAACAAGTCTGTCGCAGGGACACACATGCCGCTCAATCCGTTTCACGTGTAGAAATGTAGTGTCCATTATTGTCACTTGAATATGAGTCAACAAACAAAATGCATATGTAAACTTGCCACCATCGTCATCTGCAGATTGGTTTCACCCACTGCTTAATATAAGCTTAAATGCCTTCTTACCTTAAAACAAAAAAATAAATAATGTTTACATCTCCATCTACCATCATCTCATCATTGGTCTGCCCAATTCCATTTGAGTTCCATAACTCTCTTGTCAGCATCTTGTACTACAGTACGACATCAGATTTTGAAGTTGAAGATCTTGTAATTTTATGCCGAGCATGACACGTCATGGCTTTCTGTGCGATTCTTATTGCCGCCACACACAATCAGTTAAAACTGTCTGTCAGTTTTGACTAAACAGTTTAAACAGGCGTTCTTAATTCCACTTCTGACACCATATTAAAATTTGTAGTTGCAGAGATTATAATGGATTTATTTAACATTAATATTATACATTGACTGTATGGTTGGCCGACATTATAACGAGAGACAGATTGAAAGTTCCTATGACTGAATACCGACTATTTGACATGGTGCATCAGCACAGACGTTACAATATACAACACCTAGTATGAGAAACTGACAGTTTTCACCCTATACACGGTGTGTGGCGGCCATGATACTGTACACCCTTATTAGTAAATGTCCACGTCTCTACACCATAAGTCATCGTGGTCAGAACACTGGTTGAATAGATGGGTTTCTAGCTTCCCAAAATTAAAATGTCCTCTGCCTTCCAAAATGACGCTCATCCCAGTTGTATTCGCCTGGATATATCCTAATATACATACGTTATTAATTCCAGGTGTTTCCAATGGACCCACCCAACGACACGGACCCCGATGACACGGTGAAACGGGTGAAGGAGAATGACCAGAAACTCACTGATCTCAATTGGAATAATATTAAGGTATATATTACTTATAATAGACATTAGAATATTCAATCCCTAATTAATTAGTGGTAATTAAAGAAATCGTACTTTAATAGTAACTTAACTTGAATATTTTTATGTCTGAACTCAATATCAAATCCACTGCAGAGTCCAAACCGCCCTCATAATCACGAGGGAATTTCAAGTCAATTTAAGTGAATCCTGTGCGAATTGCTGGATACATCTGTATTCTCTATTTTATTTCTGGATTATATGAGGCAGAGGTTTTGATTTCATTAATGAGAGTCGAGAATGCATAGGCTATCATCGCTGTATAGATTCTAGAAGTATTAACCATAACCCAGTATTTTTAATGTTTCACTGTTTTATATGGGCCTCTTCATGCACATTGTCTTGATATCGGCCTTGAAATCTCACACTGGCCTAGCGGGTTGGCGAGTTCACTCTTTTAGAGGTGTTACAGTCCCTTCCTTAGCGGCTTTGTTATCTCTAACTCGCCTGATACGACACCTACGAGAAGAGACGATATTTTAGCGGTAGGCCCATTTAGCGTTTGATCCAAATCGCAGTATGTTAAGACGCATTAGGTGACAACACATTAAATAAACTTGTTCTTTGCCTTTTATGCTAATTAAAAAAAAAGTTGAAGAAAAGCTATTTTTATTTAGGTTTCAATGTAACATTTTATTGAAATCTTTTTGAAGACTGGTGCTATTCTAGCTATTCTATAGCCGGCACGCGACTTGGCTTCACGTCCGGTGTTACAGTGAAATCAACGAGACACGAGCTTTGCGTTTGTGTGAGTGTAAACCAATAGTGGACAATGCAAATCGTTTCAATAATTGTATTGGGCAATTTGGCACCTACTCACACAGATGCACAGCTCCTCGTTGATTTCACTGTAGTAGGTTACAAGTCGGTTGAAGTCGCGGGTAGGCGGTGGTGCTCCGAATTTTTTATCGTTTCAATTTTACGCCTCATCATTTTGCAGAATATAAGCGACGAGAAGTTCGAGAAGCTATTCGATGGTCTAAAAAGCAACACGCACCTGGAGGTTCTGTCCCTAGTGAACGTGGGCCTGAATGACCGCACGGCGCAGCTGTTGGCGGACGCGCTCGCGGTGAACTCGGCGCTGCGCGTCGTCAACGTCGAGACCAACTTCATCAGCCCCGCAGGCGTCGTGCAGCTTGCGCGCTCGCTGCTCACAACCAAGGTCGTTGAGGAGTTCCGCGCTTCCAACCAGGTGGGTTCTCTCACTCACTCTACCAGCTTCAGCTATTCATTCGCTGTACGCTGGTCCTTGCTACTAGGTTCGTCGAAGAGCTCCACGCTTCGACGCTTCAATCAGGTGGTGTCTCTGACTTACTGTTATAAAGGGCAAATTAACTTATGGGTAAAATAAACTAGGCTTGTTCTCAACAAGCCTAGTTTATTTTAGCCTGCTTTGTGTATCCCTAACGCAGTGACATAACAGTAGTTTAATATCAAAGGGTGCTCAACTCAAAAACAGAGTGAGCCTTGGTTTTACAATCCTTGGATCCTAAACTATAATCTGTTACCAAGACCGAAGACAAGCGAGTCGTCGTTTGCTATTTTTTTGTTCCCTCTTTGGGGGTGCTTGGGCATCCAGAATATCCAGCATTGTTACTTGCTCTAACCCTATTTTCTGCTCTTGAACCACAAATATTTCCTCTTGTACTTGTCAGCCTATAACGTCTGCAGGGCACAAGCCTCCCATAGTAAATTACTGGGGGGTTTCGGGCCACAAACCACCACGCGGGCCCAGTGCGGTTTGGTGGATCACATACTCCATTTTTTTTATTTCTGGAGGCATGCGGGTTTCCTCACGACGTTTTTCCTCACCGCCGAGCTTTTGATAATTTAAAAAAAAAAACTTACAATTAGTCAACTGCAAATGTTTAATATATATTTTGTGTGTCGCAGCGGTCGCAGGTGTTGGGCAACAAGATCGAAATGGAAATCACGGCGCTGGTGGAACAGAACCCGACGCTGCTGCGACTCGGGCTGCACCTCGAGTACAGCGACGCGCGCCACCGCATCGCCAGCCACCTGCAGCGGAACATCGACAGAAGTACGTACACCATACACCATTACATCACACTACAATGTTTACGACAGAAAGCGTTTTTTATAGAGTACACAAACCATCGATCAATCAAAGTACATAGATAGATAATTCCTTGTGACATTTTTTTTTATATACAGTTGATTTGGACACTGGCATAGCCATTGGTCAACAAATGGAAAATAATAAACAAAATTGTTTTATCACGTCACGGTACAGTCCCGTCGAATTAGGAGTCGCTCAGTAAAGTGATTCAGATTTACTGAAATACACGAAAAATACAGTCTCACGTAATAATTTAATAAACTTAATTTAATTTTTAAAAAGTAACTATAAATTTTATAAACTATCACTGTTAAACCACACATCCCACAATACACATTTTTTAAAGTAATCATACAAAAACTCAACTTTACTTCTAGGCCTCTCGCCAAAAAGACCGTGACAAAATTGTTTATATAATTATACCAGTGGTATAAATATAATGTATTATTTATAATTACGTTTTTAACAGTGTTTTATTCTTTTATTTTACTGATTTTACTTAAAATCAATTAGGCAAACATATTTACTGCGAAATATTACATCAAATATATTACTAGCTATGCCCGGCATGCGTTGCAATGCTTTTTTTTGTAGCGCCATCTGGTGGCGAGTTACAACAAAGTGAATAGCATAAACACCATGAAAAAATACATATATGTGCCAACTTTCATGGTGATCGGTCAAACGGGTTGGAAGTCTCATCGTTAGTCTCATTAATCTCAGATATATATATATATTATTATACCAACTTCCATTTTTATATATATAGATTTCGGATTATATAGAAATACTTTTGTTTCTCAATTATTTCAAAATTTCTTACATTTTTTTACATTGACAACACCGTTATGTCATAAATGTGGCAGGTAATGTAAAAAAGGTAAAAACTATCAATAATGCGCTCTTGGTAGTTTTTTGCCGCCATTTGACGGACAGTAAGTAAATTTCACCGCTATGAGATACCTTGCAAATACTTCAATTTTAGGGCCTCTGTGTACTTTGGTTGATCAATGACAGAAACATATAGATTAATACAGTTTTAATAGAACAGATAGTGTTACCATTGAACGAGATGATGGAAGATGGTTTAAATCGCGTATATTTAACATTATTTATATCCCAACTTTTCGAACACTTTGCAGTGGACGTGGTCACGGGGTGACTCCGTGACCACGTCCACTGCAAAGTGTTCGAAACGTCGGGATATAAATAATGTTAAATATCCGCGATTTAAACCGTTCAAAGTTGTTTAATTGCTATGTATAGTAATCGCGAAAACCTAAGAAAATATTATGATAGAAGATGGTTTGATAAGAAATGTATGGACGTCAATAACAGAAAAACGTCAATTGCTGAGAAATCCCGATGAATTGGTACTAAAACGGTGCCCATTCAGCATTATGCTGACGCACAATTCCTTTTGCTGCAGTAAATGTGTCTTGTTGCAATGTAAGGCGCTAATTGTAAATGTACGTAAAAAAAAATGTGGCAAAAAAACCTCATTTTCATTTTAGCACAAAGACAGCTTATGAATGTTCAAAAGAGTAGAATATGTTCCAAATGCTGAAGAGCATACGAATACAAGACATCTGAACCGTTCTTTGTGTTTTAACGGGCGTTTTGTCCCAGCCAGTGTTTTATGCTTTCAACATCTTCAAAGACATTTTTTATTCTTTCTAACGATCTTTTCTCAGATCGCTAAGTAACTTAATCCATTTAATTTAATATTAGCGTATCGTAAAACAAACAGAGAACCATCACTGTTTTATTTGAATGCCAAGAACATGGCACACTATTAATGTGAGCGAATGAATGACTCAAATATAAAATGTGTTAATAAGACAATAAAAGTGATAGTATGAAAATAGAGTACTGTTATGAAACTACCCACGTAACCGGCTCTTTTATCCTCCACTGTTGCACACGGACCTCCACATGCTCATTGTTTTGTGCATAAGGGATGTATAACTTAAAACAGCACGCTAGCCAAGCTGGCTGACAAGTTCACACTTTTAAAGGTGGTGTAATTTCTGAGTGCTTGTGGTGGCGGTTTCGTTACCCCTTAGTCGCCTCTTACGACACCCACGCGAAAAGATGGGGTGGTGGTATTGTAAACCCGACCGCGGGCCGACACCACGCCGCCAGACTATCCATGTTTTATAATTATTTAAAAACGCTTTCTGTTTGACGTCTTTAAGTCACAATGTCACAATATACTGAAACGGGAGGTGATCTCAAACAACCTCTTAGTTTACACATATCGAGTTTATAGCCGGTAGCACCTTATGCTTATTATTCAATAGTTACAAAAGCCTGTATTTTTGTAACTATTGAATAATAAGCATAAGGTGCTACCGGCTATAAACTCGATATGTGTAAACTCGATATGTCTCGGACGTTTTCCTGAAGACTGAAACGATGCAATCTTATGAGTTTGAATAATTGTCATAAAAAGTTTTGGTAATTAGTGAATGTGGATAAGGAATTCAGCAGAATCACTATAAAAAATATATTTACAAATTAATCTCGTTATATTTTTGTATAAATTAACCCATAATTTTAAATGGAATCAATGGTTTTAATCTTTGGGAATTGTTTGATTATATTCTGTATAATATTGTTATACATTTAAGTGTAGCCGTTAAAGCTAATTTAGATTTGTTCAACTAGGCACAATTGATTAAATGTTTTGTTAAGTAAAACATAGAGGCCCGGTATAGGCAATTGTTTGTCTTTAAATTAGTCCAAATTGTGTTTATGGGCCTTATGGAATCTGCATAGAGACTATAGTTTACTGCATAGTTTCCAATCATATTCTTTGACTTATTTATTGAAATGGTAAAATGGTGAGGGTAGTTCAAAAATCACCTCATGTTTAGTGCTATTTTGATAGTATCGGATGTGCCGAGTCGAACAAATATATGGCGTCTTAGCAGAAAATTTTCGCAATTAACGACTAGTTTCTTTTCTTTTTTACAAGCAGTCTTTTTTTATCTAAATGGTTATATTATTGTTAAAATAATCAAAATCTACTAAGACTCCGTATGATTGATTACAATGAAACAGAAATTACATTTATTACTTAACTGAATGATAAAAATATATATTTATTTTTTAAGTCCTTTATTTTATTAAGATGTATTGTTTGTAAGAATACGCAACGAATGTTGTCACTTGAAAATGGTTTGTAACATAATCAGAATTTAAATCATTGGCATTTCAATCACCTATCGTAAGTATCAAACTCATTGGAATCACTGGTCTCATTTCGGGACGAAAATCAATGCAGTAAAGTCCCATAAAACGTGCTTTACTTAAATAATAGCATTTCTACACAAATACAACACTTCATCATTGCTAAAACACCTTAATCGCACACTTATAAAAAATATCAGCAGAGTTAACTTGTAAATGAAATTGTAACAAAATTGACTCTACAGTCTGACAAGGATCTTAATGAATGGGTCATATAAGTGTTGTCAGTCAAACTAAACAGAGAGATCTACATTATCACGTTTCTTAGAAGTATACATAAACATTTATACAACTTAAAACGCAATATAAAAATATTAGCTTCGTTCGCGGTAAGGATTCAGATCTGATTCGCAACTATACGCATGCGCAGTTCAAATAATGCCGTTCGCGGAACACACAGTTCAGAATTTCTAGTTACAGTTCTGTGTTCGCGGAACCGTCGAACTCGATTCAGGATCGGTTCAGAATCAGTTCTATCAGTTCTATAACTTTGGCAAGAATCCGTAGTTCCAGACATGCGCAGTTTTTACCTAACGACATTTGACATACATGCTGCGGCTATATTCAGTTGGTTAGAAACTAATAAACTGGTTAAATAGTTAAATAAAATATAAATTTTATTAATTTATTAAGGGTTAAATAAAATATGGTTAGTTTTGTTTGTTGTTTATATAAATAAGTTTATATAATACTCTAATAAGAGTAATCTGTTTTGGTGGGTCCACTTAAATACTTGCCAACTTAGGGGTTTTCCCCCCAAATTTAGGGGGTAAATAAGTGGGATGGGTTTTTTTTAGGGGTTTTATATTTTTAGGGATTTTTTGACTCTTCATATATTTTTTTGAATATATATTTTTCATATATTATGTGAAAGTATAGGCCCTGGGACAATCTAAACTATAATAGCTAATCATATTTATTTGTTGACCTAGCGACTTAACGACATCTAGTACAAATATATTACAACTACTCTGTGGTGACTGGTGGTTATTGTGCCTATGCTTACTGGAAATACATACATATGTACGTTGATTATTGTTTACTTCTTTAATTCGATTTTGTTGTTGTACTGCTGTGCCGACAAGCAATTTGTTAATGATGCCTAAAGAAACTAAAAATAAAAAAATGTACAGTCAGAAGTACACGTAGATTTGGGAAACAGATCCAGATTTAAAAGGTAAAGAAATTTCATTGCATTTTTGTAATTTATATTTTTTCTTTTATTATATATTTTTTTAGGGGGATTTCTAAGTAATTGGGGCGATTTTGGGGGTTTTTGACTTAAGCTTTAGGGATAAATATTTTTGAGAGTTGGTAACACTGCCGATGACAGTAGATCGTACGCAGTTTGGTTCCGAAATCGTTCGCGGAAATAAAAATCATGAATCGGTTTATAACCGAGCATGCGCTCTACTACGATTCCAAATTAGTTCAGTACTAGTCCAGAATCAGTTCCGAATCCTTACCGCGAACAAAGCTATTATTGTCCTTAAAAATACTGGATAGATCTGTATTTACATTTCCAGTACTTTTACTTTGGGTATCAAAACACCCATATTAGTATTCATTACACGCCAACACATGGCCGTGGCGCGTCGATAGATATGTCAATAGACTGAAATTTCAAGATGGCCGCCATTAGTCTCTTCCCCACGTTCAATTAAATTCTTAGTGAACGCATTTTACTCGCGTAACTGAAGCCTTCAAGAAATTTAGAAAGCCTACAAAAATATTTTTCTTAAATACTTTTATTCCTAAAGTCATGTCATACTATTAAAATTTTCTGAAAAAAAAAATGAATCTGAAATTTATTCTGATTGTAAAACATATTTTGACATCAGTGGCGTTAAATGTATTAACTTGATGCAGATGGCAGCACCGACCGATGTTGTCGCGTCATCGCCCGCCGACATCGCGTTCGCACACGATAGTAATCACACATTATTACTATAATAAGTAAACCTCATAGAGCCATAGCACAAAATTATGGGTTGTTCTGGGATGAATTGACGCGTCTCTGAGAGATTGTAACCAAATACTTCCGACATGATTTTTTTTTCTATTTCTACTTTTTTGCCCCTATTCTAAAGGATAAAGAAAGCGTCTGATAAACGTTAACGCATTTCAATGAATATGTTTATTTATTCTTGTATATCGTATACATGGGAATGTGCATTCCTATCTACAAATTATTTCTATTTCTTCACATACGCACACTGAATATTTTAAATATTGAGGGGCGCGTCATTTTAGCCTTGACGATCTCTAACACACACCCGCGCCCACACGTGCACGTATGACGCAACGGGCGAATTGACATCCCGCGCTTATTAACGCCCATCTCTGGTCGCCGACGTCATCAAAAATTAACACAGGAACATCGACATATACCAAAACTATATTCGTGATGTCAGATTGCCGATTGCTAAAGAAAACTAGCGCGTCGCTTAGCCTGCGGTTACCGCGCGGCCGACCACCGGCTGTTGGTATAGATAACAGCTTCTTCAACCTAACCCCGCCAAGCGCCGAGGCTGTCACGCCCGAGGCCGAAAAACCGGTGATTACCGAAAGTGTCGAGCAATCGATCACTGTCGAACCTAAACCGGAAACTACAGAGAAAAATGAGGAAGAGAAATTCGTGTTAGCCGAGCGACCAGACGTAAACCCCAACCCCCACTCGTGAGTAGAGGCGTGAACGCAAACTCGCACACACGCGTGCCCCCCCCACACCCCCGTGTATTTGTTTAGTATAGATGGATGCAGTGAATTGGAACAATTAATCACTTGTTTACATTAACGAGGCACCGTGTTATTTATTGATCCAGTTCACCATATCTAGGACGAAACACATGTGCGACACGAGTGTTATCATAGTCACATTGTCTATTATTCCTTACAGTACGGAAAGACCTAACGCTGCGACTTCAGTTCAGATTCTTTAACAACCTGCAAAAAGGGGCGCGTAGCCAATAGAAATGATAAGGTCAGGCCCGACCAACGGGTACTATGATGTTAGCACGGCAGCGTATAACAAAACTTCGCTTCAAATAAAGCTTATTTACAGTTTACAGCAGATTGATTGAGTGGCAACACTGACAGTTACGGTGCAGTTTTATGATAGACATTGTCAATGTCAGTTAGTCCAGTAGACTCGATTATTTCTCATTTGTCCGTGTACATTACATAAACAGTAGGTACATTAAAAAAATACAGTAAAATGCAAGTAGGTTAATTTAAAAATATAAAAAAAAACTTACAAAGTAAATTACAATAGGGATAGATGGAGGAAAATAATCCTAATATTTTTCGCATTAATTTTATATTGTATCTTTTTATTAATATTTTAATAACCAACCGTGAAAGAAATATAAAGCAGTGCATTATAAATTATATCTCCTTATTTTTCAAAGATGTATTAATGTGAAATTGTATTCTGAATATGTCTTGAGTAAAACTGCACTTTTATAATAATATAAAATTTAAACAAATCACTTGTTGACGTGCATCTGATTTGTATTCTGAAACGTACGAATTTTACTTTTTGGTAAACTAATTACAGCACATCTTTTTCTGTCTTCATAACAGAAAGAGACAACGTGTATTAATTAGATTGTCAAAGACGAATTTCGCACGTTTTGGAATACAGATCTGCTTGATATAAGTGACATATAACGAACAATTTTAACACGTGTTACTCTCTACCTTTCTGGAAGTGGAAGTTTTTAATAAAAATAAATCACATGCCTATCTAAATTATTTGCTCTAGTTTTCAATTAAAAGCAATATTGAAATATCAAAGTAGATTACAACTAATGTTTTGATGTGTGTTCTATATTCTAACAGTTAACTATTTTATTTTAGCCGAGAGTGGAGCGTAGAACCAAATGATATAATGTAGGAAGGGCCGCAAGCGTCGGCACAAGTCTGCATTTGTTTGCCGCGAATGCTGTAACATTGAGGCCGATTATCATATTTTTTGTCGTGCTATTTTTGGGAAATTCATACGTTATTTTTTCCCCGGCTTCACTAATCAACAGTTCTGCTTGTAGGCCGAGTATCTGCCGAGTAGATTATGACAAGATATACGAATTGTTTGTTGTTATTCTCCCTACATGTGATGAATTTAATAACGCATAATTTGTTAAAAGTTGTGAAGACTTGGAATGTTCCAGATTTAAAGTACCTACTTCATAAAGAACTAACTTACACGCATGAGTGTGAGAACTAACAAAGGGTTGCTGTGGTTTGTCTCATTTAATTTTCACAATGTTTCATGTCGCCTCTCAGTCTAACATAAAATAAGTAATAGAGAAGGATGTTCAATGTGAAAATTAATTGAAGGTAATTCCAAGTAATTCGCGAATGCCGAATGGATTTGTACTAAACGGCACTTGTGCAAAAAGCATGATAATGTCATTGTTGTTCCTGAAGTTTGTTATGACATGAAAACTTTTTAAATGCATTTATGAATATGGAATGAACCCAATCGTCACTGAAATTCATTATTGAAGTTTTAAGTTTCAAAATCAAAGTCCCGTCTAAATATTCTTCTTTACCACAGAAATAAAGCACATTTTTAAAACAGTGTTCTGAACTGGTCTGGAAGGTTCTAGACCAATGGTGGTTCTTTTATAGAAGCCTAAAAGCCCGGCTTGTCTAATACATCTATAATTTAATAGTTATATTAGTATGGTTAGTACCGACACCAATTTGGTTTATATCGACATTAGATTCGTATGTAAGTTGGGTTTTTGCGCTTGTATGGTAGTGTCGCCACTTCTAAACCAATCGGATTAGTTCAGACATTGTTTTAAAGAGTGTCATGCCGTTTATGGTAAAGGGATTTAATCCTATTATTGGAGTCATTACTATTTTGCTAATTTTGTTTAAAAGACTAGCTGTCCCATTTTGATGAAAAATGTATTATTAAAATAGATTACCTGCTTCATTTTTTTCTCTTTCATATCTCTTTTTTTAATTATGTATGCAATAAAACTGGCCCATAAAGTATCAAATATAATGTAGTTATTACGAGAATTCTTGTATTAAAAGTCAATAGTGAATCTCGGTCACTGGCAGTCTATGTTCGTATGTTACGATACAACCCCTGACGTGTCGTCCGTGTGTATGCATTGCAGTACGCCAGCAGCGCCGGAGCCAGAACAACGCGTAGATCCCTGAACGACGGCGCACGGTAAGTGGTACGACAATTTTGATGAGAAAATATTCAAGAAAAAAGTGGATATTTAAAAATGGACAATATATGCGAGCTTCCACCAAGCAAAGTGTTTTCGAGCATTTATTAGTTGGGTTAAGAAGCATTAAGAACTAAAAGAGCTCAAATTATAAAGATTATTGAACTAGATTATTATTTGAAAGATTAGAATTATAAAAAGACCAATAGAACTGACCACTATGACCTGACCATTAAAAATGGGAAAAAGGCCTAAATTAAAAAACAAGAAAAAAATGTATTCTGTAAGCACTAAAAAATACCAAAGTGAAAAACCACTTGTTCGAAAGTAAAGATATTTTTTTTTTAAAATTACAAATAATTTGGAATTTTGCTTGTAATGTTACCACACGTTAGTGTTGCCAAATAAAAATAAATTTGAATTCAACGAATACGTTGATGTCGCAACACTAAAATGAAAAAAAGAAACTATAACTTAGACACGTCTACATTTGCAACGAAGTTTGTATTTGTTGGGACGAATAATCAATATATAATATATATATATTTCAATTTGAATGAGATTTTTATAAAAAAAAATGTGTAAATAATTCATTCGTGAAATTACAAAGTTCGATATTTTAGAACAGTATTTATTAAGATTGATATTTGTACCCGTTTATTATTGTGCATCATTTGCATGAGTTTTGTCCCATTATTGTCGTTATTTGTAGGACAAATTTCTGTAAATACAACCCTTGATATACTTATAAATAATAACAAATGACAAGTTATCGCCTAACTAGTATGCTACCATATCTATGTATGTTCTTTTAATTTAATCCTGATAACGAAGAGCTTTAGTTGTCCTGCGGACTAAATTAAATTCCATAAACTTATTTTTAAATTCTTCTATGAACTTTATTTTATATTGGAGTTGACAGTGTTTGGCTTAATGTCACCTCCAATAAACTTAATGTCATCTCCAGTAAACTTAATGTCATTTAAACTTATTAAAACATTTTTAACAGATTACCTTTTGTGATCTTTTTTTTTTCAAGCATCTATCTTTTATATTTGTTATTTTAATGCGATTTTTATTAAGCGCCAAGGTTGTATTTCTATTTTACACAATTTATACATTCTATTAAGTGATTATTAAACTTAAACAAAACGGTATCTATTCTATTGTTTACAATGTTTTCTATTTTGTTTTTATAAATATATATCAAAATCTCTTTGAGTCAATTTAATCATTTGCATTGTCAAAAGTAATATTAATTGTTGACAATTCGGTGTCATCTATTAGATGACAGATATTGCAACAAAGGTGCAATGTGTGAATCGTATGTGTCTATTCCATTGTTTACATTTAAATAAAAACGTTATTGAAGCAATTTAACAATTTTCATTGTCAACAAGTAATATTATTACTTGACAATTCAGTATCGTCTATATGTTCTACAACATCCATTGCCTTTAGAGTTCCGATGCTAGACTACAAGTCGGTCGCTGGCTCTATATGTCGCAAAACGTCTTATGTGTTTTCATACAGGCCAATAAATCCATACGACGCTTGACTATGTCACATGTCGCTGTGTCTTATAGTTGATATCGGAACTCGTTTTCTATCCAACATTATTTTTACAGTAATACTCGTACAAAATAACACCGCATTTAATGACATGCATTGGGATTACCTACCCGTGTCGTGAATCTAGAGACTCACAAAGACGAACACAAACTAACTTAAAAAGAACACTTGTTTTGTTTTGACATCGTCTTTTTTTAAACAAATCGCGCCTTTCTAATAATAAAGTCCGTTTTGTGTATCATGCACATGTTAATATTTTTTTTATAAAACACTAATGATTCCAGAAAAAATTACACATTGTAAATCGTACTTTGTTTATAAGAAGGAGGCGAAATGGCGAAACCTTTGCACATCTCTAATCTGTGGAATACCGTGATCGGAACTATTTGCAGGTGGGCGCGTCCGCCGCTTGACGCAGTTCACCCGAAGCCGCAGCTACGTGGTGGGTTGGATTCCGTAACGATCCCGCCAACTGTCCCACGGCCGCTGGCTACGCACTACTCTCTGGACATTTACCTTGTGATTGTGTCTGTCAAAATGTGCCGCTTTCCGCCAAACGTTATTTTTCCAGAAGTTGTGGTAACAGAGTGATTTTTTCTTGGTAGAATGGTTTTAATATCGACAGAAAGGTTTCTGATGACATTTGTCTATCATGTAGAATTGTCTATTCTGAGGAATTGTGTCTAATCTAATACAGTTGTATCTATTGCCATGAAATTCCAGAGGTAACTTTGTCTATCGGGTTCGAATTGTATCTATTAACGTTGAAATATGTCTAACGCAATGGGACTATATATATCCAATGCGATGGGGCTATGTCTATCACAATGGATAGTTCCATCGTGATAGACATCGCTATCGCGACGGGAGACTGTGTCTAATGTGATTGCGCCTGTCCAATGCTATTACTTTATTTGCGTCCTAACGTGTATATTAACACTATAATTAAGGTATTACGTAGATGGGGCCAATATTTAAAAACGCGTCAATTGCATAACGGCATTGCTAATGACATTTTTAGTGCGTTGAATAACAGTCTTGTTGGCTGTTTATGCTGTTAAATGCCGTCTTATTTCACGGGGCGCATACGCGGAGAGAAGACACGTGATTTGATTTGGCGGAAAAATTACGATAATGAGAAAACAGTGGAGTCATAATAATCTGTGACATAAAATTTAAATAGTTAACTGCACACTCGTGCAGTAGACAATTGTCGCTGGCTCACAGCGACTGCCACGCCATGGCCATGGCATACAGTTAACCCGCTAACTCACTAAAGAATAAGAATAACTTTTGACGGCCCCGTGTATGTATGTAGGTAGCCAGAGGGTTAACGCATAATTTTTTAATGGCATAGTTAATGTTTTTAATGGCGCAGTTGACACTAACGTGGTGGTGCAGTAGCATAACGCGATGGGACTGTGTCTGTGTGCAATGTGATTGTCTATCGCGATGGATTTGTTTCTTACCTTAGCTGAATAGCTTCTATTGCAGTAGAAGCGTCGTATGGAACAATTCCACCGCTAGTACTTCCACGGAAGCCCGGTTTGCCTAATAAATCCCAAATCAATGCTATTAGTTTTGTAAACTATACTATTGGTTTGGTTTATATCAATACCTTTGGTTTGAATTTTTTTAGGTAAATTGGGCTTTCGGCTTGTATGAAAATACTGACACTGCTCTTCGCCACACGCTTCCTACGTGCTCTGGAAGATAGCGTAAAGCGGACGGGATCGTTAGCAACACTATTTTTAATTTATTAATAAATACACAATTATGTCTTCTTATCGTCTTTTGTTTTTGTATTAACGACATGGCACTTAGATAGATTGATGTGCCCACGTCTAACCAATCGCCTTTAAAATATAGTGGATGGGTTGAGACGATGTGGAGTAGAAGTCATGATGCCAAAAGAAAAGTGTTGAATTGTATTTAGTTTAAAAGGGCCGGAGAAAAGGGTGATTCTTATCAGTACTTTTACTTAGCCTTAAATCGAGTAGTTGAAAACCGACTTATTTACACATCGCATGGGGTACTTGCAGTGCTTGCATTCATTTTCTCAGAGAGAGAATCGTCTATTTATTCGGATTTCTCATTACGGCTATGATTTTTAGTAGTAATTGTAAGTAAATAAGAGAATTTAGAACGGTAAACAATGTTTACATAAATTAACTGACATCCTTATAAAGGTTTTCAAGACGTTTCTTTTTTTTCGCATTTTTGCGAAAAAATTGGTAATTAATATATTGGTATATGGGAAAACCAAATATTTTTTGTTGAATTTTTATTTTTTTAACTAATCAGCATATTTGAATTATGGTGCCCTTATATTATGTGACATTATTAAATCATTTTGTTTTCATATATGTCAAGGGTGCAATTAGCACATTGACATTCAATCATGTTATTTATAAAACTTTATAAAATTTAACAAATTACGCCCATTTCTTAAGATAGTGGTATTGTGTATCCAAACGTTTATATTTGACAATCTAATTGTGGTGCATCTTTTTCTATTTTCGTAATGTAGAAAGAGATGCAGCTTCCGTCAAATTTAGTGCGTTTTCGAACACAACTTGCAAATCAATAACACAGTTTGACATCACAATCACAAAGTTCAGCAGCGGAGTAGCTAACTGTTGTATGTTTGTCGCGAATGTGGAGACAAGAGCTGTGATTTTATAAAATCACCTCATCATTGAACCAGTGAAAAAAACTAATAAAACTATGGCAGGACAATATCGATGGTAAAATCACATCTCTTGTCAATGGCCGGTTGATTTTCTAGTTTATTTCTTAATATTAATTCTTACTCTAGTGTGCTAATAAAATCGTATTAATTTTATCATTATAATTGTAATATACTTTTTAGATGTGCACATTCCATTAATGCGAAACATGCTTCTCTTGTTACTTTTAATTATCAAGACAAGAAAATGTTTAACTAATTACTTTAAACATATTTGCTTGATACATAATTTAACATAATTGTTTTATAACTAAATATTATAAAATCGATATTGACATATTGAATAATGATGTCAATATTGTAATTTGAACTAATAGATATTTTTAAATAAAATTGACTATTTAATCAAACTTTTATTTTAATAAAATGCTGAATTTTAAAACGCGCTTAAGTCGCTATTGGATAATCTTAATGGCGGTGTATCTTTTTCTATTTTGATAACACACAGATGCAGAATTCAGTGTTGTTAAATTGTTTAAGAGAAGTTTTGGCGCGACGTAGCTCAGCCTAAATGACTGATATTTTAACATAATTTTAATTGACCTAACAAAGGACTTTGACGTTGAAAACGTAAAGGTTATTTAGAGAAGCCATGTTCTGCGTCAATGGAGTACGTAAATTTTAATTTCAATAAAGCACGAGGTTTTGACAAAGTAGTGTTATTTTTTTTATGGGTAAGCACAGGCTGAGTGTGGCAACACTAGTAATATAGCTTCCGATTGGCCAAAGGACCCATAATCCGGGCCAAAAATCGAAAAAAAAATAGCTTTCGATGTACATTTATAACCTTTTGCTTTGTTGAAACACTTATTGCTTATCTTTATGTATATTTGATAGTGAATCTACTGGGGATCTATGTGTCCATAACATTGTGATAAACATCATGTTTTTCCATTTAAAATGAAATACTGCTTCGATTTTTTTGTCGTATCGATGTAAGAGAGATTATTTGTATATGAATTTAGATTTTTAAAATGTAATATTCTTTTATTGTAACGATTTATAAAATTTAATATAATTTTATTTGTAATAATAGATTTATTTATGTTGGTAACGGTTCAGGAGCATTTTGGTCCAACGAAAGCCTTGACTAGTAGAGTCGCAGTTCTGTAGTTTGTGACAAATGTAAAAAAAAATCAAATAAACCACGTAAACATCACTTTCTTTTTTATTTTACCCCCGTAATACACCGCTTTGCATCTGGTTAGAAAGATATACAAAGTGGAATCGCAATTCCTGAAGCCCAACATCATAATTTCTTGTAATTGACACGAAACGTCACGTATTTTTTTTCTTTGCATTTACCAAAAGATGAATAACACCGACACGAGTGCGATTCGCGGTTTCAGGCTTCGGGAATTGAAACTTTACACCCTGTGTTGTTAGAGACACACCTAATATGCAATGTAAGAGTATGGAATAAAATTATATTTATGTTAAGAGTAGAGGTACATTATTTCTATTTTACATAGCTTTTGTACCTTCTGCCAGGTTGCATTTTTATCTTTAAATTATATGGAAGTAGCATCCCATTTCTCCCATCATCCCAACCCTTTCTCCAAATACATTCCTACGTCTCCAAAGCGGATATTCATGGGCTACATTATCCATTCATCAGATGGACTGTATGCTCGTCTGCCGCCTTGGTCCATAAAAAAAACAAGGGCGCGTGTCCCACATGGTCACCACCGCCCCCATGGACACCTGCAATACCAGCGCGCCGACCTTACAGAATCTTGTTCTTGCTTGAACAGCCCTATGTTAAAATTTGATACTACACGAGCGAATCTCGCGGCGATATTCTCGCTCGTGTTATTAATTTCTATAACTCGAGCTTTGCAGTTGGCGACTTTAATGAAAAAAAACTTCATTCCAAGACACTACCAGTAGTGTCCGGGAATTTATTTTCCCTTCTGTACTACTGACCGTAGTCTCGTGGGTTAATTTGAAAATGGTGTGATCCTTCATTCCCCATGCCACAAGAGCTAAAGTAGGTACCTAAATGTTATTTAATATATTTTTTATATTCCTAAGATTTGAAGGAACAAAAGATTATGCTTAAATAAAATAAACCTTCACTGAAACTTAAAATTATTTAAACTTAGTATATCATTTTTTTTTTAAATATATTAAAATTCATTCGAACAAATTTAATCGCCCTTCCTAAAACATGTTCAAACAGAAATTTATTATAATTTATCCAGTGTATGACCTAAACTTATTTCCTTATTGATATTGCTTAGGCAAACGTGTAATGATATGATATTGTCGTTGGGACGTAATTGCTCTTTTTGTTCTATTCTTATTGGTTTCGACCCACTAGACTACTGGTCAATGGTGCAGAGAGGAAATGAAAATTTCCACGACACTACCAGTCAGTAGTGTATAGTAAATTTGCACGGGTGTATTTAGAATTTCTCTATGTAATTGTACAATAGGAACCGAGGGTCAGTCGGACAAGCGGGATTAAAACTTTCCACTGGTCAGATTGATCGGGCCATCGGGAAAAACCCTCAGTAGTGCAAAGGGAAAAAAAAATTCCAACGGGTAATGCGGCTTGGTAGTGTCGTGGGTCAAGGAGGGGAAAAACCTTGCTGACCTTTAGATAATAGTAGAACTTCTTGAATGATATTTTCGATACACAATTTATGTTTAGATAATTATGCAATTACATAAAATACTAGATGTCTCCGTGAATAGTTATCCTGAAAAATTATCAAGGTAGGTTTAGATATAATTTAGTAAAGGAGTATATGTATTGTTTCAGGTTTGCCAGTGTCAGGTTTGAGGAGCAATTCCTGTTAAAAAGGCCACAAAACGTAGTAGTAGATTTCAAATAGAAGTGGCTTCTCAATCTAAATGTTTGAAACAAGAAGCAATATATGTCCATATATTAAGTAATATATGTTCAAATCTATCATCTTATTTAATGATTTGGAAAATAATTTTCTGAAATTATTAATACTTATTAATAATTTAGCTCGAGTGTGGAGACGATGCGTGCTGCGTTCGTGGAGTAAGAACATTACTA
Source organism: Sesia apiformis (assembly GCA_914767545.1). Classification (NCBI taxonomy): domain Eukaryota; kingdom Metazoa; phylum Arthropoda; class Insecta; order Lepidoptera; family Sesiidae; genus Sesia; species Sesia apiformis. The sequence continues at coordinate 17,347,967 of OU611953.1, forward strand.
CTTACATTTCATCACTTGTGACTTCTAATATCTATGTGGAGCTTTTTTCGAGATATTTTTGATTACATACACATTGATTTCTATTATTAGTTTCAATTAAATAATAATTATCTAAATATATTGAAACACCTAAAATAGTTTGGGAAATTCATTAAAACAAAGTATATGCACTCGAAGCTTTATTTTTGTCTACAGGATATGTGTTTCGATAACATTTTCACTAACATTCTTTATTATAATATTATTGTCATACTACGGAAGACAAGTGCCATAATTTTATTTGAGCGAAAAATCGGGTAAAATATAGGAAAATAAAAAAAACAATAGTTGTAAGTAAAATGTAATTGCAAAAACAAAAATTAATTTAAAATCACAAAAATTAACTAAAGTAAAAAAATAACACTTAAAATTATGAAAAGAAATATACTTCGTCTAACAACTTTTTATACCAAGGCTACGTTTCAAAACGCAGGAAATTTATGGTGGTCACATAATTAGACACTCAGGAGATATTAAGTGAACTGAGATTTTTGATTATTTATTTTCTTACTTCAATACAATAGGAACTTTCAACAATATTGAAATCATTCGTATAGGCATTGTGAATGTTAAAATTAAATATTTTCGATAAAGTTGAGACGACCTACATTTTTATTCGGTATAACTATATTTCAAGCTGTATGAATTGAACAAAGGTATGGCCAACTAACTAAAGACATTAATTAAGTAACTAAGAAAAAATAAATATCGTAAATATTAAAATAAAGTTTATTATAATTAATTATAGACGTATTTTAAAGACATTATAGTAAAGTTATCAATATTTTGTCGCATGTCCTTTAGCAGCAATAATAGCCCGACATCGCTTTGGCATTGAAGAGATCAGTTTCTTTAAAAGCCATATAAAGCTGATGAACGTTAGTGGTACGTTTTGTGGCCACCATTTTCTTCACATGGTACCACAAATTTTCAATAGGGTTGATGTCGGGACTGTACGGGGGCCAATCTAAAACTGTTACTGATTGGCGCCGTAGAAAGTCTTTAACCACTGCTGCTGTGTGTTTTGGATCGTTATCTTGTTGGAAAGTCCAAACCACCGGCAAATTTTCCTAGGCATGGAGTAACATAGTTACCTCTAAAATATTCTTGTACTGGAATTTACCCATATTGCCTACAATTTTCCTGACAGGTCCAACACTATGTCCGGAAAAACAGCCCCAAACATTTATATTTCCTCCCCCATGTTGGACTGTTTTCTTCGTATACTTTGGATCATTTCTTTATTCGGAGGACGTCTCACATATTGTTTTCCATCAGAATTAATCATATTAATTTTTCTTACATCCGAAAATAGTACATTTTTCCACTCACGTTCAGTCCAGTGTTCATATTTTTAGCAAACTAATCTAGCTTTGATATTTGTCTTCTTTAAAAGTGGCACCTTAGGAGATATTCTTCCAAATAAGTTTGCCTCACATAATCGCCTTCTATTTGTTCTTGCCGACACACCTCTCGACCCTCCTGCACCAAATACTTCCAAACGAATAAGCTCTGATCCTTTGAACGGTTCTTTTTTGGCTAACAATATCATTCCCGAGTCTTCACGTGGGGTTGTTTTTCTAGGTCTAGGTTTCCCAGGTACGTTTTCTGTTGTATTAAACTTCTTGAAATGTTTGATAGCATTCATGACCATATCTTTAGAGCATCGCAAGTGATTCGCAATTTTCCTGTATGACCAACCTTTGTCATAAAAATTCAGAATGATCTTCCTTGTAGAGGAATCCAACTTTTATTTTTACCATAGTAGCTCGTTGAATATGATGAAATGATATTAATTTTGAGATAAAGTTAAGCTAGTTTTTGCTTTAAGCGCGTTTCTTGAAAATTCCCGGCAAAATAGAAAATGTAAGAGGGCTGTTTTGTTTTAATTTTAAATTAAGAACATGAAGCATAAACTGTCTTTAATTAGGTGGCCAGCAGCAAGCATATTAAAAAAGTTTGTGATTTAGTTTAAAAACTAATAAGATCTCAAATATTGCTAAATACAAGTCTTTATTGTCTTCATTTTAAGAATATGGTGTTAGCGTAATGATTAATAGTAACTAAAGTAGAATTAATACTTATCTTCACTATTGATAATACTATCAATAAACGTTGTATGTAGCTAAAATAGAAGGTGTCTTTAATTATGCGACCACCACTGAATGTACAATAAATTGACTTGTTTATAAGAGCAGTTCGTACATTTTCAAATAACCCAGTCAATACATATTACAAATCTATAATAAAATTAAATATAATGAAACGTTTGAAACAACCTAACTTTATTTTCCGATACTAAACGCGTAGAAATATTTGCGTACTATGAATACAATTTTCCTATGATTCATAAGTTTTCGGCTTTTTCTAAGTACCTACTACAGTTGTCTAATGGTAAAAAAGCCAAGTAACTTATAAAAACGCATAAACCACGGCTTGCTTGTTGCGCGTGTCGTTTCCGTACACACAACTATACTCGTACGCTTGCGAGCCATCTCACAAGCACCTGTAGGAGCATACATGCGTCAGCGCGTCTGTAGCGAGCGGAGGCTAGCCGCGACCAAACCGAAGCTCGCGCGAGCGCGCTATATTTACGTGTGTGTCATTCTACTCGCACACATCATCCGTCCCATTCTATCGCGCGCGAAGATATTTCCGCACGTCGCTAGTTCTAAGGGCAAAGTGTGCATGATAAGTAGGCTTATTTTGTTAATAAACCGAGTTTTGTTTTGTTCTGAATTAGTCTTCCATTTCTCGACCTTAGAGCAGCCATACGAGTTACACATTGGTAACTACAGTACCAACACATCCTTAAGAGGGATGGCGTATCCTAGATGGGCGTAGCCCACTGCGGAGGTAGCATCGCTGCCCGCAAGTACAAGCAGGTCCCTGAGTTGTCATTGCCTCAGATTCTTGTTCTTCGCCGCCCGTGAGGTCGGCCCACCCGGGGAATTCCGCTTATGGAAAGCCCAGCGAGCGACTACGCAGCGGGCAGTGGATGGCTGTAGTTTGTGGTGGTGCGTCTTTCTCCTTCCAAGGTAAGGCATTCGCTATGCCTTTGTAGGAGATCCCCGATTCCATCTTGGAGTACTTTCACGGGACTTTTGGCCGCATGGACGGCCTCTATCCCAGCAGGACACTGAGTCAGCTGGGTTATCTCCAGTCGCTACTGCCGTGGCATTATTAACGGCAGCGGACGGGGCCTGCTGCTTTAAGTTTAAGAGCAGGGGTGGCGACCGCTTGAGCCACCTCGGAAGCAGTCAGTTCCATCGGTTACAAAGTCGGTTACCATGAGGAATGCACCAGCATTCCATGCACCATGAGGAGACACCGGTCTCCGTCGCTAGGTTTGGTGTATGCCTCGTCGTCGGGGCGGTTGCGCTTAGTCGGCGGCAGCACGGGCGCGGCGGGCCCCGATGTACTAGGCGACGGCGGCAACGGCCCGTTACAAAGGCGCGGGTCGCGAAATAGTCTGAGGGGAGGGGGCGCCGATTGTGAGAGTATTTATTAATGAATATGTTATGTGCACCACAGTTTTACGTCAGATTTGTGATACGGTCCGTGCCTGGGGTACGGACCGGAAATTTCATGTCTTTCACACTTTCAGACCGGAAAGCTATCGGCCTATTACTTTGCTCCCCACCATCTTGAAGGTGTTTAAGAGGATCCTGTTGCGCCACTTAACTCGGCCACGTGCGGAGCAGTTAGTTCCGCTCAGAGTATAGCACGACTCTCCAGCTGTCGAGGGTGCTGTACTATATGACCACCACAATGAACAAGAGGGAGAACACGTTTGCAGTATTCCTTGACATGGAGAAGGCATTCGACCGCATTTGGCATAGCGGTCTGATTTACAAGATCGCTACCACCTGGGCGCCCAGAACAATAACGAAAGTGGTGGCCTCGTTCCTAAAGGACCGCCAAGTGGTGGTAGAGGACGCGATATCCTCCGCCTCCGCTATACGCCCTGGATGCTCTGCTATTTGCCGCGATCTGCTATGCCTGGTTCACCGACGACATCGTCACGGTGGAGGGGGTTTCTCGTAGCCTGTACGGAGACGATACGGCGTACTACACTTCATTCATGAACGACTCCCACGCTGCTAAGAAAATGCAACGTGCACTTGACATCCTGCCGCCTTGGCTCTCCAAGTGGCGGTTGTCGCTGAACGTCCGGAAGACTCGAGCGATGCTGACCAGAGGCGCGCTTCGCCTCCAACCACTACTACAATTACAAGGCCAGAAAGTCGAATGGTCGCCCAGAGTTAAATACCTGGGGGTGAGTAAAGACCGAAGACTCACCATGAAGCCCCATGTAAAGAATGTGGTCGCCGGAGTTAGAGTCGCGTAAAACTTGCTGCGTCCAGTGCTCTCGTCTCGTCTCCCTCTGCGTGTGAAGCTCGGTATCTTTAAGATCTATATTAGATCCCTCTTTGCATATGCTGCGCTGGCGTGGTATACCTTGGCGAAAGAAAATAACAGAAACCCGCTTCGTGCCCAACAATCGCTCTCCCTGCGTACCCTAATCGGTGCGCCTCGTTATGTGAGGGACCTCAAGATACAATTTCATCCGCCGCCTTGACTTCAACATGTTCACGCGCGCGGATCAGTCACGCTTCGCGCACATAAGGGGCTTGGCGCCTTATAATGCGCGCCCACTTGATGGCAAAGCATTTCTGTGGCAAAGACCAGGTCTTTGCCACAGTCTTTGCCAGGGCAGTACCCTCTGACACTACCACAGGGGCGAGACTCGAAGAACCTCCCGGTGGCAGAGAGTTCGGCAACGGACGGGGCCTGCTCCTCGCGGGGAGCGGCGAAACGCGGCGCAGGGTGTAACGGGATTTCATACACGGAGGCACGAGTTCTCGCTAGAGAACTTCATCGCTCGGCACGTGCGGCGACGGGCCACACGGGGGCTAGACGTAGGACGCGGCTGTTGTTGGAGCCCTGGGAAGGGCTGCAATACCAGGTAGAGTCAGAACTCGATGACTCGGAGTTGACGCTCATGGTGGCTAACGCTGAGGTCAGATCACCACGCGATCATAGAGGGGAGCGACGTAACGGCCGTGCCTTGCATCCGGGGGATCACGCTGGTCGGAAGCATGGGCACGCAGTGAGGGCTATCACTCAACCTCTGGAAGCAAAGGGCAAGGCGGTCCCCGCTACAGCAGCAGGCTGAAGACGATTTTCGTGCTTCCCACGAAGCGCGGGCAGAAAACCAAGCGGAAGTAGTGGTCCGTACGCGTAGCTGTCGTTAACGTGACTGAAGCACTCTTCAAGCGACGTGATGCATCATGAATCATAAGAATCGTCAAGCGCAAAGTAAGCCGTGACTCCTATACGAAGAATAACCTACATGTCTTTTTTTAATAACTAAAGGGTCAACTAGTTGATTCTATTACTGTTGTAGATAAAAAATACTATTGGAATGTGCACTTATTTATAAGTAGTGCTGCCTAAAACACATCTAAAAATACTAAAATACGGTGCTACGACTCCATTAAATTTTCGTTGAATTTCTCAAAATTTCAAAATAGGCAGGTACTTAAATGAGGTGTAATCTGTGATGTGGAAAGGGAAGAAGTCACGAAATGTAAAGAAAATCGTCGTTTGTTTCGAGAATTCCAAGCCAATTTGTTCAAAATGGCGCACAATAGTGCTAAAATATAAGGTTGTGTCAGTTATTTCCGGGCGCCATGTTTGTTGACATTTTAAATAAATTGGATTGGAATCGTGTGGCATATATTATGTATGATGCGACACCTACGTCACAATCGTGTCTGGAAATTTATTTCACGATTACTGCGGACGCGCTCAACGAGATTTCTTTCGTACTTGCTGCGTATTCTCAACGTGATCGATAAAGGCTTCCGGAACCGAAGACTAAGCGTTTAGGATAGTGCATGATCTCTAAGTTGCACATATTAATCGTTAACTTCATACATAGGCACATGTATTGTACCAGTTGTAAATAAAATATATTAAGTTACGACTTAGTATATTTTATTTAGCTCGTAATAAACCCCTTACATACCCCCTGACCCCCTACATAATATGACATTACGAGTTTCGTGAGAGGGGGGGGGGGGTTCTTAACATCTACATATGATAAGTAAAAAAAGTTTAAGCAGTTTGGGCTCGTTTCCTTGTGAGCTTAATTTTTATAGGTTTTTAAATTTTATTATAACAAGTCTTATATTAGTAACTCACTCCCTTTTCCCATACCACCAAAGAAAAACCAAAGACGTTTGCAAAACACCCAAAACTTAAGAGAATTAAAAAATCCTTTTCACCAATTAACTTTTTTTGCATACGTTTTTTTGGATTACAGTTATTATTTATGAGATGTATAATTAATTCCCAGTAATTTAATGAGATTGATATGGAATATATGTATTTGCAAGTGGTACTCTGTCGTGCATCTAAAATAAGTACAATGATAAATTCAATATAAACCACGTATATTCATAGTCAAAATTAAAACAAAAAAAAACAAAAATATATTTCTTTCTAATATTGCAGAGATCAACTTATATACTAAGTAGCACCTACACTACATTCACTAGCAACAAGTGTTAAAATGACAAATTATGCATGTCAACGTACCCTGAACGTTCGTTTACTTTACACGTAATTTAACCAGACCTGCCACTTCAGATAGGAAAACATAGAGTATGGAAAACGAAAAAAAAAGCAGACTAAATTATTAAAATACGATGGGTAAGTGTCGAAAAAGAAATCTAGATATGCCATCACACTAGAAATATATGAGTACCTCAACTGATTTTGAACAATATTATTCTGAATACAGAAATAAACATCAGAACAATGAATATTCCGAACGAATCCCCGTATATTTAAACATTGAGTTTCGAAACATGTCTGGAATTTCAGAATATACATATTGAATTTCGGAATATCCATATTGAATTTCGGAATATCCATATTGAATTTCGGAATATCCATATTGAATTTCGGAATACCCATACTGAATTTCGGAATATCCATATAGAATTTCGGATTATCCATATTAAATTTTGAAATATCTATATTGAATTTCGGAATATCCATATTGAATTTATGAATATCCATATTGAATTTTGGAATATCCATACTGAATTCCGGAATATCCATACTAAGCATTAGTAGACAAAATAAAAAAAATGAATTTTAATTGAGAACTTCGTGATTGTGGCCATTATAATATTGTTATTATTATTATTTAAAACAATATTTTTTTAGAAATTAAGCGTTCAATCCTCACTATGTATTTAATAATTATTGCACATGAAACGGTTACATAACTACATCTTTTTAAATAGAAATGACTAATTAAAGTATCGATTATTAACGAACAGGTAATATGACAATAGTGATGTAGCATATCTAAAATATTTAGTTTTGCTAATTTCTTTAAAACACTAAATCCATGCTCTATATACAAACACATCTCACGAACTCAGTTTTCATTGTGAGATACTGAAATCGTGTGTTGTATTAATATTGAATATAACTGTAATTGCATTGTAATAATATGACTAGCATGCATTATACGGTTTGTCAAAAATTAAGATCATTTTAAGAAGATTATTTCCATACTATTTTATTATAAATTTAAAAGAATACGGTAAATTCCTATAAGTATTTCACCGTAGATCATAATCACCGCTTTATAAATTAAAGTATTTATATTACTTATAACTGCGTGGATTAAAGTTCAATATTAATAAAAGAACGCAGGATACACAATGCGCCGTTCTAGTGTTAACATAAAAAGTGCGCTATGATAGCTGATGGCCACTAACAATATAAGTACAAACTTGAAATTGTATAAATATTTATTTAGACATTTAGAAAATAACCTTATTATCGTGGTGTTACGAACTGATGTTTAATGTACACAAACGAATTAATAACACTTTTTAGGAATCTAGTGTTCTCATGGCAATGACACGCAAGCTATAAATCTGAATTTTTGTTATTCAATAGAGGCAGTGAAACACAAACTAAGTTCGTTAGTTTATCATAATTCGAGTGGAGTAAAACTGCTAGTTTTACTGTTATTAGATCTTAGTAAGGTCGTATAAGACGTAATTACTAAACGTATCATGTTTTAATCAACAATCGTATCATGATTTAATGTATCTATACTAGAGATGAAACGGATATCCGGTACTATGCGGTATCCGGCCAATCCGGCCTATATTTACTATCCGGCCGGATACCAGATAGTAACTCAATATCAAATTCAAAAGCTATGATAATTTCCTAAAATCAACTTTAATAAATGAATCTTTGTGAGGTAAATAATAGTAAAATGACTTATAATTATGACGATATTTATTTAAAGGTGAAAAAGTTAAAAAAAAAATCACAAAGTACCTTCCAAAAAATTAAAATTACCTTTCGAGATATTCACTTTAATGATAAATATTTAAACTAAAAACTTACAAAAACCTCGCAGATTCTCAAAATCATAATCACCATAATAGTGAACAAGACACAAATACATTCTTAAAATTCCCTCTTGTTCTTCTCCTTTTTATCAAAGAGAATATTTAAAATGAATACTCAAAATTAACAGTGGTAGATTATGGTGACTAAAGACAAAATTTTCAGTGTTCGAAGGCAACAGGCAATTTCGCTTGTTTCCGTATATCCGGCCATCGGGCTTCGCAGCTCGCCAAATACCTGGTATCCGGCCAAACGACTATCCGTTTCATCTCTTATCTATACACCATTCCAATCCAATTTGTCCAAAACATAAACAAACATGGCTGTCTGACACGGCCTTAAATAGTGAGGTAACAATTTTTTACATATCCGTAATCTGTTCATGGAGAGTGCCTGTTTGCCCTAGAATTAAAGGTAAATGTTGAGATATTTCAATGATTTGGTTAGGTTTTCAGCAAATTGGATTGGAACAAACTATATGTCGTATAATGGGGCGAAGGTGTCTATGGCTACGACAGATTTTGTAATTAACCACAATTCTATAGCGTTTTACTCGATTATAATATAGAATTTATTTATTATTTGAAAAGCTTTATTGTAGATTAATTCAGAAAATGCGAGTTTAGTGTCGCAATGCGTTCTCTAGCAGCCAAGCATGCGTGTTAGTTTATTAAATAAAATTGATCACTTTATTTTCTCATTAAATGCTATAATGAATTAAATTTCACGGAAAATTGTTTGCATAATTGTAATTTAGCCCTTCATGAAAGTTTGTAGACACTTCGTATACCGAAAAATCACTGTGTCGAAAAAATTACAATCTAGAACCATTACACTATTATCGTAAACATTTGTACGCACTTCATAAAGTGTCTAAATGTACTAACTAGCCCGATAGCGTTACAGCACTTATGCACTTGGTGTAGAAATTGATACATTGATGACGAGATCTAGCTGCTCTTTATGAAATATCTAAACTAGAAGTTCCCAACGTTCGGCATAACCATTTTTAGGTTATGCCAGGTCATTATTTTAGGTCATTTTAACACCCCACTGTGGGTTAATTTAAATATTAAGACGGGGTAATTCGAAAATGAGCTATTTAAAGTTAATGACACATACAGAGAGAGATAGAGACATCAGGATTTATAGAGACGATTCCGCGGTCTAGACTGTTCATGTAGTGCTAAAATACATCAAGTGGTTGCGACAAATACACATATATTGTTTATTTAAGCATATTGTATCACGTAATATGATACAACAAAAATCGGAAGTGTATATCTTTTGATATATTTTATAAATTCTTTGTATGTATATGATTTAACGATTATGCTTTATACGGGTAATCACAAACTACTAAATAAGGTATCCATAACCCTATAACTATATTTACCTACACGAAATAAAAGCTATGACTGGCATGTTTTTGGTCGATTTCTTAAACATATGTAAGTATAAATACACCGATATCATTTGGATACTATAAGTGCATAATTAAACGAATAAAAAACACACCTTTAATTATTATAAAAAAAAATACCAAAATAATCAAATGCCTAAACCATATAACCAAAACGAAATTTAAGAATATTACTTCTAAAATAAGTACATGATCCAATAAAAAAGAAACAATTAGTACTTAAGTAAATTTTACGTCGATAATATAAAGTACTTCAAGTACTTGCATATCGCATAAAGCACGCCACACACTGATACGCTACACACACCACAATAATGTAAAGCATATTAATATTAAAATGACCTTTGAACAACTGTTTATAAAATATGAATACTTATTGTTCGTGGTAGATGGCAGTGACATAGAAGATGACGAAAACTACATATATCGCTCAATACAGTACAAACTTTTATATTAACTTGTTTTTACTTTAATATCAACAAAAACGAAAAAGAAACCCGGTGACTAATATTAACAAACGAGCATTACAAGTTGGATTTTTTTTTATAATGTTCGGCACCTAATGCGGCACAGTTTTAGTACGATAACTGCGTTATAAACAAATTAATATAAAAGTTAAGTGTGTGGCGCCCTTAATTATTGTCGACGGCAAAACGCAGCTCCAACAAACAATTGACTAATGACTAATTGTGTGAGAGAAGAGTGAAAAGATAAAAAAAAAGCAAAATAAATATAAAATAATTAAAAAAATCGGGGAAATTGTATTAATTATTGATGGGTGAAGCCCATGGGTGATGGGTGGTGACTCATGAATCAAAAGAGCACCGTTCCACCGAATTGTTAGTTACTGCGACTCTGGACTCCAGCGCCGTGTGATCGCGCATCGGCACTTGTCGTGGGCCCAAGCAAAAGCGAGATGCAACGATGCCTTTTTTTGCTTACTTTTTTGCAACGCTTGCTTGCAAAGGGAATGAAACGCTCTCGGAAGTTGAATAAGTAGGTGAATCAAAAGAGTTAAGGAGTAACTAAGAGGAGTCAGATCCGCAAGCGGAGCAGGATTAAGTGAGCTGAAACACTCCGAGAAGTCGTGATTACCCACCACTAGTATTAATTGACTTTTGATTAATTAATACATTCGTGTTTATTTTCAACATACACAAATAGAATTAATTATTTTACATTTTTTTTTATTTTACCAATGTTCGAGATAATGATGTTGAATGTTAAAGAGATTAGATAAACCGTAGAGAAGAATACATCATTATGAATTAAAAAAAAACCTCTTCTGGAGATTCTTGCATAGTCAAAAGCTAATTGTTCATTCGGTATTTGGGCAAAGAACACACTGCAGATATATGGAGCATATTTTCGTCGCGTAAAATATGGCAAATAGATGAATGCGTTCTAAATTTTCCTCAGTTCATATTTAATTAGTTGCACCTTAAAGAACGTGTCATTGGTGGATAAAATTCGCAGTGCGTTCTTAGCTTAAACTCAAAATTATATTATTGTAGTTTGGAAAGTTATGTGGAGTTTCGTTTCCTTTCTTAAGTTGAAAGATAACTTAAGAAGTTAATCTAACTTATAAAGTTAAGTTATAAGTTAAAATATAATGATTATCTATGGTATACATAAAAGCCGTCTGTACATAAAATATATTTTTTTAGAAAATGATTGCAATATAAAGTCTCTGGGTGGGCATCACGCAAAAACCGTTGGACAGAATTTAATGAAACATGGTATAGCTTATGTGCCTGGTTAACTTATGCACGCGTACTTTTTATGCAGTACCATTACAGAGATCCCACGGGTACCAGTCTAAATTTCACGCGAATTAAGTTACGGGCACTAGCTAGTCATGAAAATAAATAATTATTACGGCGGATTAGAAATGAGTCAAAAGTTGACGTTAGGAGCGAATTTAAAAATAGAATCATATTTTTTTTTCCAAGTTTTCATTAATGACCTCAAATTCTGAGAAATTTTGAAGCAAGAAGTTCGGTAAGAAGATTTTTTAAGACAATGCTTGGAAGAGTATTCTAACATCATACAGACTAGATATCGCAAGAACGAACCTCGACAAACCAAACCACATTAATATAACGCCGTGTTTACTTCTTTTTTATGTACGGTGTTAAACTAAAATGTAGTTTACACCTCGTCGCCATCGCACTCAGTCTGCCGGGTCTCCCGTCGCCAGCTCAGTATTTCATCGAGTAGCGCCTCTAAATGCGGGTTACCTCCCAATCGAGTCACCTATTTTTTTTTTAAATGTTACATTAATGCAAAAGGATTTTCGCGTTTTTCACACTATATCTGTCCACTGCTGGATATAGGCCTCTCCCGCGGCTCGCCACCACACACGATCATCGGCTCTTCTCGTCCAACCACCACCGGCGAATCTCTTTAGGTTGTCGGTCCACCTGAGCGGAGGGGGTCCCCCGCACTGCGCCTCCCGGTACGTGACCCCCATTCGAGGACTCGTCTACCCCACGTGACTATGTGACCTGTCTATTGCCACTTCAACATGCCGATTCTACGAGCTATGTCAGTGATCTTTGTTCTTTAGCGAATGTCTTCGTTTCAGTTGGGTTGCACCAACGAACCAACCAAACGTCCAGTAAACATACGCGTTTAGACCCGTTTAAATCTGTACATCCACTTACCATCAGATGGACTGTATGCTCGTCTGCCGCCATGGTCCATAAAAAAATAAAAAATAAATATGTAGCAAAAAATACCGAATGAGCACCAAATCGATAAGCAAATTTGAAGATGGGTTGGTTTAGGTTTGACTTAGCAATGAAATTCTTAGTAATATAAAATTATTTACTTCAGTTATTCTAAAATAGATCGCGTTTTCTTGACCATGATTTGATTTGCTGACCATTTAGCATTTTATAGCTGCTAATTTAAATACAAATAAATTACTTAAATACTTAAATACTTTACAAATAAATTATTTTCTTTAATTTTTTTTTTGGTATATACAAGTGTCAGGGAAACTACGTAAATACAACAATAAGGTCGATTTGCAAAGATAACATGATTATAATAATAAAATATGTCTGATCTCACCTCTGCCCTCGCTTCACTGTCAAGTTTCTGTAAAGTGTCCCTCGTGTACTTGAAGCTGCCAAGTCGTTCTAGTATGGATATGCAGTAGCGTTTCACTTCGATGTCTCGAGTCCTTTGACGAAGTATATCTGTTGTTTCCTTCAGGAAATTATTGCATTTATATGAATTTAAAATGCCCCACTTCAAAATTCAAGCATTTTTTAGTGGTAAAATCACTTGATTGCTACGATTAATAGTTTTGTAGATATTGAGAGAAAAAGATATTAAATGCTAATTTTTTTCCTTGGTTCTCAAGCTTTTATTAAATTTTTAGAAAGGTATAAAAAAAATATAAAATTTTCTATTGAAACTATTCTAATTTAAAAAAATAATAAAAAATATTGAAATTATTAAAAGTTATTACATTTTAAAAAGCTAATTACTATCAAATACTTGTTCTCGTCGACAAACTTCCAAATTGAGTTTTCTTAAAATCATGGTGTCAATTGCTATATTGGGTAATTCGCTCCCTTCTTCTGAGGACGAAAAAACGATAATTAATTTCGTGCTCAATATACTCGTAATTAATTGCCTCCCAAAATAAAATAAAATTGTACTTTTGGCGGGAACTCGAGAAGTGAAGTTGGGTTTTTGTTTGATTATTGTAAAAATTGTGTATTAGGCGTTTTGTGGTGCCTGGTGTATTTGATAATGAAATAAAAGCGTGGGACTGCTTTTTTCGTGTGCTTTCAAGGATTCCTCTTCTGTCCTCAGTAAACTTACTATCGCTTTACTGAGCGACTCCTGACTTACTTCAACGGGGCTGGACATTGACAGGATACGTTTTAGACTTTTAAATTGTTAATTACGAAGAAAACTTGACACTGCGAATTGCACTATTGCTATGATATATGAAAAAAAAAAAGTGCAATTATTAAAGGATACGTAGCACTTGGTTGTCGCTGCCCTCTTGGTTCCTGATGGCGTGTATGATGGGGAAGCTGAACTTGCCCTCGGTCAGATCTTCGCAGTAGCTCTTGTTCTTGGCGTACTGTGAAATTATACCTATGTTTCAGGTGAATGTTTAAGAGGCGCCTTATAGACAAACAATTATATTGTATAATTTTACGGATTGCACAATGTTTGTATTGTATTGAAACTCGCGCAATAATTGAACAAATGTTTGAGCTAGTTAAAATTAATTGTACAAAATGAGTCATTGCACTGTGTGAGAGATGAGAGGTATAAATACATACCTTAAACTTAGATTGTTATGAAAGTTAGTAGCGACACATTACTTTTCAAAGTGAACACTTACATCTTCAGAGTAAAGGTTGCAGTAATCATCCCGTATCTGGAAGTAGAGGCCCAGAATGGTGGACAGCTTGCTGAAGTCGGACTTGTTATCGCTGAATAATTGCATCAGACGGATCGCCAGCATAAATAGACCGCCCGTCTCTGAAATATAATAGACAGATGTTAGTATAATGGATAAATAGGCCGCCCGTCTTTAAAATACAATAGACAGATGTTTGTAAAATGCATAAATAGATTGCCTGTCTCTGAAATACAATAGAAAGATGTTTGTAAAATGCATAAATGGTTCACCCGTCTCTGAAATAAAATAAACAAATGTTTGTAAAATTCATAAATAGACCGCCCTCCTCTGAAATACAATAGACAGATGTTTGTCAAATTCATAAATAGACCGCCCATCTCTGAAATACAATAGACAGATGTTTGTAAAATACATAAATAGACCGCCCGTCTTTAAAATACAATAGACAGATGTTTGTAAAATGCGTAAAGTTTTCTTTCTATTCCAATAAATATAGATACATTTTCAAATATTGGAAATCAATGTAAAGATGCCTTTACTAGTGATAAGTCATTGAATTCTTATTTTAACTGCTATTTTTTTTTTGTCACTCACTTTTAATTGTCATTTCCTTGTATTCTTCTTCGGATGGACACTGGAAGTTGTCTCTCCAGTAGATCTCCATGCCCTGCCCTCGATGGAGATCTAACAACTGTTCTGTATATACCGTTGTCGCCTGCGTTCAAAACAAATTTTATATAGAGATAGCCTAGGGGTATCTATACTGGACCCACATTGGAGTGGTCGAGAGTTCAATTCCTCGGCCCGCACCACTGAGTTTCTACTAAAGTATGGATTTTTTTTTAAATTGTCACTAGCTTGACGGTGAGGGAAAACATCGTGAAGGAACCTACATGCTCGAGAAAAAAATTATGTAGTATGTGAATCCACCAATCCGCACATAGCCCGCGTGGTGGATTGTGGCCCGAAACCCTCCGAGTAATTTTCTAAGAGAGACCAGTGTCATGCAGTGGGACGTATCAGTATCAGAACGCCACATCTGTCCATTGAAAAATTGATTTCGATATGTTATTTCGGTTTAAGACACTCATTATAATAAATTGAGTTAATTTAAAATACCTGTACCCTCTCAACACTAAATTTCTATCATCTATAAGTAAAAAAAATCGTTTTAAGTTTCTCAACAGTTTGCGTATTTTTTCGCTTCACAGAGTAGATTGCATTTTTAGGTACCTATGTTAATTTTTTTTTGAAAAAAATAGTGCAGTTTTAAAATATCGTAGTACTAATATTGTAAGATTTTATGGAAGACATTCCGTGTGAATTTAAAGGTAATTCCGTGCAGGTAATTATTTAAAGAACTCTCTCTATACAGAATGTGTCCGAGTCAATGAATTCATATTCGGAGTTATTTGACATGAACTTTTGAACATGTATTTTTTATGTTTTTGTGACTACAATACCATCAGCCCGTATCTCTCCACTGCTTTATATAGGCACTCCCAAGGACCGCCACCGCATATGGTCTTCCACTCTTCTCATTAGCCACTACCGGTGATTAGTCGTCAGTCCACCTGGCCGAAGGGGGACCCACGCTCCTAGTGACTAGTTTTAGTAAATTTATTACCATCGGATGGCCGAGCTCCAGAGTTTTCTCGAGTGCAATGATCATGACGTAGTTGGCCGCGTTGATGGTGCTGGCCACACCGTATATAGAGTGCGCTACGGGGATGCCGCGGCGGAGGATAGAGTTGTCTTGAATATCGTCGATGCTGCAAACAACATATTTTGGGCAACATTAAAATCTAGTTTCAAGATTCTGTTTGGGAATGGGCTGTGGCATATCTACTGAAACATGTGTAGATTGAGGAAATAGGATAAAGTCGGAAATAAGGTGCATTTCAAAGTAGTATCTATTTCGATAGATTTAATAAGAAAATAATTGAAATGTCAGACAAAATGGACGCCAGCAACCGTCAAATCCATCGGGCTGTTTAAGTTTTATGACGGAATAAAAAGTTCATAGAAAAACAAGTACGGGAATCATTCAGTCGGGTAAAAAGGCTATTTGCCTACAAAAGTAATATTATCGAGGATTAGCTATTATTTAACCTAATATGGTGTCCGCTGATATCATCATTCTGTTATTTGGACATAACTAACTAAGCTTTAAATATTATCATCTAACAATAGATATGCAAATATTTCATAATTTAAGAATAGACTAAGGGCCTTTCTCACTACCTCTTGATACTATCTCTGAAGGTTATTTTTACTGCTGATACTTTATCTCCTGATAAAGTAACTGTTAAAAATCTGATAGATAAATTATCTGCCAACTAAATCCAGCTGATACTGACTTTCTGATATCCTCTGGTACCTATAACAAGGTTGTGAGAAACATCGTATGTACAATATATAAGTATTATCTGCCGATGACTTATAAGTTATAAGTTAATAATAGGGGTTAAAGTATGAAATTGCCGTTTTATAGTAATAGATACTTTGAATTGACATAAAACCTCCATGGTGTGAGATTTTCGAGTGAAACTTTTTTCACATGATACCTATGAGGTTCTTGTTTTAAAAAATGTGCAACATTCGATTTTCGACTTTCAATTGTTTTTTTTTTATTCAGCTTAGACGGGAAAGATGGATACTTCGAAAATGCGAGTAATCTTTGAATACGAGTTCCGACACGGAACTAACGCGGCAGAAACGGCTCGCAATATCAATGCTGCGTTTGGAGAGGAGACTGCTAATGAACGAACCGTGCGTTTTTGGTTTAAACGCTTTCGTAATGGAAACTTCGACTTGAAGAACGAACCACGTGGAAGACCGCCCACACAGGTGAATAACGCTGAATTGAAGGAGATGCTGGAAGCCGATCCGAGTCAAACTACCCAGGAATTAGCGGCATGGTTTAACGTTACCTTACCTACAATATTGACTCATTTGCATCAAATCAATAAGATAAAAAAATATGAAAAATGGGTGCCTCGTGATTTGACTGATCTGCAGAAAGAAACGCGTGTCGAAACTTGCGTTGCCTTGTTGAATCGGTACAGAAATGAAGGAATATTGCATCGAATTGTGACATGTGACGAAAAGTAGATTCTTTACGATAACTGAAAGCGAAAGATGCAATGGCTGACCCCAGGTCAAACGCCGCAACAGTGCCCTAAGGGACTGTAACCCTAAGGCTTACCAATAAAAAGGTAATGGTAACTGTTTGGTGGTCTATTCATGGTGTTATTCACTATAGCATTCTCAGGTCTGGTCAAGCAATAACAGCAGATGTTTACTGTGCCGAACTTCGAACAATGATGGCGAAACTAGCAGTGAAACAGCCCCGACTCGTGAATCGATCTTCACCATTATTGCTCCATGATAACGCAAGACCTCACACTGCACGAGAAACCGTTGTAACTCTACAGGAGCTGCAGTTAGAAACCATACGTCATCCTATGTACTCGCCAGACCTTGCTCCAATGGACTACCATTTTTTTCGTGATTTGGACAATTTTCTACGTGGTAAAAAATTTTCTTCCCAAGAGGCAATACAAAATGCTTTCACACAATTTGTCGAATCTACATCCCCAGAGTTCTATCGCAAAGGCATAAATGAACTTCCGATTAGATGGCAACAATGTATAGATAATGAGGGTAAATATTTTGATTAAATAAATATGTTACATTATAGAAAAAAACTAGTTTTAATTTTTCAGTACAAATCGGCAATTTCATACTTTAACCCCTAATATATGTTTTTGTGCTAAGTTTCTGCGCTCAAGTTACCTAACTCAAGTTTGCAAAACAAAATAAATGATTTGATGTGATACGTAATAATGAGAATGCTGATCGTTTTAGGGAAAGTCGGAATATATATATTACGTAATTAACAAATATATTTTTTAGAATATACTAGTCAAAACAAAACAAGGGCTGTATTCTCTATTTATATAATGGTAAATAAATAATTAAACTTATTTCATAACTGGGAAGAAGTAAAGCTGAAATTGTTAAAATAAATCTCTTTATGAAAACTTATTGAAAATTCATATTTTTAATATAATAGTGTCAAATTTTTGTACACGTCAAGTAGTTTATTATTGTCTTAAATCGGATATGTTCTCTCGTTATTCTCATAGATCCTTACACACTCTCTCCTACATCCATAGAACACGTTTTAAATAGAAT
This sequence comes from Sesia apiformis, assembly GCA_914767545.1. Lineage (NCBI taxonomy): Eukaryota > Metazoa > Arthropoda > Insecta > Lepidoptera > Sesiidae > Sesia > Sesia apiformis. The sequence continues at coordinate 17,366,479 of OU611953.1, forward strand.
AAATAGCTCACACTTTCTGAGAGAATTTGTTCTTCATAATTTCATTTCGATTCTTGATTGATTATTTCATTTTGACTATTTGCTTCTCTAATGTTCCCACGAGTACTTAATGAGATTTACGTGTAAAAATTACCGGTAGCCAGCCCCGCCCTCTTATCGTCCACTGCTGGACATGGCCCTCCCCATGTACATTATCTTGTGCACGAGTGATGTATGGCCTTAAAATGCCACGCTGGCTGGCGAAATGCGTTGGCGAGTCCACTCTTTTGGAGGTGGTGTAGTTCCTCAGGGCATGTGGTAGCGGCTATCCCTTAGTCGCCTTCTACCACACCCACAGAAAGAGATGGGGTAGTGCTATTCTAATGCCCGCCGATAGCACGACTGCACAACCACTAGGATTTACGTGTAGTTGCAGACTATTCGCTAGTCACCGCAAAACTTGCACATTGGCTTTTCTCAGCATATTTCTAGTTGCTCCCACTATGCAGCTTATGTTTGAACGTTAAGTTGACAATCCAAGGGGGGGGGGGGGGAATTGAGGGTCTCATTTGTTAGGGAACCCCTTTTCCTGGGTGTATAGGCGAAGTGTGGTTTGGTTGTGGTATGCAGCGTTAGCGTTATGAGTGTGTTTATCTGATACGGTTTTTAAACGAAGAATAGCATAATAATTGAATTAATGCATGGTATTTTAATGGATATGTGTCTTATTTCTTTAAGAGACAACAAAGAAAAAAAGAAGTATGACGTAATTGTCGAGGTTAAGAGGTAATTTAAACAATTTAACTAATGAATAGAAATGGTGATTAGAATGACTATTTTTAGTCTTTTATTTTTATTTTGCAAGAGTAGGTACCTACTCTAACAGAAAACACATGTAACACATCCGAGGTCAAATGATAATATGTGAACTTATGATCTATGGCTTGCTGGTTCGGTACATTACATGGCCTCGTGCGTCACTGCTATTCATGTAGTTTTATTTTGAAAATCAATATATGGTATTTTTTGGGGAAATTTGGATGTATTGCGAAGATCATAAATTTCGGAAAAAAACCAGTACAACTTGACCTAGTCCAAAACAGTTTACTGAACTGTTTGAGACAACCAGTTTCGAAAACTCACACGACAAAAACTCCACAGTTTCGACGTTCATATAAATATATTGGGATTTAAAGAAATTATTCGTAGACAAATTTCAGGACATCAAAGAAACAAACACAACACAGACAATCAGCATTTCTTAACAGATTGAAATGAAATTAGAAAAAAAAGGTCTAGATCTGGATTAAATTCAAAAGATTATGAATTATGAAGGGGTATAATTTGCAAAAAGCTAGAAAAATATCGATGTCCATTGCATACTAATGACATATAGTTATGTCATTAGTTATGACTTTGTAAAGGTCTACAAGTCAACACTTTTCTTTAAAAGGTGCCGAAAATACCTTACTTGAGAGATTTGTCTTAATGCACCTTGTAGAGCACCTCGACATGGGGTAGACTTGTTCGACAAAAATAAATATAGGACCAACCTGAGGTAAACATCCGTGGGTAAACTCTCACACACATACAATAAACTTTCTATGGATACCGCAGGTCTCGATATATTCAATGATTTTGTCGAGTTTTAAACAAAAATGTCAGCTGAGCGCTTGATGCACCTCTGCCATGCTCATTCGCCCTTGACATATTATGTTCTGTTAAATAATGTTTTTGGTGTCATATGATTCATATTTATAATATTACAAAATATTGTCTTTAATACTGCATACAATGACAATCTATAATTAGAGGAACATCTATATATTTTATATAGCTGTGTACGTGTTGTTGCTTCTGTTGATTATCCTAAATAAATAAACTACCTGTTCCTGTTAAATCCTAAATAAATAAATCTCTGTTCCGGGTGGCGCTTTCATCGGTCTTTTTATCTTTGTTCTATAGTCTTTAATGTACTTATATCAGCCTACAACGTCCTACTGCAGGGCACAGGCCTCCCCTAGTAAATCACCGAGGGGTTTCGGACTTAATCCACGACGTGGGCTCAGTGCGGATTGGTGGATCACATACCTACTAGAGATTTGTTTTTTTATTTCCTAAGCGTGCGGATTTCATCGCGATGTTTGCCCTCACCGCCGAGCTAGTGTCATTTTTTGTAAAATCCGTACTTAGGTAGAAACTTAGTGGTATGAGCCGAGGATTTAATTTGATTTCAGACATATTCGAGTATAGATACCCGTAGGCTATCACCGCTCTTCAATCTCTAAAATACTAAAGGTAGGTAGCGTATCTGTGGATGTTCATTAATCTTGACAGACGTTGACATGCATAGCAGATGTATATGAACAACAGTGTTGACTTATTACCATTATTACCTGTCTACTGCAAAATTTTCACCTTACATCTTCAAAAATTTAGAATTTGAAGTTTTTAGATCGAATTCTATGAGACAGTACAAAAACTAATTATTATATTTCCAATTTTGAAGGAGGGCGCGCGAGTTTTAGAGGGGAAGGTGCACGCTGCACCCCCCAAGGCGGCTGGGCACACTACAGGCCACGTGACCTTTCTCTCAACAATAAAAATCAACGTAAAATATACTGCATTTCCCATCCTATCCCTCCCCAATTTCACAACTTTTCCTCCAAACCCATTCGCAAATCTCCAAAGGTGGACAGCGTATTCGCGGGCGTGATAACGTTTGTCATTCTGGGCTGATATTGGTATGTATCACGCATGTCCACGGGCGACAGTATTCATTTACCACCAGATGGACTGTCTGCTCGTCTGTTACCTTATTTCTATTAAATATCCAAATGAGTCATTCATAAATCACAATTGCCATAAACAAATATTTCCCACTTGACAGTCGAGAATAAATGATAAATTGGAGCTCACGCTATTAATTTAGACATGTCCTCGTAGGATCTTACCGAGAACTACATTATAAATGTAAATATTACACGTACACATGAATCGTACACACTATTTCATTGAAATATTTTATCTTATAATCAAGTGATTAAACATTCAAAAGACATCGTGTTAAAGGAACCTGCATTGTTCTATACACGGTAGTGGTGATTCGTCAGTGATTGTATTATTATATTTTATTAAATTGAATCTATTAATAGACCACCTCAGTAACTTATTATATTAATAAATTTTGATTATATAGCGGTGATAGACTAGGGATATCGATACTAGACTCTCATTCGTGAGGTCGTGAGTTCAAATCTTCGACCCGTGTCACTGAGTTTCTAATTAAGTACGAATTTTAATTAAAGAATATCACTAGTTCTACGGTGAAGGAAAACATCGTGAAGAAATCTGCACGCTGAAGAATTAAAAAAAAAACTGGGGCATATGTATTTACTAATCCGCACTGAGCCTCTTTGATGGATTATGGGCCGAAATCCTCTAGTGATTTACTAGGAGAGGCCTGTGACTTGCAGTGGGACGTTATAAGCTGACATATACCTTATTCAGGAAAAACATATACCTACCATTAAGCAATACCATTATTTGCATAATTACATTTTTTTTTTTGTAATCGAATGAATATGGTGTTGATGACTAACGTTCATATTCTTTGCTCCAATTGAATTAACAAGTTTGATCTAGGTACAATATTGTTTTTGCAGTTGGCGCTACCTAACCGCCGATTGAATACGTTTATAATGTGCTGCAAAGGAGTGTGCATTTGTTCCAACGTATAGCATTACTTATTAGTTATTATAACAGACATTATACATTATTAAAAGCAATTGTGCGGTGATAACCTAGAGGTTTAATTCTGGACTCACATAATTAATTCACGAGTTGAAAGCCTGAGCCATACCACTGATTTTTTAAATTTTAACTTAGGAAATAACTGATTTTTAATTGTCAACACTAATTTTTACTTGCTCAACGGTAAAGGAAAATATCGTGGGGAAACCTATGATGTATCCTTCAATTCAATATGAAAGAATATTAAGAAAAATCTGGGGAATGTATAGTAATATTCACCAATCCACACTGGATCCTATTTAATTATTACAAATTATTCAGTTGCGTAGAAATAACAAGGAACAAAGCTGCGTTATTCATAAGAATTCAATTGAATATTTTTAGATAAGAGGAAAAGTTAAACGCGATACCAAGAATTGAAGCTTCTTGAAAATACATCGTATGTACAGTACAATAATTGTACATGATCAGATCATTGACTATGAATAATCTTAATTAAGAACAGCGAAAACCCTACTGAATCATCAATAAAACGCTTTAGAGTCTATAAGTAGTAAACTTACGACTTACGCTTTACATACGAGTAGGTACGTACCTACTTTGTGGAACGGGATCGAAGGCCGATGGGATTGTAATAAATTATATGATGATTCAGATTCACGCATTTGCGTCTAGGCGATGGCTAAGGTTCATAATGTCCAATGTGTCAGAATATCCACTGTATCATAATGTCCAATTCACTTAATCGTCTAGTCCCAAAATGTCTAGTGTCCTAAAATGACTAGCATCAAAATGTCGAATCCTGAAAAATTTGGATTGAGTTCACAAAAATAATTATTATTTGTCACACTGGGTATTTTTTTTATTTCTTTTACCCTTCATTGCAAAATATCGTGCAAAAGGAGAGCTTAATGCCTTAAGGCATTCTCTACGAGCCAACCTTTGGGTTGATCAGAGAAGTTCAAAAGGAGGTGCATGAAAGAGACAATTTCGATGGTGTGGTAAAATAAATATAGTACATTATTAAATATACATACATACAAACTTACACACATACATATATACATAAGAATAAATATAATACATACAAAGTACGCATAATCAATGAATACATTATATAAATAAAATATCTACATAAGTTATATTAAGAGAACAATTAAAAAAAAAGTTGCTGACAAAAGTAAAATAAAAATGAAAGAAAAGATAAAGCTTAAGGAGCTGACTGAGCCATTAGCTATCAGAAACGAAGAGGTAATGTTTCGGAAGCATCTTTTTAAAACAGATTTTGTTAAGAGCTTTCCGGATGTCAGTGGGGATAAGGTTCCAGAGTCTAGTTGCCTGCGCAGTGAAATATTTGGTCATAAGTCAGTACGCCAAGAAGAGAATTGAAGTGCGGAGTTGGTAGCGGAACGAAGATGGTCATGAGTGTCACCCAGAAACTGAAATTTACATTTCAAACACTCTGGGTAACTTGGATCAAATAGAATTGAGATAAGGGTACAGGGCATTGTTACATCTTGGGGCTGTTGGATATGTAGCCATTTAAGCTGAGAACGGTAATAAGAAATGTAGTCGTATTTATGTAAACCAAAAATAAAACTTAAATAGTTCGAAGACGATCCATTTGTTAAGGTGACTAACGGGAAATAATTTTCTCCGTAATCACACCAGGGTGTCACAATGATCTCCGTCGCGACAAAACAGACTTTACTAGGTCACTGGACATTTTAATACTTTAGACATTTTGAAATACTGGTCATTTTAAGACTATACTAGGTTGATCAATAAGTTTCTGGAATAATTTCTGGAATGGATCAATATTTCATTCGAATCTCAAAAAAACTGTCAACAAACTTTTTTTCCTTGACTGGACAAAAAATGGAGAGTGAAATTAAATGAATCTAAGTCAATTTACATAGATTTTACGAATAAAAAACCCAACTATCATCCGGTGTACATAAACGGTCACGTGATATCGTGTGCGAATACAGCCAAGTATCTAGGCATGACTCTAGACGCGAAGCTTCGCTGAGGAGGCTCATGTCAAAAAGAAACGCGATGAGTTAGAACTTCGCTACAAGAAGTTGTAATGGTTGTTCGGGAAGCATTCCTCTCTGTCATTATACAATAAAATACTATTGTATAAACAAGGCCTCGTGCCAGTTTGGATTTACGGTATTCAGCTGTGGGGCTGCACCAAACAACGATTCATGATCACCACTTCACAATCCAATGATTCCAGAACAAAGTACTCAGGGGCGTGGTCAATGCGCCCTGGTACATTACAAATGACGACCTCCATCGGTACCTTAAAGTGGACCTCGTTGCCAACGTTATTAAAAAAATACGCCGAAGCTCACGAACGAAGACTTCATTCATCACCATGTGAACGTTGAGGCCATCCAGCACCTCGATAACACGGACATAATGAGAAGACTGAAAAGGAAACCTTTTGAGTTAGTGTAGTGTCAATATTATGTTGGTACTTAGTGAAATAGGTGCTCCTAATAAAGATCACAAGAACAAAGTGACTTCCCCCTAATAGAGACAATAAGTAAAGTGTTATTGGACACGTTCTTAGTTTTACTCTACTTAGCAACTTAGGTCAAATTTAAATTAGTCTTAGTCTTAGTAGTAGTCTTAGTCTTAGTAATTAGTCTTAGCTAGATTGTAATTTTAAATGTAATACCTCTTAATTAGGTATCTCATTGTTAAAAAAAAAGAAACAATATTTATTTCGTTGTTTACTTTTGGCGGGATATTTATTAGTGTGCAAAATGGAGAAAATCGAAGTTCGTGCGGTTATTCAATATTTCTGCCTGAAAAATATTTCTACGAAATGTGTTTTTGGCGAATTGCAGTCTACTTAGGGAGAGAATGGTCTGTCTTATTTTACAGTAGGGTACAGGTGCGCGGAATTTAAACGCGGCAGAACCGTCTGTAACGACGAGACTCGCTCTGGGCGCCCAAGAACCGTTGCTACTGAAGACAACGTTAAAAAAATTGAAGAAATTGTTAAGACAGATCGACGTGTGACTATTCGTCATTTAGCTGAGATTATGAAGCTTTCGTTCGGGACAGTTCATTTTAATTCATACCTTAAAATTTGAAAAAGGTGGCCGCGCGTTGGGCTCCTCGAATGTTAACAGACGCACAAACGAAAAGCAAGAGTAGACATTTCAAAGCAAAATTTGCCAATTATTGACTGAGATCAAGAATCTATTCGACAACGTTTCATGACTGTTGATGAAAGATGGGTACACCATTTTGACCCAGAGACGAAGAACCAAAGTAATGTGTGGAAAAGATTCCCGCTAGCCAAGAGATTCAAGGTCTCTGCGTCCGCTGGCAAAATAATGGTCTCGGTCTTCTGGGATGTGGAAGGTATCATTATGATCGATTATTTAACTAAAGGACAGACAATAACTGGAGAGTATTACGCGACATTGATTAAACTACGCGAGGAGATAAAAAATAAACGATGTGGAAAATTGCGTGCAGGAGTGCTTTTTCATAATGACAATATACCTGCGTATATATATACTATCTATATCTATCTGTATATATAAAACATTTCACAGCATTCTTCTATGAGTATAGTTCGTGTCGGGTTAATATTTAGGGTCCTTTTATCCAGATCCATTATAGAGTTTCCACAGTCTAATGTTCATGCGGAAGAAGTCACAGGCACTGCTAGTAATAAATAAAAAAATCTTGGTGGGGATTCTTAATTTTTTTTCTACAAATCTCACACTAGTTTAAGTTGTTCAGTGGGAATTTATGGAAAAAAGAGTACAATCCTGCTAATGGTCTGCTTGTGATATTTGTGGAAAATCCCACAAATTGGAGTGAGAGGGTATAATCCAAATCACTGAGCGCACTCAACTGGCCTTGTTAACCCTCTCTCAAAGAAGACTGTGAAATGTACTGCATTTCCCAATTTTTCCTATTCCCTAATGTATATGCTTCGGTAGGAAGTAAGATATGCTAGAGTCCAATCACATGCCATCCTGGCCTATCCCCATTTTTATTATTATCATTATTATTAAACCTCTCTCCAAATTCATTCCAACATCTCAGCAGGTAAACTACGCATCTGGGGCTGTGTCAACATTTGGCATTCTTGACTGAAATTAGCACATACACAATAAATAATATCTACACATGTACAGAGGATGTCGTAAGGCAATAGTACCCAATTGTACCAGATGGACTGTATGTTCATCTGCTGCCTCTGCTGCAGATTAAGAGCGGTGACAGCCTAGCGGTATCTATACTTAACTCACATTCATGTGATTGTGGGTTCAAATCCTCAGCCCATATCACTAAGTTTCTCCTTAAGTACAGATTTTATAAAATTGTCAATAGTTCACCAATGAGGAAAAATATCCTGACGAAATCTGAATACTCCAGAAATAAAAAAAATTGTGATGTCATCCACTAATCCACAATGGGCTCGCATGGGGGATTATGGCCTGGAACCCCCCAGGGATTTACTAGGGGAGGTCTGTTCCTTGCTGTATGAAGTTATTGGCTGATACAAGTATAATCCAGATTAACACATGCTACTATACGTAAACGAAGTCATGCTTTGTAGGTAGTAAGGTACTAACTTTTGTAGTTAGTACCACAATAAAGTAAAAATAAGAAATAAACTTACAGCAAGCTGGAGTTATGGAGCATTTGTACAATTTCACCAACAGCTCGCAGTTTCTCATCTGAGATCTTTAGCCAATAGTTGAATGCACTAGTCAATTTAGTCCTGATCATCTTGCCAGGAACTTGAAGGATGTATGTGTATGGCATTAGGATTTTCTACAAAAAGTTTCTCATTTGAATAACTAAAATTTAATTTGTGTCATAGTCACCTTCTTAAGTCAAGTTCTTATTTATTTTTTCTTATTATAATGATAATGAATATTAAAAATTACCTGTATCTTCTTAACAATGACTTAACAATGAACAAAGAAAATCAATTCTTAATAATCATTAAAAGTCAAAAAACCTTTCCCCAAAAAGAGACTTTCTTTTCAATTTTGTTTGAGCTATCACACTATCTCTCTGAATGAAATGTCAACAGTCCCCATTGATCCGGATGCTGTTAAAAATTATATATTCACAAAAAATCATTTTGTTTACTTGTAACACCATATATAATTTTTAGCAGGATGCGGATTCATGAGGACGTGATATTTCATTCAGGAGTTTGAAAGCACAAACAAAAAATTAGCTCCATTAGAATTATTCTTAGGTTCATACTTTTTGACTGGATTATATATAATGTATATATTATAAAATCAATTTTAATGTTAAGTATCTACTTACATATATGGTTATAATAAAATATATGACTAGTTAATATATTATAATTAAATTAATAAATATGTGACAATGTAAAATATATTCCTATGATTATAATATAAACAAAGCAGTAGGTTATCTTCTTATAAATGCAGGAGTCACAGTATACACACACAACCAAGAGAGATGTGTTCTTAAACACAACTAAATAGAATCTCATCGAACAACACACATTTTTAGCAGTCAATATTGATAAACTCATTTTAATTTAACATATGAATGGCATATGGACTTTGAAATGGCATGCAGGTTTCAACAAGTTTTTCTACTTTTACCATGTATCTGAGGTAAAATCTTAGATTCATCAATGAATGCTAGCAAAGTATGAAGCAAGCAACTAATTCATAATTTTTGAACATTTTAAATCTTAGGTTTTATTGGAAAATCTTAGGATTTATCCTTGTTCGGGCTTGTACAGTAACACATTATATGACATATCTACCTTATAAATATATAAGGTATAAATATGTTTGTGGAAAGCCATTTCTACCACACCATTTCATTTGATAGAAAAATGGTGTGGGTTCATATCTTCATTAAGTTACCTTATATGAGACAAATCGGTGCAGTAGTTACAAAATTACAAAGATGTAAATTTTAAAAACAAAACTAAAATAAAAATTTGATAATTTACACTAACGATATATCATTCGATATGGGTCTGAAGTTACACTTTTTTTTAATGTATGGAAAATAACGAAATCTCTGTTCGGGTGGCGAACGCCATCGATCATTTTGTTATACTGTGGTTTGGAGTTATTTTTGTAAAATGATGAGAGTACCGACATAAAATCGATGACCAAATGTGTCAATGCCGCATGCGGTATTTACATTGCGTCAAGTTCTATTTACTATGTAAAAATGTACCAGTTTTAATTGCATTACTTTACACTATTTACAAAAACTATTACTGACTAGAGTAATATTAATCCCAACGAAAAGGATCAATGAAATTCATTATTTAGGGCGGTAAATACCTAACACATGCCAAAATGTTGTTTACACACAGTATTTAGTTTACCTCATCTTGAACTTTGTCCCCTGTCTTCGTAAAAGCCTGTGACATTTTTGTTAATAAGTTCTTCCCTTCTTTACGTTTATATTATAATCGTGAATTATAATATTATATTGTAATAAAGGTGAAAATCGATTTTTGTTCGCTAGCCTCAAATGTGAAAGAAAAAGACACCAATGTCATGTCACGATTAAAATGTGAATGTGACAATTGACAAGAACAATGAGTGACGTTTTGCACCATTGCCATAAGTAAACTGTCAATGTTAAATAAAGACTCGTTGAGAACTTTTATTATTGTGGCGGAATTATTGTGGATGTCACAATAGAAGCCAGTTAGGTGAAAGTTGAAGTTGAAGTTGAAGTTGAAGTTGAACTTTTATCAGGAACAGGAGAAGTATAGCCTGACCAAGAAAATAAAAAACCTCGCCATGATGCGTAAAAATAACTGATAAGTGATAAGTTAACAGTAACTAGCTATGAAAAAAGCAAATGTGGCGCCCCCAGCCAGAGCAAGTTTTTTATTTTTCTAGTCAGGCTTTAAAGTTAAGTTTTAGTTTGATTATTGTAAAAGTGGGATTTATGGTTTATTAATGATAGTTTATTGAACTTCAAAGTGCCTAGTGTTAGTGCATAATGTTTTTGATAATTAAATAAAAGCGTGAGACTACATTCTTCGTGTTCTTCCAAGTAGTCCAACTCTGTCCTCAGTAAACCTACTATCACTTTACTGAGCGTCTCCTACTTCGACTGGACTGGACAATGACGTGATAAAAATATGTGTTACTAATTGCTGTTTGTGGACCAATAGCTATTATGCCAGTGTCTAAATAAATGATATAAAAACAGATTCATTTGGCTTCTGGTTCGTCACAGAACAAATAATAGTTTTAACTATAAAAAATAACAATAACACTTTACTATTATATTTCCTAAGATATCTGGAATCCAGGTAATCTCTACCTGGTACATCATGAGTACTATAATGAACAAAAGACGGTCTCCGGGCGAGTGTGCTACGTCCACCCCACCACCGAATGTTAGGCGGGAAGCGAATGACGAAGGAGGGCGCTACGCTGGAAACGACAAAAAGACTGGTGCTAAACTCAAGATGGATTCCGGATAACTTAGGAAAAATAAGTAACTTTTATTGTGTTAAAACTTTCTATTAAAAATATGCCGACCACAGATCTAATATTTGTGTAGGCTTTTTTTTATAGGGAAGTAGGCGGACGAGCAAGCGGTCTTACGTGATGGTAAGTGTTACTGCCATCCATGGACTCCTACGACACTCTGGTGTTACCCCCCCCCCCCCCCCTACCATACCTATGGCGGTCGCCACCGACCTTTCAAAGTCCTATTCACAGCGTTCTTGAAAAACCCATATCGTAGCGTAATGGAAAGACCTCTTGAGGCAGTTCGTTCCACAGCCTACAGGTTCGCGGTATTAAATGATTTTTGGACCGAACAGTACGCGACACCTTAGTATCAAGGAAATGGGGATAGATTGCACTTCTGTGACTGAAGGTGGGGTTGTAAAAACCCGAGGTGGGAATTATATTGAACAATTTTTCAAAGCATTCCACATTATACAGGTGATAAAACACACAGAGAGATGCAACGTCTCTCCGAACTTTAAGGGGTTCTAAACCACCCGTGAGGAGTGGGATCGTCCAGCGGCCCAGAGATTTGAGCAGTACTCCATATGGGGCCTAACCTGTGCTTTATAGAGCGTTAAGAGTTGCCTAGGGGTGAAGTACCGCTTCGCTCTATTCAGCACACCGAACTTTTCAGAGGCCATTTTGACTTTATTTTCCAGATGACCCCTAATTTGACTTTGCTGGAAATGTCGACACAAAGGATCTCGATACTCTCCGAGATCTTAAGAAGTATGTTCTGAAAGCGAGGTGCTAAGATAAAAGGGGTTTTTTATTGTTATCCAGGGGGACAGAACTCAGAAGGTAAGTCTATGATGCCATTCTATAATCCATTCTTCAATAAATTTAACATAATCTTGTGACTCTCGTGGCCCAATTTTTTGCGACATAGGTAATTGAAAAACTTTTTAATCTCGTGTTTTGTAGACATTCCATATTTTTTTAAATCGGCTCTGAACGCGTAAAACTAGCGGAAAATCTATGCGCACTCAAGTGCCATTAGAAATTTACACATTACCAAACGCCAAGTTTTAGATAGACTACAGCTGTGGTAGTTCCTATAAGGCCAAACTAAGCGTACAGTTGCGGATAGGGTCAAGGCACACAACACAGCTGTGAGAAAATGAGTAAATAAGCAATAGCAAACACATTCTCAACCCTGTAATTAATAACTGGATAAAACTCGACACTACAAAAATCCTTACCACTCCACATTACTATTATCCCAGTATTGTATAAGAAGCGATTGAAATTAAGAAATATAAAAAATTAAATCGGGAAGATGGATATAAATTGTCATCGACGTGGAGTCTAATGATTAACAAAAAACCTTGCGATTTATCGTCGAATATGTCCGCGGACATAGTTGTTTTAATGTGTCACCACCTTTCTGAATGTGAAGATCAAATGTGGGTAGTTGATAAAACTACTCGCAGCTTTCATTCTGGACTAACACAGTGACAAATACAGTGAAATAAAAGGTAAACAAATACCTTTAATTTTACGAGTTCATACCGGATTTACAATTTAAAATAGTTGAAAAACCCACACTCAATAAAATATAGCCCACAACTGGTATCTCGCATCTCTCAAGATAAATTAATTGATTCATCCGAGTCTTGCATCAATGTGTGCGATAATAAATAGCTACGGTAATGTTTAGGTAAGACGACACTCGTGAGTATTGATGTAAAGATTGTCGCCTTGTGTGTAACTAAATTAATTGGCGATTCTCGCCTTCGACACTCGTAGCTAGAGGATTATCACTCAAATGTTGCGAATTTTTATCATCAAGGTGGGAATCGTATGAAGTTTTGTCGCTTATTATGAGAATCGCATACAATATTTAATGTTCACCAGAACCGTTCGAGAAACATCCATTCTGTAAATGAGGTCGAAGAAACTGATGGACTTTTGATATGAAATTAAAAAGAACTAAACAATTACACACTTCATATTATTAAATATTTTTTCGGGAACTTCAGGTTCAAAGGCTGAGAAGTTACGCGAATGACATGTGTTAGATATTGTGATATAAGACTGCGTCCATACTATTATTATAGTTTTCTCTAACAATAAAATAATATTTATTTCATTTATATAACAACTTAACAATACATACAGTTACACTATTAACTAGTTACAAAAGATGCCTTATTATTACATTTTAATGAATATTCATTGTACAAATTTTATTTATTATATATTATGTTAATATTATATTTTTCTTTATTATAACTTTCATCACCCTGAATACGTGATGGTTGAAAATCGCATGTACGTACGTCTAGATTATAATTTTCATGAAGGATCAAATGTTTTTTAAAATGCGAAGTTGCGATGTTCAAGCGGCAATCACAACACATTTTCTTGATTACCTTCTTACAGTTGTGCCTTTGAGCGTAAACTTCATATTGGAAAGATGTATCACAAATGACACATTTTAAGAATGATATTTTTAAATTGCTTTGACAATTGTTTTTATTTTCCGTCGCTGCGATATTACTCTCTGTTTTCTTAATCAAATTTTTCATATTAATGACTTTGAAATTTGATCGGTTAACGTTTCTTGTATTATGTAAATTTATATGTCTCCGGTAAGACGCGACTGTGAATTGTAAATTGCAGATTGAACATTGTTTTACATTGTGTTTAATATTTCCGATAGCATGTTCTCTTTGATGAAAAGTGACTCCCCTTCGCGAGTCTGTCACTACTTTGCAAAGAGAACATAAGTACAATTCATGGGTTTTCAGTTTGATTTTACTTGATTTAATTGTATTTTTCTTTTGTGAAGTCTCTGCAAGAGGCATTGTGTCATTCTCAGTGTTCTCTGGCGTATTCACTTTAGTGTCATTGGAATATTCGTGAAAATGAGAATGTAGATCAAATGCCAATCTATTGTATTTCTTGTTACAAATCCCGCAACGTATAGATGTATCAGAACAGATATGATCGGTTGTATCTACGTGATACATGACACATTGCGCGCATAAGGGATATTTCGGCACGGGTGGCATTAATTGTACCTGATCTTGGATTCCAAGGAATTTAAAATCTCGTAATTTGTGATTTGCGTGGAATTTATCATGAATTCGGTATTCATTGAAACTAAATTTCAGTCCACAACTTCGACATATTAAAATATTACGAATGCTGCTGCACCGACCATTTAAGTGTAACTGCATTTTTTTTTTAGAATGTATACAGGAATCACAGTTATCGCAGAAAAATAACACGAATTTTTGGACCGTTTTCTTAGTTGAAGTTTCAGATGTGGATATATTTTGATTACTTTGATTCGAGTGTGTCAAATCCCATTTATTCGGCGTAGGTCCCGATGTTGATTCGTTAGATATTCTCTTGCTTTGCCGGGTGCTCTGCATTTTTTGTTGGTTGTGTTTATTATTTGTCATTTCACGATTCAAAGGATTTGTAGAGTTTTGTTGCTCAACTTGAACTGCTTTGTCAACCGCTATGTGTCCAGCTAATTCAGATTGATTATTCAAAGTGTCATAAAGATGCTCAATGAGGGCATCCTTACCAGAGAAATATTGGTGACAGTGTTTACATACTTTTAATTCATGGGCTGACTCCAAACTAATACCATGGATCTCTTTATAATGCTCTAATATATCTTTATAAGATATTTTGCAAATTTTGCAATGTATTTGAATTATTGAATCATTGGAGCCTGTTCCACTTAATTCTACCAATACATTTATCATTTCTTCTTCACGTTGTGGTTGTGGAGAATCTGGTAATATGATGGTGGAATTGGAGTCGTCATCGAAGTCTATTTGGTTAGTCTGGCTTGTCTGTGGGTCTATGTTCAGTCTGGGGTCTGATTGATAAATCCTATTCTGATTTACATCAGAATTATTGTGCGACATTTTGTCCTGTATAGAAAAGAAAGTGTTTAGATTACCATTTACAAGATTAGCGATTAATGTAAGAAGTAATCTAAAAAATAACCGTTTGATTATAATTTAATCAGTATTTATCGATGATATTATATTATTTTTTGTGGGGAGCGATAAGCAGAAACGATGTATTAGATAATGCGCTTAAATTGTATGTCTGCTAGTTCTGCGCGACTATATAGGTAATATTATATGCAAATACAAATGTCCAACTACATATAATTTTATATGTATGCCACTTACTCGTAGGTATGTGCAATAGTTTTTCGCGAACATATAATTTGGAACGGAACAGTAATAGAACAATAGAGCCATACTTGAGATTTACGTTTTTCACACATATTTCGACGCTCCCTACGTAAATCATCGAAACTTAAAATTGTCGATTTTTTTTAATCGTTAAATCGTCTTCTATAAATCTATATTTGACATCCCGCTAAAGAAATAAAGTCAAAACCTTGTTTATGGCAGAAATTTAATTCGTAAAACATAGAAAACAACAAACATTTCCGGAGTAGTAGTATGTACCATAAGCAAACTTTAAAACACTGGTGAAAAGTGTAAAAAATCACTTTTGGTGATTTACGTAGGGGGCGTCGATTTATTTGTTTTTATGGGTCTTAACGGGTCAGTCAGCTAGTGACTATGGTTGGTGCAACCCAACTGAAACATCGAGTAAAATAAGTTAAACATTCGCTTTGAGATCCGTTTAAAGATAAATTAAATAGATAACAGATAGCGATAGTAATTTTTGGAAATCTTATTGGGTCGATATAAACAGAAATGGAACAAAATTTTTACTAAAATATTGTCTTCTATATAAGTAGAATGCGTAATTTAATACTTACAATATTGATTTACAATACACGTGTTACAATCATTGTAATTCCTCAGACACAGATAAACAAGGACAATAGCAGTTCAAATTACTCATGGTGGAAACGTTGATAAGTTATCGACTTTTTGCATATACAAAATGTTGCCAACATTATATTAATAAAATATCTACCATAGCAAAATAAAATTCCTTTGTCATTATACAAAAAGGCAGCGATTAATAAATTTAAACCTCGCGGTTTTTCGTCTGACGCTATTACTGATAATGTATCTAATAAAATGGTTGTTGGTCCTACGGAAGATATATTGTAAGCAATACCATTTCAGCGTGCTGATTTTATGAGCTATGTCGTCAAGTTCCTAGACAAATCTTTTGGTTATAAAAAAAAAGAAATCGCCACCATCATTACATACTGGCAAATTACCCAATGAACGGTAAATCCATCAGAGATTGAAAAGGTTGAGGCACCCACAAGACTTCATCTAAACACGGCAATAGTGGGTCTTCGTTCAGAGGGTTGGGTGTTCAAACCACGGCGTTACTATGTCATTATGTGGGGCCGTTATTGAGAGTGGATTTGTGATTATTGACTGTTTGCGTAACAATATTCTTGAGAGGTGTGACGCAGGCTTCTCCGTGGACTGCTTGTGGTGCACTCAAGCGATGGAATGCAGTCAAATGCAGTGTCGCCCGTCGCCGACACAGAGTGGCGGCCGCAGTGACGTTAGAGTTCAAGTACGCGTTCACTTTAGCTCCTTTAGTTCATTTTACTTTAGTTCACGTCACGTCACTTTGAACCCGGGTCTTAGCCTGCAAAGAATTTCGAACATAGCTCTCTCCATAGCTCACTTAGTGAATTGGAACTTACGAGTCAGACCTACCGTCAGAAACCACATATGACCCAAATATTGACCGTTTAGACATTTGGCAGGACGTAAATTGAACACTTTCGATTTCAAACACTTGCAATATTTGAAGAATAGACGACGATAAAAGCTGATGAATTTTCTAAAATACTACCTAACAAAATCTGAGGTTGGCAATACTACTGATAAATAGTATAGGGATTTCTGCTATGAAACAGAAGTTAGGAGAAGAGTAAGGAGGCGCGGGGATGTGGGGGAGGGGGTTATACACACATTGTAACTAAAATAGTTACCAAATACCAATATGAGCAATTTTTGGTTTGTGTTGAATATACTCTACAGGATGGTTATGATTTTATTATCTATTATTATTATTATTTAACCATCCATATCTAAATATCAAATATATTTCTAACACGTTTTCTAAACGAAATATTAAATGTAATTTTTTGTCCTTGACATTGACAAATGACATATTTCTAATTGTTTGTTGATTCATTGATTGGTCTAAAAACAGTCTCATTTCAATAATAAATTATTCTCTAAATGTTTTGTGTATTTAACTTCCCACTATTATGGGAATAAACAGTCGAACAAGATTGTAATTAATCATTTGATTATGTCTGCCAGAAATTATTTTTCTACGCGAGAGAGAAATATTAATAAAATAATTGATTGTTTACCGAATATTAACCATCAGAAGTTTGGATACCGAGCAGGACAAGAACTTCCTGCTTTGTCGGCGAGAAGTAGTGTACTAAATAGAAACATAGGTTATTCATTTGAAGTGCAGCCTTACGTTGGGGACAGTGTGGATAGAGCTGGGACGCCTTTTTCCGACTTATTCTCTGAGAGTGAAACAGGTGAGTCCTTGCAAAATATATAGAATTTATTTATAAAGCTTTATCTTACATGAAAATAATAAATCAGAAATAATTAAATTAGCAGCATGAAATACTGAACTGGCAGCACATTTAAAGGTTGTTTAAATGAAAATAAAGGTATAGCGAGTCCCACACAGCAGTACACCGTTGTCGTGCTGATGACATTCTTAATTATTTTAAATTATTTAGGTACATTAATTATTCCAAAATAGATCATGATTTGCTGCCCATTTAACATTTTATTGCTGCCTGTTTATATACAAGCCATAAGAAATAAAATAAAATATATTTATCCACCTATTTATATAGGTACTCCAGACCTTCACAGTGAGGAGAGTGATAGTAGTTCGGGATCTGTACTGCGCCAGAACACTGCACAGGCTACAAGGAAACTTGCAGCAGAATGGGAGAGGATAGAGAGGACTCTATATGATGAGGACGGAGAGAAGTCCTTACGATCTGATATTATTGAGGAGTGCAAACAGTGGAGGCAGCTACATCCACAGCTTCGGTATGATTACTTATGACTTAATTTAGATCTCAAAGAATATCACATTATATTATCACATTTCATACTTATATTACAAATTAAAAAGTTTGTTTGTCTGAACCTGCAAAAGAACATTGCATTTACTGCCCTCTTTCAGGAAAAAAGAAGTTTTCTTGTTAGTGCCCCCTAGATTAATTGAATGAAGGGTTTCAGAGAAATTTTTTGTCATCCTCTTTGATCATTGCAACACATTCAGGGAGTCGTACCACCCCATTGGGAATCTCCAATTGATATGTGAGGGGGAGTGCACACTGCAAGCCCACAGCTGATATGGTGCAGAGAGAGCCATACTACTCCTCTCTTACAGAAGATTACTGCATTTCCCACTTTATCCTATTGTCCCAATGTATGTATGTGTTTCGGTGGTGAGTCCAAATCCCTCCTTATTTTCCCAACCCTTTCTAAAAATTCATTCTTAAATCTTCAAAAATAGGTATCACATTCCCAGGGTCATGCCAATATTTGTTATTCTGGACTGATGTTGGTATGTATTGCAGATGTCACATGGTGACAATATGTACTTACCACCAGGTGGACTGTCTGCTCGTCTGGAACCTTTTTACCATAAAACTAGTAGTACCATAAAACTAGTAGTACTGTAGTACCATAAAACATGTGAACTGTAGTAGGATTTGTCATGCTTTTGTAATGGAAGTAGGTAAAAGGATCTTGTTTCCTCAGATTTATTTATTAACTTCTATTGTTTTGATAAGTTGCATTTTTAATTCTAATTTCATTAAAGTAAAAAGTATACAATAGATTTGTAATTTAATAATTTTTATGAATTTATTTAACTCAGTATGTGGATTTAATTATCGTCATAGGAAAGCATGTCAAGGACACCATTCAATATCATTCTTATTCAATAAGTTTGTCAATTAAAATGACCTTCATGATAGAAACAATATTGATTTTTCAGAATTGTTGGCAAAGCCATACCAATGCCAGAGAAAAGACTGTGTTATAAACAAACGGAGCATGATGAGATTATTGCCATGCACTACAGTGATTACGAACAGTTCAGTGAGAGTGAGGAACGTCTTTCACAGAGCAGCACAGATGTTACACCACAAAACTCTCCTAGACCTTCTATTTCAGAGGGTCTTTGTGTACCAAAGCTATCACGAGAAAAACTACCTTTCTACCCAACTTATGAAGAGGACCCAGATTTACCAGACACATTTTGCTCTCTCCTACAAATCACACCACTTCTAATACACAGTCCTTCACTGAGAAAGAGACAGAATCTCTCAATATTAAGGTCTGAAATGGCATCATCCCGTTGGATGAGGCCGAGACCAGAATCATCTGTAAATGATAGGAACAGTGCAAAGTCATTTGCTTCTCTGGACCCAAGAAATTATGCGAACGTGGCTATGAGTGCCACTGAAAGTAATAATGTAGTTAACAGTAGAACAGTCACAGCTAGGCATAGAGATTTGGCAAAATTAGAACCACTCTACACTCCAGAGCTTCAACAGAGTGATTTATCCAAGTTACCTAATGGTTTTTCACATCAGTATAGCATACGGAAGGTATCATTACCGCCATTGCTTTTTGAGGAAGAGAAACGAAAGGTTTCAACCCTTGGTTCGGCTAAAAAGCATAATATTAAACCAAGGAAACGAAGTGGTTCAAAGAGTTTATATCAGTTGGATAGAGGATATAAACATAATTAAGGGTTTAATGCCTAAAATTTGCCTGCCAAAAGATCTAGAAGGTACATGACTTGATTTTTTTATTAGCATTCTAGTAAATGAGCAGAATGAATAATGAAGAATTCTATGAAGTCAAATAAATATAAATTTGAGTATAGTTATAAAAAAGTTGATATTGTTAGGTTATATTTCTGTTACATTACATTTCCGAAAATTATGAAATAAATAACGCGCAGTTTCTATATGTGTCACTGAAATAACGCAAAGGCTGAAAATAGGCAGTATCCAGTGTAGGATCGATCCTACGTGGGTGACTTTTTTTTTTTTTTTTTTTTTATAGATTAGTGGGCGGACGAGCAAGCGGTCCCACGTGGTGATAAGTGTTACCGCCGCCCATGGGCACCTGCAACACCAGGGGGTATGCGGGTGCGCCGCCGACCTTGCAAAATCCTATTCACTTGGTAATTCACTTCCTATCCTTCCTAATAGTGACTTGGTAAATTTTGAGACAACAAAAATATTTGCGTCATAATAACTCAAATTTTTATTACAACTTCTCAAAATACTCTCCATTAGTCTCTATACAGCGATTCATTCGTCTAAACCAAGATTTAAAGCACTGGCGATACTCTTCAACAGATGCCATAAAAGCATTCCGAGCCTCTCAAAGCTCAAAGAAAAGCTTTCTCAAATCTGTTTTAGGACGTTTTTGATTTAACATATCTGATTTAACACAGTTGGTTGGTAATAAAAATCAGCGACATCGGAGCTTGAATCCTTTTTTCCATAGTCATATGCTCTAAGACTTTCATACCCTATAATTCTTAACGACGAGCAAATCATATACGTCATACGTAGGCCTTTAGAAAGAGACTTATCGGCTATCTTCGATTTTTTAGAACGTGCTCTACAAAACCGAAGATAGCCGATCATAGTCGATGTGTATTACTTTCGACTGGTATGTGTACCTGATTTGCCACCAGCTCCCTAACTATTAAGTGTTTTTTAGTTTAGTTTAAAATTAATTATATAACTGGTTTTAAAATTAACTTTGATTCTTAAAGTATTTTTCTTTTTTATAGACCTTTACTTCTTGCCTACTCGTACTATTCACTTTGGATCTTCGCTATTCGATTAGTATTCAAGTATTCGTTTAAACAAACGGCGAATACGAATTCGAATATTCGCTTATAGAACTGAATACTGAGCGTTATGATCGTTTTAGATAGAACAAAACTTCACATGTTTGTAACTTTTTATCACCTAAAACAATTTTATTTTTCGAATTGTTTTGTATACTTCAAGTTAGTTCATGTCAAGTTTTGCGTTATTTCGGTAACACTTTGTATGTGTTATATAGGTATGCTACTGATACTTTGTATCAGAATTAAATTTTAAAATTCCCACTGGAACTTGTTAAAAATTTATTTCTTGAATTGGAAAATTGTTAATGTGGGGTTGTCACTCTAGAAATTAATGGGGAAGCATTTATAAGTAATACACAGCACATATATGTTTCTATAATGATCTCAATTTATTACACGGCTAGTTATATTTATATTTTTCAGTTTTGAAATATTTTACTTTTAAACATAATCTTTCCAGTCCACATGCTAATGCTAGTCTTTAGTTAGGAGAATATTATGTATTTGTGCCTTAAGAGTGACTTGTAATGTACTGTTGTTATATAATTTTATTAATTTCTGATGTATTTCAGGATATGGTGGAAAGTCCAAAATAAATTACGTATATATTCTTTAAAGATATTTTTTATTGACTAAAAATCAAGTCTCGAGCGTGTAAGACTATGTGTCACATAAGGCCAGCAAACTGTTTGAAGCTAACATTGCCGGGGTTACGTTAAATCATAAATTAATTTGAGAATAATCATTTCATACATACTATGGAAACAGTTTGCCACATATTTAAACGACAGTGAGCACGTATTTTAGCGCAGTTGTATAAGATTGGTCAATAAGCCTGTGAAATAGCTCACAGCAAGCTGCTGACCGGAAACGAGGTTGCAAAATGATCCACAGTAACCCTCTGCTAAATATATATACATGAACAAATAGTATTTTCAAGAAAATAAAATTTTATCAGGGTTACTAGAGAAACAACTATTCAAATACAAATACAGAATTTATTTTAATATTTACATTATTTGCATTGTATTAACAATCAACATCAACAATATTAAATAATTTGTTCTCACGGTGAATTCACTTGAACGGTCTAGTGACATTACATTACCCAGGTTGTGCACTCGTTTTGTGTGCAATAGTCGAGGTCAATGTAATGTTACGTGATATAAATGGTGATTTACCGTAAATGGATATCTAAGTACATAGAAGCGGTGAAACGGGATATTGTGTTGAGAAACTTGAGCAACTGCGTAGAAAGCTGTGAGCTGAAATTTTGGGGTTGCCATTAAGAAATTTAATGCTACCCAATATTTTTTTTTGTCGACTATCGTGTTCGTGAATTCAGAGAAAAAAATAGTTATAAGATTTCCACAACTATCAATATGTCCATATAAATCAAAGATTAATATTTTTTTCTGGTTTTTGATGAATCTATTAAAAGTAACTCATTTATTTTAACATCTAATGTATATACTAATTGTATGAAGAGATACCTTTTTCGGACTTTTTTTATTTAACACCCAATTTAGTAAGCGTATTTGTGAAAATGTCTACCTAATAATTACTATTCCTAGTTGTAAGATGGCAACCCGCAGCGTAATGTGAAGTTTCGCGCCAAAACAGTTGTGTTTAAAGTTGAATTTTGCCTTGACCTAACAGTGTATCATTTTTTCATCAAAAAGTGGGTAAATTAGGACACTGAAGTCTATTTAAATTTCTTTTAGTGGGCCATTATGGATGTATGTCGTTTTAAACCCTTAGGAACCAAACATTAGGATGTTTATTAACAGTTAGCTGTGTCAAGGCAATACATAACAACAGGGACACAATATCTGACCGGTTGTTGCGACAGAGCATTCCATTTTTCTACTATTTTATATTTCATTTATACAATATAAATTTAAATTGTTACAATTATTTACCTCACAGCCATCATTACATATTGATACTACTTCAATAAAGAGAGGACTATGTGTGTATAACACGATAAGATGGCAATCAGCTTACAAAAAAAGGGTCTAGCGAACATTCGTATTATAGAGAATTTAAGATTTTTTTAAATATTTAATAATACGTATATAATACATGAAAAATTTACCATTCCGTTCTAAAAACGTTAACAACCTCAAGCTATTAGCAATAGTCAACAATATTGTTTATTATTCTAGGACTTAGAATGCGCACAATATGGAGTACTAAGGTTGCGCACACAACATGGAGTACTAAGGTTGCGCACACAACATGGAGTACTAACGTTGCACACACAACATGGAGTACTAAGGTTGCGCGCGCACACAACATGGAATACTAAGGTTGCGAATAGGCATTTAGCGTTTGTACAATCTCGAACTAGTACACAGGTACACGTACAATGTTAATGTGGCGTGTGAGATACATACATGAATTCAAATAGATAAAGCATTAATTGATATCACCAATTAAATCAATTAAATACTACAGTTTTGCGCAAGTTAAGATACCATAACGAACGTGATTGTATTTACAAATCAATATTTGTGTGTCTTCACGAATTTAGCTACGATGGATACATAAAACAAATGTTAATTTAAGTTATATTTAGATGAAACTAAAGTCACGTGTTAACAAAGTGAGCTCGCGGTTGTAGCTAGATGTTTGAATATGAGCACTGCGCGCCCGGTGTCGCCGGCGCGGCGCGTACGATACAACACTAACTATATCATACGACGACACGAGAGCGACTAATATATCACTCAGCAACAAGTTTAGTCGTGTGGCATGCATACATTACATACACGTTGCACATCAAACAATAGTGACAACGTTAGACCTCAAGCGAACACACGCAGAAGGAATCGGCTATATTCTCTCTCGATAAGGCGATTATACAAATTTAAACACTATTTTAAATTGCACATTGACCCACCTCTATAAACTTTTAATTGCGATAAACATTCGTAATGCTGTATAAAAATATTAAAGGAAAAAATCGACATTTTAATATTAATTCTTACTTAACATTCATATTAGTCAAAAATAATAGCGTGTATTTTACATTTTTACAATGAGACGTCCGAATTCTATACCTAGCTAGCATAGTGACAGACATAGGAGCCTAATTCACAACAAACTACACACGATAGTATATTGAATATAAACTTTTAATGTAGTCATAGCCTTCTATTTTAATGCAAAGGAGATGGTACTTTGAAAAATGTTTTAACGTAACATACAAAATTACGTCTTTCGACTATGTACAAAATTCTAGCTAAATTAATTTTATTACAAGTTGAATGTTGAAATAGCACACTGCGATACTATAATTACTCGAATTACCTAGTTTGGCGTCTAGGGTTTCTGTGACATGCATGTTACAACTACGGACCAAAATATGAAGCTCCAATTATAACTAAATGATTATTATTAAGGTGATGGTCTCCGGTGGCCAGTGTCTGATTAACAACATTTGTCAAATGAAGTAAATAAATTATGTTGTCTTTTATTTCTAGGCAGACTGGTGATTTCGATCTACAATTTATAATAACTTCACATTTTATTGCTCTCTATAAAGGTAAAACTGACTAATTACATACTCCTTTTAGAGTGCTGTTAAATATTTTATTTAAACATTGAGATATCTTCAGCCCACGTTTTCAACGTCTCACCGGGCCCGGAGATATTTTTGTACTTTTTGATGTGTGTATTTTTCGTGGGATTATGTAGCGGAGTTATAAAATATATGGCAGTATATTTGCATTCAATTCCTTTACGAAATAAAGTAATAGGTTATGTTGTACTCTTGGCCACTCAGAAAATGTTTCGACTTTGAAATTATACTGCATTAATTTATACCATATTAACCTAGTTGTAAATTAATTAAGGCCGGTTTGCCTATTCTATTTGAACGATGAAATGGTAACTAAATGACGGGTTTAGCTATATACAGGATGTTTGATAAATATATTATTTAGTTTATATACAAATAAGTAATCGAACTATTTTTAATCGCTATCAGGTGTAATTGAGGTATTTTATAATTATTATTAGTTTCATTATTATAATAATGGTGCTATGTTGCGTGCAAGACGCTTGCAGCGGATTTATAGAGTACTTTGTAATTCTACGTAACGTCTGATCCTACCTAATAATTTTCATCAAACATCTTGTAAATTTAGATTTAGTGTTATATTAACCGATTTCTATCTCAAATATGGCTCTAATATTGGCGAGGCGAATGTTGTAACTAATACCTAGTAAACTCTAAAAGAGGAACCTCAATCAACTTCACGTTTTATCAGCATTTTACATTTGTATGTTAACACTGATATGACGCGTAGTCGATCTAAAAGTAACACCTTATCTAATACAATCAATGGTGCGTACCTATTAGTAAACTATGAAGAATCCACAATCGTCAAAGCACCCGGAGTTAATACTAATTACATCGCAGGCTTCAAAAACCCTATTTTATATAACAACGACGTTTCAAAAATAATATCACACATTTACAGCAAAATACACTTTGCACTCAGCGTCTCGCGCATAGCGAACACAAACTTCCCATTAGATCACGATCATTCACGCAATGGCATTTCGTAAAATTTGTTAAAGTTCATTATCTTCTAATGTGCAGCGCCATGAGCCACATCCACTTTGACAATCCTCCACGTGATGTTAGGAAAATAAAAGAAGAATGAAACAAAATAGTGCTTAAGTAAATATATTTATTACAAAAAGAAATAAACAAAATATGGTGCTAAAAACGTGATGCTTGAACGAAAAATTATAAAATTGCAGGTCGGAAATTAAGATACACGAAATATGTCAATAATAACTACGGTGTGTCTAATCTAAGGCTTTATAAATATAAAAATAAAAAACTCATAGAACTAAAAAAACGAATTAAATCTTAAATAAGGAGTAGTGGAAAGTGTAACTAAACTACCCACAACCACAAGTGCTAACTCGTACAATATATTACTGTTGACAGCGGTGTCTTAAAATTAAAAACTTTGAAAGGCGAATTCAATATTAATCAATTTAAAAAGTATTAAAAAAAAAACTAAAATCTACCTATAAAATAACATTGTGTCAATTATTAAATAAATCTTATGTGAAGATGTATGGCTTAACAATAAGAGTACTTGAATCAGTCGATGAGTATCATAAATGCTTATATTAATTAATTATTTTAAGTTTCATAAAGTAGCGCCCATACATTAGATTAGGTACAAGAAAACTACTGAGCGAGGAATGGATACTAATAGAGCATATTTTAGTAAGAAGCATGCAGAACAATTTCAATAGAATCTATTGCTCGGTCATGCAATTAAAAGTTTTAAAGGTCGTTTGTATTCAGCAAAATATACTTTTTCAAATATATTATTGCATTTTTATAGGCCATGAACTGAGTGTCTCTAGATAAAAAAGTAAATGTGCAGTGTGCCTTCAAACGAAACTGACACAGAGTAAAGTATACTGATATTAGCACTCACTAATTCCACGACTAAAAATGTTTAAAACATCGAAAGCTCTACAGATAAAACAATATGAGCTAAACGGTGTTTAAAACAGCCTGTATGTCGATAACCTTAATCTTAGTGTCATTTCGTAACATCAATAGGTACATTCTATTAGGTCCAGCAGTATCTACGTCTGGTTAGCCACAAGTGCTTTAATCATTCGTGGTGACCTTGGGCCCTTCTAGTCTTGTAGGTGTGCATTGTAAGAGTCAATAATACGAGTAAAATACCTACATTGCAGTGCAGTGTCCAAGTGTCAAGAATAAGCAGGGTATTCACAGAAATTTTCAATTAGGATTTTGATTTAAAATAAAAGTAACAACTTTTGGTAACACAGAATGCTGGTGGAAGTAGATTATAATACAAACGCAGATATACCATCTCGAAAATATTGTAAATTATTTTGTGAAAGTCTTCTCGACTGTGGTTACAACTCGGTTCGTTCAAACGCCATCCACCATCTTTTTTAAAAAATATCGCAACAGTAACATTATGGTGTGTTTAAGGTTGACATTGAGCTAATGATTTAAACGGCAATAACGGGATTATTAGGACGTGTTTCAAAAAGGCGAAATCAGTACAGAGAAAAGAACAAAAATGTAGAATAGTGCCACAGTATTTGGGCTAATAAAAGAAAAGTAGTCGTCAGATTATGTCGTCGTAATAATGTATGAAACGTGGCTGTAGTAAGATTAATAACGAGGATGGTGATGGATCCGTATGAAAGTTTTTAGTGTACCTATGTAACACCACTAAATTACATCTCCTTTATTAACATTACTAGGAACTGCTAAGGATCATTCTTTTGAGCAGTAATAATGATAAGGCAGTAAGTAAATGTTGCGCTTACGATGCGAATATGTGCATTCAACTTGAAATCAAGTTGTAGCCACGGTGTCTAAATCCTCTTTGGTTGTGGCAGTATACAAGGTTGTGTATACTGCGTATACAAGGTTGTGTATTTCCCGAAGTCTAAAACCATGGATACTGCTCATGATTTTGATTGAATTAATATATGATGTTACGCATTTTTTTTTTGCAAATATATCATTTTTTGCCTTTGTATTTAGCAAATATGGATCACTTAAAAATTTTTTTTTTGGAAAAATAGATTCGTGTAATTTTCACGTCACAGAACTCTTAATCTTGAACGGAATCCATGGTTTCAGGCCTTGGGAAAGGTTTAGACATACTATCTATCAACCGATTGTAAATTGTCAGGAACAATCACAACGCTAGCGACCGCCTGCGGCTCGTCTGCTTTGTTTTTTTTTTCATATAAATTTTTCAATGGTAAACTGGTTAGTTGCTGATATGGGATGGGATGCGGATATGATCAGTAATATCATATTTAGTGTCACTTGACAACGCCAATCGATTTTTACCTCTAATGTAAGTATAGCTGGTATAGGCAGAAGTCGTGACTGTGTCAAGGTGGCATTCCTGTAGCACAATTTTGACTTTAGTGAAGATAAAAAAATAGCATTTGTCAATAATATTATTCCTAGATGCTTCTATTGCTGTGGATATACCAAATAAATGGTTTAGTCGTTATTGGAAAACGTTTATTGGCGATATCAAGGTCTAATAGCACGATTTGAATTTTACTGAAGAATAGTAAGTAGCTCTTGGCAAATCAAATTTACTTTTGCCAATAATATTTTCCCGAACCTTATTGTAGATACCATACAAGTCTCGCTTGGCAAAGACAATTGGCTTATGCCAACAGTATTTTACATCCATGGAATTGTTGCTAGAATTTGGCAAAAGGCAAGAGAATTTGTCATAAAAACTTGGTTAGAAGTAAAACGATTTTAGTGTTTTGGCGGCTAAAGAAAACTTAATTTTACGTGCAGTTTCGTGTCCCTTGGCAAAGCAAATTGACTGTTGCCAATTGTATTTACTTTGGTGATATGATTTTTGGAGAAATCCTATTGGAATTTGGCAAAAGTCTATTGACTGTGTCAAGGTTACATACAGCTGATATTTGAACCGTATTGTGGAAAATTTGGTAGATTGACCACCTGATGGTAGGAAGCTTTGCCTATACTATTCGCAGTTCTTTCAGGTACACAATAACCTCAGTACGCTGTGAACTTTGTATCGACTTTCAGTTAAACGAAGTGTGATGTAGAAGACGCAATCAAAAGCTCAACATCGACCTTAAAGAGTGTTTTTTAGTACATTAAACGTGTATTGGTGTTTAAAGAGTAGGATGACTTCTTTGAGGATTTTCGCAGTGCATATTTATTATTCTGCGGCGGATAAAAATGCGATTTTTAGTCTATGTGCGATGGTTATCGGCGTTTGCGTTGTAAACGGGCAGGATTGTCGGTGCGAAGACCCGTAGCCAGGTGGGGGAGATTTGGGTTCAACTCTCCCAGTCAATTAATGCGTGTCGGATGCACATTGGTGATTACGAAGATGTTCCGAGAACCGTAGTTTGGTGAGTGGCACACACTTGACTGGTTTTTAATGGGAAAGAATTAAATGAACAGCAGAAATACTAAAAGTTGTAGGAAATCGATGACAACAAATTGAATGGAGGGTTAGCTATAAGTTCTCTAACTTAAAGCTAACCCTCCATTCAATTTGTTGTCTAACTTGTTCTACCTTAAAACTAACTTAAAACAGTTGTTCTCTAACTTAAACCCATTTTAAATTTGTAATTTTTCACCAGAGATATAGGAGTACCGCGAAGCAGGACTCCGGCGACTTTGTGTTGTTTATTCAAAAATAGAGTTTATGATCATGATTGACTGTCCATTTAGTATTTTTTTGCTGTTCGTTTAAATACAAGTAGTTTTTATTAGTGGAAAACAGCTGTAAGTCACGTCCCCCCCCCCCCCCGGTCCTGGCTACGGGTCCGTGTGCGGAGTGGCCGGCGAGCCCTGTTGCCTAGATGTAGGAGTAGGGCCCGTCGGTGAGGGCGCTGCACAGCAACAGTCAGGAGGCGTCGTCCTTGCCGCTGGCCGCGGAGCCGGCGCGCCGCGACGACCGGTACTCAAGGCCCGGGTCGAATTGCATTAGGACGAACACCTGCAATACATAACCAGTATTTATGAGGGGGAAGGTGTATGCTGCAATCCAGTCGCCGGGCGAACTCGACTAGCCACGTTACCTTGAAATGTACTGCATTTCCCACTATCCTGTTTCCTCAATGTCCGGTATGCTAGAGCATATTCCCATCCCATCTTTCCCTATCCCTTCCCATTTTCCCAACCCAAATATGACCTTCAATCTTTAAAGGTAGGCATCACATCCGAAGGCGTGCCAACGTTTGTCATTCTGGACTATTGTTGGCATGTATTGCGGGATGTCCATGGGCGATAGTATCCACTTACTAGCAGGTGAGCTGTATGCTCGCCGGGAGTCTTTTTTCACAAATAAAAAATAATTTAACTGCTAAAGTTCTGAAAGTGACCCTCAAGATGATTTTTTCATCTTACAACCTTGTACTGTGTACGTTCAACTAGCAAAGTTACCCTCTCTCATGAAAACTGCCTTGAAACGTGTTACCTTGTTACAACAGTGAATGAAAATTGTTAAAACACTATTCAAATCTTATGTTTTTTCAAATCTATCTATTCCAACAATTCCATAAAGACCAAACAAAATGTCACCCGATCAGTGGGCAGCAAGCAGTATTCGCGGCGGGTTAGTGATGACTGATGACGTATCGCTTGCAGTTAATGTAGCAGGAAGTTATGTATTTAAGTATACTGTTATTCCTGTTATCAATTCCTCAAAGTGGTTTCACCTGAATAGTGACATTTTCTTGCAGTTAGCGTCTCAATAAGTTATATCGCGGTATTTATAATAATATGTACCTCTACAAGTAAAGAGAATAATATGTCACCTGATCAGTGGGCAGCAAGCAGAAGTCGTCCGGCGGGTTGGTGATGACGTATCGCTTACTACTGGCGTCGCAGGAGGAGGTAGTGTCGCGAAACCGGTAGAGGCCGATGCAGAGCATGCCGTACGCCTGCAGCGCGGCCACGAACAGGTCGCCGTACTTGCCGGCCTCGCCGAACTGCGCGAGCGGACCATCGTATAATGAAATCTGACCCACTCTACATCGGTCCCTGAAACGTTCAGCTTTTGTTGTGACCTCTGTTGCAGGGGTGATTGGATTTAATTATTGCTATAGGGTTGAAAAGAACGTGGTCGTTGAATAAATGGTAGATAAGTTTTTGAAGAAGTTTTCGAGTTGTTATTTCTTAGAGTTTCTAAAAGCTCTCGTAAACAATTCCTAGAATCTGTAAAACAAATTGATTTTAGGATTATATTTAATTTAATAAAATATTTTTTTGGCAAGGTTTTTTTATGTGACCTACTCAAATTGCAGTTTTTAAAGATGCTAAAATCTTTGAGATTAAAGAATTATCTATCGTGCAGTGTGTGTGCAACCATTGTGACGAACGTTTACGATTATCATACAGAATCTAATTCTCATCACAATTGATAATACGATTCAGAATCCCTTCATTCTTGTGCCGGTTCAACAAAGTAAGATGCGCTTCCAAGTGTGTTTGCAGCTGACTTTCATTAAGCTCATACGGTATCCACTCTCCGAGCTTCTTCACTTTCCCGATTTGACGCAAATGGATCAATATCGTTTTGTCCTTACGCCGAAAGCTGCTGCTAACTCAGACGGTTAGTGATCAATCCGCTTCCACTATTGCTTTCAATTCGTCATTATCGACTTTAGTCTCCGGTCGTCCACGAGGCTCGTTCTTGAAGTTCAAAAATTCAACCAAAAATTCACTGTGCGTTCGTTTGCAGTTTTTCGTCCGTACACATCGTTGATATTGCTCGCCGTCTGTGCTGCGTTGCTGCCACGACGGAACTCATATTCGAACTTAACGCGTTTTTTTATTTTTCCATGGTCGCAAACACAACGATATCCAAGCAAAAAGTCATTTGACGGAAAAACAAGTGAATAACGGATTTTGTAAACGAATATCATAGTTTTAAATTAAAATTAATTTGAATTTCGAACTCCAAGTCATACGCAAGATAACTAAATTCAAAATGGCCACTATGAACAAATAGCAATTTCATAAGTAAGGCCCCAATAAGTTTCTTCTTAGTTAGATTTATGCCACTGATCTTTAAGTATGTATACATAAGTGCAAGTAGGGAGAGTGTCTGGTTCGACTGCTACTTACGAATCATTTTCAGCTACCCACTGCAGTATTTTTCGTCTTCATTCTATTGACTATTGGACATAAATCTCATTAATCTCTGGTATAAAGGTTAATCATTCGATTCCACTTTCACCCGTCAGCAGTTTACCTTTTGTACGCGTCAGCACTTGAGTGACGTGCGCGGGGTATGAGGCACGGGGCGTAATCTCACCCCTCTCGCACTCCCCGCACACGTTGCATTGCCTTAGTCTTGTTATACACATCGTCTAACATGTAACGATAGTTCCCTATTGTTATTGTATCTCTTATTTACACTTGTTACATCCCTAGTAAATTCCTTGAGCGGGCACTCAAGGGCTGTCGCGTACTACTTACTATATGCTTTATTTTATTAGTCGTATGTGCGCGTGTGTCTCTCTTTGTGTGTCGACCTCTCTCTGTGTGTATATGTACGCGTGCACGTGTGTTTCTGTGTGTGTGTGTGTGCGCGCACATGTGTGTACCTGTTGGACAAACTCTCCGGCGTCGAGTATCCGCCGCGCAGGCCGGCGCCCTCCGCGAGTATGAGCTCGAGCTCGGGCGTGGCGCCGCCCGTGATCAGCGACCGGATCAGGGTCAACGCGTTCTGGTTGAAGTAAGTCTGCAATTTTGCCATTGATTTATTTATTTAATAAATTTATTGTACACATACATATTACATGAAATAAAAACATGAATAAAAAATAATACGGCAACGTTATACATACTAAACATGATTTGGGTATACAATTAAGATAGATGGGAAGTCTGGTATGTCCCAATTATAGACGTGCACAACTGGAGGGAAACTTATTTAGGCTAGATTGTGACACAAAAAATGATCTCAATTAGACAAACCTCTCGGTACACGCTAACATCAGTTCAGTGACGAATGCATTCGGGATGCGTTGTCTACTTTTGGAAATTTAGGAATGGATTTGGAGAACGGGCTGGGGAAATGGGAAGCGATGGGATGGAATAGAAATGAGCACTGGCATAACTCACTCACTACCGAAACACTGGTGTAATAGGATAAGCTCGTCCGTCACCTTTCTATAAAAACAATGGGAAGATGACCGACCCGTATTATTTCAATTCATTACGTTTTGCTGTAACCATTCGTATGTTATATTATACTCGTACATCTCTCGGCTCTCAGGGTCGGAAAATACGAAAATGGCTAAACGTAGTTAGGAATACTGTATGTAAGCTCTGCTGTTTATTAGATGCACGCTACGTCGTTGAGCCTTCGTAGAGGGGCTACGCCGTAGCTCAGTCTTGGACGCTTTGAATGAATTGAATGAGAGAATGAATATTCTTCCCACTGACATTAGGGAACCCCCTTCTAAATTTAAATTGCTACGGCGACACTAATCTTTGCAACTTAAAAACATATCAATAATTTAATTTGATAAATTATTATTGTTGTATGTATAGCATATGTTATATGCTATATCAATATACGTAGGTATTATGTGTATTGTTTTATATAGGTATTGTTTTTATTATTCTTCCCCCCTTCGTTTTTCGTTTTACCAAACGTCCGTTACGTCCGTCTTTTGTACAATGTTTTATTTATTTTGAACAATAAAACAAACAACAAATTCTTAAGAATAAATACTTTAAACAAGGTAGTTAATATTTCTTTGTGTATTAAAATTTAAACAAAATAGATCTGCAAGGTCAGCAGCGCACCCACAAGCCCTCTGGTATTGCAGGTCTCCATGGGCGGCGGTGACAATTTACCATCATAAAGCCCACCCGCTAGTCTGCCATCTATTCTATAAAAAAAAATGAATAAATGAACGTACAGTGGACATGAGCGAGTCGAGCACACTGACGGCGAAGGCGGTGCCGCACGCGAACGGCTGCGTGAGGTACAGCTCCGTGTCCGGGTCGTCGTCGTCGTCCTGATCTAAGAACTGCACGTTGCTGTCGTTCACCAGCTCTGTAAAAACGTGACAGATTTTTGCGTTTTTCCTGAATACTTATGTATCAACCTATCAACCTACGAGTATATCTTCAATTATTCTCTTTTCTGTATTAGTAGCCTAATTTTTTGTTATTGAAACAAGATGACAAACGAGCAGTCCACCTTGTGGTAAGTGAGAAATGGCGCCCACAAACATCTGTGATAAATGCTGACATCAGTCCAGAATGACAAACGTTGACACGCCGTCTGGTTTTTGAAGATATAGGAATGGATTTAAAAAAGAAGCCGCGGAATTGGTAGTGTAACGAAGAGTTTTCCTCCTTCCATCCCATCTCTTTCCATGGGTGTTGTAAAAGGCGACTAAGGAATAACAAAGTCTCTACCACATGCCTTGAGGAACTCTACTACCTTTAAAATAATCGACTCATTAATTGGCTTGGCGTGCCGAAGGTCATACAATATAGATCTTTCATGTGGAAGACAATATGTGTATGAGGAGGCCCGTATCCAGCTGTGGTCGATAAAACGTCTAGTTATACTGACTAGTGATCATGAGCACGTTGGCGTTATATACGGAGCCCCGCCGCTGTCATAGAGCGGGCGGAGGCTGAGCGTTCACACTCGACTAAGGCATAACAAAGATGCTACCACACGCCCCTAAAGAACTACACCACCTGTAAAACAGGGAACTCACCAACTCGGTTGGTTTGCTTGGCATTTTTAAGTCCACACACACATAAGGCAATGTACACGAGGAGGCCTATTTCTAACAGTGTTAAGGGGCTGGTAATACTGACCAGTGATCATAGGTACATTGGCGCCGTAAACGGAGCCCCTTCTCTGTAATAGCACAGGTGCGGGCGGCGCGCCGGGCGGAGGCTGAGCATTTAAACTAGCTCCATTAGTAACGCCTGCACTCAACACGCCTATCGTATCGTCGAATGTCATCGCCTTGATGTTCAGCGAAGCCAGTATGGCTTCCTTGTCGGCCAGCGTCGGGTCGTCGTTGGACGGCACCTTCGCTGACAGGATGCAGCACATGTCGCATAGGTTCACGTTCACTGCACGCAAGTCGGCCCGGCTTAGCGGTGAACCCTGCGCGCGATAGGCGAAATGGTCTCGTTAATCATTCAGTAGGGTCAAAGTATCTACTTTCCTAGAGTTCTAATAAAATACAATCATTTATTTGCAAAAACATAGGTATCAAGTATGGTGTTAATTATAAACATGACTTATAATGTACTGCCCCAATAGACGTGCAAAACATAATTATAGGTCAATGTATACCTAAACTGTATTATTTTAACATTACTACATTAAACATTTCTTATAATTAATTTCTAAAAATTTCAACAACAAGAAGATTAGTTAATCTAATTAGAGATTAATTGGAGAAAAATCCTACGATATCGGGAGCGGAGAATGATGTCGGTAATGGGTAACGTCCTAGAAGGCAGGAGCCCCGGAAAGAAAGCATCAGGTCGTCAGAGACGGATATGGATGGGCGACATTAAGTTCAAAGACCAGAAGGATATTTCACCAACCGGTAGCCAAATTTCATTTTC
This sequence comes from Sesia apiformis, assembly GCA_914767545.1. Classification (NCBI taxonomy): domain Eukaryota; kingdom Metazoa; phylum Arthropoda; class Insecta; order Lepidoptera; family Sesiidae; genus Sesia; species Sesia apiformis. The sequence continues at coordinate 17,401,774 of OU611953.1, forward strand.
ATTTTCATTTTCTTACCTATGGTGATGAATGCTAGCTAATAGACAGAGCTATCGTTATTTATTTATTTATAGTATAGAACGTGTAGTTCTAGGTGTAAGGAAGTCCCCTAGGGGGTAAGATATCACGAACACCCCGCGTTTAGCGGGTGAGATCATACGACTAAAAGTCAATCTGAACAACACTTGAACTAGGGCCTTATGTAGATTGAACACTGGGGCCTTATGTAGAATATTCTGTATGGTCTTAAAAATTAAATGGCATTGATTAGAAACGTTCATCAGGATGCTACTTTTGGTAGGCTGGAATATTGAGCTCCAAATTTTTAAGGAGCCTTATCGAACACTGGGAGCTACTTACCGCTTCTCAACAAATGATGTTCTTTGATTTGCTACCGATGCCGGTGCTTCATGTGTGAATTTTAAATGTGAATTTTAGCCGTATGATCTCACGTACTTCCTCCCGAACGGATGATGTCTTATCCCTCTAGGAGGGTTCCTTATACCTAGAACTACAAATTCTATACAATGGCCAGTGTTTCATAAGATCCAACTATTTTTTTGTGTAGATAACTCTCAGACTATAATAATATTAAAATATAAAGCAACAAGGATGCGATATTCAGTAGCGTTTTCCAAAGTAGACTACAGATACCGCTCCCAGGGAACAATATAAACGTTTGAGGGCGGAAGTGTCCTCGGATGCAATTGAAGGACCTTGAATGTACTCTAATAAAATGGGACGATAGAAGTTTAAAGGAACCAGAGAAAAAAAGAGTATTTACAAGATAATGATAATGCAAGATGCTCTATACAACAAGAAATAATTGAGTATTAATAATCTTATAAGAGAATATTCAAAAACCGTAATAAGTAAAAGTTATGGGCATGCAAAAATATTAGAACTAGAATCTGCTTTGATATAAAGTCGGAATTTATAGTTATCAGAATTATGAATACAAAAAGGAAGTCTAATAGTTATTTAATAACAGTGCATTTTAAAAGCAAAAGTGTACAAAATTAATTATCTTGTTGAATGCAAACAGTGCATTTTAAAAGTAAAAGTGTAAAAAATTAATTATCTTGCAGAATGCAAACAGTGCATTTTAAAAGCAAAAGTGTACAAAATTAATTATCTTGCTGAATGCAAACAGTGCATTTTAAAAGCAAAAGTGTACAAAATTAATTATCTTGCTCAATGCAATCGGTCACCAACTACCGTTAGTAAACTCACTGCATCATCTAGGTTTCAGATATTTAAGAGGCACTGGGAACTTTTTCCTTGAAAGGGACGGAAGATAACAATATAGAAATTGTAATAAAATACAGGGAGATATACGTAATTAAATAAGCAGCAGAAAATACCGATTGAGCAACAAATCGATGGCAGCAAATTTAAAAATGGGTTAGGTTTAGGTTCTCTGATGACAACAAAGAAATAGGGAATGTGAATGGGGATTCCGTCGACTCGGTAATGATATTCTTAGTACCTAATTTAAAATTATTTACTTTAAGTTATTCAAAAAATAATATTTTTTGCTCGTTTACATACAAGCCATAACACAATAACCAATAGTGTAACTTACGTTCAAAACTGAGATCTTGGGCAGATTCTGCAGCATCTTCCACTCTCTCCTGATATACTCGACGCTGCCGACGATGACGACATGCTTGAGCTCGTGGTAGTGGAAGTTGGAGGCCCGCAGCGGCATCACTAGGTTGCGCAGCCCGATCAGCGGAGAGTCCGGGTCCGCGAATAGGCACACTACCACGTGCCCGTTCAACACCGTCATCGCCGCTTGGTTCCTGTCCTATACCATGAAACCCACACTAGTATTATGAATCCGAAAGTGCTTTTCTATCTATTGTTTATTTGTTTCGTCTTCACGACTAAACTACCGACTTGATTTCAATGAAATTTGGCATAGATGTAACCTGAAATCCGGAGAAGGATATTGGATACTTTTTATCCCGAAGAATCGGTTAATTTTTTCAAGGCAGTCTATTATTTTTAAATCCACGCAGGCAAAAGTTATTACTTAAAAGTAGTAACGTACAGGTTTACTACCTGGTATAGAACTGGTCAGAAGTACGCCTACCAAAACAACTTGTCGTTTTAAAATTGAATCTAAATGTCAACGGAGAGGGCTGGCTCCTATTTCATTGAATGTTGCAATTTTAAAACATAACACGCGCAATTTTAAAACGTCGAACATACAGTTATAGAGGTATAGATAACACGTGCCAGCGTCCCTAGACGCACTAGACGGTACATAGGCGTATTTTACGGGCCGAAAACGGTTTAGTCTGTTTAATACATAGGGGCAAAAATAAGATATATCCTTTCATACGTACTAATATACAATCCTCCAGGTTTCTGGCGGGACTCCAATGGAACATTCCAGTAGAGTCGTACTTCATTTCAGTCTTTTCAAAGTCGAAGTCCTTCGACTGGTCGTCCGCCAGGCCCGCTGGCAAACTGACACCGTTGCTGTTTTGGTTGCCACCACTACTCCTACTCGTTGGCCTAGGAATCAAAAAATTAAGTTAGAAATTGTGGAGTTTATGTTGATGGAATGTGAAATATAAAAAGGTTTTCAATTATTTTTATTAATAATTTTTATCCACTTGAATTATATGACTGGTTTATTCATGTTTTATGTACAGTGATGAATATGTATCTAATCTAGACTATCTGGAATATTCTAGTCCTAAATAAGCTGTAATGAGAAGTCTTCTACATAAAGCCATATTTCTGCTGTGCCATTTGGCACGCTACATGGCATGGTTGATTGGCAATTGGCAAAAGCTAAATTAGCTTTCCCATGTCCCATGTCGTGAAGACACGATTTTAAATTTTAAAACCTCTTTAATAATAAAATTAATTATGACGAACACCGTCTCATGTATTTTGTTCTTTATAAAGGGCAAAATTAATTACGATGAACAACATTTCGTGTATTTTGTTCTTTATAAAGGGCAAAATTAATTACGATGAACAAACAACAATTCATGTATTTTGTTCTTTATAAAGGGCAAAATTAATTACGATGAACAGACAACATTTCATGTATTTTGTTCTTTATAAAGGGCAAAATTAATTACGATGATCAACATTTCATGTATTTTGTTCTTTATAAAGGGCTAAATTTTAGATATATTGTTGAATTTCATTAATGTTTCTTTTTATTAATAAAGAGGCTGCGAATATTATAAATCATGTAAATTTCATGGGACAATGTGTATATTCCATAAGAGATAGGTGTAATTTCTACGAATGCAATAAGAATTATTTATTTACTATCTAACGTGTGTATTATTAAGAGAATTATAGGTACAATAGATAGATTTAAGAATAGTACGTGAAATAAACATGCTACCGTAAATAATTAAAAAGTTGTGCCGTGCTATACCTAAGTGCAAAAAATATACATAATACAAATACATTATGTATCAAAGGCGTGAATTCATTAGGAGACATATTCCAACATGCTGGAACATACTACAACAATATTGTTGGAACAGACAGGGACAGTTTAAGCGACAAACGTTCCACAAATATACCTACAGGTAAAAAAGTATACTTTCACAAAGTAAAGGTATACCTACGATACGCTTGCGAAGTCATGCAACGTTGCGAGGAACAAGTTATATAAGATTGGAACATAAGTCCAGAGTGAATTCACGTCTTAATTTAATATCTCCTTACAAGTGCTACTTTAAAGTCAGTTTCAACTGAAAATATCTCACGTAACTTATAAAATGTGAAGCAAGCACTACTTACTAGAGTTTTAATGAAAAAAAATGTAATGACAATGCATCATCACATAATACCAAAACTACGTAAGTATAAAATTAACTAGCTGATATATAATTGTTTCAATTACATGAGCTTTTTCACTTCGTAGGCAAGATGATAGGCCTGGTAATTCGTATCTTGATCTTGCGGATTCCTGAAAGAATCGTCCCCATTGCTTTTACTGGTTTTTCAGGAAATAAAAAATAATGTGCGACGAACAGTCAGTTGAACTAATGTTTGTGCAGTGCACATTGTGCCAAACATCAAAATTTCCGTGTCAGCGAACATTAAAGGCTCTGATCCGACATAAAGTTACTAATGCCTCGTTTACACCAAGGATAACTGTCAAATATTTTAACAATTTGTGTGTATAGACCAATTAGATAATAAATCAAACATTTCTAATTAAATTTTGTTATCTTAAATACAATCTGTTGTCAGTAGGTATAGTACATTTTTACTGGATATTTAAGCGAGGGAGATATAAATTGAAGGGTGATTCAGATTATTAATTAATTTGCAACAATTCCTCAGTCCAAATGAGGCAGGTAGGTAAGAAATATATAAAATAATGATATTTATTTGATTTTGTTAATTAATTGCATTTTTAGAGGTAAAGGGATCGTTTAAAACTATTTTATTGAGAAAGGTGAAATAAAAGAAAAAATCTATAGCAAGACAAAAACTATTCAATTTTGTAAATAAAATTTAGTTATTCGTTTATATACTTGTAGAGATATTCGGTAACAAAATAAAATCTCGGACATGTAGTAGTCATGATCTTATTTCATTTTCTATTTCAGTATTTATTGATGGCATATAACAAAACCGAGTAAACAATATCAATACAAGTATTTAGCACAGGGCAATTGACGTGTATTGGTGATTCACCACGATCCTACAAAAGCATATACAATGTGTCGTTCAAATAACGCAAAAACTGAAAATAGCTTGTTTCAGTATCGAGAGTAGAATCCATTCTATAGGTTTTTACAATGTTTATTTCATAACTGATTGTTCATCTCTAGCATATCTTTTGTTCTAAGTGCAGTTACGTCATCCGTGCGGTGTGCCACCCCGCTGCGCGTACTGAGTAATGAGCGCTACGAACGGTTTAGATAGAACAACAAACTTTTACACGTTTGCAATTTTTTAATTATTCTCTAAAATTATTTTAATTTTCATTAGAACGGTTTTATACATTTTAAATTAGTTGATGTGTTTCCGGTTTTGTTTTATTACAGCGACACGTTCTATATGTGAATACATGTATTTTTGCCTCTAGGTAGGTACTCATTATTTTTTTTAATCAAGTTTTCGTCTAGCATTGTATACCTGTTCGATATACACTGAGAATTGCATTGAATTTCATAGTTACAACTACCGTCCATTTAGTTAAATTGTTGTTATTATTTTTCTAATTTACGATCGCAATCTTATTGTATCTAAGGTCAAATTTCTTCAAGCATAGTGTGCAGTGAACTCACGTGTCCGGCGGCACTCTGTTCACGTTAGGTTTCACTTTGTTGACCTGCCTCGTGGTGGTGTTCATGAGTTGGTTCGCCATCGGGGAGAGCAGCGCGTTCGGCGCGGTGCTCCGGTGGTTGCGGTTTATTACTGTTCAAACATGCCCATTATTTTTATGTGTGGATTGATTTGCCCGTCAATGTTTTGTGATAGGACTATCACATTAAATGATAGCGTCTACGTGCACTAGGGAAATTGTGAAAAAGTCCTGTGTTAACGATTGACATATAATATACAGGTACAATTAGCAATTTTTCTCACTTCGTGTGACAGAAAATATCTCTGCTCGTAGATATATATCTACTTTTATTTGACTATTTTAACTGGGTAATAAATTACTAATCTAACTTTGCTTTTGCGTGAATAATTGTTTTTGAAATTGATTTAGTAATTTCGAAAGATAATTATTTATTCTGAATATTTTTTAATTTCAAAAGGAACTTACAACTAAAGTCTTCTCCTCTTTCTCTTGCTATTTCACCTAAAAACATAAAATACATATAATTAAGTGTCACATATACAAATGTATATCTAATTGTAGTGTTTAACTTTGAAAGGTGCAGAAATAAATTCGCTACAAATTTGAATTTTAAATGAGGAATTCAATTTCATAACACTAGGTAAGGTATAAGGAACACTTATTAATGATTCATACTCATTAATAATTCTTTTTGTTTAAAAGTATTTACTGGACTGATATTTTCAATAGTACAGGTATTTTAAGATTCATCGGGTAGTTAAAAATTTTAAAATAGTATTGTTAATTCAAATTCTACTACAAAAGCGTATTCAACAATGCATTCAAAGGGCCACAAAAATATTATTAAACGGACAGATGCAATGCCATGAAGTTAGCAGCAATGCTTGGCGCAGGGTTACAACATTAGAAATGATAAATATGTCCGCTTTAGAGTTTACCAAGAAGCACAGGTCGATACAAATTGCAATTTCAACGTATTAAACAGATTTAACTCCGAACAAAATTTATGATGCGAAAGTAACAAAAGATGATTTTGCTTCGTGTTAAAGTTTTAAGAAGAATATCTGAACAGTTGTGTTCATACAGGTCACATTTCACAGTTCAGTCGGGAAATCTCTAAGCGAAGGTAGTGTGACTATATTGAGCCGAGATTTACATGCCAAATACAAGCAGAATGTCAGTCTTTGCTGTCAAGTGTCCTCCACGTATCACCAGTGCTTTCTACGGAAATGGCGTGACAAAGCGTCTAAGTGCTGGGTACCACCCGGTAGCCTATGGACGAAGCACATTGCTGATTGTTCAATGGGTAAGTGTGGGCCGATGATGAGAAAATAAAATAAAAAAATAAAACACTCAGTCCCTTGAGCCTGAGATGTACCTCGAACATGGACCTTCTTGGGCAACTCTGGCGGCGTGAAGGTGGGGGGAGGATGGTGGTCATCTGCAAAACATCAGCACAAGTTCGCATTCCGATACACCACTCAATCAATAAATACATTTATACATACTGCCACAACGCAAATATCACTTTACAGCGTGTGACCACTTTATCAATATTTCAAAATATGTATTCATATTAATTAAATTCGGTTCTACCTTTGAAGCGCTGACTTAATAACATTTAAGCGTTCGCCGTCGATAGCGAAGGTAAAACCGAATTGTTATAAAAACTTTACTTGGAATTCAAATACAGATACACTTATAAAAGTACATTAAAACATTAAATTAAACATACACATACACATGCAACATATAACACGAACTAAAACACACAAAATAAACATCTAACTAATAGACAAGCTCTATGTTCTAAGTCAATATATACTACAAATCTTTGTTTAATGATGGGTTTACAATCCTAGTTAAATGTGTTTAATTCTAATGCAAAAGGGTAATGGTAAAGTGATTACAGGGCTTAGGGCAAGTGATTTACCAGGAGATGGCACCGAGCGTACTAACGTTTTGATGACTTTAGGAAAAATAATCAAAAAATACCAAAGTTACAACTGTTGCAATATCATAGATGATAGTTACACCACTCTTCGACGGGGTCAGATGCAGTACCCAATAACTGCAAAATCCTGGCGGTTCTATCGAGGCGGGCCATCTAACTAAATTAAACATTCCCTACGCAGGGTAGTTTTATACATTATTTTTTTTATTAATTTTTTGGAAGCATAATAAAATAAATTCCAATAAACACTATTACTCCACAACACCAATATCAGAGGGGCTATCGATGCAGAAATTAGGGATTAAATACTCCTAGAGATATATTTATAGACTCATAATAATAAGTATACGACAACACCAAAATATATAAATGACATCACAAAATGTCGTTTGATGTTTATAATTTGCTAACAGAGAGGCAAACATCTACCTGCTGAATGCACATAGAAACGTATCAGACAAGACAATGATTATACAGGACATGAGATTTGCTAGTGCCGCCTCTTGGGTGGACCAGCTTCACCTCCACCCAATTCGGCCACGACGCTTATAAAACATCACATTGACATTTACACTGAGCCAGCACATAGAGGTTACGTACTTGCCCTGCCAACCATCTGGACGGCTCGTACGCCCTTCCTGAATGTAGCCACTAAACCGAGAAACAATATGTTTTAGAGCTCACTTGTTATTCATACAAATAATTTAAATAACCATTTTAATCATGGGCGGTACAAAAGGATTTATGCAAATAATAGGTACTTATGCAGCACAGAGATGCAAAGCTGAGGATTTCCCTTCGTAAAATTTGAATAGTATGAAGATTTGAAAGTAGAGTGGGTTTCTGATTACCAACATCCAAACTCTGTATCATCGTTGACAAAAATTGTATCGAATCGTGGTCGTGATAATGAATATTGACACAGAGCTTGGATGTGTGGGTAATCAAAGCCTATTCATGTTCAAACTATTTATATTCACAGTATCTATAAGTCCGTCAGTGTGAGCTGTGTATGTTTCTACAACTGTAGAGTCAAGTAAGTCGTAGTTAATTTTGCTCGGTGACTTTGCACTAACTAGCGCTCTGCGTGTCTTTAATCGTGATTAGCGTATACTGTAGCCCAATAGTACATTATATTTTCAAGAGCAATGGTTAGTTGATGCAAACAAACTAAACGTGTTGTGAGGTACGGTAATTATGGTAGTTCGCATTTCATCTCCGTACCGTCGAGGCAACCTCGATACGTATTAAGATTTTGTTTCACCATCCCGGTCTGCATCATCATCATTCCGACATCTGCAAAAATCACAAAACTGACACATACGAAGGTACGCTCCTGTCATTTCTGTGAATTGGGAATCATTCTGTTAATAGAATTTGAGAGAATCAAATCTCGAGTCCCCAGAAATGTCTTCTTTAATAGTTCGTGTTACTTTTTGGTTTCTATTGTAATTGGATTTGATTCTACCAAACCCATTGATGATGTAATGGGGAGCGACTGTATTTTAGTTTCCCTTGACCTTGCGTTAGTCACAGACAAGCTGGAACTGTTTCAACTGTTCTATAAAGTCTTTATATTCTTGAAAGCTCACTGCCGATAGGACAACTCTTTAGCACTGTATGATTCTCTTCACACTGATTTTTCTGAGACATGCTTTCGTGGATTTACATACAGATATAGTGTATTATTAATCTAAGTGTTTTGGGATACAATGACGGTGCAGTTTTGCAGTTTGCGGATATAACTCTACATATATCAAATGTATTCATGCAGTAATGCCTGTGCTGAGTTTTAAAGTGCATCATATCAAATTGATTTTTAAGTTTCGCACCAATTAGTAAATTATTTTGGAAAGGAAAGACTATTTAAGTGTCGCGTATGGTTCCTGATTTGAATTTTATTCTTGTATGATGCACTAAATTATCTCAATAATCATACAAATCAGAACAGAGCGAGAAATATTTCAATAGGCGTAGAAAAATGGTGAAGTGTCAGAGTGCTTTATCGTATCGTGGCGATATCCATTCACGAGCGAGCGGACGTACACAATGATCGCTAAATTAGGGTGTGAACGAGCGAGGGTCAAGAGAATGCCTTGCAGCCGATCCAGTCTGTGAGGTACAGGACGCAACACCACTAAAGCAACTCAAAATTATATAGACACGAAAAATAAATATCGGAAAACGTCAATTTGTGAGGTTAGGTGTGGTGCAAGTTACCTAGGTCGGCTCCAACCTTCCGCTGGTGCGCGGTCACTAAAAGTTTAGCCGAACAATATTCCATTAATGTCTCACAGATACAATATAAACAGTGTGAAGTCAATAGAAAGACTGCTGTGTCAGGTGTACGTACTTATGATACAGTGTTATACATGTGACATATTAGGGCTGTATTCAAAGAGAAAAGTGTTTAAGTACTTTACTTTGTGATCGTATTAGACACAGCTTGTGAACTTACAACATTAATATTTTCCAGAAAGAATGTCACAGAATTGTTTTTGTTAAACATCAATTATTTATTAGTGAAAAAGATTATTATGTTTGGGACCTATGCTTTTATAAAATCGTTGTTATATAAATAAGGATTAACACTATAATTTTCATTATCAACATTTTGAAAAAGTAATTCAATGATCTTACAATTTTTGCATTTGCATTTCTTGATCATCGTCTCGTCTTTGATGTCGTCGTGGCAAGCTTTGCAGTAGTACCAAGCTCTGAAATAGTTAACAATTACCTATGTTATTACTTATTCTTAATTAATACAATATTATGTGACAGTTTTAGATACTTATCTTAAGAGTTTAGAAAAGTACCTACGATGATGATAGGTTCCTACTTATTATGTCTTAAACGATCGATGTCTTGATAACTTCAAAGGTTACTACCAATCTCAGTTTTAATCCTTAATTTGCACTGTTTAATTAATGTATGTTTAATTAATAGATAAGGATCAATAGAAGCAATAATACAAAACGATAGTGTCATACCTTTTAACTTCATCAGCAGATTGTGCAATGAAAAAACCTTGTGTGTTAGCGTGGATCTTTACATTTCGAGGGTTGATCGAGATCTTGCTGTCCACTCCCTCTTCACCTTTGATCTCAATGGCCAGGAGAAGGAGCTTCAATTTTGTGAAGCATAACCTGAGAATCGACAACGTCATATACCAATATCTTCCATAGAGTGTAATGAAGGCTTTCATCAAAACACATTCATTTTTCGTTCCAAAAATGTAGCCATGTCTTTACTTATTAAGAATAAAATTCGTGGAAAGCACTTATAAAAGTTATACTTATAAAATTAAAACGAGAATTATTTGAGCTTATTTTGTTATGCTATTAATTTCATGTACTATTATTAATTAATTTCAATTAAGGACTCCACTGTTTTATGAATAATATTTCAATTCTTTCAGCGGATGACAATGATACGAGTAGCATGTTCTTTTTAAAATTAGTCTTTCTGATTTTCTAAATTACGAAAGATTATAAATCGATAGCATATCTTTTTTGTTATTCATAAATTCTTATAATATCATAAAGATCTGTACCATGCTCATGAACAAAACTACTTTTTGTTTATTATTTCCCTTCAATTAAATACAAATAATTTACTCTTTAATTTCTCAGCATTTTTTCATCATGCGTCAATTACGATAATAGATCTTTACCCATCATGCTTAATAAAATGACCATGCTGTTGTTACATATGTATGGTAAGTAATCTCGTCTATCTTACAGTAAAATATGTATTTTGTAAGTATTTATTTTGTAGTAATGTGTAGTGTAATTTGTAAAGCGAATGTACGACATAAAGACAACAACGAACAAAGGCAAGTGAGCGAGCAAGCATGTCTTCTATGTAAAAATATACAAAAAAATTATGTCATATTACATAATGTTATATGCTTTTGAGGCTATATATATACTATTATTTATACTTATTGACACAAGAATGTCGTTTTGAAGTAAATACGTAGTGAAGTAGAATTTACTACACGGAGTATGAGAAGTACGGATGTAGTCTTGTCATGGGAATTGTATGTGAACATTCTCGGTAAGTCAAGATAAACAGAAATATTTCAAATAAATCTACGTCTATTAACAAAATTGAATTGAGAACTAAAAATGACAAAATACTACATAAGATACCTTGGAATTTTAAATAGAGTAAATGTTAATCCTAAAAATACATACCACTAAATCTCTAAACTTATTTACCCATTCAACATGCAAAAACTAGTCTGAAAAGTCAGAAAAATATTTTAGTATCCTCACAAATCGAACCTACGAACAAGTAAAGTATAGGGTTCAACGAAGGTTATTAGTGCACACTCAATTAGCTAGGGTTGGCAGTTGAGCACACAGTGTCTACGGTGCGAGGGGTGTAGGCGGGGACCGGGGGCGGGGGAGGGACCTTACTCGCTCGCTTGTGGGAAGCTCATTCCCGTGAAGGAGGTCGACAGTGTCTCCGTGTACATCTCGCAGCCGGTACCCTGCAGGTAATCGTTCTGCCAAGCTTGTGTGTCGGGGGACTGTAATCAACCAATAGGAGACGCTCAAGCACGTGCCATGTTAGTCACAGCCACCGACAACCCTGATGGGACATTCGCCTGCTATGTTAGAACTATGCTCACCGTTTTCGCTTTTAACACTCCGTGATTCCACTTTGGAAATATAACGTGCTTCTATATTACAGATTTAGATACATCAGGTTCATATAATTTAGTCGACATCCTTTTAAGGGTGGTTTAGAAAACACTAAACAGATATTTATTAAAAATCATTTCGGAAATTTGAGAAAAAGTTTCCTACTCTCAATACTACCTAAACAATTACCTAGGATTGCGCTTCATTTAGTAGTACAAATTTAATTTGCCTATTTCAAAATTAATCCTAACAAAAATATATTTATTTATTCATTCTAAATATTGTGGTGAACAAGTGTTTGATCAATTATAACATTTTTACAATTAGGTACAACTTACTAAGGTGATTTGGATTTGGTGCTCTAATCTGAAATAATAAATGTAGATATTGCCACGTTATTTAGCGATTGACTTTACATTATTACGTAGACACCCACTGAATAAGTTAAAACGAGCAAACTGATTTGTAATCATTTGAACGCTTAGTTGCCCAATATTTTAATCGGGCTTTAAAAGGATATCTTCTAATTTATGTAGACCTTATATAACATTAGTAGGTACATTGTTTACGACCTCCTTATTATTTACATGATTGTTATTCTATTCTATTTCGAGGCTCAAGGAGATGTTATTAACCACTATACCTATCGGATCATTCTGTGCAGTGCCTATTCTATGGAAACAATTGGACGCGACAAAATTTGGAAAAACATCGAGATTTAAATCACTGAAGCCGGCAAACAAAGGTGTAACATCAAAAACACTAAACAATAGAAGAAGCTATGCGATTATTCATAATCGGTTAGTGACGTCCTTCGTCCCAAGGCCACGGAGTTATGATATGTAGAGCATAACAGTTGTAGAGTAGGAAAGTTCTGTGTGTGACGTCGTCTCATGTCACAGTTTGCAAGCTTTTCGTTCGCTGCCCACTTACTCTGTGGCTATTTGGAAGGGCATCCCGACAAACGTAGGGCTTAGCGTCTCCGTGTACATCTCCATGCCGGTACCTCGCATGTAGTCATTAGTCCATATAGCCATGTCTTGTGACTGGAAATGCCGCATAATAAACGTAAATTAGTAAGTGCAGTTGAAGACGGTGGTTATTCAGTTTGAAAATTGTTTGAACCCACAATGATTTACTAATATGCTGTCTTCAATTGTACTTCGAAGATATACATAATACAAGGTGTAAAAAGATCGCTTCCCAGGCTTGAAGGAGTTTACTGTGATTACTGGAGTTAACTAGTGTGATGCTAAACATTCCTGTTATCCATGGATAAACATCCATGAAATATCTGGAATTTAATTTATTTCATTTTATTTAGATGATGCACTCGTTACTGCAGTCGATTTCACACAAAGTTGAAAAAAGTCTTAATTTTAGATGTTTTATTAAAGTGGATTTTTATTGGAATCATCCCCTTTAGGCTACGCGAATGGTCTTTTTACTCCTTCAATACGGCCAATCAACGTATTTAGGAACAAGGGTAACCGAGAACAAATGAATTGATTAAAACTTATTTTCATTTCATTCCCAATTACCCTGATTGAGCCTATAGTCTAAATCGTTCAGGAGGAAGTCTGACCGTCTTAAAGCTTCTCATGGCGAAGAGATTGGCCATCATGGTCGAGAAGCCGGGCGCGAGGCAACTCTGCGCAATGAAGCCCAGCTTAAGCTCCGCAAGGCAGATTACGTCGTCGCCCTGCTTCCAGTCCCACGATGGAATGTTTAGGAGGTAAGCCTGGAACGGAATCAACTTTGGTTTGAACTTCTTGGTTTACAAGAAATCCGCTTTTATGGATACTCATTAAGTGGTAGTTCTCCCTTAAATCCCTTCAAACTTACATCACTTTGAGGGGTAACTTGAGTTCATTGGCCATATTTTCATTCACTGCGTGATATACTCCTGTGATGATTAATCCTATGTGTTAAAAACCTGTAGATCGGCAATGTGAATGTTTATGATTTTTTCAATAAAAGAACATTATTGAAGGCACTTGGCACGGTTATCATTTTTTATGTATATATATTCAGGAAGAAAGACTTTTGGATGCAATAACCAAGTACAGAATAAATGCAAATATACAAACTTAGATAGAAATAAACCTAACTAAACATAACATTGGGGTTACCTAATATGTTAATAAGTTATAAACAATAGTAATAAATCCAAAGAAAATGTAGCTGTTTTTAGTTGCTGACCTTATTATGGTACTGCATTAACTGAATGATGACCCTGATGTCGTCGGAGTAGTTCTTGATGGAGATGACCCTCATGATGTTGGCCGCGTCTTCAGCGTCCGGATCCTGACAATATTTGTTCGCTAGCACCAAGCATGCGTCTGCTTCATGAACCTGAATATTTCAATGGTTTCATTAATCATTAATGGTTCATTAAAGTTTGCTTTGTATTTATTAGTTTTGTTGATGGTTTCACTATTGTTGCTCTTTTAGACCAAAATAATATTGCTGATAGGACGAAATTCATTGCGTAGTGTAAATTTAAGAGAGAATTTACAAGAATTAATTCTTTGGTAACTTTAAATAATATCGGTAGAATTTGTAAAAAACTAATAGTACTTACCTAAGATAATTTCTTCCAAAAAGAACATATATTTACATATTCGTACTTACCGTGTGTCAGTATCTAAACAACGATTTAAGCTTTTCTCTATATAGGACTTGTGACGAATTATTCAGAATTTCATTTAGTAGGTATCTAAATTGAAGTTACTATAAAATATTTTAGTGCTTAGACATAAATTTTGATAAATAAAAAAGCTTGAAGAGACAGCATGCAAGACCCTGTACATCTACATACATATACCTACATGCAATTGACTGTTCAAATGATCACTACGAGAAATATCAATTTACATTTATATATTCACATTTTAATTGAAATATTATAGAGACGTAGTGTTCATTTTAATTAGTGGGAATAAGCAGGTGGATGTGGAAAAGTCTACAAAATATTTTAGCAAGCAGACTTTATTTATCATTCTTCTAGTAAGCCATGCACCGACATCGATTACTTACCATCACACGACAATATCGACAATCGACAACTGTACTTGCAACTACAATACAAAGATAATTTTGAAATGGAAACCCTTTCTTCGGCAGCCATTACAGCCAATGATTCGTTCTATATTGGGGAACTTCAGTACAAGTCTCGATTGTTCAATGTTTAAAATACACACGGGCCAGCATCGCAAACAACACCCATTAGTAGGTACAATGAGGCACATGGGGCCGGCCGGGGCGGGGCGGAGGGCGAGGGGCGTGAGTGACACACAGCGCCCGGGACGGTACGGCGCGTGTCTCCGCGCGGTACAGCCCGAGTTGCACTATCAATAAACAATAACGATATCATCAAGAAATATGCAAGGTGTAAAACGCTGCTCCCGAAGACTGAAGTAGATGAATCAGTATACCTATGATTTGTACAGTTTCGACTATTGTACAGATATTTGCACTTACGCGACCACCTAGTTAAGGCCGAACACACGTGTTTAACTTAAACCCTAATTTCAAATGAGTAGGAAAACAACTAGGTACGTAACCAACAAGACGCACCGAGAAAAACTTGCCATAAATAGCATTTATTTAATTTAACTGTCTTCATAAAAATAACTTTCATCCATCAAGAGTACGGTGACCCCAAACCGTGCATGATTCTAAATATCCCTGTGTTGACGAAACAATTAACATTTAAACTTTTTTCAACTTAGTACGACGTTGGCGACAGATGCCAACGCATAACCAAAGTTGGGAAAAATAAACATTTTATTGTTTTATCTGTACTAGGATATTTAGAATCATGTATCGAGTTACCCCACTTCAGGTATCGAAAGTAATGTTTTGACACCCTGTGTATTGCAAGACGACATTGTAATAATTATTGATGGTCCAACCCCTGGCTACGAGTCCGAGGCGCACACATAGTTAGTACATAGCGATAGGCACGCAAAGACATCGCTAAAGTCATGACATTAGAAGGGAATCGTACACCGATCCAACGACAGAACTTCTTCAATCAGAGGTCTGAACGAGCATTGCTCTACGTCTAGAGAAAAGACAGTATGTACAGCTTCAAACCGACACCACGCCCAAAAGATCAAATCTTCGTGTGTGTAGTGCTACTTACTTTTACCCTCTGTAGGTCGATTGGATTCATAATGGTGCCTTGAAAGAATTCCACAGTTGTAAAGTGCCTCTTGAACAGGCCTTCGAGCTCCAGGTCGGGCGGTTTCCTGTCATCAACGCTCAGTTAACACTACGGATCAGTATTGGACATTCGCCGCCAGTCGTGGGCTGACCTTGTCATGCATTGCTAGTACCAAAATAATACGCAGTCGTGAGGCGGAACGGGGGCGCCCGTCCCGCCGTGAGAAGCAATGATTGCATCAAAAGAACCACAAGATAATTTACCAACGTGATAAAATCCTACTGTGACTATGAAATAGCATCTTTGGTACAGAAGAAAAGATCTTTTTATGCACATAAATAAATAAAAAAGTACTGGTTCACGTAGACGCGTATCAATGATAGTACGGCCGTGCGATTCACTAATGCCTGCGCTATTCGGTCTTACTCTAACCTTGACTCGTTCAAGGTCCACGGCATTCATCATTGTACCCTGAAAAAACTCGACGGTTGTGTAGTGACGCTTCAGCAGACCTTCCAGCTCAAGGTCGGGCTCTTTTCTGAAAGCGTCCGTGGATCACAAGTGATTGACGGTTCCCACCAAAAGTATTCAATCAGGTACCTATACTACAGTTGATTTCTGTTCGCTATCATCCGGTAGACCAGTATCATCACTTAAGATTATTGGCATTTACCTGCTACTTCGCCATCTTGGAACCAGATTTCTAAATCAGTTTGTTAAAGTGTCTATAGACGTATCTATTATACATGACTTTATAGTACACTCCTACGATATTATATCATCAACAAGATGCATTACTGAGATAATCGCTGTTCATTCTCTTCAAAATTAATGAACCAATTTCGTTAAAAAGTAGCCTGTAACCTTACGGGATAAAAACGTTACACGGCTGTGGAAACCGCAGCAAAATCGGCTCAGTAGATACCAAGACTAACGTCGACAAACGAACAAATATTGTGCTTTATATACAAATTGCATATACAGAGATAACAAATATTGTTTTAATTAAGTGATATTAATTATTTTCACTAGTTAACTTACACTATTGATGCTAAAGATACTGTAGGTAGATTAGGTAATCTTAGGTATTTTCAGCATTTGATATTTAACATCAAGTTAAAAGGAAATTGACTAACATTATTTGTTAAATAATATTGGAAGTTATACAGACCTGTGTAAAAAAACAACCTCCACGTCCACATCTTCTCGGTCTTCGTGTAGAAAGTCTTTTAAAAAATGGCTTACTGATTCGTACGTTATGTGTCCACATACTACTATATGCCTGAAAACATAAACGTATATTATAACATCATGTTATACATCGCAAAAAATCAGTGCAACTACAAAAAAAAAATGCCGATTGAAATCAACAAAAGAAGCGCTTGAAGCGAAGAGAAAATATTTTAATTGTTTTCACTAATTCAAAAAGTTTATGTTACCAAAATACAAGTTTAAAATTGATAGCTGGAAATCTTTAAAGCTGTGCTGCTTCAAGCAGAAAATTTTGCATTTTAAATCATTTGAATACAGCAAATTCCAAAAAGCATAGTTTAAGAATAGAGGATAGAAGAGAAAGAGAACAGCAAATTGAAGTTTTATTTAACTCCTGGGACCATTTTCAGTTATTGGGCCAATATGTAGCAAAATATGGCAGGTCTCGACAGGGTTGAACAAAACAATAGGTGATAGAAGCGTGACAAATCTACTGACTCAGTGTTGCAACGTCTTTATTTTAATGCCAAACGAAATATCAGACGTTTTCAATTCTTTTTCAATTAAAATGAGCAATCTGTTGAAATTTAGAAAAGTAAAGACGTTACTTTGAATAACCTCCATAATTTACAATTTAATACTTTGTTCATAAATTTGTGATCGCATTTTAATTCAATTTAGTTTAAAGAAAATTTTATTCTTAATAATCAATAGCATTCGGAAATAGGGAGTTTTTATCCACAAAAATATGAACAATTAATTTACTAGAAAGCTCAGTTTCGTACAGGATTTGTGTTCTATCTACCACACTATAAAAATAAAACAAAAATACAACATTAATTTTTGGATGTGTGACGCTTGCAATGACAATGTGTGACATTGAAATATTAAATACATTTTATTATAATGGTTGAATTTAACACTGTGTACAGTGAGTTAACATCATATAAGAGCGTGTGGCTCACTCAGCACCATTTTAAAGACTAAACATGAGTTGAAAACTCAATGTCTGCAATGGTCATGTGTTTACTGTTTGTGTTCAGGATTTTCTTTATAAGTTCCACGTTAAAAGAGTTAGGCTCAATTGCAAGGTGGGCGTTGTGAACAGACCGTTGACAGCGTCTGTGTAATTGTGGAGGTTAAAGAATTGTTAAAGGTAAAACAAACCAAATGACTTTGAGTCAAATCATCGAAATCATTGTGAATAATTAAACAGGACCAAAGAAACTAATTGTAAAAAATAACAAGTTGCGGGTAGCTATACTCATGCAGCTAATTCATCTAAGGTGTGGCAAAGGAACTGATTTTATTTTTTATCAAAAATTAAGAAATCTCTACCTTTTTTTACGATTGCACAAAAATCGCAAAATAGTCTCAAATTAAAAAATTCAAAACTTCCTTAAAATGATTCGTGTATTACTGCTAAGATGATGTCAATTAAGTATGTCAATGGCATGTCGATAACTAAACTAATTTTGCGTTAAAAATGTCCTCAATGCACACAGCCTTGCCACGCTCTATGAATTATTTACGAAAATACATTAAACTAAATTAACCGAGGGGGTCGATTTACAATTACATTACAGATTGCAAAACAGTAAAGAGGGTCAACATTAAGAGTA
This sequence comes from Sesia apiformis, assembly GCA_914767545.1. NCBI lineage: Eukaryota > Metazoa > Arthropoda > Insecta > Lepidoptera > Sesiidae > Sesia > Sesia apiformis. The sequence continues at coordinate 17,420,688 of OU611953.1, forward strand.
AGAGTACAATACAGTTACAGTATTCGTGCAGGTAGGGAGGTAGGAGGTAGAGGGTCGCATCAACAGCCCCGCCGCCCGCGTGCCGCGCGCCGCGCGCTCCGGCGCGCCGCGGCCGCCGGGGGCTGTCGACGCCGGACACGAGCGACTCCAACAACACACTACGGTACCACTCAACATTTAACTCTCCGCAACTAAGCTTTACCATAAACATTCCTTACTTTACGTATACTAACAGAACATAATCATGATACCTATATGACGAGCGTTACACTAACCACTATCTGCTGTTCACTAGTCAACTGAACTCAAAGTCAAAGGTAATTTACAATCAATATCGATTTATAAAAACAGACAACTCGCGGGACTCGCGTCCCGCCAAAGTTTAAGTGAGAACACAGAAGCGTGCTAAGAGAGGAAAGGAAGATAAGTATAGATTGTCACAACACGGAACACATTCAACGGAACGGAGTGAAGACAGCGGCTCACCTGCGTCCCCGCTCATTCTTGAGGGTGCCGCCATACTTGGGTCTAGTGCCGATTAAGTCAATTATCTCTGGGATACAACTGGCAAATATCGCCTAAACGCCGACAGACAAAACAAGACATTCACATTCAAGTCGACCAGTGAGTGGTGAGGGCGGCAGCGGAGGCGAGCCGCCGGCCGTGGCGGGCGGCTCGCCTCCGGGCGCCTCCGGGCGGGCATACGGGCGGATACAGAGGCCGGTCGCGGCGGGCGGCGGGTCCGCGGGACGGGCGCGCGGGCACTGGCTGTGTGTGATCGTCGGGACTCGTGGCGAGGTGCCGGAGCTAGCGCTACAGCGTGGCGACAGGCATCGTGTGCAAGCGAACAAACCAAACACTACTTCATCGACAGCATTACTGCATTACAAACTTTACATCGGCTCTCTCCAGATCTAGTCTCGTTAGAAGGATTAAAAAGCTTAATGATATCTCGAGTAAAATTTACGAAAAAAGGCATGTAGTAGTGCGTCGGTCGGCCGCGCGCCTGTCTCTCGTGTTCGGGGAGAGGGGCGCGGCCGCCGGGAGCTAACTCTTCGAGCATGCGCCACGGCACCGAGAGACCGATTCTAGTGAAGGATTAATAAATTTCATTAGCAAACTCCGCATTCAATCAACCATGTCAGATCGAAACCGTGAGAGGTAAGAAGGCAGGAAGCCGTGTGGAGCGGGGGCGTGAGAGCAGGGTACCTGCGGCGGACGTCCTTGTTGTACCGGCCGCCGTATTTGTTCCGCTGCGCCGCCAGCTCCGTGATCTCGGGGATCCAGCTGGCGAACACAGCCTACGATACACAGCAAACACCGTGAGGTGAGTGACCGGCCCTTTCCGCGCCCGCCCGCCCCGCCCGACCCGCGGCCGCGTACCCTCGCGCTCGCACAAGGCTGTGTGGCTTGAGTGTCGTCTGTCTGCGTGGTGGTTGTGGCTGTGGGTGAGGTGTGCGGGACTTGGGTGCCGTGCCGAGCTACGCTAGCGGCGGGAGCTACGTGACCGGGACTCGTGACCGGGGAGCATGCAAAGCCTAAGGATACATTCGCTAACTAATAAATGAACAGAACTTAAAAAGAAATCGGTATCGCCGGTTCCTAAGCTAAGACGATGGGCATTCGGTATAGACGCTTGGTAGTGCGTGCTCACGGGCGGGCCGTTGCGGCCGATCGCCGAGGGGCGGCTTGCGGAGGTCCTACATGGAGCTTGGCTCCGTGTAGCACGAGGGCGAGGCGTCCCTCGCGATCGGCCGTGGGACCGGCGAGTGGGCACGAGTAGATTACACAATACATCTGACGGCACTGAGCAAGCTTTTGTATAGGTGATGATTTCACATCGTCTTCGAGAGCTCAAGCGATTCAGTCCTGGTTCGGCACGCGCGACGGACGGGTGAGCGTCGCCCGTGCCGGGGACTGAGTCGCCCTCACTTTCGTCGGTCAATTTATATGTCAAACTAATACCTTTTTCCATGTTCGCGCTTCAGCTCGCCACTGTACTTGGACCTACTTCCTACCAGCTCTATAATTTCAGGAATGCTACTAGCGAACATTGCCTGCAACAGACCATGGTGTCGATCGTACAACGAGTCTCGGCGCATGCGAACACCATCGTGTGATGCACGACAATGTCCACCTCAAATCTCGGTATAACTATGGTGATAATAATCGTAATGTGAATCCGATAGCGGAGCGAAAATAAAAATAAAAGGAAGGAGTGTATGTCTACCGGTGATGTGAGCAACTGAACACAGCCAGGCACAGGTGCGGCATGCAGAGATCGCGAGGTGGGAGGGGAGGGGGGACGCGGCGCGGGCGCCGGCGCGAGCGGCTCCGCTCCGGACTACTACACGTATCCCGTCTCGTACCACTGTCCCCGTACACATCTCCAATGTATAAGCACGGAAAGAGACATCCGGCAGCACAATCGTGTTAAGTATTACATAACAAAGCAAAAGAAAAAAGAAAACACATTCATGCATTTGACAATCATCGTTCGAAATAAAGCTCATTTCGTGTTTTGCGGTAATTAAGATGAAGCTCTTTTGAATGAAGCGACCGAGTAGTTAGGAGATATGGCAGAATGAAGGGCGGCTGCAGCCGCGGCCGGCCCCTGGGGGGAAGGGCGGCGTTCGGCGGCTCCCAACGGACACTATCACATGCTCTCTAGAGAGGGTGCGCTAGTCAGGCGGACAACCATTCAACGAGCTGTGCACTTGTCTAACAAGTCCCACATGAACTATTAGGTTAACCTTTTAAACAGCAAATCTTTGTTAAAATTTCCTTTTGCTTTGTTATACACATATCTAATTATGCAAGGAATCGCAAGCGGTTCGACGGAGTAGCCGTGAACTAGTCAGTACTGTGAATGAATGTCGGTGTGACTTGAAGCCAGAACGACCAAACTGCCCAGGACAGACTTGCCTCTCCTTGCAAAATATAAACTTTATAGAATTTGTCATAGTTATTTTAAACTTCATATTAGTATTAAAAAATATATTAGATAAAGGCAAATGTGAATGAAACTTACCAAGCCGACGAGGAGAAAAAAAACCAAAAAGGTTCTGCCAAGTACTGTGTGACAGAACACATCACCGTAACCTACTGTGGACATTGTGACTATAAGGAAGTACACGCACGTCCAGTATGAGAGCGACTGCGCGTTGTCGAACTCTAGCGGATCGCCGGAGTTTTCCAGCTGGAACAGAAGAAACACAGATTTGCCTTAACTCTAATATAGATTTGCATGACTTTTCTTTAGAAAGCTGTATTCAGTGTCATCCCTACTCTCGGAAACTCTCCTACTAGTCCCGGATGTTCTGTATCATGAATAATATGAACCATGTTAATATGTAACACATGTTAATATGAACCTCGAAAACTTCTCCTTTACACAAATTTTATTTTAGTCTTTCAAGTTCTATACACCTCAACGCTTATATTGTTGAGACGTACGTGCGTATTGTATTTCGCAAAAAGGACGAATTCAATCGTTAATTGATTGTTTCAATCGTTGTAAACGTAAACTGAACTTTGTACTTGATAAAATAAATGAATACCCTACATCCTAAAAGGTGTTTATCTATATCTATACATATAATAAAACTGTAGAACCAGCGTGTCTGTAGATTGAATATCTTTACCAAAAACTGATTGGGGGCGATGAAGGAAGAGTATCAGAATACAAAAAGACCATTTTGAAAATTTTTGTGTCTGTCTGTCTGTTTGTCTGTTCGAACACACCAATCTCCAAAACTACTGAACGGATTTTCATGGGGTTTCTCTAGATTAATTAAGCTTAGCTTGGCGCTTCGAATAGGCTTTGTTTCATCTAAATCGGCGGACGGGAAGAAAATATGTAAAGAAAAATATAATTTTCTTTATTTTTAATTTGCCGCGTTACAAAGCGCCTTCATGGTGGACCGCGAACATAGATTTATATTTTTGTAAACTATGATTGACGTTTATACTTTGACGTTTAACGTGAACAAATTATTAAAACTGATATTAATATTGTAATATTAGAAATAAGAATCGACATTGCGATTAATAACATTAAATGTCGTTTCTTTTATTCACAGGTAAAGTTTAGTTATAAGATATGTTAACATATTGTAATTATAAAAAATATATGTAACGTAATAAATTCTTTTATTCACAGAGAAACTCAATTGTGTTTTGATTAGCAGTGTCGATCCAAATAATTAGAAAATATCATTACAAATATATCCCAATTTAGAGTTTAAAAACTAAAATTTCACGCGTACGAAGTCGCGGGCACAGCTATTATTTTAATAAATCTGCAGAGAGTTAGTCGAAACTTAACTCTCACAATAGTTGTCTCTTGTCAGATTGATGACAGTTATCTGTCTTCAATCTGACCTCCAGCAGTTAGTTACTACCTACCTATATCAAGTCTACGTTAAGATATATACAGGGTGTCCCAGAAAGAATGGATAAGCCTGAAACACCTTATAGTAGAGCTATTGGGCGCTCAAAATAAAATACAAAAAAAAATCTATCCCAAGTAGTATCTAAGATATGTCATTTAGAAAAAAAAATCATTTTTTTTTTTCACATTATTTTACGTATCTCTACACCACGGCTACAATTAAATGAAATCCGACGGTTTTTTGGTGTTATAATATTATTCATGGACTATACCAATAGATATGCAGTAAATAGTATGAATAGCTATTACACTTTTTTTAAAAAAAAAAACTGAACTTCAATTTTCAGCATGAAATGCGGTAAATATTTTTTTTTGTAAAAGTTCAAGCGTCTTGGGTGTAAAAAAAATGTATGAGGACCTAAGTGGCCAACTATTTTAAAAAAATGCGTGTTTAATACAGATTTCAAAATGGTATCATACATCCTTTTACCTAATGTAAATACGAGGTTATTGCTATTAATGTGCAGAAGGAGTAACGTATTTTTAGTGCAGGTAAACTGTACCTGACCATAAGGGTTTAATAAAAAATAATGTTAAACATTAATAAAACTTTATTTGACGTGTACATTTACAGTAAATGCTCAAACTGTCTGCCACCGACTCTGATACACGCCCGACATCTCCGAATAAAAGCTCTTTTAAGCAGTCGCGCATAACGCCCGTAAGTAATTTTTGAAGCGGCTTCTCGGAGACGGCTGCGTAACTCTTCTAAATTTCTAATCGGCTTGGAGTAAACCTCTTCTTTTAGGCAGCCCCAGTAAAAAAAATCCAGCGGATTTAAGTCCGGGGAACGTGGAGGCCACAAAATGGGCCAATCCATCTATCTGGGTATGTGAAATTCAAATACGCACGAACGTTTACTGCATAGTGCGCAGGACATCCATCATTTTGGATCATTTTGGATTCTCTCACCTCCTCGGGCACCTCTTCCATTAAATTTGGCAGATCATTTCGAAGAAAGTCCAAATAGCTTTGGCCAGATAAGTTCCCGGACAGTTCAAATGGGCCAATTATCTTTCCGTTTAATATGCCGGTCCAATAATTTATTTTGAATTGGTACTGGGATCTGTCTTCTCTCATTAGATCTCTCATTAGTCTCTCTCATAGTCTTCTCTCGGATTCGATAGTTGCCAGCTGTGGAGATTGTGCATGTTGAAGTATCCATTTCTCTTCAGTGTTGATTCATCGCTCCACAGAATATTATTAAAAAATTGCGGATCTTGTTCTATTTTCGCAAGCATCTGACGGCAAAAACGCAATCTTGCGTGGTAATCTCTCGGTTGCAGAGTTTGCAAGCGTCTAATATGGTAGGGGTGGAACTTATTTTTTTTCAATGCACGGTGCACGATCGATTTTGCGATTCCAGTGCGTCGTGCTATTGCTCTTGTAGAGGTAGACGGATCTCGTTCAATTTTCTCAAGCACCGTCTCTTCAATGTCAACATTAGCGACTCTTCCAGTGCTAGTACCACCAACACCGCTGCCAGGTATTCTTCCTTCCGAGTAATAACCGTGGACTCTGATGAATACGCGGTACGTGCGTATGCGAAATGGAAACGAAATAAACACATGCGATGTCGAACAAGTCGAGTGACGCACTAAAAGCTTACCTTACCAGTTATTTATTAACGGCGCTGTTTATTACATTTTACTCTTTCTCGCTCGCTCACACTCAACTAACTCAAACTCTCATTGTCTCACATGAAGAGGGGTAGTGCAGAGCACGCTCAGGTAGCAAATATCAAGGGTACACGACCTTCACGAAACTATTTTAAACATTATCAAAAAATAATTTCATTTGGTTGAACTTGAACTCGCTGTGAAAGTAGGTTAAATAAAGTATTTTCAATGTGTAACGTTGTTTTTTATGAAGCCCTTAGAATCAGGTATAGTTTAAGACAAGAAATGATCTAGTTTTTTAAATTTTGTAATTTAGTCGAATTTACTCATTCTGCACATTAATAGCACATTTACATTAGGTAAAAGGATGTATGATACCATTTTGAAATCTGTATTAAACACGCATTTTTTTGAAATAGTTGGCCACTTAGGTCCTCATACATTTTTTTTACACCCAAGACGCTTGAACTTTTACAAAAAAAAATATTTACCGCATTTCATGCTGAAAATTGAAGTTCAGTTTTTTTTTTAAAAAAAAGTGTAATAGCTATTCATACTATTTACTGCATATCTATTGGTATAGTCCATGAAGAATATTATAACACCAAAAAACCGTCGGATTTCATTTAATTGTACCCGTGGTGTAGAGATACGTATATTAATGTGAAAAAAAAATGATTTTTTTTTCTAAATGACATATCTTAGATACTACTTGGGATAGATTTTTTTTTGTATTTTATTTTGAGCGCCCAATAGCTCTACTATAAGGTGTTTCAGGCTTATCCATTCTTTCTGGGACACCCTGTATATTAAATTTGTAGTGTGTAAGAGATGAGACTATTAGTACTACACATCTCGATATATCACTTTTTATTTATAAAGGGCTTTATAATAATAGATCTTTATATAAGTAGGTACGAATATTTTTTAGGAAATCTTTAGTATCGTAGTTTATTTTTTTTATTATATTATACATAGTCTGTTTCTTCGAAGGTAAATGAGTACTTAGAACCTTTTCACTGTTCTTCAAAATTTCTATGAAATCTTATTATTAATAGGTAAATAGGTCACGAATCGTTGAAAGACTCACCAAATGAATAATGCCGGCGGCGGTCAACCACACCGATATAAATATAGAAACTAATTGCGCCAACCGAATTGAGCTCGATGTCTTTAATATATTGAGGTACTGCAAAATATCAGGCACGGTCATTAAGCGTAGAGCTCTGAGAAACCTTAGCCCTGAAAATAAAACAGTAAGTACAATTAGATTTTGGTATTAGAACACGTACAACATTCATGGATTAGCGGTAACAATCTGTCTTTGTTTCTCCTCTATTGGTTATAGATCTCTGGTTAAGCCCACCACCAGTTACCATTAGTTTACTTACTCAATTATTTTTGCATTAATTGTCTTGGGGGTCAATATTTATGTAGGTAAAACCAAAACGTTTTAGATTTTGATAATGCATAAATATTATATATAGTTTAACCAGATTTTTTCTGAGAATTTTCCTTGTACTTCATATAAGATAATCCGAATATTGTAAAAGATAAATGTCAGAAAAGTGTTAAAATAAGAGATTACGTACCTATCCACGTTCTATCCAGGTATATTGATACAAAGGATGGGGGTATCGTGAAATAATCTACAAATGAATACATCTCGAGCATGAACCACAGTTTGTCACTAGCTGCTATAAACTGAAACAGAAAAACAAATACGTTAAAAAAATTCTCGATAATTCCTTATGACACTTAGCAATTTAGAGACTTGTACAGGGAGACAATGATATTGTATTAGGTATGTACATATCCTAAAATGATATATATGTATGTATATACCTAGTAAAAGTATGACACAATTTTTTGGAAAATATTTTATACCAAGCAATGAATCTTTTGACTTTTTAATAATAAAAATTTAATGGGAATGAGATAGCTAATTTACTTACTCGTATAAAAAAGTAGACCATAAAAAATATGTTAAAGGCAAGGTCGATCTGCTGAGTGATATTGTCACTCCATTTCTGGCATCGCTCCACTTCTTCACTGGAAGCAGTAATGAAACCAGTAATGCAATTGGAAAGGGGGCATCCACACAAACAGGTAACACATTACATAGATATATAAACATAGTAACATTTCACGGACAAGCCAACTGCTAAGGTGTGACACAGTTCAGCTGATAAAGAAAACAGAAGCCGACATAAAATTACTATTTTCAGCAAACATGTTGGATCACATTTATTAGAACTTTAACTCACGTATTCCTTTAATTCAGCATTATCATAAGACGTTCATATAATTAATATTAATTTTAACTACGTCGAAATTAGTTGATGAAGCCCCGAATCCACTAGGTAACATTTTTGTGTCACAATAAAATATAAGAAAATTATTGTCGAGTGCTTATTTTCAACAATGGATTACAAAGTATTCTCCATGTAAAATGTAGATGTAATCAATTGTAAATTAATGAACTTTAATCTATGCATTTCGTAGTGCGTTGCATATTATACAAGACGTCATACCATTGTCATGTGTTCAGTTTCATTTTTAATCGCAATGTATGCAGGTGGATACTTTTTGCGATTTGCAAATGGATGATGTCTTGCATCTATTAAGTTACACATTTAAAAACATACTACATGTTTCGGATTGATCGATTAATTATTCGCTATAACAAAAAGGATCGAGTAGCTGATGTATCTTGTTAGGTGAGCTGCTGTTTTGCCATATGTATCTAAACAAATGCTGTCAGTATACGCTTAATCAATCGATCAACCAAAATCCTAAGATTAAGAGTTGGGTAAATAGAAGTTCTTTGCTTTGTTACTAGGCGATATTTTACATTGACTAAAACCTATTGTTTTGAAACTCGCATCCATGCAGAATGCCTAAGGTGGCCTAAAGCAAAAAAAATATTGACACGATTTGAATCAAAACATTCGTGATATAAATAGATATAATCTATAACTATAAGCTGAATTGAAATGCTGAACAAGCTAATCACATCGGTTTTGACGTTTGAGTTCCAATAACTTTTTCATGAATGTGAAGTTCCAAATGTGAGATGAGATAAAGAAGAAAATTGCTGGTTATAGTAAATTGTCATTTTGTGAGAACCTCATGACATGACAATTGTCTAAAAGTGACATGTCTTCTAGTGGAAACGGGGCTCTGAGGAGTAACGACTTTATTACCTGGACGCGTCAATGAAGTAAATGATGAGCGATGCTATACTCAGGATGAACACCAACACTACCTGAAAATGAAAAAAATGGCAGACTTTAGTATAACATTTAGATTAGTTGTACATACACATGTGAGCAAAGTTACAATTTAAAATTTAGGTCCCACTAATCTGGTGTCATTCAGGGCTCTTGGTTTAAATCTGCTACAACCCTGATTGACATCAGCACTTGGGTGTACTTCCATGTTTCCCACACAATTTTTTACAGCGGTGACTTGCGATGCACGGAGTGCTAATTGTTAAATTTTTATTGTTCCCACAAAGCTGTTTTTTGTACTACCCTTTTTGTTTTTTTCTGCTATAGTGTCATTTGAATGTCTACATCATAGCATATTGGTATGTCGAACAAATGATTGTTTTTTTCTTTCCTTTCAAATAATTATTTGTATTTCATATTCAAATATTCATCCTTATTCAAATCACCTACGAGTACCACATTCCATTTTAATCGATCCAACTAAGACCTTCATCAATGATATATGCGTTTATTTTATCAATGCTCCTGATGTTAATAAATATTAATGTGCGATGCACAATTGTACATTGTAATTGATACCTACACTGTGTCACAAATTACCGAATTCATACATACGTATAAATTACTGGGCTCCTTGTGATTCATCTTCGAAGGATGAATCTGAGTGTGACGTAAGCGATCATTTTAGATCTGACTTCGGAATAATTTTATGCATGTCGGAATAATTCCAATTACAGATTTTTTATGGAATATTTTTGTAAACACAAATGTTTCAAAAGTACCGTTAGAGACTTAAATAAAACCTAAAGAGCAAGGAAACTTGCGACCTCACGCGCGAATATGAACTACATTTTACCACAGTCACTTGCTACGAATAGGTTACATATTATTTTTAGCTCTACGGCATTATCATCGTAATATGCCATTTCTTTAAATGTCTCTATACAGATTTGCTTTTAAAATTAAGAAAGAAGAAATTCAAACAATAACCATCTATCAGCACCAAGCGTGTGTTTAACATTTCTAAGGGATTCCTTTCAACTTTAAATATGAACTGGTGAATTAGCATGAGAAAGCCTCTGGGCTCCTATTACAAGAGCATAACGCGTCGGAAGAGGAAAACTGGGGCAATGTTCTCATTTTGTTTTTATCTCTTAGTCCGGCTCGCTTCCGCGGCTTTACCCTCGAGGGGCTTTGTCCACTTTGTGACTTTGTGCACTTCCACTTGGTAACGTCACTTGACAATGCCAATTGACTTTTGCTAAGTAGACAAGTAAATGAATAACGTAGTAATCATTTAAAAGAGGTTCCGCGAATACTACCTCTCGATAAGTTAATTAATCCATTTTATCATAGCTCTCTACTATCGACTACTTTCAGAAACAGCTTTAGACTGTGTAAGTCCTAAATTAAGAAGGTTTTGTTCTCGAATGTACTAACGGGTTTATATGTACAAAAAAGTTCAAATGTGTTTAGACCCAAAGTTACATTCTTACCATTGTTCCTTTGTTAAGTGAAAGGAATGTTTAATGACAAGAGAGGGCGTAAAAAATTCTTTGCTTGCTGAACAAGAGCAATAAAGCATTGTCTTAAATTTATAATGAAAGAAGCCTTATATTTGATGATGATGTTCATAAATTTGAGTTAGGTTTTATTAAAGTTATTATTCTATTTTACACCAATTACAATAAAGTGATATTTTGTAGGGGAAAGTGCACGGTGAATTCCCACAGCCGGTGGGCGCATTCGACTGTTCACGTTACCTTGAAATGTACTGCATTTCCTACTTTATCGTGTTTCCCCAATGTATGTCCACGTGTTTTGGTAGTGAGTGAGATATGCCAGAATCAATCCCATTCTATTCTATCCCTGCGCATTTTCCCAGCCCTTTCTCCCAATCCATTCCTTAATCTGCAAAGGTAAGCAGCGCATCCGGGGCGTGCCAACGTTTGTCATCCTGGACTGATGTTGGCATGTGTCGCGGATGTCTATGGCCAACAGTATCCACTTACCAGTACGCCGCCTTTTTTCTATAAAAATAAATAAATAAATATGCATCAAATGAGAATGTTATACAAATATCACTTACAGAGAGAAATAATGCTCCGGATTTTATTATTTATTAGTATTAATAATAAATTCCTATAATATAGTTAGTATAGGATTTACAATAAAAAGTTATCCCACATTTTACACTGTTTTTTTTTTGCTGCACTGAAAAGTTATTATTTTTTTATGGGTTATTTATGCCTTTATTCCACTGAAGATGCGATATGTAAAAACAGTTTAAAAGTTGCAATTTTGTCGACAGAGGCTGGTACATCTAAAGGGGACGCTGAAAAATCCATTTTCCCATTCGACTCGTGATCATAAAGCAGCCGGAGTTGAGAAATTGCACTAAGTTTTCACTTAAGTACTCCACGAGTTGGCAACTTTCCCACTGAACTTCTACTCGTAGTGGAGGCGCGCGCTACATTGGAACGCTGATTCTTAACTATTTTTTGTAGCTATAGAAAATTTATTAACTGTGATATTTTTTAAGTGCGTGAATAAAGTTACAGTTTTCCTTGTTGTTAAATATGATTTCGAATTAAAAACTTTAGGGAATTTTACTTTGTAAAATACCTACTTTTATTAAAAACTTTAGGGAATTTTACTTTCTAATATACTTTTATTAAAAACTTTAGGGCATTTTACTTTGTAAAGTAGGTACTTTTATTACAAACTAGGGAATTTTACTTTGTAAAATACTTTTATTAAAAACTTTAGGGAATTTTACTTTGTAAAATACTTTTGTTAAAAACTTTAGGGAATTTTACTTTGTAAAATACTTTCATTAAAAACTATAGGAAATTTTATTTTGTAAAATACTTTTATTAAAAACTTTAAGGAATTTTACTTTGTAAAATACTTTTATTAAAAACTAGAGTTTTACTTTGTAAAATACTTTTATTTTATTGGAAATGTCCTTCCGTTAATTTGGTCTAGTAGGTACTACTCATCTATGTGACTATTATAGGATTATAGGAACATGTATAATTATAATCTAGCTTTACTTGTCTTTAACAAGTTTAAGCCTTACGACACTCGGAATGCGTGGAGAAATATAGAAAATCCTTTTTGTAATTACTGCTTGTAATATTAGATTATTATTGTCCGACTGCGGACGAGAGGCACGCATATGAAGGCTAATCCATTTAAAGGGCTGGCATCCAATTATGCATGACAGCATGACCATTGGAATGCTATAGTCCTGTTCGCAAGGTCGTCGCCTTGAGGCGAAGAACGAGGACTGATTTATTGAGAAGATATACGGTTATTGCGGCATTATGACGAGCTAAGCATTTCTTCTGGAATATGAAAATAGAAGTTGTAATCGTAGGGAATTTTAATTAAGTATTTCTTTTATATTATACACTTCAATCATAACATGTTCTAATTGGACTTTTTGTGTATTAATTAGAGCACGTTATAAAAGGCATCAAAAAACTTTGAAGGGATTATTTTTAATTCAGTGCAATGTTATTCAACACTTTAATTGTTATTTAAACAACGAACTGACTGAAAACAATTCACACAGCGTGTAAGTAAACTGTCGGAAGCCGACTGATACTCTAAAAGCTCATGATTTAATGCAGAATAAATTTATTAAGCAATTTAATTAAAGCTATTTGGACATCACATATTACTTAGATTGATGAATTATAATAAAGAAAACGATCAAATTTAGTTTTCTTAAAACTCTGGACGTCGGTGAAGTACCTATGTGATAGTGTAGATAACCATCACCAGCCCTTTTATCGTCCACTGCTGGGCATGGGCCAGGAGGCCCATGCATGAGGACATGCACATTGTCTTATCTATGAGGGATGTATGATGGCTTTAAAACTTGAGGTGGTGTAGTTCAGGGCTTGTGGTAGCTGCTTTGTAATCCCTTAGTTGTCTTTTACGACATCCTCGGGAAAAGATGGGATGTAACTATTTTAAATCCGGTTGACAACACACGGTCATAGTAGTTATAGCAAGTCATCATCATCTCAGCCTTTGGACGTCTACTGCTGGACATAGGCCTCCCCCATTGTCCGCCATTTAGACCTATCGGCAGCGACCTGCATCCAGCGGGTGCCCGCAACCTTTATGAGGTCGTCTGTCCATCTGTCCGCCGGTACGTGGTCTCCATTCGAGAACCCTTCTGCCAAATCGGCCATCGGTTCTTCGAGCTATGTGCCCTGCCCACTGCCACTTCAGCTTGCTAACCCGAGAGGCTATGTCGGTGACTTTAGTTCGTCTACGGATCTCCTCATTCCTGATTCGATCACGTAGGGAAACCCCGAGCATAGCCCTCTCCATAGCTCGCTGTGCGACAGTGAGCTTATTTATGAGGCCCATAGTCAGAGACCACGTCTCGGTGCCGTAGGTCATCACTGGCAACACACACTGGTCGAAGACCTTCGTCTTCAAGCACTGAGGTATTTTGGACGAGAAGACGCTGCGTAGCTTCCCGAACGCTGCCCAGCCGAGTTGGATTCGTCGATTGACCTCTTTCTCGAAGTTGGACCTACCTAGTTGGACCGTTTGGCCTAGGTAGACGTACTCGTCAACAACTTCGAGAATCGAGCTCCCAACTGAAACTGGGGTGGGCACGACATGGACATTCGACATGATTTTCGTCTTGTCCATGTTCATTTTAAGGCCCACCTGTTGGGAGACTCGATTGAGGTCTCCGAGCATTGTGCTAAGTCGGCAAATCGAAGATGAGTGATGCATTCGCCATCAACGTTGATGCCGAGTCCTTTCCATTCCAGGAGCTTGAAAGCGTCTTCCATCGCATTGGTGAAGAGCTTCGGAGAGATGACATCTCCTTGTCTCACACCCCTCTGCAATGGAATCGGCTCCGTGCTCCCTTCCTGTACTCGGACTGACATGGTGGCGTTGTTATACAAACACTTCAACACTTCGATATACCGATAGTCAATATGGCACCGCTGGAGGGACTGTAGCACTGCCCAAGTCTCGATCGAATCAAAGGCTTTCTCATAGTCCACAAACGCTAAGCATAATGGCAAGTTATACTCTTCGGTCTTCTGTATAACTTGCCGCAGCGTATGGATGTGGTCTATGGTACTATAGCCTTTTCGGAAACCGGCTTGTTCGGGAGGCTGGAAGTCATCAAACCTGCGCTCGTCATCAAACGATTCGTGATAACCCTCGAAAACAGCTTATAAACATGGCTCAGAAGTGAGATGGGCCTATAGTTCTTCAACAAGGTCTTGTCGCCTTTCTTGAAGAAGAGCACCACCACGCTTCTGTTCCATGCCTCCGGCGTAATACCTTCGAGCAAGACGGAATTAAAGAGCTTCTGAAGGACTTTCAGTACCGGTGTTCCACCCGCTTTCAGAAGCTCTGAAGTAATTCCGTCCTCACCCGGCGCCTTGTTGTTTCTAAGCTGTTTGAGGGCCATCCTAATCTCGTACAGGCTGATGTCCGGGATGTCTTCGGTATAGTGTCGGGTCAACTTGGCTCTTGGGTCTTTGGCCAAATTGCCAACAGGTTTAGCGACCGAGGTATACAACTGTCCATAGAACTTCTCGATCTCCCTCAGTACCTCTTGTTTGTCGGAAGTGACACTGCCGTCCTCCCTCTTCAGCTTCGTCAACTGGCTCTGCCCAATAGATAAGTCTCTTGCGAACACTTTGGAGCCTTTATTCCGCTATATTGTCTCCTTAATACGATTAGTATTAAAGAGATGGATGTCGTGCCGCAAGGACTGGTGAATCCGTCTATTGAGCTGCCGATATGCTTCCGCGTCATCAGGAGTCTGCAGTGTCATCGAACGTCGTTCCGCCAAGAGGTCGAGGGTGTGGTCGGTGAGCTTTTGGGGTCCATCTCTTCGACGATGTCTGAAGAATTTAGACCCCGCCGTATGGACAGTTTCCACCAACCTGTTGTTGATATCGTCCACTGCAACGCAATCCTCTAGGCAATCGAAGCGATTTGACAATTCAAGCTGAAAGCTTTCGGGATCTTGTATGTGGGCAGCAGTAGGTCGGAGCGTAGACTTCATCAGGCGGGACCTTTCCAACTTGACGTTTATATTCAATGTGCCTCTAACCATTCGGTGATCACTACCGGTTTTCACCCTGTGGATCACGGAGACATCATTGAATATTTGTCTCTTTGTGGCCATAATGAAATCTATCTCATTTTTAACGGAACCGTCGGGGCTCATCCAGGTCCACTTTCTATGAGGCGGCTTCTTGAAGAAAGAGTTCATCATAAAGAGTCCCTCTTTCTCAAGAAAGTCGGCCAGCCTCTGGCCCCTCTGGTTCCGGTGCCCACATCCAAATTGCCCCACTCTCAACTCATCGTCGCCTCTTTTGCCCAGTTTCGCGTTGAAATCCCCCATAACAATATTGTAGTGTGCATTGTAGTGAGCAAATAATGTACGAAGCGTTATGGCGCGATGGAAATTGCCAATTGTAACTGGCCTGTGTGCTCGTGCACTGATTTACTCGTATACGCTTGTAATTGAAAATTGGTGCATTTTATAGCTTCGTCGTAAAATTTCGGCTTCACTCTTAGTTTTAGAATTCAACTTCTATTTTGCCAACAAACTGTTTGAGTTAACCGATTAATAACAGTTCATGAAACGGTTACAAGTCGATTCGTCACGAATGAAACTATACATATGTCAGATTATTAGGTAACTAGAGGTAATGGGGGGGAGACAGAAGAAGAGACATAGGCGAAGACAGAAAAAGACTGAAGACATGGCGATGGTGTAAGAGAGATATACACCATCACCCCGTGTCTCACACGCGATCTTTCGCTGCTCTCCGATGAGATATCCAGAATAAGAAAGCTAAAGTAGCAGTGGCTAAAGTAAAGTAGGTAAAGTATTATGTCTCAAGGGTCGAAACCCGATGGAGTAAATGAGTCTCAATTCAATGGATGCCACATACTGGAAGGCACAGTGTGGGACGACCTCCGTTCATGTGAACTGACATCCTTGAAGACTTGAAGACGTATGTCGTTAGTGGCTGGATGAGACATTTTCCATTTGCCGAAGTCCATTTTCCAGTAATATCGAGTGGAAAGTGAAGTACTTAGGAACTCTTTCATTGTACTTTATTCCCCAATCTCCATCTAGGGGTGGAATATATAAAATTACTTTTTCCGAAAAGTAATTTAGTATTTATTTAGGTATGTATTTATCATCCGAACGCGTCATTCACGTCTATGAATTACCGTACCTCTAATTGCATACTTTATTGCACAGACGTAGATGACGCGTTCAGGTGTTTCCAGATTAGCCGATGGCCAATGTTTTCGTAATGTATCTGTAACATTGTTTTTTTCTTTTTATTTAAAATCAGCAACCTACTATTTATAAGGACCCAAGTATTAACAAAATTAATAATCACACCTTGCGAAGCACAAGTATTTCTGCGGATCAATAACTTTGTGTGATAATATTTTTTATGATAGTGTGCACATCCAAAATAAATTGCTTAAATTCCCGGACACGGGAAACATAAACAAATATCGAGACAACTAAGGAAATTCCGGAAACCTGGCAACCATCTCCATACCATCCAATTTCCGCCTTTACTATTGCAAAAAAAAACGCGTTCTCATTCATTGCTTCTGTCTCACTGATTTCCATATCAAGTATGACATTCCACGTCACCAGATAGTAAATATGTCATAACTTGCCATATTTCATGTTCCAAAGAGTCAGCAGTAGCTCACGAGGCTTTTCAGTGAGTAAAGGGGCAGCTTTAAAAAGCTTCGGAGTGCTCTTGTCGGCATAGTCAAAGTCAGTGCCATTTGGCTCGGGAATTCAGCAAAAGAGTAATTAGCAGAGTAATTTATTATTCTACAGCAAGTATAAACATATTTTTTTAACATTAGCTGAGTTGTAATGTAAGTTTGAGTTTAAATATTGTATTTTAACATTTTTAACATTCATGGAGAAAAATTGAGATCAACCTCAATGTAAAATGCTACACGTAAAAAGGTTGTTGGACTTTTGGCGGGATCTCGAGAAGTCAAGTCGAGTTTTTTGTTTGCTTTCTATAAAAAAACGTGTATTGTGCGTTTTGTGGTTTAATAATAATTCATTTATTTCAGGCTACAGTACAATCCATAGTAATTGTTAGTAGAAAATTAAAATCAATGTTAATAATAATCAAAGTAATTTAATAAAATGATCACATTAATAAATCAAATTAAATTGCATTATACTTAGTAGGGGATAGTATAAACTTCAAAATAATGAAAATATTTAAAAAAAGAAAATATTGCGTAATGCACGTGTTATTTGTGGTAGCGTAATTGGAATATGAATTAGTTATATTTTTTATGTATTTATATGTACAATTATACTCTTTGTGCCCAAATAATAGATATAAAAAACTAATAATTAAATAAGACTGCGTTTTTCGCGTGCTTCTAAGGAGTTCAACTCTTCTGTCCTCAGTAAACCTACGATCACTTTACTGAGCGCCTCCTGACTTACTTCGACGAGACTGGACATTGACGAGATGCGTTTTGAATTGTTATGACTTTAAAATTGTTAATTTAGGTACGAAGAAATCTCGATACTAGGCACAATGTGTTAATTGCGATATTGTCATATAAGAAAAAAATAGTTATTTGACATGCTAATAATATTCATCAATCCGCACCGGGCTCGCAAGGTAAATTATGGCCCATAATTCTCTAAATTATAAATTATAAGCCCATAAATTATCCTGAAATAAAAAATGAAAAAAATGATGATATAAAAAAATATATAAAATAAAAAATAAGAATGCTCATTTCGTGCTTTCTTATGCAAAACTGTTTTATTTTCTTTGAGTTTAATAGAAGTTAATCATAAGAACAAATGTGTTGATGCAAGGCTTTTATAGGTAAAATTCATTTTCTATACGAAAGAAATGC
The DNA here is from genome assembly GCA_914767545.1 of Sesia apiformis. Lineage (NCBI taxonomy): Eukaryota > Metazoa > Arthropoda > Insecta > Lepidoptera > Sesiidae > Sesia > Sesia apiformis. The sequence continues at coordinate 17,438,939 of OU611953.1, forward strand.
TTCTATATTTACGAAATCGGTATAAATGATATTTTTTACAGAATCAACACACAAAAATAGTTTAAAACATATCTTAATTTCAAGAAGCGTCTGGTGTAAAATGTTTCAAAACGTAAGTTACCCTATTTTCCTAGTGAATAAGTTTATTACAAACTAATTTTATATTTTGTTTGTCTATAAGTGACAAGAAAAGAGGCCAACGACCCATTAATTGCTATGCAGAACTAATTATCATAAAGAACGGTTAAAAACTGGTACATTGTTTGTCCTAGTTTCTCAAGGGGGGGAATAAAAGTCTCATTGAGGTTGACGGATCGCTGTGGAGGTGCTGCCGCCACAAATAAATAATAGGGATTAAAGTATGAAATTGCCATTTTATAGTAATAGATACTTTGAATTGACATAAAACCTTCATGGTGTGAGATTTTCGAGTGAAACTTTTTTCACATGATACCTATGAGGTTCTTGTTTTAAAAAATGTGCAACATACGATTTTCGATTTTCAATTGTTTTTTTTATTCAGCTTAGACAGGAAAGATGGATACTTCGAAAATACGAGTTCCGACGCGGAACTAACGGGGCAGAAACGGCTCGCAATATCAATGCTGCGTTTGGAGAGGAGACTGCTAATGAACGAACCGTGCGTTTTTGGTTTAAACGCTTTCGTAAAGGAAACTTCGACTTGAAGAACGAACCACGTGGAAGACCGCCCACACAGGTGAATAACGCTGCATTGAAGGAGATGGTGGAAGCCGATCCGAGTCAAACTACCCAGGAATTAGCGGCATGGTTTTATCTACAATACCTTACCGTTACCTTACCTACAATATTGACTCATTTGCATCAAATCAATAAGATAAAAAAATATGAAAAATGGGTGCCTCATGATTTGACTGATCTGCAGAAAGAAACGCGTGTTGAAACTTGCGTTGCCTTGTTGAATCGGTACAGAAATAAAGGAATATTGGATCGAATTGTGACATGTGACGAAAAGTGGATTCTTTACGATAACCGAAAGCGAAAAATGCAATTGCTGACCCCAGGTCAAACGCCGCAACAGTGCCCTAAGGCAAAGCTTACCAATAAAAAGGTAATGGTAACTGTTTGGTGGTCTATTCATGGTGTTATTCACTATAGCATTCTCAGGTCTGATCTAGCAATAACAGCAGATGTTTACTGTGCCGAACTTCGAACAATGATGGCGTAACTAGCAGTGAAACAGCCCCGACTCGTGAATCGATCTTCACCGTTATTGCTCCATGATAACGCAAGACCTCTCACTGCACGAGAAACCGTTGTAACTCTACAGGAGCTGCAGTTAGAAACCATACGTCATCCTCCGTACTTGCCAGACCTTGCTCCAACGGACTACCATTTTTTTCGTGATTTGGACAATTTTATACGTGGTAAAAAATTTTCTTCCCAAGAGGCAGTACAAAATGCTTTCACACAGTTTGTCGAATCTACATCCCCAGAGTTCTATCGCAAATGCATAAATGAACTTCCGATTAGATGGCAACAATGTATAGATAATGAGGGTAAATATTTTGTTTAAATAAATATGTTACATTTTAGAAAAAAACGAGTTTTAATTTTTCAGTACAAATCGGCAATTTCATACTTTAACCCCTAATATATCGCACCTAAAGAGCGGTATTCTTCATACATAAACAAATTGTTTTTTTTCATAAATAGGGAAGATACTGACGTTCGAAACGGGTTATCTATCTAATCTGAAAACCGCAGTTATAGTTACCATACTACAAAAATATGAATTCTATTATTCATTTAATGGGGGAAATATTAAATTAAATGGGATTAATATCTAATATTAAAATGGGGGAGGCCTATGTCCAGCAGTGGACGTCCAAAGGCTGAGATGATGATGATTATTCATTTAAATGTTTATGTTTGTGAAATGCCAATTCAATAAACACATTTTCTTAGATCTACTTTGTATTTTTGTATAAAAAAATATTTTTAACAGCAAAATCAGTTTATGACGCAAAACATATACAAGAAGGATTACAGAAAATTATTAATAGAACATAACATGTACCCAGATGCGAACTTTTAAGTGGGTACGGGGGCCATAGGGTAACAAAATATTTCTTGTGACCCAAATACTTACACGCAAATGTCCGGAATGTTAATAGTAAATTCCACCCGATAGAGGTCGCCTTCTCACTATTAACTTTAGAATTAGTGTAAATATTATTATTGTCAACATTTGCTAAAATATAACGAGGCATTACAAATTATGACGTAGTCTCTGTAAAACGCTAAATAAAGACGGGATTATTTTTATTACGGGTTAAAAGTGAAATAACATCTATTGGGATTACCCAGACATATTCTCAACTAAACCAATCACATCAAGAAGAGAATAGGTGGAAATTGAATTGATTTTAAGAATTTAAAAACCTGGGCGACACCGAAAACATATAGGCCCATATGATCGCCGAACGCCCTAAAACTAAGACAAATCTGTGGAAACCGCGACTAGCGAGGCATAATATTTACCTATCCACATCGGGCCTCTGTGGAGTATGATTCGAAATACCGTTGTGTTTAAAAGGGAATATCTATGCCCAGCAGTGGGACGTTGTCGACTGATACCGATATAGCTGTATTAACATGACTCACCTCCTCTCATACTCCTAACAACATATTTTTTAAGTAGGCGGCAGACGAGCTTACAGTCCATCTGGTGGTAAGTGGATACTGGCGCCCATAGACATCCGCGATACATTCCAAAATCAGTTCAGAATGACAAACGTTGACACGTCCACGTTGCGCCTACTTTTTGAGGTGTAGGAATTGATTTGGAGAAAGGATTGGGAACACGTACTATCGAAACACGTATGTACATTGGGGAATAGGATATAGTGGGAAATGCAGTACATTTCAAGGTAGTCTTCCGTGTGAGAGGGAGGTAAAGTGGCCAGTCGAGTGCGCCCAGCGGCTGTTGAATTGCAGCGTGCACGCTCCCCCTCCAAATAACCCAACGGTTATATCCGAATCTGGGGATTTACGCGCCGTAGGTACTGCGTAGGCTCTTTCCTGTGAGTCTAAGATCTAAGATCGAGTGTGGTGGCGAGCCATGGGACAGGCAGCAGTGGAAAGACATAGGCTGAAGGTATGGTATGGTAAACATACGTGCTGAACTAGAACTCATAACTTCGAATTATAATTGTATCGAATTATATGTGAAAATCTATAAATAGCTTTTTAGATATTCATTAAATATCATCTATAGGATTAGTTTCAATCTGTTGGGTTTCATGTAATATAAATAAAATTAAAATTAAATAAATTATTTCCTTATATAGGCGCTGCATACGGTTTGGGAAAACGTAAATACGACGTAAAAGTTACACAAACGTTCGTGACTTATCGTTATTTATGGGAAAAGTTGGATAAAGGTAATTACGACTTCTACAAATAGGACACATAATGTGTCGCGAAACTCACGGACCACTGCAGGGTCGGAAGGGGTGAGGGGCGAGGTACCGTCAATTTCAAAGGTCGATTATACACTTGGATGAGAACAGAAACATCTTTACAGAACTGTAACATTGTTCTTTTAACTATTTTAATTAAGTAAATAGCTACTTACTATTTTACCTATACAATACTAGTCAAATAAGTACTCTTGGGTATCTATATACCTTCTAGACCTTCTCAATCAGTATCAACATTTTCTCTTAAATAATCAATAATACATATTTTAAATGTGGCTCAATATGTAGTTGTTACTATAACTACTATTATATAAAACAAAATTTAATGATACATATTTTTTTTTATATAATTTATTTCGACACTGGCATGACCATGAGTACACACACAGCAAATAATAAGAGTTTTTATCACTTCATTGTCCAGTCTCGTCGAAGTAGGAGTCGCTCAGTAAAGTGATCAGTTTACTGAAGACGGAGTTACGACTCCTTGAAAGAACATGAAAAATGCAGTATCACACTTTTACTTAATTATCTCAAGTATTATGCACTAACACTAGACACTTTGAAGTTTGATAAACTATCACTATCAAACCACAAATCACACAATATACATTTTTTACAACTACATTAAACATCAAAGTGTCTAGTGTTTGTGCACAATGTTTGTGATAATCAAATAAAAATATAAGACTGCATTTTACGTGTGCTTCAATTGATTGGTCTAAATTGTTCTGACTTTAATTACAAAGAAAACTTGACACTGGCAGCATGTACTAATTGCACCCTTGCCATATGAGGAGCATGCGAACAAAAGGTCATAAATCCACTTTTTACTTTTTCGTTTTTTTTTTTCATTTTTGCATTTGCAACACTGAAACCTACCATTTACGCTCACTAATTGCTCTTAAGTCGTGTTATTTCCCCTTCAAATCAGCTATTGAAAGTGCCGAGTGCTGCCAAAAAGTAACATTTCCATCGGTTCTGTTAAAGTTTTTTAGGCATTGACAAAGCTGAATCCTGTGCAAAACGTTACATTTCCCATACTAAATGCATTGATTCATAGGTATTCTAACAAAATGCAACAATTCCAAAAATTATCTAGCAACACTGGTTAAATGTTGTGTCAATCTCACTAGAAGACAGAAGTGATCGTTATTTTAAAAGAGGGTACCTACCTTTTTTGTGGTGTGTAAAGTTAACTTGTGTTTTGTTTGTACTCCTTATTGTTAATAATTTTAATAATGGCAGAAGTATCTGTGGAGGAAATTAATCAAGGCAAACGAAAGAAAGATGTTCACCCGAGGAAAAGTGTTGAACAACGAAATAATAAGTAAGTTAAATAAACTATTTTCACCAGTTCCTGTAGATAGGTAGTTAGTTTTTATGTGCAATAGTACATAATACAAATAGGTAAGCAAGTATTTAATATAACTCATTCTACTTTTACAGATATGTTGATAAGGATCCGCTAGGGGCTAATTTCATCCAAAAGTGTAAGCATTCACCAAAAAGTACTTATAAATGCTCGCAGTTAACCATCGCAGATGTATTACGCAACAAGAAACTTTTTTATAAAAACATTGGAAAACAAAACCAGGATATTTATTTATGTCTATTAATATCGCCTTTTTCACCTCAGCGTCATCGCGAGAGCCAAACTCAAGGAAAACCTAAACCCCGGAAATTTTGTTCAACTTACTTCTTGTTGATGAGAAAAAATATGGTTCAAGTGTGTAAGACATACTTTATGAATGTTTTTGATCTTGGCATAAGACGTTTACACACTATAGCCAAGACTATTGCAGAAGGACAAATTCCAAAGGAAAAACGGGGTGGAAACAGGAAAGCACAAAGTTATGCAGCTAAAAAAGAGTGTAATAGCTTTTATCAAAAAGTTAAAGGCTGTTGAAAGTCACTACAATAGAGAGAAGTCAAAACGTGTGTATTTAGGTTGTAATTTAAATATGGCTAAGTTATGTAAGATGTATAACAACAACGTTAGCGTTGAATTGCAAGTAAGACCTAATTTTTTCCGAAACGTATTTAGAAACAATTTCAATATTGGTTTCAAGTCTCCTGCTTCCGATGTATGCGGAATATGTACTTTATTAAAAAACAAGTTGGAATCTGAGAACGATCCACAGAAAAAACTTGAAATCATGACACAAAAAAGGATTCATATTTTGAAAGCAAATGCTTTCTACGAATTAACAAGAAAAGAGGATGATAATTCTATTTCTTTATGTTTTGATCTTCAGCAAATACACCCTCTCCCTAAACATCCAATACAAGACGCCTATTATTCAAGACAAATTTCATATTACACTTTCTGTATAGTGGGTATGAAGTCACGATCCCCTCACTTCTACATCTGGACGGAGAATGAGGCTGGCAAAGGCTGTGTAGAAATAGGGTCAGCTTTAATTTCATATTTGACAAACACTTTGGTTATTTCTCCCAATATCAAGGTTTTGAGACTATTTTGTGATGGTTGTGGGGGGCAGAACAAAAACTCCCATATTGTTCATACATTGATGTATTGGCTAACGAAAATGTCCCCTCCAAATATAGAGGAAATCCATTTGACCTTTCCAGTACGCGGACATTCGTTTCTCCCGGCAGACCGGGTATTCGGACGGGTCGCAAAAGAATTGAAGGTACACCCAACTATAATATCAAAAGAAGAATATAATGAGATTTATTCAAAATTTGGACAAGTTCATAAATTAGGCGAACACTGGGAGTTGTACGATGTTAAAGGGTTGGAGAAATTCTTTAAAAAAATTGAGAAAATACAAGACTTGAAAAGAATACACTTTAATAAAGTAATTGTCAATTCTAAAGTTCAAGGCAGAATCCAAACTTTTGAAATCTTCAAATTCAGCTCAGGAGAAGAGCCATCGATTAATTTAATTAAAAAGAGACAGTCCTATGACTTGGTAACTATGGGTAAATTACGTATAGGGCGTTTAATAAGCAGGGCAAAGATAAACGATGTCATTAACTTATTAGAAAAAATATATGGAAAGGAATGGGTTGATGATGAAAAGCTGTAGTGGTATAAAAGTATATTACTTACTGATGATGACTATGGAGAAATTGGCGATGATGAAGAAGAAATGCAAAATTTATGTGACTGTGTAGAGCTAGAACCAGTATGTCTTCACATTTAATCTTATACTTATTTCTCTGATTAAATTTTGTCTTGTAAAAACTATCAATTATTTTTCTTGTTTTCATGTAACATTTCCATTAATACCCTAACAAAAGGTCACAATTCCAAAAACAATTCCAACAAAACGTAACATTTCCAGTAGTGTCTATCAATATGTCACATTTCCAATTTTATAACTTAAATAACTTACTAACCGATGTACGAAAAAACAATGTAGTATATGTAATCAGTAGATTTACCTCTTTACCAGAATTTACATAAAAAAAAATTTGAAAAACACCATAATTCGATACCTTTATTGGTTTTTGTTGATTTCCCAACATTTTTAAAAGATGGATTTATGACTTTTTGTTCGCATACTCCTCATATATGAAGAGATAAAAAAAGATTTCAAACCTGGAAATTGTTTTTTTTTTTGATAATTGAACTTAGTATATTAGATACAAACTAATGAGATGTCACAAAGACGACGTTAACGAAATACATGAACGCCCGCAATTATGTATTTACGACCCGCTTTGTTTTCGTAGGGGCATACGCAGCGGCCATCTTTTAATAATGAAGGTAGAATGAGCAGATGTGTTCGTGTGTATTGGGAACTACATTTAGTTTATAAGTCTGTGGATAGGGAACTGCAGTATAAATAACATTAACGATAAGTAAGTAACATTTCATAGGAAATTATGTTTTAAACGGAAGGGAAATCCTGGTTTATGTAACGGTGAATATTATAGGTTACATTGATACGTTTAACACATAAAAGTTAAATGTAGGCATTGTACACACACTAATATTAGTGATTAGTATTAGTGAGGATTAGTGAATAGTGCGCATACAATGATATATATATAGGGTTACTGGTAATTCGACCTATTCCCGTTAAGGGCTTAAAGTGGAGGTTGTTCGATAATGCCTTATGTCAAAAACTAGTAAACTCTCAATATCTCGAAAATGGTTCACTTTGTCATAAGACTGATAAGCCCTTAAGGGGAATAGGTCGAATTACCAGTAATCTTGTATGTTTTAGCAAGAATTCCATACATAGTAAGAGTATTTTTATCTAACTTGGATATGTGTCCCACTGAACAACTTATGAACAACTTCGCTACACGTGTGTCGTAGTATGCGTACTTCAGTATTTTTTTAATATTCTATAAATAATTTCCTTAGCATAAAGTTTGAAAGTATGAAATAAACTAAAAAAAAATGCAAACATTTCATTGTTTGCTGATTACATTCATGCGGCTGCAGCCCACCCACTTTAGTGGTTCACTGCGCCGAACCAATCATCTGGCAGATCAAAGCTTGTGTTTCCAACCACTCGTAAATAGCACTACAATTATGCGACAAGCTCATTCCTCATCCCATCTTCTGTTTTGACCTCATTTGAAGGCCAGATCTGTGGGCCCGATGTTTTCAATAACAAGTTTTCCAATGAACTAGAAAGCCGATCATAATTAAATGTTATATTTAGAGGACAGTGCTCTCAGTTCCAATTATTTTATATTTATTTTACGGTATAAGTTTAATTTGATGGACAAAATGTACCTTGGATTCACGAATAAATGAATCTGATTAAAAATAATAAATTAATGGACTAAGGGAGTGTGAACTTAGCTTGAAATATCACCGACGGTGGTTTGATGGAAAGAGTTGAAGAATATGTGTGGGCGCGAGCATCGAGAGAGGCTTATATCCAGCAGTAGATACTTAGGCTGACGATATGGTGTGGTAAGTTATGCTAATGAGTCGCCCCTATAGATGATAAATCGATCAAATACGGGACTATACGAAACAGATCCAGAGGCATATTTCTTAATAAGAAACTTTACTGAACATTGTACATGTGCCATGCGAATGGCTACTAGTATTAACTTTAAAAATAAAGTCTATGTGACTCAAAGCCTTACATCGATACAGAGTCAAATACGATACAGGACACATAATTATCATTAGAGAATTTATTATAATTTGGTATTTACCTGCAACAATCCACTAAAAGGCACAGGTCTTCTCTTGCTATCGCGAGGGTTTTTTAGGTCATAAGCACGTGGACCCAAGCGGATTGGTGGAACGACTATATATTGGAAATGAAAAGGTGAATTCATAAAACTAAAGAAAATGAATGCAACTAACACAAAAGAGAAATAAACAGCGCAGAAGAAAGGTTAATGCCCCGCAATAATACTTAGAGCTGCCAATAAGCGAAAGAAACTCTGCGAAATACGAGGCAATGAAACAGTCTGAATTGAAGGCCGTAAATTAGTCCTGAGTCGTGATATATAGTCCGTGCCAAGTATGTTGAACGTTCGTCACATTAGTGCGAGAGGCGTCATGTTGATGGAGAAGATTCGAGGAAGTTAAGGCGCGGCCAAATTCAGAGAGGTTGGCATTTTATGGTTGTTATCTGTCAGCGAAAACCTTGTTTAATCTCACCTTGGTAATATATGGGTTAAATTAATTCGAGTGTATAGATTAATTGGATTAGTTGGCTTCAAGCAAACTGGGAACTCTGGATGGTAGATGACGTCGCAACTTCGAATCCCAGCGGAAAAAGTTTTCAATGAAATTGTCGTAGTCTATTCATTAATTTAGTTGCTAAATGTTGTTGAAGTTACGAAAAGCGAGTCATTATTGTTAGAGCATTTTTAGATTCATGTAAATTTATTTTCAATATTTTTATATTTTAATATTCTTTAATATAGGTACTGTCTATTATAGCATGTAGTATGCAATAGTGGTGATAGATAGCCTTGGGGTATAATTTGTATTTTCGACTCATTCGCGAGATTTTGTGTTTAAATCCTCGGGCCTTATCACTGAGTTTCAACTTAAGTACAGCTTAAAAAATATCACTAGCTCGGCGGTAAAGGAAAACATCGTTAGGAAACCCGTGTATTCATGGTGAAAGATAATTATAATAATCGATTATAATCGAGAATAAAGAAATCTGGAAGAAATAAAAGAATAAAAAAACGCGGGCTCAGTGCGGATTGGTGGACACACATCTATCAATCCGCACTGAGCCCGCGTGGTGTTGTAATACGGCCTGAAACCTCTAGTGATTTACTATTAGGAGATGTACTATGAAAAATTTCTAATTAAAATGTATTATATTACATAAGTATCATAACGAAGACTTTAATTTATCTTTAATATTACTTAACAGGGAGCTTCAATTTATCTTTAATATTACGTAACGGAGACTTCAATTTATCTTTAATATTACGTAAAGGAGACTTCAATTTATCTTTAATATTACTTATTTGTGATATAAAATGGCTGATATATATTTAATGTCACATTTTTTTAATATACTTAGTGTGTATGTTTTGCTGGTAATAAAGTTTTGCTAGTCGGGAACTAGGCTAATCGGTCGTCAAATGTGGCGTTATTTAGCATCATATAAAAAAATACCATCATTAATGTTCTATTAAGTATGAACATGATTAGATAATCCTATTCAGGTCCTATGATTAGATCATTAAGAACTATTGACATAAATTAACGAGTGTAAGGAGATAGAATGATTTAAACACCTCAAAGCCTCAAAAAGTAGATACGAAGCTTAATTCTCTGGAGATGTACTTGAGAAATGCTCTCTCAGCTACCGATGAAAAGTCTTTGCCCAATGGAACGGCAAAAGAGGCTATTTTGCAGGTTCCTTCACTCGAATATGCATTTTATTGCAATCTCCTTTCAGTCAAAGGAGAATAGACGTTTGAGGTGAACTTTGAGGCTCTCTTTCAACGAGTATGTATACCAAGAAGTTTGTATTTTGTTTATTTTAAGAAAAACAACCAATAGTAAATTCTTCTTTGTTTTATATTAGGGGGCGTTTCTTGAAACGCAATATAAAATCAGTTTGGGTCTCGGTTAAGTAAATAGTGAAGTTTAACATTTCCGTCAGTCGGTGCCATCGACTTTTCCATGGAAGCTTATAATGTAGTGGCTTTAGAAAAGCACCACCTCCTGTGGGTGTTGTTAAAGGCGGCTTAGAGATAACAAAGCCTTTACCAATTGACCACCTGAGGAAAACTGCTCCACCTGTAAAAGAGTGGACTCACCAATCCGCTTGGACAGCGTGCCGTTTTAACTTTTAAGACAATACATCCCCATGCACAAGACAATGTGCACGAGGAAGCCGCGTCTAACAGTGGACGAAAATAGGGCTGGTTACGGTTATGTGCAAAGGACGAGACTAAGCTAGTCATTTTTTTAAGTGCCCTCTGCAAAAACGCAAATGTTTGCAACGCCGCAAGCAATTAATAAAAATACACGACACATTCATTTTACAATGAAATCTGAAATATGGATGCAAAATGAATTGAAATGTAAACTTTTTTAATGAACGAGCTCGCAATAAAAGTCAGGACAACGTTCCGTAACATGGACGTTCCGCAACTTGAAAAATATATCGTTACTTAAATAAGCAATGCATGTAATACAATTAAGAAAAGTTATTACACTTATTTATTAAGTACATACTCGTATATATATATATATATATATATTCGCACAAATACATATAAATAAACATAGTTAATAACTATCCAACCAAACCTTTTTGTGGGCTTTGAATTTAACAAATTTGTATGAATAATTTGGTTAAACTAAAAAACTGAATATTTTAGTTTTTTTTTTAATAGGAAAAGGCGGCAGACGAGCATACAGTCCATCCGATGGTAAGTGGATACTGTCGTCCATAGACATCTGCGATACATGCCAACATCAGTTAAGCACCTTGAATCAGTTACCTTTGCGGATTAAGGAATGGAGTGGGAAAATAGGGAGAATAGGATGGGAATGGGCTCTGGCATATCTCATTTATAACGATGAATGTACATAATCATTTTTTCGTTTCATGTTTCGGGAGCGGTTCAGTTACATTCTGTGGATTTATAATTTTCCATTTATATAAAGTTCAATATCGTGGTGGGACCGAATAACTAAACGTTTCTTGGTCTCACAATTAGTCAGTGTCGGCATTTTATAACTGCATAAAACGTACAGTATAGACAGTAAATATTGCAGTCTACTCTATGTAGACCGCTGCATAGTGTAGTTCGAAGATTAGATTAAGGTAAGAAGGTAAGGTTTGATTGAACCTCTCGATCTAAAACATACTCGTAGAACGGTTTTAGGAAAAACTAATTATCACAGCCCTAGAGATGTCCATTTCTCGGCTTGTAATATGAGTGAGTAAAACTCATATTATAGGCAAATATTTGTTTGGGAAAATGACTAAATAGCCAAACTTCTTAACTAAGGAAATTCTTATGTAGCATTATTTACTTAAGGCTTAAGCACTTTTCGACAGTAATCAAAACAATTACCATCAACTGTCATTTTTAGATAACGTAACATAAATTGTGTGGAAAACAATATTTTCATTGGTTTTTATTGTTTGTTCCCGCTATCGATATATATCGCTATCGGCAGTGGACTAATTTTCTAGTTGTCTATATTATATAGAAACATAAATACTTTATTTATCAAACATAGATTTGCTATTGGGTCCGCACTAGGATAACCTGTATCGAGGGCTGTATCGATTTACATTATATTTTTATAGGATATCTATTCCGAACTGATTTAAACTATTTTACCGAAATCAATGAAGTATTTTTGAAAATATAATGAGTTTTGTATGACAAAGTAATTAGTTTTTAATAAGTAAACATTTCTAGTTATCATTCTTAGATAATCATGAATATAAATTTAATGAAAATCCGTTCAATATAACTGAGTACAGAGCTTTTCGTTTTCATATGATCTAATTTTACACACTATTTTTTGTTGTCATTTACCTCAAACTATTTTGTAATAGTAGGTTAGGTAACTATGTGTAAAATTATTAATGAATGTTCTAAGTAAAATCGCCGTTTCATAAATGTTCCGTGAATAGCTCGGATGGACAGTTGCAGGGAGCCCGTTTTATTTATAACTAATCATTTGTCATCCGCGGGCGTGAGCCGTGAATTTTTGTGTCACCATCAAAATAGCAACTCCATTTCAGTTCCTGACCGTTTAGAAATAACACTTCATTTTTGTTGTTTTTCTTCTTAACATTCTGACGGCGGAGTGTTTTAATTAATTATGATTTTAGGAAGCGCCCGAATGGAGTTTTTTATTTCTTTTACACGGTTCTCTTGTTAATTGATTTTTAGGAGAGAATATAGGTGTAATAACCCCGACATAAGTAGATTAGGCCGCTTTTCTGTAGCTTTTATACACATATTGTTTTTTTCATTTTATTTATTATTAAGTGGGTACTTAAACTGGCAAGCCTAATTTTTCGGGATTTATTCAGTGGAATTAAAATTAAACGAAAATGTCGGTTTAATGACTTATTTATTATTATAATTCTGTGTTTGATGCAAGCACAGAATTATAATAATAATAATAATATTATAATAACAAAAAAATAGTTAAATTAAATAAAATGATGATAGGTAAAGTGAAGAATAAAATATTAGAGTGTTTGTTATTTAATAACTACAATGATGGCTGAGACAGCTTATTATATTAATCCTGTACCTACATGAACTATGATTGTGTTAAGTTTAATTTAAATTCGTCAAGTATTTTTTGCGTAATTACGTGTAACACAAAAAGTAACACACGATTTAAGTAACGGTGCGCTATACCTACAGACAAAAAGATAGATAATGATTAATGATATAACAATTTAATAAGTTTTTACATATATAAAATTACCAATATAATCCCATAATTATAAGTAGGTATTGATCAATTGCGTTATCATCAATTGGGCTGAATCCGCTAAAAATCGCTTACAACAATGTCGGGGCGTTAACACTTCACGTCGGAAATCATAAAGATTTTATTAGTACACAAACTGGCGGTTTTATAATCTAAACAGGTGTTTCAAGGAGCAACGTCATGCGTCGCCTTATAAAAAATATTCCTGGTTTAGACCCTGTGTTTCTAGCCGGTGCTCAATATGCTATGAAATGCTCAGTTTTTTTTATAGCGAAGGAGGCAGACGGACACGGCCCACATGATGTAAGTGGCTACCGCCCCTTATTATATTTATTCGCAACCATAGACATCTACAATACCAGGGGGTGCTCGGGTTCGATGTCGACCTTGCAAAATCCTATTGCAAAAGTATGTATGGTATGTATGCTTGTATGTATATGTTTATTTAAATTATGGTATTTAAATAATATGCGCCACTATTAATCTACCGCTTTATTTAATCTATAGCTTTACTTAATCTTACCAATCATTGCACCTAACGCGCCATCTCTGTATAGCCCAAAGGCTGACTGGGAGAGATTGTTTGCATTAACTATGCCTTTTGTCACTTTGTGCGATAAAGAATAAATAAAAGCTAGGTCACTAAATTAGACTGGGGTTAACATATCATTGGCAGTGCATCGACAGATTTCCATTGCTGTTTATATTGTATGTCCATATGCGAACGATTTTTTTTTTTTATAGAAAAAACCCGGCAAACGAGCATACACTCCACCTGATGGTAAGTGGATACTGTCGTCCATAGACGGATGTCTATGGACGTACATGCCAACATCAGTGCAGAATGACAAACGTTGGCACGCTGGCACCGGATGCGCTGCCTACCTTTGCAGATTAAGGAATGGATTGGGAAAATGGGGAGGGAGAGGATGGGATGGGAATGGGATCTGGCATATCTCACTCACTACCGAAATACGTACGTACATTGGGGAAATATGATAAAGTTGGAAATGCAGTACATTTCAAGGTAGTCTTCTGTGAGAGAGGGGTAACGTGGCCAGTCGAGTGCGCCCAGCGGTTGTGGGAATGCACCATGCACTCTCCCCCTACCTCTAATGACCGGTGTGTTGTGTTAGTTCCGTGCCAAGAGGTGAAAGTAGGTTAGGAATTTGATATGAATAAGATACGTTATACACTTTTCGGTGTCTTTGACGTTATATATTGATTACACCCTATAATCTTCTAACCATTTATACCACAGAACTCCTTTCCTTTATATTTCATGATTCATTCGGTCTAATAGTTTTGCAGGACTTTGTTTATATTAAAAATAAAAAATGGCTAGATCGGTAATTTCTAGTTCTATTTCCCTACCTATATTCCTATTTTCTTTTCTAGTTTGATGCTATTGGAAGTGATGTGCAAACAGCGCGTTGCTGTATCGGTTTCTTTGCAGAAGTTAGACTGAACGCGGTAATATGTCGTTAAATCATATGGCATGGTAACAGTATTCTTTGTTAAAAATAATGATCATTTGATGATTGTTTATACATATACAGTTGCGCTCGAGAAGCCGAAGAGATAACATCTCTCCGAAAGTGAACGCAGTCGCCACTGAAGATGTCAACCGCAGTTGTTGACGAAACGTTTGGAAGAAAGAGAAGAGATTCCAGAAGACCTCGGCCAAGTAGCTCGGAAGATTCAATTAATATAATCAATCTGTTCATTCATTTAGTGTAATTCATTCATTCATTCAATAACGTTGTAGTCACTAATAATAACTCGTTTACAAATGCAAAAAAGTTTGTAATCGTGAGGATGTTATTCTGTTGGCCAACGTTTTTTATACAGATGTTACATTACATTACTACGAGTAAATAAAATGAAAATGAAATATGGCAGAAATTGAAGAAAATATATTTCAGTGATAAGTTTTATGTACATACGAAAATCGCTTACCCTTTTCACCTTCGCCATTTCTTATAGGAAAACTTTTTTATTGGAAAAATCTTTCGGTTTTAATATGTTTGGAGAACTGCTCACTATAAAGGAAATTGATATAGGCGGAGTTTTTGTTGTAAAACGGATGAGTAAAAAATACTAAAGTGTACGTCGACAATTATTGCGTGGAATAAAATAAAATCACTGTTATTTTGCTCACAATAATGCTCACATAACATTCTCATCTATATGGAATTACAAATATTTACTGGGATCGTACAATTGACATGCATGTCCAAACACATATTTGTAAATAATACGATACAGAAGTGAAATTAAAATATTTAAATTTAAAATAATACGAACATAAGATAAGTAAGTATGACAATATGACAATATGAATATATGACAATCAAAAGAAAACTAATTTAAATTATGGATATTGAAGAAAAATATCACGAAACTCTTCTCAAACATATTAAGATCAATATTAAGCATACCAAGTACTTCGAGAGCAATAGCCATCGAGGTTAGTCACAACCCGGTTAGATTTAGGATCATTAATATAAAGAAATTAAAACTAAATCTTTTTATATTTTTCCTTAGGGGAAAAGCAAATGAAGAGAAAAACGTATTATGTATACCTTGTATATATTATATTTATTCTTCTAGGCGTCATTGAATACCGACGAATATATTCTTTGAAACGTATGCACTCTACCAGTAAACTAAATCTGAAGAAAATATGTGTCATATTTTTTTCAGATCTCAAGACTTCATATTTTGCTTCTGTCGGTCAATAACACGTGAAAATCGGGACGAATTCTATCCGCGTGCATCGTGCCAAATAGTACTCGTACTTATATCTATTAGAAAATCATAGCGTATTTTCCTGTCATCACTTTGGCTATAAAATATACCTCTGGCTATTTGACTTGGTAGCTGATTTGTGTGAACCAAAATTCTTGGAAGATTGCACTTCCTATGCACATTCTTGAAATATTTTAAAATTTCTGTATTTTTATATTCGGAATGGGTTTATATTCTGTGCACGGCAAGAATAAGTTGATCATTTGAAATGCATAAAATGAAAAAAAAATAGTTTGTTTTCCTTGTTTAGGGATTATCAAACTTTTGTGCATGTCAGCCCCACCGTACCCTATAGGTTACAATTCTTCTTACATATCTACTACTTAATTCTAACTCATCTATGACTCTGATAGCGACTCGCAAATTCACACAGAATGTTTGCAACTTTCGATGTTGACTCGAACATCGAAATTGACTCGACGTTGATGTTGAGAATTTTATGGAACACTCAAATAAATAGTTCTTAACGTAATATCACTCTGAATTTACAGTAAAAACTTAAATCTTTCAATCCTCGATAGCTTCAGAGAAATTGATTTCAGCTTAAAGTGTTATCTCGATATTCAAAGCGAAACCACAAAACAGTTGATTTTGACTTATTAACTTATTTCCACCATGCACGGATTTAATATGTCATTTTTTGTGACGTGACCATTCCTTTAGTAATAAATGAACAGTTATTAATAAAGGAACGGTTACGTCACAAAAAGCAAATGTCATAAAGATCCAAGACGTCAAACATCGTAAAGTGGGTTCGTTCGTGTCTTGAATAAGGTATTCTTTCCTATTGGTCTTTGCTATTAAATCTTCAAACATAATTGGCTCGATTTCGATTAATCATTGTATTGACCGGAGCTAAATATTTGTAAGTACCTAAATAAGTATCTGAGGATAAATACAATCGAAAGGGAAGATTTAATCTCACCTAAAATCTCATCTAAACAGTTTTCACTCTGGAGAGTGAAAATGGACTATTGGTTTTTACAAGGGTACATTGCATTTTATTTGTGCCCAATGACTAGGAACAACAAAACCTTATTTTTTTCAGCTTAAATTAAATGTCCCATCTGTGCGTGATCCCATCCCATGCCTTAACATTTGCACCCATTTTGTACCCATTGTCAATGTAAAATTGACTTATAGCAACAATTATCTAGTATAATTTTTAAGATTTTCGCCTTGATATCCGTACGTGGATTAAACATAAAATGGTTAAATATGAGTTTAAGACCCGTCTAATATGTAAATTACATCTATTTAGTTGTAAACATAAATGAATTGTAAGTCATTTGTAATGAAAACTGGAGCAAAAAATCCTGCTTTTATATTGTACGTGTATGTATGTTTATATTGTAAAATATGTATGTACGAAATGGTAATGCCATAAATAACAACAAACAAACCTGACTTAACCAAACATTCCAAATGACAAGGCATGCAAGGCAATGCAAGGCCATTGTTCACATTAAGCGTTTGTCAGTCATTGTCATGATTTAATTTTATGGATACCTTACTTATAATTTAATTTTTATCAATAAATAAGATCATTATTAAGTATGATATCAAGTTTTATTCAGTGTACCTATAGTTTAATTATGACTTAACCAGAGTCTCCTCGGTGTTGGATGTAGATACTAATAGATCTGGTAATGGCTGGGTGGGAAGATAGTGGAAGTGAAGTGTGTGGTCGTGAGCCCTGAGAGAGACCATAAATATGGTTTATTACTATATATTTTTTACTCGTGTAACATATGGTAAGCGATATACTTATTTACTCATATCAGCCTACAACGTTCCACTGCATAGGCTTTTCCTAGTAGATCACTGGGGCGTTTCTTTAAATATATTAAAATAAATACTTGTTTATATTTATATTAATTCATTAGAAGAGGAGATGACGGACTAGACGGTCATACAAAGGTTACCGCATGTCTTTGCCGTCTGTGTAATTACTTCGGAATAGTCATCGCCTTAAATAACCAGTTTCATAGTAAAGTGCTTAAACCGTACATAATTGTTTATCTGGCCATCGCTTCAAAGAAAAAAAAATCTTTATAGTATATCAATTATATCCACAAGCAACGTGCGTTAGCGATGTCGCGAGATGTGACACGGCCGTTTCAAATATAGCCCTGTTAAATATAGACCACTCACATGGAACAGCGGGTGACCACAGAGCTTCTATTGCGGAGACATGTCACTTTATTTGTTTATAACTCGTTCAAGGCTCGCTAGAGGACACTGTTTGACAGCTGAGTTTAGGCATGCGTGTTTATGCACATAATCTGGAAGCCTTTGCGTCGTTTGGTTATAATAACCAATACTATCTATTTTAAATTAGATTAGAATTATATATAGGTACATGTCTGAAATATACTTTTGATATATAGGTACTTTTGATCTAAATCTAGTAATAGGTAGGTAAAAACTGAGAATAAAAAAAATCAATAACACATTGAGTATTTTTATTTTTAGTCAGCAGCAAACTGTAGTGGCAGTGGACAGGCCATATATGCCGCAGGAGCGATAACCGAGACGGGAAGATGAGACCTCGAATGCATACCAAGTACCGCAAAATGTAGCGCGAGACGCACTCCAGCCACGTGGGCCAACGGCGGCATGAGAAGAGTAAAAGACCGTGTGTGGTGGGCGGTGGCGGTCCTTGGGAGATGACTATATCCATGGTATAGTATGGTATAGTCTTACTTATAGCCAATTGATGAGAATTTTTGTTTTAATTAGCCGATAGACCCGTCAAAAATCGTCTAAAAGCTGATATTCGAGAAATATATGGAAGGATTTTTAGTCATTTCTTTTTTAGTAGTTTGGTAATTAATTTGCTAATGGAAGTTCGAAACTGCAATCAGCGCATGCAATGCATTCTACATAAGTAAAAATAATATCGATAAGCCTAGAAGAAACTGATAGGTTTCTAGAGAGTTCCTAACCTACCTATAGATTAGGTTGTAATACGCCATTCTTGTAACTGCGTAGTTAGTTACCCATCCTTTTAGGTTGTCGTAAAGGATCATTCTAGTATAGGCATTTGCGGTATGTTATAGTGTATAACGGCCAGTCTAACTTAGCAATTATGTTTCTTCGTACCTAGTTTAATCTGGCTAAATGAAAAATTTATTGATATGACATAATTTTATACCTTTTTAATTGGAGAATTGATGTGTGTTCGTTTAAAAGTTATATCGTAGTTAAATTTATGTCCAGTTTGATAAGGATGCAAAAATACTGCCCACGTATCTGTATAAAATCAATATAAATTTAATTAGTATAAAATACTTGTATGCACAGTAACCATTAGCAGCCCTTTTAACGTTCACTGCTGAACATGGGCCTATTATTATGCATGAGGGATGTATGGTCTTAAACTGGTTAAGCGAGTTGGTGAGTCCATTATGTTAGAGGTGGTGTAGTTCCTCAGGGCTTGTGGACTTTGTTTATTCACCTACGACACCCACAAGAAGAGATGGGATGATACTTGCTATTTCCTAAAGTGGCCGACACACGACCAGTGGATCATGCACACCGCACACGTTTAACTAGAAATTGACAGCTATATGCCATGATACGTCACTTTTTTGAGTCGAGATAAAAAAAACGTTTTTTTTCTATTAAGTTTAAATGTGTCCCAATGCTGGATAAAGAAAGGAGTTTCCTCTAGTCCCCCACGAAACAAATTACAATTGGTAATATTTTTAACTAAGAAGTTATTCTTTGACAAAGCAAAGCGTACCCGCGAGTGTGCCCACGGTCTTTCCTGCAACTTTTAAAATAAACCGTCCGCGATAGGCACCGGAGGTATTTGGCACGCGGAAGATAGCAAATGCCTAATTAAGTTGCGGGCTGCTGAGTTTTAGAATTAACTGCATTTTAAAAAAGCTGTGTATACAAAGAAGATGAAATTGAAGAATGAATTATGAATTTTAAAAGAAAGATCTTACTCGTATTGGTAACACTGTTTCTGAGATCGCTTGCTTTCTAAATGTTATAGCTCCAATAGTTAATACTCAGTGATAGTAAAAAAATACTCTTTGTTGTCTCACTTAAATGCTAGTTTTTCAAGTTACAAAGACATTATTATGCCGAGTTACAATTACACAAGGCAATTACTGAGATATCTACTCGTATGTGAAGTGACCGGAACCGCCTAATAATAATAATCGTTAGTAGTAATTTGCATGCTAGTATGGGAAAAACTTGTTGGATTTCAATCATTGCGTAATATAAATAAAAACTTGTAACCAAGTTTTGCATAAGGAAATTCATTCGTTCATTTATTGAAATAAGTCGCCAACGAGATAAACACTAGGAAAATAATATAATAGAAAATTACATTAAAATTATTATTTACATTATTATTTACATTATTATTACATTAAAAATATAAGATTACAATTTTCAAGAATTTCAAAATTAAGTGTGTACTACACGAATTAATAAAATACCTACAACTTTAATTAGTGCACAATCCGTGGTCTTATTCTCTAGCGTTGGCGCTAGAAAAATTTCTTCGGGGAAGGCATCTTTTGTTTCCAGATTTGATAAAAGCAATTTCGTCCAGTACCTACATTGTACGGTTAAATGAACATGTAGTCTTTAATAGTTGTAAAATACGATAAATTAATCAATTAATTTAATTCATTAATAAAACATTACAATTCTCAAGAATTTAAAAATAAAACACACGAACTACTTAATAAAATACAGTTTTAACGAAGGAATAATCCTCGTGTGAATGTCTAGTGGTGGCGAATATATCTAATCCCTTTTCTGGGAAGGCATGTTTTGTCTCTGAAGCAATATCGCCGATACCATCCTACGGTTAAAAGAACATGTCAACTTGAAAGTTAGCTGTAAAATCGAGGAGACCCTGTGGATTTTCTAGGTCACACTGACATTCTTATGAGCCAGTAGGGTTTTCATTAATATACCTAATAAGAATAAATCCTCGTGAAAAAGAAGGTAAGTAATAAGGTGCCAATTTACTGATCCTCTGCACACCTCTTTATTATATATCGACGTGTAGTATCTAGTATGTTGCAGGTATATAACCCGGTACCAATCCCCGATGTCGCCGTCTGCATGTTAAAACATCGTAAAAACTAAACAAGTTTCCATATAGTAACACTACTAAAATGATCTGAGTAATCGTGAATTTTATTTTTGGAGGAACACTATTAAAAAGTAGACAATGAATGTTATTATAAACTCGTTTGACGAGTTTATAATATGAGTATAAATGTGGATGCAGTATTCAAAAGAGGAAAAGGAAATTCTTATATTTCTGTAGCTATAAAAATATTGGTATAATGCATATTTTATGCTGTTAAAAATACGATTTTTTTATATATTCATCTATACGCATATGCGTGTAGCCATAAATATATATCATCGACATTTTCATTGTACAACATTACCTATATGTATTATTTTACCCGTACGGTGCGGCGCGGCGTTGGAATTTCTGCATAGCACACATATTGGAATTGATATCAACGTATTATGACGCATCGAATGAGATTTGTTTCAAATCTGTTGAAGGGTGGGGACATTTTACCCAAGTTCCTTTATGGACAGAAAATGATGCCGTTAAACAGTTGAACCAGTGTTTCGGTGTTGAAGGAAAATACTATGAAGAAATCTACATTTAAGAATCTGGAGCAATTTTAACGTCCAGCAACCCACAATAGATCTGCGTGTTGGATTACTCCCTGAAACCCTCTCGTGATTGCAGAGCCTCGTGTCTTGTAGATGACACGTTATAGCATCTACGTGTGCATATTTAGATTCTCCGCGTAAGCATATATGGATGACTGACGGTGAAATTACCTATTTATAAAAATATATCCTAGCCTATAAAATATAACCTGTCAATGGTATAAAGGAAATGATAGGGAATGTGGACGGTCGAGGAAAATTCCTCATCCCTTTACAGTTACTTCCAAATTACAATCCTTTCATTGGGAAGCATTTTTCTTCCAAATCCATAAATCGGATATTTAGGTGTCGCAACTGCGGGCATGCGAGAGTGTGTCGCTTTTTGTTGTTATAAATTATATGTACTGTAATTCGAAGTGCCAGTCTAAATCGCAAGCGCCAATAGCAAACGTTGAAAATATAAACTCGAGTGTACGCTAGCTGTCATCGTGGGTTGGTAAATTGGCAGCGTATCAGCGTCACGCCCAGCACCGCTATCGATCTGATGTCACTCACCGAGCTAACGAACTGCGCTTTTGTATAGTTTTCATTAACAGTGTATTTATAATGCACCTTTATAAATTTTGCTGGTATAAGTAATTAGATGTCCTTTGCAGTTTTTTGTCGTAAATAACATAATAATGGCTGATTTTCAGATCTACCTCAATTTTGACCACAACGTTTTATTATCTAATTTATTTAACTTAAATTTATAGTTGATATAAATGAATGTAATATTTATTTGTATTTTATTATATACGGTGTACATAAAAGGGCATTAAAAATTATGTACAATAGAGGAGGTTATCTCCAGAAAATCGGGCGACAATGATGGGGCGTGTAAAATCATTCGAAGTTAGAAATGGTGTATATACTCGTAAATACTATATTTGCCTATAAAATACGAAAGTGAAAACCTACATAAATATATACATAATACATATCTAAATAATATAACATATAGAAAATATGTACGTTTTATTAAAAAAAAACTGGAACGAGAAACTTAAATTGCCGACATGTAGTTTTCTAATCAGACAAAATACATATACGAGTATGTTAACCTCTTTGCGGAAATAAGTCTAAAAATAAACAAGTCCCAATTAAAATATTATTTCGATGTTTGTTGTTGTAAGTGTTGTAACTCTTTAATGTAAAGTCGATAATATGAATAGGTTATATTAGGTTATCTAAATAGTTCATAATTATGTTCGATAAACAATAAATAATATAATGAAGCAATTCTTTGAATTAGCCAATAAACATTTTTGTTTGTCTGACACCTACGGCAATTGAACATAGTCACAGTTCCAATGGACTGTATAACTCGTGTGTTCATCAATACCCTAAAAGTTACCTTTTTTTCCGCCTATTCTAGTCGTTCGATTTCCGCCCAAAATTTTTGCTGTATGAGTAAATAGCCGATAGTAGGTATAATTTGAGCATATCTGGTGTAGATTAATCTATTAAACTATGATGTATGATATTTTCACTTTGCACTTTGCAGTGGACGTGGTCACGGGGTGACTAATTGATTTTATTTGTCACTTGAGTTATTAAGAAATTATTTGAACTACCGTCTGAAAAAAATTTTTAATCATAACATTCCCTATGCACGCAGTATTCGCTCACAGTGTCCAGAGGTCTTGCAGTATTGCATTGGCCTTGGGATTTAATTAATTCAATGACTGGATCCCAAGCCGGTGGTACTTGCCAACCATCTTCTCTATTGAAATTTGGGTGTTTCTTGATTCTTGATTTCTTGATTTCTTGATTTCTCGCGTAACATTCTTGGCATGAATCGGGTCTCTATAGCGCTAGAGATCCTCGCTAGAGAGATTTTTCAGACGGTAGTTCAAATAAGTTCTTAATAACTCAAGTGATACATAAAATCAATTAGTCACCCCGTGACCACGTCCACTGCAAAGTGTTCGAAACGTCGGGATAAAAATAATGTTAAATATACGCGATTTAAACCGTTCAAAGTTGTATAATTGCTATATATTAGTATATATGATGTATGACCTTTCAACATCAATTGTTCACTTTTGTATTAGAGGGCCGCGATTGAGTTGTTGACAAAAATTTCTTATTCAAAACTTCAATCGATCATGTTTCTGTATCGCGGATGTGGCAACCATCGTCAGACTATTAGTATTTATTATCGGTCATTATTTCAGTATAAGTTTAAAATAAAAATAACACGGAATTTCGATCGTAATTTTTGGCAGTTTTATTTTTTATCTTCGGGTGAAGTTCAATGCCGATTTATACAGGTATATAGCTGTTTTTGCAAAAAGTATATCCCTTTTCACTTCTAGTAAAATTTTTCATACACATTTGCTAAATACAAAGTTAAAAAATTTAATATTTTTACAAACAGTAAATAAAACGTTTATTTTGTCTTTTTTGTAGAAAGAAGACGGCAGATGAGCATACAATCCTAATTAGGCATAGGAAGCTGCAGACGTTGATGGGAAAAGCTGGCAACAGAGCAACCAAGTTTGGTCAATCGTTCATCTCCACTTCTTCCTCATGATAATGCCTAACCCCACACTTCTCATACGACAGTTATAAAACTTCACGAGCTGGACCTGGAGACTCCCTCACCCACCACACTCACCGGACCTTGCCCCGGCAGACTTCCGTTTCTTTCGAAATTTGGACAATTTTTTGCTAGGAAATAATTTGATTTTGAAGTTGCTGTGATTAGAGATTTTGAAGAATTCATTTATACCCGACCACGAGACTTTTACAGGAGTGGCGTCAATCAACTGCCCGTGAGGTGGCGAAGTGTGTAGATAATATGGGTCAATATTTCAGTTTCTCATACAAATCGGTGAATTCATAGGTGAGCACCTAAATAATAACAATGTTATATCTCCCACATTAAACTAAATAGACATGTAGAATTATGTCGATATCAATTTGTTGTATTAAAAAACAAAGCACCTCTTCTCTCGCTTGCGAGCGATAGGCTAAAAGGTAACGTAATGAACATTTTTTTTAGTACTGCACTGCTTATCTAGTAGAATACATAGAAGCATTGGGTTTAGGTTATTAAAAAAATGATTTAAAATACTTACACTGTTTTCATCTACTAGTACATCGCAACTTTTAGTTTATGTTGTGAAGGTTTACCGTTCGATAAAAAAAATTGAGGAATAAGTCAGACAAAATTTCAATTTAGTCCGATGATTTGCAATTTTCGAAATACTGCGTAGTAACTACCTAAGCACTAGGCATATCAATTACTTACTTATCTATACCTAATACTTCGATATCAGCGTATAACATTTCACTGTAAGACACGCCTAGTAATCCCGAAGGGGTTTTAGGTAATAAATTTAATTTACCACGTGGGTCTAATGCGGATGGATGGACACGCATACCCCAGATTTTTCAAAATTAGCAGGCATGCTATTTAATTTAATTACGAATTACATATATTAATTTATTTTGTGGCCTGTTTATCCGGTGTCAAGCTAGAGACGACGAGTCGTTGAATAATCAAATGGAAAAAATTAATCGAAGGGGTCGGATTTATTTTTTTCTGTTAATCTGGATTTATTAGTGTTAAGACAATAATCAAAATTCTTTCTATACTATTAATGAGATTGTTCGGAAATAATATTCATGTATATTTATTTATTTTATGTTGAAAAAAACACAATATTTTTTAAAGAATTTATTGCTTTTTAATTCAATGGATACAAACACTTCACAACGAAATCGAAAATCGTAAAACATGGTTTCGATTTAAGTTCCGCACATGATTAGTCATAGTCAATTGACAGGTGTCAGCCGCACCATGCTATATGAAAATAATTGTAAGTATGAACTGCCAGCTGAAGATTTTCGGTTACGGCAAGACATACGAGTTCTTCAAGAGACCTGTGAACAGGATTCTGCAAGGTCAGCAGCGCACCTGGTGTTGCAGGTGTACATGGGCGGCGGTAGCTACTTACCATCATGTGGCCGCTCTGCTCGTCTGCTAATTATTCTATAAAAAAGAGCAAGGTACGAATCGCCCAGGGCGCCAAATTTACAGGGACGCTGAATTATCCGATGACCGGAAATTTAAAACAAAAAAATAAGAAGCTCCAAATACTGGGTAATGCCAGCTAAAGGAACATTTTTTAGTATCAAAAAGGTTTCTAGTAATATCAAACTAAACAGCCATTTTTTTTTTCTGGAAATTTCTCGTCCTTAAAAGGGGGCGCCACGACAATCTCGCCCGGAGCGTTATTAAAGTTAACGCAGCTGGCACTGTTAACCGGTCGATTTTTAGTTGAACGTGGTGCGCACTAGCCAAGTGGTGTCGGCCGGCTTTAGCATAGCACTAGAACCACCACATCTTTTCTCCTGCATGTCATAAATGGCGACTAAGGGATAAATAAGTCCACACCACCTCTAAGAGTGGTCTCGTCAACCCGCTTGGCCAGCGTGGCATTATTTAGTGCATGACATGTGCATCGCATGTCATGCACATGTACATCGCATGTCATGCATATGCGGCCATACATCCCTCATGCACAAGACAATGTGTCCAGCAGTGGATGAAAAAAAGGCTTAAGTATTAAGTACTTAAGTATTTATTGGTACGAGCCGCGGTACTCTTAGACTATTCCACTCTTTTATGTAATATTTGATATCAGGTCTAGAAAAGTAGGTCAATGAATATCTAACTGCAGGTGTTTCCAATGTCAGAGTAAATAAATGGTCCTAAACAGTTATGTTCCACTTGTGAATGGTCTGTCATTTATCAGGAGAGAGGCAGCAGTTTGCTGAAATACGCAATTTGTGTAAGTTTATTGTAAACAGCGAAACGCGCTCGGTTGTGCTAATGGAATATATCATGTGAAAAATGCACGCGAGGATGAGCATTTCGTATATATACAAGCGCTATATAAAGGGCATATTA
Source organism: Sesia apiformis (assembly GCA_914767545.1). NCBI lineage: Eukaryota > Metazoa > Arthropoda > Insecta > Lepidoptera > Sesiidae > Sesia > Sesia apiformis. The sequence goes on from OU611953.1 coordinate 17,465,751, forward strand.
CCTTACAACTAAATTATAATGTTGGTATGGAGTAATTGCTATTTTAAATAATGCCGGTCGGCCATCGAACGACTGGCATCGTTCGAACGGTCATATGGTCGTGTGGTGTCGGCTGGCTTTTAGAATAGCACCACCATCCCGTGGGAGTCGTGAAAGACGATTAAGTGATAATAAAGTCACACTACCACAGGCCCTGAGGAATTACACAGCATGTGGACTGTCTAACCCGCTTGGCCAGTGCGTTGTTTTAAAACAGTGAATACTAAATAGGGCTAGGGTTACGATTATTGTACTCTGTGTAATATACCTGTAAGTCGCGACAAATTATTCAAATAGTAAAGCGGTTCTGAATTAGGGTTAGGCTCCTCAGAGTATTTTTAACAAGTGAAAGTAACATTTAGGACAGGAAAAAATGTCTTTTTGTCTGAAAATGATTGCTTGTCAGCTTACAGTTATCAAATTCGTGTGCGTGTGTGACATTAAAAGGTGGTATTGGCTCACGTGTCGCGAAGCCCGCCTCCACCTCAATCCATTCCATTTCAACAGTAACGAGGAGCTCGGCAGGCGATTATGATTCAATAGAAAACACAATTTTATAAATAATATGCGTAATAATAATCGTGAGTAGAAGTACGGGGACAGCTGACGTGGCAACAAGCCAATTTCGTACTCAACATGAATATCCGAAGGTGCGTTTATGACGTTTCTCTCGGGTAACTATCGGACCTCTCTTTTCTCTTACATGTTTTAACAGCACGTCAGCGCCACTCGTCACTGAAGGGGGGTACTTCAAATAAATACGTTTTCAGTTATTGGGCCAATCGTTTCGGGCGCCATCGGATTGTCACTTGTGTCGATGTTGACCTACAATCGGACGTTTTTCTCGAACATGTGTTACTTTTTATTGAAAGTTTCGATTCCTGACACACTTTTACAATTAATATTGCATTTAAAGCGTCAACAGTATTGAGTTACCCTGACCTTGATATCTAAGTTTATTTATGGTTCCATTTCGACCGCATAGCGGCCTTCGCGATGCTCTATGGAGCGCTGAACTGAAACACTTAATGCGTAGAAGCCTTTGCATAAAGGAACACGAATGGATGGATGCGTTGAAGTCACTTCCATGAGAGACAGTCTCTCTTAAACCCCCTAAACGATCAACATTGCGCAATTTTACGGATTGCCTCATTATTTTGTTGCGATTCAATAATAATGTGCAATGAAATTATGGTCCTATTTTATTGTAGGTCTAGAGGCCGCCTTGACAATCTGTTTGTCATACTGTTTGTCTAATATTGAAAATAGATGCCATTTTATGCGCTATTTTGGTATCTTCTTTTCATAAATATGGCGTGTCCCTATCTATAGTCTATGATAGCAACACGTAGCACAACTGAAGTCGAGAAATAAATAAATTTACATTTAACTTTATTTAAAAACATTAAAAAATATCATTACAAGACACGTGTATACGAATAAAAACCCAATGTCTTTTTGACTTGTATGGCTTGGAACTCGTACTTACTTACAAAAAAAAGCTTTACCATTCTTTGCCACTTGGGAGAAATAAAAAAGGCGTCATTCATATTCGCGTGAAGTACGGAGAAGGTCGTTCTCGGTATGTAGGTAAAACGGAACGGGGCGAGCTCCTGCGAACCTCACAAGTGGTGGTAATCGATAGGACTCCGCCCATTGACCTATTTAGAGGGATTAGGTGAGGAAGCACGTTTCAGGGACGCACGGGATGCCCGTCTTGTATTTTTGTCTCGACATAGCTTTGGGCGTCAAGTGTGCAGTGTAAACACGCGTAAATGCCTGTTTAAATATTACGAATTCATGACAGGCAAGAGGAACAACTGACAAAAACGATTTAGGTGCGAAAATTAGTTTTTTGTAAGGATTTCTTTTTTACTTGTAAGGGTCCATTCCTCATCTGGAAAGGTAGGCAGCGCATCCGGGAGCGTGCCACCGTTTGTCATGCTGGACTGATGTTGGCATGTATCACGGATGTCTATGGACGACATTATTCACGTACCATCGGGTGGACTGTATGCTAGGCTGCTGCCTCTTTGTCTATATAAAAAAGGAAATCTGCGGCACACGACCAGACTGTATACTTGGCTATATGTATTAGGTACTAATATTATGTGACAAAAGTTAGCGCGCCTCCAGCTAAGCCGTCTACCTACGGAGATTTAGGATTAAAGAGTTTAGGAAAGGTAAAAAAAAGGGAAGGATAGGTTACTACTTATCCTACCCATCCCTAACCTACTTATCTTCCTTGGGGGATCGGATGGTATGTGGAGTAAATGCAATATGGAGTTTCCTATATTTCATTATGCTATCAATTTGATGTGGTTGGATGGGGAATAAGAAATATAACAGGATGGCAGACTTACCTTATCCCATTATAGGTACTTCCCACTTACTTTGATGGGATGGGATGGAATATGAGGTCTGACAAATCTCACTCTCTCTTAAAATACGTTAATACGTTTCTCAGTAGTCTTCTATGAGCGAGGAGTAACTGGGGTTAGTCACGAGCGATTTTTTTTTCTGAAATTGCAGTGTATAGGTATCTAGTTTCAGAAATAATTTATAACTGTCCGATTGGCACGTGTCATCGGTTTCATTTCTTTTTTTAGTGTAGTGACTGTATATAAACAAGTGCTTTACCTCCCACGTAAACCAAAGCAAAGCCTACGGTTTTCAGGTGCCAACACGCTTTAGTTTTCGTCAATGGCTCTGTTAAAATGTTTTAAAGGCGTACATCCCTCATGCACAGTACGGGGCCATGAGAGATGCATGACGAGGCCCGCGTCCAACAGTGGAGGAAAAAAGAGAGGAAAGGCTGGTTACCAGTTACTAAATACCGGAAACTGAAATAGCTGAAATATGCAAGCGCTTTACGGAACAACTTTGGAACAGAAAATCATGTTGGCAAATAGCCTACCCAATAATAATAATACGTAATGGCTCGTTACATATGAGTACACTACAACGGTCTGAGAGGTTCAATGGGTTAATTAGGTCTTTACTAATAAAACGTTTACTATTTGCGCCACTAGATACGAATTCTGACATACAATACGGCCATGTCTAACTGCATAGAATGGCATGCCAAGAGTAACATTTAAAAAGTTTTGATAATACACAAATAATATGCAATTATCCCATGTAGAGATCTATGCTAATATTATAAAGAGAGACTGTTCTATACAAACAGTCTTTCTATATAAGAAGTAAACGCAAAAACTATTAGACCGATTTTGAAAATACTTTAACTCTTAGCAAGGTGAACTTAATGCAGATGGACCTATCGATGGGTCTGTAGAATTTCAAGTTAAGCCCTTAATTCATTCGCCGTCAGGCGCTTCAGTTTAATTAAATTAGAAGTATCTAGGAGTTATATCAACCATTTTTTAAATAAATATACGTGATTATCTATTTAATCTCGCTATTAACACATTTTAGTAAGTATCTAGAATTATCTTTACACATAATCTGAGTCCCGTTTTGTTTCTGAAAACGTTTACTTTATAAATCATCACCCCTTCATGTCAATAATCTCTGTATGTCGATAACAGACGAAATCTATGCTTAGAATGTATTTGCAGTCCTCTCTCGATTGTGTGGTTGTCCCACATTTGACCGATGAGGCAATTTGGGGCAAAACAAAAGGTTGTGAGCGCTGGAATGCTTAATAGCCTCTTTTGAACCGATATTCAACTACGTATGTGGGTTAGGGCATGGGAGAAATTAAAACAAACAGTAAGGAATCTAGGATGTTTCTCATTAAATCCATTGACCCGATCTATAGTGGATTTGATGAGCTATTTTTTTCTAATTAGATCCAGTATAAAAGCAGGCATCAAAACTGTATTTACTGAGAATGTCAAAATTAGAGATGTTATTAGATCCATTAGAATCCTATCTCAGTCGTCGCAATTCTTTAAGCTTGTTTTCTTTCGGAATATTTTGCCAATATTAAAACATTGGTATTAAAAAAAACTATTCATAAACTAACAGGAATATTCCTGTAATAAACATCTATAAAAGGTTGCACTTCACGTACATTCGAAAAAGTATAATTTCAAATTTTAAACGGTAAGTTTGGACAAAATTACGTTGTTTATTAGTATTTGTACCGTACCATACATATTCTCAAGTTTTACCATACACAGTGTATAAATACAGTCTATTCACTATAAAACAGAGTCTGTCGTGTTACCCTAGTAGATCTAATTAAAAGAGGGTAATCAACTTCTACTAGGGTGGAGGTGGGTTGGTCGCTCTCCAAACCAAAACTATCCGTGCAGCGCCTTAGATTTTTCACTGTTTTTCTTTGACAGAATTCATGGATTTATCCATTATTTCAATTTCAGATTTTTATCATCTCGTGAATCATTTCCAGCCAGTGATATTCTTCGTGTAGATGGGTAATGTGTTACAGACGTTATAAATATTGAATTAGAATACAGATATCAAAATACATAGTAAAAATACAGAGTACGAAATTGAGCTATTGCAACAAATGTTACAAGTCTTGTTTCATTTATGTAATTGTTATGCAATTTCCTTTGATTCCAACGAACCGCGACATTCGTGTAAAAAGCGCGTCTGTTTAAGAGTTTCTATAAAGGTTCCATACTCTTTCTTGTGTATACTTAGGTCATATTTAGCTACGTATGTGGAGTAGCCTTTTGTTTAGCCGCTGCCGTGATTTGCTGGCGTCCGCCGATGGAATCGGTGGCTGATTGATGGTATTTACGGTAGCAGATGGATTGTTTACCGTGTTCTGTTGTGGACGAGGCTGAATGCGTTACTACGTCATGTACATCGATTGCTGTGACATGAATGATTGGATTGACCTGAAGCCGTTCTCAGAATTGCTTGGGAATCGATAAATTTATGAGAACAGGCTGAGTATTTTGTATGTTATGGAAAAACATTTCGAAGTTTTTCCTTACTTAAAAGTAGGTATTTATGAGAGCAACTCTGCCTGCCATCATCTGATTCATCTGTAATGGTTAACTTAGTTCATTCTAAACACTAATTTTCGTATTATTTAGCACTAAGAAGAGTCGATATCTACATCTACTCAGTAATTTTTAAAAATGAGTAGTAAAACTAGTAAAAATTAGTGGTAAAACCAGTAAAAATTAGCAGTAAAATTAATCAAGGTCATTGAGGATTAGTAAGGATAGAAGCAATTCTTTGAGGGGGGGGAGTGCACGCCGCAATCCAACAGCCGCTGGGCACGCTCAACTGGCCACGTTGACCTTCTCTCACAGAAGACTACCTTGAAATGTACTGCATTTCCCATTTATCTTATTTCCCTAATGTACGTGTTATTCTCTTCAAGAGTGCTGTGAATAGGATTTTGCAAGGTCGGCGGCGCGCCCGCATACCCCCTGGTGTTGCAGGTGGCCATGGGCAGCGGTAACACTTACCATCACGTGGGACCGCTTGCTCGTCCGCCCACTAGTCTATAAAAAAAAAACGTACGTGTTTCGATAGTGAGTGAGATGTGCCAGAGCCCATTTCCATCCTATCCCTCCCCGTTTTCCCAAACCTTTCTCCAAATCCATTCCTATATCTCCAAAGGTAGGCAGCGCATCCGGGGGCGTGCCAACGTTAGTAATTTTGAACTAATGTTGGCATGTATCACGGTTGTCTATGGGCGACAGTATCCACTTACCATCAGGTGGAGTGTATGCTCGGCTGCCGCCTTCGTTTAAGAAGATAAAATTTTTGCAACTATTTTATAAAAAAAACAGTTTCATTTTAAAACACATAGGTACCTACTTATATATCTGCATTTTTAATTATTCCTGTTTTTTACATCTTCTTATTTATCATTGGTTTATTTTTATTCCAACCAGCCAGCATACTCATATTTAATTCAAATTCTAAATACAATTTCAAATCCCAACAGACGACACATGTGCAGAAATAAATGGCCCAAAGTCCTACTTTCGATAGGCCACACGATGTAGCCTCGCCAAATATGGCACGGCACTAGTATAAGTATTGCGACCTATATGCCGATTCAGTATTCTGTAGAAGGCTTCTCGAATAGTTTTATAGGTCAGACGTCACAGTTGGTATTGTCTGGGTCGCGCGGAATTAGATGCTTTTTTGTCGTAGAACAGTTAGTCTGGAAAACCTTTGCTATTCGGAATTGACAGCGGAGGTTAGCTATTTTGAAGCAATTTAGTGGTGCCATTTGAAAGTGGGTGGAAGCTTTTAACCTAGATTTATTGGTTTGTATTAGAAATATGACGATTATGTATATTGAATTTTAATTTAGAAATATAGTATTTAAAATTTATGGCAATAACTTAGTGGCCGTATGGTATAGAATAGAATATGGAATACCGGCTATAGAACAGTACCACCCTGTCTCTTCCCGTGGGTGTCGTGAAAGGCGACTAATGGATAACAAAATGGCTGCCACAAGCCCTCAGAAAGTACACCACCTCTAAAAGAGTAAACTCACCAACCCGATTAGCCAGCGTGGCGTTTTAAGTCTATACATTGGTCTTGTACGAGACAGTGCGAAATGATTTAGGCGAAATTTTAGACAGAAAGCTGGCAGATCGGCAGATGGTGTTTGACGGTAAGCAGCTACTGTCGTTCATGAAGATCTACGATACATGCCATTAACAATAAAAAATAACACTAATTATTTGACTGATGACGGCAGGTATCGCTGATGTCTACGGGCGATAGGATGGACTGTCTACTCATCTGCCGCTTGCGTCCTAAAAAAGTGTGAATGTACCTTAAAATTTTCGTACTGTTTTCTACTTTTCTTATACGCAGGAATATATATGTAACGATGATATACACATGGCGACTGTAGTACCCTGTCTAACAAAGCGACGTCAGTCACGCCACACTCTTGGGGCAGCTATTAAAGTATAATAGTGCAGTCTAGATGAAGCCGCATTACAGTATTTCAGAACGTAATTTAAACATGTCGAGGGGGTAAAAGAACACAATTCCCCGGGGTATTTGGAGCGTGTAATGTATGAAGGCTGCCTCACGCGACGCTTTGTCGTACAACATGTAATGGGATTGTTGTATTTACCACAGAATATATTTACGAGGTGACTTCTGTCACCTCGTAACCGTTCACCGTCACCGTGTCACCGTTCGTGTCACCGTTCGTCGATGACAGTAAATTATTATGAGAGCGGTTCCTTTAGTAGTAAATTGTGATTTCAGTATAGTTAAACACAAGTGTATGTCGATTAAGTGTGTTTCGTCTAGTAATGTTTTATGGGGTTATAGGACACCCTATAAATAATGAGCATATAATTATAATTAAAAATATGTATCACAGCATAGTCTGTATAATGTCAGGAGGCTAGCGCCACTGTCGTTAAAGAAGGAGATAACAGAAGAGTAAATGTACTGGGTTGGAACAGGCACGTCTCAAGTGCGCACAGGGAGGCTAGAGATGTGCTATAAATTTGGGATGTGCATGTGCTGTTTTCCGAGTAGATGTATTCCGAGGGGCGCGTGTTTGATGAAATGAAAGAAAATAGGAAAATACTTAAGGCGAGGTTGAGGTGGTGCCACCATCATCAGGAACAAATAAAAATGGATCGGGTGGTATTACAAACCTCTAAGGGTGACTTTCGGAACTTCTGGCAGAGTACTAGCACAATGAACATCAAACCCGGTCTTCCTATGAGCGTGAATGGTGTGACGGATCCCGAAAATATCGCCAACATGTTTAAGAATTACTTTGCTACGAGATCTTGGGTCCATCGCTGCAGATGTCGGATGCTGGAGCACAGAGAGGTCAGGTTACTACTCCAACTAATGCAAAAGAAATTGCTACAATTCTTAAGAAAATGAGAACAGGTAAATCTCCTGGTCACGATGGCCTTAGTATCGAACATCTGCAGTGTGCGGGGATTCATTTGCCCAGGGTGTTGGCGCTCTGTATAATCTATGTATATGTTACTCTTACTTGCCGCCAGAGACGTTGAGAACAGTTGTGATACCTATTATTAAAAATAGAACAGGTGACTTATCAGACAGGTCAAATTACAGACCTATCTAGTTAGCGACAATAGTGGCTAAAATTCTTGACAGTGTGCTTAGCGCTCGCTTGGATAAATATATTCGCTTGCACGACGCTCAGTTCTGATTCAGACCGGGGCTGTATACGGAGAGTGTTATCCTGAGCGTTAAGCACACTGTGAGGTATTATACCGATAGACGGACGCCAGTGTATGCCTGTTTCCTCGATTTGTCGAAGGCCTTTGACCTGGTCTCCTATGACATACTCTGTCTGGTCCAAGCTCGAGGAGACAGGGTTACCCGCCGACATTATTGGAATATTTAACTATTGGTATAGCAGCCAAGTAAATCAGGTGAAGTGGGCAGGTGGGCTGTCGGAGCCGTACAGGTTGGAGTGCGGAGTCATACAGAGAGGCTTAACATCACCAAGGCCCTTCAGCTTGTATATAAATGCCCTGATCGTTGAGCTCAGCAGCATGCACATTGGTTGTTATGTCGAAAATTGTGTGCGTTAATAACATTAGCTACGCGGATTACATGGTGCTGCTGGCATAGTGACAGAAAAGTCAGAGTTTAGAGAAGTCAGAAGTTAAAAGTCAGACAGAAAGGTCTTCAGGGCCGGTAAGCCGGTAAGAAGTTTCCGTCCGAAGTGGAGTTGTTCTAAGCAGAGTGGCCAAATTTAATTTGTCGGAGCAAGTTCCGGTAAGTATGATGGGTGAGGGAGAGGCTCTAGGTCCAGATCTTGACTTTCAAAACTGTCGTATGTGAAGTGTGAGGGCGGGCATTGTCGATGAGCGATCGATCAAACTCGGTTGCTTTGTTGTCAGCTTTTCCATCATCGTCTGCAGCTCCTTACAGTACACATCTGCATCAATCTTTTGACGGGCTCGCAAGAAACTGTAGTGGACAATACCGGCACAGGACCACCAAACTGATACCAGTCACTTTTTCTTAGTTATCTTGCGTTTTGGACATTGTTGGGCTGCAACTCCTGAATCCAGTCACTGACACGAACGTTTGCGGTTATCCTACAGGATCCATTTCTCATCACAAGTCACGATGCGATTAAAAATTCCATCGTTTTTGTGACGTTTCAATAACACAGAGCACACTTCGACGTGTTGTTGTCGCTTGGCCCATACACACTATTGATATTGTGAGCTGTCTGAATAGCGTTGGTGCCGCGACGACACTCATATTCATAAATAGCACGAATTTTCATTTAATCCATTTTATTTTCAAGACAATCACATGAACATAATTTAGGTACAGAAAAACAAATGAAATACTGATTTTGAAATAAGAACATCGTAGCTATTGGGTGAATTGTGTTTTATTTTGAAATTCAAATTAGAACAGAAGATATCGAAACTCAAACTGGCCAGTAATGAAATCGGTCATTTCATAGTTAAGCACCTAATATATGTCATCTTCATATGACACACACAAGGAAATTGAGTTCTATTTGGAAATAAAAAATGACTTATTAGAATTACTCAAAAGCTACTGGATAGATTTTCATCCGAGAATCCATCATGTTGGTGCTTTTACAGGTGTTAAAATCTTTTACAGCTGCCTAGTCCACTCGAGCGAAGCCGCAGACAGAAGCTAGTTTAAATATAAATGGTAATAAATACTTAAATATTTTATACATACATACATAAACATATTAAATACACATTAAATATATTTAAATACCGGTACACTTATGTCACTAAATAACTAATCGGTGTTTAGTTCGATTTTTTTTATAGAGAAGTGGGCGGACGAGCAAGCGGTCCCACGTGATGGTATGGTAAGCCCATGGACACCTGCAACACCAAGGGGCAAGGTCGGTACCTTGCAAAATCCTATTCACAGCTTTCTTGAAGAACCCCATATCGTAGATTAATGGAGAGACCTCTTGAGGCAGTTCGTTCCACAGCCTACGGGTTCGCGGTTTAAAATGATTTTAGGACCGAACAGTACGCGACACCTCCGTATCTAGGAAATGCGGATGGACCGCACTTCTGTGATTGGAGGTGCGGTTGTAGAAACCCGAGGGGGGAATTATATTGAACAATTCTTCAGATTCCAAAAGAGAGACAGATTAGGAAGATATTACTTGCAATACTATATAATTAAGTACTGTTGTAAGCTGAGCGCTCAAGCGACAATGATCTTTAGGAACCTTAACTTAAACTGTTTTTTATTAAACTTAAACTTAACTTAAACTTAAACCAAGACCTGAGCTTTTACCCTCAAGGTTTTAAGACCATCAAACGTCAACACTTGGTTTATAACATAACGCTCACGAGTTTGACTCTTAAAGCTTCATTAGCACTCAGCGCTAATTTTTATATTATACACAAGTCTAGTTTTTTTCTATTAAGTTTATCGAGGAGCAAATATGTACATAGGTCTTCAAACTATTTGGTTATCCGTGGATTATTACTTAGCATACATTAATAGGAGGTAATGAAATGACGTAATGCTTACTCATGAAAACATATGACTCAGAATAGGATTGATTATGATTATGTCTGATGCGTGGAAGGCATTGTCAATCATTTATTTGTTAGAGGAACTCCTTGTATGTATTTTTATTGTATGTTATATGTATTACTATTGGTGTCTCAGGAATTCTAACCACATACCTCAAGACTCCTCAAGACTTATCTTATCTTTTATAATATAAATTAAATAATATAATTATTAAGCATAACGTTTCTTAATACGGTAGTGGACTCTAGTTGAAATTGATATATTTCACGGCTCATTCGGCAACAAATCAAATCCAATCATTAATTTGAGTTTCAGATTATTTGAGAATAGCTTCGTTCGCGGTAAGGATTCAGAACTGATTCCGAACTATACGCATGCGCAGTTCAAATAATGCCGTTCGCGGAACACACAATTCAGAATTTCTAGTTACAGTTCTGTGTTCGCGGAACCGTCGAACTCGGTTCAGGATCGGTTCAGAATCAGTTCTATCAGTTCTATAACTTTGGCAAGAATCGTAGTTCCAGACATGCGCAGTTTTTACCTAACGACATTTGACATACATGCTGCGGCTATATTCAGTTGGTTAGAAACTAATAAACTGGTTAAATAGTTAAATAAAATATAAATTTTATTAATTTATTAAGGGTTAAATAAAATATGGTTAGTTTTGTTTGTTGTTTATATAAATAAGTTTATATAATACTCTAATAAGAGTAATGTGTTTTGGTGGGTCCACTTAAATACTTGCCAACTTAGGGGTTTTCCCCCAAATTTAGGGGGTAAATAAGTGGGATGGTTTTTTTTTTAGGGGTTTTATATTTTTAGGGATTTTTTGACTCTTCATATATTTTTTTGAATATATATTTTTCATATATTATGTGAAAGTATAGGCCCTGGGACAATCCAAACTATAATAGCTAATCATATTTATTTGTTGACCTAGCGACTTAACGACATCTAGTACAAATATATTACAACTACTCTGTGGTGACTGGTGGTTATTGTGCCTATGCTTACTGGAAATACATATGTACGTTGATTATTGTTTACTTGTTTAATTTGATTTTGTTGTTGTACTGCTGTGCCGACAAGCAATTTGTTAATGATGCCTAAATAAACTAAAAATAAAAAAATGTACAGTCAGAAGTACACGTAGATTTGGGAAACAGATCCAGATTTAAAAGGTAAAGAAATTTCATTGCATTTTTGTAATTTATATTTTTTCTTTTATTATATATTTTTTTAGGGGGATTTCTAAGTAATTGGGGCGATTTTGGGGGTTTTTGACTTAAGCTTTAGGGATAAATATTTTTGAGAGTTGGTAACACTGCCGATAACAGTAGATCGTACGCAGTTTGGTTCCGAAATCGTTCGCGGAAATAAAAATCACGAATCGGTTTATAACCGCGCATGCGCTCTACTACGATTCCAAATTAGTTCAGTACTAGTTCCGAATTAGTTCTGAATCCTTACCGCGAACAAAGCTAATATTTACGATGTAGTGTCGGCCAACTTTCGAATAACATCATCCCATCTCTCCCCGCGGGTGTCGTAAAAGGCGAAAAGGGGAAAACAAGGCGACTAAGGGAGAACAAGGCGACTATGGGAGAACAAGGCGACTGAGGGAGACCAAGGCGACTGAGGGAGACCAAGGCGACTGAGGGAGACCAAGGCGACTGAGGGAGACCAAGGCGACTGAGGGAGACCAAGGCGACTGAGGGAGACCAAGGCGACTGAGGGAGACCAAGGCGACTGAGGGAGACCAAGGCGACTGAGGGAGACCAAGGCGACTGAGGGAGACCAAGGCGACTGAGGGAGACCAAGGCGACTGAGGGAGACCAAGGCGACTGAGGGAGAACAAGGCGACTGAGGGAGAACAAGGCGACTGAGGGAGAACAAGGCGACTGAGGGAGAACAAGGCGACTGAGGGAGAACAAGGCGACTGAGGGAGAACAAGGCGACTGAGGGAGAACAAGGCGACTGAGGGAGACCAAGGCGACTGTTTACGATGCGCACACTAGGCGCGCACCTGCCTCGCGTTACGCGAAAGCAGCCCGAGGAATGTGCACTCGGGCCCAAATGTAGTAAACTTATTCACTATATCTCCACCAAGATGGTGGGTAAGCACAATAAACAATTTAAAGGCCTCACTTACCCCAGGTGGTTTTGCCCACGTACAAATCTGGAAAGTGTACCTACGCTAGTCCCTACTAGACGTGACCTATCTTAGTGTGATTGAATAAATACATAAATTCCCAATAAATACTTGTGTAGTAATCCAAGTCTCGTCCTGTGGTGAGCCGGTGGCCGCTACAGTTCGGCAACTCACACCCGGCAGCAAATCACCTCGAGAATCACTTCCAAACCACAAGCACAATCACAACAAATCCAACCAAAACACTCGCGTGGCACAGGATATCAGCGAACAAGACCTATTACTAGGCGCTAATAACAAATATCGACTGTCCGAGCCCGCGGTGTGAATTTATCTCAATTTAACTCTGCTCGCCGCCGAGCGCGTGTTACTACTCAAAAATATCAAACCGCCTTCAATGTTGCTTCAAAATATTCAATGTATGCGGGTATGCAAAGACGCTCGCGCCAATTCCAAACAGCGACTGAGGGAGACCAAGGCGACTGAGGGAGACCAAGGCGACTGAGGGAGAACAAGGCGACTGAGGGAGAACAAGGCGACTGAGGGAGAATACCGTAAGGTATTTGCGATGTTACTACCATATTAGTGACGTCATCAGCATATTAATACTGGCCGTTTTCAACTTATGACTTAATAATCGTGTAACAATTATGAAGTCATAATTGTTTTCAATAAATTTTCAAGATATTTTAATATTCATTTCTGGATGGATTTTTTGAATTTATTTATCTATTTATATCATTACCTGGAAGGAACCATATATCCTATTATCATGAGCTTGGCAGTGAAGAAACCCGTATGTCCGGGAATTAAAAATAAATCTGATTAATGTGTAATATTCACCAATTCACTGGTGTAAATTCACTGGTCCCGTGTGGTTAATTTTTAATGAGATGACTAATACCGGGTTTTGTATGCAAAACAATCGCAGCTGTCATTTAGCATCTACGTATACCGTCAATGGAAAGCAATTTTTGCTGTATATATGTATAACTATAATAGTATTGAGAATGTGTCTACTATGACAATTGAAGCAGTCCTAGAACAAGACAGAAAAAAAAACAAGTCTTTTACATCATGCAATAGTCAGGTAGGTACTTGAAGACAAGCTATAATTAATTATATTGTAAGATATCGTCAACAATATATTTTAAAATCAATGTAAGAAGTATTCCACCTCTGGAAAATCATTTCGTAATTCCCTACAAGCACACAATACACCTGAACATTTTTTTACAATATGTATATTGTGAAATTGTAATTTGTATTTTTATTTATTTATATGTAAACACAAATGATAGAAAATAGTTACAAAAGGAAATACGTACAAAAGGTGTGCTTCTCTCCTTAGGAGATTTCTATCAGCGAACCTGGGAGAGCGATAGGTGAGCAATCAAATAGGCAGACATAGTGCGTATCTAAATGTGTTTTTTATTACAAACACTACTTTATAATGCGATTATTATAAACTAGGGGAGGTCTGTGCCCTGCAATGGGACCTTTATTATTACAAAGCCAACAAATAATGAATGCGACGACTTGAGTCGATGCGAAAAGGGTAAGGGTGTGTCAGGAATGTGGAGATCTGTTGTCTCTATGGGAGACAGGCGTGGGTATATCTACGAATACTTACATACATACACACTGACACCTGTCTCACATAATGTATATACATACATATCATGTATGTATACTGAAGGATAATTTGTCCATGAATTGGCGACAATCAGTCGCAATTTCCCTTAACTGAACAACATGCAATTCAAGGCAAAGTAATTTTGTACAGTTGTCACATAACTTAATTTTTATATCCTTCAGTAGAAGTTTTGAATGAAATAATGGATTAGAATATAAATTCGTGTATAGACATTTCAAGAGTACAACTGTATAAGGATTTTTTATATCAAGTTCCTTAATTAAATAAAATAACAATTTAGTGAAATTAACATTAGTACTTCTTTGGGTTGATTGCAGTATCAGTTGTCGACACAAGCACGATGACTGTTTTGGGAATGTCAAGTGAAAATGAATTTCTATCAAACGTTTTCTCCGTCGAAGTAAGTTAGAAGTCGCTCAGTAAAATGATAGTAGGTTTACCGAGGACAAAGAATTGGACTCCTTGGAAGCACACGAAAAACGCAGTCGTATGTTTTTAATTGATTATCTTGTGATAATCATGTTTGTACGTGACGCACTTTGAAGTTTAATGAACTATCACTATTAAACACCAACCCAGAATGTACAACATAAACCCGAGCTTCATTTCTCGAGACATCACCAAAAATTCAATTTTTTATCTTAATCGGTGGCATAGTCGATCGATGATATCCAGTAAATGGAAGGTATGAGTTGATAAGTCAAAATCAACTGTTTTTCAAAGGCAAATTTTAAAATTTAATGTTTGCATTAAATTTAATGTTACGCTTTGAACATCGAATATCGAATTTGAAATCGATTTCTCTGAAGTTATTGAGTATTGAAAAGATTTTTTTTCTATTGTAGGTAAATCCAAAGTGATACAACGTGTTACAACCTCCTGTTTAAAAACAGCACAGGACCGAGATGGGTAGGAAAAACCAAGAATGGGTAGGAGAAAGTAGGTGGAATTGAGCTGACTATGGCGAAATCTAACACAGTAAATATTCTTATTTATTTTAGTGTAAATGTCTTACATATTGTTTAATTCATTAATTTCATTCTTCTCGCGTTTCTTCTTTACTTTTTACATACGATTGTCACATTATTTATCACTATACGAAATACTTACATATTTGTAATATTAGGGGTTAAAGTATGAAATTGCCGATTTGTACTGAAAAATTAAAACTCGTTTTTTTCTAAAATGTAACATATTTATTTAATCAAAATATTTACCCTCATTATCTATACATTGTTGCCATCTAATCGGAAGTTCATTTATGCCTTTGCGATAGAACTCTGGGGATGTAGATTCGACAAACTGTGTGAAAGCATTTTGTACTGCCTCTTGGGAAGAATTTTTTTTACCACGTAGAAAATTGTCCAAATCACAAAAAAAATGGTAGTCCATTGGAGCAAGGTCTGGCGAGTACTGCGGATGACGTATGGTTTCTAACTGCAGCTCCTGTAGAGTTACAACGGTTTCTCGTGCAGTGTGAGGTCTTGCGTTATCATGGAGAGTAATGGTGAAGATCGATTCACGAGTCGGGGCTGTTTCACTGCTAGTTTCGCCATCATTGTTCGAAGTTCAGCACAGTAAACATCTGCTGTTATTGCTTGACCAGACCTGAGAAAGCTATAGTGAATAACACCATGAATAGACCACCAAACCGTTACCATTACCTTTTTATTGGTAAGCTTTGCCTTAGGGCACTGTTGCGGCGTTTGACCTGGGGTCAGCCATTGCATTTTTCGCTTTCGGTTATCGTAAAGAATGCACTTTTCGTCACATGTCACAATTCGATCCAATATTCCTTCATTTCTGTACCGATTCAACAAGGCAACGCAAGTTTCTACACGCGTTTCTTTCTGCAGATCAGTCAAATCATGAGGCACCCATTTTTCATATTTTTTTATCTTATTGATTTGATGCAAATGAGTCAATATTGTAGGTAAGGTAACGTTAAACCATGCCGCTAATTCCTGGGTAGTTTGACTCGGATCGGCTTCCATCATCTCCTTCAATTCAGCGTTATTCACCTGTGTGGGCGGTCTTCTACGTGGTTTTTTCTTCAAGTCGAAGTTTCCATTACGAAAGCGTTTAAACTAAAAACGCACGGTTCGTTCATTAGTAGTCTCCTCTCCAAACGCAGCATTGATATTGCGAGCCGTTTCAGCCGCGTGAGTTCCGCGTCGGAACTCGTATTCAAAGATTACTCGGATTTTCGAAGTATCCATCTTTCCCGTCTAAGCTGAATAAAAAAACAATTGAAAGTCGAAAATCGAATGTTGTACATTTTTTAAAACAAGAACCTCATAGGTATCATGTGACAAAAGTTTCACTCGAAAATCTCACACCATGAAGGTTTTATGTCAATTCAAAGTATCTATTACTATAAAACGGCAATTTCATACTTTAACCCCTATTATTTACGAAATAGTGAAAGACGAACATACATAGGTACCATATAATAAATAGACGGTTATAATTATTATTTATGAAAAATTATGTGTTGAAATTAGTCGTCGTAGTAAGCTTTATGGGAGCGAAGCCAAGCACAACAATTAGTTTAATAAATACGTAGATATTAATTGCTATATATGTTACGGGCCAACGCCGAATTAACAGCACATCCAGATGTGTCCGGGCAAGTCTAGGTGTACCTACTTATACAATTCGCTTGAATTGTTTCTGGATAGGAAGGATTTTCGCATTGTTTAAAAATATAACCACGATGTCTGAGGCTATCGCTCTACGAAGGTTCGCGATTGCATCAGATACCTAGATGATTAGTGACAGTAGTATTTATGTTAAAGGTAGATAATTAGTGACGTCATCTGAGCAAAGGGATCCTATTGTCGGTATGGACTTGTTTTATTATGTCCATATGGTCCTTATTTGAATAAAACATTTGATTTTTAAGATACAGCAATGATAAATTATGTTATATATTAATGTCACAAAACAGTAACACATCTGTGCTTTTATGTTATCTAATAACGCGACACTCAATGGTTCACACTAGGATTCCCTGTGTCGCGGGTCCAGAGACACACACGAACCTATAGACACACCCAGCCTTAACAAACATGTCTATAAACAAATGAATGTCCAACCGGGAATCGAACTCGGGACCTATTACACAGAAGCAGGGTCACTACCAACTGCACCAATCGGTCGTCATAATTTAACGTAACGCAGACTAACGTAAACACGTTCTTTTAAAGCAGTGCGTATCGATAGCGAAGGAAAGCGAAACCCCATGTTCATGAACTAGGGTGGACTCATCGATAACGAGAAGTAGGTCATTGTTACCATTGCGGGCCACGTGCGGACGGTCGACGGCGGCGTAGGTTGAAGCGCTATTGGAATTCGGCATCGCGGTAATCTTCTGTTTGTTTCAGTTAATTAATGATTACAAATCGATATTT
This sequence comes from Sesia apiformis, assembly GCA_914767545.1. Lineage (NCBI taxonomy): Eukaryota > Metazoa > Arthropoda > Insecta > Lepidoptera > Sesiidae > Sesia > Sesia apiformis. The sequence goes on from OU611953.1 coordinate 17,483,503, forward strand.
CTCGACATTTCTTTAATATGACAGCATTTCTCGCTATTAGCTGATGCTTGTGATGTTAGATTAGTTGGTTATTTCCTATGGAATAGGTGGTATATGTGATGAACAGTGATGACAATGTTTTTTTGACAGATTTTATTTCAATTGCGAAGTATTTCTATAAAGATACATACAATAGAAATAGTCGGACATAATTGGAAAATAAACATAAAGATGCATATTATGTACAAATACATAATATCTACAAATACATGTTCTATTGATGATGTCGGCTCTTCAGTACGTCATTGGTTTACAATGTAAAGTTTGCAATGATTAGCAGCCCCCTAGTTTTATGATCAACCGGTCATAAAAGCCTGTCTGTAATACTTTACCCACCCCTAATGGTGTTATCGATAAAACTATGACGTCATGGGATAATAAAAGCGAATGGATTGGCAAAATGTTCTGTCATAGTAATTTACGATCAGACTAGAATTATCCCTAGAAAGATGACGTCACTTATATTGTGACCTATATATGGCCTATTATCTTCTTTTTCGGTAAGTTTTTCCAATGATTTTTATGTGTAGTGTGAATACAAATCATCTTGTACCGAATTGGAACAAAAGCAGAAGTTTCGTATTCTCAGAGTACCCCATATGTAATGTTTTGTATTGCACCTATTTGGTTGGAATAGGTTCAATAGGAAATTGTGGTAGGAAACAATTGGGAATCAATAATAAATAATTATTGATTCCACTATGGTTTAATGAAGAGTGTGTTGGGTCACATTAAGTGTGAGTATTTCTTTTTATCAAAAGAAATACTTCGTTTTTGAATACAAATGAGATTCCAAATACCCCACTTCTCCGTTTAGTACCTACATAGTTTAGGGCAAAAATCATAAATTTTTAATGTTTCTTTGATGAATCTATTCAAAATAAAGTATGTTTATTTTAATAGAGTCAAACCTCCAAAATAATAAACAAGCTATCTTGGTAAAAATCTTTTGGAGCACAGCCAAACCTCACCATTTTCACCCCTTCTGGGTGAACATATAAACATGCTGGAAGATTATGGCCTGTCAGGTGGATTTTCATATAGTTTTACAAAAGTAACAATAGACCAGATGAGCAATATAATTTACTAGAGAATTATTTAATATGTGACTCAGAGAATTTCAAGTTTTAGCTATTGCGATAGACAACGCACAATTAATGACCATATTTGTTTGTTGTCAAAATAAAATCTAAATTTCAATTTGATAATAATGACAATATACAAGCCTTCTGAATTTGGAGTACCCAATAAATGCGTATCATGTCAGATAGGTGTAATTTGTTTATAAACAAGGTGAGGGCGCGCCTTGGCCCAGTCAATTTGAAAACTACGAAACTACCCACTAACGGGTATTCACAAAAAAAATCAACACTATATTTTATTCAGTTTATTTACTTTGACTCATATCGTATTCGTGTAATTTTAGTTAGTAAGTAAGTAGCTGTTTATTTAATCCTTTTGACTCCGTATAAATATTGTATGGCAAGACAACAAATGGAGGAATTTGGTGTTTACGCATGCGTAATTAATAATTATAGTAATTATATGTGGATTCTGTTGACGCACAAAAAGTAGCAAGTGGTTCAGCCACCTGTTCACAGTAGTAAACAAGGGATAGTACTTACAAGTATTCGTCCGGTGGTGGTTTGGCCAGAGATAAGTTCGCCGGCCCAGTCCTTGGCCTCGGTCATAAAGGTGCCCTCGAACTCCTGTTTGCCCTGCCGCGCCGCCTTCTGCTCCTTCTGCTTCGGGTCGTTGGGCGAGAGCTCCGGCTCCTTTCGACAGCAGACGAACGCGCACGCGCGCCAGAACAGCACGATGAGCAGTCCCGCGAGGAACGTAAAGATCGACGATAGGAGAAAGCACCACCATTTTCGGACACTGAGGCAGTCATCTTCAAGGATCGACGCGGTAGTCGTCTCTTCCTCGGACGAAGCCATTCCCCGAGGGCGCGAGGCATTCAGTCAAGCGCGCCATGCACGTGTAGCTATGCGCGCGCTCGCACGCCGTGGCCGCGCGCGACTGAGCGCCGAGCGCCCCGCCCCGCGCGGTCGATGTCGCGAGATCGATCCGCGCCTGCGCCCGCCTTCGCTCTGCACTACCGACCCAACCTCAAGCACACCATACTGCCACGCTTCGCCAACCCTCTTCTACTTCTCTTCTTTTTCCTTCAATGACCGTCACCCCTGCGTAGGTAGTCTCGTGCCGTGGGCGGCAGACACTCACTCCGCGAACATCACCTTCGTTGTCTACAACGCTGACTGATTAGTGCTGTTAATTACGACTGCGGATCTTCTTGTGTAGATTATTGTTATAGCCATTACACAGTTACGTGGATTCGATGGAATTGTGTCCGATATCAATCATAAAAAGCGTCACTCTCCTCATTATAAAAGACACATAGGTACCAAATATGCTACACCAAAATCACATTGCGAAAATTAAATACAAAGAGAATTTTTACTATCTAAATTGAAAGGATTTTACAGTTTTCGATAAAGGGCGAGTGTATTCGGATAACGTAGCGCTACGCCGCCCTCTGACTGCGTCAACAAGCGCTACGAAACTCGTAGACGTCTACGAACGGTGCTACGATTGGTCGAACCCGAAAGCAAGTGAACATTACTGATAGGTACTTTTTATGCGTCTGTCTTTTTGTTGTCTCTTTCAGTTTCAGGCTTACTTTTTGTTTGAAGATTCAGATTATACAATAGTTTGGGCAAATAATTTCTGAGGAGCTATAGCAAAAATGTTATTAGAATACCGTATATCAATAAATTTTAACTTAAATTTTGAAGCATTATGAAGGTTATCAATGACCTTGTAAGGTTCGATGACTTTCACGGAAAATAATTCTGTTACGCAACGCCTTATCGCTTCCTCGGCTTCGAGAGGCTGATTGATATCTGCAATGTAGCAAGAGCGTAATCTTTATACAGCCTTATTGTGAGAATTATCGTTTTAATCTTAATTTAGATAACTATCGACTGAACAATTTACATTCTTCACAACAATATATTGTAGAAAAAAAGTATATGCATACCTACTATTATTTCTATAATAGCATGGAACTAAATCAATTTGTCAGTGTCTTATTGATCAATCGAGCGTTGCAACAAATATTAACTAATTTGTAGATCATCAACTTAGGTATTCAATAGGCGAATAAGTTGCACCAACCGCAAATATAATGTTGCATGTTGAACAAACCTGGTCAATCAGATAACAGCAACGATCATGATGCTCAAACGATCATGATGTCGACCAATAAAAGCGTTCTAGCAAAAAGGGATAAAATTAAAAGTAAGGTTTTATTGTGCTGTATAATAATAACAATCTTTATTTTGAACAAACCTATAGATCTCCATAATTGTTAGTAACACGAGCAAAACAATTGTAAGAAAATAATTAAATCTATGATAGCAATGCAAATGTTACTACTAACATTTGCAAATAATAAATATAAAAACATATAAAAATATAACATTTGCAAATATATTTTATTCAGGTAACCCAAACCGGGGAACGTTGGTGGCGTAGAGCAGCTAGGCGCGCCTAGGCGACGCGCGTACAATAAATGATATACTAGACTCTATACTAATATTATAAAGAAGTAAAGTTTGTAAGTTTGGATGTAGGAGGTAATCTCCGAAACTACTAATCCGATTTCAAAAAATCTTTCACCATTTGAAAGGTACATTATTCCAGATGGACATAGGCTATATATTATGTGCAAAAAAATTGACGGGCATGCAACGCATGCCGGGCACAGCTAGTTGTACAATAAATCATGAACAAACATGTATTGTAAAGACTGGTGGAATCGATTCCTACTGTTGACACTCCACAATCAATTTTCAGTTTTTGTGTTCAGTGACACGTCGCATAATGTTATAAATATTCTTTTAATAACAACGATTAATAAATGGTTTCAATACGCTAGTTATAACAATATGAGTAAAGTATAAATATATAGCATCTCGATTGGATAGCCAAGGATTAAGTGACATTATAATTAATTGAAATGAATTTTTATTATATAGACAAGTGGGCGAACGAGCAAGCGGTCCCACGTGATGGTAAGTGTTACCGCCGCCCATGGACACCTGCAACACCAGGGCGTATGCGGGTGCGCCGCAGTTACTGACAACTGCGTTACTGCCGTTATTAATACTGACAAACCAAACATACTGACATATTTAATTAAATTGTAATTTGACATTTCGCTTTCGTTTTAAATGAAAATAAATTTATGTTTATATTGTAGACTTTGCAGTAGAATGTGTAGCATCTAAATTAAATTGTCAGCTGTATTGTACTCACATTTTGGCAAATAAACGATAATTAATATAAGGTTACCATTATTCTTATTAAGAACGCAAAAAAGGTTTGTAATCGTGCCAAGGTTCGACTTGACAATACTTTAAATGATTTCATTATAACTTTTTTTTATAGAAAAATGACCGACGAGCATACAGTCTACCACCTGGTGGTCACCTGGTTCTGTGGTCCATGGACATCCGCGATACATGCCAACATCAGTCCAGAATGGCAAACATAAGCACGCCCTTGGATGCGCTGGCAACCTTTGGAGATTGAGGGATGAATTTAGAGAAAGGATTGAAAAATTTGTAGCGCTGGCCCATCTCTCGCTTCCAAATCTCTGCCGGGTCCGCTGTCCCACTGCTGAGCAACATTTCCTCCCCCAAGAGCACGTTTCCGCTACTCCTTTCGGTTTTGTGTTTTAATTATGTTTTTTTATTAAATAAATAAGGTACATACTTGTAAAGAGGCGACACAATCAACTTTAGTAATTAAGAAATTGAGATACTCAAGTAAAAACTGTACAACAGTACTATAGCAAATCGTAGTACCTACGTCAGGAGTATTCGAGAAAATTTATATTGACAGCATTTTCTATTCAATTTTTTATATCAATGTAAGATTGAAATTACATTGATGTTACCTATAACGTAATTTTTAAGTCGTCTAGGGGGCTTATTATTTATTTACACAATTCCCAATTAATTGACATGTACATAGTTAATTGCTTATTTTATTTTCTATTAATTAGTTAACTGCTAAATCAAACGATTGGAGGGAGAGGGTACACTTCGCTCCTCCTCTCTCAGAGAAGACTACCGTAAAATGTACAACGTGCGTGTTTCACGTGCGTGATGCGTCGATCACCTCAAGCCTGCGGTATCGATCTACCTATCTCGCCTGGATGAGGATACAACGCCGGAAGACATCATACGGCACATTCAGGAGAGACTCCAGGGTCGGACGGACGCGTCGCTGAAGGTAGAGCTGCGACCGTTAGAGTCCAATTACAGGTTAGCTATTTTAAGACTTATAACTTATAAGTTGCTTGTAGCTCATCAGAAGCTGTCGCTGTCCAGACTTTTGGCCAAAACGGGTGTGTTCCGACGCTTTAGGGAAGGGAGACCGAGTAACAATAATCCCTGTCAGTAGTTAAATTTATTATATTACATGTATTCTAGGTTAAGGTATGTATATATATTGTATGGGCCTTAGTTGCCTGAAATAAATAAATAAAATCAAAAATATAATGAACTCCTTATTCCAATGGCGTGGGGAAACTCATGTTTTTATTTAATAGAAAAAAGGTGGCAGACCAGCACAGTTCACCTGATGGCAAGTGGATACTGTCGTCCATAGACATCCGCGATACATGCCAACATATAAATAAAACTATAATAAAACAAATATTGAAAAGTGGATGTTATTTTTCTGAAAATATAAGGAGAAATCATTAAATGAGAAGCAGAATGTACTGAATGGACAGCAAATTGATGGCAGCAAATTTAAAGGTGGGTTAGGTTCAGGTTCTCTGGTGACCATAAAGAAACTGTAGTCCCGTGGAGCGGGTCACCTACTCTCGACTTGATAAGGACGACATTCTTAGTAATTATTAGTTATTGAAAAATAGTTTTTGTTGATTGTTTGCTGTTCATTTAGTATTTGTTCCTGTTTGTTGAAATACAAGCTAAGTATAAATAACTATTAACGTGTACCTATAGTAGAATTGGTGTCAAGGAAACATTTTGTTTTGTAACAATTTATTAATTTAAACACAAATGCAAATAACATTCTACATTTTGAGCTGCTATTTATTCTTAAAAGTAACCTATTCATAAAAAAATCCTAAAACGTCATAAATGTAGAGTTTCTTTGGAATCTTAGAGGAAGAATCAACAATAAATCTATCACTTTAATAATAAAATTTTTAATTAGAAAGAAAAGGAGAACCTGACAATATTATAGGAGAGAGATAGAGACTGTCTTTATCATCTTTTGCATTTCTAAACTTGGGTGGAAAAATGACGTTTCTTGATTTGAATTGTTGTAATACATACATATAATTTTCCGATTTACCTACAAGTTCATATAACATTATGTGACTTAACTCACATATTTTTGACAGAAATGTTTTAGTGTAAAGGTACCAACCAGTAGTTGGTACACCTAGTTAATTTATTATTAAAAAAAATATGATTTGTATATACGAGTACATATATTAATTAGGTCCTTAGCTATGAAATTACCATTTTATATGGAAAAATTAAAAAAAATATTTTTGTATGAAAATTATATACCGAGGTATTTAATTAATCGAGGTATTTAATTAATTATTATCAATGCACTTTTGCCATTTCAATGGGAGTTGATTGATGCCTCTGTTATAGAACTCCTGGGAATGGGAATCAGTGAATTCTCTGAAGGCGTTTTTCACTGCCTCATTGAAGTTGGATTTTGTCGCCTGTAAAAAGTTATCCGAATTCCGAAAAAATGGCGAGTAGTGGGTGATGGAGTTTCCACTAAAAGTTCCTGTAACTTTGAGACTCTCTGTCGTGCAGTGTGAGTGTTATCATGGAGGTATGGAAGATTGTTCGGTTGTGTCTCCTGAGTTCCACCAGGATTGTTACGAACATTTACGAATATCATGCAGGATCCATTTCTCATCACAAGTAACAATACAATACGAATGCCTTCATTTTCGGGCCGATTCAGCAAAGTAAGGCAAGCTTGGATGTGTGTTTGCAGCTGACTTTCATTAAGCTTATACAGTACCCACTTTCCATAGGTTGTTCACTTTCCAGATTTAACACAAATGAATCAATATCGTTTTGTCACTTACAAAGGCTGCTTCTAACTCAGACGAGGTTTGAGATGAATTCACTTCCACTATTGCTTTCAATTGGTCATTATGGACTTTAGTCTCCCGTCATCCACGGGGCTTGTTCTTGAGGTGAAAATTTCCAGAATGGAAAAAACCAAACCAAAAACGCACCATACGTTCGTTTGTAGTGTTTAGTACATGCACAATGCTGATATTGCGTGTCCTCTGTGCTGGGTTGCTGCCAAAACGGAACTTATATTCGAAAATAACACGATTTTTTAACTTTTCCATGGTAGCAATCACAAGGATATCATAGCAAAAAGTTGTTTGACAGAAAAACAAATCAGTAACTGATTTTGAAAAAGAATGTCAGCTATAAATTGTAATTAATTTGAATTTGGAATTCCAAGCCAAACACAATATAATTAAGTTCAAAGTGGTCACTATGAACAATGATACTTTCATAGGTAAGGAAGGCCCTAATACCATACTTATTCATAGGTAAGGAAGGCCCTAATACTTATTAATTTTGAACATCATGGTATCAAATATATCTACTACAATATATCCACTATTAAGTCATGGGTCAAAAATCATAGGGGTATGTAACTGTCAAGTGGAACTGTCTGTTTTGGATAAAATTTTAAATTTGATTTTCTAAAATGTATTTTTTTGATTTTAAAGTTTCTTTCTGTGAAATATTCACACTTACTTAACCTGCAATTTTTTTTTATGTTGTGGTCATATATCTATTCTGGTGTCTAAATCTGCCTACAACTCCAATACCACCCATCAGGTGGCCCTTTTTTTAGATACCCACACATCATTTTACACATAGAACATGTTTATGACATTTGGGGCAAGTGATCTTTTTGTCAAATGTTCGTTATATCTTAAAATAATACATTACTAGTAAATAACAAACTAACAACTCCTACTGTTCCTTTTAAATGCATCTTAATTGTCACTTTTCTCTTTCTCTGGCACAGATTCACCAACCCACTTCAAGTATGGTGGGTTTCCATTTTGAATGGGTAACGATATTACTTCGCAGACCTCATATGGATGGTTTTTGCGCACAAACTCGCACAATTTGTCCACTTGTGATGTTCGCGTCTTTATCATAAGCAGCGCCTGAAGAAAACAATGTTTTGCATTATGTATTTATATATAACATCAATGTACAGTGTGTTTACATACCTACATCTCTAATAAAATAAATGTATACAAAAACCTATATTTTTACATCTTTAAACCTGAATTATGCTATTAAAAGAATATTTGTTTCCTTTAACAGTACTATTTAAGCAGTAATTCATTTTGGTATAGAAATAAAGTAACTATTTAGTTTTTCAATCTGAACCTGAACTGAAGTTATGGTCCATTTTTATATTTTAATTTTGATTATTAGGCTATATATAGCAAATGGTATTTATGACAATATTGCCCTTTCTTCATGATGAGTATGTATACTTATCAATCAAAGACAACAAAATTTACCTCATTATCCTCATTGATTTCATTCTTCCATTCATAGATGGATGTGACCTGTGGCACGATGTTGACACAAGCAGCGAGTTTGTTCTTCACCAAACCATGTCCAATTGTCTTGCCCACATCTGTATTTGGCACTGTGACATAAGCCACAGAATACTTATCTGAAAAATGTTAACAATATTTTTTATTTCATTCAGATTAAATCAAAGGTTGTTGTCTATTTGTGATGATTCAGTTTCCAAGGAAATTCAAAGAAATCAGACAAAAAAATACTTTTGGCGCAAGACGAAGGGACATCTAGGTTTAGAACAGGCATATTATTTTGTGTCAATTTTTATAGATTCAAGTTAAATAATTACAGCAGATGAAGTTGTTCCTTCCAGAGGTTGTAAGTTCAAACCCTGACCCACAAGTTTATACTTAACTATGAATTATTTTAAGAACCATGAGCTTGGCAATGATAAAAAACTAGTAAAATAAAAAATGAAGGTGCCTGTCATGCTATCATAGTGTCACCTGCAGTGGAACATTATAGGCGGATGTCGGAGATTTAATATAGAATCAAAAAACAATCCCGAGCCGGTTACAAACGCAAAGGAAGGTTACCAAATATCACCATCAGCCAATGACTCAACCGCCATTAGGATAATTCATATCCATGTGGTTAACTCAAATAACACAACTATTACCTACTTACCAGCGTCGACACTTCCAGAGGACATGTTTAATTGGGACAAAACTAGGCAAGGTTTCAAAATCGATAAATATAAAGCTAAAACCGATTTTCGGTTCAGAACAATGAGCATTGTATTTAATTACAAAATTTACAAATATCAATAAGAACTACATATTTATATACAATTTCAAAGCGCTAAATGACAGTTTGAGGATGCGTTTAGAAACGTATGAAATTCACTCTTTAGGCTGGGCACAAACACAGGGAACGGGATTCGGTCACCCAATCAGGTCCTCCGGCATGGCTGCCTGAAGGTCCGAATTGGGATTCCTTACGAATAGATTGGGAGCCGCACACATCTGGTCAGGTTTCAAAACCGAACGTTCGCTTTATGAACTTGATATGTGGTCTAAATATACGGTTAGTACGTCAGGTAGCCAAATCAAGAAATAACCTAATCCGGCAACCTGAAGATGCGCTCCCGACAGTTTATCTATGGAGTACCGGACACGTTTGGTTAATTTCATTCAGTATCGGCGCCAGGTCAGCGCGACAGTGTTAGCGAGCTGGTGGCAGAAATTTTTAAATAATTTGCTGGTGTGCCCTAAGTGGAAAATAGTGAAAATCTACTATATGAAACATTAGTGACCACATCTGGCATTACGTTGTCGCTGCGTTATCTATCAATTTTATTAACAGCTCATTGAAAATGTAAAAAGAAAGGTTCCTAAATTAATTGCTCGCATCTGGTATTTGTTTTAACAGATATTTCTCTGAGATTTATTTTATTTTAATATTTTAGTTTTAATATTTATTGAGTTAATGAATAATTAAGCTATATAAAAATTTAAATAACTTGACAATCAAATTTATTTGGAAATAATTATTAGGTTATGAGAACAAGAAAAATAATGTTTGGCATCTTCGTAAAAGGAAAAAAAATTGCAAAAAAATGAAGCACTAAATATTTGCTCGCGTCTGACGTTTGGCCACATGATTCTATTATATGTAAAAACTATGAATATTACCAAACCTGACGTTAATAATATAGCGATTTTTCAAAGCCAGGCGTTTTTTTAGTAATTGTTACCAAAAATAATAATATCTTAATTGTTTTTGTTGAAAAATACATTGTTGAACAATTTTTATATTGCATATCGTAAATGGAAAATGTTTCTATACCTAATAGATAGCCGCTCAATAATACTAATTATGTTAACGAGTATATGCTTCTGAAGAAAGTGATGATGATATTTAATTAATATACTATAATATACATAGAGGTATAAAGAAAATAAATAGTTTTATAAAAAAATGTAAATGACGTTTTGTAATTACTTCCTTTTTTTAAAGTAATTTACAAATATCTCAAAAAATCAGCGATATACACGTCTGGCAATAATAATTTCTTGCAAGCTGGATGTCTGCCTTTGGTATTTCTGGTATCTAGTTCCCAACAATAAATGGAAGGCAGTACGAGGAAATGATATAGGGTAGCTTGATTATGCAATTTCGAAAATAATTTATTTAAACAATCAGAGACATCGGAGCTAGAATTCTTTTTGTCCACTAGTCTTTCATACCTTTCATATTGACGAGCAAATCATATACCCAAATTGCCACTAGTTCCCTAACTATTAAAAAAAATGTCTGTCCTTTAGTTAAATAATCGATCATAATAGTCATAAGGTATCTTCTGCACCCCAGAAGACCAAGGCCATTATCTTGCCAGCGGACGCAGAGACCTTGAATCTCTTGACTGGCGGGAGGACGATCTTTTCCACATCTTACTTTGGTTCTTTATCTCCGGGTCAAAATGGTGAACCCACGTTTCATCAACGGTCACGAAATGTAGTCGAAAAGATTCTGGGTCTCGGTCAATAATTGCCAAATTTTGCTTTGAAATGTCTACTCTTGCTTTCTTTTGTGCGTCTGTTAACATTCGAGGAACCTAACGCGCGGCCACTTTTTCGATTTTAAGGTATGAGTTAAAATGAACTGAATTGTCCTGAATGAAAGCTTCATAATATTAGCTAAATGACGAATAGTCACACGTCGATCTGTCTTAACAATTTCTTATTTTTTTTTAACGTTGTCTTCAGTAGCAGAGGTTGTTGGGCGCCCTGAGCGAGTATCGTCGTTAGAGACGGTTCTGCCGCGTTTAAATCCTAATATGCTATGCTATGCAGTATGCTAATATGGAATAAGACAGAGCATTGTCTGCCAAAGTAGACTGCAATTCTTAAAAACACACATTTCGTAGGAAGATTTTTCAGGATTTTTTCCATTTTGCACACTATAATAATAAAAATCCCGCAAAATGTAAACAAGGAAAAAAAATATTGGTGACAGTTTTTTTTTATTCTTTTGGCACTGGCTACTACTGAATTTGAGATTCGAATGAAATAGAATGCATTCCTATAATTTGTTGTAAAGTATCCGATTCCAGAAACTTACTACTTTATACTACTTACTACTGTATATTATACTACGTACTACTTTATATAATAGATATTACCTTATTAACTTTTAACGTGTGAAAATGGGTCCAGGGAAACTGCAATTCTTATTTCCAGTTACCCAATCATGCAATCAAAACCGCTACATATCATTCACGGAAACTACAATTACTGTATAAATGAATATAATAGAGAAGTGTTACCAAAGAATAAAATTCTCACGCAAAACCGCCATAGAGGACGTTTGCAAGACTAATTTAAATAGTGCTGCCACCGTCTCCCTAACTTCTTAATCAATTTTGCGGTAAGCGGCACGCGTGGGTCTTTTATATCTGGTAACCAGAGTTGCACCGATCTGCAGCTGATTTTTACATATGTATTGTTTGAATATATGACTAATAAATTAACGTCATTTACAGAACTTCGGCAAGCTTTGTTAACACCTAAAAGCTTAGTCAAAGTTACTGATGTGTGTAAAAATAGTAGAGGTTAAAAAAAATAGTATTACGTTTCAAATCAAATATTTTAAATGTATTTTTAATCAGTCTCTGTACCGGTATATTCCATAGTGCGGCGCTAAAATTTACACGTTTATGTGTCTATATAGGTATCGATATTTTTAAGGCCATACATTCCTCGTGCACAAAAAAATGACAATGTCCGGGCCGGTGTCCAGCAATAGACGATAAACGGACTAGTTTCGGTTACTATATCGAATAAATATTTGTGTAAATCATTATACCGGCGCCAGACAAATACGCATAAGCTCCAAATACGCAAATACCTACAAAGTCTCGATGTGTGGCACGGGTATTTGAGCATGTGTTCAAAGTTTGAACAAATATTTGCACTTTGCCTTCCCGTGTCGGTTTTTGACGCACATCAAAGGGTTCAAAGTTCAAAATTTGCAAATGTGTGCATAGTACTGCATAATCTGCTACACTTGCGCAAAGTCCAGTTGCGTGTGCGTCACTGAGCGAAGCTGTCGTTTCGTTCACGAAAGTCATTCAAGATGGACTGGGCAACGAAAGTGTCCTTGAATTTATTGAGTTGCTTTAAGGAGAACCGTGTATATGGAACCCTAAAAGTAGAGACCACAAAAATAGAAATTTATTTTTGCACATGTAATAAATAATTACATGCACATAAATAATAAGCAAACCGCGTCCACAAAATCGTCGTCCATCGTATTTGTCGTCTATTCCAGTACTGTGAGCGCATATGTTTGCAAAGCATGTCTGGCAGGTACAGTTATTTCCGACAACATGTGTTCAAATGTGTGTTGCAAGGTCTTCAAGCAAGTGTTCAAATCTTTGAAATTATATCTGGCGTCGGCTTTATGAACTATGCTAAATATCGTCTGCGGTGGCGAGCATTAGGATAGAGAGAAAGAGATAGAGAGATAGATAAAACTCTTTATTGCATACCAAAACAAAACAATACAGTTACAAACACATGAATACACAAAAGGTGGTCTTATCGCTAATAGCGATCTATGCCAGACAGCCTTTGGGTAGAGAGGAACAGGCTGGATGTTATGGTATAGAGTTTTCTGTTATATTACAATAACTTAATTACAAATAATTTTATCACATTTCAATGTTTATTCAATTTGTGTTATGATACATGTACAGCAGCTTGGCACTTTGAAATAACCTCGAACAGGTTTAGTCTGTCCGTTTTCCGTGCGTACGCTCACCATTTGACGTTCAAGGAACTTCTGTTTGCAGGTAGCCTGGTACCCCGTGTAGAAAGAGGCGAGTTGGTTGCACGGCCCATTTTTCTCCCTGGAAAGAAAAGGTTTTATTATTCAAATTTAAATTCGGGAGGGGGAGGCACTGCAATCCCACAACAGCTGGGCGCATTCGACTGGGTGCCCTTCTCTCACAGAAGACCCATCCATCTCTATCCTATTCCCGTCAATGGTGCTACAATGGTCTTTACTTTTATTTGTATTTATTATTATTTGTGTTCATAAGTCTACGCTTGGAGACACTGCGAGTTCTACTCCTTTGTCGAAATAAAACCCGAAAGGTTTGCTTGTTGTGACTGGTTTTATTGGTAGATGCAATGTTAGTGCGTCTCGGCTCACGACTTTGATTGACTGACACTTTGTATGTAAAAACATGTAGGTAAGCACCAAAACGGCAGGCTACCTATATTTTGTGGCGGTAGTTGAATATTATAATAAAGAATGTTGAAGCGGCGATGTGGAGCCGCGACAATATCCTACTTCAGACACGAAAGATAATTTAAACTAAGAGAAATTTACGCGGAATCAATGCGCTTTGAATATTACACTTTCTATCTTACCACAAAATATATATTAGCTTAAAAAAAAGTGTTTTAAGAAGTGTCTAACAAATCCGATTGGCTGAGAACTACATCGTTGAATAATGTTTTAAACGTGTGTTTATTCTTTGTAGTAAGGAAGATTACTTATAGTTATGTATCCAACTATAAACAGTTTTTGAGCACACTTGCATCGTTTGTTACTGCAAGCCAGTGATAATTGCGAAATGCACGCTAAATTTGTCATGTGGGCCGTTGTTTGAACTTTGAACACAGGATGCCTAATAAAGGGATTAAACCTCACTTTAATTTTGTAAGCTCCCAGCGGCTCAGCCGCATTATCTGATCCAATACAAATGGTTGGTACTAAATAGATGGACCTGGTGATTACTCAATTTGGAGTCTGACGGTCTTTAAATTGATTAAAACGCTTTGCAAGGAGCCAGGACGATTGACTGTTGAGATTAAAATAATCTGGGTCCCGAAATTTTTTAAAATGTTCGTAAAATATCTAGGAGCACATGATTAAATGTTATTGAAATTTTAGAAACGGCGATGTAACGGATTTTAATATTCTTTTTCTATAGGAAATGCAGTACATTTCAAGGTACATAGTCTACTGTGAGGGAGGGGTAACGTGGCTAGTGGAGCGCATCAGCGGCTGTTGGATTGAAGCGTGCACTCTCCCTTTCAATAATATGTGTGTGGTATATTTATTCTAGCTCTCCTTGTGTTCCATTTATTATTATGTTATATTTTCCTTTAACGTTCTATCAGTCATGTTGGAATCGTATATTAGTATGCAGCACCTGTGGAGGTGATTGTAAGGCATTCGCAGTTCGCAGGTAGGGTTGTTATGTATATGATATTTCGAAATCGGATACGGATATTGTATACTCTATCATCGGTTTCAGTTACAGATATGTTTTTAAATTAACTTTTTAAGAAATATATTACTAGCAAAGCAAACTGAAAGCACGAAAAAATAAAACCAAATTGGAACTTTATCTCGTATAGAACGATCGGAAAATCGATCAAATTAAATGAAAGCAGCAAGAAATTGTCGCTCGCGTTTAAATTCCGCCACAGAATGAAATTATTTGTAACAACATCCGGATCTTTTATTACGGATTTGGTTTCGGTTTCGAATTCTGTTTTAATTTGGATATCCGATAGTTTCGGTTACGGTTACGAAGCTCCATAACATCCCTACTCAACAGGCTTCAAGGAAAGCGACTTAATAATGGGCCTTTGTGGCTTCCATATAGAATACTTACTTGCAAACTTCGACGCGTATGCCTTGTAACTGTCTTCCACCGGGATTTATTATTGTATGCCAGTCTCCTTTTTCATCTGGCAGCGACTTTGGATATACAATCTAAAAATTAGATAAGAAAATTATTACATTATTGTTGTTTATTTTTATTTATATATAGGTTGTTCCAAATTGAGCGCCGGATTTAAATTTCGCGCAAATTTTTTGTTTAGAGGTTGACAACTCTGGTTTGTTTATAGATGTCACATATGACAATTGCAATTAGTCAACATGGAACGCTACACGAAAAAACAGTGCAGTATCAATTTAAGAGCAGTATAAAATGGACCATCATTTTGGCGAAAAAAATCATCTTTAGTAACGAGGCTCATTTCCACCTTGACACTTTGACACCTTGCTTACGTCATTGATACGTCACCTTGCATTGATACGTCAATAAGTAAAATTGTCGTATCTGGGGCTTGGAAAATCCTCATGAGATTTATGAAAAACGGATAGAGATGAACATGCCACTGGAGTTTCTTTGGGACCAATTGGAAAATATGGACCTCGATCAACTGTGGGTCCAACAGGACGGTGGCACATGTCACACAGCCGGAGAAACAGTGACTTTATTTTTTTTCTAAATTCAATCAGGCGCCCAATCTGGGACAGCCTTTAGAAGAGTTGGCAGATGGACGGGCGGGTCATATGGCAGTAAGTGGTTACCGCCGGCCGCCCACGAACATCTGCAATACTAAGGGGATTGCGAGTGCCGACCTTGTAGGATCATTCTGTTAAAAACTAAATTGTTCTGGGTCTTCTATTTCTTTTCTTTTATACTTTAATTAATTTGTTTCTATTTTTGATTCTCATGTTTGGCTGAATTAATATGGTTTAGTGATGAACTTACTTTTTTTAAAGGCAGAAGGTGGCATCTGTCGCCTTCTATAAAGAATATATAAGTAATGTACATAATATGTACAAATTCCGGCCGAAAGTAATACACATCGACTATGATCGGTTAGCTTCGGATTTGTAGTGTCGTCCCTGTCGTAACGGCACACGACAGAGAGGACGCTCTACAAAACGGAAGCTAGCCGATAGTCTCTTTCGAAAGGCGAATGTGTATTACT